>JAPTHN010000009.1:4581690-5866690 GCA_026936325.1 Platynereis dumerilii
CAATGAATAGAATAACATGTCCTGTGTGTTCATTAAAGAGTCTAGAGTGCATTTTGCTGAGTGTATGTTCTCTTGTAGCTGATCACGTGACACATCAGTCATACATTACTAAAGCCTTGATTTTGCACTTTGCATATGAATTTCTACTCATGCAAAGACAGTAGTAGGACAGCTTCAGTTTTGTTTCTGTGTTGTATTCAATACTTTTAATTGTTTATTTCAGAGTGACAACGATTTCTCAACTAGTTGGCCAGACATTCGATAATTTTGCCGGGAAATGGGAGAGAATGGCACCAGCACTGCTGTCAAAGCTACACCAGCACTGCTGTCAAAGCTGCACCAAAACCTCAACAATAGAATGAAAGAGATGTGTCTCCCCAATATGATTTTTGGGTGGGGATACCACCTTTCAAGCACATGGGAGCTCTAAGTATCCATGAATCAATCCTCATCCAACTTCAGACCAACTAGTCTCCACCAATGAGAGTCGCAAGGCAAGAGAGGCACCTGAGAACTTTAAAACCTGCACTCACCTTGCTCATCAATATTCCAATTCAAGTCATAGCAAGACAAACCAGGATATGCAGTTACCCAAAATATAATGATTTATTTTATAGATATAATTTCACAGTTACATAATTTAGATATCAATAAGTATACAGCTCCAATTCGGAGGTTTCAGTCTAGCAGAACTGGATCTCACCTAAAAGGTGAGATCCACTTCTCCTACTTCAGGCTCAATAATCATAGATGTAAAATGGGAATAAAATGAATGTAAATCCAGAACTAAGACTGGAACCTAACTCAGAATAATTTAGAGATCAGATAGCACTGGGGTGAAGGAGATAAGGGAAACAGGAGAGGAGAGCAAGGAGCAGAGGAAAGGGAAGGAAGAGGATAAAGGTTAGGACAAGGATAACGACAGCCTTTTGCAAAGCTGCCGGAGCTGGGCCCTTGCGGGCCCAAACTGCCTTTCCTCCTGCTGAGGCAAATCCACTCCAACAATCTTGGCCAGAATTTTGAGTCATGTGATCTTTTATAAGCCAATCAGCTTCGTTGTCAGGTGCACGTGATGTGAGTCATTCAAAATGACTCACCTCAGCATGGTCCTGCAACTTCCTTGAATATGTGTCCAGAAAAATGCTTACTAAGCTCAAGCAGGAAGGTGAAACAGCCCTGAAGCAGAGAGTGCCAATGTTTACCTATTCGTATTGACCCTAGTTAGTTCAAGTGAAAGGTCAATGCTAGCTATATGCTCAACTAAATACTTATGATATTTTACAGCTAACACAGATACTCAGTAGATCATTAATCTATATTATTTTGATATTAACAGATAAATATATATATTTTGACAAATTTTACACTTTCTTAATATAGATAATAAATTTCTTAATTGATTTAAATACATGCTTAATTGATTTAAATACATGAATATAAATTACTATTCCTAATTACTTAATTGCTTAATTGGCATCTCTGAACTGAAACAGTCATTGCATGTTTATAACATGCAGATGACATCCTTTGGGGTTGGATAGTAATTCCCAAGCTGAAAGGCCCGGGGTAACAAATATAATATTGAACTATTTGAAAGGGTTCCATTGCACTTGATTCTTTTGATTATATATAAAAAAAACTTTCACGTCGTGGAAGTTTCTCCCGGGGGTCTCCGGTATGGGGGGGGGGACATTTATGGAAAGAAATGACACTGTCCATTGGACAAATTTGAAATAATAGGAAAATTTCGACGTTAGAGTTAATTTATGAAAAGTTGAGGTCTTGAACCAGGCCTCTTGCGCAATGTAACACCTTTGAAGGAGCAGATGAAGTATGGGTAACATTTTCATAATAAACAGGATAGATTTGATGAATATCACACTCTATTTTTTTTTGTTTTTGCATAAAATCAGCAATAAAGCTTGTTACTTAGTAATTGGTAGTAAATAGTAACAGATTATAACAAATGACATGACGTACAGTAGTAAAGATATATAACAATAAGTAAAATTTTAGACATGAATAACAGTATCGGTGAGTAAATTGCACAGAACAGATCGATGAAGTTGATAAACAATATATAGAGTCTTTTGTAAATAGATAATACGAGACATCGTCCATTTTACGAATGTAATATTAATTGTAAGCACCGAGATGTGAACTTTCTCATTATGATTCAACGTCACATCGTGAGATCGAGGCATTTACAACACCGTGAGAACGAGGCATTAGAGTCAGTGACAAGCGGGACGAATGCTTGAGCAGCAAAGCGGAACGTATGATTCGAGAGATGTCAGGAGACACCAGCCAACAAAATTGTCAGGCGATTTAATCGTCTTATCCCCTACTAAGTTAATAGTCAATATGTCAGACATTATGCGAACAATGATGCATTGACGCGCGATGCGTCATCGATTGAAGTGCGTCATCGTATACCAGCATAGGTCTTGGGTCAATCGACTCTGGGCATAACCGTGGGGCAACATGAACCTGAAAGACAAAATAACATTCATAGGCAAAGGATTGTCTTTTGAAACACTTTGTTTCGCAATTAAATTGTCTATGTAGGTGGTGCCCGGGGAGGTGAAGAAGCCCACGATTGACCAGGCGTAAGGACGTTGCAATGGAATGTAGATCAACTGCAGAATGGCGAGCGTTTCGGGGTTTTCGAGTGTATGCAGCCGCGGTGGCTGTGCAGTCGGACCGGAAGGTCGCACCATGGTGATCATTACGAGGGATCCAGGAGCGGAGTCTTGTGATGCCCCATGTTGTGGAGGATGGAAGGACCAATTTGACGTTTTACAGCACCTGGCGTGGCGCTATGACTGCAGCTGGAGGGACATCGCGGGCTCCCCCAACAAACTTCCTACTTCGTTCAGAAGCTGTCAGGAGACCACCCACGATGCTGGATGCTGCAAGTTGGAGCCCTTGGTCTTCTCAAGGATGGCCTGATGGATATGAAGAGGCTATTTACCCAGAGCACTTGGTAGAATGGTCCCACCGACAAACCCACCTACTTCGTTCAGCAGGCGTCGGCGAGAAGCATAATACCGTGGCTCCGAGATATAGCAGTGTTGGGGCCCAGTCTTGAAGACACAACAACGGAAGAGGGGGGGGTAGACTCCTGGTTGGCGAGTTCCAAAAAGGTCCTCTCAGCTGGTTGATATGAAGTACTGGTGACCCGCTGGCATTGGGGGGGGGTTGGCCGGCGTCATCCCGGGCATCTCCCGAGCGACGTTCGAAGCAGAGTGGTGCTGCCCGCTGGTGGCGTAGGTCATCCATGTCACTTGCCGTGGTTCTCACGATGCAGGGAGGCGTCACCTAGTGGTACTCAACAGAAAAATTGAACAGAGGTGATTAGATCATGTTCTGTGATAGTTGCAATAAAAGATAATTAAGAATAGTCTAAGCTAGATACAGTAAGTTAAATGTTGAATAATAGAGTAGTGTTTTCATTGAAATAAAAGGTAGTATGCTCTCCAAGGGTATTGTTGGAAAAGGAAGGAATTCTGGAGGAAGGTGGGGGGTGGGTTGAGTCGCTTCGGAGGAATTTTGAGGGAGGGGGGTTGAATTTTGAATGACTCAATCAGGGAGGAAGCACCCAGTATCAAATGGAGGCAGATCAATCACTAAATAAAAAGTGTATGCTTCAGATATTCCTATAGAATGTCCTTGATATGTTGGCTGCAGTTCACAGCCAATTATATCACTCATCACCATCAGAACACAAGAGAAGTTCCATGGAAATAAATAAGGAGGTGATATGGTACAAAAGATACTGGAAATCTCACTAGGCCATGTGCCAAAATGAAAACATTCTGGCACC
This sequence comes from Platynereis dumerilii, assembly GCA_026936325.1. NCBI lineage: Eukaryota > Metazoa > Annelida > Polychaeta > Phyllodocida > Nereididae > Platynereis > Platynereis dumerilii. Next base: position 4,585,517 of record JAPTHN010000009.1, read on the forward strand.
CAATTTGATGCTTGAAAGGCTACAAGCACAAAATCACATCATGCAACGTGTGATTGATTGAGACTGGTATTGATAAGGTATTTTAATGAGTTATTAGAGGGTTAGGTGAAGTTGCATGCTAAATGACTTCACAACAAAATGTAACATACAATTCTTAATAACTACATGCAGTCTTAAAAAACTTGTGTCCAGATTTTAATAATACGTGGACAGCGTGAATGAACATGTAATGCCATTAAAAGGAACATGGAATACATGATTGTAAAATTATATACATAAAAGATATAGAGTTTAAGAGCTTTTGTGCCCAAATTCAATAACACGTGGACACGTATAGAATTAAACGTAATTGCACATGTAATCCCAATAAAAAGGAACATGGAATACATGATTGTAAAATTATATACCTATATCACTATAGCGCAAAGCATATACCTAAATAGGGTTCCAATAATATAACATGGAACTCACATCAAGACAATCTTGTCGCCTGTGCCAGAGGCATGAGAGAGGCAGCGATTGATTAACATAGTTTGGTTAACTTAATATGAAAAAAGAAAATGAAGTAAGGAGATGAATGCTTAACTTTCCGATAAAATCATAGAACTGACTAAATCACTGTTTTGGTATTGCTCCTGTTACCAAAACTGGTGATTAAACTAAATTGGAAGACAAACTTGAGACACTGGTTTTCATGCAAATTCTGATAGCCAGTCGGGCATGCCTGGTCATTTGGGACATTACAAAACGATACGAGCAAAATAAGGATTAATTCAAAGGTGTAAATAATCATGCACACAGAAAATTACATGTTAAAAAGGCTGTAGTGAAGAGGCTAGTGATTGTTGACTGGGAAGATATATTAAAAATGAGTTAAAAACTCAATAATTAAGTATTGAGTATAAGAAAACTGGAACTTTGTAATGCTTTGCAAGGATAATTCAACATTACATTCAAAACAAATGCAAGGTAAACTTTTGCTTAGTACAACTTCTAAAGCTATTATAATAAGTGTCAAGTTGAACTTGGTGATCAACATAAACTGACAGAACAGCTCATCCTGATATATTTAAAAAATTTCAGGCTAATACAATATGCCATTGTGCTCCGTCTCTGCTTTGTTGTGAGCTGCCACCCTGGGTGTGCCCACCAGCTGTTTAAGACAACACTGCACAATTGCGCAGCACTGGACCCACAGTACAGCGTTGGTGTAGCCACCAAATCCTGACACCTACATGTTAAATAAAAACATTGTGTATAACCTGTGTCAGAGACATAAAGAAAGGGTAGATCTGCTCAAGTCAGAGTATTATCCATTTACCAAACAAATAGTCCGTGTCCTCCTATATAAGACCTTAGGAAATTCTAGGAAATCATTCATTCTGATCTGATCATTGTGAAATTGCGACATGGCTCTCTACCCCGTGAACGATGGATTCATCCTGCAACAGCTCGGCTGGGCCGAAGTCTTTCTACCCGTGGAGGAGATGGGCGGCCCCTTCAACGGACTGTACATGGACCTCTTCCCCTTAGATCAACCTCGGAACATCCCTGGACGTAACCTGGTGTGCGTGATGGACGTTCCTGATATCTACAGTGGCTACGTTTACTTCGAGCGCTTTCCCCAGTGGCATCTCGTACATGCCTTCTACTATGACTATCAGGTAGGACATCTTGTAGGTAAGCTGACTGGTCGTTTTTACAGGGCCTACTTTGACGAGGGAGAAGTACACTTCCGACCGGTGCGTGAGGCCAAGCTGAGGGCTGAAGGGAATCTACGAGAATCGGACGATGAAGACACTGAGGATGAGGTAGATAGATAGGTTTGGTGTTCAATGTAAGATTACGTGGACTTATAAACTTAAATTAACGATTTACACAGTAATTCAAAAACTCTCTGAAATGTAAGTTTTTTCTGAAGATAATAAGGTCCAAGGATATACTAAGTCTCCCTGAACATCATGTTTTAGTAATTTATCGCAGAAATTATAGTTAAATACTGTAGTAAACTTAGTAATTTATCTTGTCACTTTATAGTTATTTATTTTACCAGTTTTAGTAATTTATTCCTAGATCTTAGTAAGTTATTTCTAGAAATATCTTAATCGTATTTGTGTTTCATAGTAATTTATTGTAGCGGTAGTAACTAGTATTTATGATATACCTGTATTGGTGCTTTAGATTTTGATATAGCTGAAAATTAAGTATGGTAAATATGGCTGTGATAAGTCACCAATTAAGCGAGCAGCTAAATTGAGTTTCAGAAGAAATGGATATCAATGCTAATGTCCTTTTAATTATTGCTAAATAATCATGCCCTCTGGGGGGTTGCGTGACAAGTTGAGTACTGGGTAGTTGGGTACTTTAGTTGGCCTTGGTGGTGCGGCTGACTCTGGCGCAGAGGCCCTTAAAAGAGGGGAGGGGGTGTTAGCTATTTCAATGCCTGATGGTATGGACGCCATTTCAATGTCACGTTGTTTTAACTCTTGCATAAGTGCAGCATAAGTGTTATTATCTTTAGTTTGAGGAACTTCTTGCAAATCTTCGCCTAGTTTATAAATGTGGGTATTGTCAACGGCAAGCATGGTAACAGTAAAGTTACCTTTAATGATGGCTTGAAGTCGTTTCTGTTTATGTAAGGGGACATTGATTAGCCGTGGTAATTCTATGTTGAGTGAGTCGACCTGCAGGGAGCATAAGTTAGCGTTCCAGTTGGGTTTGATAATAGAATATAGCCGATGATGGTCTACTTGGAAATCTCTTGGAGAAACTACTCCTTTTAGTGTCAATTTACTGATAATTGCTCTTAAGGTGACGCAATAACACAGGCAAGTTTTCGTGCCGTTAGACAATTCCATGAATATTTCTATTTTAGGGAATTTGCGTCTTTCTACTGGGTTATGGAACACCCGAGCCTCCCTGCAGCAAAAATGGATGCACTTTTTAGCATAAGCGATAATGACTGCTGCAATTATTAAGGTAAAAATGTGAGATATCGTCAGTTTGAATAAAGACATTTGATCTAGTGCCATCTCTTGGGGTGGGGGGCAAGTAGGTTCATTAGTCGGCATTAATGGAGCAGCCTTCGAATTGGTCGGCATAGCCGACATGACCATTGTGGTCAATCGACCTGCAACATGTTGACCTCGGCAATACATAAAAATGACAAATAGGAGTGACAAGTACCCTGATACTGCTCCCATTAACGTGACTGCCCTAAGCCAATGCCGTTGAGTAAAAATTAGCCTGAAGTCATTTGAAGCTTCGATTTCTGCCCATTTAAGCAAGAAATCTTCACTTTTATGTTTCATCATTACCTTTAGATCTTGCAATCGTTTAATGCCATAGGTCATGTTGGCCAATGATGTATTCTGAATTTTAGCCAGAACTGAAAACTTGGGCAATGTAAAATTAGGCATTGCAAATTCACTGTACAGTGGTAAATTAGTCATATTTAATTGAGTCTTAAACATATGTATGGCGATTGCATTTAACGAATAGTTAACCGTAAACGGTCGGAACTTGGTTGAAAATTGCTCAGGGCAGCCAGTAATTCTACGTGGTAAATAAGCATTTTTAGCAGAGTATTCACAATTACAAAACTCGTCCCTGGATAGTACCAGGTATGGACTTCCAGGAACTGCTCGGGCAACCCTATCATTCACACATTTTCTAGTCCAAGGCAGTTGCAGACCGCTGATCAATAATTGATGACCTGCATCGATAATTCTTGCTGGAGGTTCAAAGGGTTCAAAAAAGTATTCAATAGGACAAACCTGATGAATAATTTCGACAGAGGCATTAAGATAAATTGCTGCATTACACGTGGGTCTACTCGTATCTAATTGTATTGTAGAGGCAGTACATAGATATTGATCTCCAACGTGCAAACAGTCCTGTAATTCTTCCAAAGTAAATTCCACAAAGGTGTTATCTTGAATACCAAGAAAGGGCTTATCTATGGTAATCTTAGTAAAATCATGATTACTGTCGGGGTGGTCAAATTGGGGGGTAGCTACAGTTGGTACGTGAATTGATTCAGTATGGTATAATGCAAATGATTTGGCACTCCTGGATTTGATAGGAAGTAACAGTTGCATAACAAAACCATGTTGAGTGGGGATGAAAGTAGGCTGAGAATGCATATAAATATGCGCTAGATCCGTGAAAGCCAACTTATAATTATTGTGCCAGGAATAAAGGACGGACGATATTTTGTCAATTAGTTTATGTAAGTAGGGTGCTGGCAAGAGATAAGGGGAAATATGTCCCGTGGATAGATCTGTGAGTGCAATTATTAACTTGTCAGCCTGGTTAATCAGGATCTCGTGTTGCTGAACCTGATTGGACCATAATTGGAGGTAACGAGCTGTTAATAAGCTTAATATTCTAATAGAATATAGCTTACCCTGAACCGCATTAAGTGAGTTAGCAACCGCATCAAATTGACGAACTAATTCCACGTTGGTTTCATTAATTAAAGAGTGAAGAATATGTATGTTTTTTGATGTATTTTGGAAGGTGTCGGCAACTACGCTAATAGTGAGTGACATATCTTTTCTGAGATCAATGTAAGCATCTTTAAATAAGTTCTGTTTTGCCGAGATGCCTTGTATGGCCTTGAGGAATATTTGATCTCTTTCTTGCCTAATACTGGCTGATTTAGAAGCACCCACCCTGGGGAACAAGGTGGACCACCAGTAAGCATCATCGTCCTCCTCCTCCCATTCGGCATTGTCAATTTGAATGGTGTAATTATTTTGTTTGGAGGCCATAAGTTCTTGTTGAGCTGCTGACGCTGACTTATTTTGAAGGCCCCTTAAATTATCAATATTGTTGTCATCAGTGGCTTCACGCCTGTTTCTATAGAAAGTTTTAGCAGTGGAGTGATTCCTTGCTGGATCTTGTGGGGAGTCATTGGGCTCTGGTTGATAATCTTGAATTTTTTGTTGCGAGAAAATTGTCGAAATTTGTTTTAATTTGCCCTTTAAAGTGTCTTGATATGACTCAATTTTTTGAAGAGTATTACGTAATAAGGGAAAAAAATCATTGCATACAGCAGCCAGCAAGGAGTCTTTAGTGTCACATAATTTTTCAAAACTGTCCATGTCCCATTCGTAAGTTAGTGCCTGAAAAGGTTCCCAATTAATATAGACATGCACTAAGAAATACTCAATACTAGGATTGAGTTCACCCCGGTAGCTGAATCCAACACCATAATCTGGTCTAATTAGAGGAGGGGGGGTATGGAGAAAGTTTTGGGCCGCCTTAACCGGCAGCTTATCTGATACTTCCTTATTATCTATTGAGGCAGCAGTCTTTATGAGTTGAATATGCCTTAATTCGTCTCTAATTGATCTAGATGGTCTCTTGATAGGGACGTCGTTGCAAAGAGCCAGGGTAATCTGGCTTATTGAAGAGTTATTAGGAGTCTTACAATGTCCAATCAGTCTAGCAGCAGTAGGTAAGGTCTTACTAAAAAGCGCAAAATCACAATTACAATCAATGGGGTTGTTTGTCAAGTTAATTAGTCTAATGGCTGGCGAGGAAAATTCAAGGTGTTTATCAACATCTTCAAAGTACTGCAAGAGATTGTTCTGAAGCAATACATGATTTAGATGCAATTTATGAAATAGTCTCACTGGAAGATGCAACAAGTTATTAAAGCTAAGGTCAATAGTGCTTAGTCGAGGGATGATCCGTCCATTCGTCGAAAATGTCGTTAATTGGTTCATGGTCAAGTTTAATATTTGTAAGGCTGGCAAATGTTGGAAGAAATATTTAGAAAGAATAGTGATAGAGGTCATTGTTAACTGTAAGTGTTGCAAATTTGGTAAGGGCATAAATGGTTGTCTCATGGTTGCTGGAGTTGATATGTTATGAAATTTAAGTGATTTAAGAGAAGTGGGTAACTTTTCGAAGTATGAAATGGGACTAGGAGAATTCACAAATGAAAAAGCAGTCAGTCTGAAACGACCCAAATCCTGAGTATCATTAAGATAAAACCCATTCATGTGTAAGGCCTGCAAAGTATCAATGTCAGGTTGACTCATAGCTTTGAACATGGTTTTTGCGTCGAAAAGGAGTCCGTTTGACTTAACACTGAGATACTGCAGAGAGGTAAAAGGTACCTCATTTAACAATCCGTTTGGATTTTGAATGTCCAGCTGCAGTCGCTTCAGACATGACTGATTCACTGCAATTTGTCTCCAAGCGAAGGGAGGGGTGTCCAGTAGGGTAAGATCTAAGTGTTCGAGGGTGGCTGCAGGGAGCAGTCTAGGGTAATCTCTACCCCCTGATGAGGTTATAGTGACTTGAAGAGATCGAAGAGAAATCAGGGCAGGCCAATGATAACTGGCTTCTTGAGAAGTCAGCTGTAACCCAGTAATGGATTGCAACTTTGGAGTGGCCTGGGTATAATGTATGTCAGCAACACTCGTATTGTGCAGGTCAAGGTGTAATAGGTCTTGGAAATGACCCAAGACTATAGGGATGGAAATGGTGTACTTTAGATTTTGAATTTTAAGTATCTGCAACTTAGGATAAGTGGAGAAGGCTGAAATGAGTGAGCGTGTTAAAATGCCATATTTTAAGGTCAGACTATGTATAAATGGTGAATTTGGCGGCCACACACACCGTGTTGGGGAAGAATTCTTTCTAGATAAATCACACTCAATCTGACTGTCCCCAAAATTGCAATAAGGGAACAATGACTTTGAGCATATAGAAACATGAGGGGGAGCCGTAATTGACGTAGGAGACAGCAGAGACGAAGCCACAAAAGCAATTAAACCTAGGACTAACAATGGTCCATAAATTCGTGCCATCTGAGCTGGTTTAGGAACAAAACAAAGGATCACCAAGGACCCAACGTAGGTGGTCATTGTGACCACCTAATAAAAGTTTTTAAAATGAATGAGCTGGTCTCTTTTGACAACCTAATAATGCAAACTGAATAGGTACTTGTTCTCAAGAATAAACGTGTTAAATCTCTAATTTGGACCTGAACAAAATACGGATCATGCAATGCTGGAATTGTTAAACATGCAACAAATTTTGCCAGTTGTTATGATATCGCACCACACACGCACGAAGATCAGCCCTGTCTGATTTTGAGGCAAGGCTCAAACCCTGCAAATTTTGTGTAGCAATGCCAATACCAATAAAATTGCCAGTGCTATCAATGGAAAAAGATATTCATAGCAACGTGGTAGGAACCACGGCGTCATGACTGGCCTCCATATGATCAAAGAAAACAAGGTTAAAGTAGAAAAGACTGATCTAAGTGTTTGTAAGAATAGAGAACCCACTGTTTTAACACATAGTTCTGAAAGAAATCACAAGTAGACGATCCCTTAGAAACGTTTAATCAAGCAAGTAACAGGACAGTTATACAGAAAAAATATCGCTAATAGTAAATAAAGGATCACATATGAGAAGATCCATACAGTATTATATTTGTTTTCTCTCTCTCTCTCTCTCTTAAGTAGGCTGCTACAAGCATTATTGAAGTAGAAACATGGCTATTCCTATAGTAAAACTGAAGTCAAACACTCACCTAAGTAGAAGTATGTGTAGTTGACTGGTGGGATCCCTAGGCACGAATGGCCCATCGGGCTAGGTTCATGGATTTATTACCCTGAGCCAAAGCTAAGCCAGTGGGTGAGCCTAAGATTTTGGAAGCGCCCCCTATCGACACCCCATGAGCGCCCCCTGGTGCCCGTGGAGCTCAATATCCCACTACGAATTCCCAAGGCCCCAGAGAGCAACCCATGGAAAGTAATGAACAGCCAGTAAAGCCATGGCCACAGATTAGCCAAACAATCAGCTGAATATCAATTGAAAAAGTCATTACGTGGACAAGAAGATAATAACTAATTACTTTGAAGTGAAAATCAATTGATACTCGTATTCCGGTTGGCTGATACATTGAGGACATATAATGACACTCTAATACAACAGAGTGGCAACTATTTATTCAGCAGATTTAGGTACCCTGCTGCAAAACGAGACCCCAATCTAAAAAAATCTACTCCAACCGACATATTGTGAAGAATTTACGACTCAACTATGGACTTATATTTCCCTTGGCACGATGTCTCCATTTGCACTGCACAATACCTGACCAAATTGTGGTGAATATTGGAGAATTTTGGAGTTACACATAAAGAAATTCGAAACTAAGCCAAATGAGAGTATCTAATTCAATATCCATACCACAACCTATCCTATTATAATTCATTTATCATGCATAGGCAATCGACGTGATTTAGACTTCCTACCAGATGAGATATCAATTACCCTATTATATCCCCATACTTCAGATGCGTAATCCAATGAAGTGCAGCGGGTCTCTCCAACACCCCTAAGGTCCATCACACGTGTTTGTTAACACAACTGTCTGACAGATCAGCTATGTCAAACAGTGGGTCATCAATTTTACGAGCACGTATGTCAGACTTTTTGTTATAGTGCTTTGTAACTCATCTGATCTGGCCAAGGGGTCGAGGGCATTTTAGCTTCGTAAAACAGCTGCTATTTGGGACCCAACGATCTCGTAGTGTTACATTAAAAGATCTGTTTAAGATGCTGAAATGGGACTAATTATCCCATTATGCAGAAGCATGCTGAAGCGTTATTTAAAATTAGAGATTTTCATGTCTCAAAGCCTAGATGTGGGTGGGGGCAATGGCCCCATCCGTGAAGCCTTATGAATAGGTGTCTTGTCACACAATTTTATGATTGGACTATTAACCGACATATTGAGAAGAATTTACAACCCAACCACTCAGCCCACTATAGATGACTTGTTAACTATTTTGGCGCCATACCATTTTATCCAATTAAAATAAAATCCAAAGAATACCAAATTATGCGGCTAGAGTACTTACAAATCAGTCTGATTATATTAATGTAGAGGTATTGGGCTTGTCAGAAGGTTATGTGGATAACACTGTAATTCAATAATTTACCTAAAAGCGTGGTGTATAGTGCAATGATCACCCAAACACATCACACATTCATCAGTATTTGGTGTAGTGCAGTAGCTATTTTTGCATATCACTTAAGTGATGGATTGCAAGGAATGCTACGCACGCGAGCGTGAATAATAGGCAGAACTTTTCTAAGTTTTCAGCTGCTCACAACACCATAGCCATCATGCCTTGTATAGATCAGGTTTCATTGATTTATTAATTGCCTGTTTGTATGGGCCCTCTTGTGCAATGTAGGGCATGCGTACTGAAAGGTCACCTACAGCACTTTGTATCCTTATTGCCTCTGCACGAGATAATCTAGCACATTTCAGTCACAAAATCGTTTTTTAGCTACATTTTCAAAGTGGAAAGTAACGTACTCTCACCCAATCTTTGCATTCGATTCACTAACTCCATTTGCGACACCAATTGAAAGGGGAATACCTAATTAAAAGCAATGTACGCACCTAAGAGTGAGGCTTAGACACTAGCATTTAGATTTAAATGACTTTATAAGTCTCTCCAACGACAACATTTCTTTTTTCATTTCTATTAATCTCAATAATTTTAGTCTTTTAGTTGAATAGTTCAAATTTTTCGCAGGTACTGGTAAAGGCAGCAGCACGACTACCTGTTTCCTGAAGAACAGCATGAGGGTTTAGTAAAACCCACAGATAGATTGTCTGGCAATTGAGAAGGGGGGGGGGTGTGTTTGTTCAAGTGGACCAGAGGGCGACGCCTGGGCGGTCAAGAAAAACTGACATAGTTGGCCCAAGGTGAAAACAATAGTGTCAGGTCATTATGTCACTGTATTAAACCCCAATGCATTTTTAAAACGGGTTTAGTTTTGGGAAATGAGTCTCGGACAGGGCAAGAAGTGAATATTTAAAGGACCACTGCCCTTCCGACCATCATATCACTGTTTTCACTGCTGACAGAAAGATGGCCCGTTGTCACTACCCTCAAGCTGCCGACATGGAATTCCCTGAGGAGCTCGTCTGCCCCTTTTGTGAAATGAGACTGTTTGCCAACTGGTGTCTCCATCAAAGGACGTGGCACCATGACGCAGCCAATGAAAGTTTGTTAGGACGTTCTGGCCACTCGTTTGGGACTCTGTACATCGTAGACTGGCGGGATTTTTGAAAAATGGCTTTATTTAGAGAGGTACGAGCATTTTGGGGTAAAAGTCGGGAACCCATCTTTTTAGCATATTTCAGGTATGCCGATTCTGAAAAAACCGGTTCCCAAGCGATATTCCGGGTCCTTCACCTTCTAATTTGCATAACAAAATGGCCGCCAAATTAGCAATTTTTTGATCGTTTTAAAGCAGTAACCTTCAATATACTACTGTTTATGAAAGCAAAAAAGGCAAACTAAGTGGCTCAATCCATGTTATGAAGACCAAGGAATACTCACACCATGTTAGAATCAATTATACAAGTTTGATGGTCATTGATATGCAAATTAGTAGCCGCCATTATACAAAAATGCCTTTTCTTCAATAACTTCCTTACTAATCAAGCAAATCTAACAAATTTAAGTTCTATACCCATGTTTTAAGGGTCAATGAAGATGATGAAACCATCTATTAAGTCATAACACTCATCCAATATTAATTATGCAAGAATAATGGTCATTAGTATGTTAATTAGAGATGAAATATTACAGAAAATACCAATCTTTACAGTGTTGTCTCTGCTAATCCAGGAATCTTTACAAATTAAAGGTCTATTCAAATGTTTTAAAGTCTATGAAGATAATGAACTTATTCATAAAGTCATAACTCTCATCAAATATTAATAATGGAAAAACAATAGTCATTAGTATGCTAATTAGCATGACATATTTCAGAAGAATAGATTTCGTTATATCGATGCTGCTAATCCTGCAAACTTTACAAAATAAAATGTATATGCCAATATTTTAAGGGTCAATGAAGAAGTCATTTACAAAGTCCTTATATTCATCTGATATTAGTTATGCAAGACCTGCAGTCAACAGTAAATTAGCAGTGTCATATAACTGCAAAAAAAGTGTATTCTTGTACCTTTCCTACGCATCAAACTTAAGCAAATGAAGTCCTCCAACAATTTTAGTTTTTTTTCAAAGTTAGTCTGCAATACTTCAAAGGTCAATGCAGGGCATGAACTCATTCAAAACATAATTAAATTTGCTGGATTAGCGAGGAAGATTAGGGCTGTAGCTGTTTCGGGGTAGGCGAAGTTAGGCAGGAGCTCCAATTATTCAGCAGTGTCTCATGGCCCGAAATGCCTTCTTAGCAATCTGAAGTTCCAATTCCCCCATAAAAGACATAGAATCACTGTATTATCATTTTATGTAGTGTCCAAATTAGTAAAGTTTGAATGTCATACAAATATTAAATACTTCAAATTAAACAGTCATCAAGTTTATGGGTAAAATAAAGAAAGGCATAACAATTCAAATTGTTATTATTTGGTACTCTGTGTGAGATCAGATGCAGCAAACAAATTTGAAAACTCAATAATATTATGCCTTCTTCATGGCTCTTCCCTTTCAATAACTCTTGCCTCCTCTCAAAAGATCTTGCCTCATCTCTAGCTCTTGCCTCCTTCATCGCATTCTCCATCCTTTCCAGTGACCCCAATCTCTATAATCTCCCTTTCCGCCTCCATCCCAGCTCTTCCCTTCTGCCTGATAGCTCCTGTCTCCCACCTGACTGCCTCCTCCTAGCTCTTGCCTCCAATACAGCCATTCTCTCCTCTCTCTGACTTCTGTGTTCTCCCACTCAGCCCGATCCGAAGTTTTTCCTACAGCTTTTGCTTTGTCAAATTATGTTTCCTACCTCTCTGCTCATCTTTCTTTTCCTCCACGATATCTGTATTCTCCTCTGCCTCCTGCCTAGCTTCTGCCTCCTGCCTAACTCCTGCCTCCCTACTCAATAGCTCATCTGTTCCCCTTTCACTGTCTACTTCTTAGCTCCTTCCTGATATTGGTTTCCTCCTCCCTGCATTGCCTCCTACCCATCGGCTCTTCCCTCTTTTGTCTGCTTCCACTAGCTCTTGCCTCCTCCCCCAGAGTGGTTCTTCAATAGCTATCTTACTACTCCTAACTAAATGACTCCTCCTTCCCTGCTTGCTCCCAGTTACTCTTGGTACCCTCCTCCTCCCTTGTCGCGCAATTGTCTCCATCAAGTGGTCCTATTAGAGTATCTCCTGACCATCCCTACCTTTCTCTCTCACTACCAGTGTTCCATGCATTGCACACATCAAATTGTTTTATTAAAAAAATGAATACACTGTCTGCTCTTCGTGTAGGCTTCACTGTTATAAGGGGAAAGTAGCAGTTTTATTATAGTAGGAGTGTCAGTATTGCCTGAGAATATTTTGGCGTATTGGGAGTAGCGAGGTGACTTCATTTCTGAGTTGAGGGATCTTCCAATAATGCATATGATATCATCTTGATACACCCAGTCAGGAAGATATGATGGGACCTTCGCTGAATTTCAAGGTCGGCAAGTGCCACCATGCATTGAGTCCCTGAAAATTCTGAAGAGACACCTTTTTCCGCAAATATGGCATCGCTAATAATCACACAAATAACTATTATTCTTGCATTATTAATGTATTATGAGTTTATGGCTTTATGAATGTGTCTTTTACCCTTGAGCCAGTGGTATGGAAGTTTTATTTGCAAAATTTGTTGGATTAGTAAGGCAGATATTAAGAAAAACATTGTGCTTTTAGTATATATATATATATATGTACAAACGGCGATTATTCTTGTATAATTAATATTTTATGAATGTCATGACTTTATAAATAAATTCAATATCCCTTAACTCTTTTAGCTTTGGTACTGAAGTTTTAAATGTAAAGTAGGCTGGATTAGCAGAGAGGATATGAAAAACTTTTCTCTGTAATATTTCTTCACTATTTAGCATACTAATGACTATTATTTTTCCATAATTAATATTTTATTAGTGTTATCATTTTATAAATAAGTTCATTATCTTCATTGACTCTCAAAATATTGATAAAGCACTTTAATTGTAAAGTTTGCTGGATTAGCAGAGAAGATACACTAAGAAGTTTGTTATTTTCTGTAATATTTCATCACGAATTGGAAAATTAATGACCATTAGTCTTGCATTATTAATATTGGATGAGTGTCATGACTTAATAGATGGTTTCATCATCTTCATTGACCCTTAAAACATTGGTATAGAACTTTAATTTGTTAAATTTGCTTGATTAGTAAGGAAGTTATTGAACAAAATGCATTTTTGTATAATGGCGGCTACTAATTTGCATATCAATGACCATCAAACTTGTATAATTGATTCTAACATGGTGTGAGTATTCCTTGGTCTTCATAACATGGATTGAGCCACTTAGTTTGCCTTTTTTGCTTTCATAAACAGTAGTATATTGAAGGTTACTGCTTTAAAACGATCAAAAAATTGCTAATTTGGCAGCCATTTTGTTATGCAAATTAGAAGGTGAAGGACCCGGAATATCGCTTGGGAACCGGTTTTTTCGGAATCGGCATACCTGAAATATGCTATAAAGATGGGTTCCCGACTTTTACCCCAAAATGCTCGTACCATCCACATATTTCAAAAATCCCGCCAGTCTATCGGTCGAGCCAGCCTGGTGAAGATGTGGGCGTACTTTAGTTTGGATCCTGACACTGGTCTGCTAAAAGGGAAAATAAATCAAGAACTCTATCGTCCGTACGTTACCAAAGAAGGGGTCATCAGGTTTCGCAGAGCCAGGAGGGCTGCCGTGGCCTCTCGAGGATTTGTCCGAGACCTTCTCCCCCACGTGTAATGAAATTGATTTTAAATTTCAAAATGACTTTTCACATATCAGGTCCTTATAAGGACCACCAAATCCTCCAAAGAGAGCTCACTATGTGTGCATCATTGTTGACAATTCCCCCAAACAAGTCCCCAAAAATCAAATCCCATCCCAAGAAAAACTCCCAAAATAACCAAATGGACACATGTCTTGTGTCTCAAAATTACTAAGGCCACCAATGCGGTCATCATGGTGCCTAGACCTATATTGTTTCTAATCATTAAAGGAAATCAGGGTAATTGTTAAGCTAAATAGTTGTGGATAAGTTACATAATAGAGGATCATTTGTACGGAGGTTTTAAAGCATCATTTAAACTTGTAAATATAGTGGGGACTTTCTATGAAATATTTATAATGTATGGATGTAAAGATTTAGGCGAGAAAATTGGCCAAAATGAAATGGCAACTGTAAGTTATATAGCAACGAAAACTAAAGAAATATCTGTAATTCAGGAATTGTTAGAATGTGGGGCAAGTTTAGCTCCATGGAAGAGAGTTAGTGGCACCTCTAAGCCATAAAATGTGTCGTATCAAGAAGATGGTGTATCCGTTCACCAAACGAGTATGGTATACGTAGGAGGGGGGGGGGAATGAGTAACGAACAGCAGAACACTACTTTCCGATAAGCATAGCATGACATGGGAGTCCAGTTGGCCATTCACCAAGTCCGCCCCCCTCTGTTGCCGAGGAAGGGTGGAAGGAAAGGGGGGGGGGGGCATTACAAGAGAGGTCCCTTATCAAGTAATCTGACAGATCTGTTTGTCAAAAACTTGTGGTGTCGAAGGGAAGGGAAAGGAGCCATTAACATCGAGCAACTCAGATACCCAACTGTAAGATCATAACTTTATATATCTGAGGCAGCCTTGGCACAGAAGCCAGCAACAACACAGACTACCCTTGTGGAACGATGCAAGTGGGGGGAGGACAAGAGCTAAATTTGCTGTTGAATCCGACGTAGGCAGGCTGCGCACGTCATCATGGGGTGCGTCGTGCAAGTGGGAACACTTACTATCTTTGCGAAACCATGCAAGTCTGGGAAACGAGAGTTAGGTTAGCAGCAACAATGATAGGTAGTAAGCTGTTTAATATTGCTGCAGATGGTGGAGGTAAGCTGTGCGAGCCCCCCATGGGATGCGTTGTGCAAATGACAACACTTACTATCCCTGTGAAACTATGCAAGTGGGGAATTTATATGGATTTGCTGTGTCTCATCCTATAGCTTTTGAACCCAATCAAAGCATTTGGCATGGTCAAAGAGTGGAAAGGACCCAGGAAATGATGGGTTACGCTTGCATCAGGCAAGTGGCACCACTTGTTATCCTCAAGAAATCATGCAATGGGTGATCGAGGGTTGCTGGGCTACCAAAAAAATCCCAGACCCCAAGCGAACATCTGGCCTAGCCAAAGTCTATAGTGACTTAAGATGGTGGACTATTCTCCTAGTTTTAGTGGTTCAAGTGAACCCCTGAAAGTTTTAATTTGTGAAAAAGGAAAATTAATTATATCTATTGAAAAATTACGCTTTCTCGAATTGTGGGCTGGCCATAGTGGCCCACCATATTGGCAATTAACGGTGTACTTCTCTGCAGTCAAAGGTTCCACCTGGATTTCCCAAGTAAAACCAGCCCAAAGCTGAGAAAATGATGAATGCTGAAATCATCCCTGGGGGTGCCTGCCTGGCAACAAACCCAAGGGGGGGGGGTGTGCTGTCAAAGCAGAGGAGATGGGTAATGCAGAAATACTAATCTGTGTAAAGGCACAGTATCAGTCATCGTTATAGAAGTGGGGAGAAAACCCTGCTCAATCGTGTAGATTTTGAGGTGTATTTATACATTTGGCAGATTGTTTTGCAGAAAAGGGGTCCTCCGTTCACAACGACCACTCGCACCACGGCACTATCGGGTACATTCACCCAAAAGGTCATTCTGGACGTGAACGACGTGGAAAAGTGTAGTTGGTCGTTTTTTCGAATCCAACTATCACCAACACCTTCGAACTACTCTGAGAAAATGTCCGCCCTTTCAATACTCCGCCTGCAGGCTGAGAAATTAATTAATGTTTGTGATAGATCATTATTGGGACTTATCTGGTATTTGGTATTGATTATCAAGAGCAGACTAAGTTATTGTATCAGAGGAAATGCCAGGCAATAGAAACCCTGTAGCTATTTTAATTATATGTAAGCAATTTGATGGGGGCAATTCTAGACTCAGCCCAAAGTAGATGGGGAATGTGCGAGGTCGCTTAAAGGAGGAACATAAGCCTCTCACTTGGAGAAACGTGGAAAGGTCACAGAAGAAGGGTGTATTATAACGCACGATCAGTGGTTACACTGGTGCCCTTGTAGATTAAGCGATGTGTGGATCAATACTTCCAAACTACTCAGAAGCAGATTCAACGTATGGGGTCGGAAAACCATCTTCCTACTTAACTTGTGAAAACAAGGAGTAAAGCTGATCAACATCTTCGAGGCCCTCTCGGGGCGAAACCGATGTTTGGATATATGGAAAACTCCCTGCTGTGCTACCACCAGCAAGGAATGAAGCTCATCAAAGTGTCTCCGTCTGGAACTTTGGAGGATATTCCAGAACAAACCAATGCCCTACCAGCTTTGTGGTCATGGAAATGACCACTTCATTGTTCAGAAGTGTATTTCTCGAGTTACAAGGGTGAAAACCCAAGAGGGTGCGGCAACACGACCTCTTTGAGTGGATTGGAAATGGCGACAGGCGACAGGAGTGTGGCCCGAGGGGGACAGGTCTCTGTTTCAAGAGCGAGGAGGTCACTGAGTTCACAGTGGTGCCGAAGGGCCAGGGGGGCTGGATACAACGACTGCTGCAATGACACACTAGAGGTGTCCAAGGCAAATGACAATCGATGCCAAGAGTTGGCGCACTCAGAGGAAGCTGAGGAAATCCGCAAAAGTTACTGGTCATGACAAATCTCCACGCCGTTCGATTGGAAGAAGTGCCAATTGCACGAATGGAAACTGTATTTAATTTTTAATCTTATATTTAATGTTTTTACAATAATTTCTTAACCAGACTGTACTCACAACTAATTGTTGCGCATATAGCAGAGCCTATGTTTGCCATTTATTTTCCCACACCTGGTACATCAATTTTCCAGCATAAACATATTTCTATTAAAGTGTTAACCTACAAAGTGGTGTAAAAAGGGGATGAAGAAATTGTACTCTATTTTTTACGAAGTACAGCCAATATTTAATTGTGACTCGCGTCTGTCAACAAATGACAACCAATCCACGGCTCAGTACCTTTGTTATTATAGCTCTGACTCATCAAGATAGGGTGCGCTCGTGGCTGCTCAGGTGTATACCTGTTAATTGGAATTAAACAATTAACTTATTGATTTGATATGGGCCGCCCATGTAATAGTTTAGATAGCCATGTTTAGAAGTTACTAGTAACAATTTGATTAATCATTAAGAGGCTTTCAATATTGTGAGGTCACACCTTGAGTAATTAAGCTTGGCTACAATATATACAAATAATGCCATTTTAATGCTATGTTCTCAGTGTGTTCTACCTCTACTTGGAAAGCTAACTCATCGCACTCTCTTCTCTCTCTCTCTCGTAAGTTTTTAAATTAAATTATTTATAAATATTCTAATTATTATGAATTAATGTTATGTATGTATCTCTCTCTCTCTCTCGTCTCTCTCATTTTATTACTTTAAAAAATATATACAACCGTCCTGAAACGTGTGAAATGATATAATAGAAAAAACAAGGTTTATATTTACAGCCATATGTAATCACCCAGTGGTCTAAGTAAGTAGTTTTTAAGCTAAGAGTTCAGGGCTCGAAGTACATATGATCTTAAAAACTTATCAAACGAAAAATGTGATTGAAATAAAACCCATGGCAACATGACCTGCAAACTCATCCCAAATTTCAAGCTGCAACATTGAAATTAGGGAACATGCTGTTCCCACGTAATTCGCACGGTAACAAATGATGTGTGCCAAAAGTAATAAGAAGAAGAAAACATTCAGGACAGATTGTCTCTGAAAGTTTTATCAAATAGCAAAGGTGTATGCCAGGGAGGGAGGACGGTTTTATAAGTAATAGTTGGCATAATAGGACACTAGAATAATTTGTATTTTATGATTTCTAAGATATCCCCTACTTTAATGGCAGCCCTGCACGTATTAATGCTGGACATCGGTCCTCACTCCATGGCAAACATGTCAACTATGCAGAATGTGGTATATAATCCACAATAAGGCTCAGATAGAGCATTATATTAATAATAGAGGAGTTCCCTCACGTATGCTGCAACTAACACAGCAATGTGTTTCTCAAAAATTGACGACCTTTTGAATGGCAGTTTTTATTGCAGGTCATTTAGAGATTATTGTGGAATTTTATGTATCCACCTGACCAGGCAAACCGCTTCATAGACTGGCGGGATTTTTGAAATATGTGGATGGTACGAGCATTTTGGGGTAAAAGTCGGGAACCCATCTTTATAGCATATTTCAGGTATGCCGATTCCGAAAAAACCGGTTCCCAAGCGATATTCCGGGTCCTTCACCTTCTAATTTGCATAACAAAATGGCTGCCAAATTAGCAATTTTTTGATCGTTTTAAAGCAGTAACCTTCAATATACTACTGTTTATGAAAGCAAAAAAGGCAAACTAAGTGGCTCAATCCATGTTATGAAGACCAAGGAATACTCACACCATGTTAGAATCAATTATACAAGTTTGATGGTCATTGATATGCAAATTAGTAGCCGCCATTATACAAAAATGCATTTTGTTCAATAACTTCCTTACTAATCAAGCAAATTTAACAAATTAAAGTTCTATACCAATGTTTTAAGGGTCAATGAAGATGATGAAACCATCTATTAAGTCATGACACTCATCCAATATTAATAATGCAAGACTAATGGTCATTAATTTTCCAATTCGTGATGAAATATTACAGAAAATAACAAACTTCTTAGTGTATCTTCTCTGCTAATCCAGCAAACTTTACAATTAAAGTGCTTTATCAATATTTTGAGAGTCAATGAAGATAATGAACTTATTTATAAAATGATAACACTAATAAAATATTAATTATGGAAAAATAATAGTCATTAGTATGCTAAATAGTGAAGAAATATTACAGAGAAAAGTTTTTCATATCCTCTCTGCTAATCCAGCCTACTTTACATTTAAAACTTCAGTACCAAAGCTAAAAGAGTTAAGGGATATTGAATTTATTTATAAAGTCATGACATTCATAAAATATTAATTATACAAGAATAATCGCCGTTTGTACATATATATATATATATACTAAAAGCACAATGTTTTTCTTAATATCTGCCTTACTAATCCAACAAATTTTGCAAATAAAACTTCCATACCACTGGCTCAAGGGTAAAAGACACATTCATAAAGCCATAAACTCATAATACATTAATAATGCAAGAATAATAGTTATTTGTGTGATTATTAGCGATGCCATATTTGCGGAAAAAGGTGTCTCTTCAGAATTTTCAGGGACTCAATGCATGGTGGCACTTGCCGACCTTGAAATTCAGCGAAGGTCCCATCATATCTTCCTGACTGGGTGTATCAAGATGATATCATATGCATTATTGGAAGATCCCTCAACTCAGAAATGAAGTCACCTCGCTACTCCCAATACGCCAAAATATTCTCAGGCAATACTGACACTCCTACTATAATAAAACTGCTACTTTCCCCTTATAACAGTGAAGCCTACACGAAGAGCAGACAGTGTATTCATTTTTTTAATAAAACAATTTGATGTGTGCAATGCATGGAACACTGGTAGTGAGAGAGAAAGGTAGGGATGGTCAGGAGATACTCTAATAGGACCACTTGATGGAGACAATTGCGCGACAAGGGAGGAGGAGGGTACCAAGAGTAACTGGGAGCAAGCAGGGAAGGAGGAGTCATTTAGTTAGGAGTAGTAAGATAGCTATTGAAGAACCACTCTGGGGGAGGAGGCAAGAGCTAGTGGAAGCAGACAAAAGAGGGAAGAGCCGATGGGTAGGAGGCAATGCAGGGAGGAGGAAACCAATATCAGGAAGGAGCTAAGAAGTAGACAGTGAAAGGGGAACAGATGAGCTATTGAGTAGGGAGGCAGGAGTTAGGCAGGAGGCAGAAGCTAGGCAGGAGGCAGAGGAGAATACAGATATCGTGGAGGAAAAGAAAGATGAGCAGAGAGGTAGGAAACATAATTTGACAAAGCAAAAGCTGTAGGAAAAACTTCGGATCGGGCTGAGTGGGAGAACACAGAAGTCAGAGAGAGGAGAGAATGGCTGTATTGGAGGCAAGAGCTAGGAGGAGGCAGTCAGGTGGGAGACAGGAGCTATCAGGCAGAAGGGAAGAGCTGGGATGGAGGCGGAAAGGGAGATTATAGAGATTGGGGTCACTGGAAAGGATGGAGAATGCGATGAAGGAGGCAAGAGCTAGAGATGAGGCAAGATCTTTTGAGAGGAGGCAAGAGTTATTGAAAGGGAAGAGCCATGAAGAAGGCATAATATTATTGAGTTTTCAAATTTGTTTGCTGCATCTGATCTCACACAGAGTACCAAATAATAACAATTTGAATTGTTATGCCTTTCTTTATTTTACCCATAAACTTGATGACTGTTTAATTTGAAGTATTTAATATTTGTATGACATTCAAACTTTACTAATTTGGACACTACATAAAATGATAATACAGTGATTCTATGTCTTTTATGGGGGAATTGGAACTTCAGATTGCTAAGAAGGCATTTCGGGCCATGAGACACTGCTGAATAATTGGAGCTCCTGCCTAACTTCGCCTACCCCGAAACAGCTACAGCCCTAATCTTCCTCGCTAATCCAGCAAATTTAATTATGTTTTGAATGAGTTCATGCCCTGCATTGACCTTTGAAGTATTGCAGACTAACTTTGAAAAAAAACTAAAATTGTTGGAGGACTTCATTTGCTTAAGTTTGATGCGTAGGAAAGGTACAAGAATACACTTTTTTTGCAGTTATATGACACTGCTAATTTACTGTTGACTGCAGGTCTTGCATAACTAATATCAGATGAATATAAGGACTTTGTAAATGACTTCTTCATTGACCCTTAAAATATTGGCAT
The DNA here is from genome assembly GCA_026936325.1 of Platynereis dumerilii. Lineage (NCBI taxonomy): Eukaryota > Metazoa > Annelida > Polychaeta > Phyllodocida > Nereididae > Platynereis > Platynereis dumerilii. The sequence goes on from JAPTHN010000009.1 coordinate 4,606,461, forward strand.
ATACATTTTATTTTGTAAAGTTTGCAGGATTAGCAGCATCGATATAACGAAATCTATTCTTCTGAAATATGTCATGCTAATTAGCATACTAATGACTATTGTTTTTCCATTATTAATATTTGATGAGAGTTATGACTTTATGAATAAGTTCATTATCTTCATAGACTTTAAAACATTTGAATAGACCTTTAATTTGTAAAGATTCCTGGATTAGCAGAGACAACACTGTAAAGATTGGTATTTTCTGTAATATTTCATCTCTAATTAACATACTAATGACCATTATTCTTGCATAATTAATATTGGATGAGTGTTATGACTTAATAGATGGTTTCATCATCTTCATTGACCCTTAAAACATGGGTATAGAACTTAAATTTGTTAGATTTGCTTGATTAGTAAGGAAGTTATTGAAGAAAAGGCATTTTTGTATAATGGCGGCTACTAATTTGCATATCAATGACCATCAAACTTGTATAATTGATTCTAACATGGTGTGAGTATTCCTTGGTCTTCATAACATGGATTGAGCCACTTAGTTTGCCTTTTTTGCTTTCATAAACAGTAGTATATTGAAGGTTACTGCTTTAAAACGATCAAAAAATTGCTAATTTGGCGGCCATTTTGTTATGCAAATTAGAAGGTGAAGGACCCGGAATATCGCTTGGGAACCGGTTTTTTCAGAATCGGCATACCTGAAATATGCTAAAAAGATGGGTTCCCGACTTTTACCCCAAAATGCTCGTACCTCTCTAAATAAAGCCATTTTTCAAAAATCCCGCCAGTCTATCATGTAGTTCATGATAACATGACGCCTGTAATGCACCATGGAACTGACATACTGAGTGAGTTGTGAAGAATCCACAAAAGGGATTGTTCGAAGAAGGAAAATGCGTGCAATCCATTATGCCACAGCTATATTGAGTGAAGCGCGGGCGAATCTACTCGCAGATCATCAGTATGCAAAACAACTTCTAAGCTCTGAGCTTAAACAGGAAAACAAAGAATAATTAAGGGAATAAAGTATGATTTTAATGTAACACTTGGTAATAAAACGGGTACAGTCAAACCAATTATGTCATTGGTGATTAGGCTTTCGGTGAACAGAATGGCAATCATTAATTAATGAAAATAGAGCCACATGTGGCATGAAGGATTACATTGGGAGTATGTATAAAATTGTCTCTCATGTGTCTAAAAGGCACGGCAAGTCCAACAGTCCAACACAGTTATATAACACACAGTCACATGATGACACTAAGAAATTGTCCATAAAAGATTAATCAAAGGGACTTGCCGCACGAATATTTGGTCGTTTTGCAGGGCTGACCTCTAAATCACTGCTTTTGTCATCAAAGGCAGTCTCTAACTCCTCGAAAGACCAATTAATAGGGGATGAATTGAGTCTGTCTTCCCTAGGGGTGGATGAGAGGGGGACGACATCAGGCCCCAGGGCTGGCAATCGGGGTGAACTGCTGGGAGAGGAGAACGGAAGCGGGGTCCTGATTTCGTTGGGCAGGTCCATGAGCTGGTCCAGCTGGGGCAGATTATCAAGAGGGGGTACCGCGGTCGTCAACTGGTCGAAGAGATCCATGGGGCTTTGGAGTTCGCAGACGTCGTGGCTGGGAGTTGTAGATGGAGCCGTGCTGGGTTCGTCGTTGGGGGCTTGGCTCTTGGTGTGGCCGAGGTCAACGTCAAGAGCTGCATCATCATCGTAGATGAGGCTGCCCCTGCGCCTGAGGATGGGCGTGGGTGGATCAAACACTGAAGGGTGCGGTGTGTAAGACTTCCTAGATGCTGGGCTTAAGGTCCTCCATGAAGAGTTGGACCTGTCTGACAGCTGTTCCATGGTGGTCTCACTGACGTCGTTTGGGACGGGTGTGCTGGTTCTTGGAGGAAGACCAATGCGGGTAGGACGAGCCCAACGATCAGAGATTTTAAGATCCAGTAGGGCAGACTCATCATGTATGACACTTCTGGTGATGGAGTCGATTGTCAACTGATCGAGGGAGTCATAAGAGTCCACTGGTCGATCGAAGCTCAAGTAGTACGTTGTCTTGTTGACTCTGGGGAATCGCGGGGTGGTCGGAGCACTTGCTGTAGCCCTGACAGAGTCATCCAAAGGCAATCGAGGTCGCAGGGACGGATCCAACAGAGTTAGCATCCCAGAGGGGTCGGTTGCAGGCATGGACCATCTTCTGGCGATGTGAGAAAAGTCGAGATCCATTAAACTTGGTATGGACGACTGGGACAGGCTGTTCACAGATATGGGCAAGGAAGCCCGAGATGCACCGTCCATTGCTGTAACACTGGTCATGGAAGTCGCTGGTGTCTCCACTGAAGAAGTAGCCATCCTGATTGTATTAAAATACAAAGTGTTATGGAAGGTGGTAAATACTGAAGTGTCTTCGCTGCAGGTATGAAGTGAAGTGGGGCTGGAAGAGGAGCTGGGTGCTCTTGTATTGGTCAGAGGTCATTGATGTTGTTGTCATTAGAGGTAATTGTTGGTATATCTAAGATGGTATGTTACTACATGTGAATTGCAACTGCAAGAATGCCATTATAAGCCATCACAAACAAGGTAATTGTTGACTATCTCATTGATAATGATTATGGCAGCTGTACCCCTTCCTGGGAGCAGCCATATTTCAGGGAACGGTGACGGGCAATAAAGGTGTAAAGGAGTTATAACAACAAGCAAATGACTGATAGGTTGCCACTTTTATGGTCCCTGCGCTTTGAGTCCTGATAATGGGGAAGTTGAAAGAATGGGTGTGTTTAATGGGTATAAGGAGGCGTGAAGAAAGGTTCTGCATGTAAGATTTATAGTACAAATTTGAGGTATGATTGCCTCGAAAAGGGGGGTGTACTTGGTAACTGTAAAATCATTGAAAACACTGTAAAAAGCTCAGAACGCAGATGGTTGAATAAAGCAGGTTTGATTAAGCATAAGAACTACAGAATAAGGGCCTGCCTGTGGGTTGTATTTGAGTTACATGATCTAACAATTCCACCAAACCAGGTTCCTGGTATAGGTTATACCAAGCAGGCTGTAAACATTCAGGGTTAGAAGGCCTGATAAATATTTGCAAATGACCCTCATACCATCGAGCTTTAGTGATTGTGCCCGAAAAAGGTTGGTCATCAGAAGTAGACACATTCCATTCGTTACACAGATCATACTGAGCTCGGCTGTGTTCCTGTGGCTGCAAGGTGAACAAAAGTGCCTCTGGACTAATGAATATAGGCAACAACGTCTGGTGGTTTGAAGGCTGATTGCTGTCGGCAGGTGGAGACTTGTCAGGCAATTCCATCGTTGCAGCTGTAATCTCGTCAATGTTTAAATCCTTAGCTAACAATTGAAGTTTCAGCTCTCTAAAGTTTGTAATGGGCTCACCGCTTCGTGAGCGTACCAAGCATGGTTTCAGTCTAGAAATGTGAAATGTTCCAGGTAGGATTCGCTCATCAATGGTTGCTAAAACAAACCTATTTAATTGAGCTTCATGCAAAATTTGTAGAGGACCCAGAAACTTGAACGACATTTTCTTTGAGTACTGTACCCCAGTGTACCTGGGGGCCAAAAGAAGGACCAAATCGCCTGTGACAAATGTATGAATCTTAGCCCGCCGATTGTGTTGGTTAGTCTGTCTAATCTTGATTGCATTATGGTGTTGCATGGCTGTGTTGCGCACAAAGTGCAGCTTGTCCTTGATACCAGTGACGTATTGATCATAACTGGTGGCTGTAAGTGCCAAAGCTTCTGGTTGGATGTCAACCAAATTCCTGTCTTCTCTCAAATACAGAAGAAAATTTGGGGAATATCCAGTTATTGAATGTGGTAGGGAGTTATACGTCTTGCAAGCATAGGAAATCAATTTAGGCCACTGAGAGTATCTGTATTCTATCATACTAAGCAACAGATTAGAGACCGATTTGATCCCCCGCTCAGCCATGTTACTTGAATGGGCAAAGGGAGCCACCACATGGCACTGAATGTTAAGTGACTTAAAGACAGCCTGCATAATAGTTCCCACAAAAGCTGCTTCTTTGTCACAGACTACAAAGTTGGGAACAAGGTAAGGCAGACATAGGCCCTCAATAAAAGCCCTGGCAATCACGTCAGCTTTGCGACTGGGGATTGGAATAGCAATCAGATATCTCGAGAACTCACATTGTAGTAACAAACAGTAGTTAACCCGTGCTGTCGGGTGGGGGAAATGTTTGATATCGAAATGTACTTTTCGAAATGGAGTACAATCAATTAAAACTCTAGGAGTCAAGAGCCTATTTGTATTATTGCCTAGGTCTTGAGATGCACGTTGGCACGTGATGCACGTCCGAGCATAGTCCAGAATGTATTTCATGAGGTTCTTAATGTAAAAGTTGGCCTGAATAGTATCATACAATTTAGCAGATTTTACGTGTGCGCCCATGTTCAAGTGAAAGAACTCAATGATGTCAAGAATGAATGCTTGAGGAATGGCCAGTTTCATGACAACGTCATAGGACTTGTTGTTTGTCAGCACATTAAAGAGAAGATTGTCAACTATAGCAAAATTAGGTGAGAGTGTAGTAACCTGATTTGCAATTTGCTTGGATTGTGGCAATTCATTGAAAGCGAGGTATTTATACAATGGGCCCAAATTGGTGTCTTGTCTTTGAGCCAACGCCATGTCTTGAGGATTTTGTGGTATCTTGACATGGTGAAATGTATCATTAATATACTGGCGAATGGCAGGCTCTAACTCAGCTTGGTGTGGCATCTTACTGATTATTGTTGGTTCCTTCCCAAAAAGTGGAACTTTGGGCTGCGCTGGTGGAAAAGGCTTAATTGGTATTATGCCATCAGGGGCCTCAATCGTGTTAGTAGTGCCAGGGGCACTTGATGTAGCCCCCAGGTCAATGAGCGGTTCGTTATTGGTAGTTGGCATTGGTGGTATAACGCGCTGTTGTGTCATGTCTTGTTGAACTGGACGATCTTTGATTACGCTGGTATTACTTTGCGGATGGTAGTCAAAATCACTAATTTGAGCACGGAGATCTTCACGATCGATTTGGAGTTTCTGATTTCTGATAGCATTGGCCCTAGCCTGTGCTCGTGTAACCACGGGGTTGAAGAGTGGATAGCCACTAAATGAATGATATACGTCAGCATAGAAAGAGTATCGATCATGTAATATAGGTCGAGAAGGGTGATCTGTAAAACTATAAAATGTTTGTAATTCACCCGTTAAACTTCTGTCCTTGTCATTTAAGGCAATTGGGATAACAATATCTTGATTTTCCTGCCAATCAGTATTTGGATGCCTCGACAACAAATCGACGAGTTGTAATTCAGGTGTTGAGGGCTTCACATATACACAGGAAAATTGAAATTGTTGTAGCCTCCAGTATAATGAAGCTATTCTAGGAGTCACAAAATGGTTAGCTGACTGAAATATCTGGGCAACTGGTGAGTGATCTGTCAGAATTAAAAACGGCATTCCACTCAGGAAGAAGGCGAAGCTTTTCACCCCTATTAGGATGGAGAGCATTTCTAACTCGGTCACCGAGTAGTTATGGGCAGCTAATTTACCATGTAACTTGCTGGCATATCCCAGCAATACACGATGAGTAGAATTGTCAGATTTATCAAGTTGTAGCTGATAAAGGGCCGCCCCCGAGGCGATTCTCGAGGCGTCAGTAACCAGTACTAGGCGGCCCTCGGGTGTAGGGAACCCAAGAGTCGGGGGGGAAGTCAAGGCCTTTTTAATGGCTAACCAGGCCTGCTGCTGCTCATCAAGCCACTGGAAGGGTTCTCCCTTACGCAGTAACTTATTTAATGGGGCAGCAAGTCTCTGGTAGTTTTCCACGAAGACCGAAACGAATTGGACAGCCCCCAGGAACATTTTGATTTCCTTTCTAGTAGTTGGCTGTTTTAAACCAATAATGGCATCAATGCGAGATCTCTGTATCTTAAGCTGTGGACCCTGGCCTGGGCTGCACATCTTGTTCAGATGACTGATTTGTCATGCTAGTCGTAAAAGGTGGAGGGACCTCTAATGCGATTTTTCCCATTATGAGCCCCTTCTGAAAATGAACATCCACGCCAGTTTTGTTATTTATAGTTATCGTTCCATGGCCCTCGACCAAATCAATCATAGCACGATTATTGGGAGGATCTGCCAGCGTCGAACTATAAATGATGTCAAAGCATCCAGTGAAGTACTTTGCAAACTGGGTGACATGAACTGGTATACATAGCGACGCCGCCCTTGACAAAGGAACATCATGAGTTGCAACCAACAATATGGTGTCTATTGACACTGATATCTCACGCTTAGCAGGTCGATATATGCAGTCAAATTCAACCTGCGCGTCCTGTCCCATGACACAATCAATAGGACTAACGACATCTAGTATGTATGCCTTGATGGGCATGCTACACTGACCAAACTGGGGAACCAAATGAACAAACGATGATATTGGAATCTCCTGGCCGTTTCCTACCATTAAAGAGATTTTTGGGGACTCATGAACTTTCAAATCTTGTAAGAATGGGCTCCTCTTAATAAGAGCTGTATTAATCAAGGAATACGTGCTACCACTATCAAATAGAGTAAAGAAATTGGTGCCATCTGGCAATGTTGTAGGAATCAAATTGCGATCTTGCAATTTGATGATCATAGGAGTAATGGGATTAGGCAATTCCAAAGAGTGCAACATTACAGTTGGTATACAATCAGACTGGTCTTCAAATAATAAATAATGAGGTTGGGGATCAACGTTATAGGTCGTGTCGCAATCATGGGATGGGAGCTGAGGTTGATAGTGATGCTGTGGTAGTCACATTCTATTGTTGTTGGGTGGTCCATTATACCTGGGACCTCTGAATGGTGGACGCTGTCCCGAAGGCCCTCGATAATTACCATTCCTTGGGTTGGGAGGGACCTGCTGTCGTCCATTCTGCGGTCCTGGAGGGCGGCGTGGTCCCTGACTCCTGGGGTCCATTGGCTGTCTTTGGTATTGTAGCCAATCAGGTGCCAAGAAAGCGTTTGGGTTGACAGGACAGAACTTGGCTATATGGCCATATCTTTGACAGTAATAACAGCGAACATTGCTTCCTGGTCCCCCATGAGATTCAGTGGGATATGGCTGGTATAGCATCTGGCCTTGTGGCACGTAATTAGGATATGGCATCTGAGGCCTAATTTGTTGTTGAGGAGCAAACATCGTGTTCTGTAATGATCCAGACTGGTCGAATTGATGATCAAAGTATTGTTGCTGTGGGTAAGGCGTTGTGGGTGGTCCTGAGTGCTGTAATGGAGCCTGCACGGGGGCCGGGGGCAAGGTTGTAGATTGTGCCAGGGCCTTAGGCAACTCCTTGACTGATTGTGAAAATTCCTGTACGGCGTCTTGGACTGCAAGCAAAATAGGCCTGGCCTCCCCTGTGTCATAGTGATTGAGGGGGGGCTTCGTGACATCGACGTGGTGAGCTATCAGTTGCTTTTCAAGTATATTTTGAACAAGGGGGACCAATTCATCCAAGGGAGTGGAATCCCCAATTACCTGCAGTGAAAGTTGAACTGACTCAGGCAAGCCACGTCTAAAATACAAAGTCGCCACCGATTCTGGCAATCCCAGTCGTCCCACTAATTCCTGTATTTCCGCAACATACTTGGAGACATTATCTCCAAACGTTATCTTCTTCTGAGACAAAGCCTCAAGAATAGAAGATCTATTTCTAAGCAAAGAGAATTTATCCAAAAATACCTTCTCCAACTCATCGAGTGTCATAGGGGGCAATTTTTCCGCCCATGATCGACACAGACCATCAGTTAGCAATTTAAGCCTCTCCAGGATCTCTGGAGGGGTTAATCCATGTAGACCACAATAATCCTTAAATTTTCTATACCACGAAAGGGGATTCTGTGAATCAGACTCCCCTGTGAACACACTTGGTTTCATCTCTGAAATGGAGAGTTTCTTATGCTTAGGTGAGGGTGGCTGCGTCAGAATTGTACGTGTAGTAGAAAGTCTGTAAGAAGGATCAGTAGAATTTTGAGTAGAATTATTAGCAACAGTAGGAGAATAGTAGGGATTTTCGGGGCCCTGAGAGGGTCCTGGGGCAGGCTGAGAAGTGCTGGAATGAACGTTATAGGCAGGGTGGACAGAGGCTGATGGACCCTGGTAATTATCACCATACACTACTGGGTTTTGATTATCAAAATAATCAAAATTGCCAGGCATTTCTCCTGCTGGAAAAGGAGTGGGATTGACAGAAGTGTCATCAAAGTCAAATTGACCATAGTAATTACCTGGTTGCCCCTGACCATCATCATACACATACTGATTGGGATTGACAGATTGATGAAGGTGAATATCTTGATAATTTGGGGGATAATAAGGCCCACCATAAGCAGTTGGGTAATTCTGAGGTTGTGGGTTACCCTGTTGCTGTGGCCTGCCAGCATGATCATAAGCATTTGGCTGAGTGTTAGAGGCACTATTAGCATAATATTGAGGTGTACGCAACATTGGTGATGAGCTATTCACGTTCGTACTCTGACCATAACTAATTGGCCTTGCACTATCCTGAATAAAGGTTGATCTTGTACGTGCTTGAGCTCTGGGAGCATGGTAACCAGGAGCTGGTGGGGGTATTAACATTGCTGTTGAAGTAAGGGCAGTATTTTGACTAGCAGATGACTGATTATAATTTTTACTTGAAGCAGCCTGAGCACCAGTAGAATTAGTCATGATACGAGGGTGGGATATGGGAGTTGAAAGGACAGGCGTGGAGCTGGTGACAGGATTAATATTGGAAGACCTGGATTGAGCCTCTGGAGACACACTACGAGAGATATTACGAGCAGTCCTAAGATGTGAAACGCAATGGGAAACAGGTGATGATGTAGATGGTGCTAATTTACGAACAGGCTTCGGAAGTACCCGGGTCACTGTCTGACCGTTATTAGTGTCGTGTGTAGAATTCTTTGGAGGATTCACTGAAGAATTAGTATTTGAAAGGGACTGGAAAGAGGAGGTGCGAGCACGTTGGAAAGTTTGACTAGTAGAAGGAGCACAAAATGGCTCAGCTATTGGGGAATAAGAGCGGGAACGGGGACTCGACTGTTTAGACTGGTGGCCCCAAGAGGAGCCCTGGGAAGCAGAATGAGCGGGTGAATAGTGGGATGTGAAAGATGGACGATGGGGTGACGAAGGTCGAAGATAAGGATAATTAGCCCTGGATGGTGGAGAGGTGGAAGATACAGGAATAAAATTAGACTTTGTAGAGGGAGGAATGGGAATATCTCTAGGTAAGGAAGGTTTTGGTCTAATGATTGAGGAAGGCTTAGGTTGAGAAACCTCAGGTTGGGAAGGTGCCAATCTACGAGTTGAGATCGTCTTGGATTGAGGAGGCTGTAAAGGGGAGGATGGTTCTTCGATATCAAACAAGGGATGATTTGACAAATTATCGAGATCAATGACGTTATCTGAATCTACTGTATGCGAGGGATCCTTTGATGTACTTTCAAAGGATTGCTTAGGAGCAGAGGTTTGGTGTTGTGGTTTTGCAGGGGAGGAGGTGGGTTGATCAGAAAAACGGACCGTTTTAGATGGAACAGGAGGATTTGAGGAGAACTGAAAGGGAGGTTTAGTCTGTTTTCCAAAGGTGTTGATATTAGGAACCTTCGCAGGTTCCTGAGAATCAGAATAAGGAGAGGAGTGGGATGGGTAACGAGATGGAGGCAAATTAAAAGGATTAATCAACGTTGGAGGATCAAGAAAAGGATCAGGTGTTGACACAGGAGGGGTTGGAGGCGTGGGAATGCTGGCACCTATGGTGTCGGTGTCAAAAGGCAACGAGGGTAATGGTGAAACAGGTGGGCTCAAATTAACCCTTTTATGGGGAAGAGACAAGGTCAATGGCCTATTTGAATCAGTTCTGGGGCTAGCACCAAACAATGAAAGTCGTTCAGACCAAGGTGGTGACCCAGGCAATTCGTCAGCCGTTAGAGAACGATCTAAGGAAAAGTCTTTGATCTGGTCACTGGACAGATCAACTGAATGGGCCTGTTTATAAGTAAAGATATCACTATCAGCCGGTGGATCAGAATCGTCCACAGTATACACTATAGTGCTCTGATCGTCCTGAAAATCAGTAAATATACGATCAATGTCTCCTATCTCAAGTGTAGCTTGGGAATCGGAGCCTGAGCCACCCACAACAGTAGCACCAATGAGTTCAAGTTCAGGAATACTGGAAGACGACTGGGAGCCTGGAGAAAGACCAGCAGCAATTCCTGTTGACGCAGGATCAACAACAAATGAATCAGCAACACAAGAATCAACAACAGATGCGACCGACACGGAATCAACCGTGGATGAAACAGATACAAAATCAGCAGGCTTTCGTGAATTAGAATTCACAGTCTTAGGAACAGTATCACTAGACTGAGGCACTGAATCACTAGTATTCGAAGAAGACACCACTGGCTGTGGCCTGGAAATAGCGGTCCCAGTGACAATATTAGCAACCTTCACTTGGGTGGTTGCAGGTTTTGCCACTCCCTCTTCTCTAGGAGGGGAATCAGATATGAACACAAAATCACGAGGTGACAAAGACACGTCACTCTCCTGATCTACAGGGACCCTACTTGGAACCAATAGAACGTCTAATGTATGATCTTCAAGCTGTGCTGCTTCCACAGCAGTCATAATGGTGGTAAGAGGACATAGCCATTCTGGCTGTCTTTTGTCAACGAACGCCGAATAATACTTATCAAATAACTGATACAAGTGCTGCTTTTGAGAATGAGGTACAGAAACAAATTGCAGGTCTACAAGCAATGGATCGTAAATTGTCCAGAAAAGCTTATTGTTACTTATTTGCTGGAGCTTCCAGTTTATAAAGAGATTATGTATTGACTGTCTCAAAAATCCTCTAATAGTACGTGATGAAATCAAATTTTTGCTAATACTAGCTTGTACTTCGGCCCTGAGCCTAACTAACCACTGGGAGAATGTAACCTGTTCCAATGGGATCGTCATTCATGCTACTTGCGAAAACTAGAATGTGAAATGGCACCCTAAATGGTACCACTAGACTTCCAGTTGACTAATTTACAAAGAACGAGCAGGTTTCTTAGGGTTATCGTGTCTAACAATAAAAAGAATCATGACATAAAGCTTACTCCCTATCATAGTGACTATTGACACGCCCTAAAAGAATTGATTCAGTTCAAACTAAATTTCCACAAAGGTCATACATGACAAAGTTTGATTCTGGCTCAACCACAAAATAATATAGCAAATAAGTGACACTGGCGATCACGTGCGTGGTGCGACACTATTCCTAACGATACAAACAAACTGGCAAGATGATATTAGTACGTGAGTTGAGTGCACATGATTGAAGAAGAAAGAATGAAAAGTTGTAAGAAAAAGGAAGGGAATAAGAAAGGATAGAAAGTTCTGACACTTGGCGATTGGTATCAAGTATGGACTGGGAGTAAAGTGAAGGAAAATCTTCTGGAAATGGCTAATGGGCGTTGTGGCAGTGGGTTGGACGTGGCAGTGGCAGTGGGGAGCAGTTTGTGGCGTGGCATGTGGAAATAATATGTGGCAGATGGAAACAAGATAGGCAAGTGATGGAGCACGGATAATGTCAGAACAATCAAAGAGAGTAAGTGGTCATTTTTGACCCATTGAATAGAACAGAATAGAGATTGCCACACTAGGGCAATTGAATTAAGAAAGTATGAAAGTAGAGATACATAAAATCATGCAAAGTTAGTGACAATTTATTAAATTGTATTACATAAAATAGAGTGAAGGCACTATGCTAAGCTTCATTATAATTAACGAAGACACCCTAGCACTCAACTGAAACGTTAAGGTACAGTTGGTGGTAAATAAGAAAAGGTAATAAGTAAAAAATGAGTTCAACTAACTTCAGCATACCAAAGAAACTATTGACTGCCCCCAATTGATAAAGTAAATTGCTCCCTACCTGAGTTTTGTTGAGTCCAGTGGTCAAGATGTGGGTCCCAGCCAGAAGGATGGAGATGCCCCAATATCAGTTGAAGTGGTTGCAGCCCAGTCAGCAGGAGATGGTGTTGAAGAAAGATTTACAAGATAAAATGCTTTCAAACGAAAGGCTTTGAGATAAGAGAGATGAAGAGAGCTGCAGAGCTGAAGATAAGAGCTGTTGATGGTTGGGACCCCCGAAGCGAACTGACCTGTCCCTGTGCTGCAGCCCCTGAGCTGGACATGCAGCTGCTGCTGCTGCTTACCTGCACAGCAGCCAATGAGCAGCTCTCACCTGGCCGGTAGGAAGGGCTGGTAGGCAGGAAGGGGGGGGGAAGGGGGTAGGGAAGAGGGGGGGTGGGTGTAAGGAGGCTGCTGGTGAGCAGTAGGGTGAGTGAAGAACTTAGGAAAATCAGGCTACTGGCAAAAAAAAATGAGAAAAGTGAAAAGAAAGAAAAATGAAAATGCAGGGAACCTAGGTAATGTGAGCTACAACAAGAAAAGGAAGTATATATTGATGGAGCAAGAATGCAGAGGAATCATTCACCATGTCTCCCCAATATGATTTTTGGGTGGGGATACCACCTTTCAAGCACATGGGAGCTCTAAGTATCCATGAATCAATCCTCATCCAACTTCAGACCAACTAGTCTCCACCAATGAGAGTCGCAAGGCAAGAGAGGCACCTGAGAACTTTAAAACCTGCACTCACCTTGCTCATCAATATTCCAATTCAAGTCATAGCAAGACAAACCAGGATATGCAGTTACCCAAAATATAATGATTTATTTTATAGATATAATTTCACAGTTACATAATTTAGATATCAATAAGTATACAGCTCCAATTCGGAGGTTTCAGTCTAGCAGAACTGGATCTCACCTAAAAGGTGAGATCCACTTCTCCTACTTCAGGCTCAATAATCATAGATGTAAAATGGGAATAAAATGAATGTAAATCCAGAACTAAGACTGGAACCTGACTCAGAATAATTTAGAGATCAGATAGCACTGGGGTGAAGGAGATAAGGGAAACAGGAGAGGAGAGCAAGGAGCAGAGGAAAGGGAAGGAAGAGGATAAAGGTTAGGACAAGGATAACGACAGCTTTTTGCAAAGCTGCCGGAGCTGGGCCCTTGCGGGCCCAAACTGCCTTTCCTCCTGCTGAGGCAAATCCACTCCAACAATCTTGGCCAGAATTTTGAGTCATGTGATCTTTTATAAGCCAATCAGCTTCGTTGTCAGGTGCACGTGATGTGAGTCATTCAAAATGACTCACCTCAGCATGGTCCTGCAACTTCCTTGAATATGTGTCCAGAAAAATGCTTACTAAGCTCAAGCAGGAAGGTGAAACAGCCCTGAAGCAGAGAGTGCCAATGTTTACCTATTCGTATTGACCCTAGTTAGTTCAAGTGAAAGGTCAATGCTAGCTATATGCTCAACTAAATACTTATGATATTTTACAGCTAACACAGATACTCAGTAGATCATTAATCTATATTATTTTGATATTAACAGATAAATATATATATTTTGACAAATTTTACACTTTCTTAATATAGATAATAAATTTCTTAATTGATTTAAATACATGCTTAATTGATTTAAATACATGAATATAAATTACTATTCCTAATTACTTAATTGCTTAATTGGCATCTCTGAACTGAAACAGTCATTGCATGTTTATAACATGCAGATGACAGATGATCTTAAAATTGCAAATGATGGAATTGATTTATAAGCAGGTAAGAAAGGAGCACATCGCAAAGAATTAGGAAGGTGGCTATAACTATTTATTATTTTACAGAATAGAGTTACAACACAACATTTATAATGTGTGGCCACCTTGGGCAGCACCTTTATCTTTTTTATATTACAACTATGCCAATTGCAGATGTTTTATACAAGGTTAATTTTACTAATTGGATAACTCAACATAGTGTATTTTGTAAATTAAATATATTTTATGAGTGAACAATTGATAAAGACATACAAGACTGGAGTATGTATATGGCACTTGTTAGACAAAAATTTAAAATAATTATGTGTATATTTTCAAATATGGTCAATAAATACTAATACATTTCAAATTACACTATATATCTGTTGATTTTCTCAATACACACAAATCTAGTTTACCTAATTGGTATAGTTGCAGAATCTTATTTGGTAAATCATCTTCTTTCCTCATTAAATGGTCAGCATTCCTTTTTTTGCAGATGTCATTGCGAAAATGGCAACTTACAGAGACCATGGAATATTTTGTGGATTTCAAACTAGTAAGTTTGTATTTTGTTATATTTCTTGGTGTATAATTATAATAACATCCAATGGTTACAATGTTTTGTGGTGTTTAAGATGTGCCCGACGACAACTTGCAACAATCTTCTGATGTTGCAAATGTTAATTTTGGCTGATGTTGTGTAGCGACAAGTTTAGCCACAAATTATATTGGTAACATTGTAGTGGTTACTCAAGAAAAACAGTTTAATTTATAAATTACAAAATCACAAGAGTGGGTACAGAGGACTTAAGATCTCTTCATGAGTGGGGCTGCATATCAAAATAACATCGTACAAACATTCGGTCTTATTCTTGCCCAATTATACAATTCACAAGAGAGCTAAATTTTGCTCAGATGATCTATACTAGTCAGTTGAATTTGCCTAGACATGATTTCCCAAAGGTAAACAATGGAATAACACCACCAACATATCTCTTCATGCAAAAAGAACCATTGGGTATACAACAATATATACTGCATGGTTTTTATACACTACTTCTTCATGTGGTATTGCAAAACAAACTGGGTTGTAATGTATTTGCATGCGAAAGTTTATATTATGCTCTACTTGCATGAAAATGACTGACAAATAACAAAGTAAGGATCAATACATACAAACATGAATGGTGTTATTCACTGTTTCTTTTCTTTATCTATTACTATTCAGGTGGGACCAAGCATGGATGAGTATGCGGGGTTGAGAAAGATTCCTTTAGCAAAGGAGGTGTCACACGGTAGCAACAATTTCCTGCTCTTCGCAGCTGCAGCATTGTCGAAGCGCAGCAGTATAATACATGACCTACTTGAATTGGAAAACCTTATTTATGACTTGCCCATTAAAATTAAGGACATTTTTATTCAGGGATGGGTATGTAGACCAATCATAATTATAAATTTTATTTGATTTGCACATTCATATTGGGAAAGAACTATGCAAATATCTTTATGATTTATACAGAAAATACATATTGACTCTTTTCGAAGCATATGATTAATATTACCTCAAGTACTGTCCACTGTATCATTATTTGCTATTGCTTAATTAAACATTCATATAATTATAATCAATGGAAATCTTGTTTTGGTTATCATTGCATTTTGGAGAATGAAATATACCTTGTTTATCTATATCTAAAGGGTTAAGGATTCATTGACTGCGCATAGATTTACTAATTGTTAATTCAGACAATGATCTGTGCTGAAATTGACAAAATTCTAAACAAAGGCTATGTTGCTATACACAAGAGCATGTGCTGAAGCAACATTCTGAACAAATACATTGTTATTTTGGACAATGATATGTGCTAAAATAGACAAGGGCATGTGCTGAAATAGACAAAATTCTGAACAAAGGCTATGTTATCATACACAAGGGCATGTGCTGAAATAGACAAAATTCTGAACAAAGGCCATGTTATTTTAAACAAGGGCATGTGCTGAAATAGTCAAAATTCTGAACAAAGGCTATGTTATTTTAAACAAGAGCATGTGCTGAAATAGACAAAATTCTAAACAAACGCTATGTTATTATACACAAAGGCATGTGCTGGAACAGACAAAATTCTGAACAAAGGCTATGTTATTTTAAACAAGAGCATGTGCTGAAATAGATAAAATTCTAAACAAAGGCTATGTTATTATGCACAAGGGCATGTGCTGGAACAGACAAAATTCTAAACAAAGGCTATGTTATTATGCACAAGGGCATGTGCTGGAACAGACAAAATTCTGAACAAATACATTGTTACTTCAGACAATGATCTGTGTTGAAATACACAAAAATCTAAACAAAGTCTATGCTAAATCAAGCGATGGTCTATGTCAAAACAGACAAAATTCTAAACAAAGTCTATGTTGCAACAGACAAATATCTATCATAAAATTAACACATATTTTGACAGTTTTGATGCGTAAAGCAGACAAAATATTGTGTTGGTTTACACAAATTTTTTTAGACAAAATGATTGTCTAAAAAGTCACACATTTCATTTTGTCTGGAATAGACAAGACTTTGGACGGACACCAGCTAACATGCGATTTTGTGTAAATCCAGACAAAATTTGTCTATATTTAGACAAAGTGTTTTTTCAGTGTAGAGACACAGCAATGGAAATTATTCATTTTCCTGCTCTTTTGATTGAGGTATTTTAATGAAATTATTCATATAACAAGTCAATGATGTCTGTGAAGTGACTATACATCTTCAAACCAGAATACCAAATAGAACAACCATTTTGGGGGTTTTTTGTGCACAATTGAAAAAGTTTAACTACGCATAAACACATCGTTTATTTGTAAAATCTAAATTTTTTGATTAGGTAAAATATTAAAATAGTTCTAATCACCATATTTTGGTATGATGAAGGAAAATCTCAGTGAAAAAAAGATGAAAGTCCTGTGGTTGAATTTATGTTTTGGTTTGAAAATGTATAAGCACTTTATAGTCCGACACAGACCTACGAACAACAAACAAGTTGTTGGTCAGACAACAAACCATTGAGAATAATGTTACAACGGTGTTCAATGACTCATGTGTGCACAAAATCCTGGCCCCCCTATTGCATGTATACCTTCCTAT
This sequence comes from Platynereis dumerilii, assembly GCA_026936325.1. Taxonomy (NCBI): domain Eukaryota; kingdom Metazoa; phylum Annelida; class Polychaeta; order Phyllodocida; family Nereididae; genus Platynereis; species Platynereis dumerilii. The sequence goes on from JAPTHN010000009.1 coordinate 4,623,335, forward strand.
TGGCTGGTGCAGAAGAATTTTACTGTTGCAACACCTTGTGCCTCTTACATATTCTACCATTTTCTACTGGATCAAATTCACCTTGCTCGATTCAAAACTTTGCAGCTGTATTACACCAGTTTCCCGGAAAGTAAAAGGCTCAGGCCACTTCATGTGAAGTTTATTTGGATGTTTCTGGGAAGTGGAGCCGAAAATGTATGTCCCAAATATTGCCCCAGACAGCCCTGTACTGTCTTCTATCTCAGGACAGCCTCTGGCTGTCTTGAACAAGATAGAATATTTCGATCTGAGCAAGTCTTCGCAGACATCACTGACTGGTGTGAACAATTTTATTAAAATTCCTCATCCGAAAGTGCAGGAACATTAATGATTTCCATTGTTGTGTCTCTAAGTTGCCAAGTGCCAGATACAGAAAGTATTCTGTCAGTTTTGAAATAAAAGTAAAGCTAAGGATCAAAAGTAAAGCTAAAGTGACAATTTTTTTGGGGGGGGGGATTTAAGTGCTCTACAAGTCACAAACTTTGAAATTCCACCCAGTGTTATTGTTGTGTGTGCTTGATAAACAGCATTAAATGGGTAAGGTCTTTCCCTTGAAAAAAACCCGAACGAGGGTAGCGCGAAATTAAGAATTTCTGATTTTTCGCCAATTTCGGAAAACTTTAAAGGCCACACATAATTGATTCTTAGCTTCGCGAACCCGCCGACACAATAGATTTCCTGCCGATGGAAAAAAAAAAAATTTTTTGACATTACAAAAAAAAAGAATTTTCACCTTTTTTTTTTGTCCTACCGACCGACCCTAGAAAAAGTGCCTTGAGAGGATCCGAGGAGCTAAAGAGCTATTATGTGTGGCCTTACGGTAGTACATGTAAATAGCTAATTTAACCTGAGATAGATATATCGTGTTATCGTGATATCACTGTCATTCGATATCGTGATATCAAAATGTCAACCCTGGTCATTAGTTAAAAAATTTTAATTTTATTGAGAAGGCCAGAGAAGCTAAAAATCAATTATGTCTGGCCAGGTTGGCCTTAATAATTTACCTCACGACTCACATTTGTAACTATTTTGAAACTACAGCCAGGTAATCCCTAAAAAAATCCCCTTACAAAAACAACACTGTAAGATGAACCATGACCAACCAAATCAATTAATGATAACAGAATATTAAAATAAAAACTAGAAATATTTGATGTGGCAACAGCCCATTGGTCAGGAGTATATCAGTAACCTAGTAGGAGCTTCACTATAAATAGAAGACAGTGGTAAGCTGAGACATCAGACCATCAGGGAGGAGAGGAGGAGAGGAGGAGAGGAGGAGAGGAGGAGAGGAGGAGAGGAGGAGAGGAGGAGAGGAGGAGAGGAGGAGAGGAGGAAGGTGTGAAAGAGAGGAGATGAGGAGACAAGGAAGAAAACAATCATTTGCACTCATGATGCATTTAATTGATAGAGGTAAGCAGTTAAGCAGTTGAATACCTGAACATCTATCTATCTAGATATCTAGATATCGATCAATCTATCCATCTATATATCCATCAAATCCAAGATTGCGCTAATTAGGGGAGGCACGAGGGCATTATGGCATGGAAAGGTGAAGGTGGGGAATGTCAGATTTGGAAAGGATGAATTGGAAAATTTATTGGGTTGTACTGTAGTACTTGGCAAATTCATTGGTTGTACTATAGTACTTGGAAAATTTATTGAGTTATACTGTAGTACTTGGAAAATTTATCGAGTTGTACTGTAGTACTTGGAAAATTTATTTTGTTGTACTATAGTACTTGGAAAATTTATTGCTTTGTACTGTAGTACTTGGACAATTTATTGGGTTGTACTGTAGTACTGTAGTATCATTCCCAAGAAAAACGGGATAATGCAAACCAGCTGCCTCAGCCTACCTGGGATTCAAATGTTGGTTATTAGTTTTAGTTAAGTGAGATGATGATCTACAATGCTGGCCTCCTGTCCACAGGATACCAAAATTTTATAAAGAAAGCTATGTGGGGCACAGCGAGACAGTTTGAGTCGAGGCAGAGTGATACATCACACTAGAAACGACCTGAATTTAATATACAGCTCACAATTCACAATCAAAAACAAAATGCTTGCCAAAAACCTCTGATTTTAGTGAGCCATAACCGAAGAGAAGCATCAGAAAAGAATTGTGATTAGTATGTAACAATTGCGGCAGGTTAAATAAGTTGTGCATGTGTCCTGTGCGATGACTTTCCAAAACAAGCCTAAAAAAGGACTTAAAAATCACCTGGCCAGCTGCTTTTATTAGATTATAGTAGTTTTTGTAGCAACGATTGATAGAAAAATTCAGCAGTTCCAGAGGGTCGGCAATTATGGTAGCAGATGCCCAGGGGGCACAGTGAGACACTTCACGAGCAGGGATGTTACTCAAAGTTTCTCCAAACCTGTAAAAGTTAGGAACCTGAAACTACTGGACAATATACCCAACTTCTTCATTATCTATAATTTGGGCCTGAACTTATCTTCCTAGTAACTGCCAAATTTTTTGGACACATGAAAATAAAAAAAGTGTCTCACTGTGCCCCGCTCTTCCCCAAATATATTTTTATCTTGTATATTTGTTGTTCCAGACATTTTCCCCGCCAAGATCCTTGACCTCACCGTGGTGCGGGGTGCAAACACCAGGGGGAGCATCACCATGGAGTGCTGCCCCCTTGTGGCTAATGGAGGATCATCGCTTTTGATTGCATGAGTATGGACGACTGGGCCAAGGACAATGCTCCATTGGGTGGCTGATTAGTTGGCTACATTCCAATGCTGCAAACAGACTTGGGAAGATGAAGAATTTGTGTATCATTAACAATTTCGATAAGACAATTACTACAGTTGTATTAAGTTGTTAATTACATCTGAAATGGCTTTGGGCAAAGCTTTTAAAGCCAAGACTTGAGTTACAAGGATGGTCATTGCAGAAACTGCTTAGAAAACAGCCTTTTTTTGCACGTACAAGTAATATTGGACCGGGTTGGGTGGTCTATGCTCTGATGCTGGCCAAATTTTTCATCTTTGGATGCGGTCCAAAATAGAAAGCTACAAAAAAAGTTTATACAAACTCAATCTTCAAGAGTATTCGGGTTACAGTGGACGGGATTGTTTTCTGACTCTTGCCAAAAACCTTGACACCTGTTAGAAAGATGTCTCGACCACTGAGAACCCCCCTCTTGCTGATTGTGGCTGGAGCCGGACAACTTATTATTGACGTGGGTTTTCTTGAGGAGGCCGGCCCACGTTGCATCGTCGCGTGAAAAGAGAGGAAATTAGATGTATCCGAATTACAAGACATGGTTAAAGAGCAATAAGAACAATGATGTGAACATTTGACAATCAGCAAATTCTGAAGAACAGCAAGATCATATTGTATAAATGTATTCATATACATTTGTTTAGTTGCATATTGAATCTATCATTTTATTTTTTATTGATTTTTGGACATTTTTGTATCTTTTTACTAATATTATATAAATATTGCAAATTTTCAAGGTCCAATAAAATATTAAAATATTTTTGTGTCTATTTCTTACATGAGATTACATGTTGACACATACAAGGGAATGAAGAAAGTTCTAACCATTTTTTTGACAGAACTTTCTTTCTTCACGTATTCGATCTATTTTGAAGATATCATATCTGAAGGAAATTTTCAAATTACGTTTCTGTTGCTATGGAAACATAAACCCAGTGCACTCAGGTCTGCTCAATTTTTCAACCCAAATCCCATAAACTGGCTGTGTTTTTGACCATCGGATTTATTGTGAATAAAATCTGATCTTCAGAAAGAATATCTCTTGACAGGCTTTTAGTCTTTCAAGGTATATTCCATTTCATTCCAGACAAATATTTATAATTCAAACTGATTTGCAGATATAATTGTAAAACAGCTTCTCCATCAGCTTTCTCAATATCTTAACATGTGCTCAGAAATTAAAGATGTGATATTCATCATGAGAAATTAGGGGCCAGAAATGTTCTCTCAAACTCCTGATTACAGTGGTGGCTCCAGGGGGGGGGGGGCGAGGGAGGGCGAGGGGGGGGGGGGCTGAAGCCCCCCTAAAAATATTTGAAGCCCCCCCATAGCCCCCCCAAACTTTTGACTGAAAAATATGTTCTTATACAGAAAAATAAAGTCTCTATAAATTTTCGTATCATGAAGAAAGGCCCCCTTAATCAGTGATCTAGGAAGGGGCCGGACTACCTAGGTAGACCCCAGAGTCAGTTGAATCAGTTCAAAAAGTCAGTTGAATTTCATTTTCAAACTGTCCCTGGTCAGTCACATCTTGTTTTTTTTTTTTGCAACGTTAGTTAGAATTTTTCAATTAAATCTGACTGAGAAATCATTTCCACACATGGAAACCATTTTGATTTAATCATTTCGGAAGTGGATGATAAGAGTTTGATCTGTCATCTTTGATTTTCTAAAAGAAAATGTTTAGTGTTGGTCGGTTTTTATATTTTTTTTTTTTTCAGAATTTTTTTTAAAAGTTGGAATCAGTCAGTTGTAATCTATTCTCAACTAGTTAGAGTTGAATTCTGCATACTAGTTGAATTAATCAGTTGAATTCCGACGTGGTCAGTCATGATTTGATTTTCAACTGACTCCTAGGTCTACCCCTAGGTCCACATTGTATTCACCACGGCAAACCAATGAAAAGGACTGTGTGGTATAGTGTAGATCTTATAGTCTGTCACTTTGACGTAGAAAAAGAGCGAACTGTTGCACTGTGAAAATGGCAATTCATGTGTCATCATGCTGATGATTTATGATGATCATACCAAATACTTTCAATGTTGAAATAAGGAGACTTATCCCAGCTGTTGATGACAGCCAAACAGAAGGATTATGCATCTGATTTTCATTCTAAAATCAGTTATGACAAGTCAAATGGTCTTCTCTTGATCATGACTAATACTTATTTGGAATATCAGCTCTAAGCTCGAGATATCACTTCTTTCTTAAAAGATAATTCTACACCAACATGCCATGTGATTGCAGGGTTTGAGCCCGATCGTAGCTCTTGCTCTTGAACTATTCCCTTAGCGCCGGACCTCTGGTATGGGTCCCAGAGCTACTATCAAGTACTGATCGACATCGGCATAAAAAACTAATTGCACAAATGAAATAAAAAGGCTGAGAAATCACAAATTGTCTTTAGATGGCTGTCATTCTTTTAAAAGACATGAAAGAAGCATTCATTGCTATCTCTGTAAACTAGTTTGTGGCCATTGTGATATGCCTCATCATGGTTATTGTTGTCCTTGCAGCAAATTGGTACAGAATATGATCAATTAGATTTTCCATAATAAGTAGCATACCAAACACTGTAGTTCTTCATGCAAAGTTTTAGCATTGGCTAGTTAAATTATTTTAAAAAATCACATGAAAATTAATGTTTTAAGTGCCAAATTAAGACGTATTTCTAATTTGTTTGGGACAAGAAAAAATAAGGAGTATTCACCCTTAGGGTCTGCTATAACTATGATAACCAATCCAACTGTTTGGGGGGGGGTGGGGGTCATGAGTCTGTTGAAATGCGCCGGCTTAAAAATGCACTGGTTTAAAAATGCGCATCGACAACAAGTTTTGCTTAGCTTTTGGCAGCCCCTCCAAATAATGCAGAACCCCCCCCCCCTCAGCCCATCATAAAAAAGATTGTCGCAATTGATGCACATTCCATAATCACCATAGATGGGGGAAGCTTGCTCATGGTAAAAAGTTGGTCACCTAATTTTCCCCCATTGAACTGCAGACATGCCAACTTTCCCCACTGTTTACTTTTAAGTCCGGGCTAATTTTATGAACACGTAGTATCCTAGGCGTAGTATGGACAGAAGACCTGATTTTCCTGGTATAGCTTACAACATTCATGGTTGGTAAAGTTGCACTGAAATCTGATTTGCCAAAAACCAGCTGAATATCAACCATATACATGTAGTGCGACATAGCAAGACAACTTATAGGTCATTGAAAATTAGCTGAATAAACTAGCATGGTGCTCTGAGGCTGCAAAGGTCCATATTCCTGGCTCAGAAGATATTACCCATTTAGAAAACCAAGGCTTAAACAAGAACTATACTGTATGATCTGGTTTCCAACAGGTGGAGCTGATGTTTGTCATCCATTTGCAGAAGCAATTTCTCTATGTTGGCTTGGCTCTACACGATCAAAATGATTCAGAGTTCATGAACTCTAACATACTTCATTGTGAGCCTCCATCCTGCAAAAATAGTTCTAATTTGGCCTACTCCATAACCAAAAATTGGCTTATGTTTTCCAAGGCAACAAGAAATAGACAAATATCAGTTATTTTTATTGCATGTGCTCTGATTTATTTACACAATATATTAATTATATATATCATTTCTATCATAAAACTTGTGAAAAATATGTCAATTTTATGTACATTACAAGCGTAACAATAATCTTATTTTAAAATAAGTTAATATTTATATAATCATGTTCGAAGTCGTAAGTAGGGGAGACCGGGGTTAGTTGAATCGCGGGGTTAGTTGAAACTTGGCCTAAAATCAGCTTTATTTTAAATTTTTGGCCAAACTGGTAGGGGAAGAGGGGGTGAAAAGTCACAGGGGTAAAAAGTCACAGGCCTTTTTGACCAATTTGCATTGACCTTATTATTAAGCTTAAATCATCATTTGGGATGCTTTTATGAGAAGAAGGTCTGTGGGGAATATGAAAATTATGCTCATTCTACAAAGTGGGTTTTTACCCACCTCATGCATTTTTGGAGTCCCAAACAGGTTTTATCGACTCTGAACTTTCCCTATTAATGTCTGGTCACTGTGACAAAGGAAGTTGTGCTACTGTTTCAAGGTCTTTTGGATAATAGTCTCTCATGCTGTGAACCCATTTTTGGCCATATGGTCACCAAGTTGCCATGATCATGTGTTGAATTTAAAAAACAGCTGAGGGGTGAAATGTCACAGTGTGACATTTCACCCCAGCACTGTGATATTTTACCATAGGGCACCGTGAATTCAATATTCTGTGCTAAGGAAAATAAAATATTCCACACTTGAGGCTTTTAGCTTACAATCTTATCATCATCCATCATCAATAATACATCTGAGAGAGTATTGCAGCAAGTTTTCATTTCGCAAACTTTGGGCAATTTCTGACGCAGGCTTTGCTGATAGTGCATTGTCATTGCATGCAGATAGCTTTGGAAGGCTCACTATAAATTTCATGCACAAGGATGACTATCAAGTCTATGTCTGCATATTACCTCATATAGTACAGTATGTTCACAACAATTGCATGTGACTTGTTACCCCGCGGTTGTGACTTCTTGACCCTGACATGGGGTAAAAAGTCACATCAGACTTTGCCTTAAATAATTGTGAACTGACTAAAGCCTATTTACAACACAGCAGCTATCATGTGATACAAACATAGTCAACTAAATACTGCATAATTGTGCCAAAGGTCATTCAGATCTAACAAACACCTGCTCTGTTCTGGGGCTTTTTGTAAATTTTGTGACTTCTGACCCCCGCCTCCCCTACTTTTGGTAGATACCCTGTTTATTGGCACATGTTATCATACCTTTATTCATTCAAAATTTAAAAATCCTAATTCTGTAGGCAAGAAAGTTTATTTTTTGGGTGCTCTAGTAACTTGTTTGCTCAGTTTTCGAGGGGGATTATTGTATAGCTATGATTTTAATCCAGGTGAACTAACCTTATTTCTAAATAAGCAAATCTATGCCTAATCATACCCAGAAGCTTTTTGTTGTGTGACTTTGATAAGACTGAAAAATAAGACAATATTGAGTTCCAGGTGTGATGGGGTTAGTTGAATCATGAATGGTGGAGTTGGCCGTAACATAGATTTCATGTGTTCAAATTGCCTTGCAAGTCATTGTTAGTTGGAGTTACTGCAGTTTAGAACTACTACAGTGCATGTTTGCATTCCTGAAAGGGAAATACAGAAATACCAGCTTTTTTGCCAAAAATCGACAAAAAAATTAGTAAATAACAGTATACAATTTCTTTTCAAATGAGTGTTGTACTGAAGCTGGTGGTCATCATAGGGATATCAGTTATGCAAAGGAAACCCCTTTTATAAGAAGTTGTCTCCAAATTTTTATGGCGCTTCAACTAACCCCAGGGTCGGGGTTAGTTGAATCAAAATTTTTTCTGGAAGTTTGTGTCTGTGACACAAATTTCAATAATCATGTACAATATTTCTTGGGCTGATCATTGAGTTAAACACGCTCACTATCACATGCTAAAATTTGGTGTGAATATCTTGTACCGTTTGCTCTCCAGAGCAAAAATAAAAATGAATGTGCCAACTAACCCCGGTCTCCCCTACATTAAAACATTTTCAATTAAGAACCATCAGTACTTCTAATTATTCATTAAAGTTTAAATAAATTACAAGTGGAACAAGGGTCATAACTATTGTATAAACATTGTGCAATATTATAGTAGGAGTTAGGGGAGTGGGGCACCATGGGCCATGGCCCCTACATGATACAGGGTTTGAGCACCATAAGCCATTTTAATTTTTCTTTTGGAGAAAATATTTTGATCTTTTAGAAAACTGAAATATCAATTTAACTCACTTGATATTGCAGAAAAGAGGTCATGCGATGTGTAGTTACCATGAAAATGTAAGGCTCACTGGTGCAAAATGTCCAAAGTGGTTCATGGTGCCCCACTCTCTCCTGTATGTGGACATTTCAACAAATCATTTGTCTTAGTCCCAAATATGAGAAACAACCCCTCTCTGTAGAAATAAGGTGTTGTCGCTGTTGGCAATAAATAAGGAATATCATCATAAAATTACAAATTTGAGAGCTTGTATGATAACATGTGGTTCGATCACTATTCCAGTCTGTCACATTGATATAGAAAAAGAGTGCCCTGTTGCACTGTGAAAATGGCACTTCGCATGTCATCATGCTGATGATTTGTCATGATCATACCCAATACTTTCAATGTTAATATGATTTAAGGAGACTTATCCTGCTCGTTGGCGACAGCCAAACGAAACGATTATGCATCTGATTTTCACTCTACAATCAGCTATGACAAGTCAAATGGCTTTCTCTTCATCATGACTAATCAAACAGCCTCTATGTTTCTCATGTTGAAAGTAGAGAAGGTGACACTTTGTCGGCTATCATGAGTCACAAAGTGCATTTTTCACAGTGAACTGATCCTCATTTTTTTAATATCAAAGTGACAAACTGCAAGTGTAAGGGTTAGGTTATCCCAATTTTGCTTCGCAAAGGCTTCCCTACTTATTCACCGAACATTTAGAATTTGCAAAGGGCACATCCTACAGTTATAAGGGGCCAATATTTTCCATATTTCAATCTGTTGTTGCTGTTAATGATGTTAAAAGAGTTTTAACTCCGGCATGTTCCTCAAAATGGAAGTCACTGGTACCGCATGTGATTTAGTCAGACCATCATGTGCCCTAGTTGTCAATTTTCAGGAAAATAAAGATCTTTATGTTTCGTTTTTGTGATCAAGAGTGTAATATTGTATGAATTACTTGAAGAAGACATAGCATATCCCAGTGGCATCAGTCCCTATGGGGCTGGTGGGGCAGATGCCCCACCACTTTTTTGCCAAAAAAAAGGGAAAACAATTCAGAGCTTCCGTAACTCTGCTGTGCCCATGCAAACATTTTTAAAAAGTTGTCAATGGCCCACCACCTTATTTTGAAAGCCGCCACTGGCATATCCAGGGCTTTGGAGTCAGAGTCAGGAGGCGGAGTCGTGGAGTCGTAGGTTTTTGGGTGGAGTCGGAGTCCAAATTTGAATTTCAGGTGGAGTCTGAGTCAGAGTCAGGATCGAAAGTGTATTTGGTGACTCCTGACTCCAAAAATAAGTTAATATAATATACAAAAACACAGTTACCAAAATTGTGAAATGAATCCCAAATTTTACCTGAAGCTTACTAAACAGTTCATGTACATAAGACTCAGACTCAGACTCAGACTCAGACTCAGATACAGTTTATTGTGCCAATTCGATGTTACATAATTAGTACAAATTAATATGTTACATTAATAAAGGCAAAGGAGACCCCTCCAAGGACATTAGTCCGCTATCGAGGGGCCACCTTGTTATATAATAAAACAACTTATCATTAATTTTGATCTTATAGGGGAGGCGGGGGTCAGAAGTCACAAAATTTACAAAAAGCCCCAGAACAGAGCAGGTGTTTGTTAGATCTGAATGACCTTAGGCACAATTATGCAGTATTTAGTTGACTATGTTTGCATCACATGATAGCTGCTGTGTTGTAAATAGGCTTTAGTCAGTTCACAATTATTTAAGGCAAAGTCCGATGTGACTTTTTACCCCATGCCAGGGTCAAGAAGTCACAACCGCGGGGTAACAAGTCACATGCAATTGTTGTGAACATACAGCACTATATGAGGTAATATGCTGAACTAGACTTGATAGTCATCCTTGTGCATGAAATTTATAGTGAGCCTTCCAAAGTTATCTGCATGCAATGACTATGCGCCATCAGCAAAGCCTGCGTCAGAAATTGCCCAAAGTTTGCGAAATGAAAACTTGCTGCATTACTTTCTCAGATGTATTATTGATGATGGATGATGATAAGATTGCAGCCTAAAAGCCTCAAGTGTGGAATATTTTACTTTCCTTGGCACAGAATATTGAATTCATGGTGCCCTATGGTAAAATATCACAGTGCTGGGGTGAAATGTCACAGTGTGACATTTCACCCCTCAGCTGTTTTTTAAATTCAACACATGATTATGGCAACTTGGTGACCATATGGCCAAAAATGGGTTCACAGCATGAAAGACTATTATCCAAAAGACCTTGAAACAGTAGCACAACTTCCTATGTTACAGTGACCAGACATTAATAGGGAAAGTTCAGAGTCGATAAAACCTGTTTGGGACCCCAAAAATGCATGAGGTGGGTAAAAACCCACTTTCCATAATGAGCATAGTTTCATATTCCCTACAGACCTTCTCCTCATAAAAGCGTCCCAAATGATTATTTGAGCTTAATAATTAGGTCACTGCAAGTTGGTCAAAAAGGCCTGTGACTTTTTACCCCTGTGACTTTTCACCCCCTCTTCCCCTACTACTAGTTGAATGGACACACAGAATTATTCTATAGGTAAATAAATCAGTAGATATTAGGTTAAGTAAGTTTAACATTATATTAATAATAATTATATGTTAATAACATTTTAGAGGCTTAATAACAGTTGTTGGCAATACAAAATAGATTAATGTTACCCAAAAATGAATAAAAACATTATGCTTAAGTTTCTTAAAAATAAGAAAAAGAACTACAATAGCAGAATAGATTTGGATTAGATTTATGCCACAAAACAACTTACCTGACCAGCATGAGGGACACTAACGACCACAGACATAACAGTTCGGAATAATGCACTGAGTATTGTATTGTTCTATGAATTTCTTTTTTACGTACAGTTTAAAACCTGCAAAACTGTGAGTGTAAATTTTTTCTTTAAAAATCAGACTCATCGAATTTAGACATGATGGAAACCTGTAGTTCATTGAGTGTTTGGCGAAGTCATGGCTCACAGCAGGTAAGCGAAGATCACGGCCTTGTCTGGTGTTGTATTGGTGAGAGTAACTGTCGTGTTGCAGTTCTTCATAAAACAATTTAGGAAGTAAACAATTCTCAAATTTATAACAGAATTTTAAGTCTTGCAGTCGACCTATATCACTTAGTTTCAGTATATTTAGTTTGTGAAATAGAGGATCAGTGTGAGCATTGAATTTACTTTGCGTTATTACCCTTACTGTCTTTTTCTGTAATTTAAATAGTCGACAAGATTTCCATCCCCAAATAATATTGCCATAGGTTAGGTGTGGCAGAATAAGCGTATTATAAATATTTAAAAGTATGTTTGAAGGAACAAAGTTTTTTATCTTATTTGAAACACCTATTGTTTTAGCTATTTTCTTGGCAACAGCATCAGTGTGCTTTTTCCAATTTAAGTTTTCATCAAGTATGATACCTAAATAATTAAATTCTTTAACAAAATCTATTTCATGATTTTCAATAAATAGTTTAGGATAAGTTACTTTTCTTTGAGGGGTACGAAAGAGCATTGCCTTAGTTTTGATTATATTTAGAGAGAGTTTGTTAACTTTGAGCCATATATTTATTTTATCTAGTTCAGTATTAAGTTTTTGCTCATCAATTTCACGAGAATTTAGTGATGTAAATAGAGAGGTGTCATCAGCATAGATAGTCATATTAAAAACATTTGAGCTCTGTATTATATCATTTATGTATATAAGAAAAAATAATTGACCCAGAATGGATCCTTGTGGGATTTCTAGAGTTGAGGAAGCAACGTCATCAAATACAACGCTCTGAGTTCTCTTCGTAAAATAGCTCTTAATCAAAGTAAGTGCGCCATTGTTAATTCCATAGTATTGTAGTTTGTTTAATAATATTTTGTGGTCCAGAGTGTCAAAGGCCTTTGAAAGATCTAGGAATACACATAGTGGCAGATTGTTCATATCCATTTCCTTTAAAATTTTGTCGACAAGTTCCAATGTAGCCAACTCAGTAGAGTGGTGGCGTCTAAAACCATACTGACTAATATACAACAAATTATTTTCTGAGAAATATTCATACAACTGATTGTATAAGATCTTCTCAAAGACCTTTGACACGCTGGACAATACAGAAACTGGTCTGTAGTTACTAAATTCATTTTCATTTCCTTTTTTGAAAATAGGAGTGACCAGCGCTGCTTTTAATAAATCAGGAAATTTATCACTTTGAATACATTGATTAATAAGTACAGTTAAGGGACCTCCAATTTCTTGCTTTAATATCTTCAAGAGTTTGTTTGATATTTTGTCAGGTCCACTGCTATTTTTTTGTTTAAGGGAGTCAATTACTTTTATTATTTCATTTTTAGTTACAGTATTGAATTTAAACTGTGAGGCTATTGGTGTTTTTAAATAGTCTGTGAATGATTTTCCGTGAATTGGCTCAATATTTTCAGCTAGCTTCGGTCCAATATCGACAAAGTATTTGTTAAATTCTTTGGCAATTGTTATTTTATCAGTTACCCGAGATTGGTTAATTAGAAAATGTTTTGGGAAGGGACTTCTGTTGTTTGACCTATTTAAAATTTCATTTATAAGTGACCAAGTTTTTTTCACACTATTTTTGCAATTTTGAAAACATTTTTGATAATAGTTTGCTTTGGCAGCTCTTATGCACTGCCTCAATGTAGTATTATATGTTTTAAGATTAGTTTTGATGTTCAGATACTGAGGGTCATGCATGCCTGTTGATTTCAGTTTTACATAAAGTCTATCCCTATATGAAATTGATTTTAAAATTCCTTTGGTTATCCATTTAGTTTTTTTGTGCTTGTATTTATTAAATCTGACTGTTTTAACTGGCAGGTGCTTGTCTATCAGTGAAACAAATATATTATTAAATTTTGCATAGCTTTTGTTAATATCTTCATCAGTTATATGTTCAAGTTTGTCTTTTACATCTTGCTTTTGCATATCTAGATGATTCTATGAAAACTTTGCAGAATTGATATTCCTCCCCTACTAACCATGAAATATTTGTGTGCAAATAATGCCGATAAGCAGGGTCGGTAGCCGGAGTCGGAATTGAGGAGACCCAAGATGTTGGAGTCGCTTTTCAGAAAGCCAAAGGAGTTAGGAGTCGGTGTCAGTTCTACGCGACTCTGAAGCCCTGTAATCATATCACTTGGAGCTTGCGTGCAGGGAGCCTGCAGTACTGTGCAGAGGGATCAATGTATTAGGTTTATTCCCATCTTCTAAAATATGTGGCATGTAAGACAAACAGACAGACAGACATTATTTATTTTCATAATTATTTGGTTACATTTTCACATTCATACGTACGATAAATGGAGTGCTGATATTTTTGATGAATGTAATTATGAAGGAGACCCATAAAGTAAATGAAACTGACGCTTGCAAGGGGCCACTAAGGAATGAATGAGGAGATGCAGTGAGATGATGAGATGAAGGTGCTCAGAGCTTACCTACCATACACATTATGGTACAAAAACCTTTTCATCATGATCATGCATACACATGATTGTGTGACAAGCCCCAACAGGGAGGAATGCTGGGCGAATTTACACATAAATATCAAAACTTATCATTTCCTACACTGTTTTCTAAGTCCCTGTATTATACACATTATCAAACTCTACTTGCCTGCAAGGTTGAAGACGTTTGCATTCATTTTGCACAATTCTGTTGCTTGGATATCGCCTCTAAGGTCACTGAACTTCAGATTTGCTTTCCTGAATAATATTTACATTAACTTTCTTTCAAATTATTCATATAATGATGCATAGGTATAACGATTATTAATTCTTAATTTTCTTTTTTCTTTTTATGGTGGCCTCTCAATAGCGGTAATTTTTTTTATCTTGGAGAGGTCATCCATGCCATAATTAAATAAATTTCATTTGTTTTTGTAACTGAACTCTTTATCATGTTTATAATTGTTGGCAAAATAAATCTGTCTGAGTCTGATGCTTAGTTATACCCATATCCTGCACCTTCACATAGATATAGCCTTCATCAAGCAATTTGTGCACTTGTCAAAAGACATGTGCCAACTTTATTTACATTTATTATAACTAAAATTCACTCGATTATATTAGAAAAACCAAACTAACATCAACCATCACTTCATCATTGCCACTATACAAGGCCTGCCCATGGGTCAATTTTAATCAAACACAATTTTTGCACAATTTTTGCACCATATCATTTCACAAACTGCTCCCTGTATTATTTATCTACATAAACTGTAAATAGCATTTTTTATAACCCGGGCTTCCACAACGGGTAATTCTAGTATTTAACATTGTCTTACATTGATCATCAAATGCGAAATACAGTGTTGTTACTGATTAATCTCCCAAAAATTAACTTGTGAGATACAAAGTGTAGACCCTTTTTTCGAATATATATACACTCACCAGCAAAAGAAACGCAACACTTGATTTTAGCTCATATTTTTGCAAATAAATTTTTTTGGCCAAAACCAAATAGATGGAATTGATCCTATCATCGACAAGCATACTAGCACCAAAAATCATTCAACTGCGACCATTTCCTGTCTTTTTTTGATCCGTTTTATCAAATTTGAGATTTTGAACAAAAAAAGACTTTTCCTACACCTTACAAACAAAAGGAAGATGTCATTTGAAAGTCTACCTAATAGACGTTAAAAAGCCGAAAAATTGCTTCAACAGCTTCATTTTTAGATTTTACACAAAACTTTGAAAATTTGTGTTTCACCAATTTTAGAACACAGTGACGAAAATGATTTAGTTTCATGCCTTTTGAATTGTGCTATTTTTGTCAAATTTTTCCAGGATGTGTCCAATATGTCTCTGACTCTTGAGGAAAAAATTCAAGGCAAAATATTGATTAGAAAAAATTGTTTATTGCATTGAAGGCCAAATTTTAAAAGTGAAAGTGACAATAACTTGAATAAATATTAAAATACAAAAACTGAATTTATGACATCGTAAGATGTTTCAGATATATTTGCCTTGACATGGACTGAACTGATATTCCGGTAAAAAAGTAACAGGTCGATACTTAGAAATGAATTTCTTAAATTACAGAACATCAGTTTTATTCCAGAAATTACCTACAGGTGGGGCTTCAGGCTAGGACCAATATTAATTTGACCATTGTGAACATACTGCAGGTTGATTTATTTGGACTGGTGTTGAGCACCATCTCTTGGAAATTTGTCGAATGAGACTTGCATTCTGAAATAAAAAATTAGTGTCAAAATATGGACCTGGAACTTTTTTACCGGAATATCAGTTCAGTCCATGTCAAGGCAAAGATATCCGAAACATCTTGCGATGTCATAAATTCAGTTTTTGGATTTTAATATTTTTTAAAGTTATTGTCACTTTCACTTTTAAAATTTGGCCTTCAATGCAATGAACAATTTTTTCTAATCAATATTTTGCCTTGAATTTTTTCCTCAAGAGTCAGAGACATATTGGACACATCCTGGAAAAATTTGACAAAAATAGTACAATTCAAAAGGCATGAAACTAAATCATTTTCGTCACTATGTTCTAAAATTGGTGAAACGCAAATTTTCAAATTTTTGTGTAAAATCTAAAAATAAAGTTGTGGAAGCAATTTTTCGGCTTTTTATCATCTATTACGTAGACTTTCACATGACATCATCCTTTTGGTTGTAAAGTGTAGGAAAAGTGTTTTTTGTTCAAAATCTCAAATTTGATAAAACGGACCAAAAAAATACAGGAAATGGTCGCAGTTGAATGATTTTTGGTGCAAGTATGCTTGTCGACGATAGAATCAATTCCATCTATTTGGCTTTGGCCAAAAAAATTTATTTGCAAAAATATGAGCTAAAATCAAGTGTTGCGTTTCTTTTGCTGGTGAGTGTATATTACCAGTGAAACGACTTATACCAGTATCAAGTACTCAGTTTGTGACTATATTAGTCATGTTTACAAAATGATTAATGAATTAGTCAACACCATTGATAGACAATACCATTCAACAATCAAAACCAGCAAATTATCAATCCAACAGTTTATGCAATTGAACACGCGACAAGTGATACCATAATAAATAAACAGTCATAAGTTCCAACAGTCAGTATCATTATATATATCTAGAATATATCAAAATTAGTCAATATATCAATATCATTCAATAGATGATATCAGGTCATCAATATAATTCAACAGATAATCTTTTTCAAAAATTTATATCAGTTTAGTCAAGAGTTCATACTTTCAATACTTGATATATTATATATATACACTCACCAGCAAAAGAAACGCAACACTTGATTTTCGCTTATGAGTTTGTAAAAAAAATTTTTGGACAAAACAGATTATATGGCATTGATCCTTAGATCAACTAGTGTTTTTGTGCCAAAAATCATTCAGCTGTGACCATTTCCTGTCTGCCTTTTGACTGGTTTATCCAATCTGGGCTCCACGGTCATTTATGACCTTAGGCACCTACTGAAGTACGTCACAAAGCTTTTCTCAATCGGTTACGTCACCTTGATTGTTTTCTCGACCAATCAGAGTCCAGAAAGCAGTACTCCCTGCTTGTCTGTTGAAATACAGACCGGAACTAGATTGGGTTTATCACATTTCAGTTTTTGTAATAAAATATGACATTACCGACAAGTTACACCAAAAAAAGGCGCCATTTTAAATAATGCCTGAAGAGATGATAAAAGCCGAAAAATTAGCACAGCAAGTCTATTTTTGAATTTTACAGGACAATTTGAAATTCGGAGTTTTGCACATCTCAAAATGTAGCAGACAAAATGTCTTAGAATTGAGCTTTGTAATTCAAATTTTCAGACAATTTTTTTATGTTGTCTATGAATTGCCACATCTTTTTTAAAAGTAAAATTCAGTGTTTAAAACAATTTTTGCAACGACAAAGGCAATATTCTTAAAATCACGTTAACATGACTCGTATGCAGTTTTTAATAAAAAAACAATATGGATCAAAGCGCAGGATGTTCCAGATTATTGAGTTCAGACACGGACTAAACAGATATGCCAGTAAAAAAGTTCCAGGTCCACAGTTCCAATTAAAGTTTCTCATTTCAGAACTCAAGTGTCATTCTCAAAAGTTCCTACAGGGGGGGGGGGGGGCTTTAGTCTAGGACTCCAATAATTCCAGCAATTTTGCCAATCTTATTCATGTGTGTGTAAAAATGTTATTAGCCCACCAAAATAGGCAGAAGATAACTGCGAATTTAGGATTTCAGCTGATTTCCACCAAAACAAATTTGACAAATTCTAAATTTATGGAAATTGGAAATCGGAAAGATGGTATCGGCAGAAGTATGATGGTAAAACCAGTAAAATAATACTTTTTGATATGGAAAAAAGAAGCCTCGCCTTCAAATGAACCCTAGAATTACAAATCAGGACAAACTAAATGTGAAATTAATGAGAGTTTCTTGGAAATTTGGTCTCCCAGTGACACCAATTTGGCATTGACTGGGAGACCAAGTCTGTCCACTGGGAGACCATTTGGTCTCCTAGTTACTATGTTAAAAATGCACTGCCCTACTTGCAATATAGGTGCAATTTCTGTTCACAAATAATGTGAGGCAGTGGCATCACTAGAAATGCAAGTTTGGGAGGGCTGTAGCCCCAAAGTTTAGTAGCGTTGTCAGAGGTCCAAAGGTTCGAAGCACGAGCTGCCCCAGAATCAAAAAGTTTTATATGTCTGCGGATATATGCACACATTACAAAAATAACGACACATAGTGCACAAAATACTTTGTCCAGTGTCTTTTCAAAGGTTCTGGTAATTGAATCACCACCAGTATCATACTAGGAAAATCTTTTTTTTCCCAACTTCTTTTTGGGGTGGGGCTGAATGCTCCATTTGGAGGGTATCAGTCCCTCCCTTCTGTTTTAGTTCCCGCCTGTACAAAGGCGAACCTCATTGAGTATAAAGTCTCTATTTTTAACTACCCTACTGCAGAAAAAGCTACAACCCTGGTTTGCCCTACAAATATTGTCCGGATCCTCCAATCGAACTGTATCTCCTTCGTCTGTCCTGTACTTGTCTCCATTTAGCAACGCAGAGCATATTTCACTTGCTGTCTGTGGTTCTTTCTTTCCTTCCTCTTTGTAAAATCTTGTAGTTTCGCCGGGGTGGTGAATATTCTTATGACACTTCAGGAGCATGTGAGGGACATCTTCATCCTCACAGCCGCACAGCTCGCAGACACCTGATATCTCGGAACCTTTAAATTTGGCCTTGGCAACAGCTGTTTTAAATTTTCCTGTCAGGAGCTTTGCCCTAATAATTGCAGCCTCCCTCAGCGCATTTGATGCATGACAAAATTTCCAAAGATGGTGCGGAGCTCGTGAGGGAGTGTCTTGTTGCTAATTTCTGAAGGGGATGATTCTTGGGAAGTCTACATATTGCTCCGAATAGAGAAAGTAGTTTGGTGTGATATTGAGCTTCTATGGGCAGAGTTCCTGCGAGCCAGTAGACAGCTTCGTTAGCGGTGCTCTCCATGAGAGACTGGACTTGTCTCAATATTTTTCGGAAGAATGTGTCGGTGTTATTGATTGAGTTCTTGTCTAGTACAGCAGCTTCAAGGCCATGAAGAAGGCATGGCACAACGTAAAGCTGGTGACGATATCTGCAAACCTGACAAGGCATTCTCATATCAATCGGTACAGTACGAGCAAACTGGGAAGTTCATTGAGTAATTTGCAAATATCTGCTTATGATTTGTGTGGACAAAATCAGATTTTAAAAAAAGTTCATGTAAAATGAGTTTCGTAAACAGGTCGTTGAGCAATAAACATATATCCCATCTTTAAAAATCTTACTAATAATAATAATCATGCAAAGATTGCTAAGCCCAGTGTTTGAATCCTCGGATTCTTGTATGATTTTTAGAAGGCATTCTATGCACAAATGTATTTAGCCAATCTTCCACACTTAAACGTCACCCACTTTCCTCTGTCTTGACTATCGCGAGTCGAAGCAGCTAAGCAGTTGTACCTCTGATCATTTCGTGATCTCCAAAATTTCAGCCTGATTGCAGTTCCATCTCTCCATCTCCACCTGCCAAGAGTATTTATATAAGGTGCATATTCCCTAAATCCTCCGATCCAGACTTGGGTCCCCAGGCCAGTCACTGAAACAAATGTGAGAGCAGATTTCACTATCATATAGCTAAGACCTTGCTGGTCGTACGCATTTAAGAGGTGCTGTCATTTTATCATTGGAACTGACCCTGTAGTTTTAATTTGGAACGACTTAGTCCAGGTCTAAGGCTGAACCTGGCTTACAGTGGCGTAACTGGGGGGTCTCGAGCGGGGGGGCACCTGGGGGGGCACGCGATTCTCCGGGGGGGGGCACCCACTATACTAATTGTATATTTTAGCCAGAGTTTACCTTTAAAAACCTTTTCATCACGATCATGCATACACACGATTTTGTGTGACAAGCGCAGGGAGGAATGCTGGGCGAATTTACACATAAATATCAAAACATATATTTTCCTACACTGTTTTCTAAGTCCCTGTATTATACACATTATCAAACTCTACTTGCCTGCAAGGTTGAAGACGTTTGCATTCATTTTTCACAATTCTGTTGCTTGGATATTGCCTCTAAAGTCACTGAACTTCAGATTAAAACATAGGCTGCGCGGTAGGGTGGTCCTCTACAGTATGCTAAAAATTAAAATGTAACTTTCTCAAGGTGCTTCCTGAAAAACTTGTTCGTCTTGGTGAGAAAACATTTTGTGCAAAATTTTGTTTCAATACAACAATTCTAACCACTGCCACACGTGGGTTGAAAATGCGAAAATTCGAGTACATTGTTAAAATTAGCAAAAATCTGGCAGCCAAAGCTGACTTTCTGGCTGAAGCCTGGACTGATGGATACAGTTTTTTTATCAATCGAATCCATGTTCTTAGACCTTTTAGAAAACATACACGTGGCCGGCACCCACATGGTGCACTTACGGGTTTTGAGAAATCCAAGATGGCCGCCATGGATTCTGAAATTGTTCAAATGGGACAACTTCAAAACTATTTGACCTAGAATTAAATGCAATACCTACTTTTCCAGCAAATCTGGTTTGGGAAATTCATTTCTGGGGTTGTTTTGGTAATTGGGAGTGACCCAAAGGTCAAAGAGTGCATTTTGGGTAAAAGATTAAAAGCAGTAAAATTCATGAAAAACTTAAGCTAATGTTGAGCAAATCTTTGTGACCATTGATTCCTTTTCCTTAGACAATTTCAAAAAACATGTGATGGATATCAGGTTGATATTCTTTCATAAGAAAAAGACACCGGAAAACATTTCATTAAGTCAATACCAATTCTATTGTTTTCGTTAAACTGATTCTCCTTGCCTGAGCCTCAATTTAACAATTCTAGGTGGGCACTTCGTCAGCAGCAAATAGTTACCTTAGGGGTATCCCCCTGGTCATCTAATGCCTTTCATTTTATGTACACGGTATAGAGTACAGCCATCAAACATCAATTTGTATATATCTCATGCATTTCATGACAAAACAAAACTTCTTGGCCCGTTTTCACCAACATGGTATTAAGAGTTAAGCCTGGCGTTAACTCCTTTAAACCTGGTATAGCTAAGTCCATTTCACCAAGAGTGTGCTAAGCATGTAAACCTGTCAAGGTTCAGTGAATCATACACATTGTCACCAAACTCAAGGATCAGCCATCTCAAACTGATTTGGTGTCAAAAAGTGATTAGGCCAATGAAAACAGAACAAATGTTTCTTATGAGATGGCATGACAAATCAATATTATAGGCCTTTGTCTATTATATTCGCATGTTTCTCTAATTTAACAGTCACCAAAGATTATTTTTTCCAGAAAGATATGTCACATCATGAGATATAAAGTTTGCAAACCAAGAACACACACTTACCTAGAAAATATATTTGTTGAAGTAACTGTTGCAAATATACTAGCCATACAGCATTAAGCATACGATTTAAAAGTATTTCATGTATGAAACTATGTTTTTATAGCATTTGCCTATGATAGTCATGACACCAAATAGAGGCAATTCTTCTGTGCTGAGTTGTACAAAGCTCTGCACTTGTTGTTGGTCTTAGCCCAGGGGTACTTTCGAAGGGCAGGAAATTCGGACGTGGTTGCAATCTATGCATCCTATAACCCCCCCGGAAATTGGGCGATTTCGGAAAATTCCAATTTAGCCTCCCGTGTGACTGGTCCACTAGGCATACGTACATATATAGGTTTTAATGAAGCGATTGCATGACTAATACGCTTCACAATCCTTGAAACTGAGGCGACACTAATACCACTCAAGTCACCAATGACTTGTTGGTAACTGCCGGTAGCAAAAAATCGCAGGCACGTCAGCCATTCTGGGTACATCAGATTTTGAGGACCCTTATCATTAGATATTCAAAGGGATTCAACCATTATTGTAGTTTCATTGTGCAAAAATGCATGACCAGCTGATTTGTATTAATTTATTGTTTGAGGGGAGGGGGCTAAAGAAAAATGCATTTCTGTCACCAACACTGGACAGACAACTAATTAATTTTCTTTTTTATAAATTTCCAAGCCCACCCCTCTTTTTCTCTTACCTTGTCATGTGGCCATGTTTGGGAACTTCAGAGATTAATTGTGTTTGTAGCAGTTGAGTTGTTTAAATACTATGTGCAGACTTTCACTCAGTAAATGTTCCTTGATCCTGCTCTGCTTGAGTGATTGGCTTAGCCAGACCAGGTCTTAGCTAAGACCTGGCATAACTCTTAATACCATGTTGGTGAAAACGGGCCCTTGAGTCTAGAGCATTTTAGGAAGGATGGCCACTAAGATGGCTGAATTTTAGATCGGGCAACAGACCATTCTTTGTATAACATCTGCAATCAAGTTTGACATGTCTATTTCAGCTGATTCTTGCAAGTCTTCCACAGAAATTGATTCCCTACATAAGATTTGACTAAAAAAATTGGTATCACATTTCACAAATTTTGAAGCTGTCCCATTCCAAGCAATTTAAAATGCCTTGGTCGCATTTTTTTTAAAGCAGAGTGCATGTACCAAGTGCTGAGCCAGTAGTACTGGATGTGGCCTCAATGCTCATGCCAACCATCATGTCTGATAACTCCCAGGACTCTAGAAAGTCAAGGACAGCAGTGGTTGTTGCATGGCCAGTTCCTGCAACTAGTTGTCGGCACAAAAGTAGCTTTGCAGTGCCTGCGGGGTCACAGACAATGACAGAAAGACAATCAACTGTCTGATTCCTATTATCTGGACGCAGATCACATCCAAATTAACTACCAGAATGATATTGCTAGCATTCAATCTCTTGATCCCTTCTGCCATCACTTTCCTGTGGGTTCGACTTTTTCTACTGATCGGTCACTTATTTATGTGCAGTGGGAGTGGGTAGAGCCTCATTGTCCTCAGGATCTGCGACATCAGAACCACTCCCCCGTTTAGACATAATTTAAACTGTCTCCTCTCATGCAGACTTTAGCACCATCGCAAGCTGCACCCGTTCAGTGTTCCCTTCCTGCCAATACTTCAACCTGACTCTCCCTGTGCTTTGAGGAATTCACAACCCTCTTGTATCTTAATTAACTGGATTGCTTGAACCTGAGCAATGTCAAACAAGTTATTAAAATTTGCCTTGAACTCCTTGTCTTTCCATATCTAAGAAGCAGACCTTTTTGTCTTTCCCTTAGCAATTGAACTATATATACAGTGTACAGTCCACCTTCTTCTCCAAATTTTGCATGATGTTTCACTCTTCAGCAGTCAGAATCCTTGCTTTTTCTCCCAGAGACTATCAAACTGACCAACAACATCACTCTCTGTCTCACTTCCTAGGTATGTGTCCTCTTATGTACAAAAGACCTTATGGCAGGGGCATAGATTTTTCATTTTTGTAAGGGGAGGGGGGTTATTTCAGTGAACAAGAACTTTGTACGAGGCCCAACAGGGCAAAAGTTGCACAGCGGGGATTTCGGGGGCCACCAAAGGCCCAGAAGCTGCTATATTTGATACATTAAGTAAAGTAAGTACTGAGAAACAGGCCTGTAGCTTGTATTTTCCACGTAACATCTCCTGGTATCACAGAAAGAATAGATAAATATAACTGATAATTGCCAACACCAAGAAGTTATAACTTGAAATTCTGGGGGGTTAATCATATGATCATCCCCCAAGGCTCATCCTTGGGGAGGAAGCATCCCCCTCATCCCACCCCCAGGATCTACCCTCCTTGGCCCCTGCCTTCTTGAAAACGCAAGAAATATATAAGGAAGTTCTGTCTGAGTGAAGCAGGCCACATATTCCATGGGCTGTTGACATATTCGAGAACCTTTTAAGTTAAAGCCCCACGGTGGCTTTCCTCTCAATCCTAAATTGCGATTGCTAATTATGTTCATCTGGTATCTATGTAATACTAACACTATGAAAAGACTCAAGTGATGTATTAAATAATGCGTATAGTACATAATATGAATAATGAGATTAAATTGTGTTTTATCTTCTCTGTGTTAAGACCCAAAGCAAAATGTTAAAAAACTCAAAATTTTGCTTGTGTGGTGCAAAAACAGGGGTCCGGTGGCAGTGGTTAATATGTATCAATTCTTGTGAAATTCAACTCAACTTATTTTTTCCCCAAATGGAACAAGAAAATGAAGAAGCCCCTTGGAAAAGTTGAATTTTTTATTTTAGGACCACCCTACTGCGCGGCAGCATACCCTCGGCTATTCAGCAGGCTATTCTGAAGCCGGTGAAATCAATTGACATACTGGCGAGAGGTTATGACCCTCAACTACAGCTTTACCAACCCAGTCAATATTTAGATGGTCCAGTCTCCCTTTGTATGGCCTAAGTCTCCCACTTGAGAGCTGGGCCAAAAGTTTTACAATTTTCATATATGGCTTAAGCTCATATGTTCATGAACATATAAGCATGTTTGTATAATCATAATGGTCAGCTGGAGGTGCGAGAACGTAAAAAGTGGCCCAACTCTGTCAAGCTTCCTCACTCTTTCTGGCTGGAAAGTGTTTTTAGATTAATGAAATGTCCTTTTCTCTATTTTATATATAATGTTTCATTGTATTTAATTTTGACAAATTCCCAGCCTTAGCATTCAACAGATTCAAGGTACTGAAAAGAGATGTTGCAATGCAATAAAAGGGTCACCACATTGCTATGTCCTAATTAGCCTACCAAGTGCATACATACAGGAGGTAAAGTCCCAATCATCCGTCCATCCATGATTCTCTGGATGTATTAGATTACATAATTATAGATGATCAATCAATCAATCAATCAATCTATCTATCTATCTATCTATCTATCTATCTATCTATCCATCTATCCATCTATCCACCTATCTATCTATCTATCTGTCTATCTGTCTATCTGTCTATCTACAGTGTATCTATCTATCTATCTATCTATCTATCTATCTATCTATTTATCTATCTATCTATCTATCTGTCTATCTATCTTCAGTGTATCTATCTATCTATCTATCTATCTATCTATCTATCTATCTATCCATCTATCCATCTATCCACCTATCTATCTATCTATCTGTCTATCTGTCTATCTGTCTATCTACAGTGTATCTATCTATCTATCTATCTATCTATCTATCTATCTATCTATCTATCTATTTATCTATCTATCTATCTATCTGTCTATCTATCTTCAGTGTATCTATCTATCTATCTATCTATCTATCTATCTATCTATCTATCTATCTATCTATCTATCTATCTATCTATCTATCTGTCTATCTACCTATCCTACCTTTATCATCTTCTCATAAATTATGAATAGAATAAAGGCCGACCTAAAAACAGAAATATTAGATAGGTTGTCTGTCTATCCAATCTATCTATTTTAAATATTAAACTAAAAACAATGTGTGGCCTGCAGATTCTTTTTAATAAGACTAACACATTTACTACTCAACACCAAAAAGGTTAAATGCTGTCCAAACTTGGCTGTATTAGTATAACAATGGCTGAAAAGGCAAAAAAAGCCTGCATGGGATATAAAAAGTCATATCTCAACTTCTACTTGGCCTATATTTCTCATTTAAATTGCAAATTCCATTATAACATTTAAGATAGAAAAACTAAGGCTATCAATGCAGTTTGAACATATTTCTAAGAAAAAAGGGAATTTTGTTAGAAATATAGGGGTGCTATTTAACTGCTTCTGTACTCTTCCCTTTGTTTTTGGGCTTGGTCATTGGAGAGGATTAGTGACATCATGTTACATAATGTCCATTCAACAAAAGCTGCACCCTGTTCCCCAACAAAGCAGTGACACTTATTGTCTTCAAGGTGCTAAAATAATGCTTGGGATGAGTTTTGTCATTAATTAAAATTCAGATTTATCCAACATTTAACATCTTTGGATATAAAATGAAATATTGAAATTCAAAGAATTAAGGTTTTGTTGCATGCCAACTTTGCCAAGTAAATTGGCCAATACACATTATCATCACCTCAGTCACGAGATAAGTAGGGTATTGTCATTAGATGAACCCTGCGACAACCACCCATATCGCCCCCATTTGCAGGGCCGACAATACTTTTGAGGGCCGACAATGATTTTGAGGGCCGACACTGGTATTGTCAGCCCTGTGGTGACCTCACCTCATAGGTTGCCAAGCAACACAATGTCACCATGCTGCTGCAGGTAGCGTCACAAACAGACCAGCCTCACTCTCAGCCAAATTTTAGTGTACTGGCAGGCTGGCAGCTGGCAAAGCAGCGTCACAAAGTTATTTTGTCAATCCCCATTTTTCCTCACAATTACATTTGCAGGAGCACGGGACTGTTGCAAGAAGTGACAGCTGATATTTATATATTTTTGCGTCTGTACAATGAATATTACTTGTTTTAAATAATCTGTGCAAACAGGTTAATTACTTGATTGAGAGGTAATGATAATAGTAATATCATGACCTGCGTCGGGCATTATGGGTGGTTGACAACCCTCGGGCTTGCTTGTCATCCCTACGATTGTCAGCCCTCGTTCCTCGGGCTGACAAGAAATCGTATGGCCGACAAGCAAGCCCTTGGGCTGTCAACCACCCATAACGCCCTTCACAGGTCATGTTATTGTTATATTGTGGGACGCCGCCCGACCGCCCACCCGCCCGCCCGCCCGCCCGCCGGACGGACAAAAATTTGCCATACTTACTACAATACCCGACGGCAATATACATTGCCGAGGGTAAAAATTCTAACCTCCTTCAATGTTCATTCATATTGTAAACATACCTATAGCCTCCCTGTCAATTGAGGTCATAGCCTCTGAATAGACATAATAAATATATCCTTTTTGAAGCATGAAGGAATTTATCACTGTAACTGTGAAACTGGTTTTAACAAACAGGTGTGAATGTGAGTGAAACAATGTACAATCGTGATTTTCTCAGTTCTTGATTTCAGCCATTTAGTTCTGCAGAGAAATCGCTAATCAAGAAAGTCAAATGTATGTGGTTGTGTTGGAGGAATAGAGCAGTCCCTACAGATCGACATGGTTTACATATAAAATCAGGATTTTAAAAGTCCTCCCCCCTACATGTAACTTAGTGCATGTGCGTCATGCACGAGGGAAACGTCAAAGTTGAAAATGCCCATTAGTGAAAGAATTTTGACAATGAATTATTGCAGTCTGCTCACAGACTCTAAACAACCAGCACAGCTGTAGATTCTGCCAGAAATCGGATGACCTCCAGCTGACACATATATCAATATTCAAGTAGGTCAGTTCATGTCCAGGTAGAGGGACCTCATCACTTGTGCTCATACGCACAGCTGAGCTGCCAGCAAGATATAAAAAAATCGTAATAAACAATGTTAAAAGATCAATGAGTGCACATGCACTGCCAATGAGTACCATAAAATTCTGAAGTTTTCAAAATGATAGTTTATGGTTTTTTCCAAAGAAACTAAGGACCGATTTCACCAACATAGTTTTAACAGTTAGTCCTGGTATTAACTTCTTTAAACCTGGTTTAACTAAGTCCCTTTCACCAACTGTGCTTTAGACTTTAGACTAGTCAAGGATCACTGACTCTCAAACATTTTTTACAAACTTACAGATCAGTGATCTCAAACTGTTACGGTGTAAATTTGAAGGGCCGACGAGATAATACTTGGAAAGGAGAGGGGAGGGAGGGTCTGGGCTTTCAAAGAAACAAAAGTTTGTTCAACACATGACATTGAAACAAAAAGTTTGTTCAGCACATCAAAATAGAAAAAAGAGCTTGTTTCCACCTTTAGCTTGGGGAGGGGCCTACCATAATGTTAAATTGCGCAAGGTACACCAATGTTGTTGAGGATGTCCAATACAATGATATTGGGCTTCAGTAAGACAAAAACAATTTAACATATTACAGAACTTTGATGCTTGTTTGAAAGAATATGATACTTTGAGAATCAGTCATTACAAGATATTTTGAAAACTATGAAAAATTTCATAGTAACATTCTAAAATATTCAAAATAGGCCTATTGAAGTGAAAATAGTCAATTTGTCTCAAATTGTATCAAAGTAGATACATGTAGATAGGTTTGTTGGTTGGTGAGTTGGTACATGTTCGATAGTTGATGGAAAGGGGGATGTGTCAGAACTCTTTTTTCTTTTTTTTGCCAAAACTGGGCAAGCAGTTATTATCATTTATTATATATATATATATATATATTTAAAAATATCCCAGTCAACCCCCCCCCTCTATATTGGCATATCCTTTGGCTGCATTTGAGAAATTGAGACATTGTGTTTGTAGCAGTTGAGCTGTTCACATATTATGTGTTACTTTCATTGAACTGAAATTCCTTGATCCTGCTCCGCTTGAGTGATTGGCTTAGCCAGACCAGGTCTTAGCTAAGACCTGGCTTAACTCTTAGTACCATGTTGGTGAAAACGGGCCTAATTGAAACAAGAAACAGACAATAATGAAACACTGTCTCTGTTCGGGACTGTCAAGTGGCAGCAGAATGTTGACAGTCCCTGGAAAATCGAATTGGGTCAACAATAATTTGATCTGTTTTGGACAGATCACCAGATCAGGTCGAACAACAGCTGTCCATATTACTACACCAAACTACTTTTAAAAAGCATGGTGCTGGCAAATATCCAGTCCACTGCCTTGAATGAAAATGTTTGGAAATCATGAGACAAAAAGAAAGTTTTGAAACTTTAGCATACACTTTGCCTCTGAAAGGGATGATTTTACTCATCAGAAGTTTGATGGTATTCAATCTACTTATGCCATTTAGTGCATGTTAAATTGTGGTCAGAAAAGGGTCCAAAAAGAATGCATTCTCACTAATTCACGTGTCCATACAAAGCCGATGTTTTTGCTTTGTGATATCAAAAATGCTCAATTGTATTTATTCTGTTACTTTATGGAGATTTATTAACTAGGACAACAATATAATTCACAATTTCATAAAAGCCGTGTTACACTCGGCAAAATGTCTTGTCCATGCCACAAGTGGCCCCCTCTATACTGGCAATATATGTGAGCTACAATGTATACATCCTCCATGATAAAAATAGTTCCAACTTCTTTTGGTATTTACAAGCTTTCTGCTTAAAATTGAAGCCAACCGAAGTCTGATTAGACACTCGCAGAGTTGTTGGAAATAATCTAGACCATCACTAAATGATGGAACTGTCCTGGTTTCTTCCACACTGTCCTGGTGTCTTCCACTGATCCAAATTCTGTTGACCGCTCACAGGAGCTCGCGAATTTTGCACCCTAGGTGGCAGCAAATAGCGGTCAACTTGTAGACAGAATGAAACATTAAAGCATTCATTCAATTTCTTTGAGAGACCTGAAACAGTTACTTATGTCTGTCTCACCAGAGGAGAGTTAATGTTTTTGTTACAACTTCACAAATAATGTATGTTGTGGTCAGGACAAGCTTTGGCTGCCAAACAGGGACTACTCACAATTCCCTGGGTAGAAAAATAATGACTCCACCAAAAAAAAGTTCCACAACTAGTACCACTTTGCAGCAATAGTAGCATTCTAACAATAAACTGGCCGATTAAAAGTTTTTAATATTCAATTCTAGTCAATACTGCATTTCACTTAAAAAAAAGAGGTAGTTGCTGCATCTGAAATCTCTTAGAGCTCACACACAAGTGTGTGTTTGATTGTAGTTTCTGTTATGGATTCAAGAAGAGGGCACCACATACACAATTTTGTGAACCAGTTGAGCTCTAAGTTTTGAGTGGAATTATTGGGAAGTGACTCTGTGGTGTTTAAGTAAGGAAATATTTTGGATGCCTGGTACTTTGAGTGACTTAATTATTGGAAGGCTTACCCCATTTTTAATGAGGGGTTGACAAAAGTTGGTAGAGTTTACAGTGTGTATCAACTTGAGATGCTGGGGTTGCAACAGCATCGCATAAGATGGCATCGCATGCGATGCCATGCAGTGTGCATTGGGCATTAGTGTAGGCCATGAGAAATGAAACGGAAGTCTTGAGTCAAACTCGCCCTCACTCGGATGGTATCTGTCACTCATATATGCTTCGCATTCTGGGAAAGGTCTGGAACCGTTGCAACGGTCGCCATTCTAAAACGTTGTCAACAAGTCAACCATGCTGGCTGATGCTTTAAATTGTCGTGCGAGGTGTCAACACTTGCCTATACCGTGTTTCCAGTGTCAGTGGGACTTCCTCAGTTAATCTGGGGATGGCTTTAACATCAACCATTCTTCCAGTCATGAAAACTAACAGATGCCACAGGACTATTTCCTCGGAAGTGTACACTGTGTTCCCCCGTGGCCTATTCGTTACAGCAGTTGATTTTGAATCGAATGAACTGAGCGGACGTGGGTTCGACTCCCGCTCCTGGAACTCAACTTAACCAAGAACAGTAACCAAAGCTGAGAAACCAAAAACTTGGTCCAAGCCCATGGGACCTTACCAAAAATGGAGGAGGGTTGTATCCAACGTTCTGTGTTGGAGCAACTAAAAGATGCTGGACATCCCTGAATTAATAGGAGTGTGTACCAAACTAACAGCCTTACAATAGTTACCAATACCACCCATCAGTGCTGCTCCCTGACTGTAGTTAGGTTGGGCTAACCCAGTGAGCCGGGACACGCACACCACAAGATGATGATGATGATGTTTACATGAGTGAGAGAGCTGTATTCATGGGTCCCATCAAAGTGAAGTGGCAAATGCGAGTGCCAATTCTTGCGAACTGGTGCTCCGCTAGGGCGAGTATGGTCTTGAGTGGGATGTGATTGGGTCACCAGGGGGACTGCTGCCTTTGGGATGTAATGTGGGTCAGTAACAGCAGGTGGTGCAAGGGTAAATTGTTTAGCACACTAGTCTGGTGGCCTGCTATGTGAATCCATAGTCAGGTGCTATGTACTGGATCTAGCAATCTGATTGGCTTGCAGTTATATGTCAATATGGCCGCCACTGAAGGCTTGGATTATTAACATCAAATGTCATCAAAGGATTAGCCAATTGCCATTTATATCGGAGGCCTGATTACACATTAATTACCCTGAATTAACAGCAATTAAGACCAGAATTTGCATTTTTAACTGAACAAAAATACCCTGGTAGTGAAGATACCAATAAATTTGTTTTAATTCAACAAAATCCCATTAGACAGATAACCTGAACATTTCACTAATATTTAATCAATATTCACTAGGGTGCATCAAATGCCCCATGATTTTTTTCAAATGATCAGATCAATTTACTCTAGATGCTATTTTGTTCTACTATTAGGAAAAACATTTTTTTCTGCAAAATTTCATTGAGATACAAGGTGTGTTAGGTATGCCACCACAGCTTTGAAGATCTGTGCTCCGAATATTCCGGAAAATAGTGAAATAAATGCCATATCTCAGCAACCAATAGAGCTAGAGACCCAATCTTGGTGCCAAAATTTCCGCAGTACCCAATTTTATATTCATCTTCCATAGGTACATACAGCTTAAATGTGTTACTTTTCGTGATATTGCAAGAAAACTGCTTTTTTCATGAATAAGCCATAATATGAGCCGACGACGGGACAGAAATCATTTCCTCCCAAAAACAAAGCAAGCCAAAGTGTCACATATTCAATTGAGATATCTTCAGTGTACTCCTTGAAGTATATTACATCAATTTAACCCTTACAAGAGCCTCCACCTCTTTGCCTGGCCGCAAGTTATTAAGCATCAGCTACAACAGTAGCTGATCGCTTCTTACAATCGTCGTTTTCGTCGCAGGCAGGCTGTTACATCACAACGTCCATGATTTCTCTATTAATCTGACAAGTTAACCAACCAAATTCCTCCTGGACCTTTATTAGCCCCTAACCACGGGACAGTGTTATATTCCGGACATACGAGTGCTTATATCTTCTGATTCAAGCCATTTTATTTCCCTCCCCATCCCGCGCATCCTTCCTCGTCCGCCATTTTTTCCTGACTGGATGCGATTGACGTCGGCAAACTTCGGCATCTGACGAAAACACCCGAAGTATCAAATGCTCTTTTTTGCAGTTCTCATTTGCCGATTTCAAATATTTCATCATTATCAAAGTAACTTTATACACTACTACAAGCCATTTACACCCCTTTTTTCATATTTTGCAATCATTTATTAAAAAAAGAATTAAAAACTTCATCTGCCAATCAGGTCACGGCATTTCCGTGGGATTTCAATATGGAGGACGAGAGGAACAACAATTCATGTTTTCTGACGAATTTCATCTGCACTGATCATGTACGGCCTTGCACTTGACTGTCAGGTATTTAAACTGATCAAGTTAGGTGTTATTGTCATTGTACTATAGAAAAACGTTTGTCAAAGCAACTTTGGGTGTTGCCTGTTTTGATTTGTCCTTGTTCTGTAATATCGCTCAAGCAAAACATAGCGGTCGCGGTCAAGATTGACAAGAAAAGCTGTTGCGGTCAGTCAATGCACTGCAAAGTCAAGTCATTGACAATTCAAGCCGTCAGTAATGTGTTTAATATAGCCGCCGACTTTTGTACCCCAACATATTTGGTACCGTTGGATTTGCCTTGAAAAGACGATTCTAATGGTGTCAAAATTGTCAATATTGGATGAATCTGACCCAAACTACACATGTTCTGTCATGTTGGTTGCATTTTAAGACATAATATTTCTGTAAATGTTTTCATATATATTGGTCACACCAGCTAGGCCCTTCCATGCAATAGGCCTAAGAGGGGCAAGGGGGGCAAGGTTGCCCTTTTCATCTCCAAGAAAATACGTTATTAGGCCTTAATTTACAGTGAATTTAGGCAAAATATATAGTATGAATTAAAGATTATTATTGGCGCTACAATAAATTTTTGTCGCGCGAAATAGATTTGCCCTTTCTCGACCAACCGCCCCTGCCGCCCTCGTTTCCTTCTGGCACCCCTGGGCCTAAGCATGATTAAATGTATATTCGACATATTCCATATATTTACAATGTTCATTCATTATTTTAGTTGGCCAAGCTCAGTCATCCAACTTTAGTCAAGTAGTCAGTCAAGTGAAGTCATAGAGCATCAAGTCATTCATCCAAGTATGACTTGACTGGCTCCAGGGTCTAGTCGCAGTAAAAACTGCATAAATTCTATCAAAACTCAATCAATGCAGCTGAATGACCACAAGTACAGCTATTAGGTGTAAATAAATGGCAGACCCCATTTTTGAAAGCTCAGATGAATATCTGTTTTCTGATGAGTGCATAAAATTGAAATTCCTGAGTATCCTGCCACAATGGATAGTGATACTCCTATCATTTTATTTAACATACCAGATCATTTACATTTTAAGCATTATTTGTTTACTTCTACAGCTGATGCTTTACATGCTTTGCATGGTATTTTTTTGATCTATCAGCCTCACAACAATTAATATTGGTTTTGGTAATTTCAGGAGTTAACCAATCCTAGTCTTAAAAGAAAATATGTCATCAGGACATCTGAAGCTGCTAGTATTGCATTTCTGGAAATGCCATTACTGTCAAAAGAATGATGGGCATTCCATACATTTTACTTTCAGTTTGTTTGTACGATTTTTGGCATGTTGAAATAAAACTTATAAACATATCAGGATTCATTTTGAGGAACGTAGCTGTTTAATCTGAAGACAAGTTCTGGTGATTTGTCAGGCAGTGCACATGCTCCTGGAGTAGCAAAACAAATATTTGAAAGTACTGAAATCCTGACTTTGACAAGACCCTGATGGGCAAACATTAATGGTATTTGACCATTTTAATGTATACCATACTGAGATCTTGCAAACGCATAAGAATCACATCCTTGGGTTGTTGTTGTCTTTCCTAGTGAAAAATGCAATTTACAAAACAAGTGGATAACTGAAGAATTGGGCAATTTATGAACCAAGTGTACATTGTAAGTTAAGATTTGTTTGGGCTTAATATTAATAATAATACAATATATTGGAAATATTTTCTTAATATTTCTGATAGGTGTGAATTTAGAGTTCCAACACTCTTGAGAAGTAGGGAAAATTAGAGAATTTACTAAAGCCATTATCCAGACCTGGAAAGTAGATAAAAAGTGGGGAATTTTGATTTGCAGAAAGGAATTTTGACTGCTGCTGTAGTTTGCATATTATTTTAATAAATCAAAACATCGATAAGCTGCATTGTAAATTGTAGTAACATGGAAACCTGTCTTGGGTACAACCTTGTCCTATTATTTCTGGATTTTTTGTGTTTAGATAGTTCAGCCAAATGGTTGATGAACTCTCTTAATTCACAAACAGATGGTACTGCACTTAAACAATCTGTGTTAAAAATAATTATTGCGAGATTGAGCAAATTGATGGACTGGAAAAATGATGCAAAAGTCTAGAAAAAGTCTTGAAAAAGTAGGGGAGACCGGGGCTGGTTGTCACAGGGGCAGGTTGTCACACTTTTTATTGCACTAAACTATGGAGTCACACAGCTCAACCAATCATTGTTTTTTGCTTTTATAACCCACTGGAGTCTTTTTGAAAAATCTTGACCCCTGGAAGGGAGTCTGGTAGGCACAAGGACTGTTAAAAATTTCCTGTCACAAAAAGTAATTTTTTACCTTTAACTTGCATGCAATGCTAGTCTTTATCAAATAGTTGTTGAAAAAGATACAGTTAATACACTTACCATATAAACATTTCTTTAAATCATCATTAGAACAAATAGTAAAAATTTTGATAACAACGGCCTAGGTCACCCGTTTTTGGAATTTTCATCAGTCGGGGCAGGTTGTCACAAAAAGGCGGGGCAGGTTGTCACACTTTTTGGAGCTGGTTGTTACCTATTAGGACCAGGCTTTTAAACCAAAAAAACTAACACAAATATAAATTTGTGCTTTATACATGCTATTGATGACTGAAGATGTATGCAGATATTGCATTGTGTTTAAATAAATCGATTTCAAAATTATATGTAAAATTTTCCAAAAAAATCGTAAAAATCCTACTCCGTATCTGAATGCTTTCCTACTGATTGGTAAGCCTTCATTTGCAGCACTCTTGTACACAGAAGCATGTTTGTTAAGGTCTTCACTTGGCAAGTAAAGGATTCCTCATATGTCCAAAATAACTTTTCTTGGTCAAGATTTGCCCTACAGAGTTCCACTTCCTGCATTCGAGCTCATAACCAAAAGTGTGACAACCTGCCCCGAGAGTGTGACAACCTGCCCCGAAAGTGTGACAACCTGCCCCGAATTCTGAATTTTAAAAAATGTCCAATATCACATCAAGATTTCGATTGATATAGGTATATATTCACCAAATAGGTTTAAGTCACTCCCCTTTTGCCATTCATACAGAATGGCAGTGCTCCTGCATGCTTTATATAGAAATGGTAGCATGTTTAAGTTTTACACACTGTGACAACTTGCCCCTGTGACAACCAGCCCCGGTCTCCCCTATGGAATTTCCAAGAGGGAAAATTGTGGGAACCCTGTATGATATGGAAGTCCTGGTTATGCTGTGATATCCAAATTATGTCTTAGTCATCCCAGGTATTGCTGGACATGTAAAGACATGTAATGACTTTAAAAGAACTAATTTGCATAGCTTTTTTCGTCTGATCAATCTTCACTGCAAGCCTAATTAATTATTAATCATAATATATCTTACTGTGGAGAAAAAAATTCCCAGTACAATTGAAGTTGACAGTAGAAAGGCATTGTAAGAGTTTTGAGATGCCGGGCCATTGTACAATTTTTTATCTATTATAGATTTCCTTTCACTGTAAAAATGTTATTTGTACTCTACTGAAATATCCAGTCTCATACTCTGGGCTACATGGCAAGTATTCCAGCTCTTCATTTCAAAGTCTGTTTTCATATTCACTTCCAGCTTCTAAAATTCATGCATCTTCTGGTATGCCCATTCAAAATTATTCTATACTGCACATTTCTAGTTCGGTTCCTACTTCCTGACACTTACAAGCTGGGGTCATTCTTGGTCTTGTTATACACCACTAAGACCGGTGATGAAGAGTCTTTTTAAGGATACAGTTATAGTTGTAGAACTTTCTGAAGTCAGGATATCATTCACAATACTATGGTGAAAAAAGTTTAGTCTATTAATGGCTGTTGCAACGATAAGATCTGATGATCACTGTGCTCTGAATAACTTGAAATTTCGAAAGTTTGAAGTTTCAATACATATATATATATAGCTAAAGATTTACCAGACATATAGTGAAAATACATAATTGTACAGCAGTACATGTATCAGCAACACACATACTTAAAAAAATATCTTACCAAAAACATTATTGAGACTAACAATTGTTTACATCTTAAACACTTAAAATGCCACTAAAACGCCATAATTACGGATATATAGTAAATATTGAAGAGGGTGGTGACATACCTTATGCATATCTGATTACACTGAAATTTTAACTGGGGTGTTTTTTCATGAGGTAGAACAGATTTAAAACTAGAGTAAAACTGATTTCTGACATGAGGGCATTTGATGCACCCTAATATTCACTAACTAAATTGTCAGCCCAATTAGCTCAGTCAGTAGAGCACTCATCTCACTGTCGAGGGACCAAGGTTCAATCCCCAGGCTGGCCATCATGTCATTCCACGGCATTGTCGTTCGCATCAGACATTAATTGGAGGTGCCGTGGGCCCAGCTGTAAATAAGTCTCTGATTTAGTTTGGTTTCCAATGTTAAATAATGTCTACCTCTACCTTTACCTTATTCACAAAGCTACAGCAGATCTTAATGTACTTTTTCAGAGGCCAAATACTAAGAGGGGTTTTCCAACTTGCCATAACTTTTGCAATATTTAATGCAGAAATATGATATTTGGGTAAAATAATATCGAAGTAATTTGCAAATGATCCTGAAAAAATCAGATCGTAGAAATAAAAATAAATGGTTAATTTCTTATCATGGAAACCAAAAGTCATGAAATGCGGAGGTAAACTGTAAATTTTGAATTTTGAGTTAGCTTAATTGGTTGAGTGAGATGGTTGCACAATTCCTTTGAGCCAAGATAGCTTGTTGTTTGCAAGTTATGACAACATAAAGATTATCATAACTCAAAACAGCAAGCCATCATGGCTCAAACAAATTGTGCAACCATCTCACTCAATCATTTGAGCTAACTCAGAATTTCAGGATTTACAGTGTACAGATTCATTGTATCTTGTCAAGAATGCATTTTTTTACCATAAATAATTATTTCCCTAGACAAAATTAATAGGTTTATAAAGTTACTGTATACCACCAAGGAAATTAACTTCTTAACAAGTAGGAACTGTTCTGAAACTGTCCTCATGCTTTTACCAGGCCAATGCACTACTTTTTCAGTGTTAATTTCTCCAATTGGACGATCCTGAGGGTACAGGATTGAAGCTGTAAAAACGAAAATGTTTATTCAAATTGTGCATTGTATTGATGTAATGTTCATTCATTACAGTTCTGCCTGAGTCCACTTCCCCTGATTGGAGGACAGATCCAGAGCTACTTTTCTCCTCTTGCCTGACTTTACGCTTTAGAAGATTAACCTAACCTCTCATCTTACAATATAAGGACCAAGTTCTCCCCTTATGCACTCCCATGCAGTAGGTGATATCACAGGAGAAGGCCTACACTCATGGGTGCCTATCAGGGGTCAACAGCCACTCGAGATGTTATATGCATGCTCACATCCTGGAGCATTTGAACTCTTTCCTTGGCAACTAATTAGCCTTGAATTAAAATTAATGGAAGTGTGGTCATGGAGTTTATAGTCTTTGCGAATGATGTTTAGACGATTACGTGTTATACGTAATTGTAACGTAAAACATGGCATTTCTCAGGATGCTGAATTTCCATTTGCCAAAGTGATTCCCATTGACCAAGTTTGTCCAAGTCAGCTTGGAGAGCTTGTGAGTCGGCTTCGGTCTTTACAGGAAGATATGCAATCATGTCATCTGCAAAGAGCCTGACTGTGGAGCTGATGTCATCTGCCATGCCATTAATGAAGAAATGTAATAGGCAAGGACCCAGGACTGAGCCTTGGGGGACTCCGGAGATGATGTTGGCTACATATGATGTTTTGCCTTCAAGGAGTACCTTCTGCGATCTTATTCCGAGGAAGGCCTCTATCCATCTGTTGTTTTTTCCATTTATTCCATATCTCTTTAGCTTCAGTAGGAGCCTCTTATGACTGACCTTGTCGAAAGCCTTCGAGAAGTCCATGATCAACACATCTGTCTGCATGTGTTTTCTTATCCATTTTATGATGACATCGTCGATAAATTTGACCAATTGAGTTTCGCAACATAATTTGCTGCGGAAGCCGTGTTGGAGTCTGTATAAGATGTCGTGATTGTCCGCAAGTCTGATGAGGCTTCTGGTTTCTCTTGTGATGTACGGTAGGCCTAGGGCTTTGGAGTCGGAGTCGGGAGTCGGGAGTTGTGGAGTCGGAGGTTTTTGGGTGGAGTCGGAGTCAAACTTTGATTTTCAGGTGGAGTCAGAGTCGGAGTCAAAAATTTTGTGACAAAATAATTAATATGATTTACAAAAACCCAGTTACAACAACATGAAATGTATCTTGAATTTTAAGCAAAACTTCCTAAACAAGTATTCAAGAACAAAAGCCAATGGAAATTTGTGTGAAATAATGCCGATTATAAGCGGAGTTGGGAGTCGGAATTTAGGAGACCTAAGGAGTCGGAGTCAGATCGGAGTTGCTTTTCAGAAAGCCAAAGGAGTCGTGACTTGGAGTCGGTTCACTTACTGCCTGACTTCAAAGCCCTGCTGAGATGTGACGATAATACCAGTTTTCATTGCTATTGATGATTTTACAAATAACTGATTGTATTTCATGAAAAAAATTATGAATATACATTAATTCAATAAGTCAAAACACGGACCAACTTGTCAGAATTCTGACAAGTAAAAGCAGGGTTGCATGATTTAAATCATTTGATTTAAATCAGTGATTTTAATCAATGATTTTTATTGAAAATCACTCTATGTAAGAAAACTGAGAATAGTTTGCATATGAATGCTAAAAAGGATCAGTTGACACCTTCACACTTGAATTGGTAAGGAATTACTGCCACGATGGAGATACCAGGGTGGTTTTTGGCTTACTTTAATCCAGTTTAAACAGCAATCCTCTTTCATGCGACAAATTCCTAATCTGATGCCAAAAGTAGCACTCATTAAACAAGAAAACAACAATAACAAACAATAGTAATTATAAAATACTGATTCTGTGATCATTGTTAGTAATTTCAATCATTAATTTGCTCCAAAGTATGATATTCTATGGACAAAATGTTAGATGTGCTGAGAGCTGTTCTTTGGAGGGTCACAACTCAAGATTGGGTAGGGATATCAAGTTGATTTTTTTTTCTAAGCCAACTCATGATACAGTAGATTTGATTTCTCAGCCCAAACGTGAAAAACCTCTATTGGTTCTTCTGGGAAAAAAATCCAAAATTGGGAAGCTTTGTTAAAAAAGAACAGGTTTAGAACTTGAATAGTAACACATGATTCCTTTATTGTAGGCTGCAAAGTGCTCATAAAAAACTTTTCACAGAAATATCTCCATTATTCAAGGTATAGCAGCTGCTGTCCAAGTGTGTTTCCAGAATGAAAAACATCGA
Organism: Platynereis dumerilii; assembly: GCA_026936325.1. Classification (NCBI taxonomy): domain Eukaryota; kingdom Metazoa; phylum Annelida; class Polychaeta; order Phyllodocida; family Nereididae; genus Platynereis; species Platynereis dumerilii. Next base: position 4,663,083 of record JAPTHN010000009.1, read on the forward strand.
AAAATGGGAATATTGTATGGGCAAAATGGCCATGTGGGCAAGTGTTCACACTCATGATTAATTTTTTGTGATTACATATGGTGGAGATCTAACTATAGCCAAAAATTTGTGAATATGTCTCAATCCCTTAATAGCGACAAAATATTATAGAAAATTGTCGTTTTTGGTGCACAGATTCCTTGTTTCTGTCAGATGTGCTGAGTACTGCTCTTTGGAGTGTCACAACTCACGATAGGTTTGGGATATCAAGTTGATTTTTTTCCCATGCCATCTTATGATACAGTAGATTTGATTTCTTAGCCAAAGATTGAACAACCACCATTGGTTTTTCAGGGAAAAAAATTCAAAGTTGGTTTTCCATACGGCGTATATGGTTTTTCCAAAATTGGGAAGCTTTGTTTGAGAAAATCAAGTTTAGAACTGGAATAGTAACACATAAATCTGTTATTGTAGGCACAAAAGTGCCCATTCACAAAGCTTCTCACAAATATCTTCATTATTCAAGGTGTAGCAGCAGTCCAAATATGTGTCCAGAATGAAAGACATCGAAAAATTGGAATTTTGTTTGGGCAAAATGGCCATGTGAGCAAGTCTTCACACTCATAATTTTTTTTTTGGGGTTACATATAGTAGAGATCTAATTACATCACAAAACTTTGTGAATGTGTTTCAATCCCTTCATAGCGACGAAAAATTATAGAAAATAGTCGTTTTTGGTGCACAGATTCCATGTTTCTGTCGGATGTGCTGAGTACTGCTCTTTGGAGTGTCACAACTGAAGATTGGTTTGGGATATCAAGTTGATTTTTTTTCTGTGCCATCTTATGATAAAATAGATTGTATTTCTCTGCCCATATGTGAAAAATCTCCATTGGTTCTTCCGGGGAAAAAATCCAAAGTTGGTTTGCCATACAACGCGCAGCAAAAAGACTATTTTCTATTTTTATTTTTTTCTATATGAAGGGATTGAGACACATTCACAATATTTTGGACACAGCTAGATCTCTACCATATGTAATCACAAAAAAATAATTATGAGTGTGAACACTTGCCCACACGGCCATTTTGCCCATACAAAATTCCCATTTTTCAATGTTTTTCATTCTGGAAACACATTTGGACATCTGCTACACCTTGAATAAGGGAGATATTCCTGTGAAAAATTTTTTATGAGCACATTGGAGTCTACAATAAAGGAATCATGTGTTACTATTCAAGTTCTAAACCTGTTCTTTTTTAACAAAAATTCCCAATTTTTGGAAAAAGCATTAACGCTGTATGGAAAACCAACTTTGGATTTTTTCCCCTGAAGAACCAAAAACGGTTTTTCACATTTGGGCTGAGAAATCAAATCTACTTTATCATGAGTTGGCTTAGAAAAAAAATCAACTTGATATCCCTACCCAATCTGGAGTTGTGACCCTCCAAAGAGCAGCTCTCAGCACATCTGACATTTCAAGCAAAAAATTAAACGTGACTTTGGGGAGTGAAAGAAATTTTTCCCATTACAGAAGACCTAATTAACAACAGTTTATCATTTATTATGACTTCAATTACTTCGAAAAACATTAGATTTGAAAAAATACGACTGCTTGATTTAAATCTGATTTAAATCAAAATATCCGATTTAAATCAAATAAATCCGATTTTTGTTATTTAAAAGGATTTTTTTGCAACCCTGAGTAAAAGTATGTCGTGCCTGGCCTATCATGGGCTAATGATTTTGCAGTGAAGAGAAGATTTAAGAAGAGAATAGCTTAATGACTAGTCAAAGAATAAATTTAAGATGGTAATTCAAAATTGAAAACAAAAATTTATTCATTGTGACAACATACTGGGACACTGTGAATCAGCCCTGGGGCACAGTGAATCAGTATTATCTCGGGAAAACAGACTGTTTGTTTCAAGGCATTATAATATAAAGATATACTGTAAAGGCAATAGATAAACTAGATAGTGTCTCTAACCAAAGTTTATTTTGCTGTTAACATTTCCTGAGGTTTAACAGTCATTAACCAACTATTACTCCAAAACAAAGGAGTGTTGTCATCAAATTGTTAACACTTAAGAATAAATCAACTACCAAAAGGGTAAGGTATATTGTTTGCATATTAGAGAATTGAGTATTTACATATTTACATATATACATATAGTTGCTTATTGCTGCTTAAAAGCAATTACAGCCATAAACTATTGATTATTGCGCTGCCTTCCTGCTAGGGGGCAATCTTGGGGGAATCTTTAATTGATATAGACCAATAACAATAATATTGGATAACAAAATGAATGTTTATACTTTTAAGTTATCAGTGCCTCTGCAAGTTATACAGTGGACAATGGGAGAATCAAAACAAAGTGACATAACAATTTTAGATAATCACTGTGTACCGTTTGCTCTATGCGAAGCGACCCAGTTAAGGCTAGGGTTTGGCTTCAGTCAACGCTTTAGACAGTCTGACAAATGTTTTTTGTGACTTAAGTGAAACTACATCTTTCAGGCAAATTCAATCAAATATTAATATAGCCAGTATGCTAGATTATATTCTCACGTATACAGTGCATATTTTTATAAATCAAAATATTTTGTTGTCAAACCTTACATGATTCTAATAAGAGGGACTTTGGAACAACTGGACTTTTTGGTGCACTTTTTGATAAAATTTAGTACTTATATTATGTTTGACGCTGAAATATTCTCCAATGTGCTTCATTATGCTGGTATGGATATATTGGTAATGTGTCCTAAAGCTTGCTATGAAAAAAATCACTGAAACATAGTGTTTTAGTTTAGGTTTGGCTTAGAACTAACGGCTTTGTTGTAAATATGTAGGGGTGTTTTTACTTATAATTTTTTGGTTTGCAGGTCAATAGTAACTGACCTCTTTTGTTGCATTCAGCAATATGTACAACCCATTGAAAGCACAGAAACATTAAAGAGGAAGGAAAATTGTGATTTTTAAATGATTTTATGAGAAGAAGAAAAGGTTAGGTGAAGGCTGTGGCTTTGAATAGAGAAATGGGCCTGCAATAATAAAAGTTTGTATGAAGTCTGCAAGGTAAACCTGGTCTATGCATGTATATATAATGTAACATATTGTACTAATGACTGAAGTAAACAGCTGATACCTTCAATTGCTGCAAGAGCAGTAAGGCTGTGTGCTTCGACTTGACCCTAGATGGCAATATAGCCACGTGCATTTGGCTGGAATTTGGCTGCAGTAGGATAGCAAACAAATGTAGGACTATTATTGGATGGTAACCACAATGGGAAAGAGAGCTGAATGGAAGAGGAAACTGTAATAGAAAGATGTCCAGAAGGCAGTGCATGTTGTTGGTATTTGGATAAAAAGGTGTAAAAATCAACATGAAATGAACAGAAGATGTCAGACCATTGTGTCAGACCCAATTAAAATCTGTCAGTGGTGAGCATGTGGTCACGTGGCTTGGCTGTAATATGATGTAAGGTGCAGAATAGCCAGATGCGGCCAACATTTTCAATCATGGGTAGGATGGATGGACATGAAAGAGGAAAAGCCATGGAGATGCAGCTGAACATCAGTGCAGAGTTTGTGGATTAAAATTTTCACGAAGACACAAGTACAACAAATATGTGCACAAAAAATAACTTGTCAGTTTTTTTCCTGTACATGGTGTCGGCTGGTATTGTTGTCATTCGTGGTTGTTTCACTCTGTTTCAAAGTGGGCAAGGAATGGAACTCAGTTAGGCTTGAAACTCCAACTGCATCTTTCTTCTTGAATGAAATGTCAGAAGGGCTGGCTTGAGAACTTGGAGCCACACACTTCGCACAGATGTTCTTGTGGGTCATGCTTCTCTGTTATGTGTCTTGCCAGGGATGATTTTCTCAAGAGTACATGTTTTATTGCGATTAATGCAATTGTGATCTTTGAATGAATCTTTCACATTTTTTTAATAACTAATGACAACACTACAGCAGGCATGTCTTGAAAATTTTGATAAATATGATAATACCACTTAATTCCAAATGTTGTATTCTGTAAAACTTATCGCTTGTGAAATGACATGCAGCTGTAAAATTGCAGTTAGTTAATTGAAGATGATGATTAGTAATGTTTAATGCTTATTGGCATTAAAAATTTATTTATTTGGTGGTATTTGTGCTGATATTAAGGTACAGGAATTAACCGTGTCATTGTGCTTTCTTATCACAAGGTATCTGGTGTAATACATGTTTCAAATGTGAAGTAATACAGCATTGACTCTATAATTTCCAAATTTTACATGATAAACCATATATCCAAAGGTCCTGCTACATTTTTGTTGTACTTGTTGTCTTTGTGTAAAATCCACAAACTCTGCATTGATGTTCAACTGCATTTCCATGGGCTTTTCCTCTTTCATGTCCATCCATCCTGCCCATGATTGAAAATGTTGGCCGCATCTAGCTATTCTGCATTTGTACATATTGCTAAATGCAGCGAAAGAGGTCAGTTACTATTGACACGCCAAACCAAAATATTATTAGCATAAAACCCCTACATATTTACAACACCTGTGTTCAAAAAAGCCAAACCAGTAAGTTCTAAGCCAAACCTAAACTAAAACACTATGTTTCAGTCGATTTTTTTCATAGCAAACTTTAGGACACATTACGAATATATCCATACCAGCCTAGTGAAGAACATTGGAGAATATTTCAGCGTCAAACATAGTATAAGAACCCAATTTTATAAAAAAACGTACAAAATAGTCCAGTTGTTCCAAAGTCCCTCTTATTAGAATCAAGTAATCTTTGATACCGAAAAATATTTTGAAATATAAAAATATGCACTGTAGGCTATACGTGAGAATAAAATCTAGCATACTGGCTATATAAGCATTTGATTGAATTTTTCTGAAAGATGTAGTTTCACTTAAGGAACAAAAAAATCTGTTAGACTGTCTAAAGCGTTGACTGAAGCCAAACCCAAGCCTTAACTATGTTAATGGGTCACTTCGCATAGAGCAAACGGTACACAGAGTAATTAATCACACAAGGTGTTTTTGGAATAAACAAAAAGCTATGTTTATGAGAAGTTACATAACCAATCTGTTAAATTTTTTTGGAGAATCCAAACAATCCAATTCAAGGAGTCTCTCTAACACTTTGTGGCATCAGCAAAAATAGGGACTCATGGAGTTTGGTAACACCTCCTGATCAACTGAGACCATTTGAACTTGTATCATTCACATGATTAATTCGCTTGAGGTGTACACGTAGAGTTTTTCCCAAAGTCTTCATACTTCTTCAAAAGCGCTCATTCTATTCTTAACAGTAGACTACATTTTAAAAATGAAGCCTTAGGAATAGATGATCCTTTTCAATTTGGATTTACACCAAATGCTAGCACTACTGATTCGGTATTTGTTCTAGACACTGTTATCAAATCTCAACAATTTAAGCGTAAACCTATTTATCTTTGTTTTGTAGATTTTGCTAAGGCTTTCGATTATATTAATCGAAGTGATCTCTATTATAAATTGATTAATCAAAATATTGGTGAAAAGACGCTTAAAATGATGATGAGTATGTATGATATAGCTAAAGCTAGGGTTTGTCAGTCAGGTATTATGGGTGATACATTTGACAGTAAATGTGGTGTATTGCAGGGCGGTATCTTGAGCCCAAAATTATTTGATAAATATCTTTCAGATCTGCGTGGATACTTACAGAAAAAAGACGGTATTACCATTGACACTTTTAATATAACTCATATTGCTTATGCAGATGATATAGTGTTACTGGCCAATTCAGCTGAACAGTTGCAATCATGCGTAAATAATTTCCATAATTTTTTGCAGTAAATTGCATCTTATTGTAAATGTAAATAAAACTAAAGTAATGAAGATTGGAAATCGATCTACTGATTTTTCTGTTTACTATCATGGACAGCAAATTGAAGAGGTTGTAAATTTTAAATATCTTGGTCATGTGCTTACAAATAACTACAATATTCACAATGAAATGACAGACTATCTTGTGACACAGGCTCACAAAGCTATTTTTGTACTGCAAGGTGACACTAAACAATCTCTTGGTTACATTACTCCACAATTGTCTATGAAAATGTTCGATAATTATATTTTGCCAATACTGGAATAAAATTGTGAATTATGGACAAAATCAAAACCTATAAATGAAATAGAGAAAGTACAACTCGGTTACCTAAAACAAACGTTAGGTGTAAGAAAGCAAACTTCCACACTCGCAGTGTATGGTGAGACAGGGAAGTTTCCTTTGCATCTTAGACAACAAATGAGAATGATCAATTATTGGCTTAAACTTGAGAAAAGACCAGATGATAGTGTTCTTAAAAAATGTTTGAATTTTCAGAAAAATATACCTTCACGAACATGCTGGTTCAGCAAAATGAAACAGGTACTAGAGAACAACGATATCCAGTGAACCCGCCTCGGGACTACTCGCACTGCCACTCCCCGCCACAGTAAAACCTGCCCCAGTATTACTCGCCCCAGTATTACCCGCCCTGGCTCCTACCCGCCCCTGTAACAAGAGCAGGTATACTGCCTCCATATCCCCCATGCCCTACACATTTACCTATACCCACCACAATTCCAATTTAGTTACGCCAAATATTTCCACCGGGGCCACAATTGTGCATACATGTAAGGATGTGGAGACACCTGGGGGTGGAGTTTGCTTTTAAAAATAACATGGCTGCAGACCAAAAGCACAGCAAAAAGTGTTTGGGATGTGGAAATGGTTATGATATTTATTGATTTATGGTCAGATTTGACAAGTTTAGGGGGGTCTTTGAATGTTGGGAAAGGATGAGCATTGTACATGGTGTGGTGTTTGAGATATTTGATGGATGCCATGCATGGATACTAAAAGTACAATCCCCCATAGCCTAGCATGGGGGATAATTAAGCCTACAGTGATTTTATCTTACCAAAGTAACAGCTGTTCTGTATGCATGACCAAGTGTATTCTTGATGGTTGATATTTATTTGCTTGATATGATCAAGTAAATATATAGGCTAGTAGTAGTAGGCCTATTTCTGCTGTTACGCAACCTAGCTTATGCTTTCATGCCGATTATAGAGGCCAGCAGCTGGACTGGTAATCAGTTGGGTGCGACACACCAGAGAGGGAGGATCCGTGTCTTTCTCTTATGAAATATAGGACTACTCTATCTTTGTAACTTTGTTTTTCATCTTATTTCTCTGCCATTCACAGACATCTCTGACATTTACAGAGTACAAATTAGTAATAAATCTTCTACAAATAGGGGAGAGCGAGGCACAGTGAGACACTTTTTTTATTTTCAAGTCTTCCAAAATGTTGGCAGTAACGAGAAAAATGAGATCAGGTCCACATTATGGATTATGACTTTGGGTATATTGTCAAGTAGTTTCAGGTTCCTACCTTTTACAGGTTTGGAGAAACTTTGAGTTGTGTCGGGGCTCGTTAAGTGTCTCACTGTGCCCCGTGGGTGGGGCACAGTGAGACACCCGGCGGGGCACAGTGAGACAGGGCATCTGCTGCCATAACTGCCAATCATCAGGACCTGCAGAACTGTTCAATCAATTGTTGCTACAGAAACTACTGAACTCTAATAAAAGCAACTGGCTAGGTGATTTTTTATGTCCTTTTTTGAGCATGTTTTAAAACTTCATCGCATGGGACACATGCACGACTTATTTAACCTGCCGCACCTGTTACATCCTAGTCAAAATTCTTCTTTTATGCTTCCCTGTGGATATTACTCACTAAAATCAGTAGTTTATAGCAGGGATTTTGTTTTTAATAGTGAATTGTGAGCCATGCATTATATTCGGGTCGTTTCGAGTGTATTTTGTGATGTCTCACTGTTCCCTAGGCTACCTCGAACTGTCTCACTGTGCCCCACGCAGGTATCTTTATAAAATTTTTGAATCCTGTGGATCGGATGCCTGTATTGTGGTTCATCATCTCACTAAATTAAGACAAATAACCAAGGTTTGAATCCCTGGCAATTGATTTGCATTATAACTTTTTTCTTGGGAATTATAACAAAACATGATTTGTATATGAACAGTATATTCAGCTGGACCCAGTGTATCATTCAGTATGGGCAAATTGGGAGACAGAATCCAGCAGGTTATCGCAACCCTCGCATTAAAGTTAAAGGCCTCCGCCATGTCTGCAAGGGGCAAAATGTTCGTGGAGAGCATGAAACACGTTTTTGCATCATTTATGTCTCATCTGCAGAAAGTTACCACATCAAGGGGTGCGAATAATGGGTAATTTGACTGTTCTGAATATACTGTTCATATACAAATCATGTTTTGTTGAATAATGATGCTTGGCACCAAACAAAATGTAAACAAATTCAATTGCATTGACTGTCCTCTTTTTCTGTAGACACCCTGTATTGAGGGTAATATGACACAGATTCGATGAGTAGAAGTGGGTGAGTCACTGTGCACTATTGAGGTGTGGCTGGCTATGGTCTGTGTGGATGTTTTTGGCAGGAAAATGGAGACGGTGGCGCCAGTCCCTGGCGATGTCATAAGCGGAACTACTGAGCAGATTCATGCGCCCCTGGTGGCAGAGGACAGATGCCGTAGAAAAACGTAAATAAGACAGCAGTGGAACTGCTTTCTGCTGTTATCAGGATGAGAGGATAGAATAATAAAGATAGGTGGATAGTTCGGGTGTGTGTGAGGGCTGGGAAATGCGTTTTTAGGTGTGGCAGGAGTGAGCATGTCACCCATGATTTTTGCATCTTATTCCCGGTAGGGATTGAACTAGATTTCAGTATTTTCAAAGCTCTAATTTGTCAGCAGGTGAATATGAGGATTAATTCAAATACAGTCCAGCACTTGGCGTAACTGGGGTGTCTCGAATGGGGGGGGCACCTGGGCGGGCACGCGATTCTCTGGGAGGGAACCCTCTATACTAACTGTATATTTTAGCCAGAGTTGGAAAGTTCATATGGGGGGGCACCTGGGGGGGCACAGGTCCAATATGGGGGGCACGTGCCCCCCCCCCATAGGGACGCCACTGATACAGTCTTTTTTAAAATGTGCAACCATGATTGTATAGAACAAGTTTTGAAAAATATCTGATTGAGATAAAAGTTCTGGTAGAAATTGTATGCATGGATCTGACGACTCTTATTTATGAACTTGGTGGGCTAATTAGAACAGGAGGACGACACATCATTGAGGGTAAGGAAGTTTGAAACAGCCGTTCAACTTAGGCCCAGGTGACCGGGCAAGAGCTGGATTCGAACTCTGGACCCAGTGATTGGTTAATTGGGATGTTTATCTGGCTGTAGCCTTTCAACCTGAAGTTTGAGTAATAAAAATTGGTAGAAAATCAATGGAGCATGGATTGGTCATAGCCCAGCAACAAAATTTACGGTGTTAAAGTTCCATATAGATACATAGGAAGGCAGACGGATGGATGGATGGATGAGTTGGGCTTTACGTCCTGTATGTATGCACTTGCTAGGCTAATTAGGACAGGCGGAGGAAACGGAAATGAGGCAAAGGATGATTGAAACAACATTCCAACATTTGCCCGGGTGACCCAGCAAGAGCTGGATTCGAACCCTGGACCCAGCGATTGGCAGTCCAGCACGCTACCACTAGACCAACCCTCCCCCAATATAGGCAGGCAGATAGGAAGACAGATAGGTAACCTATACAAACACCTCTTTCACTCGTCAGAGACAATATATTTCATTGTGATCTTTCAAGTAATGTTGTTCCTAATTATTCCACAATTGTATACATCTCAGTATGAATAAAGATGTAATAATAATAAAGTCAGTGCATATTTTTTTTTAACTGTAGGGATCAGAAAAGACAAAAATACTATTCAAAGTGGACATCTTCCCTCACCTATCGTTAGATAAATCTTTTACATTGCTATTTGGAAATTCAGTACCTGAGACTCCAGTGTTACGGTCTTTATCGAAATTCATTGTTGTTCCTCTGTAATGCCTCATTTTATTATATGGAATTTGTCTATAGGGTTCCCAATACAAAAAAATAGAGAAATTACAAAAGAAGGTGGTATGTGGCATTACTAATTCTACCAAGGGTGCCGGAACAGGGGGGGCAGGGGGACAATTACCCTTCCTGCCCTCCGCCAGGAGGGGCAGGGGGGCCAAGTTTGCCCTTTTGATCTCGAAGAAAAAACTTTATTAAGCCTTAATTTACTGTGAATTTAGCAAAAATATACGTATGTGTTTATTCAAAACAAGACATCCATAAATGATGATTCAAGGGCCTGTTTTGACAAATTTTCACTCTGTTTTCCGACCTCCTGATGTTTATTCATCATTGTAGTAAAATGGGTGACCCTAGACCTTTTTTAGTCTGAATTGTGAAAAAAAAAAGAATTACAAACTGTTTTCAGATGCCATCAATTTATTTTCCTCCCTGGACTTTATGCAACGTTCTCTGAAGAAGCGATAACTTTTTTTTGTTCTACATGTATGCGATCGTTCAAAATTTATGACTGCCATGTGGGAGTCTTGCCCGAAGGGGTACTAACTTTTCACATGTGTTTCATGGGGTGTACTAATTATTTACAACATGTGTCAGAGGGTCATGAAATTTGAAATTCAGAAATAAATCATAAAACGCCACGCATACACTCAAAATTGCATGAATACGTCACATAATCGCAATTGTCGAAGGTATGCATTAATAATATATATATAATATATATTAATTGCTTTGTCCGCCCGGAATGGCACTAAAAATCTAGATCGATCCTAAGCATGTGGTACTAAAATCCGCATGAAGCCTATGGGGGTGCATTCATTTTTAACGGCAAGTCCTGACAGGAATCCCATCCGAAGGCGATTTTAAATTCTGAACAGTCCCTAATTCATAATTAAGTAATACATTGAACCAGCAGTCAAACTGCATGTGTTGAAAAGAAGCTTCTACATTTTTCATGAAGTGTTATTTTGTATGCAATTTATGATATATTGGTGACTGAAACCATGTCACAATAAAGATGCTTAGTAAATATAGTATAACTCTATTTAACATGATGAAATGATAATTTGAAATTTCCACTTGGGAACAGTATACACAGCAACTTTTAAAATTTAACCTCTATCTTGTATTTACTAATGCCAGTAATGGAAGAAGTTCAATATTGTGACCAATGATATAGGTGTAATTGCAAAATTTAAAAGAGAAAATCATTATGTATTAATATGACCATGACATACCACAAACTCATGCTCGGTATCACAAAGAAATCAAGTAGATCATTAAATTTTATTTTATTGACATAAACATGGCAGTGGCATAGCCTACCAGGGTGGAGTTATTGCCCCAACTTTGGCAACTCTTACCGCACTTCTTGCAATGAGCCTTATTAGCATTTATGTCTAGGCCAGCTGGAGCCACTGTTGTTGAATTTCTATTAATGCATCATCTTTCATCATGTACATGTATCTAACAAGAAATTCTTTAAAAAAAGAATTGTAGGGACCTGAGGTTTCTTCAAACACATATTTGATTTTCCAAATATTCAAATAATGTTTTATGTATGTGTATTTACATCTATACCTCCAATGTACCACTGTGAGTGTGTGATTTAACAGACCTAATACATGTTACCTCATGATTAGGCATGCCTAATTACAGGTGTTATTAACATAGACAGCAAACCAAGCAATGAGAAGCCCTTTTATATTCTTTGTCATGAACATGAAATTTGTATTTCCATTACAACAAACTAATTAAGGCTTGCATAATATTTGGATTATTACACTTTTAGACTGGCCAGTTTGTGAGAAGTTGAATATCTAATGTTGTCATACAGTGTTTTCTTTTATCACTTATCTTATATCATCTCAAATCTTTATACACTTAGGCTATATAATTTTTTGAATTGAATCTCTATGGGATAATATTATGCTCCAGCTGTGCTTTGGGTAAGGTCCCCAATCACTCAACCATGACAGTCCCAAGGTCATGCAGTGATGGAGCTACTGGGCATAAAGAGGGGCAAATATATACTTGTTTTGTAAATTGTAGTCACAGTTACCTTCGCTGTAGCATGAGTACCCTCCTAATATTGGAGGCAAATCTGGAGGGTACTCCTGCTATAGGGAAAGTATATCTGCAAGGCCAACTTCCTAGTGGCCCCCTCCAGACTCAGACTCAGACTCAGACTCAGACATATTTATTTTCAATAGAGAATAAGTTATGAAAAAGATAAATAAACTATTGATATGTTATACAGCATTTTTTGTTTGACAATTCTCTATTGAGGGTGACCCCTTTAAGGCTAGTAGGCTGCTATCAAGGGGCCACCCATAAAATGAAATATTGTTTTTAAGTCTGAAAAAAAAAAGAACAAACTAAAGTCCCATGAGTCCCATAGCATAACATAAATATATGGTTGACTAATTACCAGTTATAAGTAGATGTATTGTCATAAGCTTTGCTCTTAAATAATATATTCATTTCTATAATAATAGTGTGATGAAAGAAGAATGACAGTCTGTTACGTAATTAATAAGAAAAATACAGCACCAGAGCCTGGTATTAAATAATAAGTAGATCACATCAAAGTTTTACAATGTAAATTAACGGACTAGGAAGAGGATAGATTTATATACACAATAAGATGAAGACAGTAACATAATAAAATGTACAGTGCCATAATGGAGCTGCACAGGGTGACCTCACATTGCAGGGCTGCCAAATCACTTTACCACCCCTTAGGGTGGATGGGGAAATCTAACAAGACAGCCCAGCGAGGCCCCCCTGCGGCAGCTGTGTAGCATCTGTTCTTTGGTAGATTTAATCTATAATATTTGTATGTATACTCAACTCCTGCCTGTTACATGTAAACAATACAAAAAACCGAGTACAACAGAGAAAAAAAAAAATATATATACATATAATAATAACTAGAATCGCAAGCGATATTTATGTGACCACCAGATGGACGATATATATACCGCATTATTCCTTCAAACAGGCAATCGACAGCAAAAAAGTAAATGGCAATGCCAGCCAAGTTCATGCTGTGCTTTTCAGTGGTTTTCCTTTTCAGTGGTGGCCAGTTGCATAATAGTAATAATAGGATATGTATATATTCACTGGCATCTATGTCGCAGATGAAGAGGGGTCCTTTATTGAAACGGTCGTCTTTTCAAGGGGGTCTTTCATTTCAAAGGGGCTTATATTCAAGGGGTCCTCTATTCAATGGGGGGGGGGTATATATTCAAGGTGGGCCTCTATTCTAGTGGGGCCTTTATTCGAGGGGGTCTCTATGCAAGTTGGGAATTCATTTGACGGGGCCTTATTTTTAGGTAGGCTCTATCCACTAGGACCTCTATTAATAGAATAGAATAGGATATATTTGTATTTGTCCATCCATGAGAATACATACGGAAACTTTAGGTTAATTTAAGGGAGGCCTTTATTCGGGGGCCTCAATTCATGAAGCCTTCTTTTTCTGTGACCACTCTGGGAGGGTTGGCTCCACCTATACATAAAAAATGATAACTGCAACAAAATGCTCAGGTCAGTGCTCTGTAAATGCAGTGCTGTAATGCAGTGCAGTGACGCATTGTTGTAGTGCAGTACAGTGATGCAATGCTGCAATGCAGTGCAATAATGCAGTACAGTAATGCAGAGCTGTGATGGAGGCTAATGCAATGCAGTGCTGTGATGCAGTGCTGTGATGCAGTGCTGTGATGCAGTGCTGTGATGCAGTGCTGTGATGCAGCGCTGTAATGCAGCGCTGTAATGCAGTGCTGTAATGCAGTGCTGTAATGCATTGCTGTAATGCAGTGCTGAAATTCAGTGCTGTAATGCAGTGCTGTAATGCAGTGCTGTAATGCAGTTATACTATTACATGGATTGTTTTGTATTGACCCTAGTATTCGCCCTGCCAGTCCATATTTGCCCGAGGGCCCTTATTCCATGATTAGGCATACAAATATATTTGCTTGAAAAATATGATTAATTTAAATTGTAGCGGTGAATTTTAAACAAAAAGACTTTTCTGAGCGTTAACACAAGAGGGCTCTGTTAGCAACATCATCTGAGGGTAATATGAGTTATTGTCCCTCCAGAGTGGTCATTAACACAAAGGGGCACTGTAAGCAACGTCTTTTGAGGGAAATACGAGTTTTTGTCCCTCCACAGCTAGTTATTTCCCTGGGCAGTTTGGTGTTATTGGGGACAATACATGGCTAGTCATGGAATAAATTGTTTTAATGCGGTGGTGCAGTGCAGTAATGCATAATGCATTATTGCACTGCACCACATTGTTGTAATGCAGTGCAAGAATGCAGTGTAGTAATGCAGTGCAATGATACCTTGCTGTAATGCAGTATGCTGTGCAGTAATGCAGTACCTACAGTGATGCATTATCCCTGATGGAGTGTTTTGAGTGAAAATCCCTTAATTATGTAGAAATGCAATAGAGACTTTCTTTGACATTGAACTTTAATTGGTCTGGGGTCACCAAGTGCAAGATCTTTTTGCCTGTGGTTCAAGAAATGGCCACTAGAGGACACTGATGCTGTGTTGCGCAATATGATTCAGTGGGGGCCCATCTCCAAATTCACCTGTCATAGTTAAATTGTTGGCCACTAGAGGGTCCTTCACCTGTTTATGTTGAATTTTCATAATGATGAAGTGAAAGCATGCCAAAGATGCCAGATGATGTGTTTTTCTATGCTAAGCAGTGACAATGAAAAAATGCATCATAAGCAATTTAAGTTAGGTAAACAGAGAAAGATGTGGTGCCCCCACCATTGGGTATTCCATTTGGGTGCCCCAACCCTATGGGTGTCCCACTGGGTGCCCCCACCATTGGGGTATCCTATGCGGGTGCCCCAACCCTTTATCTATCTTATCATCTATCTAATCATCTATCTCATCATCTATCTAACCTATCTATCTAATCTATCTATCTAATCTATCTATCTAATCTATCTATCTAATCTATCTATCTATCTATCGAATCTATCTATCTTTCTAATATATCTATCTATCTATCTATCTATCTAATCTAATCTATCTAATCTAATCTATCTATCTAATCTATCTATCTAATCTATCTAATCTATCTATCTATCTATCTATATAGACATATAGATATATATATAGATAGATAGATAGATAGATAGATAGATAGATAGATAGATAGATAGATAGATAGATAGATAGATAGACAGATAGATAGATAGACAGATAGATATATTCTATGGCTGCATATCTGTTTATCTATCTTCCTTTCTTTTTCTTTTTTCCCTGGTTTTCTACTTTATCTTTAATGCACCACAAAGCATAAATTAAATCCAATTTATGTTTCATTGATTAAACTGAGTTTTAAGTACTTTAACTACCTATATTTTATTGGCATGAAATATAAACAGATTGAAGAAAGAAGAGAAATATACTTCTTTAAATAAAGTGTGATCTTGCATTGAATTCAGCAACATAAATACATAAAGTGTTTCTGTTATTGCATTGATTGCAGCAACACTGTGACCAGTAAAGAGGGGGCCACATGTCTCTTGATGTGAGCTATTGATGAGTGTTGCACATGTTAATTTAATTTAAGCAATTCTCATTTCCTAATTGGCCAGGGACTGTAAAACTTGACATGAACATTTAGTACAGTATATTAAAGAAGGTGATTTAGCTTATTTGGTTGAAATTAGCTTTGTCTTCAAATGACAGTGGAATTTGTGGTAGGCCAAAAAGAAACAACAATCAGCATGTCTATTCTCTTTATAAAAAGTAAATTGCACAAAACCTTGCTTCTCTTTTTGGGAGAGGCCTGAGAAGGCTTAGCACTAAACTTCTCCTAATTTGAAGGTGACTGGAGTGAGACCAGATATATTGTGACCCGATGTGCAAATCTGGCTCTCCCAGCTGCCAAAATGTCAGAACTTCTTTGCCAGTACTGTGTATGCAGTGCCAGTGCTGTGAAATAGGCCTGCTGTTTCTTTAGTCAGAGATAAAAAGAGTTTGGCTTATTTTGAGACATCCCCTAGTAAAAGAGTTTGGCTTCTTTTGAGACATCCCCTAGTAAAGTATAAGTTAGTGCAATCAAGTGTGAAGGAATGCACCAATGGCTGAGCCACCATTCTGGGGGTTGTCTCAAAACACACCAGTTGCCAATAAAAAAACAATAAGGTAGACTGTGCCACTAAAAAACCCTGAATTACAAAAGTGCATCAAATACCCATTTTTTGGATTAGGTCTTAAGACCCGCTAGTAAGGAGTGTAAAGTTAGGTGCATACAGCAAGTTTCATGACTGTGCATCAAGTGCATCTTGTTCTATTCCTCCGCAAAAATGTGCGTTGAATCGTACGATTTCTAAGTGACCACAGCCATGCTGGTGGGTCACAATAATAGTAAAAAGCATGAAGTACTGATTATTGTCTCTGACAAATATAGCAGTTAGAGATTGTACATTTGTATGCATAGGTATTAATCATATGATTCTTTGCATATGCAGTAAAACCCTGATAGCTATGAGTATATATTTTTGTTCTTATAATAGAGGGACAGTTATTGTATGCTTGAGGTATTGTACATTGGATTCCAAACTTAGCAAATTCATGTTTTACTCTAGGGATATTGGAAAGGTCTGAAGTTCTAGTGTTGTGATTATGTACATTTGGGTTTCTTCTGTAGAAATTTGATTGAAAATAATATGGTAAAGCTGTATTCTCTAATTTGTAACAGAATTGGTACTCTCTAAGTAGACACAAGTCAGTCACTTTTAGGAGTTTCAGAGTCTTAAACAATGGTTCAGTATGATCATTATACCTAGCACCTGATACAATTCGAATCACCTTTTTTTGTAATTTGACGATGTCTTTTAAACGAGATTTCCTACAGAGTATTCCATAATTCACATAAGGAAGAAATAAGCTATTATAAAGAGTCAAAAGAACATCCCTGCCCAAAACATTCTTCAATCTACACATAATCCCAGTTATCTTAGACATCTTCAGAGATATTTTAGCCATATGAGGTTTCCAACACAGATTCTTGTCAAGTACAATACCAAGGTAGTCAAAACTATCAACAAATTGAATAACGGAGCCATCTAGATGAATAGCAGGGTAAGATACAGTTTTACGTGGTGAATGGAACAACATAGCCTTGGTTTTAGAGGAATTCAATGACAATTTTTTCAATTTCATCCACTCAGAGATGTTTTTCAGTTCTTCATTTATGTAGGCATCTTTGTCTTGTCCAAAAGAATTCAAAGTTGCAGTTAAGCAGGTGTCATCTGCGTAAATAATTGGATGGAAAATGTTACACGTTTCATGAAGATCATTAAGATATACAATAAATAATAAGGGTCCAAGGATTGAACCTTGGGGAACTCCCGTTTCAATTGTCAATAATGACGAGTTTGTATCTTTAAAAGATACCATTTGTTTACGATTCTTCAGATAATAAGCAAACAAGGCCAGTGAATTATTTTTAACACCGTAATACTGTAATTTATAAAGTAATATTTTATGATCAATGGTATCAAAAGCTTTCGATAGATCTAAAAAAACTGATAGTGGGGTTTCATTTTTATCCATTTGGTCTATTATGCGATTTGTGAATTCTAGAGCTGCAAGTTCAGTGGAGTGAGAATTCCGAAAACCATATTGATTATTGTAGAATAATTTATTGTCATTTAAATATTTGAAGAGTTGAGAATGCATAATTCTTTCTAATACCTTAGATAAACTGGACAAGACAGAGATAGGCCTATAATTTTCAAGCAAGTGGCCTTCCTTACTTTTAAAAATAGGAGTCACTTTTGCAATTTTCAATCGGTCAGGGAAGATTCCTGAGGTTAGGGATTGATTGATGATGAGAGTAAAAGGTGACAGAATTTGAGTCTGGATTAACTTTAGTAACCTGTTTGAAATTCTATCAATGCCACAACTGGTTTTTTGCTTCAGTTCATCTATAATCTTGGAAACTGTCTCAGATGTCACACAAGTAAAGGAGAATTCATTTTCTATTGATGTTTGAAGAAAATGTTTGAAAGTTCTATTTTGGGGTTGGATAATCTTCTGTGATAAATTGGGGCCAACATTAACAAAATACTGGTTGAATTTATCAGCTATCTCATTTGGCTCAGATACATACTTGCCATTGATTAAGAAGTAATTTGGAAAATCATTGGAATTCTTGTTTTTGTTAATTATATTTTTTATAGTATTCCAAGTTTTCTTAATGTCACCCCGGAACTTAGTAAAACAAGAGTTATAATATGATCTTTTGGCTTCCCTTATCAAACGTTTCAGTATTTTATTATAGGAATGTAGTTCCATTCTAAATTTTTCATAATTTGTAGGGTTATTTCTGGCTTCAAGCATTTTCTTATATAATTTGTCTCTGAACTTAATCGATGACAATATACCAAGTAGCTCCACCTCTGCAGTACACATAAACTGATGACAAATAGCACTTGGCTGATTCTTTTTGCCCCTTTAGTTAGGGACCTCCACTGTAAAATCTTTCCTCATTTGGAGCTTACAACACAGATCTGAGATGGTCCCTACAAAAAAATTTAGATCTATCGTTTGACTATATTGACTATGCAGATATCAGGGTGTTCTACTAATGTTGTGTCAGTATGTAGCATATTCAAAAATCCCCCATCCCCCATCCCCCTCCCTTGTTACTGGCCCCTGGTACAGCAGGATCACATGCTTTTGCACTATGAATATCATTATCAGTGCAGGCTGTTCTGGTAATTAGAAGTACCCCCTGCGAAATACATATCGGCTGAGAGAGTGTATTAGCGGATGAGCAGCTGAAGGAACAGTGGTCTAACGTTGTAGGTTGTTTTTCCATGCGTAAGGTGCCATTTGAAGGGATATTTAGGAGGAATGATAGGGTTTTGAAGGATAATAGAGCTTATTTCAAGGGAAAATGACAATGTCAATAGACATGCGAAGTTTAGTGATGATTTAGAAAGAATTGATTGATGGAAACGATAAACAACAAACTCTGGAAGATATAGTTATTATATAGAGATATTTAGATTATATTGAGACTATTATTGCCGCCACATAAAATTCTTGTCACACGAATTAGATTGGCCCTTTTTCGACCGACCGCCCCTGCCGCCCTTGTTTCCTGTCGGCACCCCTGAATTCTATGTATAAAACTCAAATTAAACAATTCTGGCTTTACATCTTAAATGAAAAAATATTCTGTTCAAAATTATAGTTATTCATGCAACATTGAGCAGTGTTATTACATGTGTAGAAATCCACAGTAGTACAAGTTTCCTAACATTAAACGGACAATAACTCTAAATTGATTGCTTATTAGGACATATTTGGCTTTATGTGAGTGTTGTATGGATATAATTTACACAGACACGTACACCACAGAGTTGTCCTTCTTTCTGTTTCCAGGCAGGTTCAATGACTATTTATAAGCAGTTACCCTCGTCACCAATCACAGTTACCTTAGTCATTCAATTTTGAAGAAAGCAGTTGCCCTCGTCCTCCTTTAACATGGGATCCATTTGGATGACCTAGTTTTCTCAATTAATTTTGAGAAATTGAGATGAGGGTGACTCAGTTACCCTCGTCCAGTTTTGCCACAGTGATATAGAAACTGTGATAGCCATTTTAATAATGAGCAATTTTAGCTATTTTTTTTACTATTTCAAAATTCAGTTGATCATAACTCCGAAAGTATTTGAGCCATCACACTGCAATTTTGGATTTGCTCTCTCCTGATAATGTTCTTGAAATATGGAATGTTTGAATGGAATTTTTCTGAAATTGTGATGATTTTGCATGGAATGGCCCTAATCAGTTCAACTAAATGCATTTCGGACAGTTGTACATTTACTTACTTGGTGCCAACATGGCTTCCAGAGCAGCTTGGTCAGTAGCATTTTTTATCATCAAAAGAGGACAAATCGAGGATGCAACCCTCCAACTTCTTGCTGAACTAGATACTCGGGGACCAGAAGGAGCAGTTGTTGCATCTTCAGCTGAGACAAGAGGGAGATTGATTATGCGTTAGTTTTTGTTTTGATAAGTTTTTTAAGGTCCGAACCCAGGACAAGAAAATGTGATTTTTGTCATGTCAGGTCCAGTGACAGGGAAAAACCACTGATTTGACACGGATTACTGGACACAATGCACCAAAAAAGGTCTAATAAACGACTTTTTGTTCCAAATGCAGTGGTTCTAAATAGAAGTATGATTAACAGATTTGGAGTGACGCTTCAGATATCAATTGCATGCAAATTAATGTCAGGGAACTGGAGTGATGCAAATTGTCCCGAAAATTGAGAATGACCCATATATGATACATCCAAGTCATAATCGTTTAAGATCTAAAGTTTTTGTCTATATTTTCCTGCAACAGGTCGAAGTACCTATTAACTTACTACACCTGTAAGCCTTACTAATTATATAGGCCATTACTCTGTAATGCATCAATGGAATGAGACAAAATTCACATGGAAGAATCTTCAACTCCAACCCACTCCTATGGATGAAGGAGAAGCTGCAGACAGATTGAAGCATTTACAGGTATATCAGTCTATTTACCCGAGGGGGGCAGGGGGGCTCTATACCCCCTCCCCCCAAAAAAAACCTGGACAACAATAAAAGTCTAAAAAGGGAAGAAGGCTAAATTAATTTCAATATTCGGGCAGATTAAATTAATAATACAAACAATAAATTTCTTGCAAATGTGGCTTGCCCTGTGAAAAAATCCATGCGCGATATGCCTATGGATGCATAAACCAACAAATTAAAATAACGTGCAAGCACTTTAAGCTGCGTCAAAGGTCCATGAATTATCATCAGCCTTTGGTGGAACTTGTAGAATTTCTCACTGATCGATAGCAATAGTTATCTATATATAGGTCTATCTATCTATCTATATATCTATCTACCTGGCTGTAAGTGTGAACCAAAATTTGACTCTCAAGATTTGAAGAGCAATCGAATGTTTTTGAAAAGACAGCGGTCTTTTTGCTAATTACCAATTAAGTTGATTGGAATAAAGAAGATTCAGCAATGTTTGAATTACCCTAGACTTTTTCAATTGTAATTTACCTTAACACCTCTGAATTAATCAATCGATACTTCTACTCATTGACCCCTGCTGAGAACTTCAGTACATTGCTCACCAATCTCGTTCCGTTCTGTATATATATATCAACAGACAAGCAGGGAGTAGCCTACTGCTCTCTGGACATTGACTGGTCGAGAATCTGTTTGAAAATATTTTCTACAACTACCAGAATGAGGCTTATCTGTGTCAAAAAGAGGCACACGTTAAATTTCCAGACTTAAAAACTCAATGTCTGTCTGGGTTTCACTATTTACCTATCTTTTGTCTACTCAAGTCTTTTTTATGAAAAAGTGTGTCTTTTTTACAACTTTTTTTACTAGAATTTACGGACATTATAATTACCTGACCTTATAATTAACTAATGGAAGTTATTAATTATGTTGACGTGAAAAAAGATGTTAACTTAGCTAATAGTTACTCAATTTGTTAGCTAAGTTATTAACAGATTAACAATTAACCAGTTAATGCCCACCACTGTCAGTTATTGATAAGATGTAATTCTGGCTGCCTCAACTGATCCTCGAAACAGAATAATTATTGCTATTGAACATCCCCTGTTGAAACTTCAATTATATCAATTTATATGGTCAATTGAGGGCGCTCCCAAGTTCCCAACAAAGAGAGGATGTGCCAGCTGGAAGAAGAAGAAGATGCGTGCGCATCTCTGATAGCTTGACCCTTGACCCCCAAAGGCAACAGTCCATTTATTTTCTTTATTAATTTTTTTGTTACGGTGGGCAACCAAAATTGACTGGGCTTTAGGAAAAATTCCATTGAGACTGTATTTCAAGTTTGAATGAGATTGGTGAGAGAGGACGATCTCAGGAGTGCTAACAAGATTTGAGCAAAGTGCTTAGGGTAAGAGCTGCTTGACGCAGCTAAAAATGAAAGCTTAATATGAGGGAGATCCATAAGCCAAAAAATAGCTAAATGTCGTTTTAATAGTTTAGTGCTTATCCGCTCTCTGTCGCTTACTAGTCATTCATAGTAATCAACCTTGTAATTGCTTACTTGTACTAGCTGCAGGAGCTGTGGTAGTTGCAGGAGCTTTGGTAGTTGCAGGAGCTGTGGTAGTTGCAGGAGCTGTGGTAGTTGTAGGAGCTGTGGTAGTTAAAGGAGCCGTAGTAGTTGCAGGAGCTGTCGTAGTTGTAGGAGCTGTGGTAGTTGCAAGAGCTGTGGTAGTTGCAGGAGCTGTGGTAGTTGCAGGAGCTTTGGTAGTTGCAGGAGCTGTGGTAGTTGCAGGAGCTGTGGTAGTTGTAGGAGCTGTGGTAGTTAAAGGAGCCGTAGTAGTTGCAGGAGCTGTCATAGTTGTAGGAGCTGTGGTAGTTGCAAGAGCTGTGGTAGTTGCAGGAGCGATGGTAGTTGTAGGAGCTGTGGCAGTTGTAGGAGCTGTGGTAGTTGCAAGAGCTGTGGTAGTTGTAGGAGCCGTGGTAGTTGCAGGAGCTGTGGTAGTTGTAGGAGCTGTGGTAGTTGTAGGAGCTGTGGTAGTTGCAGGAGCTGAGGAAGTTGCAGGAGCTATGGTAGTTACAGGAGCTGTGGTAGTTGCAAGAGCTGTGGTAGTTGTAGGAGCTGTGGTAGTTGCAGGAGCTGTGGTAGTTGTAGGAGCTGTGGTAGTTGTAGGAGCTGTGGTAGTTGTAGGAGCTGTGGTAGTTGCAGGAGCTGTGGTAGTTGTAGTAGCTGTGGTAGTTGCAAGAGCTGTGGTAGTTGTAAGAGCCATGGTAGTTGCAGGAGCTGTGGTAGTTGTAGGAGCTGTGGTAGTTGTAGGAGCTGTGGTAGTTGGCTCGGGTACTTCCGACTGGGACTGGAACAATGAATAAGTAATTGTGAAATAAAAACTTAAATTTCTGATTTTTATATAAATTTATCAAATAATGTAATGATGCGTCACAAACTGAAGTATCTAATGGAAGATGAAGAGATTTTTCCTTACCCTGATGCGATAATGAGCCCAACCGCTAAGCTGTTGAAGTCCTGAACAATCGGTTGTAGCCTTAGCTGTGACATTGTTAGCTTGAAGACGGCACTCAATTTGTGACTGGTGATAATCGAAGGAAAAGCAGGTGTCAACTTCACTGCATAAATGGGCACACTCTATTTCATTAACTGATTTATGTGTTGACAATGGAGTATCACCTGAGTGATAATCTCCATTGCATCTCTTGGTAACATCTACATATGTTGTGAATTTACTATTTGCACTGTAGGCCTTATCAAACCAAAAGACCACCAGTGCTGCATGTATGCACAGCAATATAGACACTCTGCAATATGACATCATGTTTTCTTCCTTTACTCTTGCATAACTAGTTACATAAAACTGTGCATTTTCATCAGAGTACAGTACTTAGTGTAATAATGAAATATAAACTGTGTGCCTCACAGACAGATGTTGATTGTTGACTGAAGGCGCTGCAAGTCTGGAGGCCACTCATATGATACATTACATGTATGTATTGAATTATTACAATAGTATTGGGAGAATAGTCTCTGCTTGGTGACGCCACTGATGTTCTGTGGCAGAAATCAGCCAGTAGCACTGAAAAAACTGTCTTGTTGGAATGGCCAATCTGTCTGCAGCTTCTCTTCCATTAAAATGATGCCATATTAGTTACTTTATAATATCGATTCTTCATTATTGTAACTTCCAAATAATAAACCAAAATAAAATCAATCAATAAATCAATCAAAATGATGGCACAATGGAATTATCTCAATTTCTACCCAGGGGCGGACTGGCCTATGTGGCAGAGTGGCAGCTGCCACGGGCCCATCCACTGAGGGGGGCCCACTCAAGATGTCCAAAAAATAGAAATTCCAAGAAAAAAGCCAAAAAAATAATTTTTGTCTTCCTGTTTATGATTTTGTGATGCAAGCAAATTTACTGAATAAAACAAGACCCTCTCAAGAATTTAACAAATTGTATGAGACATTATAATTTCCTTTTCACATTTGAAAATAACGCCACGACAAGGACGTATGGGCCTACCGACTTATTTTGCCACGGGCCCGAAATGCCGCCAGTCCGCCCCTGTTTCTACCCAATGCCTTGGCTTCTCACTTTCCCATAACTTCGTAAGACCCCCAAGATAAAACTCTCCCCTTGTGAAGGCCATTGGATTATGTCCTAATTAATGATAATTAGCTTTAAGCTGATTCATGCACAATACAGAAGAGGGAAGCACCTACAAGGAGTCCATCAGCAGCTCCCCTCCTTTCAGCATCAAGTTATAATTCTTGGAAAAGAAGGGTAATTCATTTTGAATGTTTCAAATGAAGTTTTTTCTGCTCTGAGGTATCATTTCCTCTTCCAACAAGCATTCACCATTGACAAAAATAATGTCCATCCATTATGTCCGTCAAAATGTACAAATTAGTCTGGGGACTGATGTTTGGAGGTCTGCACTGTAAATTTTGAATTTTGAGTTAGCTTAATTGATTGAGTGAGATGGTTGCACAATTCCTTTGAGCCAAGATAGCTTGTTGTTTGCAAGTTATAACAACATAAAGATTATCATAACTCAAAACAGCAAGCTATCATGGCTCAAACAAATTGTGCAAACATCTCACTCAATCATTTGAGCTAACTCAGAATTTCAGAATTTACAGTGTGGTATGTCATGAATAAAGCAGGGATAACATGTACAGTGAACATTTTAAAATTCTTTTACTGAATGCTGACAAGGCTCAAAAGTTGAATTTGGCCCAGTTCATGCATACTCTCCATGTCACATCAGCGAATATTTTCAAGAGGCCAATGATTTATTTCGGCAAAAACCTGAAATTAGACGGGAACTTTTATAATGTAGCTCATAGCAGTCCAACAAATAGCCTATCTGTCTTGATTTATTAGGCAAACATAATTTTGTCTTCTACAGTAGCGTAGCCAGAAATCCACGAGTGGGGGGGCAAAGGGGGGGCCAGGGTCTGAACTAGGGGGGCCAACCTTTCGCGGCATTTTTGCAACATTTTTGCGGCGTTCATGGATAAAAACGGACACAGCGTTACAAGCCTTCTTTACGAATGAATTGTCAATGTTGACCGTGTTATCTTTTGTGACTGATAAAAAAAATGACCATGCATCTCATACTTTCACTAGAATCAGTTTTGACCTATCAAAAAATAATTAAACAGATTCTATGGTTCTGATATTAAAAGTATGACAATGACACCTCATCAATTATCATGAGATACAAAGAGTATCTTTTGTAGTGAAATGGTCCTCTTGTTTTTTGTTGTTTTTTTTTCATAACTGTCTTTGCAAATTTTGAGTATATTCCTGCTGAGAATGTCTTCTTTTGAATATATTAGGTCTAAATCGAAAAATGTATGAAAGTCCATTCGATAGAAATCTACCCAACTACACATATGGGCCTAAAAGGTAGTATAAATTTGTGCAAATGATAGAAATTCCAAAAATGTAGGGGAATTCCATGCACATATTTGAAAAATTGAGCAGTTTGTAGAAATCACTCTGGTAAATCAGATCTGTTTCATTGGAAAACTCTCAAAGGAGCATTATTCTTTAACTGAGCAATGGTGACGGAAAGATTTCCTCAAAGCACCCTGATTTTAGATGTTGCATGGAAACACTAAGATTCAGGCAAAAAGGCAAAACAATTCGAGCAGATGATTAAATAAACATAATTAAGAACCAATAGTTTCAAAGAGATTTCTTTTGGAATATTACCAAATCTACATCCTGATATTCAGGCAAATGTCGCTCACCCGCTAAAAGGTTTGCCTGCGGTACACACATTGCAAGATATATTCAAACAAGGATATCAGCCTCAGAACGTTTCAAAGGACAACTAACATTCTACAGATAATTGGGTATAAGTGAGTGCCAGCAAAGGCCACAACTTTAGATGGACGTGTTCCAGCAACTGATGCTAATTTTTTCAAAATTTTCAAATCTCAAATGGGAGGGCCGGTGGGGGGGCCACTTATCCATTTGGGGGGGCCCTGGCCCCCCCAGGCCCCCCCATAGCTCCGCCACTGGTCTTCTATACTTTATTAGGTTTGAATTGATGTACTATACTGGCACTTCTGATGAAATTATTTATAGGTCATAGGGGCCAAATATTGAGGCTCTTACTGTGCTTTCACCAAGTTGACTTTATGAGAAATCCATAGTTGCAAGCTGAATATGCTCACTATAGATTCTCTGTGTGCATTTGTTCACTCAAAAAGGGTATCTTAAATAATTATCAGCACAATGAATTAATTTCAAACAAGAGCAGACAACTGAGAGAAGCCAAACTGTACATAATCACAATGTGGCCCAGAATTGCCGCTTGTGAGCGGTGTAACTATTCCTTATTAGCAAGAAACATTGATCTGAGCAGGTAATATAACTACGAAAAAGTGAAATGAGCCGATATTTTGAATGGCCATTGCATGCCACTATAAATAATGATGCTTAATTGCTGTTTCCTATTATGAATTTTCGTAAAAAATACTCGCGATCAAAATATGATTAATAGGAAGTTCGCCAATTTACAAGTTCTCTTCATTTACAGAAGGTCGTGACGCAAATTAGGATGATTGATTATATATAGTCATTTCAATTTTTTACCAAGATTGTCTGGAGTTAGTAATTGGTGGTATTGAAACCTTGTAAAATTATGTTATAGTTTTTTAATATCAGATGAATTAATGATAATAATGAATGAACATGTGAGTAGACATGCATTTTTTATAATAAGATATTTCCAGTATTGAGTACTCTAATTGGCAAATACCGGAGAATGGAAAACAGTGAGACACATTTAGTTTTTTTGTATCGATGTCCTAAGGCAGATTTCACGAAAAGTGCTCTTAAAAGGTACCTTAAACTTTCCAACCCTTATGTTATCTCTCTGTTGCTTCCTTTAGCAAGTAAACCTATTACTAAATACATCTGTAAGGTAATGAATAAATATCAATAAAATATTCCTCAAATTTTTAGTTTTTCCTCTTAAAAAGATATCTTTTATGCCTCATGAGGACAATTTTGGATGACCAAACTTACTGGTGATCAGACATGCTTACTTTGGCACTATCTTGAATCTGCTAAAACCAATTCAGGAAAATGTAATGGTATGTGATTGATAAAAAACACCTTGAAAACTATTTTGGAACCATTTTTAATTGTCTTGGTTATCATACACTTAATTCATGGATGCTTTACGCTACTCCTCCCAAACTACTCATTGCCCACAACTCAAAATTTACAAGCAACATTATTCCACGTCTTACAACAACCATAAATGGGTCTGCTTTCTCAAACTGTTCATATAAGCCTATACCAGTGCACTTATTACTCATTTATGCACGACTATCAATAGGCTATTCTCCAATGGTGGTGGTTGCTTGATGATTCTCCCTGGACTCCGAAGAGGGAGGGATGGGCCACTGTCAATCACTTGCCCTTGATATTCAATGTTTCCTATTCCATTTCACTGTTTTATCTCAAGCTCTCGCTCCTGAATGCTATCTTTCTCAGCTCATCACAAAATGTATATTTTCTTCAATAACCATTTCTCCGTCATCCTTTTGTTATTCCCGTTTCACGGGTACTATGCTAGTAATAATATAAAGCTTGAAAAAAATAAAAAATTTAAAAAAACTGCTAATGTAACTCGATTTCGTCTCAGGACACTGAGGTTACATTAGCAACTTTTACATGGAAATTTTTCTGTGTTCTCGCTACTTATGCCAACTTCAAACATGAAATTATAATATTTTATTGAAAAACGTGTCTTATTTGCCTATATACATCACCAAAAACATAAACGACTGGGTGCGGTACCTGTTTCTTTATTGCTAATGTAACTGTAATTTTGCATCCGTCCATAGTGTTACATTAGCAAAATGCGTACATAAAAATTATGTTAAAAAACACATGATTAGATCTCAAATTTTTTCTGAACTGAAAGCCAGGTCTCCCAAGAGCAGGCCAGGGGTGGTACCCTGCTGGTGACTTCATTTATATTGCAGTAGGATCAGCATAAAAAATTCCGTCCTCCATCATTCATCGTTGTTACATTAGCACAAGGCCATATTTTTAGCTACTCTGACCTACAAATCCAACAGAAAAGATTGTTTACCCATGATTTTATTTAATGTATTGACAAAATAAAAGATTTAGATTTCAGCTTTTTTTAGTCCTGCCAGCTATCCTCAGAAGAAGCACCCTGAGAAAACCTGACAATCTACGAATCGATTATGTCTGGCCTTATCACTATTGTGCTAATGTAACTTGTGGACAAGTTGTGGTAAGTCATTTTGCAGCTTTTTCATGAAATCTGCCATAACCTATAAGAAAACTTACATGTAAGCATTCTTAACAGTAAATCGATTCATCAAGGTAAGGGTAATCTGTAGGCGAAACTTTTTCCATGTGAAACGTCATGCATCAAAAATTGTGTACAATTTCAAGAGGGGGCTCAATGCAAAACTAGCCGTAAAATCCTTAATAAACGTCTGATTTTCAAAATTTGAAAACCTGACAAGAAGCCCGGGTTAGGTGAGAGGCCCCCACCAGGCTTATATCCAAACTCACATTTTTGGTGCGTTGATCTATTGATAGGATTGAAGCTTGAGGCATTTTAGGTGACGTCACAAATTTTCAGGGCAAACAGCACCAAACCATAGTAGAAATTAAAGAAACAAAATAATGTGCATGGTTTTTGTAACTTTGACTAATTCTTTGAAAGGGGTTGTCAGAAATAACTTTGGAAATTTTTAAAAGTATAATGGATATCTACATTGCTTCACTTTATGACTTCACATAAATATGATTTGGATCATGTTTTTTTGCGTTTTATTTAAAAATATAGAGGTCAAATTAAAATATGTTGGTTTGGGGCAAGACGCCCCATATGATATGGGGCATGAGGCCCCCTTCACTGGGGATTCAAAGCTGCTTCAGGAACCATAATTAATGTGTACTTTACCTCAAATCTTGATAGAATAGCTAATTAAAATAGAAAAAAAATTTGGCCCGAAATTGAAACAGGGCAAAAAATATTAAAAAATAAAAGTATGAACAGAAAAATTCTGAAATTCAGAAAAAGTTAATAGAATGCCTTAAAAATGACAGAAGAACCCTAAGAAATAACTTTTAGGCTGAATGCTATCGCAAAAAAAATTGCCATAGGCTTCTTGCCCGATGAGTGGGGTAAGAAGGCAATTCTAATTTTTTTACAAAAATGGCCGTAACTCCTTTACTAAAATTGGTAGACATTTGTTTCACTTGTTATTAGTAGATTCAAGTGATCCCTTCCTGACAGCATAAGCATTCAAATAATCGCACATGAAATGTAGGTCAAATCGCAACTCAAAGTTAAGGGGGCCGCATGCCCCGACCTACTCTATATCAAGTAAACTCCTCCGAATTCAATGCATTTATTCATTTTGCTCTTTTTGCGATATTAACTTCGCAAAAGCCTTTTCGGCGCATTACGCTGCAATGATGCAAAGTTACAGTGACCACAGCAAACCAGTGGCAGATTCGTGATTTTTTTTTTGGGGGGGGGGTATCTTTCAGACCTGATATCACACACTCTTAAAGAGTACTGAATAATATGTACACTGTGCAACAGGTGGTTTTACAGAACAAAGTTGTTTTTTTTACACATCCTTGGCTATTTAATATTTTCATGAAACAAGGGGAGGGGCCTCGGAATTTTTTTAAGGGTATCTATTTCATAGAAATGCCTACTTTAAGATATTAAAACCTTTTATTGCATGCCACATACCCTCAGGTTCATGGTAAGATCGATACAGTGCCCTTTTTAGGGCGCTCTCTGCTAAGAGAGCTCCCTGTTGTCATTGATATCCTTAAGGATCTTGTGGGTCGATTTATGGGCAAATTACAGCTCCAATTGACTTCCAAACTTCACACATTGCATTATATCAGCCAAGAATGGATTGATCAAGTTTACTGGGACATGCACATAATTAAAATATCATTTTAGAGACCCAGGAAAACCATCCCAGAAAAACTGGAAAGAGGGAGTCCTGTGATGTCATTCAGGGAGGTTTCCCATACCAGATCAAAACAACAAGAGGTCAGCAATTGGGACAAAACTCCCCTGCACGCTTCATCAATGTGTTGTAGTAAGTTGGATAGAAATATATGTGGAAAGAAATATAGATAGATAGATAGATGGGTAGAAACCTGGAAACACAGCTACAAACATGGCATGACTGACAGCTTGACATAGAGAAAGAAGGAAAACAATGAAACAGTGAAATGGATTAGATGGTTAATGGTTTCTTTGGTTTTCAGGAACTTGCAGTGTCATGAGTTATAGGAGCGCCCTTTAAAGTGCCTTGTGCACATTATTTTTTAAGGGTACTTTTCTTGTTTATCCACTTCTCCTTCTTCTTCTGCTGTGTGCTAGATACCCCGGTTCGCCGGGTAGCTTCACTCTGCAAGCTAAGGAAACAGGTTCACTAGAAAATTCCCAGTTGGTCCCTCCCTTTTAGAGGAGCTGCACAGATCTGTATCAGTCTAGTATTGTCAGTCCACTCAGTCCTAAACTTAGGTTATTATGATTCGTTTGTTTCATTATTTCCTTATTTTTACAGGTGTCAGTCTAGTATTGTCAGTCCACTCAGTTCTAAACTTAGATTGTTATTTGTTCCATTCTCCAGGTTTTGTTTTCACTTTTTTCAATTCGTCTATTTCTTTTTAAATTTTCACTCCAGATTTTTTTCTTAATAATTTTGCGGCTACACTGTAATTATATTATGTGAACATATTAAAGTGGGCATATATGCCTATGGCAAGTATTGAAATCACAATTGCTTTGAACTTTGTTTCTACACTCACCAGCAAAAGAAACGCAACACTTGATTTTGGCTTATGATTTTGCAAAGAGTTTTTTTTGACAAAACAGATTATATGGCATTGATCCTTAGATCAACTAGTGTCTTTGTGCCAAAAATCATTCAGCCTTTTGACTGGTTTATCACATTTCAGTTTTTGTAATAAAATATGACATTACCAACAAGTTACACCAAAATAAAGGCGCCATTTTAAATAATGCCTGAAGAGATGATAAAAGCCGAAAAATTAGCACAGCAAGTCTATTTTTGAATTTTACAGGACAATTTGAAATTCGGAGTTTTGCACATCTCAAAATGTAGCAGACAAAATGTCCATGGTTCGGGCCCTTAGAATTGAACTTTGTAAATAAAATTTTCAGACAATTTTGTTATGTTGTCTATGAATTGCCACGTCTCTTTTAAAAGTAAAATTCAGAGTTTAAAACAATTTTTTGCAACGCCAAAGGCAATATTCTTAAAATCACGTTAACATGACTCGTATGCAGTTTTAAAATAAAAAAACAATATAGATCAAAGCACAGGATGTTCCAGATTATTGAGTTCAGAAACAGACTAAACAGATATGCCAGTAAAAAAGTTCCAGGTCCATACTTCCAAGTAAGGTTTCTCATTTCAGAACTGAAGCGTCATTCTGAAAAGTTCCTACAGGGGGGGCTTTAGTCTAGGACTCCAATAATTCCAGCAATTTTGCCAATCTTATTTCTGTCTGTGTAAAAATGTTATTAGCCCTAAAATAGGCAGAACATGTTGTAAGCCAACCAAAATAGGCAGAAAAATGTTTTCCCTGGCTAATAACATTCATGCAGAGAAAGAAATGATAATGCAAAAATTGCTGGAATTATTGGAGTCCTAGACTAAAGCCCCCCCTGTAGGAACTTTTCAGAATGACACTTCAGTTCTGAAACGAGAAACCTTACTCGGAACTGTGGACCTGGAACTTTTTTACTGGCGTATCTGTTTAGTCCGTGTCTGGACTCAATAATCTGGAACATCTCGTGCTTTGATCCACATTGTTTTTTTATTTTAAAATTGCACACGAGTCTTGTTAATGTGATTTTAAGAATATTGCCTTTGTCGCCGCAAAAAAATTATTTAAACTGTGAATTTTACTTTTTTTTTAAATGTGGCAATTCTTAGACAACCTAGCAAAATTGTCAAAAGGCACACAGGAAATGGTCACAGCTGAATGATTTTGGCACAAAGACACTAGTTGATCTAAGGATCAACACCATATAATTAGTTTTGTCCAAAAAATTTTCTTTGCAAAATTATAAGCCAAAATCAAGTGTTGCGTTTCTTTTGCTGGTGAGTGTATAACCAGATTTTTACAATTAAATATACGGGAAATCTCTTCAGCTTTTTTAGTATTTGATGCACAATTTACAATACCTTTCAGATGAATTGGCCTTGTATATCCAAAAATATTCCCTGAATGAGCAACAATTTCATATCATAAATATAATTATGTCAACCATGTTGCCTTTTGGATTTTTTTCTTCAACTGATACTTTCATGTCATTACATTAATCCCACTTGGCAAATTGTTTGTAGCTGTTATAGCTTCTCTCAAATCCTTCTTGTTTTATTTACTTTTTCAAGTCTCTTTGTTTAATTTTGTTGTGTTTGAGGTATAAGTCAGTTACATGTACATCCCTTGTTTTCATGAATATGTGATATGATCCTCGGCTGACGCCTCGGAATATATCACATTTTCCCTCAAACGCGGGATATAACTATCACCCAGTCTGGTGAAAATGAGAACTGCATGCTGCTGCCACCTGGCAGAAAAGTTAGTTTTGTATGCTCAGCATTGAGCTCCAAAGAAATAGTTCTAATTTCATTGCATATTCACAAAATTTCTATTCGACATTGATGTATACCAGAGTCAGACTTGACAATCACATTCTCTAAGGAAGTAGATAAGGCCATCAGCACACTCAGAAACAGCCACGGTGTCTTCCACACAAAATTGTGTGTGTTCCTCTGGTTGAAATTGGGTGGACGCTCGCAGCAGCTCACGGAATAGCACACTAATCGCTAGGTGTCAACACAAGACAGCATATGTTCTGATCTGTGGCAATGCAAGAGCAGTCCACTTGTAGACAGGAGGTCGTATCAATTGCTCAGTCCTTGTTGCAAGCAATCAGTGATTTGAATAACCAGACTGACAAGAACAACGCATGCAAACAGGAAACAGCGAACTGAAGGAACACAATAGATTTTAATGTTATAAATCAAAATCTGATACTTTTGCAGATCAAAAATCAGCTTTTAAAAAATCTAATTTGTAATAAGGATATTTTCAAGTTACTTCACAATGTCGTCAGTCGACATCCATCTTAAGAGTCAGGAGAGTTTCATTGTAAAAAAAAAAGTGAAATGGCTGAATTAGGCCACTTTTAGTGCAAAATGTTCAAAAATCACAATCACAATCAATGCAAATTGGCCCAAATCAAGTTTGTTAAAACTCAATGTCTTGGTAGTGGAAATATTGAAGGTGGTTCCCATGGTCACTTGGTGCATTCTCACTGCATTTTGTGAATGTTTGGTAGACTTTGTGCCAAGAAGGTGATTATCGTATTTATTTGTCACGACATTCCATCATTTTTGCATCATAAACGTTGACAATAGGTATTTCTGTCTCCATATGGGGATTACGACGGGTATTATGGGTAGGTGGCACTACGATAAGGAGGTAGGGCTGTTTTTGTCATTGAGGAAGCCCACCAAATAACATATTATCTGGTTTGTTTGCAAATGAAATGAAATCATGGGACCAACAGCTAATAATCTGGTTGTTAACACGCTATAATCCCCAATCTGTATGACTATAACTGACAACACACTTTTCTGTTGAACTGCTGTTTTGAGAACGTGATCAAGGACTGATCCAAACAATCAAACATTCAACAAACACACTCCTTGGCTTGGTCAAGAACACCAAAGGGGATTCCAACACAGCTCCTATTGCTGCACTAAAGTTCTGTCAAACAGGTTTGCACATATGTTTCATAAGATTTCCCACTATAGCCCACGGAATGATTAAGCATGCTAATTTTTGCCGTTCTTGTGAAAAATTTACACTGTGCTTGGAAATTAATGCATGTATGAGTTTGTCACATGCCTGATATTAAATGCAACTGCATGTATTTCTAATTTCACAGAAAGGAAATAATTATTAGTTCTTCTAAATGATATTTTATATTCTTGAAATAGGTTTTGCATAGCCAGTGCTCATTTAGAAGACTCGCCACATAATTTGTGATGCTATAAATTGGGTGTGATAAGTCAGAAAGTTAAAAAAAAATGATATCTCAAAAAATTCCCAACATATTTTCTAGTTCTTTACATCTGCTTGTTCGTCTGATCTTAAGCTACGTAGTGGCATCTATGGTTATACTGGGCCATTTTTTAACCCCAAAGATGGTTCGGGCTCACTGTGTGTTGCTCTTCTTTAGCACAATAGGCTATAGCTTTCATGTGATTGGTAACTGAATAAGGAATAGTATATAGAGTTTATTCCAAAGAAAGTACATGTAAATTTAAGTCCCTCCAAAATATACAACAGTACATGTATTATTAAATTTCGTGGATTCCACTACGACATTTGCAATGCCCCAGCTGATTTCATGAGCTAAAGCCAGGGGCTGACTTTCCCCACAGCGGGCCCCTGGGCAAAGTCATTGGCAGGCCCCTATTATCGCGATAGCGTCATTTTCAAGCTTATGTTTCAAATTTATTAATAGCTTCATCAAAATCCATTGCAATTGTGCAACATAAGATTTTTCTTACCTGCATGGTATATGAAATTATGAATATTATATGTATGTAGTATGAAATTAAGCAAAAACTTATGTACAATAACAGGGAGTGGGCCCTTGCTTGTATGATATCGCAGAATTCGTTTTACCTCTTTCACTTCATTTTGACAATTTACATTTTTTAAAGGTTGCCTTTGGGCCCCCTCAAGTGGTGGGCCCCAGGGCACTGCCCTCTGACCCATAGGGTCAGTCCGCCCCTGGCTAAAGCCCCTTTCCCACTGAGCACATATAGCCACGTTTCATTGCATTATGATAAAAATCTGAAAACGTGTACATATGTATCATTGAACACCTTTCCTGTGGACCTCCATGTACATGTTAATTATTGTGATGTGTAGCTCTCGCATAGTAACACATAGCTATGCAATGTGTATGCATAGACCTGCAATAGCTTTGCAAACAGACTGCATATATCTGCATATCAGTACATATACCTGAAAATGCCGTCTTTTTGCAGAGTAAAAAGGCGCATTTCATCCTATCCACCTCGACAAATTATCATTGAAACTGCAGTTTGGTTGCATATGAATGCATATTATGAGGTTATATCATGGGTAGGTGCAGTACATCCCTAGTATACTCCCCGAGACCCCAGTATATTCCCGAGACCCGAAGGGTCGAGGGAATATACTGGGGTCGAGGGGAGTATACTGGGATGTACTGCACCTACCCATGGTATGACCTTTTTATCCCATGTCTAGGCACATTTTTAAATCCAAAACTTTTATTTATCTAACAGCTACTTCTTGTGAAACAAAACCCGAGAATGCAGCTTAAAAATTCTATATTCAGTAATACTTTTTTCCTGGAAAGAGTTTTTGAGATATCACCTTGAAATTTTGGATTTGTAATCCATGCTATATGTAAGACATGCTGTGTTAATAGCATATTTCTGGATAGATTAGATCTTGAGGAATAAAATAAAACGGCAGTAGTACTTAAAAAGACGTTTACTAAAATCAGTAATTTCACACTCAAACTGAAAAATTTATATTTCAGTAATTATTTTTTCCTGGAAAGAGTGTTTGAGATATCACCTTGAAATTTTGGATTTGTAATCCATACTATATGTTAGACATGCTGTGTTAATAGCATACTTCTGGATAGATTAGATCCAGAGGAATAAAATAAAACGGCAGTAGTACTTAAAAGGACGTTTACTCAAATCTGTAATTTCACGCTCAAAATGAAAATTTATGTTTCAGTAATTATTTTTTCCTGGAAAGAGTTTTTGAGATATTACCTTGAAATTTTGTATTTGTAATCTATGCTATATGTAAGAAATGCTGCTTTGATAGCATACTTCCAGATTGATTAGATCCAGAGGAATAAAATAAAACAGAAGTAGTACTTAAAAGACGTTTACCCAAATCTGTGAACTGAAAATTCTCTTTTTACCAATAATATTCATTTTTTAATTTATCTTTCTATATTTCTATCTATCTATCTATCTATCTATCTATCTATCTATCTATCTATCTATCTATCTATCTATCTATCTATCTATCTATCTATCTATCTGTCTATCTATCTATCTATCTATCTATCTATCTATCTATAGACCTATATGTCTATATGTCCACAGACCTATCTGTTTATTTTTATAATTCACATAACTTTTTAAAATCATTTTAAAGCACCAATTTAACTTGTGTGGTTACAATGTCATATGAAAGCTTTATTTATTTATTATTTATACCTATTGATCTGCAAAGATAGATAAATAGATAGATAGATAGATAGATAAATAGATAGATAGATAGATAGGTAGATAAATAGATAGATAGGTAGATAGATAGATAGATAGATAAATAGATAGATAGATAGATAGATAGATAGATAGATAGATAGATAGATAGATAGATAGATAGATAGATAGAGTCTGGTTTGATAGAACTTTAATAGAATTGTTATTTATTTGATATAAAAATATTATTGGCTCTATTCACACACAGGTTTGAGAAGTGAATTGTTGAAAGCCACTGGGCAGTGCCACTTCAGCTGATTCTCTGGGTGGGCAGTGGCAGAGTGGAAGATTATTGATTTTTCTTCTGCTGTGCACTCATGCATGCAAGCCAGGCCTGTCTGGCTCAGCTGAAAGTGGGTGTGTCAGATTCCTGCGCTGTGATTGGTTAATGAATCAAAAGTCAGTATACTCCCTGGCAAATACTAGTCAGCTGACTGTATACTGGTTTTTCTCCCCGATACTGACTTTTTCCCTGCTGTATTGGCCCAGTAAAAAACACAGTATCAGGGAGAAAATGTGCCTAGACATGGGATAATAGTACATATTGATGCATAGTGATGCATAGGCATCACATATGTTTGCATAAGACTGCATACCATGACATTGGCTTGCATAGTGACTTGCATAGCATTGCATACAGACTTGCGTTGCTTTGCATATGAGAATCAAATGCAGTCACAATGCATTCAAATTAAACATGTTTAATTTTTGTGCTCTCCTATTGCCTATATACACGTTCCATTGCGTTGTGTTGCTTTGTATTGCATAAGGTTGCATAGCTCTGCATTGCATTGCATAACCCTTTGCGTTTGTCCTGCGTTTTCAGCCTATGTGTTCAAACGCAACCAAACGTGGTCAGTGGGAAAGGGGCTTAAAGCTACACAATTTTCCCAGAAACAGAGCTGGGGATGCAGCTATATTGGGATTTTTCCCAATGTGAGAGTTGGGAACTCATTTTGGGGAAGCATCAATATAATTACCGTCTGAGTTGATTTTCTGAGAAATCCAGCAGAATAACTTAGTTTTGTCAGTTATACTATCTATTCTATATATTGTATGTCTGTCCTCTAAAATGTATTTGAGACTTAAATGGTGTATAATTGCACCATATAATTAATATCCAACAACAATAGAGGAGACAGCTAAGAAGCTAAACTACGCATAAACTGATGATGTCATGCAGTGGAAAATATGAAAATATCAAGGAAGGTATATAAAATAATTATTTGACAACTGAACAGATTTTCCTTAGCAGATAATTGTGACATTGATTTGAGATGTTGACTACAAAAAGAGAGGTCTGAGGCTGATTGTGCTTCAGTTTATGTTTCAATGCTTAGTAAGTACTGGCTCTTAAAACAAGCTAAACAGTTCAACAAACATAAGTCCCCCTTTAAGAAAATGTGATTATCTCAAAGACTTCTGCCCCGATTTTAGTGAAAGTTAGCCAGTTTGTAGGTCTGCATTTTGAAAGTGGGCGTGTGTATTTGTAGCTTTATTGCTTAATTGCTGTTTCAGCCAGTAGACCCCGAGTGTACGTACCCCTATTTTCAAAAATTTGAAGTTATGGCCTTTCCAAAAAAATGTTTATCAAAACTCCTCTCAAATTATTTGTTATTCCATCCAAGGACTTAAACTGTAAAATTGTTACAAAAGAATTCCTTAGTTATCTTCTTAGTACGATTGAGAAACAAATTTTCTCCAGACACCATTGGAAAAGCCATGGATTTTTGAAAATAGGGGTAGACTCACTCGAAGGATGCTGGCTCAGCCAGGAATAATGCCATTGAGCTATAGATACACACATGAAAGGTCGATATGCGGTGCTATAACACCTCTAATCCTCTATGTCTCAAGACCATCTACTTTTGGGATAAAATACTTAAGGTTGAAATTTTTTTTTTTAATTCTGTAAAAGAAATAAATTATACTCATTTTCAAGTTTGGGCATTTAAAAAGAGTGGATTGGAAAACGCAAAGTAATGGAAGTGTATGGAAATGTCTAGCATACTGTAATATATCACAAATGCCAAAACCACCCGTATGTATGAATTTTATCAAAGTGTCACCTGAAACACTTGACATATCATTCAAAGAAATTTACATAAGAAAAACAAGCTTTTTTCGAATTTTGGGGGCATGAAAGGGCATGCTCGGAGCAGCCAGAGGCATTGAAGAGCATTGATCAAAGTGTCCATGGATATGCGATTAGCAGCATCTGCATGGACAATTTATTGATTATACTGTAAGTATTCCAGTTAAGGTAAATGTATGTCACCAGTCTCATCACTGCCTTGCACTGAAGTTACATTGCCTGACTATATGCTTGTCCATAAGGCCAGTCTGATTTAATTTTTAGCTTCTCGAATCGACTGACCCAACCGATTTTCTTCCTGCGGAAAAATTTAACCTTAGTCACAATTTATATATTTAATTGACGTAGTAAAAATTTCACATTTCATCTTCGGTTATTTTTTTTGGACCTACTAACTGACCCTTGCCAAAGTGCTTCAAGAAGATCCGAGAAGCTAAAAATAATTTTTGTCTGGCCTAATTAACTTACCCTATGACTAATACAACCATTTTGATATGCAGCATGGGAATTCCTAACAAAACCCCCTTCCAAAACCAACAACAACACTATAGCAGAAACCATAGCCAACCACATCAATAAATAATAACAAAAAATTAAATAAAAACTAGAAACTGTGTGATGTGGAAACAGCCCATTGGTTAGTAGTGTTCCGGTAACCTGGCAGCAGCATCCACATAAATAGACAATGTACTGGCCCAGACATCAGACTAGCATACACTCTGGAGGAGGAGAGGTGGGAAGGAGAGGAGGGGAGGAGGAAAGGAGCAGAGGAGCTGAGGAGCAGAGGAAAAGAGAGGAGGAAAGGAGGAGAGAGGAGGAGGGCATATTTGTACTCATGATGCATTTAGTAGAAAGAGGTAAGCAGTTAAAAAACATCTTTTCTCTCTGTTCATCATATTGTATTACAATCTATCATTCTATATGTCTGTCTATCTATTCACCTGTCCATCTATCCATCCATCTATCTACTA
Source organism: Platynereis dumerilii (assembly GCA_026936325.1). NCBI lineage: Eukaryota > Metazoa > Annelida > Polychaeta > Phyllodocida > Nereididae > Platynereis > Platynereis dumerilii. The sequence goes on from JAPTHN010000009.1 coordinate 4,702,661, forward strand.
AGTATCTATCTATCTAGATAGTGATTCATCGATCTATAGATTATTTTGAGAGTGATGTCTTAAGTTTCTAGTTAATTCTGCTCATATTTTCATGCTGAAATAGGAAGGCATATATATAATCTTTCTTTTTTTAATGATTTAAAGCGACTCTTTCTCAGGATGTATTCAAAGACATTTACCATTTACCGTCCATGTCCATATTGAATGTTGTAATAATATTTATTTCATGATCACTGCGCAGGAGCAATGTCATAAAAACTCGTATTGGAAATATTCATTTCATTGTGCAGTAAATGTTCTTTAATATTGCATGCATGTTGGCACATATTTACAGCCATGGCCGTAAGTTTTCACTCAGCAGCCATGCTTCACTATGGTGCTATAACTTTGACCAAAGCAAATACTTGCTCAGTCTTCACCAAAATGTCAGGAATTATAGTTAGTATGTACTTGGAAGTGTTCTGATAAAAATTGTTGAATGGAATAATGTTACATAATAGCTGCAAGGAAAAATACTGAATTAGTTGAAATTTAAGCATATGATCAGTTCCGATCCTATATTTGTCATTAACTTGATAGTAATATCCACCAAAGTGTCTGGATGTGTTGGGCACACACCAAATTTAACATTCATGACAAAATTAAAGTTAAATACACAACTTTAACGTTGCTTGATTGGATTTTGCTTGATGTGTTTATGATTAGAAAAATTGTTAATTTCTGATGTAAGAATGAAGTAGTAAATAGTTTTTCTTATTATGAAATTTAATTTGTTTCATAAAATTCCACATCTAGTAAAACATTTGACACAATTTTCTTTCAAAAGAAGAAGTGCAGTTATTTCCTACACCTACATAAAATTTCGCCATATTTAAAGAAAAAACCAGTTCTAGTAAAACCCGATGAACGGAAAATTCAACCATGTATTTTATAGTATTTTTGTCATGAATGCTTAATTTTATGTATACAAAACGCATCCAAAAACTTTGGTGGCTGTTTCTACCACGAGAAAAACATGAAGCATAATAATTTATTTTATGCTCAAAATTCTACATATTCATAATTTTCTTTCCTATTACTGTGAAAAATATCGTTTAATGCAATTATTTCTACCAGAACACCTTCTACTATACATGTACAAACTATAATTGCTCACTATTTAGTGAAGATTGAGCAAGTATTTGCTTTTTTATGATTGGTCACAATAATTGCACCATGGTGCAGCATTGCAGATGAGTGAAAACTTACGGTCATGGCTGTATAATAGATATCATAGAAATGCTTTATGAACCAAGTCACATTCTGGTATAATATATCAAGCTATTTGGGATCTAACATGCATATTCTATTTTTAGTTATTTTTCAAAAAAAGAAAAAAGACAGCCACTTGTATCCCAGATGCCTCAAGTATTGTGTTTATTGTTTTCCCTGCATCATGGGTCATGTAAGGACCTTAAGTCAGCTACTGAGTGTCGTCACTATCCTCTTCTCGATCGGTGACTCCCTGCTTGTCTGTTGAATCACATGCGCCAGAACTGGATACCTCACATATTTCATAGATTCAGTATATTCCCAATCTTGACCATGTTGACATCTATCCTTGTATACTTCACTCTAAAAAAATTCAGACAAAATTGGTTTTTTAGATTCAAAATGGTTTTTTGAAAAAACAAATTTCAATGCAAAAAACCAACATGGATTTTTTAAAAAATCCATGTTGGTTTTGCATTGAAATTTGGTTTTTCAAAAAACCATTTTGAATCTAAAAAACCAATTTTGTTCCGACATTTTTTAGAGTGTTCCCAGATGCAGTACTTGACCATGCTTTCCCGAAACATGTCCTGTATCCAAGCTGTGTACATGTTTTAAATTTCACAAAAAATTGCCAGAAAAAGAGGAAAGAAAACGGCATGAAAGAGTTGAAGACCTGTTTTCCCGCTTTTTTTTTCAGTCTTTTGACTGTTTCCTGGTACTGAGGACAATCCAGTACAGGAGACGTGGGACTCGACTGTAGTGTTCCACGACTATTTTAAATTTATACTTTCCATGCATGGCTCCTTGTAATTTTCTTTTTGTATTTGTTTTAGAGATTTTCCCCGCCAAGATCCTTGACCTCACCGTGGTGCGGGGTGTAAACACCAGGAGGAGCATCACCAGGGAGTGCTGCCCCCTTGTGGCTAATGGAGGATCATCGCTTTTGATTGCAAGAGTATGGACGACAGGGCCAAGTACAATGCGGCGTTGGACCAATGCACGCAACTGGACTTGGGAAGATGAAAACTTTGTGTTTCATTAACAATTTTTAAGATAGTTCCGTGGAACCCAATTATTAAGTTGTTAATAACATCTGAAATAGCTAAGTGGAATCTTTTAAAGGTTGCACGTGAGTTACAAAGATTGTCAGTGCTAAAGCTGCTTGGAAAACAACCTGTTTTTGCACATAATATTGGACCGGGTTGGGTGGTCTACGCTCTGATGCTGACCAAATTTTTCATCTTTGAAGGCGACTGAAGTAAAAAAAAAACAACTACAAAACTTAGTCGATACACCCCACTAATGTCGCAAACAAAGCCCAATAAAAAACACTACTACATCTTCAAGAGAATTCCGGTTTAACTGTGACAAGGGGTTCTTTCTGACACTTGCCATCTACCTTGACACCTGTGAGAAAGATCTCCAGGTCACTGAAAACCCCCTCTTGCTGATTGTAGCTGGGGCCGGACAACTCATTAATTTTGTGGGTTTTCTTGAGGAGGCCAGCCCACGTTACATCGTCGCGTGAAAAGAGAAGATTAATGTATTCGAATTACAAGACAATTATTAAAGAGTAGTAAGAACAATGATGACTATTAGAAAATTTTTAAAACAACAAGATTGTACTTTATAAATGTGTTCATATGCATTTGTTTCATTGTATATATATTTTAATAATTTTTTTTTTTTGGATTTTTGATGTTTTTATAGAAATATTGCAAATTTTTAAGGTCCAATAAAATATTTAAAACATAATCATGTCTATTTCTTACATCTGCAAGGCTCAGCACAAAACATCATTAGCAGAAAATTTTATTGGCAAAGACAGATGCCTCACTTGGGCCGCTTCAAGTGTAAATTTTATGCACATATAGAGGACAAGATCTTTACAATCAACAATCACTCTTAGAGACTTTCATCAAGATGAGAAGGTTTTCGTAATGAAATTCTCTATGTTCAAACATAGAAAATAACCTGTCTTATAGTCACTAACAAATGCTACAGACGCAATGGTTGATAATCATTATCTTTGCTGAGCAGAGATATTGTTCTTGGTCTGATGATGTTACCTTCACCATGGCAAACCAGCGAAAGAAACGTAACACGTGATTTAAATAGCTCTTATTTTCTATCAAAACCAAATAGAATCTGATGGAGTTGATTCTATCATCAACAAGCATAATTGTACCTAAAATAATTATTTAACTGGGACCATTTCCTGTCTTCCATCAGTTCGTTTTATCAAATTTGACATTTTGCTAAACAAGAAAAGTACCCTTAAAAAGGGTACTGTATCGATTTTATCATGAACCTGAAGGCATGTGGCATGCAATTCAAAAGTTTTAATATCTAAAATAAGTAGGCATTTTTATGAAACAAATGTCTAAGCCTCTCCCTAGCTTCATGCATATCTTACTTAACCAGGAAGGTTGCAAATAAAATTAAACTTCAGTTATTTGAATTAAAATGGTGCACTTTGTTATTTTTTAGTTGCTATCCCTGGGGTTGCTATACACATAGAAATCTGCAAATTTGTTTGCACAATTGAATTAACTGTGACATGCTTGTTTTGATTATGTTATGCATTTCTCAAAGCAATTCTATCTTTCAATTGAACTTCACGCCTATTCAGAACTAAATAAATTTTAAAAAGGTGTGTAATGTTGGGCTTGAAGTTGAAAAAAAAATTTGATTTTTGAAAATTTTCTATAAAATGAAAGAATATTATTATAATAGGCCTAAATAATCAACAGTCATTTTTAAACAATGAACAGATAGATAGATAGCTAAAGAGATAGATAGATAGTCCTTAATTTGCAAAAACCCCCCCCCCCCCTCTCCCCCCCCCCCCTGCAAACAAATCCAAGATATGGATTTTGGCCGCTGGGTTTTAGCAATTGAAGAAGTTACATCCTCACAGCGTAATGCGCCGACATGCTTATTTCAAAGTTATTTGCGAACTTAATACTGCAGGTAGAGCAAAATTGATAAGTGCAATGAATTTGGAGGAGTTTATTTGATATATGCAGGTTTTTAAATTTTGAAAATCGGACATTTATTAAAGTCTGTAGCCCAATTTTTACTTTCTGCCCCTCTGAAAAATTTCTAGCTTCGCCACTGTAATACACACTTTTTGATGACGTTTAACACGGAAAAAAATTCGTCTGTAGATTTTTCCCTTACCTTGATGAATCGATGTACTGTTAAGAATACTTACATGTAAGTATTTTTAGAGGTTAAGAAATTGATACAAAAAACACATTTCCAAAACCTGATACCCAAAAGGAAGATGTCATTTGAAAACCTGCCTAATAGACTCACTTTTTGACATGTGCCTATATTCCATATTTATGAGAAAAAGTGTATACACCTGCAGCAGAGTTTGTCCAGCCTCTGGTTTACCAATTTAAAACAGAAAGGACTTGAGATAAAGCTTATGTCAGGGCCGTACCGATAGCCTGATGATTGCCCCCCCCCCGCTTCCTAGAACTATTCAGGCCCCCTTTCAGACTCATTGGTAAAAAGGGGTGTGCGGAAGCATGAGACCCCTCATATATGGGCCTATAGATCCAACGACCCCCACATTTGAAAATTGTGATGTATGCATGTTGTGTGCCCAACACAATACCAGCTCCTCATGCTTGAGACCCTTGCTTATCCAACTGAAAAGTTCTAAAAGAGGCAATGTGAAGCATGTATATGACATACTATGACAATACACTGCAGAATCATCATTTCAGCTGCTCAACTTTTAAAAGTTAAAACATTCATTTTTCAGCCCCAAAATAACCTAATTCGGCGCTGATGGGACATAAAACAAAAACTCAGCCATTTTTAAGCTTTAAGAAATCACATAGATTATATACATATATATCAGTGTTTTATTTTGGCCCATACATTAAAAGATTCTTCAAGATCAATTCTGTCATATATAATATGTGGTATTATGTGCAGTGCAAAATTGTAAACTTCTTTAAACACAATTGCCCTGCACTGTAAATTTTGAATTTTGAGTTAGCTTAATTGATTGATTGAGATGGTTGCACAATTCCTTTGAGCCAAGATAGCTTGTTGTTTGCAAGTTATAACAACATAAAGATTATCATAACTCAAAACAGCAAGCTATCATGGCTCAAACAAATTGTGCAACCGTCTCACTCAATCATTTGAGCTAACTCAGAATTTCAGAATTTACAGTGTGCAATAGGGTGATGCAAAAAAGTGAAGTTTTGAAATGTTAATGGGGCACCCCCTGAAGTTGTTCCAATATATGAAAAAAAATTTCAGTAAAAATTTGAGCTCAATCGGACAAAAATTAGAGGGTGCTACCGCATCATTAAAATTAACATTAGTATTCAATACAAAAATATCCAATTATTTGGCATGTAGCGAGTTCAACTATATCCAGTGCACCAAACCAATGCGGCATAGGCCTAGTCATAATTTTTGGGTCTGGTTGTCAGAACAGCGGATCAATGCAAATTTGGATTATTTTTGACTTCTCCATGCTGCTACCACCAGACTAACAAAGATAAAATAGTCAAAATATACCAAATTCGCGGTATTTAATAAAATTACGGGTTTCAATGTCACAGAAATGAAAGTTACTTCATTAGATGGAGCATGAAAAGAGCTTTAATTTGAATACCAACACTGTTATATTCTGACCATCTGACCCCATTGAATTAGCTTATTTGTCATTAACAATTATTTGCGAAAATTCCCAATATTCAAAGCACTGTCGTAATACTGTAGAATATAGCAACATAGTAAAGTTGGTATTCAAATGAAAGCTCTTTTCCTGCTTAATAAGATGGTGTAACTTATATTTGTGTACCTTTATATCTGGTTATGTTATTCAATACCGCGTCTAACCTTAATGCTGTAAAAATCGGGCAAAATTTGTTGCATTAGGAGTGCCCTGTAGCCCGGATATTGGCAAAATATGAATGGATTTGTGATGAGAATAGTGGAAAGCTGAAATAGGAAAAAAATTTCCATCGCTCTAGTGGTTGGACAACTTCCTTCACCCAGCACCCATAAAACTGGGATTTCGCCCATTGCAATACAATGTTATATTTCAAATTCTGTAGCACCCTCTAAAATTTGTCCGATTTGGCTCAAATTTTTACTGAATTTTTTTTTCATATATAGAAACATATTTGGGGGGTGCCCCATTGAAAATTCAAAAATTTATTTTTTTGTGTGCAATCTGCATCACCCTAGTGTGCAAGCTCCCCAGAAATAGCATTACATATTGTAACACAAGTTCTGTAAAGAAAAAGCGCAAGGTCGAAGTGTAACAAGACTTCTTATCTTGGTTCAATATTGGCCTTTAGCTAAGTTTTAGGGAAATTACCATTGTAATTAAAACTCTCAAAAAGATTTTTAAAAATTGCACATGTGTATAAAATTTTTGTGATTTCAAAAATAAGTGAAATTTAATATTTTAGGAGTTTAATTTTATGTTTCAATGCTTTCGGGGCCCCCAATCTTTAGTCATTGATTATTTAATGCCATCAAGTAAGAAATATTTAATAAGGGCTATGCCTCTGAAACAGATTTATCGAGTCACCGATACTCTGGTTGCCCTTTTGATATAATTTTTTTTTTATTCACTATAAATCAGCAACACTCTGTACTCCTTCTCAATTTAAATACACTCTTGATCAAAATGCTGGAATAATTTGAATTTGAAACATTTTATTAATTTGAAACATTTTAGTCAGGTCCGATAGCTCAGTCAGTAGAGCGCTCGTCTCACAAGCGAGGGACCCGGGTTCAATCCCCAGGCTGGCCATCATATCATTCCACAACATCATCGTTCGCATCAGGCGTGAATTGGAGGCGCCGTGGGCCCAACTGGAAACAAGTCACTAACTTAGCTTGGCTACCCACATTAAATAAAAGTACCTTAACCTTTACCGTTATTTATGGCAATGTTCAAGCTTGTAGGACACCACAAATTGAGAAAATTGACAATTTGCCATTATTGGCAACTTCACCTGATAAATAACATTATGGGGACATCTTTGCTCATTCTGCACACAAGAAGGAGGTCCAGCCAAGTACTCTGGACCAGGGATTGATGAATATTCTATCCTTTTAGAAATATTGAGTATAAATCTTAAGAAATTGTCATTTTCTTTTCTGAGCCAGGATTTGGCTACCAGGCCTATAGCATGTACATGAATATTTTTAAAATATTTTTTCTTTCCACGCTAAGACTCGTTGACTACTACATGTGCTTGGATGAAATTTTGTACATTTGCACATATATGATGTTGTTATTTCTTGTGATGGTCAGCTTGATAGGTACACTGTAAATTCTGAAATTCTGAGTTAGCTCAAATGATTGAGTGAGACGGTTGCACAATTTGTTTGAGCCATGATAGCTTGCTGTTTTGAGTTATGATAATCTTTATGTTGTTATAACTTGCAAACAACAAGCTACCTTGGCTCAAAGGAATTGTGCAACCATCTCACTCAATCAATTAAGCTAACTCAAAATTCAAAATTTACAGTGTCCTTAGTCCCTTTTGAATTATTCAGAAAAATATTTATAAATTGATGTATTTTTGGTTTCTGGCCCAAAGCTCACAACCTAGACCTGGTACATGCACGGAACTTCACCACAGTTTCATATCTCTCTTTTTTTTCAAAGAAAGTTCTTCAATATCTCAATACAACAAGTGCTGTGAAAATAAGGTGATTCCAGTTGGAGGCAGTCTTGTCTTTCTATCACCTCAGCTTGGCAAGATGAATATTTTTGCAATATAATGCTGTTCGCTGAAGGTTTGCTGCTACGCATCCTATGTTTAATGATCCTTGGTGTACTTATGCCATAGAATACATCATTTATCACATTAATAATGCAATTATTTTAAATTGAATAAGAAAGGGGGATCCCCTGTAAAATCCCCTTCCACAAACATTGTAAAACAACAATGTAATATTTTTTCAACTATCCCAATGCAGAACCATTCATTACAGCCAACAACAACAACAAAAATTCTAAGTACTTAAAAAACTGGAAACTGTGCACGTGGCTGAATCCTATTGGCTGGGCGTGGTCTAGTAACCCAGCTGAATCACCAAAATAATTGCACAGCCCCAGACATCAGAATATCATACCCTCAGAGAGGAGAAGAGAGGAAAGGCATACGCTCAGAGGAGGAGAGGAGGACGGAAGGGGAAGATGAGAGGATGAGAGGAGAAGAGGAAGAGAGGAGGAGAGGAGGACAGGAGGACAGGAGGGGGGATGAGAGGAGGACAGGATGAGAGGACGAGAGGATGAGAGGAGGACAGGAGGACAGGAGGAGGGGATGGGAGGAGGACGGACAGGATGAGAGGAGGAGAGGATGAGAGGAGGAAAGGAGGGGATGAGAGGAGGAGAGGAGGAGAGGAGGAGAGGAGGAGAGGAGGAGAGGAGGAGAGGAGGAGACTCATGAGTGCATTTGTTGAAAGAGGTAAGCATCTAACCTATATATCTGTCCATCAGCCTGTCTGTCTGTAGCTGCAGTGGCATAACCATGCAGTTTGCCCATGCTAGCATACAATTGTGATTAGACATTTTCACTCTTCTTGTAAATGTGAGCTATAGTGTGATCCTAGTGGAAGAGAAGAAGAACATTTTTGACCATTTTTTTTAAAGCTGGATGGAGCCCTTTCTGTTTGAATGGCACCCCACCCGATTCCACCCATTGCACATGCCATTGCCATGGCTGTACGAACATTTTTGAATTGATTCCCTGCCATTTTGGAAAATAGCTACTGTTTGGTAAATGAAGTGAAATCTAAGGTGGCTCCTTATCTAACATTTACTTCCTTGAGGTTTTAAGAGTGTGCCCAATTTGACACTTAGAAATACACAATAACAGTGAACCCCAAAATTATTTTCCTGAATCCCACACCCTCTGGAAGATGCTCATCCTTCCATGCCCTCAGTTCTCACCCTCACCCCTCAAAGTCTGCACTTTACTCCTCACTCTAATCACTTGATTTTTGGTCATGATTTGAAAAATCTCTCCCTTCATTACTCACCCTAATCACTTGATTTTTGGTCATGATTTGAAAAATCCCTCACTTTCCTACACACCCCAAATACTTGATTTTTGGTCATGATTTGAAACAAGAACCCGCGGGTTGCATAATGCAGGTGGAATATTCTAATATCGGGTTGCGTTTGACAAAATATTTTCATATGCTTATTAGTTCAGAAACTTCCAAGCCTTTAATAGCTAAAAATAACCATTTTTGTCTTTTCTCTTTAATACTCAAAGTAGCAGCTCTTCATGCACACAAGATTTAAAAAAAGTCATTTGATGTTATTTAAAATCAATTAAATTATGTATTTGACTTTTTCAATTCCTATTGAAATACACAACAAAAAAGGAGTCAATTAAAAAACTCAAATATTATGTATTTAAGCAAGTCACCTTGAATAAGTCAAGATCAAATCTGACAGCTGATGTGAAAGTCTAGGATTATGTATACTGTCCTCCTCAGGATTTGGTAAAAAATCCCAGTTCCAAAAATCAATGTGGGTTAGATCAAGACTGTCTTTGATTATACTTCAGGTGTGACAAACACTTGACTTTTGAAAGCAAAAAATAGGTGTATAGAATGTCAAATATGTCTGTTGCAAACGCCTTTTTTCCATTTATTACAAACGGAAAAATTAAATGCTATTTCTTATTTTTTCGGCTGTCAGAAGGGAATAATTTTGTTAATGTAAATGAGAATATTCTGTATGTTAATACCCTTCATGTAACCCATAATGCTCCTACACACCATTGCAGATGTTCTCCATTTGTGAAAATCTGAAAACGACATTCAAATGGCAAGATCAAGGTGCTCTGTCCAATCCACAAAACCAATCTACGAAAACAATTTTTAATCGGACATGGAGCACAGAACACGTTTGTAAGCGAAAATAGGTATATAGAATGCCTGAAGTACATTTCAGATGCATTTTTCTTATAGGAAAAAGAAATTTTATTTTTCCCAGCCATCATAAAAACCTTTTTTAATTTTCGTTATAAATGAGAATACCTGTCTCTTAATACCCTATGTATAATCTTAAATGCTCCTACACACCACTGTACATGTTCTCCATAAGCAAAAATCTGACTTTCAAAAAAGAAAATACTATTTAGATGCCGAGATCATGGAGTTCGCACAAAACCACTTTTTCTACAGGTACTATCTGTCAACAGGCCTAGAGCAATAACCATTGGACTTTTTAAAGCGAAAATTGATATATAGATTGCCTTATATATCTTCCCGATACGTTTTTCTTGATTCTTAAATATGGGGATTAGAAAAAGTTAAATCTTACTTTTTCGGTCAGCAGAAATGAATAATTTTACCTCATATTTTGACAAATACGATTTTCTTTCTAAAAATAACCCATACATAATCCAAAATGCTTCTGCGCACAAAACAAGGGGTTCTCCACTAACGGAAAATCTGATTTTCAAAAACGAAAATGCATTATTTGATAGCAATATGGGGGTGCACGTTCCAATCCACAAAACCCATTATATGGTCATAAGTGACTGGTATAATGCAGTTGCGCATGCGCACCTGCATTAAAAATCCCTCACTTTACTACTCACTCTAAATACTTGATTTTTTGTCAGGATCTGAAAAATCCCTCACTTTATTACTCACTCTAAATACTTGAATTTTAGTCATGTTTTAAAAAATCACTCACTTTACTACTCACTCTAAATAGTTGATTTTTGGTCATGATTTGGGAAATCACTCACTTTACTACTCACACTAAATACTTGATTTTTGTTCAGGATTTCAAAAATCCCACACTTTACTACTCACGCTAAATACTTGATTTTTGGTCATGATTTGAAAAATACCGCACTTAATTACTCACTCTAAATACTTGACTTTTGGTCATGATTTGAAAAATCCCTCACTTTACTACTCACTCTAAATACTTGACTTTTGGTTATGATTTGAAAAAAGAAGAATTTAGGACAAAACATATAATATACAATCATATACCTGGTTTCAGGCACTTTCCGCATTAAATTTTGATGTTTTGATATTTATGATTTAATTATTTCTATAGAATAAAGGAATAAAGGCATCAGCTAGGTAGTGAGCACATTTAGGGGAGAAGATTGGAGCAGAGGGGTGTAGAAGGGTCCAATATAGCTGACCCTGAGGATGGTTTTTGGGGTTCAACCAACCCCCTTCCTCCTGGGGCCTGCAGAATTTAATGTAAAAATGTTCTATGTTCATTTTCAGGATCTGCCTCTGGTGTGTGGCTGTGCGCATCATGCATCATTTGGGAATTTGGGGAAATTCCTCGAGGGTTCTTAACTTACGGTAGATGCCCGGTTTCTTGTACACTGATTTTCATTTTTCTATTTGCTCTTTCAGATGTTTTCCCCGCCAAGATCCTTGACCTCACCGTGGTGCGGGGTGTAAACACTAGGTAGAGCATCACCATTGAGTGCTGCCCCCTTGTGGCTAATGGAGGATCATCGCTTTTTATGCAAGAGCTTGGACGACAGCACCAAGGACAATGCCGCATTGAGTCAATGTGTGCAGCTGGACTTGGGAAGACGAAGAATTTGTGTTCATTAACTTTTTCATAAGACGGCTGCTACATTTTCATTTGGTCATTTGAGGAAATTTTGCAGACTGAAAGGCATTAGTTAGCTGTCAGCCTGTGATCAGAACGAGCTCAGTCTGACGACTGTGATGTCCTTCTCGCGTGCAATTGAGTCAAAGAAGCCACTGGATTAAACTGTACTTATTGACTAGTTAATAACATCTGAAGTAGCTTGGATCAAGGTTTTAAAGCCAGGACTCAGGTTACGAGGATGGTCAGTGCAAAAGTCACTTTGAAAACAACCTTTTTTTCGCACACAATATTGGACCGGGTTGGGTGGTTTATGCTCTGACAGTGACCAAATTTTTCGTCTTTGAATGCGATCCCAAATAAAAAAATAGCATGCAATGCATGCATCGGGTCCTTGGTCTATTTCAACAAGTTGGGCCTCTTCAATTTTCTACCAACAATCTATCAAGTTAGGTATCAGAAAGCAGTATATTGTGACTATGCACAAGAGGGCAGCACAGTCCAACTTTTGGTGTGTATACAGAAACCAGTTTTTGTGTGAAGTGCTGACAGCTCAGAAGAAATATGTTGAATAGAAGAAAATTTGAGCACTGATAAGCACAATATTGTAGACAGGGGTGCATAAGCACCATCTTGATCACAAAGGCATATCTGTTGGGGTTGTCATTTTGTCTGTGAAATGTTTTAGTGAGTACACCAACTTTGCCTGTTCACAGGAAATGAAGCTGACGACAATGGTCTTGGAATGAATTCCAAGGACCCAAAAACTACAAGACCACAAAGTCGATAAACCCCACTAATGTCGCAAAACAAATGAAAGATGACTAATAACTACTGCCTAGGATATATTATATATTCAACAATGTTCAAGCATGGAAAATTAACCTTGTTTGACCTTCAAGAGTGTGGTTTTACTGTGTGACCCGGGGTTCCTTCTGACACCTGCCATCCACCTTGACATCTGTGAGAAAGATCTCCAGGTCACTGAAAACCCCCTCTTGCTGATTGTAGCTGGGGCCGGACAACTTATTAATAATGTGGGTTTTCTTGAGGAGGCCGGCCCACGTTGCATCGTCGCGTGAAAAGCAAAGGAATAACATGTATTCGAATAGACACTGTTTAAGAGTAATAAGAACAATGATGACTTTATATGACTATTAGGGAATTTGGAAGAACAACAAGATTATACTGTATAAAGAGTTCATACACATTTTTTATTTCACTGTGTATTGTTATAATTCTCATTTTTATTTTGCTGTTGTTTTTTTGGACGTTTTTATAGGGCCTATTTTATATCAGTATTGCAAATTTTCAAGGTTCAATAAAATATTAAAAACATTCTTATGACTATTTCTTACATTTGAAAGCTGTAAATGAGCAAGAACAAAAGAGTATTGGTGTAAAATTTTATTGGATTATGCTGATAACTCAACTGGGCCTTTCTTTAAGTACATGTACATGCTCTTGAGGACAAACTCATTAGCCCTGCTCTAGGTACCCCTCTTTAATTCAATTTTTCTCCAAATTCAGGTATCACAGATACATATTTTCACCTAAACTGTATTTCTATGTTATTTCTATAACAACAAGTTTAATTCTTTCAAAAATGTCTTCCTTCATGGAGATAATTAACTAAAACCAAAACTTGCCTTGGGCAAAATTATTAGCCCTATGATGCTTACCATCCCTAGGCTTCACCTTCCTGCTTTTAAATGTTTATAACAATCCAGGTTATCAAACAAAGCTTTCAATTCATCTCAGACATAGGATTTGGTGTCCTTTCTTCCTATAATTCATTGACGACCGCCAAAATTAATGGTCTCCCAGTACACACCATGGCCTCATGCAAAAACACACTTTTTTCAAAAAGAATAAAAAAGGCCGCCTTCCAGACTATCTCCTCCAAAACTTTTTTGGACATATTCATTTATTCTCTAGTGAAAAAAAAAGCTTTGGTTAAAATGGAATTAATAGACATAATCATGACCCTGACTGCTCCTCTGAGTGAATCCCACTGGTTTACTTGCAAATAATTGATGAAATTAATGTTTTTTCTGAATTATAAGTCTGACATGATTCTATGTCCCTTGAGCACCAAATATACCATATAAGATAAGAGGGGGTACCCAGAGCAGGCTATACGAGGGGCGTTCAGAAAGTTCACGGCTTTTTTTTTATATGGACACTTCTATTCAATGTAAAACTATGAAATTTTACAGGATAGAATTCGGCAGTTTTGGAATGGCTTCCCGAAATTTTGAAAAAATTTTGACATTTTTAAGTCTTACGTGGTTGCCATGGAAACAGAAAGTTCAGCTAGGCTGCGCAGGTAATACTGAGATCGAGAAAGCCAATGAATTGTGGCTGAGAGAGACCTCGCTCTATCACTTGCATTAGTGAGATTGACAATAATTGACTCAAGAAATATAATATTAGCTTTTAAAAATACTCCCAGGTACACTTAAAGCTTTAATTCATACACCTGACCCTTTGAAGAAAATGTTCCTTGAGGCCCTCCAGAAAAAGTTTTGTGAAAGCGTTTTGGTCATCCAAAGCCTTTTTCCTCCGGTGCGTGAAACTATAGCCGCCAGTGACTAAAGTCAGGGAAAACCAGGACTTATGTAAAGCTATAAGTCACAGGAATGCCTGGGATGGATAATGCTGTCCATTTAGGCCGCTTGTTCATACCAGTGAATCCATGCTTTGTAATAAGTCCTGATGTAGTTAAGGACCCACATCCTTCCACCTGAATCTCTCTTGCTAAATCTTGCATGCAAGAGCGCTTTCCCAGATGGGTTCAGTGTAAGAATACAAACATTTGGTGTATATAAAAGTATATTTAGAAGCTAAAATAGCATTTCTTGTGTCAAATATTGTCAATCTTACTCATACAAGTGAGAGAGGGATGTCTTTCCCAGTCACAACACTTTGGCATTTTTTGCCTCAACATTACCTGCGCCACCTAGCCGAACTTTCTGTTTTCATGCACTGGAAATCTTTACGACTAACTACCCTAGTCAAAATGACTAATTAGGTTAGTCATTTGATGGTGCCTTAAAAATGTCCAAATTGTGCAAAATTTTGGAAATCCATTCCAAAATTGCTGAATTTTATCCTGTAAAAAAATCATAGCTCTATATTGAAAATAAGTGTCCATATAAAAAAAAAGCCATGAACTTTCTGAACGCCCCTCGTAGGGTTTGCCGAACCACACCAGTTGTATATTCTACTGAATACGGCAGGGCCCATTTTTTTGGATGGGTGGTCATATCTTGTCTTTTTACCTTGCCACAATAGTCGCAGAAGATTTTACAGGACCTTTTCATATTCACAGAATGTTCTGCATTCATTGACGAGCTAATTAGCCACAGAGTGGTGCCCCTTGATTTTCAATAGAAAGGAAAAACTGGTGTGGTTCAGCAAACCCCATAGCCAGGATGTCACAAAGACATGTCAGAACAGTCTTACAAGGTTGTGTTGGTGCTCAAGGAACACAGAATCAGACAGACTTAAAAAAAATTAAAAAAAAAGTTAGTGTCATCAAATATTGTGCAAGTAAACCAGCAGAATTCACCAGCGGAGCATTTATGGTCATGCATGATTTTGTCTTTGAAATTCATAAAAACCAAACTTTTTCCTGTGTTTTTTCCGCTGGACAGTAACTGCATAAGTCCATTACAAGTTTTGATTTAGGACACTAAATCCAATGTCTGAGATGATTTGAATGCTTCATTTGATAACCTGGATCGTTATAAACATCTAAAAGCAGGGATGGTAAGCATCGGAGGGCTAATAATTCTGTCCAAGGTATGTTTTGGTTATAGATAATTATCTCTATTAATTTTGACATTTTTGGAAGAATTAACCTTTCCTTAAAGAAATACCACAAAAATACAGTTCAGATGAAAATATGGTTGATCTGTGACATCTCAATTTGGAGAATAATTGAATTAAAGGGGTACCAAGAGGGGGGCTAATAATTTTGTCCTCAAGTGTAGAGGACAAGATCTTTCACGTCAATACAAAATCAAGACGTGTCATCAAGACAAAATCTTTCAAATTAATATTGAGGCTACTCCTACATCCTTGAGTAAGTATTTTTTTATTATATTGCTTGAAGAGGGAACGCTTGGCCAATACAATGTATGCAGTTGCTCCCTCTTTGCCCTGTGTTGACCACTCCCAATGTCCAGAGATGCATGTATGAACCTCAAATGACATTTAGTTTTGACCACATCTGGAAGATGCAGAAATTAATGAAATTTAGACTGTCTAGATTGGCCAAATATTGTCACAAAAGTGATGGCTGGAAACACTCTATCTGCGAGGCCCATGTTTTGGGTCCTGTTTATAGTTGATAAACCACAAGAAATTATTTGTCCATTATGCAGAAAGAATTTATTTATTTCACTAAAGCTGGGCAAGAATTTATTCGCTTTGAAAAAAAACTACACCCTCCCCCTGCTTAATAACAATAACAATAACAACGATAACAAGTTTTATTTAAAGTCACGGACAAAACAATACAATATTAGCAAAATGCTATTATGTGACTAAAAGGAAAAATTATATTTACATATTTACAATAAAAATTAATAAAAACAACAACATTAAAACCAGCAATGCAATATAGCATTGTAAAAACTTTTAAAATTCATTTACATAAATCCAAATATTGTCCTTAATGACAGTAACTATATGTTTCTTAAAATCATGAAGTTCCAAGCCTGTTACATGTGAAGGGATATCTCCCCATAATTTAGCACCTATGTAAACCAAAGACATTTTACCATATTTTGTAGTACATGGATATTTTAGCAAAAACAAATTGTTTCTCCGAAGACTACACCTAACATTTCTAGTAAATACATTATCAACAAAGGATGGTAGTAAATGATTAGCAACTTTGTACATTAGAACAGCTATTTTTATGGTACATTGTTTAGAGATGCTATTTACATTACATTCCTTTAAAAGTTCCACATATGAAGCATCATAATTACCCGATACAAATCGAAGAGCTCTACATTGTAACCTGCTCAATTCGTTGAAGATAGTCTTATTACATAAGGACCATATAGTGCTGAAGATAAGATGGTCGCTCCAGAAATACTTCAATGAAAAATCAACAACAATACATGTATGTCAAATTTCTGCAGTTTCATTCCTTATCTGATATAAAAATATAAGCGTACACGTTCATGCTTACGAACCAAAATAAATAGTGTAGACAGTAAATATTTGTACATTTCAAAACATTAATAGAATATAACGTTGTTTCCTAAATTATGTATATATACATATACAAAGTGAATTTGTGCATTATCAGAATAACCGATGAATAATACTTTTTCAATTCCAAGTTTCTTGTTGTTGGCTATAGATACGATGATTTTGTAAAATTGAATCCTCCATGTAAAAAACATTGTTCTGTATCTCAAATTGTGTAGATAAATTTATTCTTCAGAGCAAAAACATGGTAATTCTAGTCAGATTGTTCCGTTACCTCGTTACATTGTCGTAAGAGGTATCATTGACTTTTTGATGCTATCATGCAGTTTAACCAGTATAGACTTTACAATGTCTACTCTATAGACATTGTAAAACCAAAAATTCATTTTGCTGCCAATTATATAATACTAGCAGTGTACCCGGCTAAAGACGGGTAGAGGGTGCATTGACATTATATTGTTAATTTACCCAATCAGGAGTTGTGTGTATATATGTCAACATGATCTGTGTAATAATGTGAAAAAGAAAATATTGTCCCTGTTAGGGGCCATTTAATTTCCAGGGGGCTTGGAGTTGTCCTCGGCGGGAAATTATTTATTTCACAGTAATAGCGGCAGTTATTATTTATTTCAAGCGCGGAAAGTCGCCAAATATTCATTGCCAAATCAAGCAACACTTTGTTAAGAAAAACCCCCACCAGAAATTATTTATTTCAAGACTGTGCGAAGAGAATTTATGTATTTGACCCAAACTAAGCAAGAAATTATTCATTTCAAAGAAACAGAGCAAGCCCCCCCCCCCTTGAGATTAAATGGTGTCCCCCTTAACTCATCCTGCAATTGTTCCGGCAAAGTGTTCCTCATGTTCACGACTTCTTCTGTATTTTTAGACCTGTCTCTTTGCTTTCTTTCATCCTTTTTTGCTTCTTTCATCCCTTCCTTCCTCAAGCTGCAAGCATTCTCCATGCTTCTTTCCTTCATACACCCCCCCCCCTTCCAGGGGCTTCCTTAATTCCTTCCTTAATCCCTTGCATAATGCCTCTCGCTAATTCCTGAATTCCTTCATCCATCCGTTCCTTCTTTCTACAGTGTTTTTTAGGTTTTAATAGAATGATTTGTCTAATCATTTGTCATAGTGATTGGTGAATTTAAACAAAATTTCTACTCCTGAAAAAAGCCACGCCCCCCCTATAGTTTTGATGGGCTTCAATTTTCCTTCCTTTATTCCTTCCTTGCTTGCTTCCTGTCTTCCTTCCTTCTATACATTTTCTTTTTTTAAGGAAGGTTTTTTTTAATAAGCATGTAGGCATATAACACTGACTCTGGCTGGCTGCTGTTGTTGCTGCTGCTATAAAGTGGGGAGGTTGAGGGCTCAATGCTAAAAGATAGGAAAGTTTGAGTTCTTAGTAAATATACAAATGGTGGCATTTACGATAGTTTCAAGACATTAGAAACACAGAGCAGACATATAGGAAAGGTATGACAGAAGATTGTACATGTGAGATTAGCCATAGCTGAGATCCTTCATGACAAAGGATGAATGGGAAGCAATTTTAGTAAGGGATCTAGACTAGATTATGCGTGTACATTAATCTCTTACGGTGGCACAATATAATATAGTATTTTTTTGTATCGATGTCATAACCTATAAAAAAGTTATATATAAGTATTCTTAATAGTTCATCGATTCTACAAAATAAGGAATTTCTCTGGCGAAATTTTTTGCGTATAAAACGTCACCAAAGATTGTGTACCGTAATATGGGGTGAATAGGGACACTGGGGTGAATCGGGACAGAACAGGGAAACGATGTATTTGCTCAAAAATACTTATTTCTAATGGCCTTAGGAACTTGATTTTTGGCACATTTATAGTAGACATACAAGCACATATTGTCATAAAATTTTGTACTTCTAACTGCAGGCAGTGATGAGCTGCAGGACCTAAAACTTGGCTCTGCAGGATTGACGTTTTACAAGCTGGTCAAAACTTTGCTCGAACCATATTAAGGTTAATTACTAGAGCGAATAAACTTGTAACAAATTTTAAAGTTAGTCTAACATGGTTTTAAGGGACCATAATTAAAGACTGGATATAGGATCGAGCACGTTTGGTCCTGGGTGCAGATCCAGGGCAATGGCAAATTTTCAGGATTAACCAAAAATAACCATACTAATTTTCATTTGTGTGTACTGGCATGGCTTTTTGATAAATAATATTGAACTTGGCATCATTTGCAGTAAAGTTAGTCCATAATTATCAATTACTAGAAAAACTAGAAGAAAACCACAGTTTTTAACAGTTTTCTGTCATTTATCACGTTTTTAAAAATCTGCATATTATCAATGAAATTGATGTCAGATTTTCCTCAAAAAATTTTTTTTGGCATGTTGGACATGTTTTCTAATGTTTATTCACAAGTAGCAATCACTCACAGTAGCTAGGGAGTATTGATTGTGGAAATAATGAAGTGTCCCGATTCACCCCAAACTATGGGGTGAATTGGGACAGAAGTTTTCTGGGCCTTGAGCATTGGGAATTTAAGATATCCTTTCAAGCTCCTAGGGGTACTTAGGCCTTGTGCCCAGACAAAATTTGACACCAAATATAGATTTCTAGATTGATTTTTGCCCATGCTATGACAGAAAAACGGCCAATTCTGTCCCGATTCACCCCATATTACGGTACATCATTTTTAACGCAAAACTTGGCCTAAAAACCTTAGTAAACATCCGATTTTCAAAATTTAAACCTGCACATATCAATTAAACTCCTCCAAATTCAATTCACTTATTCATTTTGCTCTATTTGCAATATTAACTTCGCAAAAAACCTCTTCGGCGCATTACGCTGCAATGATGCAAAGTTCCAGTGAACACAGCAAAACAGTGGCAGATTCATGATTTTTTTTGTGAGGGGGTGCGGTATTTTACAGGTCGGACATCACTAATAGTACTTTAAAACGTGTATTCATGTACACTATGCGTGTTGCAATTAACAAACTAATATCCAAACTGGGAGTTTCACATAACACATAACAGAATTTTTTTTTTTTTTTGCACATCCTGGGCTATGTTATATTTTCATGAAACAAGGGGAGGGGCTTTGGAGTTTTTCTAAGGGTATTTATTTCATAGAAATGCCTACTTTAAGACATTAAAACCTTTTATTACATGCCACATACCCTCAGGTTCAAGATAAGATCGATACAGTACCCTTTTTTAAGGGTACTCTTCTTGTTATTTAATGTTCTTATTATGTATACCTTCTATATGCTTACAGAGTGAGACTTTAATAAATAAATAAACTAAAACTAGTCATTATATTTATTTAATATTAAAAATAAAGGATTTATGACAATGGTCAGCGAAGTGACAATAGAATTTTGAATCATATATACGATACGATACGATACGATACAATATTTATTGCCATAAATGGAATTTGTTTCAGAAACATGATCATTGATCAGAGATATCTGCTTCTCTGAACGAAGTGACAGATGTCTGGATTTGCCTGTTCCAGCAACTCTAAGCTTGTATTTCATAGCCTATCCATTAGTTATGCAAAAAGAGAGGACCAGTTCAATGTGAAATCCTTAAATATGCACTTTGTGAAAAATGATAGCCGATGAAGTGTCATCTTTTCCACATTCAACATGCACGGGAAACATAGAGGCTGTTTGATTTGTCATACCTGATTTTGGAGTAAAAGTCAGATGCATAATCCTTTTGTGTGCCTGTCACCAACAACTGGAAATAGTGGCCTTAAATCAAATAAGCATTGAAAGTATTGGTATTGGTACGATCATGACAAACCATCAGTATGGTGACTCACAAAGTGCCATTTTCCCAGTGCAACAGTCCACACTTTTGCATATCTAATTTACAGACTATAAACACAGCATAAGTGTTCATTACTGACCTTGGCTTTTTTCCTTTCCAAAAAGTATCAGGAGAGTCCGAGAGATGTTTAATCTCCGAAACACCGTCTTGAGTATAATCCATTGGGTGGCATTATTTGCAATGTCCTCATTGACTTTCGAACACCATCACATTAGACAAGACTTAGAAAATAATGGATAGATAGTGTGAAAGGTAGTGATTTTGCTAGACAATGACAATGACAAATATTTATTTATAGTCGGAGTTGGTATCTATACACTTTCAAAGCATTAGCACACAAGCTGTTTGTCGACTAGGCAGCAACAAGTTGTAAAAAATAACATCAAAAACACATGGCAAAAGTACAGTGATAAGAAATTATTAAATAAGAGTAAAATAAGTGATTAAAAAGAATGGACACAGTTCAATTGTATAGTGCACATTTTCACGGTAGTCCCTTAAAGTCTTTAAGTTTAACTTTGAATGCTGAAAGACTATCAGCTTTTCTAATATAATTTTCTAACCCATTCCACAGTTTAGGACCATAGGCCCTATAAAGCGAGTATGAACCAAACTTCACCGTTCTTACTCTGGGTTCGTCCAAAATGGGGCCTTTGCGCCCAATGGACCGATACTTGAAATAGTCCCTGCATGAGGTATTCCGGCCTGATGGACCAATCAGAGAGCAGGATTATGCTCTGTTTGGTCCAAAGAAAACCTCCAGGTCCACTGCAACGTATGAAATGGAACCATTGTGTATTTTCTCAGCGGCAACCAAAGAAGCACCCACCCCCAAGATCATTGAGGATTATCACCAAGATGATGATGCCAATGAACATGATGACGCCAATGATGATGCCTGAAAGACAAGATATTCAGCGCATGTCATACAAATACACAATCTATATACATATATAAAATTCACCTCCCCATATTGCCTTTGTAACGGGTCTTCTCAGCTATGGCTTGACTGACAGTCATAATATTTTACCAATGTGTCCTGTTATGTCCAGACAGTGTTCTTAAAGCATCAGAAGTATCATAACTTCCAAATTGTTGATTATACAGACCTAAAACAGATTTACCCCCCCCCTCCCCAATACAGTAGCAGCCACACCCAGCGAGTGGTTTCACTTTTATTATGAACTTTAACTACTCTAAAAAAAGGATGGGAGAAAGGAAGCAAGGATGAAGAATTAGACACACTATATAGAAAGAACGAAGGCAGGGAAGGAATGACTGAAACAAGGAATTTAGGTATGGAATGAAGAATTTAAAATGCTATAGAAGGAAGGGAGGGAGGAAGGCTGAAAGGGAGGAAGGAAGTAATGCATGAAGGAACGAATGAAAGAATGAATAAAGGAAGGCAGCAATGCAAGTAGGAGAAACGGGGAAAAGGAAGGAAGGAGGAAGGAAAGAAAGAAGATAGATATAGATAATACATAGATAGATTGATTGATGATAGATCTCCTTCGATGGATCAACAGATCCTTATAGACAGACAGACAGGACATTGGTAGATATATTGATAGTCTATTTCCAAGTACCTGACGTGCTTGCACATTATTTCCCATTCTATTTACATTTTATAACTTATGCTTATCACTCAGAAATTAATATCTCATGGTATCGTTTTAAATTAATTTCAGGTCCATAAACATATCTTTTTTTAAACATTTCGTACAACCCACTACTATGCATTTAAAGCAAAAAAAGGAAGGACAATGACTTTATGAGAGAGGCAAAATAATATAGGAATAATACGACCACGGCCAAGAGAACAAAGACGCACAAGACGACGGAAGACTTGGGCCTTTGCATCATGCATTTATGCACTACATAGATTTATAAGAACACGACAACATCACCCCAATCAGAAAAAGCAAAATTGAAACTGCGGTCCAACATATGCTTATAGGCCCTAAGTCCACATGATTGAAGGGGGAGGGGGCTGGGACATTCAGAAGCAATTTTTTTTTACATTTGGCGTAAACACTTATTGCAGAAATCATGTTGACATATTCACATGTCTCCTGATCAGGTAAAATAAACGCCCACTCTACCCGTCTTTAGACGGGTACACTGCTAGTTGATTATAAATATGGAATAAGTTTTTGGAGATAATTGAATAATTATATAAATGGCCTTATATAATTGTAAATGTCATGCCAGCTTGGGCCATTATACAAACCTATTTAATACAATGGTCCAAAAACACTTTCTTCCAAATTTCCCTGATTAGAATCTTGCATTGTGATCTTATATAGATCTATAGAAGATATTGGGTAAGCATTTCAGCAAAAACAATTAATATTTAGTGGTTGCACAAAGCCGTTGAAGTTTAACATGCGATTGCCCATCAGAAGACCTCAAAATCATCGGCATTTGCAAATATTGCAATAACGGCCAATTATTTTGGTCAAGTAACCTTTTGTTAGTATATCCAGGATGCCCAATCTAGTCCTGCATGATATTCTTTTTGACTTAAAAGGTTCGCAGCAGGTCGCATTGATATTACATGGGTGATTTATCAAGCATTTTTTCATAAAAACAGGCACATATTTCACTCGCTGTGAATAATAAATAAAAAATAACCCCGAGATAAAACTTTGCCATGCCAACTTTATCATATACTAAAAAAACGCAAAAAACTATTCACTTCTGAGAAAGATCTGGGAAATTGATCAATTTTTCAGTTGTGTGAATGAGGAATTACATCATAAACTTCAAATGCTTTGTGCAACCTCTAAATATTAACCAATTTGGCTGAAATTTTGCATGTGTTTGTTTTACTTGTGTGGACATTAATTTTCTACTTTCAAATTGGGGGTTTTAGGAAATTTTACTTTTCCCATTGAAATGAGGACCACCCTACTACTTATCTTCCCTATAATTTCTCTGTGGAAGGGGATGATTTTATATTCCCTATAATCCCTCGTTGGAAGGGGATGATTTTAGCACACGGCTACAAACGCGAGGCCCGAAGGGCCAATGGTGGTGCAGTGAGGGACTACAGGGGCCAGAAACCATTATGCATTATAGATTTTCTGAGGTCAATACTGAACAACCCAAATGCTTGTACACTCCTGGGCAAAAAAAATTGAACTTTGTAGAATTTCATATTGATTCAACACAAAACAGCAAGACCGATTTCCTGTCAGTCAATCAATAGCAATTTTATCTTTGTATGGAAATGCTTTTCCAGTTGACTTTTGGTGTCAGTGTAATTGAGTGAAATTCAGTAACACAGGGGAGCCTTGGAAAGCAGTGAAATGTGAATGGAAAAACTTGACATTTGGCGGTGCACAAAGTTGTCGAGAAGCGTAGCCAAAAGACTGCGCTGCTTGAAAATTCAAAATGAAACTCAATTGCAAACTAAGATAATGTCATTATTGATTGACTGACAGGAAATGAAGCTTTGCTGTTGTGTATTTCCCATAAAAATCAAAGCATATTGAAATGAAGTATATTCAACGAAGGTCCATTTTTTCCCCAAGAGTGTATTTACAACATTGCATCATACTCGTATTATGGCAAAGGCAGCTGAATATAAGAATATAATCCATAATTCTCAACATCACGTGATTATTATCTGATTTTCTATAATCATATGATCATCCCCTCATGCTGATCCTAGGGAGGGATGCATACCCCCAATCCCCCCCCCCACCCAGGATCTACGCCCTTGTCCAGCAGGCATTTTGTATTTGAACCTACAGTTATAAAGACCCATAGTTTCCATATTTCACTCAAAGGATCAGAGATAGTATTGTGGGGAACTTATCAAATTTCGACTGATTTCACACGGAATGACTTAATATGAGACAAAATGCATATTAGGGTGCACACGGAGCCTATGCAAAAATTTAAAATGCTCAGAGACTTCTGTCCCCAATCCAATTTCTAATCAGTGAGCACATACTTGTTAAAATTAATCTATACACAACGAAATTAATGTGCAATTCAAGAGAATTAACTACAGTAGTCAACTTTCGAAGTGGATCAAGAATTGACATTGTAGCAATTCTGACATCAGTTGTTGTTGACAAATGACAAATGATTTATTTTGACAAATGACAAATGACAAATGATTTATTTCACTCAAAGACCCCTCACAGGGGTATGCGAGTTACATAAATTGTATAAAACACTAATTTGGCAAGTGCGGAACATGGAAAAACAGAAAACAGATTTGGCATATATCGGAACATAAGTAATAACATAACTACACCAATAAACTTCCTGAGTAATTTGAACTACAATAACAATAAAATTATTGCTACTTTAAGAAAAAGAACAGTTAGTCATGTCCATAATAATCTTTACAAATTTAGCTAATTTGACTAGTTGAGTTTTACTTTGCAATGAAAAAAGCTGGTTAAACTTCAAGGTGTTAGGTCTGGTATAAAAATATGGTTTAATGTACATAGCACGGATATTTGACAAGAAAGGACAACCTAGAACAAAATGGAATTCCTCCCCTAAATCGTCACTGTTACATTTAGTACATGGTCTATGTGCCTGCTGTGGATCATATCTCCTATCAGATACCGGCAATCTGTGATTTCCACATCTAAATTTAGCCAAGTTGTACCTATTAACAGGCTCCAAGTTAGTGAGATATCTCTCAAAAGTAATATCTGATTTAAAGATTCTATAATTTGTACAAAGTGTGTTTCTATTAATTTCAGCAATAAGATTCTGCCTAGCTATGTCTCTTAATTTAACATCAATACTAGCTTTGAACCCATTCTTCTCACAGACTCTAAACGAACAGCACAGATGGAGAGTCTGCCAGAAATCGGATGACCTCCAGGTGACACAGATATCAATATTCAAATAGGTCAGGTCATTCAACCAGGCAGAGGGACTTCATCACTTGTGCTCATACGTACAGCTGAGCTGCCAGCAAGATGTAAACAAATTGTAATCAACAATGTTAAACAATCAATGAATGCACATGCACTTACTGTCATCCTTTCACTGAGGTTTATTCACGATTGACCATATGGCCAGACACCTTTTGAAGTTGTGTCACAGTTATTGCAATTCTATTGTATTTGACAACTCTTTCAAAACTCTCTTTTGTTTTTGACCACAAGTAGTCCGGCAGAAGTGTACAACAGTTGCAACCTGGAAAGAGGCCAAGCAACAAGAGAACTTTCACTTGATTTGCAAACTCAAGGATTAGTTCCAGGCCTTGGTTTTTTTATGTAAACTGTTGAAGAGAAATGAAGTGTCACTGACATTGGTATTTAGCAACCCCCCTCAATGTAAAATGCTTTTTCAAATTTCAATTTATTTCCTGAGGACTTCAGACACTGACTTAAAATCTGCCAGCACATGCAATTGAAAGAAGGGATCACACAGACAGCGAGAAACTAGTTTATTTCTTAAATGACAGATTATCCCGCCAAGGCCAAAAAGGTCTGATGCATTTTCAGTTTGGGGCAATGGTTTTTAACTAAATTTGAGTTCCTGATTAACAAGTCCATTTCTGAAAAAATAACTTACCACAAATATGCATCGAGCTGACAGACTTTATATATATACACATCTTATTCTCCCAGAAGCCATAACGTTCCAAACACATGTTCATATTCACAGCGCTCCTGAATAAATTTTACGATTAAAAAAATTCAACAAGAAAACCGAAAGCGCACGCTTCTAGAGCAGGGTCAGGAGAACATTTGAAGACAATAACTAAAAAAATCCGTTGGGAAAATTTTGAGTTATCGTCATTTTAAATTTTTTGTTTATCACACTCATATGTTCTTACAGATACGGGGGCATAGAAAGTTGCTTAAGTCATTTATCATGTTTAGAGAGACAAGTGTTGATGGTAATACATCATTGTTTAATTTACATGACAATTGTATATGTGTTAGATATGTATTAGCTAAAACATAGTGTGCAGAGTGTGATAAACACATGCAGATGCATATTTATCAAAGAAATGAATTTGTAGCCCAGTGAATTGGTTCATTGGTTTGTTGTGAATATTTAACCTGCTTTTAGCTTGATTTGAATTTAATTTAGCCTTTCTTTGAATTTTTGAAATGTTTTTCATCAAAATATGATATTTCAAACGAGATAAACTTGAAGATTATTCTTCCTAAGACTGAATGGAACTTATATAAATTGCCCCAATATTTCATACAAACATTGGATAAATGTTAAGAAATAAACCCCAACTGTGGCACTGTGGCTTTTGGTGATCCAAGAAGTGAGTTAATGAATATTACTGATGGAATTTTTTTGCAGTAATTTCAGGACAAAAAAACTAATTTGATTGACTAACTTATTCATCCAAGCCATCATAATATGAATGTTAGATGCTAAATAGCTCGACAATTGATACTGAAACACAATATGACATTGAAAGAGAGTCACTCATGTGCAAACAACAGCAAATATAGACAATGGAGCAATGGTGGGTAAAATAATCACTTTAAAAGATATCTTATAGTGGCTAGAAATTGATTATTATGCTAATCTATTGTTCTTTTAACCTCTGCATCTGGTGGCATCTGAAAATATTGATAAGTGAAATCTCACACACATATATGATAATAAATAACACACAATTCTGCAATGAGAAAATGCAAGAAATATTCATATATCTGTAATATACCTTTAATTTTGCTAAAACTGGCCTGAATACAATAAATCATTCAAAGGAATCAATAAAGGCAATATTTAAAAAGTGCAAACTTACTTGCAGGTGTGTAAATTCCTATGACAGGCAGTCACAACTGTTTACCACACCCTGCACAATATTTTTGGTCTAAATATATCTGACACAGATTCTATGGTAATGTAAATTAAAGAATAATAATGTCTTACCATCAACATTTGCCTCTCTAAACATGATAAATGTCTTTAACAGCTTTCTTTGCCCCTATTTCAGCATGAAAATATGTGTGTGATAAACAAAAAATTTAAAATGAATATTACTCAAAATTTTCCCAACGGAATTTTTTGGGTTTTTTCTTGAAATGTACTCCTGAACCTGCTCTAGAAGCGTGCGCTTTCGGTTTTCTTGTTGAATTTTTTTAATCTTGAAATTTATTCAGGAGCGCTGTGTATTCACATTGCACTAGATAATATGAGGGGGATTTGGAGTTTTATTTAACCGTAGCGCACTAATGATTATTTATGTTAATCCTGCGAAGTCCCCGAATTTCATTAACAAAATCAACAAAACTTTGCAAAAAAAATGTATTTATCTCACAAAAAAAATATTTAAAAAAGCTTCAGGCCCCCCCCCCCCCTGGATATTAAATGGTCTGCACCAGCACATCAATCGATAATTTATAATCAATCTTTTATTTTTTTCAATCATCTGTCTATCCATCTATCTATCTATCTACCTACCCATCTATATATCTATACATAATATATATTTTTAATATCTATCTAGCACATCTATCATATCTATTATAGATAGATAGACAGATAAATATGGTAACTACAGTCCTCTGAGCCCACTTCGGGCACACATGAGGGTTGATTGATGAGATGGGAAAGAGAGCAGGAGTCCTCAAAATGTTACACATTTACCCCATGTGAGGGATCTTTTACTTGCCCAGCACAGACACTGATACAAGGGACTGCCAATTTAGAGCTATTTAGCATCTCATCAGAACGACATTCAGCTGGATTTTGCTCAAGAAAGTTCACTGAAAATTTTGGGTTGCCCACCCTTGGTTTGAATCTATACTGGCAAAGACCCTCAGCAGAGCAGGTTGGCACCTTCAGCACTCAGCAACCCAGCCTATTATATCTATCTATCTATCTTTCTATCTGTCGATCTTTTCTTTTTTCAATTATACATAATATTAAACTCCCATCTTCTTTCAAATGTTACTTTATATTCTGGCTGGCTTTCACATAAATTAATAAAGTATACCTCAGTTGATCTTATTTTGATTATCTAACAAAACTGTCAGAATTGGTGTGATACACCAAGTAACACCTACAAGACAATATAATTGTTTGGAGTTTTGCCCCGTTGCACATCCAATCCAAACAATGTTATCAGACTTTAAAATGCATTTAAATTGACTTTTTAATTGTCCTTTCTTCTTTCTCTTATTTCATAAATATGCACTTTGAATTAGTTGTAACTGCACATAAATTTGTCATGCCTTTTTGAGCTCATAATGCTGCATTAATATGTAAGCCAAAAGGGGCCTATTTCTACAAAGTAGGATTGCCTTTGACCACTTGCTGGTGAGTGAGGCATCTGAAGTGGTCAAATACAGAAGAAAAGCATTGATGTAGGGGAGTGATCAGGCTGTTGTCAACACCTAAAGGTGTTAATCTGTGCTTTTGGCCATATGGTCAATCGTGAATAAACCTCACTTTGGCCAAACTTCAGTGACATGGACAACACTAATTGATTGTTTATGGTTTTCTACATAGAAACTAATTGAAACAACAAGCAGACAACAATGAAACACTCAAGCATTAACTTAATTGCTTTAAGAGATCTGAAACTGTTATATATTACCTGTCACCCAGGAGGAGAGTTAATGTTTTTGTTACAACTTCACAAAATAGTGTTATGCTGTGGTCAGGGTAAGCTCAACATGCTCACGCTGAGAAGTGGCAGTGCTCGTGGTTGTCTGGCTGGCTGCCAAACAGGGACTACTCACAATTCCCTGGCCAGGAAAAGCATGATTCCGCCAAAAAAAAGTTCCTCAACAAGTACCACTTTGCAGCAATAACACAATTCTAAGCATACACTGGCCGATTAAAAGTTATTTAATATTCTAGACATAATTCAACAGACAAAATAGTTACTCCACAACACTGTAGAAAAGTAACAGTTGCTGAATCTGAAATCTGTTAGAGCCTCACACAGCAAGCTGTGTTCGATTGTAATATCTGTTATGGATTCCAGAGGGCACAAAGATAGCCAATTTTGTGAACCTATTGAGCTCTAAGTTTAGAGTGCTTTGAACCAATCGGAATTAATATTTTTTTGTGATACCCAAATATTAGACATACCACACTTTTATAGTTTTACACCAGTTTGGTTTGTTTTGGTCGTAATCATTCAATTCAAATAATTTTCTCTGTAGTGCATACATAGTGTAAACTAACTTCGACTGGCGGCCCTGGCAAATTTTTAGCCAAAAGCATAACATTCTTTTTTCTATAATATAGGTTAAATCTAAGTAACCCGTTTCCGCTAGAGCCATGCAATTAGCGGTACTCTTATTAACCTTTAAGAGGCGACGTAAAAATTTTCTTTGAAATAAAAGAATTTGGTCCAACTTTTGGTTTCCCCAAATTTCGCAACCGTATAGTAAAACAGGGGCTACTAGTTGGTCAAAAAGTTCACATTGGATGTCCAATGGTAATTCCAAATTTTGTTGCTGCATAATTTTGCATGAAATGTTAACTTTGATATCTTGGTAATGTGCTTGAACGAGATTGTTAGGCTTCAGTGACTTTGATGGTCACCAGACACAATTGTTTGAAGCAAGGTGCAAAATGACTTGTCACACACTAGTGAATACACTGTAGCAGCACTAAAATAGAGTGGTGATTTCAGAGCCTTGGTCACTCAAACAATGTCGAATTGGACCGAAGGAACCTAAACTGTGAAAATGTTAAAAAAAGAAGTCCTCAATTGTCTACTTAATATGATTGAAAAACAAATTTTCTCCAGTCACTTGAAGAAGAATTCCCCAGCCGGTGGCTCCCCCACTTCGTGAAATTGTTCATATCCATCGGAAAAGACACAGATTTTTGAAAACAGTGAATGTGGAACGTCAAATCAAAAGTTGAGCTCAATTGAGTTTTAACAAAACAATGCCTGGTTTATTGCACAGTTACAAAAGAAATGATAACCTGTTTTCAATTAAGGTTGCCATTGCTTATCAGTGTTACAGACCATTTTGCACCTTCTGACAAACAATCATCGTTTTGAAGGGTAAACAATTAGTGAAGCATGTAGTTTTGTCGGCCAAAACATTGCCAAGATATCACACCAACATACTGCACTAAGATCATTTACTCATATTTTTTTGTGTTAATATAAATTATATGAAAAATCTTGATCCACTTCGAAAGTTGACTACTGTATATAATTGTATTATTGCATCAGAACTACTCTTTTAATACTTGCTAAATTCCTCCCTTGTTTTGGTTGATTTTTTCCAAAATATGATGCACTTGTCAAATTCATGATAATGTTCAATGATATCTATGGGTCAGATAGTGGCTGCTGTAAAGGATTGTTGTAAATGGATGGATTCCTCAGGCCATCAAAATGCATGCGTTTTTGTGAAATTAAGCTACATTTCTCCAATCCTATCATGTGACACATCAAATTAGGGGTTTTCCTGGTCAAGGAATCTGTTTTTCATTGTTTCATAGAGATTAGAGGTGAGTTACAGCCTTTATGTGGTGGAAACATTCAAATATGATTTGGATATGACATGTGATGAACAGTTTCAATGATCAAAACTTTGGTCAGTCTCATCTAATGACACTCCCATGCTACCTTTATTAATCAATCTAACTCTTGATAACTATGAATGATTTAAACATAGAATAACTAGTACAATGACACGCATCAAATTGACAATATACCTTAAAGTTTATCGAGCTGGCTTTCTCTAGCTCAGGTTTGGACATAATTTCCTGCCTTTCTTCAACGTTTGCAAAATTCTGAATTCCTTATTTTGTTCTAGAGTACATAATAATTATATAGAACAATATTTGATGCCAATTTGCTCAGCATTACCACAAAAGAAAAACATTACTATTTCATAGGCTAAGTCATATACTGTCAGATTTATTTCTTTTAAGAAATGTTGGTAGACCAAATCCCAATAAAACGTGACTATGGGTAATGAAGTTTTCGTCTGCTGGTTTCTATATAAGCAACTTGTTTGAGATCAGTAGGAGCATTAAGTGTCACTGAACAATGCAAGAGCACTGTGCACTAACGATGGGGGTACCCTCACCATCAGGACAGCCATTGCAAATCTCGATTCAAAGTTATTTTCTATCATCCTGAGGTTATTATATCATATCCAAAGCCTATTTTGGTCATGCATGTAGATTGAATGTTAAACTAACCCTGGGTCTTGCCTTCCAAGTGTGATCAGTCACAGAATTTGTATATTTTGCATTCGAAATATAACGTGAGGGCGAGGGTACCAAAAAGACCTGTCGAGGGTAACACCATTTTCAATTTTCGTCATGGTGAGGGTACCACCTAATATCTTGGTAATGGAAATGGTTCTTTTTGGTATTGTTACGGAGTAATATAAAAAGAAATATTGATGTTATTAGTTTTATATGATAGATAGATATGTCTAGTTAGATAGATAGATAGATAGATAGATAGATAGATAGATCTATACTAATTGCCTTTATACTTGACTATCTACTTGTCTATCTACTTGTTTATCTAATTGTATATCTAATTGTATATTTATCTATGAAAGAACGACAATATAGCTACACCAAAATGATTTATTAAATAGTAGCTCTCAAATACCTTGTAACACAGATGTTTCATCTTGTGCTGGGACTGTGTACTTTGCCTCATTACCGTGGTCCCTGTCCGGTTTTGTTTTCCTTGTTCAACAATCATTGAATGTTTATGATGTAAAGCCTTACCCCTATCACCATACACTTCAGTTACACCAACCTGTATTGCTGCATGATGACTACAGAATTTGACTGCTTATACATCAGTTTTAACAACAATGCCATTCTTTTCATTTAACATTGACTATGAGGTTGCGTACTACATGTATGCCCAATCTCCAAGATGTTAGAGGTTCTGCTGTTCATATACCTGTCACATAAGCCAAAAATTGCTGCATGGGAAGTTGGAGATGAGAACCGACAACGGAATGCTCATCAAAACTGCTGATTTCTCTTAATTCAGTTTCACAGATACTAAAAAAGGCAGATCTCATTTGAATGTACCACGCATTGATCATCTCATTCAAAATTGTTTTAGGC
This sequence comes from Platynereis dumerilii, assembly GCA_026936325.1. Lineage (NCBI taxonomy): Eukaryota > Metazoa > Annelida > Polychaeta > Phyllodocida > Nereididae > Platynereis > Platynereis dumerilii. The sequence continues at coordinate 4,735,639 of JAPTHN010000009.1, forward strand.
ATCACCATGCACTTTATATATATTCCTTGTGATAATTCATTTCCTCAGTATCTGAATACACATGCATCAACTTTATAACACTGAAAGCTTGATTAGTCTGTATAATCATTGCATTATAACAAATATATTAGTTTACTAATGTCTTAGGAGTGGATTTCAGTTCTCGGCAATAGTATGCTGCATAAGAATTGAAACATGACTGAAACATGAAAATCTAAGGTCGTCTCATGTCAGCATTGTGCGCAGGTAGAAAATAATCATTCATGTAAGTTTTACTGTGGATGGTACTGTTTGGGAAAAGGTAGTTTTGATGAGTACATATCTGTGGTCATTGTATTGAATTGAATGAATTCCTCCCTGTCTGAGAGTGGCCATCCTCCTCGTAGACACAATCATATATAGGCCTATATATAGAAATATAAAATGTGATGATGAGTATTTCGGTCGGTGCATGTTCAGCCTTAAAGCTAATGATAGGCCTATTTCAAAAAATGTTCTATGTTTAGTGAGTGTGACACACACCATTCTTGCCCGATTTTAAAGTTAGCTTTTTATGCTTTTGGTTGTCACAGTCAAGTATGTTTCTACGGTTCTATCTATTTGTTTTAATTTGTAGATGTGTACCGAAATTTGTCAAATCTGCATTGTACCAACTTCCACTGGGGTAGAATGGACAGGAATACTGTTGTGCAACTGTATTTTCATTTGGAGTTAATTAATTTTAAACATTCAACATTATTAACAGGGTATTGCAATGATGTTCTTGATTGGGGTTCCTGACTGTTAATTTAAAAAAAGTGCAATCCTGTTTTAGCAAATGCTGTTATTGCTGTTATCTATTGCAATAAGAGCAAATTGAATAAGCTGGTCTATTGCCTTTGTTCCTTGACTGTTTGCTTTTGGTTGTTCAAGCATCACCCTCGCCAATTGGCTTGGTGGTTACCCTCGCCAACCGGAAGTGACCCTCGCCCAAATCTTACAGTACCCTCGCCACTTCCGGGTTGGTACCCTCGCCATTTCTGTTGGTACCCTCGCCATTTTCTGTTGGTACCCTCGCCGAAATGCTGGTACCCTCGCCCTGCCATTTTTTGGTTTTTGTAGTACCCTCGCCTCGAGTGATTTCTAATTTCCCAAATGTCTCATTTCATCTTGCAGGTGTGCATCTGTCACTTGACAATTATTCCTTCCACAGGCCATTTTAGCCTCCTTCAAAATTTCAAGACCTCACTCCCTCTACTTTTTTTGGAATTTCACTTTGAAATCATGAATAAGTAGTTGTAATAGCTGCCCTGATGGCGAGGGTACCCCCCTCGTTAGTGCACAGTGAAGAGGAAGAGGCCTTAAAGTTGATCTACACGAAACTAAGCCAGTTGAACCATCTCAGCAGTACATTAGGGACTGTTCAGAATTTATGACTGGGGGGGGGGGGGGGGGAGTTTTGGCCGAGGGTGGTACTAACTTTTCACATGTGTTTCAAGGGGGGGTATTAATTTTTGATAACACTTCCAAGGGGGGCCAAGAAATTTTAACAAAGAAAAAATGTTAAAAGACACACATAAAATCATTTTCTTTGGATTATTTTACACGCAAAAGTCCGAGAAATGACGCGAATCTGTATGTGTGGCCATGTATAACAGTATATGTGTGTGCATTGCTTTGTATGTTGAGGGGGTTACTAAAAATACGCGTGAAACCTAAGGGTGGGGTACTGAAAATCCGCATGAAACTCAAGGGGGGGTATCAATTTTTGACAGGAAGTTCCAGCAAAACTCCCATCCCCCCCCCCCAGTCATAAATTCTGAATGGTCCCTTAAAGTATCACAAATTTATACCACTTCAACAATTTCAGTTCGCAAAGGACGACAACTGCATTTTGCAGATTTCTTTGTAGATGCTAACAAAAGAACCATGCCATTTCGTGATGCTTCTGTGGCTCTGCTGCATTATATTATTTGCCATGGCCAATTGATGGAAGGCCAAAAATTCAAAACTCACTTCTCTGGCGAATACTGATATATCATACAATAACAAATAGGCCTACATCCATCTGGCTTCATGCAACACAGCAGGACACTTGAAGTGAGTGAGTTTGTGTTTTATGCCTCATCAGCACCAGTATGGGCTATTTAGAGGCAAGCAGGACACTTGAAGCATGACATAAAAGTCAGCATCAAAGTATATGTAGCTTTAAACTTCATGAAGTAATTCATGGTGACCTTCACAGATAAATTAGAGGTTCTCTGATACTATTTTGTTTCATCCTTCTATTGCCCTATCATTTTGTATATTTTCTTGATGCTAGCTCATACCAAACCTTTTCAGTGCATCACCGCTGTTATGGGGATCCAAGGGAATGAGTGATATAGCTTTATGACAGTGCAGATGCTGTATTTTATCCAATGACAAGGCTCCAAAGACTAGGCTGATATGGTAATGAGGTGGGAGAGGTATACTGTCTGAAACACCCATCTAGCACGCAGTGCCCAAACTGGAAATTAACGTAGGACCCAGCAGGTAGCAGCCTATTTCACTATTACTGAGGACCCAGAAGGTACACCCTTGGCCACTGTCATGAAGGAGTTGGTTTCAATTTTTTTCTCAGTTAAACAGTGAGATATCTGGTCTTAACTCTTAATAATTTTAAAATACTTTAGTGAGGATTACCTCACCCATATGCTGCCGGCATACACTCCAGTGTCGGGCATGACCAACCCACCATTCAATGACCATTGTACTTTAATACAAGCACCAGATAGCCACTGGCCATGGCTGTAGTGTCAAGCACAACTGCAAACAGAATATGCACCTATCACAGAAATCGAAAGCTTGTCATTCGTTACGTCATGAAACCTGCTAAAATGATGTTGCATGTTAAAATATGGGTATTTTGGGTTCTTAATTTAACTTCTAAGTTTCCATAAGTAATATAAAATACCACAGTAGTGTTTTGCAAAGACTCACCCCCCAAATTTGCTGTCATTTAGAACTACCAAAGTGCTGGTACAGCAATTTCACACTGTTTTATGCAGCAAATTGAGCGATTAACAAAACATACGCAAATATTCAAGGTCACGGTGGACCCATTAGATATTCTTGGATTTTCATGAAATTTGACTAGAGATGTTTTCTAAGCCATTGGTAAAAAATTAGATTGGGGATAGTTGGCAACTCTTTTGGTTAGGCTCCGTGTGCACCCTAATGCATATTACCGTTGCAATTTATCAAAGTCCAATGATTGCCTAACAGCCTGTCACTTTGATAGAGAAGTAATGAGGACCAATTCACTGTGAAAAAATGTAGTTTGTGACTCATGATAGCCGATGAAGTGTCATCTTCTGTACTTTCAACATGGGAAACATAGAGGCTGTTTGATTAGTCATGATCTAGAGAAGGCCATTTGACTTGTCATAACTGATTTAAGAGTGAAAATCAGATTCATAATCCTTTCGTTTGACTGTCACCAACAAGCGGGATAAGTCTCCTTAAATCACATTAACATTGAAAGTACTGGGTATGATCATGACAAATCATCAGCATCATGATGACACACGAAGTGCCATTTTCACAGTGCAACAGTCCACTCTTTCTCTATAGCAAAATGACAGGCTGTAATGACCCATGCAAAAGTGACCTTAGGAATTCTCTCACAATTTATTTAACTTACCAATGCTACTTAACTTGCATGATATTTGTCCCTTTTTCCGAGCCTCTTCAAATTCACCTACATTTGCCGATGAGGATGAAAGCACTGAGAATATGATTGCCACTATGCCTGGAAACAGAAAGGAAGATGGATCTGTTTTTTGATGTTGTTCAATGCACTACAACCAAAAATAAGCTACGGCTATCCTAGCAGGAAATAAAAACAGGGTTCCCACAGTCATGGTAAGTAAGTAAAATTTTATTTCATATCGGGTTATAAAAACGAGTAACACAAGCGCACAGGCTTTTGACCAACTAAAGACAAATAACAAACAAATAAAGCAAGATGAATAATAGAGAGTGAGTAAGTGGAAGTCATGGAAATATTAGTTTTTCAACTGCAACAGACTCCACTAGGCGCCGTACGCTTACGGCACCCTCTGTCGTCTTTGTTGCGTCATACTTAAATTTAAAGTATAATTTTGCTTAAATTACTGCCTATAAACTCCCATATACCCATGCTTCTATGGTAAGTCATAGAAAAACACATTTTTCTGAAAAGTCATGGAAAGTTGAGATTTTGACCACAACTTGTGTAAAATTAGAAAAAATTTCTTTAGCTATGGCGAAGGAAATCCTGAAAATTATTTTCAAGGTGCAGGTAAATATCAACCTTAATGAGTAAAGCATTGGTCATGGAAAATCAAACATTTTTAAAAAAATCACCAACTACTTTAGCGGGCCACCATTTGATAATCACGGGGTTTCTTTGAGCTTTCCTTGGCGGGAAATCATTATATAGTACGAAAGTAAATCCGAATAAAGACATTGTTGGTGTACAATATTTTGTACCTGAAGATGACCAAAAAAAGGTCGAAATATTGTACACAAAAAATGTCTTTATTCGGACTTACTTTCGTACTATACTATTTCAAATTGTTCAGTGGAACCTATGGATTTTGGGAAATTATTTATTTCACGGCAACAGCGACCGTAGTTATTCATTTCAAGCGTGTGAAGCCCCTAATATTCATTCCCAAATCAAGCAATGCCTCATGAAGAAATACCCCCTCCAAAAATTATTTATTTCAAGACCACCCAAGAAGAATTTCTTTCTCACCAAAACTGAGCAAGAAATTGTTCATTAAAAAAACAAACTCGAACCCCCCCTTAAGATTAAATGGTAGTCCACACATTTGGGCTATACCAGAATCACTTCCTACTTTTACCTTCTTTAAACTACTTTTTAATAGCATATTACATTTACATTTAACAAAAAGTTTTAACTGCTTCACCCCCGTTTTGTTTCATTTCTTTTATGTTGTGTACGTTGTTAATTGCAGTTACAATGCCACCTCTCTAAATACATCTGGAGATGGAATAAAGTTGTGATGAGGATTTAAAGGTGACAAGGAGACTTTTAAGGGTGAGTGAGGAGACAGAAGTTCAAAGTATGTACAGTGCACCCCAAAAAAGGTAAAGTCATTTTCTGTCAGAAGTCTTCTGTTTGCCTATTGTGACCTACTTTCTCCTCCACACCAAAAATCTGCTTACAACTACCTTTGACGCTTTACTACAACTTTATCCTATAATATGTAAATGCCAAAGCATGAAACCAGGACAGCCCGAACGCAAAAATAAATTTTATTTATTTATTTTTTATTTATTTATTTATTTTTTTTAAATCCATGTTGGTTTTGCATTGAAATTTGGTTTTTCAAAAAACCATTTTGAATCTAAAAAACCAATTTTGTCCCACCATTTTTTAGAGTGCAGTGGCATCCCTACAGGGGGGGGGCATATTATTATGAACGTTCCAACTCCAGCTAAAATATACAACCAGAGAATCACGTGGCCCCCCAGATGCCCCCCGTTCGAAACCGCCCAGTTACGACACTGCTGAGGGGTAGGGCACCTTGGGACACAGTGTGCATCAGGATGGGTGGGGGGGGGGGCGGTTTGAACTTTTAGAACATGATGGCCGATGATTGTGTCATGAAGATACATGTACATGTAGGTATCACAGTTTTTTATTGGGCCATGATACAAAGAGGGTTTTCACAACTAATCTTATTGTGCTTTGTTCTGGTAACTAAGTTGACAATCACTAGCAGTTTCAGTTAAGCCTTTATTTAGCAAAATTATCACATCTCTTGCGTTAAAAAGTATGGTACCTGCATCTGTGTTATATTGGATTGAGAAATTTTAGTTTAGTTCAGTATTTCTGTGACATGTTTTAATATATATATGTATCTATTTTATGTGTCATTGTTAGCATTTTAGATATTTAAAATCATATTTTTGAGATATCTAAAATAGTATTCTATCATTGTTTGTGATATTTACTTTGTATATATGTTTTGCGCCATACAGCATGTGATGCTGTATGAGTCAATAAAAAAACATTAAACCTTGAAACAAACAGGTTGACAGGAGTCAGTGATACACAGTGGGCAAAGGTGGCAGCACTGTCCATGCAAAATTTGGCTGTCTGCTTGTGTGGGGGTTCCACAAAAAGATCACTTTTTGACATTTTAACAAAGTGTCATCCACTGCTAGCATAGCAAATGAATAGAATTAGACCAACTTTACTTATCTAACACAGTTTACAGATTAAAATGTCATTAATAAGAGCGTAATAATCCTATTTAGCCTTCTGTTTACTGCAGCTGGCTGTTCCAACACATGATCTGCCTCCCCCTGGGCCAAATTTCAATGGGCTTCAAACATGATTCAAACTTTTCAAATGCGACAATACAATTCACTATCAGTTCTCTAAACTACTTCTGTTGACTTCTTTGCCGCAGAAATTTCAGCACCAAGCATGAGGAATAATTCTATAAAATTATTGTGATCACTTCCTGTGATAGTATGTTTGCAAGATTAGCAAAACATTGGGGCCCAGTCTGCATGGGTTGCATATGATTGTAGGTGTGATAGCTGTTCTATTCACTAATCCCCGTCTGTATCCTAACATTGAGGAAAATAGCACAACACTTAGAACACAACTTTAAGCTGAAATAAACATAACTTAAATACACAAAGCATTTGTTGTTAATGATGATGGGTTAATGCACTTATAATCCCAAATGGTTTGCTAATCAATGTCAACTTGGTTCATAGTTGTTTTGCGTTACATAATTGATTGTTTCAGTTTTCTTCACTGAACAAGTAAAGCACTTCAAGTGACAACTCCCTATAGAACCTCCCAGGAGTTCATGTCAAAGCCTTTGAATATTTATATATCCTTAGCTTTGTAGGCATGAGTGATAGAACGTACCACATAGAAAATTGCAGAACAAGCAGGATATGATGGCCAGGCAAAGGTAATTTGGGGGATTCTTTGGCACTGCAACTGGCCCATGGTTCACTACTCCTCCACCGATCACCACAACTTGCTGTTGCTGTTGCTGCTGCTGTTGTGGGCCTTGGGGATACCCTCCATAGCCATAACTATGTCCGGGATGTCCCAGATGTCCCTGTGGTCCTGGTGGTCCCGGTGGTCCCGGTGGTCCCTGCTGTCCCGGTGGTCCCGGTGGTCCCGGTGGTCCAATTCCCAACACCTTCTCAGTCTTCAATGGGTATGATGGAGGCTGATATGCTGGACTGGTTGGTTGGCCATATCCTGGTTCACTGGGATGATATCCCGGCGGGCCATATCCATGCAGGCTGAGCTGGCTGTGTGAAAAAAATAATGAACAGAAGAATTACCCTATCAGCGTGCCTCGGCGGCCCAACGTCGGCCCAAAGCCGGTCCAATGCTGCTGACATCGGACCGACGCCGGGCCGACGCCAGACCGCCGAGGCACGCTGACAGGGTATTGCACAAAAAAATTCAGATGTATTTTTTTTTCCATTTTTAATACATGTATCATGATAGTCGTAATTATCCAGGTCTTCGGAGTCGGGTAGTAAGTGAACCGACTCAGACTCCTGACTTCTTTGGCTTTCTGAAAAGTGACTCAAACTCTGACTCTGACTCCTTAGGTCTACTAAATTACGACTTCCAACTCCGCTTATCAGCATCATTTCACACAAATACTACATGGTCAACCGGGGGAAAAAGTAATTCCACTAAGTTTTCATAGGATTTTGTTTATGATGTTTATTGTAAAATTTGGGATACTTTTAGAATTGTCCTAACTGTGATTTTATCAATTATATTAATTATTTTTGGGAGTCAGTCACTCCCTGAGCATTCAGAGTTTGTTTTGTATGATGGGCATTATTGGCTTATTAATTATTTTAATATTTAATTAGATCATGATTTTTTTAGAATAAATACCTATAGCTTGGAGGGGGGCTTAGGTTGTGGTTGTGTACATCCGCAAGTGGAAGAGCCATCCTGTGATTTCATCTGGAATCAAATGACAACATTATAATGTTAAACTAGCAATAAGTGCGCATGTAAATAGCTTTAAGAGGGGAGTTGTAACCTTTTAGGCCCTTATATGGGATTACATCAGTCAGAATGGAGTGTTATTATAACCTGGTGCTCAAAGGAAGGTGGAAGAGATCTTGCAGGTGCTGGCCTTTAGTGTGTTGTATACGAAACAGCTTAAAAGTAATTATCATTAATTAGGACATGTACAGTTAAAACCAATTTGGATGAAACGTGGCATTGGTACCCCATGAGTATGAGGAAGACATGGGGAAAGTTAGAAGGCCAGGCATTAAGTAGGAACTAAGATAAATCCCGGACACTGATATTTTAATATTAGTAAGAAGATAAGAAGAAGATTTGTAAGAAGATTGGCACCTGGATAATTCAAGCATCATGATAATAATATTATAGTATTATAAAGTAATTTTTTACACAACATACGCCCATATGGGTACATCTACATTGTAGCAACGTTGCAACAACGTCATCCTGTTCGTCAAATGACATAGAATTGTATGGTAGAAATTATGTTGTCACAACTTTGTGAAGCAACATCAAAGATATGACGTTAGCATGCACCATTGTGGCGACGTTTTCAAAACATTGTGAGGAAGTGTCAATGGTTCAACGTCAGCTTGCTACGTTGTGGCAATGTTGTAAAAAAAACCCGATGTCGTGTTCACGTTTTGGCAACATAATCTCTACCATACATATCTGCATGACCATTGACCAACAGACCAGTCCTCCATCAATTAGCAACGTCACGGTTTATTTCGTACACGTGCCAAATCGGCGCTGTTGGTATACCTACATCTAGGTGAACACGATATGGCAAACTACCAAAACAATTGCTTCTTTTCAAGTTCCTTTTTTTCAACAGACTGAACAGCCATACAGACAGCTAGACAGACAGACAGACTTTTATCCCAGCATGATGAGGTCTACCTCTTGTTGTATGCCAGACTTGCCCTGTGGAATATTTCGGGAGGAGTATGTATTCGACCACACCCCCCCCCCCCCTGCCCAAATTAACATGGCAAAAATAGGAAAAGCCGCGATTGACATTTGTTGCATGTTATGCTCCCCCACCCCCCAAGCCATTTCTAGATATGCCCCTGGACTTACCTGATGTGACAACCTTCTTTATGCAAAAAAAAAAAAAAACTTAAAATAGACAACAGCTTGACTCCTATTTGAGCCAATCACATGTATCAATGCGATAATTCCCATTTCATTTATTGTCCACTTATCCTTCAATATTTAATTAATGGTTTATATGTTCTAGTGTTTGTCTAATGGCATAAGCCACTTATTTACCATGGGATCAGGAATATATTTTTATCACACCTCGGGCTAAAGTCAATGAACTGTCAATTTGTCATTGAGCAATTTGTGACCTCACTGATGAGTGCCGTGACTCCATAGGTGACTTGTTTTGATAGCATCGAAAGTATGGAATATGACCTCAAAAATTGCTTTTGAGTCACTGCCACTCTGAAAGCACATTCGTTGGCTGTAACTCATCCATAACATCAGTGGTGATTTTTAATATAGAAATAAATCATCTTTGCCTTTCATGGTCTGGAAAATTCAAAAGTTGGGATTAGCCAAAACCAGATTATGGAATGCAATATCTACAGCGGATGAAGTGTCATCTTCTATAATTTCAACATGGGAAAAATGCAGGCAGTTTGATTAGTCATGATCAAGAGAAGGCCTTTTGACTTGTCATAACTGATTTTGAATTGAAAATCAGATGCATGATCCTTTTGTTTGGCTGTCACCAACAAGAGGGATAAGTCCTTAAATCAAATTAACATTGCAAGTATTGGGTATGATCATGACAAATCATCTGTATGATGACACACGAAGTGCCATTTTCACAGTGCCACAGTACACTCTTTTTCGGTATCAAAGTGCATTGCTGTAATGAATTTTATATCATCTGACTTTTCAGATTTTACAAATATCTATGCCATATATTTTATGATGTGCATTAATAAATGATATGTATATGTTATCACATGGCATTTTTGATATCAGCCCGTGTATACGATACGATACGATGCGATATACTTTATTCAATCACAGAGTGAAACTTTATATGGTTATGAGTCAAGGGCTTCCCAGCATTTTGATGCTTAGGTCAGCTGAGGACTTACTCATATAATACCAGGGGACTGAAGCTAGAATGCCATGCTTCATTGACCATGGCTAATATAGAGTCAAAATAATATGCTCAGCCTCAATAAATTCTGTCAAATGTTTGCTCTGAATAAAGTTTACCTCACCTTTGGTTAGTTGTGTGACTTGCAGGTGAGTCTGCTATCTGTAAGAGTCATAAATACTTCAAGTCCATTTTGAATCCTTGCTAGGTAAGCCTTCAAGAACAGACTTGCAAGATTAGAAGTGGTCTGCAGAAAATTCCCAGGCACAGAAAAATAGAAATATTCAAAATCTGCCCAAAAAAAATCCAGTTTCAGCTTCATTTGGTCCATTTGTGTATTTGAATCCCGGGGATTTGAAGATTTGTTGCAATAATCCTGGTTAACTACTTATTTCCAATTGATTCTTTCATAAATGACTGAGCCCTTTCTGGGTCTTATACCACTCGACACCTCTGTCAGCCAATCATGAGCCAGTATTTCACTGCAATAAAACCCATATTCTTTGTTGTCCAGTTATCCTCCCATGGGAGAATAATAAGCGAAGCTGTGAAAAAAACACAGCAACAAATGACAACTTTCAGCTTTGTCTTATGGTATAAGCCGGTTATTCACCGCGGGATCGGCAATATGTGTTTATCACAGCTCGGGCTAACGCCCTCGCTGGATAAATCACATATTACCTCTCCCTAGGTGAATAACCTATACAAATATCATGAAAACATTGTCCATATTACTGTGGATGTCATGCTCCACTGACTGCTTTGACAAAGCATTCAATTGGTATCACTGATGAGGCATTTGCTGATCCTATTGTTATTGTTGTCTGTGCAAAACAGAAACAGCCACAAACAACTATCAAACCATTAAAAACTATCCAATGGGCTGCCAATTTCCACAATAATGCTCATCTGAAAGAGAGTCAGGCCCACAGAATAGATTTCTTTTAACATTAATATATATAGGCTTTCTAACTAAAATTGGAAAAAAAATCCTAATAAATGCATTCAACATTTGATTAACTATTTACCCACTTGCCTGAAATCACTTTTCCATCAATCTTATTTGCAAATTCGGTAACATGTAGTACAGATGTACTGTGTATTTTATTCATATGTCACATCATTTTTAAGAGGAGAATGTCCAGGTCCTTCTGTTAAACCTTCTAATGTTATGATATTGTGACAAAAAATGTTTTTGATAGAAATTTATAGCCTGTCCTTATTTTTTATAACTTGTATTGCATTACTGAGTACTTGTAATGATTCAACTATCCTAATGTAGGTGGCACCACCTCCTGGTGACCCTACTCAACAGTAGGTTCTTTGATCACATAATATTGCAGGGTGCTTTGATGGACTGAAAGAAATTATATAATATTTTAATTCTAATATGTGATCTTGCAGCATGATGGTACTGCCCTGCTGTTTTCCCCAAGATAGCGAAAATTTTGACCCAGGCATGTTTTTTTATGCAAAAGAATTGGCAATTATCAAACCATTGATACCATTTTTCCTATCTAATTCTACTTTTGGCCTACAAATATTTCAGATTGTCCTACAGTTAAGTGATATGTATGACAAATACAGTTTTGCATTTCATTTTTATTTGGACAGAGCAATATTGTTTTGAGAAGAGTTTCTAACAGTTTTACTCCACTCAGTCAGTCAGAATGTTTAGAAAACAATGGCATATTGATTATCAAACTGTTGAGCATGTCATTCACAGCTTCACAAATTCCTCAGGTAGAAACAACTTGATCCTCTTGAGGTGACAATTGATAATTTAGACAACAAACTGGGTCAATTAGCAAAAGTGAAATTATATCTTGACATAATTTCTGGCATCAAGCTCATAACATTATTTATTAATTCTTTAAAACTATTTACGGAACTTTCTTGTGTTATAAAATGCCTCAGAAGCCCCAGTCTATGGAATTTTATTATCCTTAAATAAATATATATATAATTGCCTTGACCTTGGGTCAACTACTTCCTTTTGTTGTGTCACCCACCAGCTGCTAATTTTTCTGGCTCAGTTACCTGGCTTTATATTTCAACGGAAACATCCCAGAACATAGTTTTGACACTTCTCAGAGTGAAGGTGAGTAAGTAACTAAAGCATGCATTAATGCATATTTTTTACCATATTCATATCATTGCAAATTGTGCCATTTAGTTAGAGGTTGTATTTGATTTGCATTCCCCTGATATCTAATGGTAACGGACTCAAATATGCTGGGAAGCCCTTGTTGTGAGTTCAGTGTTACAAGACAGTGTAAAAATTATAAATATTCAAATAGAATAGACAACAAAACATAATCAAGATACAGGCAAGTGATTTAACAATCTGATGTTACTGGGCACAAATATATGTATTTTATGGCTCGTTCTATGTGTAATAGACTTTCATGTACAATGATCACCAAATACCAGGTGAACTCAACCATTTACCATGCCCTACATAGGCTACAATGTAAAAAAAACACATTATGTCATACCAAATGGTATCAAGTCAACTAGTAACCATGCCAACTGGTAACCAAACCAACTGGTAACCAACCAACTAGTAACCAACCAACTGGTAACCAAAAACCCTACCAACTGGTAACCATTCATTTCTTGTGGGTTACCAAGTCGTAACCATGGATTTCAATTAATTTCATGGCCATACCAACTAGTAACCACCAAATTCTTGCAAACTACCAAGTCGTAACCAAAACTAAATAAGATTTAAAACCAAGAAATATCTGTAAATTTAATGATTAAATAATAACATGTGCTTGTTCTAAGATAAACTATCAAAATAAAACTTATATAAATCTAAATATTTATAATTACAATGATAACATAAAATATTGGAGATTATATGTTGGTTACTAGTTGGTTCACTCTGAATTTCCCTGGTTACCAGTTGGCAACAGCCATTGGTTACGAGTTGGTAAACAATTTTCTTTTTTTGGTTACTACTTGGCGATGGCCTGTTCATTACTGAGTGTCATGGTTACTACTTGGTCAGTAAAAATCAAAAGTGGTTACGAGTTGGTTTGGTTACCACTTGGCATGGTTACTAGTTGACCTGTATTCATACCAAATCATAATACAACTCTAGATCAACACAATCACACATTACATAATTACAACCAAGTTTATGCTACAACAGACCAGTAGCGTCCCTATGGGGGGGCATGGAGGGGCACAGGCCCCCCATATTGGACCTGTGCCCCCCAGGTGCCCCCCCCATATGAACTTGGCAACTCTGGCTAAAACGTACAATTAGTATAGCGGGTGCCCCTCCCCAAGAGAATCGCGTGCCCCCCAGGTGCCCCCCACTCCAGACCCCCAAGTTACGCCACTGCAACAGACAATTCAAATAGACAAACTGTTTACTTATCATAACTACAGAAGTTATGTTCATTCAATCTAATCACCTAATTGTAAACATAAATACCACACAAGCAAATAAACAATAGGATAATGATAGCCTATCCAGACAATGGTGTGGTTAACACAGCTCAGTCAGCACTACCTCAATCATCAATACCAGACCCTAAGAACTATAACTTGGTGTTACAATCTAAATTAATAGAATAAATAATAAAATATGCAAACCAACTTCACCAACAAGAAAAGGTAAGGTAAACCTAACTCACCAATTCAGGTAAATTCCGACGTTAGAAAATCCAGGCAATAATTAGGCCCCTGACCTCAATAAATAAACTCTGTCTTTCCTCTCCAAGACCAGAAGACTACTGACTCAAGTGACCCACTCAGAGGCCAGTCAACACCCCGTGACTTGTACTGAAAACTTCCTCCCAGCCTCAGATTCACTCAACAGTAACAAGTTAGTTACAACCCACAGGAAAAAAAGAGTACATTTGAAGCGCTCCAGTTATTTTAAGAAATTACCAAATGTGCTCCGATTGTACTGCAAAATTTTTTATACTTTTCTACCACACGTGCAAGGGAGAGTATTTGGAGCGTATGGATTTGCATATTAGGAGTATAAATGAAACGTAATTTAAATAAATCAAGCACTTCAAATCTACGGCTTTTTTCCTCTGGGCAAAAAAAGCGCATACACTCTTAGCAAAAAGGCTTTATATGGAACCTTTAAGCGTTCTATAAGCTGGTATAGATAAGCAACCCTAAAAGGTTCATTACTCAATTTTAAAAAGGTTCCAACAGCAAACAATTAGAACCTTTTTTCGACTGTGGGTTCTTTAAATATATACCATCAAGAACCTTTTGCATTAAGAGTGTATGATATAAATTTACACCACAATCAGTGTATAAGGATACTGTCTAATTATTGTTTAATAAGGCCTATAATTCAAAAATACATAAATAAAGTGTGACATGACCATCAGAATTTTAAAATATATTTGTGTATGAAATGACCATGTGATGTTGTAAAAAACATGTCTAAGTTCCAGAAATTTGATTTACCAATGTTGCGCTTTGATGTACCAAACTAACTGATTCAAGCCTATCATTACAGAATTTCAAATGTTTTTTTATTTCCATTGCAGTAAACGAAAAATAGACTATACATAACTTATCTTCAAAGGAAATCCAATTTCTTTGTTTGATGACAAAGGTTATATACTCTGAAGTATCCAGGGCTGCTTTCATCCAAATATGTAAAATCTATCATACAAACCACTGTTTTTCAAAATTTTGAAGCAGCATGATTTCACCTCAGAAATAAACTGAACAGAGAAAAGAAAGTTGTCGCTCGATTTCGGCTTATAATTTTGCAAAAAAAGTAAATCTATTGCTCTGACAAGGGCTCTTTCATCATTGCACAGTTGGATTTACACAATTTTGAGGGTTAAGACAGCATAACAATTCCCCACTTTTATACTTCCAGAAAAGTAACACTTGCTTTCTGCCTATTGCCAAAATTTATGGAACCATTGGAGTCCCAGACTACAGCACCCCCTGTGGGATATTTTCAGAATGACGCTTCTAGGCTGCAAAACCCAAATTTTCAAATTGTCCTGTAATATTCAAAAATAGAGTTGATTCGGTAATTTTTCGTTTTTATTATCTGTTGTTTATTGTTTAAAATGGCCCCATTTATTTTTGGCATAACTTGTTTGTAATGACATATTTCATTGCAAAAACTGAAATGGGATAAACAAGTCTAAAGGTATACAGGAAATAGTCACAGCTGAGTGATTTTTGGCAACAAGATTCTAGTTGATCATAGGAACAATACCATATAATTTGTTTTGTAAAAAATTATTTTTGCTAAATTATAAGCCAAAATCAAGCGACAACTTTCTTTTGCTGTTCAGTTTATCTATCTATCGATCTATCTATCTATCTATCTATCTAAACTGCTCATACTTAAAAACGCACACTTCAAAAATGGTTAAAAATAGTACTTCCTCTTAAAGTATCAAGATGAAATTCTAGTAGTTGCCATCAGGTAGATTCATGAAAATTTACAAATCTCTAAATGTAGTACTTTTGTGTAAAATTAAATCGTTGTTTGTTTTGTAAAAAAAAATTTTTTGCAAATTTATAAGCCAAAATCAAGTGACAACTTTCTTTTGCTGTTCAGTTGACATATTTTCTTCTAATCGGATTTCATTTGTCCTGTGTTATGTGTCTGTATGTGAGCTTCGATTTGGTATCATATATGTGCCACCGAAGTGGGTACGAATTGAGCAAATCATGAAAGAAGCATGTTTTTCAGCCTCTCTTTTAAGACAAAAACGTGATTTTTTAAAAGTAATGGTTTAAAAAAAAGTTCTGGTTTCGACCGGAAACGATTTGATATGCATTTCAGTTATAACTCGATGAAACATATGAGCAATTACAAAATTAAAGTGAAATTTTTATTAGTTTTTGCCTTTTTAGACAAATTAATCAAACCAGATTAAAAAAGCGGAGCTTTTTACAGCTCTGTGGCACTGCAGCGCATTCTAGACGCTACGCTTACAACACATTCGCATACCCAATTCATTGGAATTTTTCCATGAACAAGCTTTTCCACAACCTTAAAGGATCCATAGCAGCTAAGTAAATATAATACTAGGTCAATGGTAGAAATATATGGGAAGCTAGAGCATCCCAGATTAGTAGGCTTCAGATTTGACCAAGTTTTTAGATGACAACCTTTGAACACAAAGAAACTAATAATGTCAAAACAGTCAGATAAAAATGCTAGGTATGATGATTTTGTTAGTGTAGAGATTCCAAAAGGTGTTGGGAAAGAAAATATGACAAAATCTGTAAAACAAAGAATTGTAGCAATAGTGTAACATAAAGTTATCAGATACAGCCATTCTCGAATTTTGAGACTCCTTCTGAAACTAAGCTGTGAGGCTTCATTTTTTTTTTTTACTAGTCATAAGGAGGCGACCATCAGATTTTCAGAGGGGGGAGAGGCGGGGTGTTTGGATTTTTTTTCTAGACAGGAAATCGTTTATTTCACGGTCTCAGTGACAGTAATCATTTATTTTGAGCACACAACATCCTCAAATATTCTTTTCTCAATCAAATAGCATCATGTTAAGGTGACTCAACCGTGGTACACTGCACATACTTCTTAGCAGCCTGGTTGCCTAGCAACATAGCGTCACAGCAGCTGCTGCAGGCCCTGAAAAAGTTGTGACGTTACCATTTTCTACATTTTCTTTCTAACAGCACAACTGCTAGTAAATTGCCATTTAAATTAGATCTAATGCAGCTAGAAGCATAATTATTTTTTTGTTTAATGCAGTGACATCTATTCTAAACTACTTTGAAGTGTCAGCTTCCCAGCTTCATCCAACCATTTTCAAGGTCAAATTCAGTCAACTGTGTCTAAAATTGTCTTTATTTCTTTAAATTGACATTGGCACATTCATGGTACTGCCGTAAGAAAACGGCTTGGTGAAATTTTTTGATTTTTTGCCATTTGTTTGAATGTAACTTGTTTATGATGTATACAATTTTTGGCATTATCCTACATTAGCCCCCTCAGGGGTCTAAACATTTAGGCCCTTTTTTTCATGGGAAATAGTGGTGGTAATTTTTACTGTATAAACGTCATTATGTTTATACACAAGATGACGCTTATACAGTCAATATAACAAAGAAATAGTCTAACTATTTATCAAAATACTGTCTTATTATACTCCTGCTTTAGCCCCCTTTCCATTGACAGTACCATTGAAAAGGGGGCTAAAGCAGGAGTATATATAAGACAGTAGGATATATAAAATACTGTCTTACATATACTCCTGCTTTAGCCCCCTTTTCAATGGTACTGTCAATGGAAAAGGGGGCTAAATAAAAGCAGGAGTATATATAAGACAGTATTTTTTTAGAAAGAGACAAGTTATTCTTTGTTACATTGACTGTATAAACGCCATCTTGTGTATAAACACAATGAAGCTTATACAGTAGAAATACCACCAAAATCTAGCAAAATACTGTCTTATATATATACTCCTGCTTTAGCCCCCTTTTGAATGGTACTGTCAATGGAAAAGGGGGCTAAAGCAGGAGTATAATAAGAAAGTTTTTGCTATATCCAACTGTCTATATATACTCCTACATTAGCCCCCTTTTCAATGGTACAGTCAATGGGAAAGGGGGCTAAAGTGGGAGTATATATAAGACAGTATTTTACAATATATCACACTTCAGTTTGAATGTTTTAAGAAACATATAACTGTGAGTATTCTTGGTAATGATCTCCCTTCACACTTTTACAGTATTAATTCTGTGATATATACAGACTGGAAACATATTTGAGTTATTTTTCAGTTTCAGTTTTTGTTGATCAATATCTATGGAAATACCTATAAAATGTTTAAACCCTCAAGGGGGCTAAAGTAGGATAATGCCCAATTTTTTTTTTTTAATCTGTAAGATCGTTTTCTTGAAATTAGATTACTGCCAAAATGAATGCAAACTTAATCTGCAATTTATTAGTGTGTTGCTGCACTTTGATGGCTTACAGTAAAAAGTATTTTAACCTTTTTCTTCAAGTTTAAGGCAAATGAATTATTGTACATCCATAAAAAGACATTTCTGATGTTTTGTGTGTCTCAATCATGTAATGCATCATCCTTTGGCACATAATCAAAAACTCAATTTATGACTTCTGAGCTGTCATCAGGCTAAGCATGCCGTTACCATGGCAACCAAACCTGACGGTGACAGTTTTTTGTTTTTCATTTTTAGAATGTACAGGTCCCATAGAGTGCTGGTGCAAAATTTTAGAAAAATCTGTATGATCAAACAACCATACTTGAGTCACCTTAAGAAATACTCTCGCCAGAAACAATTTGTTTCCAAATTGCTCAGAAAGAACATATTTATTTCACTGAAGTGGAGAATGAATTAATTGATTTAAAAAACACTTTCCCCCCCCCTACAAAGATTATGTGGTTGCCCGCTAAATATTTCAAATAAAAAGTCAAGAACAATACATCAAATTTCGCTGCAGTTTTATTCTTTGTGCATATACAGGTATATTTAATATAAAAATAAAGTATGTAATTAAGTTTGTGCTTATTAAACCAAAATAAATGTAGACAGTAAATATTTATACATATTTTAAAAGATTCATAGAATATGATTTTTCTTCAAAATTATATATACACTCACCAGCGAAAGAAACGCAACTCTTGATTTTGGCTTATGATTTTGCAAAGAAATTTTTTTGGACAAAACAGATTATATATTATTGGTCCTTAGATCAACTAGTGTCTTTGTGCCAAAAATCATTCAGCTGTGACCATTTCCTGTCTGCATTTTGACTGGTTTATCAAATTTCAGTTTTGTAATAAAATATGACATTACCAACAAGTTACACCAAAATAAAGGCGCCATTTTAAATAATGCCTGAAGAGATGATAAAAGCCAAAAAATTAGCACAGCAAGTCTATTTTTGAATTTTACAGGACAATTTGAAATTTTCAGTTTTGCACATCTCAAAATGTAGCAGACAAAATCTCCATGGTTCAGGCCCTTAGAATTGAGCTTTGTAATTAAAATTTTCAGACAATTTTGTTATGTTGTCTACGAATTGGCACATCTTTTTTAAAAGTAAAATTCACAGTTTAAAACAATTTTTTGCGACGACAAAGGCAATATTCTTAAAATCATGTTGACATGACTCGTATGCAGTTTAAAAAAAAAAAACAATATGGATCAAAGCGCAGGATGTTCCAGATTATTGAGTTCAGACAGGGACTTAACAGATATGCCAGTAAAAAAGTTCCAGGTCCATATTCCAAGTAAGCTTTCTCATTTCAGAAATGAAGTGTCATTCTGACCAGTTCCTACAGGGGGGGCTTTAGTCTAGGACTCCGATAATTCCAGCAATTTTGCCAATCTTATTTCTGTCTGTGTAAAAATGTTATTAGCCCACCAAAATAGGCAGAACATGTTGTAAGCCAACCAATATAGGCAAAAAAAAAAGTTTCCCTGCCTCATAACATTCATGCAGTGAAAGAAATGATAATGCAAAAATTGCTGGAATTATTGGAGTCCTAGACTAAAGCCCCCCCTGTAGGAACTTTTCAGAATGACACTTCAGTTCTGAAATGAGAAACTTTACTTGGAACTGTGGACCTGGAACTTTTTTACTGGCGTATCTGTTTAGTCCGTGTCTGGACTCAATAATCTCGAACATCTCGTGCTTTGATCCACATTGTTTTTTTATTTTAAAATTGCACACGTGTCATGTTAATGTGATTTTGAGAATATCGCCTTTGTCGCCGCAAAAAAATGTTTTAAACTGTGAATTTTAATTTTTTTAAATGTGGCAATTCTTAGACAACATAGCAAAATTGTCTGAAAATTTTATTTACAAAGCTCTATTCTAAGGGCCCGAACCATGGAGAATTTGTCTGCTACATTTTGAGATGTGCAAAACTGAAAATTTCAAATTGTCCTGTAAAATTCAAAAATGGAGTTGCTGTGCTAATTTTTCGGCTTTTATCATCTCTTCAGGCATTATTCAAAATGGCACCTTTATTTTTGGTGTAACTTGTTGAGAAGGTCACATTTTTATACAAAAACTGAAATGTGATAAACAAGTCAAAAGGCAGACAGGAAATGGTCACAGCTGAATGATTTTTGGCACAAAGACACTAGCTGATATAAGGATCAACACCATATTTATAAGCAGTTTTTTCAAAAAAAAATTCTTTGCAAAATTATAAGCAAAAATCAAGTGTTGCGTTTCTTTTGCTGGTGAGTGTATATATATATCATATATAAGCAAAAAAAAAATGTTTACATTATCAAAGTAATTGATGAAATATGAATAGTTTTCAACTCTCGGTCTCTAATATTGTTGTGGGATAGATAGAAACAATTTAATATTGCATGAATCATTCGTGTATAAAACATTGTTCCCTATCTCAAAAATTTTAGATTTTGTTGAAGCAATGATATTGCAATGTCTGTTTGATTGCTCTGGTATATTATCGTAAGATGTATCATTTAATGATCTAAGTCTTTTTATTGCAACCGTGTAGTTTAACCAGAAAATACATTTTTATTCAGTTGGCAGCAATTACTTTTGATGCCAATTGTATATATATGCATTTACATTTAATTCCTTATTGAGGCACAATACACAGTAAATATATACTATTATTTAATAATTTACAAAAGCAATAGAATGATTTATCCCAATGATCAGTGAAGTCGCAATATAATAAGACTGAATAGGCCTATATACACTCGCCAGCAAAAGAAACGCAACACTTGATTTCGGCTTAAAATTTTATGAGGTCTCTGTTGCCATTGCTCAATTGGGTTATGAAATATTGAGGGTACAATTGTCATATTGATACTTCCAGAAAAGAGACACTTGCTTCCTATTTATTTTGTTTGGCAATGACATTTTACGTCAGAAAGAAATAATTGTGCCCTGGGCCGGAAGGAATTTTTCAGAATGAAGCTTCAATTCTGAAATGAATAACTTCACTTGGAACTATCGACCTGGAACTTTTTTCAAGAAATATCTGTTTCGGTCTATGTTTGGATTAAATCACTGGAAAACCTCCCGCTTTGATGCATTTCGTTCTTTTATCTTAGCATACAGGTTTTACTATCTGAGCATAGAAGTTTTATAGCCTGCGCTCAGAAGGAAAATTACATTACATTTATCTTAAAATTGGATATTTTAAGAATATGGCCTTCATCACTACAAAAAAGTGTTAAACTGTGAATTTTGCTTTGAAGAAAAATTGTGGCAATTTTCAGACAACTTTTATGAAACTGTCTATTAATTTTTTTTATCAGCTCAGTTCTAAGTGCCCAAACAGTAGTGATTTTGTCTGCTACATTTTCAAATCTGCAAAACTCCAATTTTCAAATTGTCATGTAAAATTAAAAAAATAGAGTTGCTCTGCTAATTTTTCAGCTTTTAGTGTCTGTTTTGGCATTCTTTCAATCAAATGACGCCTTTATTTTTGGCATACACTCTAAAAAATGTCGGGACAAAATTGGTTTTTTAGATTCAAAATGGTTTTTTGAAAAACCAAATTTCAATGCAAAACCAAAATGGATTTTTAAAAAAATCCATGTTGGTGTTTTGCATTGAAATTTGGTTTTTCAAAAAACCATTTTGAATCTAAAAAACCAATTTTGTCTGAATTTTTTTAGAGTGTAACTTGTTGATAAGGCCATATTTCATTGCAAAAACTGTAATGTGATAACAAGTCAACACTCTAAAAAAATTCTGACAAAATTGGTTTTTTAGATTCAAAATGGTTTTTTGAAAAACCAAATTTCAATCCATGTTGGTTTTGCATTGAAATTTGGTTTTTCAAAAAACCATTCTGAATCTAAAAAACCAATTTTGTCCTGACATTTTTTAGAGTGAAAAGGTAGACTGGAAATGGTCACAGCTGAATGATTTTTGGTATTAAGACATTAGTTGATGTGAGGATCAATACTACATAATTTTTGTTCAAATACAATTCTTTGCAAAAAATTATTTATAAGCCAAAATAAAGAGGTGCGTTTCTTTTGCTCGTGAGTGAATATGACCATTGATCACAGATCTGCGTCGTTGAACAAAGTGACTGATGTCTTGATTTGCCTCTTCCACCAACCATTGAATACACTCTAAAAAATTTCGGGACAAAATTTGAATCTAAAAAACCTATTTTGTCCCGATATTTTTTAGAGTGTGTATACACGGAGCATTAAGTAGTGTTCAATGCTAACCCAGAGTCTTCTTCCTTTTCGATGAAGTAATGAGAGAATCCAACAGATGACTCCTTGAAACACCATCTTGAAGGCAGGGAGTATATTCCATATATGTAATGTGATTTTAAGAATATTGCCTTTGTCGCCGCAAAAAAATGTTTTAAACTGTGAATTTTACTTTTTTTTAAATGTGGCAATTCTTAGACAACATAGCAAAATTGTCTGAAATTTTATTTACAAAGCTCTATTCTAAGGGCCCGAACTTATTGTTAATTTCCATGGCAACCACTGAATGACTTAAAAATCCAAAATTTCGGAAATCCATTCCAAATATGCTGAATTTCATTCTATGAAAAATTCATAGTTCTAGATTGAAAATAAGTGTCCATATGAAAAAAAGCCTCGAACTTTCTGAACGCCCCTCGTATAAGAGAACTAGCAGAATATGAACAAAAAAATCCACAATTAGGTCACTTGGTGAGTACACAGTGTCCAGGTCCATCGCAACACATGAAGTGAAACCATCATGTATTTTCTCACTAGCAACCCGAGGAGCATACACTCGCAACACTATGGATCATGATGATCCACCAGATGATGCAGGCAATGATGGCTAGGACAGTAGTGACGATGCCTGGAAAACAAAATATGCAGTACTTGTCATACATATTAATAATAACAATACAGTATGATTTTATATTGCGTCCATTCCAGATAAATCAAGCTCACTTTACCAAACGTCAATCATACCATACCAATCATAATACAAATCATAATAGTGATGACCTCTGGACATGATCGGAGCTGGGATCGCACCTACGTCCTCTTGTTTACGCCGACCGCGCGGCCAGGCATGCTAACCACTGCACCACGGAGTTACATATCTAGGGAGCAACATATATACTATTGATCAGGAGCAGACTGGCCTGTATGATAAAGTGGCAGGTGCCATGGGCCCAACCAATACGCATTCAAGATGTTAAAGAAACAATTGTGAAAAAAAAAAAATTTTAAACCTTTTTTTTTACCGTTTTGATTGTGTGACATGACAAAACCCAACCAATTTTTTGAATTTTTGGGTGGGTTGTGTCATGTCACACAATCAAAACGGTAAAAAAAAAGGTTTTAAATTTTTTTTTTCACAACTGTTTCTTTCACATCTTGAATGCGTATTGGTTGGGCCAATGGCACCAATAAAAATGGAGCCCTTTCCTATGATTTATAGGACTCCAGTGCTCCCTTAAATATATGCAGTGTACAGTTTTAAAAAATTATTTCATGACATCCTGTAAGTGAAGCGCTGGGGGCCAATCGACATACTTTGCCATAGGGCTCAATATGGTGCCAGTCCGCCCCTGCTCTTGATCATAAATATGGAATCCCTTTTTTGAGTTCATGGCGTTATGGCCTTGTATTATTATTAGCTTCGCTGAGAAGCTATTGTGGTCCATGGCACTTCAGCATGTGCGTTAGCGGGTATGTGTGTTGCCTATCGCATAAACTACTACAGCACTAGCAGCCAAGAGGGTATATATTTGTACATTTTCTCTGCAAAAACAGCCATAACACGTCCGTATATAGAATGTGCCACTGCCAAATCACTAAATTAGCAATATTCCAATGTTTTTTTGATGAAAATCCTACCACAATTGCCGAAATTAGCATGGAATTGTAGAAAATACAAAGAAAGTTGCTGCAAGTTTTATGATGAGTTGATAACATTTATGTGCAGTATCTTGCAGCAGTCAAAGTTCAATTTTAAATGGACAGCTACTGTAGCATTATATGGCTTACCAAGTTGCCTGATTCAAAAGCTTCAGCGTGTACAAAACTACGCAGCAAGGCTTATTGTGGGTGTTCGTAAATTCGACCATATATCTCCAGTACTCAAAGCCCTTCACTGGTTGCCAATTGAGGAGCGAATTATCTTCAAAGTACTTCTTCTGACGTTCAAGGCAATTCACGGCGATGCTCCAAATTATATGTGTGATCTCCTGAAACCGTACATTCCATCACGTTCACTGAGATCCGGTGCTCAAGATTTGCTTGTAGAGCCAAATTTCAGACTTAAAACTTACGGTGCACGTTCATTCCAGTGCGCAGCCCCGAGGCTATGGAATGGCTTACCACTTAATCTCAGGAGCATATCTAGTCCCATTTTATTCAAAAGACACTTAAAAACTCTACTTTTTAAAAGAGCGTATAATTTGTGATTTTTTAGACTTTATGCCTGTTTTTATTTTGCATCGATTTTAATATTACTTATATCAAAAATTTTACTTAGTCCTCTACTTTTAATAATATACTTATTTCAATTGTTTTGTAATTTACTCTATAATTTTAAATAATTCGATTTTCATTGATTGTACAGCGCTTGTGAACAAATTTGTTTTGGAATGAGCGCTTTATAAGTAATAAAATAATAAAAAATAATAATAATAATATCTGCTCTTCGAGCACCCGTTCTAGTTGTAAATTACATGCCAGCCATGTCCACTATACACCCTTGCTTATAAATATGGAATACTTCCGCAATATCCATTGAAATTGATCACTTTGTCAAAATCTATTCAACTCACCCAGGATACTAAACCCGCAAGACATTTTTCCTCTTTTCCGAGCCTCTTCAATGTCACCTTCATCGGCCGAAGAGGACGAAAGCACTGAGAATATGATTGCCACTACGCCTGGAAACAGAAAAAAAGATGATCCTTTTTTTTATATTACCCAATACAATGCAATCCTAAATAAACTACGGTTTAACTGCGAATACCCCAGCAGGAAGGAAAAATCACCCTCCACTTTACCTTTTCACACCTTTGGATTTCAGAGTAAGGCAAGTCAGTCTTACGACAGAGGCTCTTACAACGCAGCTAACACTGTATTGTACTTTTTATAGTGAAATAAAAAATAACAAAAAGATAAATACCACATAGAATATTGCAGCACAGGGTGGTTACGATAGCCAGGGCCAGGTAATTAGGGGGATGCATCTGGACTATAACAGGCCCATGGTTCACTCCTCCTCCGCTGACCACCACCACTTGCTGTTGCTGTTGTTGCGGTCCTTGGGGATATCCCCCATAACCATAACCATGCCCCGGATGTCCTGGTGGACCATATTCTGGGCCGTATCCTGGCTGCTGCCCTGGAGGCCCATATCCCGGATTTGTTGGTTGGCCATATCCCGGTTGGTTGGGTTGGCCATATCCCAGTTGGTTTGGTTGACCATATCCCGGTTGGTTTGGTTGGCCATATCCAGGCTGGCTGCAACAACAACAAAATAATTACTGCACGATATAATTCAGATGTATAATTCTGGAATACATGATGTATCATAAGGCCATACATATTTGATTTTTAGTTTCCCAGATCGACCAACCAAACTGGTTTTCTGCCTACAGAAAAACATCCATCTAACGTAACGGACAGTTTTTATAAAATGGAAATACTAAAAAAATGAGAACACAGCTTTTTTTTTTGTCCAACTGACCGACCCAAGAAAAGTGCTTCTACAAGATCTAAGAAGCTAAAGATCAATCATGCCGGGCCTATTTCTGAATCAGTTTGCTAAAGAAATTGACAGTAAATGACTCACTGCGTTCAACAGACAACCGATGACAATACAAAGATTTACAGTCCTCATTATATTTACATGGAATCTCAAGTTCATTTCTTTGCTGTTGAAGTGTGATGCCAGAGATGACTATTCTCTAGCATTGCAATTAATGTAAATTAACTACAAGCTGTGATGTCATTTTAAACTGGGTCAGGTTCCCCGGCTTCTAGCCAATGTGAATCCACCAAAACTGAGTGTCATTACCTTGCATTTTATCATCTACAGGGCAATATGGTTAATTTGCCCTCTCGAGGTATATCCCTTGCAATAAAGGTTTAGTAAGTAGATAGTCCCATGTCGATAAATATATGTTAAAATGTCCAATTAAGATATTCTTTGGCAAAAAGTGCATGTCTCTGACACATATTCTTATGTTCTGATAGTGTTTCAAGAGGCCCTGTTACAAAATGGCAGGCTGGATTATATTGTTTAGCATTGTTTGGCATTGACTGTTTGTTATAGTCACCTGTTTGGCACCTCAGGTCAACAGAGTCCACACTTGAAATGTGATTGCCACAGCAATAGGTTGTGTGACCATGAGCATTCAGAGTTTCTTTTGGTTGATGTGCATTGTTGGCCTATTAATTATTAATTTCGAATTCATTAAGATGATTAATCTTTTTTCAATTAAATATACCTGTAGCTTGGAGGGGGTCCCGGGTTTTGTGGGTTGTGGTGGTTTTCTACATCCTCAAGTTGAAGAGCCATTCTGGATTTTCATCTGGAATCAAATGACAACATTATGAAGTTTATTTGGGACTTGGGTATTTCAAGTTTCACAATAAAGGACGATGTAAACAGGCCACAAAAATGCATTATTACACAATATACTACACTGTGTGTCTGTATAAACAGTTCAACAAAAATAAGACCCCCTAAAATAACCCGAATATCGCATAGATTCCTTCTCTGAATTTTATGATAGTTGGCTGAATTATAGGCCAGGATCTTGAACTTAAATGTGTGTATTTGTAGCTCAGTGGCAATATGCCTGCCTGAGTCAGCAACTGGTCAACTTTTAAGAAAAATCTGAGATATTCAAGTTTTAGTAAAAGGGACTCATTTTGTTGAACTCTTTTCGTGAACACAATATTGCAAACTACGTGCTCAAGAAAATTTTCATTTTTTTCTGCGATCTGCATCTTTTGCTGCTTCATGACAGAAAAGTCTGAAATAGATGACAGATTTTGCTGAAACCTCCTCTTGTTTATATATAACAAGTTAATTACTTGTTGATATTTAAAGACATGGAGAAACATTGATTAAATTTATATTCAACTCATCCAAAACATCTGGGGCGCATCTATAGAAATGGCCTGAATAACATGAGGCAACAGGTTTAGCCTCATAACACGAGTCAAATACAGCTTTTCCTATCTTCCCAAACATTTTTTTTTGCCAATTATGCATGTCATTGTACTTTATCATTTGTTTCATTTCATTTGTAGATCCATATTGTCAGAGACAAGCAGAAATGCTTATTTTGTATTGGTCATCATTATCCAATTAACTTTAAATAAAAGTTATCCTTATCCTTATCCTTATCATTATCCTTATATTATTATTATTGGGCCTGACAGGGGTCCAATGGTCCATTGGTCCCCCAAAACCGCTACTGCACGACAAACAGAAAATACATGAAGACGCAGCAGATCAGGCAAGCACTCCAGGGAGGCAGTCAAATTAACTTCGATGTGGAAAAGACTGTTCTATTTTATTTTATACCATTCTATTATATCTAATTCTTCTATCAATCTATCCACATAGATTGATTGGTTGATATATGGTAAACTTGTGCAGCCTTCTAAGCCACATTCTGGGTACTTACAAGGGTTGTTTGACGAGTTGGAAGAAATAGCAACAGTCCTCAGCATGCATGTTATACATTTTTAAAAAAAAAACTAGAAATGTCATAACCGGAAACCGGTGAATGATGCGCTGCCCGGACTGAGTCCTAAGGGTGAATCACACATGTATCCGTAGTTAGTGTATATCCCTCCGTGTAATATTTCAGTCAAATCTTGGCTCACAGGATCACTGCTTTCTTGGCTAAATACACATTTCCTGGCCATCCCACTGACCCAAACTATCCACCTGTCTTTGATTTTACTCTCCTGTCTTTCTGCCCAGGAGTAATTTACCAGCTTATTATTGCTCTCTCATTTACGATTGGCAACACTGCTATTCCTTTAAAAAAACGGGCAAGCACTTTTTAAGAGCTGCTTGCATCTATCTATCTATCTATCTATCTATCTATCTATGTTTTTAGCTGTCTATCTATCTGTCTATCTATCTCGAGGCCTTCCCTTCCTTCCCCAACTACATTCCTCCTTTCATTCCTCCTTTCATTCCTCCTTTCATTCCTCCTTTCATTCCTTTGTTCATTCCTTTGTTCATTCCTTTGTTCATTCCTTTGTTCATTCCTTTGTTCATTCCTTTGTTCATTCCTTTGTTCATTCCTTCCTTCATTCCTTCTTTTCTTCATTCCTTCCTGCATTCTTTCTACCAAATTTGTAAACACTGGATCTAGCTGGCACTAGGATGCTTTTAGGACAAATTTAGTATAAACAAGTTGTTGATAACAGCTAACTTTTACAGTTAACATCAAACAGGACTGCTAAAGGTGTTTCATGTTTCTGAAACTTGTTCATGTAACCTCGGGGCCTTATTTTGATGGCCTCGGCCTTGGCTCGGTCTCGGATGCCAAATCCTTGGCCTTGCCTCGGTCTCGGGTGTCTTTTGTTGAGTGATGGTGGCCTCGGGACTGGCCTCGTCCTTGAGGCCGGCCTCGAGGCCATATTTTGCTGGCCTCGGCCTCGCCTTGGCCTCGGAGGTTCATGCCTCGGTCTCGGTCTTGGCCTCGGATGTCCCGGCCTCGACTACATCACTGCATGTAACCTAGTTCCATGTGATAAATGGACATTCTTGAAGTATAAAGTATATGCTGACCTACTTTTTTCACTTCTAAGGGAATACTTGATATATGTGAACAGGAATTAAGGCATGTTTTTCTTTAGGCTTTCTTATCATTGTCAGCTAATAGTAAATAACATGTCACATGAAATATTGTCCATTAGATTTTTAATACATGTATGATTGCACCATTTTCAATAAACTTCCTGTTGAGATTAACTGAGTAAAAGGAAGCACTGACATAGACCAACTGCACAAATCGAGTAAAAAGAATCATAGTGCTTATATTTGAAATTAAAGAATTAGATCTGCCGCCAATTCTACATAGAATTCAACTTGCATTGAAATAACACAAACTGGTAAATTCACAACATTGGGGTGATATGAAACAATACCAATCAACACAATTGCATGTTTTTCAGAATTAATTGAGTTCAATTTATTTTATTAGTCCAGTAGGAACCCAAAAAGTGTAAAACAATTCTTACTGAATGGAAAGGGAGTGCCCCCCTCAATGATGACAGTGATGCAGCCATAGTCTGGTTCCCTGCTATGTGAATGCATACAGGCCAGAAGACCAGGCTAATGCAGCCATAGCCATGCTGGGAGAGCAGTGTGTGTAGAACTGTGGAAGAAATACTTTCAAAATGTCACAATAAGGCCACTAAATGTTAGTTTAAAGATCCGGGGACAAACTTTATGACAGTAACGTAACATACAATGAAGAAGGGCTGTGAAAGTAGTGGCAGGTGCCCAGTAGCTGTTACATAAAATTAGGCCTAAATGTTAACATTTCAGTGTGAGAAAAAATCTTCCTTACGAAACCAAGGCACTGCCCTGCCACCCAGTGGGCAGGCAGCACAATAATCTTATACACATACTTCATGTGAGAGATTTTTTAATTGC
Organism: Platynereis dumerilii; assembly: GCA_026936325.1. Classification (NCBI taxonomy): domain Eukaryota; kingdom Metazoa; phylum Annelida; class Polychaeta; order Phyllodocida; family Nereididae; genus Platynereis; species Platynereis dumerilii. The sequence goes on from JAPTHN010000009.1 coordinate 4,765,444, forward strand.
ACAGCACAGACAGTGTCAGACATTGATACAGGAGGCCACACTGCAATACTTTGAGTCCGCTTAAATGATTACTTTTATTCATATTCATATTTTTTTTATAGTGCACATCAATGTTAAACATGCTATGGCACTGTACAGAGTAATGGAAATGTACAATCTGTGATGACTGGCGGTCTTCAGCGCTCCTGCTGACAGCTTTCCTTGTTGTGGCATTCACTTCCATGCTTGTCCAGTCATCCAGTCCAAGGGAGTCTGGCTGGAGGTGTTGATTGATTGAGATGGTTGCACAATTCCTTTGAGTTAACATAGCTTGTGGTGTAAGTTATGATAATCTGTCCATTGTTATAACTTACAAACAACACTGTAAAATTTGAATTTTGAGTTACACTGTAGCTTAAAAATGATTGAGTGAGATGGTTGCGCAATTCCTCTGAGTTATCATAGCTTGTTGTTTAGGTTATAACAACAGAAAGATTATCATAACTCACAACATCAAGCTATGTTAGCTCAAACAAATTGTGCAACCATCTCACTCAATCATTTGAGCTGACTCAATATTCAAATTTTACAGTGCACCAATTCGACCTTTCATGAAGTCCAGCAAGGCGTTTGCTCTTAAGGTCCACTGTAAATATTTTGGTTTCACCACCCTTCTAACCCACGCGTGCAGGAAAAGAGTTCAGTGTATGCTTGGACCATAACTGCCCAGATACCCTGGCGATATTGTATAGATAGTGGATGGTGAGGAGAACAATATCAATTGGCAGAAGCAGTAATATTGGTCGACTCAACATCCACTATTTGTTATATTCTGCACCACAATTTTCAAACTTATACATTTTTTTTTTTAATTCTTAATTTTTCCCATTATCGAAAATGAGCATATTTATAAAATGATAGATTGACATTTCAAGAAGTTAGAAGTCCTCCTACCCAAGCCTTCCCTTAAATAATAGGCAATCAAGTGCATGGTTGCTGCTAAGAGCATAGGGGCCCACCAATATCACTCTCCACACACCAATAACACTTTTAAGACACCAATATTATTATTTATTGGCATGTCATGTGACTAATTTCCTGCTACATTATTGGCCTTAAAATTTTTATGCAGAATGTACATGTATGTACATGTATGTATGTATATATATATATATATATTCTCTTCTATCTACCTGTATGTTGGGCCTATTTATTGATTTTTCTATCCTTCCATCTTTACCAAACAGTATGTGCGTGTATCCATGTTGCAGAATAAATAAATAACCGGTTCATAATTGTACATACAATTCCAACAACATCAATGAGCACAATATAATCCTACATATCGCAGGAACTATATTAAATCATAGTGATTTTACAATAAGATTTAGAAATATCTTCTTACCTTTCATATCATCTTGAAAATTCAAATATTGTAATTAGTCAATGCGAGATTATGGAATGCAATACTGTAGTGCGATTTGACATTCTATGCAAGTGTGATGTCACAGTTTATCAATTATTCAACAGTTGCTAAGCATTAAAAGCAAAATAGTCCGATTGATTTCATGCATCTCCTGCTGCTATACAGTTATACACTCACCAGCAAAAGAAACGCAACACATGCGCATAATATACATGTAGGCTAATAGTTTTTCAGGTGATTTCATTACTACGCAATTCTTAGGTTCTAGACCCACCAAATACATGCCATTTTTAGTTAATCTGATTGGTTTAGAAGCAACAGAACATCACACATTGGATTTATCAAACGTAGTAAGTGCTGGTTTAGCATTGATTTCTCACAGCCAAGTGTGAATGACAAGAATCGCATGGTAATGAAATCACCTGTAAGATAAAACAAAACACACCCACCAGCAAAAGAAACGCAACACTTGATTTTGGCAAATAATTTTTCAAATACTTCCTTTTGGACAAAGCAAAATATATGTATGATATTTATCCTTGTCAGAAGGGATCTTGGTGCCAAAATCCTTCAGAGCTGTGAAAAAATTCTCATTGACAGTGAGGACAGCAGGACAACCGTCGTCACCTTGGAGCAACGCAAGCTCTTTCGCATATCATGCTTCCATTTTGCCTGTAGTAGTGATCTAATTCACAAATAAACATACAATACAATGTATTTGTAATAGATCTAATATGGCTGACTATCAAATCCACTCTTATGTCAGACTTATCACCAAATTCTGAACTGATATTAGCGTAGAAAAGAAGACAAGTGACTGTCCGTTTTTTCTGTAGACACCCTGTACTAATAAGCTTCAATCCTAAAAGTCTCTCATATACATTGGGAAATGTATCTCCCTGATCTGTAGGCGAAAATTTAAGGGATGAAAGATTCACGCCAGTAAATCACATGCAGGAATTTTCACGAATGACACTATAATTATAAATTGAAAATATCAATCTGGAACTTTTTTACTGGGAAGTCTATTTCATCAATGCCTGGACTAAGATATAATCAGGAATATCTCTCCTATGTATTGGTGCCTTTTTATTTATTTATTTCATGTTTGCAATGTTAATGTCGTTTTAGGAAAATGGCTTATAAATTTAAATGTAATTGTAGGATTTTTTATAGCCAATTACAGCGACGCAATCAGTCTCAACAGACTTTACAATTAAACCTTTGGCAGCCCCGTTCAAGCATGAGCCTTTCTCAACTCCCTTGGGAGTATTCAGCCAGGCAGCCATTTCCAGGGCACACAATGCTTTGTCACTCTACAATCACCGTCACTGCCTGTAGCCAGGTACCTATATACACCTGGGTGAAGTAAAGCAAAGAGTTATGGAGGATCTGCCCAGTTGGTCCGTGCCATGTTTGGGAGTTGAACTTGCGACGTCTCAGTTACAAGTCAAGCAGCTTACCACGTAAGCCACAACATCTCTATCACAGCAAAACAGCAAAGTTGTTATACTCCAAATTTTGTGTATCTATGACAAAATGTATATCCAGGTTGTGAGAATTCATAGAGTAAAAATAAATGAGGCCAAACATTGGGCAATATTAAAAAACAATTTATTGAAACATGCACAAAAATAATATAGGAACAATTGCACATGAGGTATTTACAAAAGTCTATGTTACACAGAGAGAGAGAGAGAGAGAGAAATTCTTTATTTACGTGAAATGGGCTCACATTCTAGCCCCCAGCCCTCTTGGGCTTACAATTCACTTCAAAAACAATAATACATCAAAATAACAGAATTTTCGTTGAATAATACAAATTTGAATTAAATTTGAAATGATTTGTTGATATACATATATACATATTAGTCCAATATGTAATAGCAATCCCAAAAAATATAAACTTTGTTCGAGTTATACTATTAGATATATAATTCAAACTCTTGAAATGTTAATTTTCATTAGGCCTATTTACATATTTACAAATATCATATTGCTAATTTGATGTCGACATATATAATTACAAGTATCGTATTGTTATTGGCAAGTATCGACAATTACGTAAATTAAACTATGTATACAAAGCACTTTGTCTTTTTTCAAAAGCGTTACATATAAAATTAGCTGTTTCTTTAATACAATAATCTTTCATCAGGAATTCAATTTTTCTGTCATCATTTAATAAGTCAAAAAAGAAATTAATTTGTCTTATCCTGTTGAAGAACTCAAATCTAATATCATTATAAAAGGGACAATGAAAGATAAAGTGCATTTCAGATTCAATGTAGTTGAAGTTACAAAAAAGACAATATCTGTATTCTATTGGAGAGTCTTGAAAACGTCCAGTTTCTATTCTTAATGGTAGAATACCGTACCTAAATTGTGATAAAAGGGCACGCTTTCTCCTATTTTGAATATTAATTATAAAATTTTCTACATTATAGCTCTTTTTAAAAATACTATAAAAGCGTAATTTTGGTACAACAGTGATTTCATTTCACCATCTCTCACAATAATTTCTGTGTAGAATTTCTTTGGCATTCTGTACATTGATAAATGTGTTATTTTCAAAATTTGTCAACATACTGATTTCTTCACAAATTAATTTGATTTCTTTACTCCAATTTTTGCATATTGACTTATCCCATACGAATATTTTCTTAACTATTCTATCATTCTCAATGTTCAATAATCTGTTCCATAATCGCAACATTTCTAACTTATGACGTGTAATACAAGAAATCCATCCCATGTCCCCATTAATAGCTAAATTTGATGCAAATCTGTGAACTCCTAAAAAGAATCTTATGGCTCTGTTCTGGACAATTTCACTTCTTTTAGAAACATTAAAACCCCAAACTCCAGCTGCATAATCTAAAATTGGAACAATTCCTGAATCATATAATTTAGTATAAGTCTTATATCCAAAACCATTGTTTGCTTTGAATTTTGTACATAAACTTCCTAGTGCTCTGTTAGCTGAATTTGCCAGTGAATCAGCTGTTAATTCGAAGTTTAGATGGGTATCTAGAATTGTGCCTAAATACTTGTATTTTTCCACGTAACAAACTTCATCATCACCATAAACAAATTTGCTGTCTGATTTAGTTTGAGTCTTATTTCTGAAATGCATTATTTTTGATTTATCAATGTTAACTTTCATTTTCCATTTGCAACATCAGTTTTCAAGTTTACATATCATATTCTGTAAATCAGTCTCAGTCTCACTTATTAACACTATATCATCAGCATATAACAAACATTACAAATTTGTTTCTCCAATTTTAACACCAATGCAATCATTGAACTCGTCCACAATATCATTTATAAATAAACCAAACAGAGTTGCTGACAAAGAATCACCTTGTCTTACTCCTTGATTAACTTCACACCAATTGCTAATATATCCATTAACACAAACACCTGCATTGGCATCAGTATAAATACATTTCAATATATCAAGAAATTTACCAGATACACCATAATTCAGTAATTTGTGAAATAGCAAATTTCTATTTACTCTGTCAAAAGCTTTTTCAAAATCAACAAAACAAACAAATGTAGGTAATTTTTTAATTTTCCTATTTCTAATAATGGATGTTATACTGAAAATATGTTCTAAACATGACCTTTTCCTTCTGAAACCATTTTGTTCGTCTTTATACACCTTTTCATTCTCTGCAACATTTATAAGTCGATTGTTCAATACACCAGTAAAAATCTTATAAATTGTTGATAAGAGTGTAATGCCACGGTATTGAAGGGGAATTCTAGGATCAGAAAGCGAAGACTTGGGTATAGGCATAATGATTCCAAATTTCCAATATTTGGGGATGATGCATAAATAAAAGATTTTATTAAATAAAGAGGTTTTAAAAAGTTTGAATGGATATCATATTTTTTAGAATTTCATATGGTATACTATCAAGACCTACACATGTGGGAACAAACTACTGATTACAATTAAACAGTCATGGAGATAGTTATTAAATTATCACTTATGAAAGAAGAACACTAAAATAACATGAATTAAAATTTCTGATCTCTGAAATTAACAATAACAACAACAACAAACAAGAAGAAAAATGTGTTGTTTTAAAAATGCATACCCGGTGGGCACATGACGTAAATCACAACGTCGCTAATTGGTGGAGGGCTGGTCTTTTGGTCACGTAGATATGTATGGTAGAGATTATGTCGCCCCAACGTGAACACAACGTCAGGGTTTTTTTACAACATTGCCACAACGTTGCAAGCTAACGTCTAACTCTTGACATTACCTTACAATGTTGTAAAATGTCGCCACAACGTTGCTTCACAATGTTGTGACAACATAATTTCAACAGTACAATTCTACGTCATTTGACGAAAAGGGTGACGTTGTTGCAACATCGCTGCGACGTCGATGTGCCCATGGGGTAGCTTAATATAAAGTGCATTCTTTCTAACGGTCCTTTAAAATCCATAATTCAGAAATATTTTTAATATGAGGCCAAGAACGCTTTAGAAGAAAACACGAAACAAAGAGTTAATTTAGGTAAAAACCATAATAAACGTTCTCATAATTACAAATATTACAATTTTTTTCTCATAATTGTTCTGGGCATTATGAACACCACCCTAGATACTGTATATGACAAATTCATAGTTAATTTGGGCAAAATATTTCATCCGAAACAGCAAAAATACCATAGTCATACATTCCCACAAACTGAGCACCGATGGCGTATTTAGGGGGGGGGCACTGGGCCATGCCCCCCCGGCCCAAAATTAACATGGAAGAATAGGAAAAGCCGCAGGGCGCCCCGTATTGACCCCATGTAATGCCCCCCCCCATTTCTAGATAGGCCCCTGCTGAGCACATCCCTGCCGGGTATATTATACAAAAATCATGGGTGACATGTTCACACCTGCCTCAGCTAAAAACTCCTTCCCAAGCCATGCCACTCACCTAAACTATCCATCTATCATTCTTCTCATGTCCTATCCTTCTGATCCCTACATATTAACATATAAATACTGTCAAATTTAGATCTGCATGATCGGCCGTCAGGATTCCCAGCGTCGTATGTTTTGACCATTCATTTCAATCAGACACAGGGTGCGCTGCCTGTCTGCAGACCATGCCCAAATCGCACACCAGAGGGGGCTTTTACTGTATTGGCCACCTACAGGCCATTCTGCACAACATTCTCCCAACCTGCAGTGGTTGCCCTGTTTCTGTAATTGACAATTAATTACAGCAAATCTCTTTACGGGATTGCAGTTATAAACTTTCTTGCCCATTCTTCCTCCTTCACTTACAGCATCATCACTACAACGTGTCATCAATGATTGCGCTTATACATTTCTGATACAGAATCTATTCACCCAATGCAATGCAGCAAGCCTGTACAATGTTATTTTGATATAAGCTTTCACAACTTCACAACAAAGAAACAGTACCAATGCATGCTATTTTGTCTATATATATATATCATTAGCATTGTTCTTTCAATGTTCTCAGATATTGATCTAAATTGAGTTCACTTCATTCCAATTCACTTTGTTAATTTCCAACAAACGCAACTGTTCTTTCAAACCCAGCAAATCTCTTTACGGGATTGCAGTTATAAACTTTCTTGCCCATTCTTCCTCCTTCACTTACAGCATCATCACTACAACGTGTCATCAATGATTGCGCTTATACATTTCTGATACAGAATCTATTCACCCAATGCAATGCAGCAAGCCTGTACAATGTTATTTTGATATAAGCTTTCACAACTTCACAACAAAGAAACAGTACCAATGCATGCTATTTTGTCTATATATATATATCATTAGCATTGTTCTTTCAATGTTCTCAGATATTGATCTAAATTGAGTTCACTTCATTCCAATTCACTTTGTTAATTTCCAACAAACGCAACTGTTCTTTCAAACCCACTGAATTGCTCTTCCCTATCCAAGATACATAGATAAATGTATCATATATGTTGATGTTGACAAACTTTTATACTGTTTTCCACCTTTTGGTGTATTCATTGGCCATTAACATAATCATATTCTGTTAAATTCAATAACACATTCACAAGCACTGCCATGTAAACACATCTCACTCTAATTCAGAGGTTTGCCAATACTGAAGACGGGAAACAACCAAAAGAACAAGACCACCCTTTCCAAAAACTCCTACGTATACCACCTGGCATCAGAAATACCTCCCTTCATAATATAGTTTCGTCTTGCCTTCACGTTTTTTCTTTCATCCTTTTTATTCAAAATACCTGTAAATACAGTTAATCTCTCATAACCCTGCTACCCCTAAACATTGCATAAAACAATAATTCCCATATATATGTAGTGTGCCATCCCATACTATATCATGACACTCACCAACATATATAGGCGCAGGAGGTCAATACATTTTGGGGAGTTGCCCCTAACATATTACCCAAATAGTCTCAAAAATGGTTAATTTACCAACTTAATTTTCCGCCGAAGTGTGCATGTAAAATTGATTTTCCCAAATTTTGGAGAACACTGCAGCCCAACCCCCCCGGACCCCCGCCTCCAACGTCTATGCTCACCAAAACATCCTCCCGCCTTCAGTGTAGCCAGGGGCGTATCTAGAAATGGCCTGAGGGGGGGCCATTACATGGGGTGAATATGGCCCGCTCCGCGGGGTTTCCTATCTTCAATGTTAATTTTGGGCCTGAGGGGGGGGGGCACGGCACCATGCCCCCCCTAAATACGCCACTCAGTGTTGCCTTCCTCAGGTCTGGTGCCTTCTACTGGGCTTTTCTAGTTGTCATATATTATTATTTATACCAGAATACGGAATTGAACTTCAGCTTTAGAAAAAATTTGAAAATGTCAACGTGACCTTTTCCTGCCAATGTAAGGCCAGACATTTTTTATATTTTTTTCCCCGGATCAACCAGATTTTCTGCCCATGGAAAAAAAAAACTGAGCACATGTTCAATTTCTATTAAATTGACCTTACAAAAATTGAGAACTCTGCTTTTTTTGGTATCCATCAAACCGCCCCTAGAATAAATGCTTCGAGAAGATCGTGAGGAGCAAAAGATCAAAGATGTCTGGCCTAATCTTGGTTATGTCAAAAACTCCTTTACAAACATTACTTTCTGTACATTATCCGTCAGATGTAAAAATTCACAACTGAAACTCCAGCATCAAAATTTGGAAAATTCGACATGACCATTCGAAACTGAATTAATGCCCAGTTCCTCGAGAGCTCCTTTTTCGTTTTCAAAACTTGGATTTGATTTTGCCATCTCTTCATCAGAAGGCAGTATTTTTCTGAAATTAGAAAAGATTCATGCATGAGATGCCACTCAATTATGGTAAACACGGTATGGTATACCTGATTCAGACATATTTTGTTGTTGCATGATATGGGGGTTTTGCACAAACATATTTTTAATTTTCCACAGATAACATTCCAAAGATGGTATAAAATAAAATATTATTCAGATTGTTCTAACAGATTTCATTAAAAGAAAGTTTAGAGTGATACATTGTGACAAGCATTTATCTCAGAGGGGGTAGCTGATCAAACTAACTAGATATATTTAGATTTTGGATACATCATGGTACTACAGCTTCTTAAAACTTTATCAGATGGGTACTAATGATGCACAGTGGCAATGCGTTGAAGATATCAATCAACCACGTATTGCATGGAATAAAGTCACGGATATTCATATCAAGTGTTACCAGAAAGAACTTGACAAAAGACTGAGAAATCTTGACCTTCCCTCGGTGGCATGTTGTCAGGATCTGAACTGTGAAAGTGCAATCCATAGAGCTGAAATTGACCAATGGTGCAGTGACCTCACGGATTGTTGTATAGCTGCAGGCCATAGTTGTCTCCCAAAATGCAGGATTAAATCTGGCAGTAGACCTGGTTGGTCTGAGTTGGTTAAGCCGCACAAAGATAACTCAGTCATGTGGCACAATGTATGGACAAGCAATGGTGCACCTCAAAATGGAGACGTCTTTGAGGCTATGCGAGAAGCAAAGCGTCAGTACTTTTATGCTGCTCGCAAAGTTGTCTGAAGTCAAAGACAGCTGAAATTTCAACGTATGGCTCAGAATGCCACATCAGACCAGTCACGTAACTTCTGGGAAGAAGTCAAGAAAATGAAAGGAAGCAAGCATCTGGCTCCAAATATTGATGGAAACACAGCCCACAAGGATATTGCTGAAGTCTTCCGAGCCAAGTACGAAGATCTTTCCACATCAGTGCCATCCGATGAATCTGGTATGAAAAAGGTTCTGGATTATATAAACTGTAACCTGCATAAGACCAAAGCGGAGGATTACCTTGTGACAGAGGCTGAAGTGGCGAAGGCGGTTGACTACCTGAAATCAGGGAAAAGTGATGGCAACAAAGGTCTGTTGTCAAATCATATCAAACATGCACCAACAAGAATGAACATTCTGATTGCCCTCCTACTGACTGTAAGCACCAGGCATGGGTACATGGCCAATGAAATGCTGCTATCTACATTGACATCGATTCCAAAAGACCCCAGAGGCAATACTTGTGACAGTAACAACTACAGGGGAATAGCCTTAAGTTCATGCCTATCAAAAATCCATGACATTATTGTAATGAACAGGTACTCCCACGAGTTGTGCACATCCGAAATGCAATATGCATTTAAAGGTAAACATGGCACAACAATGTGCACTTTAATGCTGAAGGAGTGTACATGGATGTTCTGTTATCCCGTCTGCAGTCTAGTGGAATTGGATGCAAAATCGGCAGCTATTACTACGGTGCACTCAGCTACGCCGATGACTTGACATTATTGTGCCCGTCTCTCTCCGGATTCCAGGAAATGTTGAGAATCTGTGAATCGTTTGGTGCTGAATACGCAGTGAAGTACAACCCCACTAAGTCAGTGGCAATGTGCATCTCAAAAAAGCAGAGTGAATTACCTCCCGTTTTCCTTGCTGGTCAACCTGTAGCTTGGGTACCCGAAGCCAAACATCTGGGCAATTACATCAGATCTGACCTTAAGGAAACTTCTGAGATCGATAGAAAGAGGGGTGACTTTATTGGGAGAGTAAACAATCTCCTCTCAACATTCCATGATGCATCTGATGACATTAAGCGTGAGATCTTTAATACACAGTGCAGTCATTTGTACGGATCCGAAGCCTGGGATATGGCTGCCACAGAAACAGATTGGTTTAGAAAAACCTGGAACCGTGGTGTGAGACGAATCTTCAAACTTCCTTATAGGACTCACTCATGCTTTCTGCCGTACTTCACGAAACGCTTTTATGTTACGGATCAAATATATCGGAGATTTTAGAAGCTTTTAATCAACATGAGACAAAGTTGCAATGAAAGGGTGGCATACTTGACAGAATTTATGATGAATGACAGTGCCAGCATTATCTGCTCTAATCTACATTGCATTGCAAGCAGATACAACTTTAGATATTATGAAAGACATGCTGGTTTTAACGTTAATGATTTTAAAGTGAATTATAGTCAAGAAGAGGAAAGAGTGGTACATCAGATAATGGAGCTTCGTGGTGCTGATCTCATTGGTTTTACTGACTGTGATATTGAATCGATTTTAGACTTTCTGTGCAGTTCTTGATTTTATTGATTGACCTGTAAATGAACTTTTAAATTTCACTTCTGTATTTTACATTTTACATACTATGCCTGTATAAATATTTACTGTGCATGAATAAATGATATATATTAAAACCGCCAAAATATTTAGGAACAAATGAAATCGGCATGTGGAGTAAGGCACATAAGTATGTCTCGATGAAAGATAATGCCCTGGCTGGGTGGCAGCTGAATGCGGCCACAATGAGAGCAAAACTGATTGGATGCTATGAGATCTGCCAAGCTATTTATCATTAGTTGTATTAACATTATCAATTTTTCTTCCTTCCAGTTTCTTGAAGGGTACTAGTAACAAGACTAATGCCCCATTCTCACGGGAGATGACGGTAAGCTTTTTATCGACGGCGGCGCAGAGCCAGACAATTTCTTGCAAGATTTTCAGTTAGGACGGCGCGAAGGGCAATTATGTAATCAATTAAGGCTAATCGATAACCATGCAACGAAAGCCACGGCGGGGTTCTTTTTGTTCCCTGCGGGGAAGAAAAGTTGTACGCCGTCATCAAAAGTTCGCCGGGGGGAAAGAAATTTCCTCCTCCTGCGGGATACTTTTATATCGCCCCGTGATATAAAAAGTACCCCGCAGGGAACCTATAACTGCCCCTCAGTGAACCTATTTCACCGCGGCGGACTATATTTTCACAACGCCGGGGATTGCTTTTACGACTGCGGGAATGGTTTTGTTCTCCACGGGGATGTCTGTAGGCCCGAGGGCACATCGCCGGGAATGAAAAGCATGACGCCGTTGTCAAGGGCACCGCGGCGGAGGAGGGCGCTGCGAAAGCCAATAAAAAGGGCCGCAGAGGGCCGCCTTGCTTCACTTGCTGCTTGACCTTTGATGGGGACACTCCTGGATGCTGGACAGACATGATGGCTGATGAAGATGCTGGGGAAGACCTTGACGTTGCTGTTGTTGCTGCTGTTGCTGGTGCTTATTATCTAAGAAGAATACGGAGGAGGAGGAGGATGAAGAGATGGTGGATTCGGAATTGGCTGCTGCAGAGGGAACAACATGGCCATTTCTACCAGCTGCTGCCTGAATTGGCCAACAATGATGTCTCTGGCTACTACAACTTCTGCAGAATGCCTCCTGACATTTTTGCTGAAATCCTGGCTGCTGTGGCTCCTGCAATTACAAAACAAGACACCAACATGAGGAGGGCTCTGGAACCTGGATTGAAGTTGGCAGTCACCCTACGGTACATGGCGACAGGAGAGAGCTACAAGTCCTTGGCCTACGGTTTCAGAGTGGCTCCCAACACCATCTGCAATTTTATCCCCAGTGTCTGCATTGCCATCATGCGAGCTTACGAACATCTGCTGGCCCTGCCAATGGATCCAGCATCCTGGAAGGAAGTTGCCAAGGGCTTCGAGAAGAGGTGGAACATGCCCCATTGCATCGGAGCACTGGATGGGAAGCATATTGGCATCAGATGTCCTCGGAAAGCTGGGTCAATCTACTTCAACTACAAGGGCTTCCATTCCATTATGCTTATGGCTTTGGTGGATTCTGACTACAAGTTCCTCTACGTGCAGGCTGGATGCCAAGGAAGCTCATCGGATGGAGGAGTCTTCCTGGACACAAGGCTGAGGGACCTGCTGGAAGAAGAACGACTTGGGCTACCCCCTGCTGAACCTCTACCTGGCACAGTTGGGAATCCTTTTCCATACTTCATCGTTGGAGATGAGGCCTTCCCCCTGAAGAGCTGGTTGCTGAAGCCTGTTCCAAGAAGAAACCTTGACATCCCCTCCAGAGTCTACAACTACAGAATTTCAAGAGCCAGGAGAGTGGTGGAGAATGCCTTCGGTATCCTGTCCCACAGGTTCAGATGCTTCCTAACTACGATGCCCCAGAAACCCGGCAGAGTGGCAGCCATCACTCTGGCAGCCTGCACTCTACACAATCTTCTGCGAGACAGAATAGGAATTCATCGAGCCATGGACAACGACGTAATGGACAGAGAAGATCCTGCAACCCATGAAGTCACGGAAGGACTGTGGAGAGGAGACCCCTTGCATGACCTTGGATTCGCTCCAGCATATGGAAATGCCACAAGACAAGCCAAACAGTACCGAGACTACCTACGAGACTACGTGAACAGCCCAGCAGGAAGTGTCCCCTTGCAGATGGAAAGAATTTGAAGATGAAGCAGAGCAGCAGCAGCAGCAGCAACAGCAATTCAATGCCCCCCTTAAAACCACAAATTAACCCAGCCCTTGTAAGGGCTTACCACTTCCTCCAGAAAGAGCAGGCCTTGTACACATCTTTATGTTGACAAACCCCCCCCCCCAAAAAAAGCCCTCCCTGCAACAACTACATATTTTGTGACGTACATAAAATAGCAAATTTTTAACTTTGTATCTATCTGTACAACCCATTTAAATCACTTTCACTTCCTCTCTATCTGCCTATCTATCTAGCTATATATCTGGCTGTCTATCTACCTATATATCTGCCTGTCTATCTGTCTATCTATCTGCCTATCTATCTATCTATCTATCTGTCTATCTATCCAAGTGCAATCCCTGCAAAGTGACAATAACTGATTTGTTTTCTGCAGTGTATATATGTAACGAGCATTGTGTTCCATCTATCTATCTATCTATCTATCTATCTATCTATCTATCTATCTATCTATCTATCTATCTCTCTGTCTATCTATCTGTCTATCTGTCTATCTGTCTATCTGTCTATCTGTCTGTCTATGTGCCTATCTATCTATCTATCTATGTGCCTATCTATCTATCTATCTATCTATCCAAGTGTCATCACTGCAAAATGACGATCACTCGTTTTTCTTTGCTGCAGTGTATATGCGACGTCCAAATATTTCTTCTATCTAGCCATCTATCTGCCTATCTATCTGCCTATCTATCTGTCTATCTATCTGCCTATCTATCTGTCTATCTATCTGCCTATCTATCTGTCTATCTATCTGTCTATCTATCCAAGTGCAATCCCTGCAAAGTGACGATAACTGCTTTTGTTTTCTGCAGTGTATATATGTAACGAGCATTGTGTTCCATCTATCTATCTATCTATCTATCTATCTATCTATCTATCTATGTGCCTATCTATCTATCTATCTATCTATCTATCTATCCAAGTGTCATCACTGCAAAATGACGATCACTCGTTTTTCTTTGCTGCAGTGTATATGCGACGTCCAAATATTTTCTTCTATCTACCTATCTATCTGCCTATCTATCTGCCTATCTATCTGTCTATCTATCTGCCTATCTATCTATCTATCTATCTATCTATCTATCTATCTATCTATCTATCTATCTATCTATCTGCCTATCTATCTATCTATCTATCTATCTATCTATCTGACTATCTGTCTGACTATCTATCTATCTATCTATCTATCTATCTATCCATCTATCTATCTATATTAATTAAAGTGGTGAAAAAACTTTAATTAAGAAAGCAGAAATGCCACCTGTACTGGTTAAGCAGAAAGTGAAAATGGGCCAAAAAAAAAGAAGGGAAATAGCACCTTGCTTTTATGAAGGTGTTTAAAATTTACAAGGGCCAGGACCGGATTTTTTTTTTTGGGGAATTTGTCAACTTTTTTTTTTGGGGCTCTTTTCATTTTTGCTCTTGTTTGTCATCGCAAGATTTTTTTTAGTCAACATAAGATGTGTACGTGGCCAGCTCTTTTGGGAGGATTTGGTGGCCCTTAAAAGGGCCAGGGGTTTTTTTTTTCTTCTTTTTTCAGACGACTTCAACAGGCATCACTTCCTTGGAGAGGGCAGGTTGACTTGGCTCCACTGGAACGACAATGGAGTTTGCCGCTGGTGGACAACTGTCGGCTGCTGCTGCTGCTGTAGAGACTGCTGCTGCTGCTGTAGAGACTGCTGCTGCTGCTGTAGAGACTGCTGCTGCTGCTGTAGAGACTGCTGCTGCTGCTGCTGTTGTAGAGACTGCTGCTGTAGTGGTGGCTGCTGCTGCTGTAGAGACTGCTGCTGCTGCTGTAGTGGCTGATGCTGCTGTAGAGGCTGCTGCTGCTGCTGCTGTAGTGGCTGCTGCTGTAGTGGCTGCTGCTGTAGTGGCTGCTGCTGCTGCCCAAAAGAGGGTCCGGGGAAGCCAAGCTTCTGGGGGCTGTCAAGCATCAGCTGGCTGAAGCTTAAAGATGACTGCTGCAGGGCTGGAGTCTGGCTTCGAATTGGCTGCAGGGACTGGAACTGGCTGCTGCTGCTTGGCTGGGACTGCAACTGCTGGCGTGGAGGCTGGGACTGCATCTGAAGACTTGTCAAAGGCCTTGATTCCTGGGGCTGCTGGGGCTGCTGCTGAGTTGTTGGAGGCTGCTGCAAGTCCTCGTTGACAAAGGATGGAGCTGGACCAGGAGGAGGGATGTATTGGTGCTGCTGCTGCCCTAGGATCATCTCCACATTCTCTTGCTGCATCATCAGGATTTTATCTTGGACGGCCGCCTGTACAAAGTAGTGGTCCGTCTGGCTCAAGGAGTGCAGGAGGCGAAGTCTCAGGGCACGGTTAATGTTCTTCCCAGATGTGAAGATACTCCTGCACATGTTCTGCAACTGGTGTACTTCTGGATCCAGCCTGTCAGCAGTTTGTGGGCACATGTCACAGAATGGTCCTGCCGGCTGAGGTGGTGCTGGTTTCCTGGGCCTGTCCGAAGTGTAGTGACCAGCAATTGAAGTCAGGGCAGAGGCCATCTCCTGGTCTGTGTCCTTCCTCTTCTTGGATGGCTTTCGTCCTGGGAAGACCTGCGACTGCTGCTGGGATGGCTGGAGGGACTGCTGGGACATCTCCTGGGAGGACTGCTGCTGGCTGGCTGGGAGGCTGTCATCAAGATCGGGCATAGGATTGTAGTCCATGGGGGCATCAGAATCGGACGACAGGCGGTTACTTCCTCCTGGTCCAGTGAAGCTGGAGATTTCCACGGCACCCTTCGGAATGATGGAGGGCCTCAGGAATTCACACTTCGCAAGGATGTACTTGTCTCGGTCGGACAGCTTCTTTCTGCCAGCTCCAGAAGCTTGAGGTCTGATGCACTTTGAGAAGGTAGTCCTGATGTTGCTCCTCCATTTGGTGACTTTAGCTGCTGTGATTTCTTTCCCCACTAGCAATGTAAGTTCTGCTGCTTTCTCTGCATCCAGTCTGTCCTTCTGTCCACTCTTGAAGGTGGTGGAGCCCTTGGAGTACAGCTGCTTGTTATCCCGGTACCAGTCGATCAGCTCATCCTCCTGCTCTTCTGTGATGCCCAGTAGGTCCCTGGAGTTTTTCTTTCTGTAGCCCTTCTTCTCCTTGTGGACAAACTGGCCATCGGAGTCCTGGATCAGCTCAACCTCAGATCCAGTGTTGTCAGAATCTTCCTTTGGCTGGTTCTTCCCCTTGCTGCCCTTGGACTTGGCAGCCTTCTTCTTGGGAGTATCTTCCTCTGTGGTGGCATCGTAGTCGGAGTCCAGGGTCTGCTGGTGGATGATTGCAGCTGTCAGAACTGGTATACAGTCATCATCTTCATCAGCAGGAGTATCATCTGGAGGTGGAGGTGGAGGCTGGACTGCAGTCTTGGCTCGGGTCTGGGCTGGAGTGACAGGCTTGACTGGAGGCTTGACTGGAGGCTTGACTGGAGGCTTGACTGGAGACTTGGCTGGAGGCTTGACTGGAGACTTGGCTGGAGACTTGGAGGTGGCGTGACGCTTGGCTGAAGGAGACTTGCCAGGAGTGCGAGGCCTTCCCCTTGGAGCAGTCTTGGTGGGAGTCTTGAACACAGCAGCATCAGCCAACTGGGTGCGCTTGGTCGGAGACTTGACAGAAGCAGCAGCATCAGCAGCATCAGCAGCATCAGCAGGCCTGCCACGCTTGGTTGGAGACTTGACATCAGCATCAGCAGACTTGGGACGCTTCTTCTTGGCTGCAGCAGCAGTGGCAGGCCTGCCACGCTTTGTTGGAGACTTGACAGCAGCAGCAAGCTTGGCCAGGACTTGATCTTCAGCTTCTTCATCATCATCTTCATCCTCCTCATCAGGTTGTTGCAGCACTTTGGGTGGTGGGGCGCCCTCGAAGATGGTCTCAGTGGTCACTGTTGATGTAGCAGTGGTCACTGCCACGATGCTGTCCTGCAAGCTGAACATGCTTGGAGACAATGTAACAGCTGTGTAGTCTATGAAAGGAGCTGGTGAACCAACTGGAGTTGAAGATGGAGTGGTCAGTGGAGTGGTGGCTGGAATGTTGCCCTTGGTTGGTGCCCTCAAGGTCTTCTTCCCTCTTCCTCTGGGTCCCATCTTGAAGCAGGATCAATCAGAAATGAAGCAGGATGAATCAGCAATGAAGCAGGATCAATCAGCAATGAAGCAGCGATTCAGCAATGAAGCAGCAATTCAGTAGGCTGTGAAGCAGAGTGTCATGGAGTATAGATGCGTTCGTCTTGAAGTTCAGAGTGGTTATGGTGCTCTAGTGGCTGCTCTTCTATTTATATGCGAGGCGCGCGCCAGTGCGTCTCCAAGGCTGACCCCCCATTCCCGCCGTGGCACGAAAGGTCGACGCCGCGATGCTTTCAGTACCCCGCGGACAAAGGATTTTGCTAAAAATAGCCCCTCTGGCGTCACTCTGTCTGCTCCAGGAGGGGGTCCAGACGACGGCGCGAAGGTTTTGCACACGTCCCGGAGCATTTTCCTTGACGGCGGAGTGCAGAAGAACCGCGGCGTCGACCTTTTTGGCGCCACGCAGAGAATCCCGCTCGTTTTACTAATCCGCGGGAAACTTTTTGCCCCTCAGTGGCGCGAAAACTTCGACGCGGTCTTACTTTTCTGATCGCGGCGTCGAACAATTTATCTGGTCTGCTCCCCCGTGGATTTTAATAAAATTTGTACTGGTTGAAACTTTTTTTCTGCTCCGTGGCGATTTGAAGTGACGGTAAGAAGCAGGATTCTCGACGGCGCGCAACCAAAAGATGTCCGGCGGGAAGCTAAAATGCCCCTGCGCGATACGTAAAAAGAGGAAATATTTTTCCGTCTCTCCTGAAAATACTTCGCCGCCGATTCAAAAAGTTCTCCGGGAGCTGCCGTGAGAATGGAGCATTAGTGAACATGCATGCAAAATAGCTCTGAATTAATGATAGATAGATAGATAGATAGATAGATAGATAGATAGATAGATAGATAGATACGGTAAGTGCAGCCCTCTAAGCCCAGTTCTGGGCACTCACGAGGGTTTATTGATAAGATGGGAGAGAGAGTGGGAGTCCTCATCATGTTACACATTTACCCCATGTAAGGGATCTTTTACTTGCCCAGCACAGAAACTGATACAAGGAGCCACAAATTTATCATCTCATCCAAACGACATCCAGATGAGATTTTGCTCATGAAGGTTTACTGAAAATTCGGGTTCCCAACCTAGGGCTCAAACCAATGCAGGCGAAGACCTTCAGTAGAACAGGCAGGCACCTTAAAAGCACTCTGCCACCCAGAAGCCTTAATGATCTACATCCATGTGTATTGTGTAAGACTCCCAGACTCCCAGACTAATCAGTAATCACACAGCATTCATATTGTAGAAAGTGTTATGATATGAGAATCTTGGGTTACATTCTTCATAATTGCGCATGAGCACTGCAAGTGGGTGGCTCACCACAAAATTTCATTGACACATTGCAGCGCATGACAGGGAGTATAGTATGCTGTATAGGTGGGTAAAGGTAAAGGTGTTCTTATTTAACGTGGGTAGCCAACGAAAGTCCCCACCTGGAATGGATGGTACAACTTATTTCCAGTTGAGCCCACGGCACGTGTCAGTTACCTCCCCGACATTCAGACTAGGCTAGTACTGCTGGCAACAGTACCCAATTAAGCAATCACCCAGCACTGAATTGTCAGTTGGGAACTCGGCCGCGGCCGGGAGTTGAACCCGGGCCGCCGGCGCAGCAGTCCAGCGTGCTAACCACTACACCACCGAGCCCCCTATACAATACAATACAATACAATACAATATTTACAATATGACGCAATGCAATGCAATACAATACACTCACTTTCCAAAATTTTCTGCTTCCTCCAAAGTTTCAGGCAACTTCCTATTTTTGGTTTCCGGGAAAACAAACGACACCAAAGCGCCCACCACTGAGAGAACACCATAGACAAGGAAAGGTCCGGGGTACCAGACTTTGTCCTGAAATAATTACGCAACAAGCTTGTAATGAATAGGTCAGTCTCCATATGGGGATTACGACAGGTATTGTCGATAGGCGGCACTACGATAAGGGGGGAGTGCTATTATTGTCTTTAGGGAAGCCAACCCGATGACATATTATCTGGTTTGTTTGCAAAGTAAATGAAATCTTGTGACCAACTGTTAATAATAATCTGGATGTTAAGATGTTATAATCCCCCAATCTGTATGATAACAACAATCTTTTCTGTTGAACTGCTGTTTTGAGAACATAATCAATACAGTGTAGCTGACCCAAACAATCAAACATTCAGCAAACACACTCATTAAGTCAGACTCACCAATAAAACCATATCAATATATGGTCAACAACACCAATAAAACCATATACTTACAAGTAGAGCTATCTGTGGCTGGATCAATCCACCAACACGAGCCATCATTGATGAAGATCCTACTCCGACATTTCTCAAGACGGTGGGGAATAATTCTGCTGCAGAGACGTGCAAGATGGCAAAGCAGGCTGATCCAAATACTTTTCCTAACATCACCATGGTGACGAGGGCTGTCTGCATGGCTAGAAATAGAGAAAATACTTTATAAAGAATGTGCAAATATCTCAATGGTTTTAATCTACCAATACAAATAAAACAGTATGTCAATAAACTGTAAGCATGTATTGTTCAATTTTATATCAGTTAATTAATTGGCACCAAAATCTTCGTTGGATATATTTCCTCCCAAAACTTCATTGGAAGCATGTATGAGGGCAAATGACATCACATAGTTATTGCAAATATTTTTGCACTCATTTGCTTTGAATTGAATAATATATGTCACTATTAATTTCCATATTTCCATCCCACAACTAAAAAGGTAACAAAACCTGATAGTGGATGCATGTTGTCCAATCACTATGTTGGAAGCATCTGTGTGAACAACTGAACATGATGAAAAATAAATAGAACAAATAATTTCTTTCACAATTCTTTGAATAGTGTAGCATATGTATATTTATGTCCCTCACACAACGGAAGAAGTACCAATTGATGAACAATTAACAATGTTTGAAAATTTAGTGATGAGAATTTTTTTTCAAAATAAATAAAACTCCAAACACAATCCTAAACTAACTGACTAAAGTGATATTAAAAATAATGATAGATCCAATATCTTCTTACAGTCTTTGTTGAGGAATGGAATACAGAGCAAATTGAACAATCCAGCACCGAGGAAGGTGACGATCGTTGGCCAACGTCGACCAACAAACTTCAGGACGATGACCGTTCCAAAATATGTTGGGATCTCAACAGTTCCTGTCAAGAAATTATTGAGGAACAAGTTTCCTTCCAGAAGAGATACACCAAGAGATAGACCATAGTATGTGATGCTTGTGGTCAACCTGAAATCAGGAATTCAGAAAATGAAATTGAATCTGAGAATTGTTTGTCTGTAAAACAGCATTCAATTTCGGACTGATTGCTTTTGTGACACAGTGTTCAAACTTAAAAGCACAATATTATGTTTTTTAGTTATGGTTATAAGTTTTGGCTATATGTAACATGATTCTGAATAACACTTTAAAGTATACAAAAATAACAAAATTATAAAACGCAGGACAAAACAATACCCCACAATTTAAAGAGATTTTTTTAACTTTCTATGAAAGATGATCTCTGTTACTCATCCTTAAAAAAATCTAGTTACTATAAAAGAGTAATTATGAATTGTTTACAGTGATATATGCAGTTTACTCACCATGCCACCCACATACAGATTGCGATGATTCTCATTCTTGGAGTTTTAAACAAATCAAATATTACTGCTTTGTCTTCTTTAGACTGGAGTGAAAGTATTCGAAAATATTAATTTTAAAATAAATGGAATAAGCAAATGCAAATACGGTTTTATTTGTATTAATGAGAAGGATTATATATTATGGCTTTGTGGCTTAAATTTTATGAATGAATAGCGTAATTATTACACAGCAGCTTTATTTGTATTACTTTATAAAATATCAAACAATGATTCTAGGCTTCATCTATTTTAATAAATGGCATATTCCACAATATTTTCTCTTCGGGTTCATTAATTTTGTATTGCCATGATGTTTTGAAAATTGGTGAGCTGATCAGCTGCTATGATTTGAAACAAAATTTTGGTGAGACCTGAATCACTAAAAGCATTCAACCAACACATTTCTCTCAATACATCATTTTATCACAGGTGAATTGCCTTTTTCGAGAAATAAAATTTCTTACCCCATTTTTATTATCATCTAAGCTGAGATTTTCAGGTACTTTAGTTCCGTTGAATTGAGCAATTTTGTGCAGGACTGCCATGGCTTCTTTTTCTTTATTGTGCATAACAAGCCATCGCGGAGATTCTGGCACTATCCTGAAAAATTTTGTAATACATCATTTTTAGGAAAATATTTACAGTTCAGGTTTTTTGTTGTGTGAGAATATGCATCTGAATAAAATTTAACAAACTACTAATTATCTCCAAAAGTTATATGCATTTACCAGTTTAATAAAAAAAATCTGAGTAAATTAGCAAAAATTATATTTTGTTTTGGATTTCAAGACAAGAATGTTGACTGAACATATTCTTGCATATTTCTCAGAAAACCTAGATTTTGAACATTCCGATTGTGTTAATTAATCATCTTGAATAATAATATGCCATAATCTGGGCAATTCCTTAAAGTCTGATTTACAGATTTGACACTTAAGCAGCTTGTGTAGTGCTACCATTACACCTCAGCTATTTTATTGTTAAACAGGGATGAAGCCAGGTAATAGGCAGCCAAAGCTCAAAGTGCAACAGGATCTAAGCTATATGGAAAAAAAAGCATGGTATCAAACATACATTGTGTGAGTACGTCTGACACCATGACATTTTGCCTTGTTGCTCAGATCCTGTTGCACTCGGAGCTTTGGTTGATGGCTTGTCTGATCAGTCTGATACCCCTATTATCTGGCCTCATCCCTGTTTAACAACGAAATAGCTGAGCTGCACAAGCAGCTATAAAATGTCAAATCTGTGAATCAGCCATTACAGGATTGCCCATCTATGAATCGTTACCTTTCTCTACTGAAAAAGATATATATTTTCTTTGCATTGAATGATAGTCAATGGTTCCTAAAACATAATACAGCTGTATATGAATTCCGTTACATTGAAATTAAATCATAATTAAACTTACCAATAATAGGATACAAAAATAAGAGGACATACTCCAAGGACTAGTTGAAGTTTGACAAAATCACGAATTGCGTAAGAAAGTCCTGAGAGGATCATAATTCCCAGGGCAAACCAACACTGGGCAAGAATTCCGGCTTCCATACGAGCCGATTGACCAATAATTTCCATAGCTGAAAGGAATTAAATGTTTAATAAAAATAACCGTAAATAAAATAATTATTATTAGGCCTATGAGGAAAATATATTTATTTCAGGTCACTTTTAAGTATGGAACTTCCCAATATGACTAAAATTGTATAAAATGGCACTTTCACAAATTTTTAAGGAAATCATAGAAATTTCTTAGAAAGTCATAGAAATATACATGACATTCGCTGAAATTTGTAGTATAAATATCAGAAATTTGTGAGTGAATCGCAAGAAGGGGGATAATACAAGAAAATTTCAGTATGCCATCAAAATAATTTTCAAGCTTATTTCAAGATATCAAAGATTATAGTAGAAAATATTCTGACAGTATCACAAAAGTATTTTCAGAAAAGCAAATTCTGAGATTCTTAAACAATTTTTTTGCTATCCTCTTCGTTTTGTGTTAGACAATCTCAAATGTATCTGAGAGAAATTTGAAAAAATTTTTGGCAATTTTTTATGAGAAATATCTGCTATTTTCCTGGATATTTCTGAGACAACAACCTCATCATTTTACCAGAGAACTTTCATCCTATTATATAAAATATACTTACTTAAAACAAATGCGGTAGTATAGGCTCCAGCTGCAAGAGCTCCGACACAAAATCTTAAAGCGACAAAAGCGATGTAATTGGGGACAAAGGCCGCTGCCAAAGCAAAAATAGTCCAAAAGAAACTACAAAACACAATAGTCTTCACCCGGCCAATTCTGAAAACAGGGTGAAAAAGACAAAAAATATTTAGATTCATTTGAAGCAGGAAACACAAGATACATATAAAATTTAGGCCCAACTATAATTTTGAAAATGAATGTAACCGCTGAAATGCAATCTTTGAGTTTCTCTTTGCACATCTTTTATTGGCTTATGAACAACAGCATACAATATAATGGATAGATGATTGAGGCTTTATGTCCACTTGGAAGGCTAATTGAGACAGGATGAGGACACAGCATTTAAGATGTAGAATGATCAAAACAGCCATCCAACATTGGCCCAGGTGACCCGGCAAGAGCTGGATTCGAATTTTGGACCCAGCGATTAGCAGCCCAGCATGCTACCACTGAGCTAAAACTCTCCCCAGAGTATGCGACACAAAATAGATGATATAGGGGGAACGGGGGCACATTGGGACACTTTAAAGTCTACTAATTTTGCTCAATGCTGAAAGCACTGAAGAACTCAGAAGTTTGCATGAATAACACCAATACTATTGAGCTTAAATGCAACGCATAATAAACTAGACTGCACCTATCCTTTTGCAGCCAGAGAGTCATAAAAATGACTGTCCCAATGTGCCCCGGCAAAAACAGCCAGAGCACATTGGGACATCAATTAAAAAATCATTTTAACACTCCACGTGCAATAGATAGCACATATAAGTAGTGTGTAAGACAATATAGAGTTCATTAACACCTTGTATTGCCAATAGTTCATAACTTTAAACAGTTTAGACATTTAACATAAACTGTCCTGGGTGCGGACATCTATGTAAGTAACACACAGTGCTTTGCGACAAATTTGTTCACAGAGCATGGTAATCCACTATGCCTCTATTCCCTGTGGCCTGAATACCTGTTGTGTGCTGTCCCAGGTCATTCAGTTGCCTTGGACACTTAAATTCTGCCATATTAAGTGCGTCCCAATGTGCCCCAAATTCACTGTCCTGTCCCAATGAGCCCTGATATGACTTTTACACCAAAATGCTAATTTCTCGGACACCAGTGAGTGTATTTATCACTATAGCAATTCATAACTGTTCGTTACGATATATAAAATTCATACAAGCACTGAGAAAGCCTCATTGTTCATGGTTTGTCCACTGAATGGTTCGAATTGAATCCGTCCATATTTACTTTAGTAGTAGGAAAACAAACTTTTGCTCGCCATATTTCTGCACGTGGCTGTAATTTGTCTATAAAACCATGGAAACATCAGGATGTGAAATCACACGATATGATGGCACTACCATATCATATACCTTGCCAGGATCCAAGAAAACCCCACCATCCCACAGTGCCCCGCGTCCCAATGTGCCCCCGTTCCCCCTAATTATATTTACCTGTCAGACAATTGGCCAAATACAAGACATCCAACCATCACTCCTGCCATGTAGATTGTCTGGATCAAAGATACCAGGTATGCTCTGTCACACACTAGATCCCACTGAAATGAATTTAACGAAGATCTCGTTTGGACAACTCAACCCAAATACAACATTGGGCACTCTCTATGCTAACATCCACATTTCATTTATAAGGCAGCACTAAATCTTTTTTTTTTCATTTCTCTAAAAGAATTTGGAATATATTTAATTCTTTTACCTACAGGAGAGACTTCAGGTAGAAGATTATTTTTGTGTAAACATTGTCCAATTCTGTTCACACAATCAGAAGTTTTATTACGGATGATTTCATAATTGTAGACACTGAGACTGAATGTGAATGTTTTTCTAGGATATGTTATTTTATATGTCATAAATTTTTGGTGTCATTTTTCCCAAAAGAAGGCATGTCATTGAAAACAATTCACATTCTGTGTCAATGTCTACAAATGTCATATCATCTCTAAGGGTTTCAGACGTCTAAATTATTAAAATCTGAAAAGATCACACCTGGATATGTCTTATACAAATTTACTTGAATGCATATTTGTTTTGTTGTTGTATGCCTCCTCTAGGAAGCAAACAACATCTACATTGGACATTACCCTATCACATTCCATCAGATTGACTTACAATTTCGCTCAAAAAGTTCTCTTGGATATCACCTCTAAAATAATGTGGCAATGAAATTTTCACAAGAAAATGTGGCATAAAATCATTATCAAGAAAGGCAAAACTTCTACCTGGTTTATAGCAGTCAGAGAGAACACAGATTGATCATAAACCCATCCATTGGTGCATTCTTGGACTTCAGTGTCAGACTGTTCAAGTTGCGTTCTGTTCCAATTTACCAATGTCTCATTGTTGAATGAACTGCAGAAGAAGAGAAAATACATTGCATCAAAAAAGACAAAATATCTTAGATTCAAACAAAAACATGCTTCATTCACATACATCATACATGTGTATACATATAGCAGGAGTGCCAATAAACTGTACGCTTGTAACTCCTTTGAAGGCAATTGCCTTACTATGTACATTGACGATATCATTGTGTTTTCGAACATTCTCACAATATGTCAGAGCCTCTCGTGCTCCCTGGCTTCGCTGTGCGTGGTCGCAGTGACAGACTCTGACTAGTTAGAATGGTTTTCGAAAGTAAAAGTACAAACTCTCTTTTCATTTATTTTATTTTTTTGAAATGGCAAATAATGGACTCAAACATAGAAACTCTTCTCCCTAATATTAATTGAAAGATAACATAGAAACAGCTTGCCATTCATAAACAATTTTTAAATATGAATGTACACTATTCTCCTCCACTTTGTTTAAAAAGTAACCAGCGGAATCTCTTCTCCTTTATCCAGTTTTAAGAAGTAAGCATTGCACACTATTCTCCTACACTTTGTTTTAAAAGTAACCAGAGGAATCTCTTCTCCTTTATATAGCTTTAAGAAGTAAACATTGCAATTTCTTCTCCTCTTTTAAGTTGCTATAACAAAAGGCAAGTTTTAAAAGAATAACTTACCTGTAGTTCAATTTATAAACATAACAGGAGTCGTATTCTCCATCAACCATCGGAACTGCAATACGTTTTTGCTGGTCATGAGAAAAGTTCTCCAATTCCGGAACGAGGCACCAGTGTGGCATGTCTGCAGCAAGGAAGGTGATGGAGACATGATGCCAACCTAAAAGAAGAAAAATTGTTGTTTAAATTATGTTATTACCTAGGTAACTCAATGAATGTTCTGGAGTTCCATACCTCAGAGAGATGATTCCATCTCCTGAAGTTATAAGCTTCATCTAATGCTTTCACATCCATTACAGTCAAATAATTATGAGTACTTCCTGTAGACAATAATGAAATCACAACAGGCCCTATCCTCACATTGAAATAAACTGTCATTGGGCAGCTAATGAACTCAGTAATGATCGGTGTGGCTTATTTGGTGACTTGTCCTGATAGTATTGCAAGTATGGTATATGACCTCACTTATTACTTACGAGTCAATAAAATGTCTAGAATATGGATGTGAGCTCACGAGAAACATTCTAGCGCATTTTTGTTATACGAGTAATTCATTGACTGTAACGTTTATCTGCAAAACTAATTTCCTGTTAACGATTAAAAAGATGTATGATCGTAGGTCTTTATTCTTTAAATTTTACTTTTGTTCAAAAGTTTTTCAGGTAACATCACGTGAACTGAAGCATTTGTCATTTGAAAATTGATGAAATACAAGATCACCCACCTGTCATCACACCGATGAGCATCAAGATGATGCAGAGAAGAATTTGACCGAGTTTGAACTCGCCAATTTGACGGTAAATGTCGTCGAACAGCATGGTGATAGTAGTGTTAAAATATCCAGATAATGGTGTTCTAATATCCAGGTAACAGTAAGTAAATGTTACCTTTTATTTAAAAGAACTTTTTATAAATGCAACAATCGAAGTATAACATAATTAACGTTTTGCTTTTTAGTCGTTTTCCCCATAAAAATTAGAGTGGTCCCAAATGATAGAGTCCCGGAGTGAGATAGCCCAAATGTTGAGCTGTCTTTTGGATCTGGAAAGAAAAACAATAAGCAAAACTTTAATTGGCATTTTGACTCCAATATTAAGTTAAGTTAATATCATGTTTTTGATTATGAATTTCAAAGTATAAGGACTCATTTTAAAGCTAATAATTTAATCTCCCAGTGTTGCCAGGCCAAGTAATCTCCCTGAAGACCAGTAGACACAGATTTTGAATAGAAATTGACAACATGGACATCTTTTATTAGAACACATGGGGCCGATTTCACCAACAGAGTTAAGCCAGGTCCAAGTTTCAGACCTGGTCTTAGTAGTTCAAAATTAAAACTGCAGGATAAATTTTGATGTAAAAATGGCAGCACCTCCTGGTAACAAATTACTTAAGACCAGTTTCAAACCTTAAGCCTGGTCTTAGATATTTTGGTGAAATCGGCCCAGATATATATGTCTCCATCCAATTGTAAAATTGTTTTGTAAGTCATAACTCTCTACATCCTGCATGATACCATTTTACAATGAAATGTTTAATTGGAGTCCTTTTTCTGTGCGGGCCAGGAAAAGGTTCCTCTGAACATCTTAGTGGTTGAAATGTTACCAGGCTTTCATTATTTGCAGTTCCTCTTTAAAGCAAGTACATTATGAATAAAACACTTGCAAAGTCTTGCATGAAACATTACAAGTATTCTTTCACTTTACTGACTTATTTTTTGTGTCAAGAGTTGTTTTAGTACTAACTTATATATAAGATCACAGAGGAAAATATTTCAAATTTGTCTGTTTACGCTTGGACCAAATATGTTATAGAATAGAATAGAATAGAATAATATTTTATTAAAGTCTCACCTCAATATTTTTACATACCTGATCAGCCACTCAATTCCAAAGTTGTCATGACCAGTGTTTATCTTAAGTTATAAGGGAGTACCTGACCGACTGTACTTGACTTTCAATTATCAAGAATGATCATCCGGTGATCTTTGATTATTGTTAGATTAAAATGATCGAAGTGTCACTGACGACTGACTTCATTTTGATATGAGGTTAAAAGGCAGTCGGACTGTATCGATCCATTTCGCTTGTGTAATATGTGCAGTGTCATTTATGATTGGAATACTGAGCCCTCAAAATTTACCATAGACAAAACATTTCAACCTCCCTAACATAAGTCTCACATCTCCTTACATCTGACTCTGGTTTGTTTTGGCTTACTTCCTCTGCCCTTTGCAAGGTCAGGTTCTGGGATCTCAACTCTTTGTAATGCCCGAGACAATTTGTTATCCTTTCTCTTAATATTTTATATTGAAATAAGATTAGATAAGATAAGATTAGATGAAACTTATTTCACGTCGGTGATGACAATAAAAACAAGAAACATAAGCTGCAAAGCTTTTAACTGACAAGTAAAATAACCAACAATAAGGCGATAATATAATATGTTCAAATGAGAAATGAAAAAGGTCAGACTCAAACAAGTTACAGCAATTTCAAGAAGTATGAGTTTCTGCTATAGGATAGTGAAATGTAGCAAATATAGTTCATGTGATTGGTTGAGGGACTGACTTACGTTGCATAAATCTAATTTAAATAGCATAAAACGTGTTTTCAAAGCTCAGTGATGTGTCTGGAGGGACAGGAATTGTTTTGTTTTCCTGCTAATCTGATTTACTTACAAAGCTCAGCTGTTCACCGAAGCAGAATGCTACGTTTTTAATTTCTGTCTGTGTTCAACTTAAGGATTTAGAGGACGTTTTATTTGCTAATAGGCCAATCAGGTAAGCTGAAAAAGTAACGTAGACAGTGAGAAAACTAGTCAAATCAACGCATACTTACTGAATCTGCAGTAACGTCATTTGATATTTACTTTACGAGTTAGTGTCATTCGACAATCATATAGTTTCTCAAACGTAGTACACACAAAGAACAGTCAAGGTCTTCATAGTCAACACAATTGCATATTCGTTGTAATGCATTTACAGTATAACACAAAATAAAGAAAGAAAATGTTCTGTCAGAAGTCCTCTGTTTACCTATTTTGCCTCCTTTCTCCTCTCCACCCCAAATCTCCTTACAACTACCTTTGACTCCCCACCACAACTTTATCCCACACTAAGAACTCGATTAAGACAGCTGGCAATGTAATAACAATAAGCAAAGGCTCACAATATCAATGAAACCAAACACAATGAGGGTGATGGAGTTTTAATTGGCATTAGCTTAATGTAAATTTATAGCAATTTTAAAAGGTAGTTTAAAGTGGGTGAAGGTAGGAAGTGATTTGGAGGGAGCCAAAAGGTGTAAAAGGGTAAGTTCCTTCCTGCTGGGATAGCCGTACTTTATTTTTGATTGTACTGTATTTGTCTTCCTGTTTTTTTATGTTATTGAGACATGGTGGCTCAAATACAGGGGCACCTCACGACAGTGCGTTATTATAATGCCCATATCAGTGTAAGCTCCTGGTTATACCTCTTTTGTGACACTTCTATTCATTTTTTTATGCAACTGGGAGAAAATATCTGTTATGCTGCCAGCTGGGTTGCCAGCAAGCCCAAGCGTCACTCAGCATCTCCGAGCCAGCTGATAAAAATCTTTTTTTTTCCAGCCAGCCACCTCAACTGCATTCTCATTACCTGACTGCAAATTTCATCAGTTGAAAGCCAAAAATTGACTCCCAGCTGACAACTTTGCCAGCTGGGAACATCCTAGCTGACAGTCTGCCAGCCAGCCGGGCACCTGCTGCATAACAGATAATTGGTATAACAGATCATGGGGTGCCCCTGAAATAGAATTGAAAGTGGAATATAACACTACTAAATCTGAACCGGTTGTCAAGCTGCTAGGAATCCACATTGACCAAAAATTAGTGTTATATTCCACTTTCAATTCTATTTGTTGTTTGTCTCGACTGAAACATATTACCTGGAATTTGGAAGGGTTGGTTTTCACATAATTTGCTTTGAACCAAAAAATGTCCTGTTCAGAGGCCTGCTCAAGCTTATCCTTCACAACCGATAGGTTTTTGTGAGAGAAAGACAGAGTGTTATCATCAGCATAATTATAAACTTCACATATATCTTCTTTAAAACTAATAAGAAATTATTTTTGAAAATATTAAAAAAGTAATGGACCCATAAATGATCCTTGTGGGACACCATTTTTTTAAAGTTCACCCACTCACTGCAAATATTTCCTTTTGAGGTAAGCTTGTTTTCTGTTTTGCAGATACTTCATAAATTGTGAGCATGCTTCTTTTGAAACACCATAGGCATTGTAGCTTGGCTGTTAAAAGTCCAGTTGGCAAACTATCAAAAGCTTTAGAAAGATCAATTAGAATACATCGACATGGTAATTATCATCCATCGCCTTCCTCCAATTTTCAATACATTTCACTAAACAGTTAAACAAAAATAAGTCCCCCTTTACGAAAACGTGAATATCTCAAAGACCTCTTCTCTGATTTTAGTGATAGTTGGCCAGTTTGTAGGCCTGCATATTGACAGTCTGCGTGTGTATTTGTAGCTTAATTGCTAAATTTCTGTCTGCGCCAGCAGACCCTGAGTGCACGTACTCCTTTTTTCAAATATCCTTAGTTTTGGTTTTTCCAAAAAAAAATTTACCAAAAGGTGTTTAAACTCCACTCAAATTACTTGTTATTGCATCCAAGGAACCTAAACTGTAAAACTGTTACAAAAGAAGTCTTTAGTTATCTTCTAAACACGATTGAGAAACAAATTTTACCCAGAAACATGATGAGGTTTATCAAGCTGGTGGCTCCATCGCACGGTGAAATTGTTCATATCCATTGGAAAAGCCATGAATTTTTGAAAACAGGGGTAGGCTCACTCGAAGGCTGCTGGCTCAGTGAGGAATAATGCCACTGAGCTATAAATACACACTTGTAAAGTCGATATATGGGGCTATAATTTAGCCAACTGTCATAAATATCAGCGAAGGAATCTTTGTGATATTCAAGTTTATCCAAAGGGGGACTTATTTTTGTTGAACTGTTTAGTACATTATCACTACTATAGAGTTTACGGTAAGCAGAGAGATCATTTGACAGTGTCTGAGACATAAAATTAAGCAACTGGTCACATAAAATTCCTTCATAAATTTTTGAGGTTGAAGGAAGTACACTCACAGGCCTGTAATATTCTTTGGCTAATTGGTCAGATCCTTTTGCAGAGATGAGTTACCTCAGCATTTTAACATTACAGTCAAGGTAATTAGCTTCGCTGATTAGCTTCGCTGAGAAGCTATTGTGGTCCCTGGCACTTCAGCATGTGCGTTAGTGTGTATGTGAGTTGCCTCCTGCAAAAACTATTGAATGCATTTAGATTTTCTTTGGCATGATGTGCTCATTTGTACTACACAAGACCTGATTAAATTTTGGTGACTATTGGAGCTTTTTTGGGCCCACAATTAAAGAAATCTGAAAAAGGCCTCTACAGTGCAGCATGCACTATCACTTTTTGCTGTAGCACTAGCGGCCAAGAGAGTACATATTATTTCTACATTTTCTCTGCAAAAACGGCATAAAACATTCGCAGATGGTGCCAAAGCACTAAATTAGCAACATTTCAATGTTTATTTGATGAAAATCCAACCAGATTCGCCAAAATTAGCATGCAATTGTAGATAATCCAACGAATGATGCTGCAATAACATTCATATATATATATAGCATTTTATTAGACAGCGTAATATCATCAAGATACATGTGTCGTATATATAAGTAGAAGTGTTGATCAACTTATGATCTTTGGGGAGCTATGGCTTTTTGGTGAAAAAAAGTTTGTTTCCAACTTGACACTGAAAAAAAATATTGTTCCGCACATGAAAAAAAAAGTTGGTTTCCACCTGTAGCTAGGGTACCGCAATGTTAAACTTATGAAAACAAAGTTTGTTGAGTGTCCGCATGCAAAAGAAATTGTTCGGCAATGCTTGGCGCACAAAAAAAAGTTTGTCCTGGGGGTAAAAGCCTTAGCCCGGGGGCTAATAGCCCCCCTCCAACTATTGACTGGTCGGCCCCTTATGTGCGGCATCTTGCAGTATTCAAAGTTCAATTTTAAATGGACAGTGAAGCTGTGTGCTCTCCGAGCGCCCGTTCTAGTTACTAGTTAAAATACATTTATTTATTATTGGTGTGAGATTTACACTGATAGCGTTACAACCTTTGCTTAGGAATTTGGGCGAAATGTAATCAAAAGCAGTGGCTTTATCGGTTACAGAAGTTAAAGTTTGTTTAGGACAGCTGTTTGATTACAGGTGATTTCATTAGCACGCGATTTTGGTCATTCACACTTGATAGTGAGAAATCAATGCTAAACAGGGACTTACTACCTTTGATATATAAGATGTGTGACGTTCTATTGCTTCTAAACCAATCAGATTAACCAAAAATGCTATGTATTTTGAGGCCAAGAACCCGAGAATTGCATACTAATGAAATCACCTGTAACAGGGCTGAAATTGAATGGTTGTGAATTGTTTTTCTGAGTGGCATTGGATTAGTTTAACACTTGGATGATCTTTGTAGTGGTCAATGACCTGATCAGCTGACATTTCCTTAACTACAAGTGGTTCACAAAGGTTATCAGCAACATTTACGAAGAATTTATTGAAAGTATTGATTTCATCTGTCGGTTTACTTATAGAGTGCTTTTCATCATCATACATTGTTATGTTTGATTGCTAGTCTTTATATTTGAAACTAAGTTATGATAATTTTACAGTTCAACTCTTTCTCTTTTTTGCTGTGTTGCAACATTGAACCGGATAGCATAAAAGTACTGATACCCTTTTTTATTATCAGAATTAATGA
Organism: Platynereis dumerilii; assembly: GCA_026936325.1. Taxonomy (NCBI): domain Eukaryota; kingdom Metazoa; phylum Annelida; class Polychaeta; order Phyllodocida; family Nereididae; genus Platynereis; species Platynereis dumerilii. Next base: position 4,798,514 of record JAPTHN010000009.1, read on the forward strand.
AGTTTCTTATTCTTTCTTTTTTATCAAATGTACTCCAGCTTACTGAATTAAAGCAAAAAATAACTTTTAAAAATGCTTGTCAGTGTGTGGACTACAAAAGTAAATAATCAGCCAAAGACATGTTTTCCATGAATTCATCTTATTTTGTAACAATCTGAGTAAAACCTTTTGTTTTTGCAAAGTAGGTGTGATGTCTTTTGCCTGAAAAATTCCTTAAAGATTTTGATGTGATCCAAAATCTGATTGGTTGTTTTACAATGATTGGAATGAGCGGGTAAGTGATATTATTCAAATGATGATTTTGAAGATAATTGATTTCGTTTGTGGACTGTCAGCCAATGGTACAGATCTATAATTTTTTCATCTCTACTATTAAAATGATAACATCCTGGAATTATCTGAAGCTGTACCTAATGTCTCGCCCTATAAGTTTGCCTGTGACTCCCCTTTTTGGGGCTATCAGTCTCATCAAAATGTTAATTATGATTTCTGCCAAACCGGGGCCCTTTTGCATCTAAATTTTGTGTATCTCTGTCAAAATGTATATCTAGGTTGAGAGAATTCCGAGAGTAAAAATAAATGAGACCAAACATTGGCCAATATATAAAAACTTTTTATTGTAACATTCACACAAAATAAATAAGAACAAACTTTCTCACCAACAATTGCACAATTAGGTATTTACAACAGTCTATGTTACAAGGTATACACTGTATATATATTACACATGCGGGAACAACAACTGATAACAATTATACAGTCAAGGAAAAAGTTATTAAATTATCAATTATGAAAGTAGAACTATGCAATAATTTAATTAAAATTTCTGATCCATGATATTCATTAAAAAAGCAAGGGAAAATGAGTTAGTTTCAAAAATGCTTTCTTTTGAACAGTTCCTGTAAAATTCGTAACTCAAACATATTGTCAATTTTGAGGCCGAAAACACCTTCAGAAGAAAACACGCGACAAAGGGTTCATATAGGTAAAAAGAACAAATAATAAACAAAGTTTTCATAATTACAAATATTTAAAATTTTTCTTTTCACGATTTTTCCAGACACGATGAAGTCTACACTATACTGTATATATGAAAAATTCATTAGTAAATTTGAGTTGAATACTTCATCCAAAACTGCAAATACATGATCATGATCATACATTCCCACAACTGAGCACATTGCATCATGTTATATACAAATTGTCCATTAAATACATCAGATTTCAGGATTGAAGCATCTGCTTTAGGGACCGTTCAGAATTTATGACTGGGGGGGGGGTGGGAGTTTTGCCCAAGAGGGTACTAACTTTTCACACGTGTTTCAAGGGGGTGGTATTAATTTTTGACAACACTTCTAAGGGGGGGTAAGAAATTTTAACAAAAATTTTTTTATTAAATCCGCATAAACTAACTTTATCCGCGCTTTTTTACGCGCAAAAGTCCACGAAATGGCGTGAATCTGTACGCGTGACCATGTATAAAAGTAAATATGTGTGTATTCATTTATATATATCGAGGGGGGGGGGGTACTAAAAATATGCATGAAACCTAGGGGTGGGGTAATAAAAATCCGCATGAATCTCAAGGGGGGGTATCAATTTTTGACGAGAAGTTCTCGCAAAACTCCCACCCCCCCAGTCATAAATTCTGAACGGTCCCTAATAGTTACTACAAAATTCAACGTAACCCTTTGCTGCCAGAGTAATATTGGTTACATCAAAAGCTCCTTTACAAAAAAATTCTTTTTGCACACTGTCCATTAGATGTAAAAATTCAGAATTGAAACTCCAGCTTTTAAAATTTAGAAAATTCGATATGACCATTTGAAGCCGGATTAATGCCCGGTTCCTCGAGAGCTCCTTTTTCACTTTCAAAATTTGGATTAGGTTTTGCCATTTCTTCGTCGGAAGGTAGTTCTTTTCTGAAATTAGAAAAGGTTGGTGAATTAGATGACACTCAATTATAAATGGTGAATAAAACATTGTTAACATGATTCAAACAGAGTTTCCTCTTGTGGGATATTGGAGCCTTGCACGAATATATTTTATTTGTCATAGATAACATTCTCAGTAAGATAGTATAAAATAAAATATTGATTAGATTATTAAAAACAAATGTCTATAACAGGCATGTTTAGAGTAATACATTCTATTCTGTTTAATGTCTCAAGGGTATAATATTAATGAATTTTTTATTATCAGTTTTATAAAAATTATTAAAATTTCTTTATTCCAGTTTTGAAGTAGTGCACATGCACTCAAATTATCACTGCTGCTCTGAAGTCTGACCTGTACCAAGTGGATGGCTCACCATAAATTTTCAATATAACTTTTCTCTACCTAATATAGCGGTAATATTGAACATCAATAATCAATCGTAATTAGCTGAAATGAAGCTTTTGTTGGCCATCCTGACATTTTCACCACTGTATATACTTCAAATTTCATTAGGCCATTCTGGTTAATTCTTTATTTTTCGCACACTCGTTGTATACAAGGATGAGAATATAATACAACTTACTTTCCAAAATTTTCTGCTTCCTCCAAGGTTTCGGGCAACTTCTTATTTCTTGTTTCCGGGAAGACAATCGATACCAAAGCACCCACCACTGAGAGGACCCCGTAGACAAGGAAAGGTCCGGGGATCCACAATTGGTCCTGAAATAATAGAATCAATTTTTGAGATACCGTATTTTCTGTATTAGACACCCAGTGGGCAGAAGTAATGATGAGCTGCGTGATTAATAGTTGAAATTATTTAACAATCTCAGCTGAAGCTTGTTTATTAAGGTTTCACACAGCCAGCAAGCACCTCCACCAGAGGGACATCAGAGTCATGCTGTCTACAAGTGGACTGCTCTTGCATTGCCACAGATCAGAACATATGCTATCTTGTGTTGCCACCGAGTGACTAGTGTGCTATTCAGCGAGCTCCTGCGAGCGTCCACCAACTTTCGACCAGAAGAACACACACAATTATGTCTGGAAGACACCGGGGCTGTTTCTGAGTGTGCTGATGGCCTCGTCTACTTCCTTAGAGAATGTGATTGCCGAGTCTGACTCTGGTATACATCAATGTTGGATAGAAATTTTGTGAATGTGCAATGAAATTGGAACTATTTCTTGGGACAGCAATGCTGTAGCATAGGAAATCAACTTTTGTGCCAGGTGGCAGCAGCATGCAGTTCTCAGTTTCACCAGAAGTGATTAGCGGACTGAGTTGTGAAGTGATAGATCTATATGAATAGTATTGTATACTTACAAGTAGAGCTATCTGTGGCTGGATCAGTCCACCAACACGAGCCATCATTGATGAAGAACCTACTCCAACATTTCTCAAGACGGTGGGGAATAATTCTGCGGCAAAGACATACAGGATGGCAAAGCAAGCTGATCCAAATGCTTTTCCTAACATCATCATAGTGATGAGGGCTGTCTGCATGGCTGGAAAATAGAGCAAATACTTCATAAAGAAAGTGCAAATATTTCAGTAGTTATTATATTAATACAAAAATAACAGTGTGTAATGAATTTTCAGCATGTATTGCTCAACTTCAGATAAGTTAATTGGCACCAAAATCTTAGTTGGGTGCATTTGCTCTCCACACTTCGTTGGAAGCATCCCTCTACACATGAGGACAAATGAAATCAAGTAGTTAGTGCAAATATTTTCTAACTTTGCTTTGAATAGAATATTATTATGTCTCTATTGATTTCCAACTTTTCATCCCAACTAGAAAGGTACCAAATCAGTGTTAAATGAGTTAGTTGGTACCAAAATCTTTCTGTATGCATATATGCCCCAATACATATGTTGGAAGCATCTGTGCAAACAACTGAACATGATGAAAGGTTACATCCAATATTATTGAAAATAGATTCTTGCACATTAATTTCAATAAGATAATATATGACTATATTGATATCCCTCCTAGGGCTGCACAATATATCGAAATTATATCGTTATCGTGGTATCACATGCCACAATATCGATATCGTGAAAGTTTAGATATATCGATTTTCAAAATACAGCTCACTTTTTGGCCGTCGAATGATTTTGTGGCGGCAAAAAGATCATTTGAACGTCAGTTTAGGGTGGCGGAGGGTACAAAAGGGGCAGATTAGAAACATTTGGGACTTTATTTGATGAATATCCATAATCAAGTCAACTTTCATGCAGCCAGCACCAATTGTGTTCAGTATAGCCCCACTGGGTCAGCAGGGAGCAGTCATTGACGGAAGGGAGCAGTTCTTCATTTTATGTAATATCGAGAATTTATCGTTATCGACAATTCATCAACCTCACATATCGTTATCGAATATTTTTCCAATATCGTGCAGCCCTAATCCCTCCCATAACTGGAAGATACCAAATGATGAACAATAATTATTGACATTGTTTAAAAGTCGGAGAGGTGAGAATTCCTTCAAGAGAAAAATAACTCTACACACGATCCAAACCAACTGACTTAAGGGATTCTTAAAATGATAAAGGACACAATATATCTTCTTACTGTCTTTGTTGAGGAAGGGGATACTGAGCAAATTGAACAATCCAGCTCCGAGGAAGGTAACGATTGTTGGCCAACGTCGACCAACAAACTTCAGAGCGATGATCGATCCAAAATATGCTGGGATTTCAACAATTCCCGTCAAGAAATTATTGAAGAACAAGTCTCCCTCAAGAAGAGACACACCAAGAGATAGACCATAGTATGTGATGCTTGTGGTCAACCTGAAATCAGGAATTAAGACAATTGAATCTGAGAATTGTTTGTTGTTAACAAAATAAATTTGGTATTCAATTTTAGACTAACTGATTTTCTTTTATGACGCAGTTTTTGAACTCAAAGGCTTTTTTTTTGCTTATTAGTTATAAGTTATGGTTATAATTTGTGGTGATTTGCAACATGATTCTGGATAAGACTTCAAAGTATAAAAATTAATAAAAAGAGAGAAAAACAATACCCCACAATTTATGTGTTTTTTTACTATTCTTTTTTTTTTAAATATTATCACTGTTACTAATTCTTAATTCCAAGCAGTCAAATCTAGTTACTATTAAAGAGTGACTTTAACTGATTTGTATTTCTACTGATAAAATGTTGGCTGTGATATATATTTGTAATATACCCACCATGCCATCCACATACAGAGTGTGATGATTCTCATTCTTGGAGTTTTAAACAAATCAAATAATACTGCTTTGTCTTCCTCACCCTGAAGAGAAATATTTTTAAATGTTTATTTTAAAATAAATAGCATATATAAATTGTATGTAAAATTATGATACCACTTGTGTTATCAAATAGAATGACATATTAGTGAAAAATTACTTCATTTGTATTATTGAATAACATATTGTACCAAGCCTTTTTTAGGTTAAGACCTAGAGACTAGTAATTCTTTTCATGATAGTTCAATCAGAGATGCACATCATTCTATCACCCCTGAATTGTCTTATTTGATAAAAATATATTGTCTTACCCCATTTTTATTATCATCTAAGCTGAGATTTTCAGGTACTTTTGTTCCATTGAATTGAGCAATTTTGTGCAGGACTGCCATGGCTTCTTTTTCTTTGTTGTGCGTAATAAGCCATCGCGGAGATTCTGGTACTAACCTGAAAATTTTGTAATTGGATTTCAAGACAAGAATGTTGCAGAACACATTCTTGCATATTTTGCATACAACCTACATTTGAACATACAGATTGTGTTAATTAATCATCTTGAAAGATAATATTCCATCATCTATGAATTGTGACCTTTCTCTAGTCTCTACTTATTATCTTAAAATTGAATGATGTCTTAGCCATTCAGAGAACATAATATATATATATATATATACCCTGTCAGCATGCCTCGGCGGTCCAACGTCTGCCCAGCGTCAGTCCGATGTCAGTAGCATCAGACAAGCTTCGGGCCGACGTTGGACCGCTGAGGCACGCTGATAGGGTATGAAATTAAAAAAATTGAAATTGAGTAATAGATAAACTTACCAATAATAGGATACAAAAATAAGTGGACATATTCCAAGGACTAGTTGAAGTTTGACAAAATCACGAATTGCATAAGATAATCCTGAGAGGGTCATAATTCCAAGGGCGAAAAAGCCCTGGACAAAAATGCCAGTTTCCATCCGAGCGGAGGGACCGATAATTTCCATAGCTGAAAGGAATAAAATGTTAAATAAAAATAACTATAAATAAAATAGTAATTACACCAAATTGTCACTGAATAAAATATATCAATTTTAATTAACTTTTAAGTATGAAGCTGTATGGATACAAGTGTTAAATGGTACTATCATAAATTCCTAAGACAATCACAGTAATTTCTCATGCAGAAAGTCATAGATATAATCTAAGACATTTGTAGAATAAATCTCTGAAATTTGTGAGTGAATCGAAAGAAGGGGGATAATGCTAGAAAATTTCAGTGAGAAATTGTAATAATGATCAAGGTTATTTAAAATAAATTCTAATAAGAGAATAATTATTTAAAATATTCTTAGATAATAAAAAAAAACAATTTCGTGATTCTCACACATTTTTTTATATTCTTTCTGATTTTTGAAATAAATTATTTAAGACAACCTCAAACATTTCTTGGAGGATTATGAAATTTTTTTAGCGATTTCTTCCCAGGTATTTCTGGGACAACAACTTCATTGTTTTAGCCCTTGAGAACCTTCAAATGTCCTTGATACTTTAAATATATAAAATGATATTATACTTACAAATAACAAATGAGGTAGTATAGGCTCCAGCTGCGAGAGCTCCAACACAAAATCTTAAAGCGACAAAAGCTATGTAATTGGGGACAAAGGCTGCTGCCAAGGCAAAAATAGTCCAAAAGAAACTACAAAACACAATCGTCTTAACCCGGCCAATTCTGAAATAGAGTGAAAAATACAAACATCTTCAGAGTCATTTGAAGCAGGAAACACAAGATACTTCTAAAATTTACTATATTTTTTTTTAATTAATATTACGGCTGAAATACAACCTTTGAGTTTAGCTCATGAACAACAGTACACTACATATTGTATTATATATAAATATTTTATAGTTGTATATATTCTCATTCATGAAATGCAATGCAGCATGAAATACGTGGTGAGCCTTTCACAATGATACAGTTCAGGGCAGCCTTGGAACATTGCCATGGACAGAGACAATGGGAACATTGCCCAAGGTTCCCATGCAATAGCACACAATAGATGATATAATTATATTTACCTGTCAGACAATTGGCCAAATACAAGACATCCAACCATCACTCCTGCCATGTAGATTGTCTGGATCATGGACACAAGGTATGCTTTGTCACAAACTAAATCCCACTGTAATGAACCCAGCAAAGACATTTAAGAGACACATCAACAACCGACAGTCTGTTACTCTCCACTGCGCACAAGTTACTTTCCCAGTCTTTGAATCCCTGAAGAAATCTTCACAAAAAAATTGTTTAGTGCTGCAGAAACAGGTCATAAGGATTTTTGACGGGCAACAACTTCAAACCATTAGTCGAAGTGAAAATTGAAAATAAAAAAGATGACATTAGAATCTATTGCAAGCACAATGAAGATGATTTTAGATATGTTTTTGAGGAAAGAAGAGATCTCTGTTTCAAATGCAGCCAAGAACTTCAAATTTAGAAAACCCAATATGCTATTGATAAAAATCCCTTGGAAAATTGGTCTCCCAGTAACACCAAACAGCAATAACTTGGAGACCAAATATGTTCAATGGGAGACCAGATGGTCTCCAAGCTATTATGTTAGAAAATACACTGAGCAGAAAATCGTTTAATAAATGGCAAAACTTAGGCCTACCTGGTTGATAGCAGTCAGAGAGAACACAGTCTGATCATAAACCCATCCATTGGTGCATTTTTGGATTTCAGCATCAGCCAGTCCAAGTTGTGTTCTGTTCCAATTTACTAATGTCTCGTTGCTGAAAGAACTGCAGAAGAAGAAGATGTACATTGTGTCAAAAACAGACAGAACAATGTTCATCCAAACACAAACATGTTTCTTTCACATAAACATAAATTAAGCAAGTGTGGCAATACAAATTTTCCCCTGTAACTCCTTTGAAGGAAATTGGCTTAATGCATTGATGATACTATTATCGAGTCATTGACTCTCTTTTCTTTTATCATCTTTGAAAGAAAACATTGAAATTTGTGCCCTCAATTTCATTTTAAAGAAAGTGAACATTGCGCATTACTTTCCTCTACTTAGTTAAAAACTAAAGAGTTGAATATATTCTCCTTTATTAGTTTAAGTAGTAAACATTTTACTATATTCTCCTGTACTTTGTTTGAAAAGAAATCTCTTCTCTGTTTCATTTTAAACATTGAATCCTTTTCTACTCTATTTTGTTTAAAGAGTAAAAAGTGGAATCCATTCTCCTGTTTCTAGTTTTAACAAGTAATCATTGAACACTATTATCCTATACTTTGTTTAAAAGGTCAACTGCAGAATATCTTCTCCTTCATTTAGTTGAACACTATTCTCTTCCATTTTGTATAAAAATTAGAATTAGAATCTCTAGAAAAACATACCTGTAGTTCAATTTATAGATATGACAGGAGTCATATTTTCCATCCACCATCGGAACTGCAATGTGTTTTTGCTGATCATGAGAAAAGTTCTCCAATTCCGGAACGAGGCACCAATGTGGCATGTCTGCGGCGAGGAAGGTGATGGAGACATGATGCCAACCTAAGTAGAAATAAATAAAGGAAGGTAGTTTAAATTATTTAATTACCTATATTATTTATTTCAATGAATGTTCTGGAATTCTGCACCTCAGCCGGAAAGATGCTTCCACTATCTATCTACAATTGTAACTTTCACCCAATCACTGTGACTGTGTGACATCCATTACAGTCGAATAATTACGATATGTACATCAAGCAACAGTTGCTTTTACCAATTAAAAAGATATAGACCTATACTCTTGAAAATTTAAATTTTGATCTTAGAATTATAGGTAACATTGTACTGAACTGAAGCATAGAATAACATATCTTTAAAAATGAAATTGATGAAGTACACCTTCACGCACCTGCCATCATGCCGATGAGCATCAAAATGATGTAGAGTAGAATTTGACCGAGTTTGAACTCGCCAATTTGACGGTAGATGTCGTCGAACAGCATGGTGATAGTAGTGTTAAAATATCCAGATAATGGTGTTCTAATATCCAGATAATGGTAAGTAAACGTTACCTTTTATTCAAAAAGAACTTTTTATGCAACAACTGAAGTATAACGTAATTAACGTTTTCGACTTTACTCGTTCTCTCCATAAAATTTAGTGTGGTCCCGAATGATAGAGTCCAAGCGTGAGATAGCCCAAATGTTGAGCTGTCTTTTGGATCTGGAAAGAAAAAGAATAAGCATACCTTTAATTTGCATTTTGATTACATCTTGTCCAACGACATGCGAGCTGGTTGCTCCACATCTGCAGCCCGGATCTGTAGTTCACACATACGCAGACTCACGAGTAGATGAGCTAATTTGCAATTCGTTTATCGTGATGTCTTGATGCTGTTTTTGTCAGATTTTTGATGACGGCCAGCCATTCTAAAGACGGGACAGACTCTACACAGAGTAAGTTAAGCCATTAAGCGATGTCTTTAATTATGAGATGCTAAGTATAATGACTCAGCTTAGGCCCCACATAATTGATTCTTTGCTTCGCGGACCCGCCGACACAATAGATTTCCTGCCGATGGAAAAAAAATTTTTTTTTTTGTTTTTTACATTATAAAAAAAAAAATTTCACCTTTTTTTTTTGTCCTACCGACCGACCCTAGAAAAAGTGCCTTGAGAGGATCCGAGAAGCTAAAGATCAATTATGTGTGGTTGGTAATTTAAAACCACTTGTTCAAACAGCAGAGACACCTGTTGTTGATGATGCACACCAAATATTACCCCGCTGTCCACCCCACTGACCTGGTTGCTATGAATAGAGCCAAAAGAGTTACAAATGTCACAACACCACTGCTGATGATGTCACAGTAGCTGTACATGGTATGACAGCTGGAGATCAAGGACCAATTGAAAAGTAATTTAAAAACTTTTTGTTATGTCAATGATTACTCTAATCAGGTCAGTGATCTCCTCCACCCTCCTCACACCTCCCTATGGTCTCCTTGATTTCTACTTTGATCTCCTAGAATTCTCCTTCTGGCAAATGTTTCCTCCTTTAGGTCTCGTTTAAATCTCCTTACAATCTATGAGGAGATGTTAGGGAGGTTGACAAAGCAATTTATATAATTTTTCTGTCCACTTGGATATTTATATCGATACAAATTATAAATACAGGCATTAGGCCTAATATATATCAGTACTTTATACCGTGGATTTATTTTGAATGGAACAAAGATACATAAAGCCACCTCCCATTACTTTTACAGCTGTTACCGCTAAACTACGATACCCGTCGTAGAAAATGGCAATGTTTTAAGGTGCTGGTTCTAAGGTGCACTGAAATTGATAAAAGCATCATGTGCTCAGATAAAAGAGGCCCTTGGAACTTGAAAATTTCTCAGAAATATCCAGACATTTTCCAAATATATATTAACAATATTAACAACGATGTTTCTATCTATATCTATCTATCTGATCATACAAGATCTTGCCCATGTTAACCCACGACAAAGACAATACTATCTCTCGCAATCTATTTTGAGCACTTGCCCTCAGTACTTTCGAAATAAATTTTGTTAATTTCAATGAGAAAACAAATAGTATCGCTGGTGAAAAAATCTAAGGAGATTGTGAAAGAGCATTTTTTCATTCACAAGTTGTTTTGATGGTCCTTTAGTAAGTCAGTAAGTAGGTTGATGACCAAAAAACAATCAATTGTTCAATCATTAATTCAAACAATTTCAGTAAACGTCATTGTGGCTGGATGTCAGCAATTGCCAGAAAAATATATAAGAACAATCAAATGTCTTATAATTAATTTTAAAAATTCAGTACATATTTCATCATCATGGTGTGATGTCATTATTACTATTTATGCAACAAGACAAGAATTTCTTTCTGGGTTCAAAGAAAACCTTTTTGACCTGATCATTAGTCTTGATTAGTCACATTCAGCTGAAATAGTCAAATAAATGAGGATGCCAAAACACTTTGTTGTAAATATTCTTTTGCTTCAATGAAATTTTTGCTGTGTGAACCAAGATATCAAATACAATGTACACATAAGATCACAAAGGAAAATATTTCAAATCAGCTTCTTTTCACGCTTGGACCAAATGTGTCTTGAATGACAACAACATGATATCGAAATCATCATGACCAGTCCTTATCTTAAGTTGGTATAACAATAAGACAGTACCTGACCAGCTGCACTTGACTTTTAAATTAATGGTCAAGTGGTTGACATAGTTCATTTTTAAGTTCACCAATCTTAGAATCAATGACTTTTGACTTCATTTTCAGGTGAGGTCAACTGAGGCCAGTTGTGTAAGAGGTGCACAAGGGTGATATCCCCCTCCCCATATTGAGCCGGTGCCTCCTAGGCTTCCATCCACACAAAAATTGTGGTGTACGTCTTCTTGAGACCCCCTAGTTACACTACTGACTAAAGCACTCGGACAGTATCGATCCATTTTCCTCACGTAATATGAACAATGTCATTTTTGTATCATATACTGAGACCTCATAATTTATTTATCATAAATAAACAAAGCATTGTCAACCTCCCTCACATCTCCTCATAGATTGTAAGGAGATTTAAACAAGACCTAAAGGAGGAAACATTTGACAGAAGGAGAATTCTAGGAGATCAAAGTAGAAATCAAGGAGACCATAGGGAGGTGTGAGGAGGGTGGAGGAGATCAAAGACCTGATTAGAGTAATTATTGACACAACAAAAATTGAAATATACTTTCACTTGGTCATCCATCCTTGGATGACTCATTACTTGATACTACAGTAGGGCATTCATGTACAATACACTAAGCGGAATAAATATAGAGAGTTATAAATACATGTTAAAAATATAATGCTGAAATCAAGTTTAAGGAATCAAAATAAAAAGTTTTGACATTGCTTATATTGTACTAAATTGATTGGAAGGGAATCCTTCTTGTAACTTTTGAAATTTTTTATTCCAAAGAAGATACTCAAGGTTTAAGATTTCTTCAACAACCCACAGGACATGTTTGTCTCATACACCATTTCAAATTAAAAATCTAAATTAAATATCTTGCAAACCATTAATTTTCAATTATGTGTACTCAATGTTTTGTCTTCGTGTCTCCATTGGTGTTTCCCATGGAACTTTGAAGGTTGTAATTGCCCTCTCCTATACTCTTGACATTTATTAAGAGACTGTAGTCCCCATACATGCACAACAGGCAACAGCAGCTAGTGAGCTGCCACCGGCAGTGAACTTTGCCAGAATTCACATGCAACAACTGACAGGCAACTGCTCCAGTGTTGGAACAACAGCCTGGAAAGTTCAAACTGACACATTACAGCCAAACACTTTGATATAGATTAGAGTGGACTGTGGCATGGTGAAAATGGCACTTCGTGTGTCATCATGCTGATGATTTGTCATGATCAAACCCAATACTTTCAATGTTAATTTGATTGAAGGAGACTTATCCCACTTGTTGGTGACAGCCAAACGAAAGGATTATGCATCTGAGACTGAGTTTTACTCTAAAAATCAGTTAATATGACAAATTAAATGGCCTTCTCTTGATCATGACTAATCAAATAGCCTCTATGCTTCCCATGTTGAATTCGGAGACTTTCTCAGCTATCATGAGTCACGAAGTGCCATTTTCTCAGTGCAACAGTCCACTTGCTTTGCATATCAAATTTTCTGACATTTTCAAGACATTTATCACCCAGTACAGGGGTTACTCAGGGCTAATCACTACCTGCACCTTGTTTTGGCATTTGTGACCAGTATGATCCAGCCCGTGCTTTCAAACTGCAATGTACCGGTCCAAAGTGGCCTGTTTCGCATCACTGTATCGGTTACGTAATATTAATTTTATCGGTTTATCATGAGATCACCTATCACTATCTATTCGTGACCAAACTTCTCATTTATAAATATAGCATAATCAATACAGGTCAAATCAGGCTCTTTCAAATCATTTGGTCACATTGACACCACCGACGGATATAAATATATGTTCTCTCGCTCCGGACAAGTAATTTATCAGTTTCATCAAATGAAATGGTAGTATATAATGTGCCAGTTTATTAGACCTTCACATTTAATATTAGTTTCATTGTCTCACAAAATGACTTCTATTTGATAACATTCCTTGAAAAATGACGATAGATGATTGCAAGTACATCTTGATGAAACTCAACTTTTGATAACTCAACTTGTCTTATCGAACTGCAAAATTTTCCACTCCCATATGTTTTAAATTGTTAAAGAATGTCTAAAGAATAAAAGGAAGGCACTATAAATACATAACATTATTGGCAAAGATGGGCACACAAAATAGGACCATATTGTAAATCAATTAAGGAAGACAAATGTCTCCGCGTTGGGAGATGCATCTTGATATTAAAGTATCCATGCACTGAAACACTAGTTTTTTTAAGTGTCATATCCCTTCTCATGGTTTTGGAAAAAAAGAGCAACTACATATATTGGAATTGAATAAAATTCCTGGTAAACGCTTATTTACAAATATAAATATAGGCCTTCTACGGACAGAATAAACAGCAAAAACGACTGCACAACTTTCACTCGCAATGGAAGAAAATACTTGTGAATAAAAAATTTCAACTTGTGTATGATTTTGATGTTGTGTAGACCAAGGTTAAAATTTCTGTGTGTGAAATGTTTAGTTTTATCCTACATATTTTCACTAGGCCGGATAGCAATTCAGTGCTTACGAAACAACTAGTAATGTCGCCTTAAGTTTCTGACCTGTAACATCACTTGACGAAAGTGCAAACGCCTACAATTCTTATGTTTTCTTTTTAGTTCTATCGATTTTTTCATGTCGAAGTAGCCAATTATGTGAGTGGATCAGAAGTATGTTATGATATTTTGGCAGTTTCGCTCTTTGGCCAACATGTTGCAACACTCACAACTACCCTAGAGGGAGCAACTGTGCATGATGATTTTGTTTTCTATTACAGAGTATGAAGATTTCTTCAAGAATCATTTTATGACAATTCAAAAAAGTGTCAATCACATCTTGGCTAACAAATTGATAGAATTAGACGTAATTGAATTATCTAAAACAGTTGACAGTATAAAATGTTATTATTAAGAGGGTTATTGTCCTATCAAGCCTCCTGTCAATATCAGCTGGCAGTTCAAAAACTTGGTTTGCCTCCGTGAGTCACTATGGACTTAATTCATAGGGCTACAAACATGATTCCAATACCAAAGCAAACATGTACCAACTCACCAACCAACAAACCTATCTACATGTATCTACTTAGATATAATTTGAGACAAATTGACTATTTTCACTTCAATAAGCCTATTGTGATTACGTGCATTGTAGAATGTTACTATGAAATTTTTCATAGTTTTCAAAATATCTTGTAATGACTGATTCTCACTGTATCAATGTATCATATTCTCTCGCACAAGCATCAAAGTTCTGTAATATGTTTAATTTTTTTTGTCTTACTTAAGCCCAATATCATTGTATTGGACATCCTCAACAACATTGGTGTACCTTGCACAATTTAACATTATGGTAGGCCCCTCCCCAAGCTAAATGTGGAAACAAGCTCTTTTTTCTAAATATTTTGATGTGTTGAACAAACTTTTGTTTCATTGAAAGTCCAGAGCCTCCCTCCCCTCTCCTTGCCAAGTATTATCTGGTCAACCCTTCAAATTTACACCATGACAGTTTGAGATCACTGATCTGTAAGTTTGTAAAAAATGTTTGAGAGTCATTGATCCTTGACTAGTCTAAAGACTAAAGCACAGTTGGTGAAAGGAACTTAGTTAAACCAGGTTGAAAGAAGTTAATACCTGGACTAACTGTTAAAACTATGTTGGTGAAATCGGCCCTAAGAGTCCCAAAATTAGTTTTATTGAATTCTTTGTGGCAAACATACCAGCAAGAAGCTTAAGAAAAAATTGATGAAGAAGTTCAAGTCACTTCCTTTGGAAGCATGTCTACGAGATTGGTAGAACAATGAGCATGTATGATTGTTTGGGTTGCAATTGATTACAGTGTGCCATCTATTCTATTCACTGATTGTTGTTCTATTTTTTTTTTCAATACAGCCTAAGTTTTCAGGAAATATCACGACAACAGCTTATAAACAAGACTCTAAACTGACATAGAAATAATTTAATTTTAATTATATAAATTTGAGATTGTTATTAATGATTATGACTTAATCAATACTTTGATAATCCCAGATGGTTTTCTGAACAATATCTGTGAATTTGATTCATTGTTGGTTTGTGTTATAAAAGTGATTGTTTTGGTTTCGAGTGACTAACTCCGATAGAACAGCCCAGGAGTATAACTGTTGGCACTATTAGAATAATTATAAGACTTTATTTTATTAGTCTGCAATGATTAAAAAAAAAGTTTATAGCACCACAAAACACAAGCCCATTAACGACAAATTACAAATCTATAAGCGACATGATATCATTTTACTGTAATTTATGTTGTCTGCATCAATTTTAATAAATTGATAATTTAATTAAAACCGAATCTGATGTACAGTGTATATATTTTGTATTAGACCAAGTAGAAACAGTACCTTATTAGGATGATGTTGATTCATGAAAATCCAAACCTGTAATGAAATTTTCTGTGAGAAACCAATTAATTTATAATCTCAAATTATTGATTGAAAAATTCCTTAAAGATTTTAATGTGATCTGGAATCTGATTGGTTGAATCGCAGTGACTGGAATGAATGGGTAAGTGATAGTATGCAAATCAGTTAAGATAGTACACTTAGCGCACAGTAAAAATTTACAGTCATTTTTGCGACAACATCAGAGTTCAACTTAGGGACAATATTTATAAGGGACGATATTTATGACACAGTGCCAATAAATGACAGGCGTTTACATTTCTTAATTCATAAATAATAACATCAGGTATGATGGTGTATCTGTTCAGATTTAAAATACTCGTCGATATTAGACTTTTCATTCAAGGCCATTTTGACTTAATTGATTTGACCTCAGGGAGATGTCAGCTATCGCCTCACATCAGAGATATCATCCTGGCGTCAGCCTGATGTAAAATACTGCAAAATGTCCCGTGGAACTTTTTTTTGGTCAACTTTAGTTACAAAAGTCCCTCTGACAATTACAGTTCTCGTCATATTTACATGGAATCTCAAGTTCTTTTTTGTGCTGTTGAACTTTGTTGTCAGAGATGACTGTATTCTAGCATAGCAATATATATGCAAAATAACTACAAGCTTTAATGTCATTTAATTAAAGCGCTAACTACAAAGACCTATGCGTCCATGAAACTTTGAATTTCGTCAAAAATATCCTTCAAACGCAAAATTAAAATTCTGCCAGGCACCCCAGGTGTGACTGTAACTTTAACTGCATCTTTTGGCAGTTCCTGTTATCTGAAGTATCGAGTAGTTATCAATTGCTGATATGATCACAGGCACTACAACTGGAGATAGGGAATTAAAGGCGCGCGTAGATACCAGAAAATTGTGAAATTTGACACAAGATTAAAGATTAATCGAAACCTTTCGCAGCATTTTATATAATATTTGTGTCATGTGATCAGTGTACATCAAGTCACATGATAAGATCTCACTTCAGAACAAGAACTTTAATGCTGATATCATCACAATGTAAAATGAAACGTCATTGCCGGTGATAAGTTTGAAAAGGATTTTTTTGCTGAAAATATTTTTTTTGGCTGAATTTGCCATTATAGATTGCAACTTGTTCATGATGCTAAATTTTATTCAGCTGCTTCTTCAGCCACTTTATTCTCTAAATATATTTTTTATTCACCTGAAATGGTTTAAAACAAAACATTTATTTAATTTTTGTATGTATCTATGAGTTTAATCAACAGTGTATTTTTACACAGTTTGACATCACACTATGATTTTATGTTCACAACATTAAATAAATTGTGTAATGCATGACCATTCAGTGAGATGACAATTTGATATTGCGACAAAGTTAAGCCTTTTGGCAATAGATCAATACTTCTTGCAAGTGCTCAAAGATTGCCAATAGTATGTTCCTAATTTTGATTTAATTTTTCTTCCTTCTAGTAATTTTTCTTATTTATCATGGTTGTCCAATAAAAGAAAAAAGTTGATTTTGTTATCACCAACTCAAAATCGCTGATATGTTCTTTATCATCGATCATACCGTAGTTGTACAGAAATTATGAAGAATTGGAAAACCTATACTTAGTATAGCTAATTCAAACAAAACACCTTTTTATATCTTTTTTTATATATCACCGTGAATATTTATCACAGTGACTGTAAATTTTCAGAAGTTGTATGCATACAGCTACCCTCTTTAAGAATTTGCATCACCTAAAACGCTCAATGATTTTTTTGGTTTATAATATCGATATCGCCTGGTCAAATATTCCACAAAATTCAAAGAATTTCATATCAATTCCTGCTCAAGATAGTCGTTCATAAGTTCAAATTCAGATTAAATTTTGATTCCGCATCGTGAAAGGTTATAATGTCAGCTTCATTGTATTGATATGATCCTTCATTCATGACCCACTCGTATGTTTGTCCCATATATGTCTTGTATAGTTCAATAATACACAACACAACCCAACCCATCTCCACGCATTCAAAACATGATCGAAGCGCAGCTGAGGGTATGCTGCAGCGCAACTTCCGTTCTTTGTCCAGTTGATAGGGAAGTAAAGTTGTGCGCCTAAGAAATTGGTCAGAACTTTTGAAACGCTCGTCGTATATGAATTTATCAAATCATATTTAAGGGCAGAATTGAGGCACAGTAAGTTTTGCTCAACACAGTACTACTGGACAGATGATAAAGCTGGCATTTGAAGTGGAGTGTGACAAACAGCAATTATCAACTGGGACTTGGTGCATCTGTTTATCGCAATTTCTGAATGAATTACAATTTTTATAATGAACTGTTCTATAAGTAATAGACCACAAATTCCATTATTCTATAGTGTTATTATCATCATATGTGTTGATCACTTCTAATTTTAGGCCTTTTTTAATTTTGTTCCAGATTTTTATAGTTCTATGTTTACTAATTTTTCTAAGACACTAGCCTTGCTGTCAAGTTAATATTTCACTAACTGTTATTACAGATCTCATATAAGTGTGCCATGTCCCATGTCAATATATGCAGAGATGATGTCAGTATCTCAAAACTGACATCACTATCTGGGTACTCCCTGTGAGCATTTGAGACCACAGCTCAAGTATCCAACTGCTAATAACAAATTATGCTTGCTGACTAAGTGTGAATAACAACTGATTGTTTTGTTTTCGTATGTATAATAATTAGTGTGCATGATGGTTTATTTAGTTGAAGCATGCTTACAGGGATTAGAAACTATGGGCGTTTTCAAAACATCAAACAGAATGATCATTCATCATTGCTCACCAACATTTTAGCAGTTTCTGTAGATTTATAATGATCTGATCAGGGAAGGTCCCAAGTAACACAGAGCTCTGAAACTGTGAATATACCATTGCTACATCAACATGCTCATACTGACATCACAATGTCATGAGCACTGTGGCAGTTGAAAAGAACATGGCACACTCAAATGAGATCTGTAATAACTTTCAGCTTAGCCACAGGGCTGATTTTGCAGGTCTATGTGACACAAGCAGCATCAGCCTATTCTGTTTCCAAGGAAACAACATTTTCGACAATGGTTGTGAATCAATAATTTTATGGCGTAAACAGTCCGACTGGAACTACTTATTCTATATTGGACTTGAGCCGATTCTTCTCGTTGGTTGATGATTCATGACGTCAGATGACAACTTGAGTGTACGGTTCTTTAACTGTCAATATTCTTTTCCAATGACAGTTCTTTGTCATTTTCGTTATCAAGTACATCGAAATTTGTTGTATGATCGATTTGACGAATGTGAAACAACATCAACCTGATATCCTAGTGACGTTTTACACTCTTTCTTTCAGATAATATTTATAAATTCAATAGTATCAACATCCTTGTCTTATTGACAAACACACAACATCATTTCCAAAATAGGAACTGAAAATTTTCCCATCAACACATCAAGAGCAGCAGATGCATGGCCTAAACCGGCAAATTTTCGAAGTCAACAAACGCATTCACTTTGCGCATATGTAATTACGTAAGCAGCATTGATCGAAATTCCTCAACTTGATAATAAAATTAATAATTGCCTCCTTTAATCTACTCCAAATCTACTTTAATCTACTATAAATCTCATTTAATCTACTCTGGCCCTTCTTGTTCTGATAACCTTCAAACCGCATCTCCTCAAGATTATGTATCTACTTATTTAACATTGTTTAATGTCTCATATTCTATCCTTTAAGAAATACTAGGGCATGGATGAGGCAGGCATGATGATCAGGCTGCATTGGTCAGGTTGGAACTTCTTGACCCATGGTCTGCATGTCGATTTTATCAGAATTTGTCAATTGATAAGTGTCAAAGACACACAAATGTCATTTTCTTCAAATTTCTTCCAAACTTGCACATTTTGAAGCTTCGACTTATTGTATTATTAAAGGTAGGCATTTTCAAGAGCTTTCACAAAGAAGAACATAGTCTTACCCGAAAAAGAAAAATAAGGTGATTTATCAAATTCCACCCAATCTGTATTTTATTTCGTACGATCTCAAAATCCCCGACTGTTCAACTAATTACCACACTCTGCATTAAGTGTGTGCATCTTACTACGAAGCGGTCCCATGCAGACATGATCTGACTACCGTAATATGGGGTGAATTGGGACAGAATTGAGGGTTTTTCTGTCATAGCATGGTCACAAATCAACTTATAAACCTAAATATGGCGCCTAATTATGTCCGACCTCAAGGTCCAACTATCCCTAGGAACATTAAAAGATATCTTTAATTTTCAATGATTTACTCATGAAAAACTACTGCCCCAATTCACCCCTTATTTTGGGGTGAATCGGGACAGTCCTCTATTTCTATGAAATGATACTTCCTGGAACGTTTAGGTGATTGCTACTTGTGAATGGACATTAGAAAATATATTTGACACGCAGAAGAAAAAATTGAGAAAAATCTCAACTAATTTATATGTAAAATCTGCAGATTTGTAAAAAATATGATAAATGATAAAAAAGTATTTAATATGTATTTATCTGTTAATTACGCCATACATAGGTAATTCTGGACTAAATCCAATATCAATGATGACAATTCCAATAATATTCTTTAAAAAGCCATGCTAGTACATTCAAATGAAAATTAGTAAGGTTATTTTTGCTGAATCTGAAACTTTGTCATTGCCCAGGATCTGAACCTATGACTAAACATACAAAATCCCACATCTAGTCAATTACTGTGGTGCCTTAGCATGCCAAAACTAGCTTAATAAAATTTCCTGTTTGATTGGTACCTCTAATATTTATGCTTTTTGTGTTTCAAGCAAAGTTTTGACCAGCTCAGAGAATTCAGTTTCTGCAGGGCCAAGTTTAAAGTGCTGCAGCTCCTCACTGCCTGCAGTTAGAATTATAAAACCCGGCCACAATATTTGCTCAAATGTATGCTAGAATTATGCCAAAAATTACGGACCTGGGTAAAGAAAAAGTACTTGTAGTCAAAGAAATAAAATACATTCCTATTCTGTCCCGATTCACCCCAGTGTCCCGATTCACCTCATATTACGGTACACATCTTCTCGAAGCCTGGCTATATCATGATGAATTAAATCCATTGTATATATGGGTGTGATCACAACTTCAAGCTGACCAGTTAATTGCTTGTTAAAATCATTCTAAAACTTTTTTTCAAAATGGCCGCTTAGGAGAAAAGAGTCAGAATAAGAAAAAAAGAAGATGCCAGGAAACTAAATTTTGAAGAGAGGAAACTGTAAGAAAGAAAGCAAAACTAAGCAAACAAAAAAACATTCAAAAAAAAAGAATTGTAGTTTGCCTTTTTTAAATAAATAAAATGCACGGAGGCTAAGGGCTGAGGCATACATATAGCCCCAAAAAACATTTCATTGGTGTAATCTATACATAAGAATAGTAGATGATAGTGAAAATATAGGTCCAGTACGGTGGCCTGTTAGTGCCACTTGTTTTCTAACTTTTTTTGCGTTATTTCGCAAAAAGTTTTGGTTATTTCACAAAAGTCTTGGTTATTTCGCAAAAATTTTTGGTTATTTTGCAAAAGTTTGCATTATTTCACAAAATGTTTTGGTTATTTCGCAAAAAGTTTTGTTATTTCGCAAAAAGTTTTGGTTATTTCACAAAAAGTTTTGGTTATTTCACAAAAAGTTTTGGTTATTTCGCAAAAGTTTGCATTATTTCACAAAATGTTTTGGTTATTTCGCAAAAAGTTTTGGTTATTTCGCAAAAGTTTGCATTATTTCACAAAATGTTTTGGTTATTTCGAAAAAAAATTGGTTATTTCGCAAAAAGTTTTGGTTATTTCACAAAAAGTTTTGGTTATTTCGCAAAAGTTTTGGTCATTTCGCAAAAGTTTGCATTATTTCACAAAAAGTTTTGGTTATTTCACAAAACGTTTTGGTTATTTCACAAAAAGTTTTGGTTATTTCGCAAAAGTTTTGGTTATTTCAAAAAAGTTTGCATTATTTCACGAAATGTTTTGGTTATTTCGCAAAAAGTTTTGGTTATTTCACAAAAAGTTTTGGTTATTTCACAAAATTTTTGCATTATTTCACAAAAAGTTTTGGTTATTTCACAAAAATTTTTGCAATATTTCACAAAACATTTCCCGAACATATTTAGTGTTTTGCAGCCCAATAGACTATCTATTATAACAGTTTCATTATAATGTAGGCTAAAAAACGAGAGCACCATGTCACTGTGGTATTTGCACCTAATGAGTCAGAATAGCTGATGAAAGTGATGATGTGTCATATTCATACTTTTAGCACGGGACCTGGTTGCTTTTCCAAACGTAGGTAATCTCTCTGAATGGTGTTTGCACCTTGGCAAACATAATTGTTCATGCAGTCCCTTCCAGTTATATTAGGAGATCTATGGGTTGGTTGCCTCCTGTAACATTTCTGGGCACTCAGGAGGATTGACTGATGTGGTGGTAGAGAGAGTGGGAGTGCTCAGCAGTGGTGTAACTGGGGGGTCTTGAGCGGGGGGGCACCTGGGGGGGCACGCGATTCTCTGGGGGGGGCACCAACTATACTAACTGTATATTTTAGCCATAGTTGGAAAGTTCATATGGGGGGCACCTGGGGGGAACAGGTCCAATATGGGGGGTGCGTGCCCCTCGTGCACCCCCATAGGGACGCCATTGGTGCTCAGCATGTTGCACATTTAATCCAAGTGAGGGCTCTTTTAATTGATCATGACACATCATTGACACTCATTGTGACTCACAAAGTGCAATTTTCATATGGGATGTATCAAGACATGGAAAACCCCTAGATCTAGACAGACAGGTAGATAGATAGATATATTGATATATTGATAGATTGATAGATATATTGATAGACAGATTGATACATAGATATGATAAATACTGCCAGAAAACCTCCAGAGGGGCAAGTGGTCTTTGGAGGGGGGAGGGGCAGTCATGCTAGTGGGAATTTTTTTAAAAATCTTCTTTTTGCCTAAATTATAATGTAACTATTATATAATAGATAGTCTATTGGGCTGCGAAACACAAAAGATGTATGGGAAAAGTTTTGTGAGTATTGCAAAACTTTTTGTGAAATAACCAAAACTTGTTGCGAAATAATGCAAAAGTTTTGTGAAATAACCAAAACTTGTTGCGAAATAATGCAAAAGTTTTGTGAAATAACCAAAACTTTTTGCGAAATAACCAAAAATTTTGCGAAATAACAAAAACTTTTTGTGAAATAACCAAAACTTTTTGTGAAATAACGCAAAACTTTTGCGAAATAACCAAAACTTTTTGTGAAATAATGCAAAACTTTTGCGAAATAATGCAAAATGTTGGGAAATAACCAAAACTTTTTGTGAAATAACCAAAACTTTTTGCGAAATAACCAAAACTTTTTGCAAAATAACCAAAAATGTTTGTGAAATAACCAAAACTTTTGTGAAATAACTCAAAACTTTTGCGAAATAACCAAAACTTTTTGTGAAATAATGCAAAACTTTTGCGAAATAATGCAAAACTTTAGCGAAATAATTCAAAATGTTGCGAAATAACCAAAACGTTTTGCGAAATAACCAAAGCTTTTGTGAAATAACCAAAACTTTTTGTGAAATAACCAAAACTTTTTGCGAAATAACGCAAAAAAATTTAGAAAACAAGTAAAACTTTAGCGAAATAATTCAAAATGTTGCGAAATAACCAAAACGTTTTGCGAACCAAAAGTCCAGCACTTAAGTTCGATGGCACTTTTAAATTTTGATAATAAGCTGTGTGCTGGTGGAGTGCCGGCATGCGAAACACAATGCATCTTTCGAGGACAGAATATTCTAATTACCATCTATTTCAATCTTATCACAATGATTTATTCAAAATTTTAAACTTACAGCCTTCATTCTGGCACCAACTGGTACACAATAAGGTGAACAAACTGAAGTAATTTTATTTTATGACTTCTAGGTTATTTAACATGTAATAAATAAGCACGTTTTATCTTTGACACGATAAAACTCATTAAAAAACGCAAGAAGGCTAAATTAGAGTAAATGGTATGAATTTGTACAATGATGTACATCAATGAAAAACACACTATCTGATATGAACATAATTACCACTAAGATAGTTTTGCCAAGGTTATAAAAATATCTTAGAATCGAAAATTATTACTATTGGTGATTTAAAATGATTGTGAGATAATTTTTTATTGTGCCAAAACCAAGTTTGTGATATCATAAAACTTGTAATCTGAAAAGAGCTGTTTATAATTAATAATTACCAAAAGAATCTTTTTAAAGGAATATAAAAAATTGACTCAGAATCATGTTTTTTCATCAAGATGATACTAATAAACTTTGTCCTAAAGATACTTCACAATTTTTATTTGTTGGTTTTTTTGTATCAGTGAAGAAGCCAAAATATAAAATTACACAATAACTGTCATATAATAACATTTAAGAGGTCACATTAAATTTAGTGAGATCCTTTGAGAGCAAAATGTTGCTTATGCTATTTACTTCATTTGTGAGTTTTTCAACTCCTTGTGGTTAATGTCAGTATGTCTGCATCTTGAAGTATTTTGAATATATTTGATGGATATAGCAACTGGTGTTCTCTTTTGAGGATTTATCTTTTCCGACAGCTTTCAACAGCGTTATTTCAGATTCAGCAGTTTCTAGAAGATGCGAAAACATCAACACTATTAAACGTTAGACGGAATGACCTAAAAATTGGAAACATATTCAAGAATATTAAGCATCATTTTTATGGTTTTACAACTTTGTAATTTGTTTTTCAACAGAATTGCTAATGCATACAGCTGTACTTGTATCAACACTTGCCAAAATAATTTTATGAGGGAGTAAACATCCAAATCGGAGCTCCGCTGATGGGGTGGGAGTTTTTTTTTAAATATATCTTGTCCAGTTTTGAAATTGATAATTCTTTCTAGGCGTTGTAGGCAGTCTTGAAATAATTCATTTCTGGTTGGGATAAATTTCTTAAAAGGGTGTTGTTGGTTAAGAAATTATAATAATTGAGGATGTCGCCCGCTTAAAATGTATAATCACTTGCGCGGTTGCTGCCAAACAAATAATTTCCTGTTGAGGACAAAGTATGATTTACGCGTAATGATTGGGCAGATTTCATTGACAGTGTTTTGCATTACCAGGTCTGAGCCTCAGATCTGATCTAGCAGTAATTTAAATAAGAACATTAGGTTTAACCTTAAACCTGGTCTCAACTACACTGTATATTGTTAAAATCAAACAATAGGGTGATCACAGGCCCCTCAATCTCTTCCCTGCAAGCCTGCCCCTTCCAATGCTCTTCATAGGGGGAACGGGGGCACATTGGGATGCTTTTAACGTCTACTAATTTTGCTCAATGCTGAAAGCACTGAAGAACTCAGAAGTTTGCATGAATATCACCAATACCATTGAGCTTAAATGCAAGACATAATAAACTAGACTTCACATACCCTTTTGCAGCCAGAGAGCAAAATGTGAGTCGAAAAAATGACTGTCCCAATGTGCCCCGCGGGGCACATTGGGACATCAGCCGGGGCACATTGGGACATCAATTGAAAAATCATTTTAACACTCCATGTGCTATAGATATCACATATAAGTAGTGCGTAAGACAATATACAGTGCATTAACACCTTGTAGTGCCAATAGTTCATAACTTTAAACAGTTTTAAACATTTAACATAAAATGTCCTGGGTGCGGACATCTATGTAAGTAACACACAGTGCTTTGCGACAAATTTGTTCACAGAGCATGGTAATCCACTCTACCTCTATTCACTGTGGCCTAAAAACCTGTTGTGTGCTGTCCCAGGTCATTCAGTTGCCTTGGACACTTAAATTCTGCCATATTAAGTGCGTCCCAATGTGCCCCAAATTCACTGTCCCAATGAGCCCCGATATGACTTTTACACCAAAATGCTAATTTCTCGGACACCAGTGAGTGTGTTTATCACGATAGCAATTCATAACTGTTCGTTAGGATATATAAAATTCATAAAAGCACTGAAAAGCTTCATTGTTCATGGCTTGTCCACAGAATGGTTTGAATTGAACCTGTCCATATTTACTTCAGTAGTAGCAAAAACAAACTTTTGCTCGCCATACTTCTGCATGTGGCTGTAATTTGTCTATAAAACCATGGAAACATCAGGATGTGAAATTACAAGATATGATGGCACTACCATATCATATACCTTGCCAGGATCCAAGAAAACCCCACTGTCCCACAGTGCCCCACGTCCCAATGTGCCCCCGTTCCCCCTACATGTATAATGAGTAAGGGATAGGAGACTGTTGTATCAGGGGAAGAGATTTAGGGGCCTGGCATGCTGTGAGTTTGATAACTATCAGGTTTAGCCTCCTAACACAAAAATCACATTTATAAGAACTTTTACGACCACTTGTTACATTTCAAATAGAAAACAGTTGAAAGATTTATAGCATGCTGTGACAAACGTACAATAGAAGGAGGCTTTTGAGGCCATCGTAACAAGAGGTGCAATGCGTGATTTCGTAAGCACATACATCAACATGACGACGCGAAACAAAGGTTCATCGCATGAAATCTGCGCGTGACGGAACGATGCTCAGAAGTATTTTTTTGCTTTATATAAGTCTCAATTTAATCATTCTTGGTACAAGATTTCAGCATCTATTTATTCGACTGTAAAGATAACAAGTCAAACTGTAAAAATCATCCATTGCTAAATTTGTAAACCCAAGGTGCCTCAGTATTCAGCGTTCCATATCTGGCGAGACAGAATAACGCTTTATTCCATCACACTAGAAATGGACCCCTGATTGCAGAGACACTTTAAAAGAGTTTGAAACTTTCTTCGAAACAACAATTTGGAACTGAGAATGATTAAATTGAGCACAAAATTGAAAAATTAATGCAGAACCATATGAAATATTATTATATGACCTCTGTGCAAGAGCTGTGATGATAGGCAGGATCAGTCATATGATTACATCATAAAAACTCATATTGCATGGACAGAGTGCAATATAAGTTTTCACTGCCACAGCAGGTCAGTCAACAGCAGCAGAGAAAAAACAAACAAGTTTTGTGTTATTGTGTATCAGAAAAATATAATTTTCTCAGTAATGGATTATCATAGCTCATTGATATCGGTGTGAAAGGTTGAGTTGAAAACATTTGCTAATAAATGAGCTACTTTCTAACTTCTTTTTTTTTCAGGCTTTTGAAATCACAAATTGTCAAAAAAATGCTAGTTTTTCAAACATTTGGGGGTGTTTTGTCAGTTTTTAAAAAGTTCCACCACAGCAGAAGGCTCTTAAACCATAGCATGAAAGGTATTATCTGTATTTTCCACAGTGACAAAATTTATCAATATGTCAAAAGAATTCACCAAAATATAACGGGTGGCGGAACGGAGCTACTGCATAGTATTTTAAAACAGAGTAGTAATGTAATAAACTAAATACGGCACCAATAAATATTGTGCAATATGAACTTTTTTGCACTAGTTCAATATGAATTACCATGCAAAAATGTTGTATTTTTAACTGCTTGACAACGAACGCAAATTAACGCGAAGATGCTTTTGGTGGCAAAAGATTCTTATGTGCCTGTTGCAAAATTGCAAAAAATTTAAGAAAGTATATGTAGTTGATCAATTTACATAACATTGACATCCTTATAAATAAAGAAATTATTTTAAAAATGAAAGGGTACAGTTGCAGTTAAACCACCATTACCAATAAGCACAATATTTAAATACATGAACTAAATATTACATGATATTAAAAATTATTAAGACATCACGCCAGTGTATACATACCCAGGAAGCAACTGCATTTATAAAATCACACTTTCATCCTCAAAATTTATAATATGAATATTTTGCACATACAATGTATCAAATTATCTATATAACTAATAGGACAGTTTAAGCTAGTGAACCTCCCCCAATTACAAAACATTACATTTTATCCAATATACACATGCCAGAAAATTTAGGAACTTACTGGATATTGGCACAATATAGACATAATCAAAAATAATCATACATACAAATTTATTACGAAAAAGAAGAAGTTGAGTACTTTGCAAACTAATGAGAGTTTTAAAATCGTTTTTGTACCATTGTATAAAATACAAATAGGATGGTAAAAATTATGGAATTGCAGAATTCTAACAACATATGTCATCATTACAGTTTGTCACTTTGATATAGAAAAAGAGTGGGTTGTTGCACTGAGAAAATGTTACTTCGTGTGTCATCATGCTGATGATTTGTCATGATCATACCAAAGACTTTCAATTTTAATTTTATTTAAGGAGACTTATCCGGCTTGTTGGTGACAACCAAACGAAAGGATTATGTATCTGATTTTCACTCTAAAATCAGTTATGACAATTAAGTCAAATGGCCTTCTCTTGATCATGACTAATCAAACAGCCTCTATGTTTCCCACGCCTGTTGAAAGTAGAGAAGATGACACTAAGTCTTCATTGGCTATCATGAGTCACAAAGTGCATTTTTCACAGTGAGCTGGTCCTCTTTTTTTAATATCAAAGTGACAGATTGTAAAGCAAACCCTGTCACAAACGCGGTCATTTAATGTATATCTAAGAGTGTATGTCAAAAATAATTGATCATAATATTATATCTATACTTTGAAATTTGTCAAATGATTAGTTGCCAGCTCTTGCTGAGTCACTTGGGTCAATATCTGACAAAAATGTATTAATTTTAGCAGCAGCGCTCGAAATCATTCATATATATATGTGTGTGTTTATTACTGGATGTTCTTTTTTGGCAATCTTATGTTATAGTGTCAAAGAAATAGGAAGTTGCAAATATTTAAAGAGAAACAGTTTTTTAGAGATGCTTTCTTGCTTGCAAGCGGCATCTCTATTGTGGGAGAAAGGCTCTGAAACTTATGACAACTGCCTTTGTCATGCTGTTTCATCTCTGTCATTAAACTTTGCATACAGTCTCAATAGAATTTTATCTTGCGTTGATAGACTTTTGGTGTCTTTCTGAGATGAAGAAATTAATAAAGAAAACAAACAGGCAGAGTTTCTGCAGGTCAAAGGTCAATCACCCAAAGTAGGCCACAGGCCAGATACCTTCCAGCAGGTCTTAGTGACAAATACCCTTGTGCGGGTCTCACATGCCAGATACCCTTGTACAGGTGACAGGCAAAGGGGTAGATACTGTCATGGGTAGTCTATCTGCAAGCATCTCGTGCTTGCACGTTATTTTTTCATCTACTGTCGGATGACTCAGTTAATATTTAAGATGGGCAGATGAAAGTTTTCTGGCTTAAGGCTAAGTTACTGCACATTTGGCATTTTCATTATCCACTCTCGAAATGGTAGGATATTTGTATGAAGTTTGATTAAAATGTAGAAATTTTGGAAATTAGTCTCTTCTAAATTTGACATTTTTGTCTCTATAATTGTTTTATGCTAAGTAAATCACAATGTTATAGTGAAAATTAATAAGGATCACATTGTAGTTCTCCATGTTCTAATGATTAAAAGAGTGCTTCCCATGGCTCTTAAGGCGTGTGTTGAAATCCTATCCAAAACCCAATTTAGTCCGAGCCCATGGCACATTAAATGGATGCAGGCTGTATCTAGTGTTTTAACTTTTATACTGTGCAAACCGAAAGGGTGGATGGATGAATGATTGGGGCCTTACGTCCTGTATTTATGCCCTTGGTAGGCTAACTAGGACAGGAGGAGGACACGGCAATGAGGTGAA
Source organism: Platynereis dumerilii (assembly GCA_026936325.1). Classification (NCBI taxonomy): domain Eukaryota; kingdom Metazoa; phylum Annelida; class Polychaeta; order Phyllodocida; family Nereididae; genus Platynereis; species Platynereis dumerilii. The sequence goes on from JAPTHN010000009.1 coordinate 4,828,086, forward strand.
GGATGATTGAAACGGACATCCAACATAGGCCCGGTGACCCGGCAAGAGCTGGATTCGAACCCTGGAACCAGCGATTGGCAGTCCAGCACGCTACCACTAGACCAACCCTCCCCCCACCAAAAGGGTGGGGCATCCCTGAATTAGTACTGATTGTGCCAGACTCCCAGTCTTCTCATCAATCTGGAGTAACGAACAATAACAAATGTGCAGCTCCCTTCACAGAAAAGATAAAGAGCTATCCAGCTGATCTTAGGTATACCAACACAACGCAAGTCAAGTTGAAGTTGTGACTTTCCACTTCCGCTGTCAAGGAAGAGTTACATATAGGCCTATCTCATGTGATTTTAGCACATTTAACTAAATATAATCTGAAGTGCTAAGCAAAAATCAATTGCTTTGATTAACTTATCAATCTTCACAAATGTCAGAAGTGCTCAGGTTATGTCAAAATTTCAAGACAATAAGCACTCTATAAACAGCTATATCAGCTTGAGACCATTGCTGGCATGTTGCACTGATGGAGGATGGATGATTTGAGCTTTACGTCTGAATGTATGCACTTAATGGTCTAATAACAGGACAGGAGGAGGACATGGCAAGGAGGTGAAGGATGATTAAAACTCACTGTTGCTGCTGTCGAACACACATTGAATACGTAAAACAATTTCAAAAACAGTGTGCAGTTGTAACCCCAAAAGGCACAACCAGCCTAGTATGCTAATTTATGTGCAAATATCACTAATGAGATTTTTTTTCAAACTGCTTTATAAACGGCATCAGAACTACACTTGTAACAGTCATTTGAAGTAACTACAATGAGTGATTGGCATAGCAATGCATGGGCTACTTTAGAAACATCTAAGAATTTCACAATGACAGCAAATATTTTGACTCAAAGATTGTCTTTTAAGAGAAGGGTGGGGAAATATTTCAGGAAGATTGAAATTTAAAAAAAAGAATACTGGAAGAGGAAGAAAAACAACAACAACAACACAACCAGGATGAAAATGAAAAATTTTAACAACTCTTAAAAGATAATGTATTGACACAATTTGACAGTGGTTACTAAGAATTGTTTTTCAACAAAATATTAGCAAATTCAATATCGATTTATGATGATGTAAGCGCATTAAAGCTTCAATAAATGATTTTGAAATTTCTAAAGATAGTAATTGAAAAGGGATAGGTACCTAAGTATTTGAAAAACAATTTGAGGCTGATGTTGGAGATTTTAAGTTTGATAAATGGAACTGGACCAATGTCCAAATGGCAGTGACAAGTTTGTTTTTTCTTCACTTTTCTGTATGTTTTAGCGAGAGCAAACTTCACCATTCATGTTTCCAATCACAAATTGACTACCCAATTCAGGGACCTGAAGTCCTGTACTGACACCAGTGATGTCAGGAGACTGGTGAAAGGTGGGACCTCTAGTCCTGTACTGACATCAGTGATGTCACGAGACTGATGAAAGTTGGGACCTCTAGTCCTGTACTTACATCAGTGATGTCATGTAACTGGTGAAAGGTGGAAACCTAAAGTCCTGTACTGACATCAGTGATGTCAGGAGACTGGTGAAAGGTGGAAACCTAAAGTCCTGTACTGACATCAGTGATGTCATGAGACTGGTGAAAGGTGGGACCTCTAGTCCTGTACTGACATCAGTGATGTCAGGAGACTGGTGAACGGTGGTACCTCTAGTCATATACTGACATCAGTGATGTCATGAGACTGGAGAAAGGTGGGACCTTTAGTCCTGTACTAACATCAGTGTTGGCATGAGACTGGTGAAAGGTGGGACCTTTAGTCCTGTACTGACATCAGTGATGTCCTGAGACTGTCAGATGCATTCACCTTCCCGGCTGTAAAATTATTATGAAAGGTGCACATCTCATAATTATCATATCAGTGAATTATTGATTTGTTGAATGTCACCACAAGTTCACATGTCCCAGACTGGACTTCTTGGGGCCGGCCTCATTTCATTCAACTTTGACGTGAAGTATCGATCCGGGAAGATCCGATAGCAATATGAGTGATAACACCGAGAAATTATCTTTTCGTAGAAGTCCTTATGGAATATCGATTTTACATTTTTCAAGCGCAATTGACCATAGGGTAACTCAGGGTAAGAAGCGTATGTGGACTTTGTTTGTCAGAGTTATTTTTAATAAATATGACCTTCACCTGACTGCAGAAAAAGTGCAAAGCCTATTTCACACATCTGCTTACAAAATTTCTAAAAATAATCAAAACTTCATAAATAGGCACAATTATTGTTTTCAAAATGTTTGGTGCTGTCTGCTTGGCAAACTTTTGATGTCATTCTGGAACCCTTTTGTTTCCATAAAATCGACAAAGAGGGAAAATCTCCAATTAATTACTTAAATACTCTATAGAGGCCTCGTGCCTCATGGAGGATGGAGGCTTCTTGCCCCATGTCACTCTATAGATATGTTGCGTCATTGAAACGTCATTCGTAACCAATTTCTCATGATATGAATCAGAGTAAAACAATAATAGATAAAAAAAGTCTAGAATTTTAATGAGATATTATTATCATCATCTTATAAGATGATACATACTCAATATAAGATAATTTCTCTATCGTGGGTAAGAAATTATTAGGCATCCAAAAATCTAGAGCTGACTGTTTTGATATTTCCACAGACCATTAACCTCATTTTTCGATGAAAATTTATGATTTTGTCATTAAAAAAAAAGCTACTGAACCATAAATTATTCGAAACTTCGTAGAATATGCCAATATCTGTTGCAACAATGAAATATCAATTGCAACAACTACAATGCAAGTAATTTTAAGTTTTTCTTGGTCGATCATGAACGCAGCATGAATACCGAAAGAAGAATTTTGAGGCCACAAGCAGAAGAGGAAGAAATAATAAGAATCAATTTAAAAAGATGAGGTAGAAGAAGCACAGAGGTAGAAGTAGAAAGGAATTTAAGAAGAAGAACTTTTCCAATGGGAAGATGATGATGATGACTATGATGATAATGAAGAAAAGAAAAAAATATGGAAATAAAGAAATGTACAATGTGATTTTCACACTTCTTCAATTGGTCATCTATTTTTTACTAACTTTCAAAGTATCCTTACCACCAAATATTTCCAGATAAACAGTAGTAAAACTTTTACTTTAATTTAGGAGTGTTCTTTGACTCTGATAATTACAAATCAATGGTTCAATAAAATGTCACATCATTTATTTGTTATCAGTTTTTGTCCTATATCTTATCTCGTAGTTTGCACTATCTGTCTGACAAATGCTGTCACGAATTGTGATTCTATTGGTTTTGCTTGACCGTATCAATGTTGTGATCATCAATTGGAACAAAGACCTTGATTTACAACAAGATAGCTCTCTCTTGTTGCCATACCCCCAAAGTACAGTGCATGGCGTCCCTATGAGGGGCATGGGGGGGCACGTGCCCCCATATTGGACCTGTGCCCCCCAGGTGCTACCCCATATGAACTTTTCAACCTTGGCTAAAATATGAAATTAGCATTGTGAGTGCCCCCCAGAGAATTGCGTGCCCCCCAAGTGCCTCCCCCCGCTCGAGACCCCCTAGTTACGCCACTGCGGCCAAGTACATGAGGCGCCACCTTCCAGAGTTAGTTTTTAAGCTCAATAACGGTCCATATCTTGCAAAAGTAAGTACATCCAGTACACCCTCTTCTCCACTTGGGGTGTACCTACCTTTACAGGTTTCGGGCCGCTGTTTAACTTAAAGACGCATGTTTCGAATTCAATGGCCATGCAACAGGGTATAGTAGGAAACCTCCATCGTATGTTGCAGGCATTGCTGTCATAGTTATCACCATGTAACACATTTAACATGGAACTCAATAGCAAATCATCGAAGGATGCACTTACTTTCCAGAGCATCTGTTTTTGATCGGTCTATCTATCAATGTTACAGTATCTATCTATTTTTCTGTGCATCTACCTATCTATCTATCTATCTATCTGTCTGTCTGTCTGTCTAGCTGTCTTTCTATCTATCTAAATCTCTCTATGTATCTATCCACTGTCCAAAACTCTTGCAATCCATCCGTCACCCAAATTTTCCCACGACGTAGTAATTTTGGTAGGCAACAGAGAAAAATGAGGGCCTACCTAAAATATACTGATAGTAAGCGAAAGTGGGGAGTTGTAGTTTTTTTTTGCCTATGTTGTTTTTTAACTCCTCGAAGTAGTATATCAGTAAGATGAACAACGCAAAAAACATTGGCAAAACATAGTTGGTGAGTCAAGGAGTTATATGTATTTCTGGACAGGTAATAGAACACTGCCTGGTTGGATAATAAAACTATTCAGTTGATTCTGCCATTATATATTCGACAACTTTACTGCTTATATTTGAGTTATTCATTGCAAAAAACTTTCACTTGAACATTTTTTACTCTGCGCATTGACCGCTTTAAAGTTTTTGCGCTTACTCACTTGATGCGATAGGGCAGCATAATTTCAAAGTAGTCAAAGTACCCAAAGTTGTCAAATTGCCAAGTTTTCAATCTAAATTATCAGTGATTGAAGCCGTTTGCAGATTGGCGGTCCAAACAGTTTCAAAATTAACTTTCAACTTGGTCGTGTGATGTCACTGGCTTAAAATGTTTTGGTTTTGTCAATTACGGTTAATCAGTCGATTCAGTGTTTATATCTAGCAACATAGGTGACAATAAACAAACTAAATCATGACTTCAAATAAGATTAGGAGACCAACAGAAAACTGTCAATGATGTGGCAAAGCCAGATTATAAATTGAAAATAATAAAATGAATTTTTCTAGTGGTAGGCCAATCTACAAAAAGCTCTAATACAATCTGTTCAAATAAAAAATTCAACACATTTATCCGTCTCTGATTGTCACAGCACATTTTCGAGGTTCTTCATAATGACGATAATGAGCAATGACTTGATGATTTCTATCGGGTGATCATTTTCATCATATTTGCCTCTGGCAGTCAGAGTTAACACATTCACTCCTTATAGTCAGTCACTTTGATATAGAAAAAATGAGGACCAGTTCACTGTGAAAAATGCACTTTGTGACTCATGATAGCAAATGAAGTGTCATCTTCTCTACATTCAACATGGGAAACATGGAGGCTGTTGTATTAGTCATGATCAAAAGAAGGCCATTTGATTTCGCATAACTGATTTTAGAGTACAAATTAGATACATAATCCTTTCATTTGGCTGTCATCAACAAGCAGGATTAGTCTCCTTAAATCAAATGAACATTGAAAGTATTGGTATGATCATGACAAATCATCAGTATGATGAGTTGATGACGCACGAAGTGCCATTTTCACAGTCAACAGTCCACTCTTTTTGCATGTCAAAGTGACAGACTGTAAGTTGTTGTGAATGAAAGGGTTTGCAGGGGAAGGCAAAATAAAAGAGCGGAGCGTGCACCTTCTGTGAAAAATTTAGGTGGCACATGAGATGTCATCCAACTCTCTTCTGCTTACATATTACATCTACAAACATCTAGGTGTATATGCAAGTATCTGACCAAAGAACCATGGCAAGAAATCTAAATATCTCGCAGAATTTCTAGCTGAGTAACCAATGTTTGTAAATATTTTGCACACATTGACTGAAACTTACCAGATCTTACATTTTACAAAGATAATATCATGATATTCCTGATACAAGAACAGTTAACTTAAAAAAAAAAAATTGCCCCTTCTTTTGCAAAAGTATATCCTGCATCTTTACTGGATAGCCGTTCATTGCATGGAAATAACTTTCAACTTGCAATCTATGCCACATCATTGACAACTAGCTGTAATGTTACCAATTGTCTTTACGGGTGCATCCTGAGTAAACAATAACTGATATCATTGACACAAGCACAATGACCAAAAACACTCCAAAGTTGTGACATCACACCAAATTGAAAGCTCCTGTCCGGGACAGCATTTTCCAAAGTTGAACTTTCATAAAACAAAGTACAACAAATGTTTACAAATTAAGTAAGAAAACTTCCCAAGATTATCATTGTGTATTATCATTAAAGGTGTCATGTAGCAGACTATTTTTCTCAGATACTTCCTTAACCACGAGCTTTGAGATAAATTCACCTATGTAAACAAACGTCAATTTTCCAAGAGATAAAAAAGGGAAGTAAAAAATTCTAATTTATCAATCAGATCCAGACAATCTAACTTCTTATAATAATAGAATTATTTACAGTCCTGGACAAAAGTCTTGTCGCATCCAAATGTTATTGACAAAACTGTTAATAACTTGGCTTGTGATTGACTGATTTTGGCAAGAAATGGCTTAAATGAAAGCCAAACGCTTCTGCAACTTGCTTATATTGCAAAAATAAAGTTTCAACCTACTCTGAATATTCTAGAAATTAATAATAAGAGTCTGTCACAAAGTGCTTGGACAAAAGTCTTGTCGCATGCACAAGTCAATGCTAAAAATGTGTTTTAATGAATAGGGAAACTGCAAAAAAGGATTCAAAAATGTTGGAGAATGTAGTCATGGTGTAACTGAATGTAAAAATATCACTTCGCATGAATTCCTAATCTTTGAAGAAATTCTATGGGGTTTGGGTAAAATATGAACATTTTATGAGTAAAAATCATCAAGGAAGGCAGATAATGCAGGAAAATATCATCAAAAGCTCCTTAATATCATTCGGAGTGATCTTCCCTACCTCCTGTCCCATTTTGGTGGGCATTTGATTAGCGTATATCATTTCAGGTGATGGAGCAGATGCAAATGGAGCTTCATAATCGGTCGAAAAATCAACATAGGGGCTGAGTTGGAACTGATGTATTCCAATAATCATTATCTTGGGCCTGCATTTGATGATGCGTGTGATAAGGAACATTTATATGTACTTTGTTAGGGATCAATTGGGTTTTTGTACTTTTTGCACATGGGTGGTACCTCTTGGTGGCACAGGCCGAGCTGCACAGTGATAAATTTTTCAATTTTTTTATCCAAAACAACATTATAACTGCACCAAAGCTGCACCAATAATGTAAATGTTCTTTTAAAGCTTACTTGAATTAAATTTGTCAAGACTTGACTGAAATTGACCATGATAATGAAAAACAAAAATACTGTCTCGAAGCAAGAAATTGATCGAGATGGCTAGGGGACAATATAATTAACAGTGGCATTAGACATGAACAAATTTTAATCCTAAATTATTGTTAACCACTGCTATGGTGAGGCTTTGCAGCCAAATGGCATAGTTTGTACCAGTGCAGCCCTCACTTCAATTTTTCTTGTCAATGTGGCGTGTACCAATATACCTGCTCTCCAACCGGGAATGCTATAATGTCAATTTCCATGATCCCATGTCCTCCAAATTAGGTTTGAAGGCAGGGAAGACAACTCGAAAGAATATTTATGAATTTTAGAAAGCACTGGTATGTATTTATGTCACTTTTGATGATCATTATTGATGCTATGTTGATATTTCACATGAGTCCTCGCGGAACCCCATGGATATTGTTCTACAAGATCATTAAGTTGAACAAAGTTAGTTTTTTTTATTCTCCTACATCATGACTAAATACTCTGACAATTTTTCATCATTGTAACAATTTCACAATTATTTCAGACAATTTTTCAGCATAAGATCTTGCATGCGACAGGACTTTTGTCCACGCACATTTTGGACAAACTGTCAATATTAATTTCTATGATATTCAGATTAAGACAAAACTTTATTTTCGCAATATAAGTATATTGTAGAAGGACTTGGCTTTCATTTGAGCCATTATTCATTAAAATCTGCCCAGTACAAGTCAAATTATTGACAATTGTATCTGTGACATGTGCTAGTGACAGAACTTATGTCCAGGACTGTATTTCATGATAACAGCAGCAGTAATTATTTATTTCTGGCACTTTACACCATCAAATATCACCATATTAGTCTGGGAGACTGTCTCTGTAAAATGGGTCGAAATAAGTAACAGAGATTCCTTTAACCAACAGATCACAGAGAGAGAGAGAGAGAATTTTTTTATTTTTGTGACAAGTGTATACAGTTACAAACAACATTTAAATAATGTATCAAATACACACCCAGCCCTGGGTCTGTCAAGATGCCTGTCAAGATGCCCACCTTTCGAAAACGGTGTTTGATATAAATCAAACAAAATCTGTCTTAACATATTGAAAAACAGTGGTCCCATTCATTTCATATATGGTGAGTCTCAAGAAACTCTTCTTAAAATGGTGGATTTGTTGACTAAATTGACTTCTCTTGACCCAATAAAGGAATTCAGGGTCTATCTAAAAAAATCACTTAACTTCCAATGGTTGTCCCCTCCATTTCATCCAATGCAGAATGTACCTTAAGAAGTTATTTATCATCTACGTACCAAACTGAAATCTAACCCTGTAGCATCCTAAGAACCTATCAACTCTTCTTCCACCAAGGAAAAAATATTTCGCTGACTTTCAGTCATGCCTTCTCTTTTCTTTGCTTAATCATTCCTTTTGCCTAAATTCTACTATTTTTTTATACTTTTGTGTGTTTCTTTCTTACCAACCCAGGCCGTATCATCTCAAATTGTAATCCTTTCCTGAAAAAACTGATGAAAAAGCAACACCATGAGAATTCAATCTTTCACTTAATACACACATCATGAAACTGCAGATCTATACAATAATTTTCTCCTATGCTGAAATTTATTCTGCCACACAAGCTGAAGAACAGCAAAGAAACATTTAACGTTTATTGACATATGTTGTTTTGCTCGAGACTTATTCCAACAAAACTGTAAACATTAATATCAGCGTGGTAACTGCGTCTCATCGTTGCAGGCCTAGGGTTGCGATATCTTTCTTATTCAGATATTTTTTAGATACAGGCTGCATGTATTGGTGAGATTTATAGATATATTATACGTAGATGGGACGTATGAATGAGAAGTTTATAATACAGTGATCCTTATGTAATATGATTCGTGGTTGTACTGTTCTGAAAATCTATATTTTTCTTGCGTGAAATCATACTTCACCTCACAGATATACAAATTGCAATGCTGTAAAATGGCATCCTTTTAAAATCAAAGGCAATACCAGATTTAGTTCTGATTAGTTCAGAGACAAAATTAGGAATCTAACATTTTTGAAACATTTTTGATAATCAGCATCCGGAAACCTACTAATTTGCTGTGTCTCTCTTAGAATACAACACCCCCCCCCCCCCCCAAACAGTCTTTGACCATAAGGAATGCTAAAATTTAACTGAAATACACTGTATGTCCATTGCTGCAGCAACCAGTTTCTTGAAACAAAGAGTCAATGAATTTGTGTCATATATTCACAAAAACATGTGACATGAAACCACTGAGACTGATTTTTAAAAGGGTCTAAGCCCATGTAGTTCATCATTCAATGCAAGCATTCATTGTACCAAGTTTCCCTGGTACTGTTGAAACGATATTTGTTTCCAACGGTCCATGGGCCTTTGCAATGGACTAAATAGCTTGCAATAAATATTTGTGAGAAGGCAATGATTAACATCCACTGACCATGCCAAACAAAATGAACAACTGGTGTTACCAAAAACGTGTACTGAGGTTAGTTCATGTGTTTGCTACATCTATATGGACAGGTAAATTTGATATACTTCAGGAAAACCCAGTTTGTATCACACCATAAGATTACACAACCCACCCAATGTACCTTTTTCTTGTTTATGAAACTTGATATGTCGTTCAAGGTAACCTTTCCTGACAAAGGCTGTTTTCCCCTAAGGTGTAACCTCAACAGGCAGCTGAGTCTTGAACTGAGCTTGAACTCAAACCTATTTTCCCCAATGCTATTTTCTCTTTATTTACTTTGTTGCATCATTAGTGGGTGCTATATTCTCCTCTATATCCTTCTTCAAAATTTTGACTTTGAGTCAGCTGTTTTTCCAATGTTCAAATGATATTTAGACAACAGTCATTTCCAAACATTCTTAGGGCAATTGTTGTTTCCAAATGTTATGTGGACAACAGTTATGTACTTCCAAATATTCTTCTGACAAAAGTTATATACTTCCAAATGTTCTTTGGACAACAGCTATGTATAGGACAAGAGTGAATGTACTTCCAAATGCTCCATGGACACTATGGACAACACTTCTTAATGTTCTTTGTACAACAGTTATGTACTTCTAAAAGTTCTTTGGACAACAGTTATGTTTTCTTAATGTTCTTTGAACAACAGTTATGTACTTCCAAATGTTCTTTGGACAACAGCTATGTATTGGACAACATTAATGAAAAGAGTTCACTGATCATGCATAGTTGTCATAAATCTACAATTTTTTAGGATTTTGAAATGTCTTTTTGATAAGAAGTGAACGTTATCTACTTCACTTTTGGATCAAATTTAAACATGATGGAATGATATGAAAGTGCAGTTTTCATGGTGGATAATGCACATTGGACAAGCCGGTAAATAGGTGAACAAGACTATTTTTCCCTCTGCCCTCCGGAACTTCCCCATAAGACTATTGCTTAGTTCTCACGGCACGATCTGGAGGACATTTTATGTTGGCGGAGCAGCTTAAGATGATTTCAAGGGAAAATTGGTCTGAAACGGCGAGACAAAACGTTTATTTAATTAATTAATTAAAAGGCAGGACAAGAACATAAATCGCAAATTGGCGGGGCAAGAACATAATTCGGCAGGGCAAGAACATAATTCGGCAGGGCAAGAACATAATTCGGCAGGGCAAGAACATAATTCGGCAGGGCAAGAACATAATTCGGCAGGGCAAGAACATAATTCGGCAGGGCAAGAAAATAATTCGGCAGGGCAAGAACATGATTCGGCAGGGCAAGAACATAATTCGGCAGGGCAAGAACATAATTCGGCAGGGCAAGAACATAATTCGGCAGGGCAAGAACATAATTCGGCGGGGCAAGAACATAATTCGGCAGGGCAAGAACATAATTCGGCAGGGCAAGAACATAATTCGGCAGGGCAAGAACATAATTTGGCGGGGCAAGAACATAATTCGGCAGGGCAAGAACATAATTCGGCAGGGCAAGAACATAATTCGGCAGGGCAAGAACATAATTCGGCAGGGCAAGAACAAAATTCGGCGGGGCAAGAACATAATTCGGCGGGGCAAGAACATAATTCGGCAGGGCAAGAACATAATTCGGCAGGGCAAGAACATAATTCGGCAGGGCAAGAACATAATTCGGCAGGGCAAGAACATAATTCGGCGGGGCAAGAACATAATTCGGCAGGGCAAGAACATAATTCGGCAGGGCAAGAACATAATTCGGCAGGGCAAGGACACAGATCGGCGGAGCAAGAACATAAATCAGCGGGCAAGAACATAAATCAGCGGGGCAAGAACATAAATTTGAGGGTAAGACAAAAACCACCAACATGTCTGCAAACCCACCAGCATGACTGCAAATGATCCGCAGGACCAGCAGCAATGATCCGCAGGAGCTGACAATTATCCACAGGACATCCCAAAATTGAGAAAAACTTTAGCTCTTCCTCGGCAGCTCAAAAAAAAGTTTCAACAAGCTCAAAATGTTTGGCAAATATCTGAACAGTCGATTCGCTAAAAATCGCCTGTGGGATGTCACAAATTATCAAAAAATTTTCTAAATTCCCTGTAAATCCTAGCCCACCAGAGCAAAAAGTCCTCCGAATCATGCCGTGAGAATGGGCCATTAAAATAGCATATAATCATTCCCAACTAAGTGTTTCATATTGCTTGACCATGTAATGTGGGCCTATACCCTGTCTGTGTTGTTACTTTAAAAAACGTTTGTCTTATTTAGTTTTTTAAAGTTTATGGAGTGCAAATTTATTATCATCATAACATCAATTTTGGACATTTTTGTTAGAAAGTTTTTGTCTAAATACATGAGACAATAAGCTTTGCTCCATAAGATTAAAATGTCCAGTACTCTACTCAGTCACACTTAGTTTTGTCTGTAATAATTATTCAACCTTCACATTTTCTTAAATTATTTTCAGCTGATCATTTCTCTAGTCCGTTGACCTATATCCAAGCAGTCTATAGTGTGGAAAAGAATTTATCTCATATCGACATTGTTTTTTCTTTTAACCTTGTAAAGTGCTATTATTTATTTTTCAGCTCCAATGTGACGATTTACTAGTCTATGTTTTGATTAACATTGCATAGTTACTCTAACCTAGACATTTAACATTTAGTTAGTGCATTATATATTAAGATTAGCTATCCTCTTAATAAATGCTATAGGACTAGTGTACATGAATTTTTTCATTAACCCATCTATGCATTTATTGAATTTACAAAAATGAATCAACGTTTATATCAAGCTAATATAATGCTAATATCTGGATATATCTTTTTGGAGATCAACAATAATTTGCCAGGTGAAATTCATATTATCATAGCATTTATAAAAAAGTATACACAGAATACAGAGTGACATACAGAATAATAAACATTTATAAACTAAATACATGCTTTTCATTGATAGAATTGCATAACATATAATGGCAAGCATTGCAAACACGTGGAAATGTATTAGAAACAGATATTTTAAAGAAGCAAATGACTTTGAATGTGTAATGTAACTAACCACAAATGTAGTATTATTGTTCTTAATGGCATTAAGTATGATTATAACATTATCCATGTTTGTTTACAACACAATAATTAGTTAGAAATTTACTATTTAATTTAAAAATATTAGCATATTATTCTTTCAATCTTATCTTGTTTTAAAAACAATGCAATACCTCATTGAAATTCTTCATAAATTAAATAAAACACTCACATGTTTTGCTGCGAAGAAGTAAACCAGGGATGCGCAGTGTGCCTGTGTATATTCACATAGGGGTATGGCACCTAGCTGTTCAGATCCAAGCTTACATACAGCTCCCCAGGTAAACGTAATAAGACTAGTGACCTCCAATGTAGGTTTGGGGGGGGGAGGAGGTTGTCTGGAGGGGGGAGGTGTTTACTTTTCTTCATTCATCACTATAACATCACGAGTGAAGGAGAGTTCAGGTATTCTTGTTGGCACACACACATCATTCGTTGGGTGTGGGACTGTGGGAGATATACATTGTAGTATACTGATAGTAGGTTTGTATGGGACAGAGCAAGGGTCAGGGAGAGGAGGAGAAGGAGGGTTACTGCAGTTACAGTGCAACGTTTTGAGGAGAGATTGTTGGTGAACAGAGCTCTCAGACTCCGACTAGTGCAGTTATGACTGGACAAGACCGCATAGGGATTCGACGGTTGACTGGACAGTTGAGTGACGGAAGCAATTCTGCAGACTTCTATTCTGGAACTTCTTTGCATGTGCGCTGGAGTCAATCTCAAACTGGAGACAAAAATATACTCAAGACTCAAGAGCATCATCTATCAGTTTCAAGATTCATTGATAAAATGATAATTGATGCACATTTGTAATTTATCGTCTGTCCCTATTTTAAGCCAATTAGTTATCATTTGAGTTATATTGTTCTTAACTGCATGAGTTACATTCTTGTTCCAGCAAGGTCAATTTTATGCTGTCATTTAACACTGAAATTTAAAATATTTGCAACATGGTCATTTATTCCAGTTACTCAAATATTGAACAGTTCAAGTAACCTAAAATAATCACAAGCCATTTTCTTCTTCCTCTCCTCGTTCTTCCTCTTCTCCTTCCTGTGCCTCTTCCTTCCAAACGTGCAGACAAGGCTTACCGTCAACCTAATTAATCAATCCATCAATCTATACTGCCAATTGCACTTTGTAGAGGTCATTCAAAGTGCAATTACATTAGAAAGTGCAATTCAGATCAATTGACTTGGGAGTGGCCCGGGTTAATAGCTTTAGGCAATAAGGATTGTCCCACTGCTGGTCTTATTTACTGACACATACAGCCAAAGACACATCCAATTTCCCTCAAACAAAATCAAATCATTTTATTTTAAGTTGGTCACAGGTTACATAACATAACAAACATGAGCAACGAAGGCTAGTATACAGACTTTTGTAACACATAAAATATAAAATGAAAGGTATCTCTGTATGAAACAATACTGATTCAGAAAGCTTCATTGAGCAATTTTCTCCCTGCTGCGAAGGTACTGTAACATATACACAGCTTGCAAGGATAGAGAATCTTGGCAAGCAGAGAGGGGTAGAGGGTTCCAGCTATAGGTAGAGCTATGAGGTAACAAGAGTTATTCCGGGTCCGAACGTCACATACTTTGCACCCTCCTCCGGGACCAACACAACTGTGGTGGAAGGCGTGAAGATCTAGGAGAGCTGACAAGGGGAATTGACTGAATGTTCTGAAAACAGCTAGACCGAGTGACTGACTGTACTCTTAACGCAACAGGTTTGCCTCTGAATAGCCCACACCAGTGCTGATGGGGCGTAAAACACAAACTCACTCACTCACTCACTTAACGCAACAGGTTCCTGATGGCAACTAGCCTATACACTCCCAACTAGAGAGAAAGGGGTTCGATTGTGGGAGTGCAGCTGGATTATCTAATTGCATGATGCAAGCATAGTAGGCTACATCCATAAAACATGCAATAATGCATTAGTGAATACAAGTAGTGATGTTATTGTGATGTTTTAGCCATTACCACCAGATAAGCTTAAAGTGGAATTCAATGCATTTTTGCTGAGGACTTAGGCCTACTTACTTTCAAGTACAACTGTTAATATTTGAAACCAAAGGCTAGTGTAATTTTTTTTCAGATTACAAATGGTTTACTTACTAATCAAATATTTTGACCTGTACATGTTTGTAACTGTTTGTATACAGCAAAGAAAACCGCAATTTGTATCCCGTCATTCCCATGTGCCTCAAATTTCCTCCACTGTAAATTCTGAAATTCTGAGTTAGCTCAAATGATTGAGTGAGATGGTTGCACAATTTGTTTGAGCCATGATAGCTTGCCGTTTTGAGTTATGATTATCTTTATGTTGTTATAACTTGCAAACAACGAGCTATCTTGGCTCAAAGGAATTGTGCAACCATCTCCCTCGATCCATTTAAAAGCTAACTCAAAATTCAAAATTTACAGTGTCCTTTTGTTATGAATATTTTTTTCGTCTCATTCGATGAGAACCTATCCTTCCACAAGCGGTTTAATTGAGGATATTTAACGTTGACTCAATGGTGAACATCATGTTTCTTTTAGGCCAGGCATAGGCCCTATTTGATTACCTTCTTGGATCGACCGACTAAACAGATTTGCAGCCTTCAGAAAAAAATGCACTGAATCACAATTTTTGTTATAGATTCAAATACATAGCAAAAAATTGAGATTATAGTTTTTTTTTGTCCTACAAACCGACCCAAGAAACAAGAAGCAAAAGATCAATTTTGCCTGGCCTTACTTTTCACAGCTCTTGGGCCCGTTTTCACCAACATGGTATTAAGAGTTAAGCCTGGCGTTAACTCCTTTAAACCTGGTATAACTAAGTCCATTTCATCAAGAGTGTGCTAAGCATGTAAACCTGTCAAGGTTCAGTGAATCATACACATTGTCACCAAACTCAAGGATCAGCCATCTCAAACTGATTTGGTGTCAAAAAGTGATTAGGCCAATGAAAACAGAACATAATGTTTCTTATGAGATGGCTTGACAAATCAGTATTATAGGCCTTTGTCTATTATATTCGCATGCTTCTCTAATTTAACAGTCACCAAAGATTTTTTCAAGAAAGATATGTCACATCATGAGATATAAAGTTTGCAAACCAAGAACACACACTTACCTAGAAAATATATTTGTTGAAGTAACTGTTGCAAATATACTAGCCATACAGCATTAAGCACACAATTTAAAAGTATTTCATGTATGAAACTATGTTTTATAGCATTTGCCTATGATAGTCATGACACCAAATAGAGGTAATTCTTCTGTGCTGAGTTGTACAAAACCTCTGCACTTGTTGTTGGTCTTAGCACAGGGGTACTTTCGAAGGGCAGGAAATTCGGACGTGGGTGCAATCTATGCATCCTATAACCCCCCCGGAAATCGGGCGATTTAGGAAAATTCCAATTTAGCCTCCCGTGTGACTGGTCCACTGGGCACACATACATGTATGGGTTTTAATGAAGTGATTGCATGACTAACACGCTTCACAATCCTTGAAACTGAGGCGACACTAATACCACTCAAGTCACCAACGACTTGTTGGTAACTGCCGGTAGCAAAAATCGCAGGCACGTCAGCCATTCTGGGTACATCAGATGTTGGGGACCCTTATCATTAGATATTCAAAAGGATTCAACCATTATTGTAGTTTCATTGTGCAAAAATGCATGACCAGCTGATTTGTATTAATTTTTTGTTTGAGGGGAGGGGGCTGAAGAAAAATGCATTTCTGTCACCAACACTGGACAGACAACTAATTAATTTTCTTTTTTATAAATTTCCAAGCCCACCCCTCTTTTTCTCTTACCTTGTCATTTGGCCATGTTTGGGAACTTCAGAGATTAATTGTGTTTGTAGCAGTTGAGTTGTTTAAATACTATGTGCAGACTTTCACTCAGTAAATGTTCCTTGATCCTGCTCCGCTTGAGTGATTGGCTTAGCCAGACCAGGTCTTAGCTAAGACCTGGCATAACTCTTAATACCATGTTGGTGAAAACGGGCCTGTAAGTTTAGCAAAATTCATACAATATGAAACAACCATCTTCTTCGGGCTAGTTTAGTTGAGAACATCACCACAACATCTACTTTTATTTTTGGCTAACACCTTGTAATAGAGTAGAGGCAGGTGGTTACAAATACATAAAATAAAACCTTGTTTTCAACAGGTAATTGCTTACTTTATCTTGCTTGTTTTCGCCAAATAAATGCTTGTTTGGTTGTAAATATCATTGTTTTATTGTAAAATTTATTCATTTTTGTTGTTGTTGTGCTAACCTGAAAGTATTTTTCCATCCAGACGTTTCCATACCACAATGTAGAAGTGGCTTTTTTGCTTGTTGTTTTGCTTTTTTCCTCGAGACCTTCCTAAACCTTTGCTTGCTTTCTGGACAGTATTTTTAATTTAAAGTCAGTTTAAATATAGAAGTCATTTTTCCTATTTGTTTAACCACTAAATTACCAGTGCAGTCTCTTCTTCACATTCTTCCTGACTGTTTTCTCTGCAACTCACATCATACTTATTTTCATTACCCTACATATTGCGCTGCTGGAATTTGTTTATCGTAACTCCTGGCACAATACGGGGTTGTTTGTAAGCTTCATTTCTCTTTTCCCCCCAAATTCATTTGTTACTTACACAAAAGAAATGAGAAAATAAAAGTGGTTGTGAATCGCAGCAATGTTTGTCTTATTGACAGCCAAAGTATGGCGGAACTGAGCAGATGCTCCTTAATCCATTGCTTCACTCGACCAAGGTACAAATGGATACTTGGCAATAGGCAGTGATGTCAATTGAGAACTGCTTGATTAAAGAGCAAGTGAAATTCCCTGCACACCGGTGTATGCTCCCCAGGGAGCTGAGAAAGATTCAAGCTTGAGCAGTCATGTCAAGGCTGTAATTGTAAATATTGGAAGAACTCATAGTTGGATGGCAGATTTTAATCCAACAGATTTATATTTAAGTAAGGAACATTCTAAGGTTATAAAGGCTCACAATTCATATCATATATTTTTCACAAAGTATAGTGGTCATAAGGAGTTATTTCATTCGAGTCAGACTGCCAGGAAATACAGTGTGTGAAGGAGTGGACATTGTCTTTACAATAGACATATCGATAGATATTGTAAGTGCATCCCTCTAAGCCCAGTTCTGGGCGCTCACAAGAGTTGACTGATGAGATGGGAGAGAGAACCGGAGTCCTCAACATGTTATATATCTACCCCATGTGAGGGATCTTTTACTTGCCCAGCACAGACACTGATACGAGGAGCCGCCAATTTAACATCTCATCCAAGTGACATCCAGCTTGGATTTTGCTCATGAAGACTCACTGAAAATATTGGGTTCCCCAACAGGGGTTCGAACCCATGCAGACAAACCCTTCACTGAAGGCTTCAACAGAGCAGTCAGGCACCTAAAGCACTCATTATAACATAATTACCTCAAATCATTTCTTGATACTACTATACTCCTCAGGTTGTGATCCTACTACACTCCTCAGGTTGTGCTACTGGAGTATCATAGGGCAGCATTAGGGCTACACTATAATAGGCTGAGAAGTGAGAAGTGATATGTAAGTGTCACATCGCAATGTCAATAAAGTCGAAGACAAGAGATTGACCTAAAGATTTGCAAATTTTTCTTAAAAAGTAGCAATTTCATGTCGATAAATGGAGCCTTGTTGTCAAATATTCCAAAAATTATTACAATTTATTAATTACACTTCCTGTGATAAACTACTTGATATCTCAATAACGATAAATTTGCAATTAGTAATTGTGCAGCCCACAAATATCAAGACAGACAGCCTTCTTTTTAACCCATGAAGATTGCGATAAAAAAAATCTGACATTTGTTTTTTCATATTCAATGCCATTGCCAAAAGTGTGGTGATTTGTTTAGATGAAATATTGATCAAAAAATTATTATCATCATAACCTTGAAAGTCTATAGTCTATAGTGATTTGCAAAATTGTCTTGTCTTTTGTTTCTAGATGATGTATATTAGGGTGATAATTTTAACACACAGAGGATTGGATAACTGAAGAAGAAAACCTGTTCACGTGAGAAGTAGGTGGTCATCATGTGATAACAACGTCATAGAGTGTTGAATATGCTAGTCCGAAAAATCTGGCTCTTTTACTGAAGAAGGTTTGCAAGTCAGCGCCTCATGCTGTCAACTAGCAGTCTTTAATTGACTCATAAATTTTAACATTCATTGATGAAATGTTGACAAGTGAGAGTGCCTTCTTAAACAGTGTTAAAGCTTATATATTCATTGATTTGACTTTTGACCATTTAATTTCAATTCGGAGGAGGTTCCATAACCTCTTATAGTGACCCATATGTCACTGTTTGTGAAGCAAATAAAATTGACATCGACTTGTATCCCACATGCCTCAAATTCCCTCCTTTTGACAGAATGTGCTTTCTTCTCATCGGATGAGAATCTGTGCTTCCAAAAATAGTTTGGTTGAGGATGTTTAGCATCGGCAAACATCACATTTTCACTTATAGCTCTGCAAGTTTTGCAAATTTTCATATAATATGAAACAACTGTCCTCTTTGGGCTAGTTTAGTTGAGAAAATTACCACAACATCTACTTTTATTTTTGGCTAACACCTTGTAATAGAGTAGAGGCAGGTGGTTACAAATTAAATGAAATAAAACCTTGTTTTCAACAGGTTATTGCTTTATCTTGCTTGTTTTCGCCAAATAAATGCCTGTTTTGTGGTAAATATCATTGATTTATTGAACAATTTATTGTTTTTGGCTGTTTTGAATTGAAAGGTTTTCTTCTCACATAATGTAGTATTGGCTTTTTTGCTTGTTGTTTTGGTTGTTTTCTTGGAGACTTATATAATCCTTTGCTTGCTTTCTGGACAGTGTTTTTAATTTTAGTATTTCAAGTCAGTTTAAAAGCGATTTTTTCCTATTTCTTTAACCATTAAATTATAAGTCCAGTTTCTTCTCCATATTTCTTTGCTGTTTTTACCTGCAACTTGCATCATCATAAATATTTTCATAACCTGACATATTGCGCTGCTGGAAACTGTTTATCGTAAGTCCAGGCACAATACGGGTTTGTTTGTGTGCCTTGTTTTCGATTTTGTTCCCAAATTTATCTATTAATTGCACAAGAGAAATGAGAAAATCAAAGTGGTTGTGAACCTCAGCAATATTTGTTTTATTGACAGCCAAGGTATTGAGGAATTGAGCAGATCCTCCTAAAACCATTGCTTCACTCGACCAAGGTGCAAATGGGTACTTGACAATAGGCAGTGATGTCAATTGAGAACTGCTTGACTAAAGAGCGAGTGAAATTTGCTGCACACTAGTGTATGCTCCCCCTGGAGCTGAGAAAGATTCAAGCTTGAGCAGTCATGTCAAGGCTGTTATTTTAAATATTGGAAGAACTCGTAGTTGGATGGCAGATGTTAACCAAACACATTTACATTTAAGTAAGGAACATTCTAAGGTTGTAAAGCCTCACAATTCATCATATCATATATCATTATATTTTTCTCAAAGTATAGTAGTCATAAGGAGTAATTTCATTCGAGTCAGACTGCCATGTTAAAAGAAAATACAGTGTGTGACAGAGTGCACATTGTCTTTACGATAGACCGATCGATAGATATGGTAAGTGCAGCCCTCTAAGCCCAGTTGTTCTGGGCTCTCACGAGACTTGATTGATGAGATGGGAGAGAGAGCGGGAGTCCTCAACATGATACACATTTACCCCATGTGAGGGATCTTTTATGTTCCACCAGCACAGACACTGATACAAGGAGCCGCAAATTTAACATCTCATCCAGGTGACATCCAGCTTGGATTTGCTCATGAAGATTCACTGAAAATATTGGGTTCTCCATCCGAGGTTCGAACCCATGCAGACAAACCCTGTAGCAGAGCAGTCGGGCACCTAAAGCACTCATTATAACATAATTACCTCAAATCATTTCTTGATCCTACAATACTCCTCAGGCTGTGCTACTGGAGTATCATAGGGTAGCATTAGGGCTACACAATAATAGGCTGAGAAGTGATATGTAAGTGTCACATCGCGATGTCAATTAAGTCGTAGACAAGAAATTGACCTAAAGCTGCAAAGTTTTCTTGAAAAGTAGCAATTTCACGAAAATAAATGGGGCTTTGTTGTCAAATATTCCAAAAATTATTACAATTTATTAATTCCACTTCTTCTGATAAATATATTGTTCTATTTGATATCTCAATAACGATAAATTAGCAATTAATTGAGTAGCCCAAAAATATCAAGACAGACAGCCTTCTTTTTAGCCCACAAAGATTGCGATTTAAAAAAATTGACATTTGTTTTTTTAATATCTACTGCCATTGCCAAAAGTCTGATGATTTGTTTAGATGAAATATTGATAAAAAAAATATCATCATAACCTTGAGAGTCTATGGTCTATAGTGATTTGAAAAATTGCCTTGTCTTTTATTTCTGGATGATGTATATTAGGGTGATAATTTTAACACACTGAGGGTTGGATAACTGAAGAAGAAAACCTGTTCACGTGAGAAGTAGGTGGTCATCATGTGATAACAACGTCATTGAGTGTTGAATAAGCTAGTCCGAAAAATCTGGCTCTTTTCCTGAAGAAATTTTGCAAGTCAGCACCTTCTGCTGTCAAGAAGGAGTCTTTAACCATCTTATAACTCGATCCACAGCAGCCTTGAAAAATCCGCACCAGAAAAAAAAATTCCAATGCAAGCCTGAGGACACTAAGGTTTCATTGTATATATTTACATGTATGCATAATTTACATGCATGCTTAAGACAAGGTTCAAGATTTGAGTCCAATTTTTGTGACATTTTGGTCCAAAACTTTATTTTTGAATTTCGGTCTGAAAAATAACCTATCTTACGGAAAATTTCCCCAGGAATCTGAATCTGAAGTCAGAAATACAAAATCTCTCACCATTCTCATTCTACTAATGCTTTTATAACTTTTCAATTTTTGTCAACAAATAAGCCTAGCACAGCACCAAAGCACTAAAGAACTCCTTATTTTTATCCTGTAACAACCAGGCACATGCCTCATGTGCCCTTATACATTTTGCATTAATTAAAGAAGTGATTTTTGGCACAGCTGTCCAAGACAGCAACTCTGAAATATAGAATGGAGGTAAGCGCAGACTGCAATAATGACCAGTCACTTTCAAAAGTAATTGTCATGACTTACAAACATATTTTAGGTCAATCATGCATATATATATGTATTGCTGCCCTCGCATTACCGACTGAGCAATACACGGCTAAAATCCTTTAAAATTTGGTCGCAAAAAAAAACTTAAGCTATCCTCTGGCCTCATATTGAACTTTCTGTTTAAAATTCTTGTAGCCAATATATCTGGGAACATCAAGTTCCATTTGGTGACTTTCCAACAAAAATTGCAAGAGACTGAGTTTTTTTTTGCAACGCCATTTATTTTTTTCAGCTTTTCAAAATTTAGCAGACATAAGTTAGAAAATGCATTATTGAGACTCAATAAATATAAGCAGCGACCAAATTCTTGGTACTATCGCGTTCTAATTAAATTTTGAAGATATTGACATATCATACAAATTTCTATTGCAAAAAAATGACAACACAGTGTGCTATAAGTCAACAGCTTTACCTCAATCTGCAAAATTCTCAAAAAAATTGTCACCTGACGTTTAGTAGAATATCCTGTTAGTGTGAGTATATGTTTAGCTGAAATATCTCAAATTTACATGTAATTAGAAGAAAACAATATAGGAAATTATGTCAAGGTGAAATAAATTATATAGAAGTGTTACTTTATAGCCCCTTACATTTGACACTGTGAAAAATGTTGTCACTATAAAATGTGCAAATTTTGCCTGTTTTCGGATATATTTTGCCCAAAAACATGACAAAAGGATGAGATATCGTCATTTCTGATGCCTTTATTGGAAAGTAGACAATTTTTGCCAGAAGGTAAGTTTAAAACCTTGTTCAAAAATTTGAAAAATGAGCCTTCAAGATTTTTTTTTTTCAGTCAAATGTCAGAATTTTCTGACTCAAAGCTTGAACCTTGTCATATATGCACCATTCCCAACACAGAAGGAAGAAGTGGCGAAATTTACAGTAACTGTTATTATTACATGACCACTATGCTAGAGCGATGCTGATTGGCCAAAATCAGTCACATGACGACATTATAAAAACTCATATTGCATGGTTCGAGTGCAATATGAAATTTTTTCAAAAAAAAATTTTTTTTTCAGATTTTTTTCATATTGCATGGTTAGAGTGCAATATGAGTTTTTATAGAAAAAAAAAATTTTCCAAAAAAAATTTTTTTTTCCAAATTGTGTTTTCTTGACTAAAAAAAAAAAAAAAATTTCGAAAATTTTTTTCTGAATGGAACATTATATTGGAAGCTAGTCATGTAATAAAACAAATACGGCACTTATTATCGTGCAATATGAAAATTTATTTGCACTCGTAAATTCATATTGAACTCGGGCTGCACCCTCGTTCAATATGAATTTCCTCGTGCAAACAAATTTTCATATTGCACTCATATCATGCCGTATTTGTATAATATACCTGTTGCATAATTTTCTCCTAACATTATTGTCAAAGGTTAAATTTATATTTTTTTTACGCTGACATCAAATTTACAATCATTTTGTTTTGTAACGGAATATGATTGTCATAGTATACCAAATAAAAGGGGTAACAAAAAACGGGATGTTGCTAATTGGTGATGTGTTTGTCTGTTGTCGCGTAGAAACGTATGTTATACCGAGAGAAAGTGACGTTGCCACAAGTTCAACCCAGGACAGGGTATCCAAGGGTAAAATGACAAAGGGACAAGGAATTCAAAAGTAAAATTGCCAAGAAACAGGGATGATAGAGAACTCATAAGTGCAATAAATCGTAAAATTGCAAAGGGACAGGGAATTCAAAAGTTTAATGACCAAGGGAAAGGGGGACATAAAACTACATCCTGAGCCTCATTTTACTAGATTGTAAACCAGTCAGACAAAGAACTTTCTCTCTGACACTTTCACACAAGAAGGCGAAAGTTAGGGTGCCTACATTTTCACCCTCTGGTGTACATGTCAGAAGCTCAAGACACCGAAGTGCAGTTGAAGGTTTTCCATAAAGCCAGGATAACTTTGTTTTATTTTGACCACATCTTCTTCTCTTCATCTACTTCTCTTCGCCATCTCCTTCTCTTCATCTTCTTCTCCTCATCTTTACTTTGTAGCATGAGGACAATAGTATTTTCTTCTTTTCTTTTTTTTTCATCATCTTCTTCTCTTCATCCTCTTTTCATCATCTTCTTCTCTTCATCCTCTCCCTTCACCATCATATTCTCTTCACCAATTCTTCTCATCATCACCTTCGTCTCTTCATCATCTACTTCTCTTCAACATCTTCTTCTCTTCACTATCTTCTTTTTTCACCATCCTCTTCTCTTCACCAATTCTTCTCTTCATCACTTTCTTCTCTTCATCACCTTCTTCTCTTCATCTTCTTCTCTTCATCTGCTTCTCTTCATCTTCTTCTCTTCATTTTGACTTCGTAGCACAAGGGCAATAGTATTTTCTTCTCTTCTTTTTTCTTCATCGTCTCTTCTCATCATTTTCTTCTCTTCACCATCTTCTTCTCTTCACCAATTCTTCTCTTCATCATCTTCTTCTCTTCATCTTCCTTTTCTTCATCATATTTTCTTCATCTTCATCTATTCATAATCTTCTCTTCATCATCCTCTCTCATCTTCCTCTTCTCTTCATCTTCTTCTCTTCATCTTCTTCTCTTCATTTTCTTCTCTTCATTTTTTCTTCATAGCATGAGGACAATAGTATTTTCTTTTCTTCTTTTTTTATTCATCATCTTCTCTTCATCATCTTCTTTGCTTCATCTTCTTTTTCTTCATCTTCTTCTCTTCATCTTTTCTTCCTATCATCATCTTCTTCTCTCTATCTGCTTCTCTTCATCTTCTTCTCTTCATCTTCAGCTCTTCATCTTTTCCCATCATCTCCTTCATCATCATCTTCTTCTCCCCCATCTGCTTCTCTTCATATCTTTACTTTTTAGCATGAGGGCAATAGTATTTTCTTCTCTTTTTCTTCCTCATCATCTTCTTCTCTTCATCTTCTTCTCTTCATTTTACTCTCTTCATCGTCTTCATCTTTTTCTCTTCACCTTCTTCTCTTCATCTTAGTCTCTTCACCTTCTTCTCTTTATCTTCTTCATAATCATCTTCTTATCTTCATCTTATTCTTTTCATATTCTTCTCTTTATTTTCTCCATCATCTTCTTCTCTTCATCATCATCATCGTCTTCTCATTTTCTTATCTTCATCTTCTTCTTCGTAGCATGAGTGTAATAACATTTTCACCACTAGAGTAAATGCTGGAAGTTTCATTTTTGGAGATTGTAAACCTAAGTTCTGTCTGACACTTTAACACAAGAAGGCGGAAGTTAGAGTGAAAACCTTTTCACCCTCTGGTGTGAATGCTGGAAGCTCAATATACTAGAGTGCAATTGGAGGTTTTCAATGCTCCTGGTTACTTATAGATCACGGAGGGGGAATACTGGCAACCTCTAACTAATTGCCAAAATTTGTAATGATAGTGGTACGATAAAAAATATACATCAGGGATGTTTCTGACATATCAAGCCAAATCATATGCCAGAAAAATGGACAAGTTTTGGGTGACAGAGCAAAAGAAGTGGTTGACCTGAGGTCAAGGTAATCCTGTTTTTAACGGATCTTAAAAATTCCCTAAACCAGGGTTTCGAGAGCATTTTAACACAAGGAAGTTAGCCTACAAAATAGAAATAAAAACAATTTCATGAATTTGATGCAAGAGATTCAGTCAAAACGCAAGACAAATTTATTCGCCTATAAAAATATATGTCAGTTTTTGAAAGTAAACACTTTTTATTAATAGGTTGGAGATCACTCTAAGACAAAAATATTGTCGCTGACGTGTGACCACCCTGAGTGGAATTGATTGCTGAGAGAACCTGTGTTTCACTTACTTATCGAAGACTTTGACCCATACCAAACTCCGACTACAGCAAAGAAACTTGTCTGTCATTGTTACCCTATCTGCCTTTATGACCCAATACGTTTTACTCTCATCTGTTCATCGGATGAGAATATGTGCTTCCACAAGAAGTTTGGTTGAGGAAGTTTAGCATTGAAGCAATGACACAATGTCATGCGTTTGACTTATTTACAGGCGGCACTGTAATTAGTTTGAAGTAAATTGAAGACCATCAAACATCTGATGAAATTATCCCTTTCTTTAGCAAAAGGCAAAGCTAGAGTTGCAAGGGTTTTTGCTTGCTGACTCCAAAACATCTCCGTTAAAAGCAGAATACTGGATCTTCACCAGCAGCCATGATTTTTGAAAGTAGTCTGGCTTAGTAATTCGATTTTCCAGCGACTGTCAGCCACCTGTAAGTCACGAACAGAAACAGTAATACACCTACAAACTTGGCAGGGCACAGGTTTCAGACAACAAGGAAGATAATACATGTACCTCAAACAGACCCTCCTCTGAAGAAGAGACTGTTTGTTTGGTCAAAAATAACTGCACACACGAGCAGCAAAAGTATGAACTAGAGTTTACAATAAGTAATCTTAGAGATAATGCAGAACACAACAAGACATTTTTGCAAGTTTTGCCTCAGCTAACGGGCAACCAGAGAGGATATTGTTTGAGAATGATAATGAACAATCAAGCTCTCACCTTAGGGGATTGCCCACCATTTGTTTTTAGAAATTAAGACATTGTTGAATCAAAAGCCATGGGTTTATCTGATGTGAGCTTGTGGACTTTTTGTTTCAATTTGCAAATATTTTTAGTGTTGTACAAAGACCATTCTCATTTTGTTGGCTTTTTTCTTTCTTCAGCTTTGTTTCTTTCTTGCTTTTTATTGCTTAATTGTTTTCTGATTTCTTGCTTACATTCAAGTTATCCTCTCTTTCTCTAAATTTTGGATGTCATTCTCTGTTTTCGTTTTTCTCTGAAGGTCTTCTTTTCTCCTTTGCTTCATGTTTTATTAACTTCATTATTTTTATTGATTACTGTGATTTCTTCATGGTATCTGCAATAAAATATGTATAAATGATAAATAAGACAAAATAAATAAAATAATGAAGTGTTAATTATTTAGCTTTAAAAAATTCAACCCATATATCAAAACTACAGCCTAAAATATAGATCTATACAAAAAACTGCAACATAACCATTGACCAACAGCTCGAACTATAGATCTTGCAAGCTTGCAATTTCAAAGTTTAAGCCCAAACAACATCTCTCCAACATCTCAGAATCCACCAAGATGTTAAACTAACAACTTTATAAAAATAACTTTAATTGAATCCATATGTGAATATATAGGCTTGAATCTGTGTACCTGGACTAAATTATGACTGACATATACACCTTTTTGCTGTGCGCATAATATAGTTATTTTTGAGTAGCTTAGCTGGGCTGAGTTAGGTAGGCTCTAGTAGGGGAGTGGGGGGGGGGGGTAAGCTGCTCGGCTTTACACCAAGTAATTGTTTTGCGGAAGAGAGGGTGAGCAGTAAGAAAGTACCTTGTTAATAGTAAATGTAGTTGACACTAAGAGAGGACCTATTTATCCATGAATCAAAGTTATGTGTGCAGTAATAAAGAACAAATTGATGCAAAAGTGTATATAATCAAAGAGATGACTCTATTACAGATGATTTCATATTTGTAGACATAAGGACTGAATGTGAATTTTTTTCTTGGACATGCATTCTATAGGGAAAAATGACATCATAAAACATATATGACATCACTTTCCCCATAGGATGCCATGTCCTAGAAAAAAATTCACATTTCGTCCTTTGGTCTACAAATATGAAATCATCTGTAAGAGTTTTTAAAAAAAACAAACAATAGTTTATCCTTTTATTGATACAAAAAGTAAAACTCGTCAATTATTACATTTCCAACGTCAATAAAAAGGACATAACATAGCTGTTTGTCAAAGAAGTTGTTTATAACAAAGAAATATGGATTGGATATGACAAATCTTTTTTGTGTTTGTGCAAAATAGCTTTGCGCTTATCAGAACCAGCCTCTTCAACCATGGAAAAGCTGGCAAAGCAAAATAATTATTATGAAAGTGTATACTCTTGATTTCAATTAATGCCATGCATATTTTGACTGCAAGAATTTCCCAAGCGAAATTACCAAAGGATATGAAAATTACAACTTAAAAACACCTAAAAATAATCACTTATAATTACTCAATTATTTTAAAGGCAACTTTAAAAAAACAACGAAATGAATTGCACGTCCATTCAATAATAGTGTATACAGGTATTATTATAAAATCTGCATACATAGCACAAGTGAGTGACCACAGTTGATTTTATAAACTAATCTAATCCTAAGACAGATCTACAATAGCAGTTCCGAGGATTGTGAAGATTAGATTTGACATTTATAATGTCAGAAAACAATAGGCCAAAACATTTCTATTTGAAAGCTTCACATTTATGAAATTAAGGCCCATGCAATTAACAAAAGCATCTGTTCGAAATTTCGTTTGTTAAGTGTTATGGACAGTTTTTTTTAACGAAACCAAAGAGCAAAAAACACCTTTGTCTTTTTCGATAATTTAAATTTTGTAATCATTCTACTTTTAAAATTTCAATAAAGCTGCAGAGTCAGATGTTATGATAATGATACTCCAATGCAAAAAGCAGTCATTTTCTTATCAAAGAAACACTCTATTAAAGTAAATAACTTAAAACATGAAAAATAGTAGAAATACAGAGCCTCCTTGTTTCACACCTATACAGTGTATGATCAGTGTTCAGTACTGTTCACCTACCTACAGTTGATGGCATACTGAACACATGTGCAAAATGAACAGTTGCTTGATGTTTGACCTTTGAAATGAGGAGGGGTTAGGATAAATTTTAGCAATAGAGGTAGGCATACACACCTTGAAGGTGGGGTTTAGGGTTTAGCCCCCCTCCTCCAATTAACATGGGTGAGAGTAGAGTAGATCATTGGCCAATCAGAGCGGAGGATGCTGCACATGTGCAGAGGAGGCCTGTATCTCTGTCAGCTGTTGGAAGTTGAGGCCCACAGGCTGAAGTTAAGGGGGTGCATAAGATTTACACCAAAAGGACATAAGGAGGCAGGCTAAAGGACATAATTTATTAATTTATTCACAACCACCGGCCGCAGCCGCTGTCACACACTCCACGCCTCTTTTTGTATTGATTTACCACCATGCAGAACTTCAGTTTTGATTGGGCGCCCGCCGGGTTCCAGCAGTATTTAAGCAGCTCCAACCTACCGTCCAATATGTCCGGCGGATACACGATATCGTACTCGACCTCGCGCGAGTCCAAACCGAAGACCATAAACTTCACGCCCCAAGCGAATCTGCCGACGAACGTTTTCAAAGTCAGCACTACGACCGATTCCGGAGAGGACAGTGAGGAATACAAAATGACATCCCGTTATTCTACCGGATGGTCCGCTACGGATCAGTACCGTAAACCGGTCACCCGGGCGGCACGAGCTTCCAAACAGAGCTTCAAAGGCAAGTGAAGCATGTTTTCCTAAAATGCATGCATTGTGAGCTCTAGCAATAGACCCAGCAACAGCAGCCCAACAGCAGCCTGCAGGCCTCTGCAATAGCTGCTGCTTGATGCCTGCATCACTGTGTGATGTCTCCAAAATAGTCCCAAAACAACACATTGTACTCAATATATCCCAAATGCAATGATACTATTGAAAGACATAAAGTATTAATTAGATTGTAAATGAAGTGATTAAAATCCCAAATATCTTATAAAACATATATATGCATTAAACATGAAGAAAAAAAACATGGTTTGAAGCCAATTGATGGCATGCCCCAATCTCTTCTGAAATCATTTAAAGCAATGTTGAATTGTAGAAATGTATATCCCTGCACAGAGGGATGTCATGCCATCATGTGATTTACCCTGTAACAATTTAATCATATATGAATATATTACAATCTGAGTTACTGATCAAACCAAATGTTATCAACAGACATATTTTTTCTCAAGTAATTGCCTAAATAATTTACAATAATCTATTAAACTCAACACATTGAAATTATTATTTTTATTTTATTGACAACTGAATGGCTCTGGAAACATTCCAATACCAATAGAAGTGCTTTTGACTATTTACTTGTTTTTCTGAAAGTACCTACACCCGACCCAATTTTTATCATTTTATCCTTTATGATACAAGTCTTCCTGTCATACAGCCATTAAAACTTTCAATATTATAACTACAGTAACCTGTTGCTCCAAAACCACAGAAGAAGCTCAATTAATGGAAAGTCTCCACTCCGCAGTCCTTGCACAACAAATTTGACTTAAGTATCAAATTATCAATTTCGCTTGCCATACCACAATTTGCTATTACATCCCAAAAATTACTTTAATTGACCTTCTAATCTGACCATCACCTACATAATAAACAGATCCAATACACTTCAATAATACCATCTTTTTTCGGATCTTTTGCTCCTGAGAGCAAGCAGCTAGCTCACAAAAATCAATGCTTTAACCCTTCATAGCCATCCCTGCCCTGGGTAATCAGGAAAACCAAGAGCATAATAGTAAATAGCCAAGAGCATAACAGTGATGCTCATGAGTAAACATAGATGCTCTTGGGGATATTTTCAGGCCCAGGGCAGTTATCTTTAATCTATGCTGATGATTGGTTGATCATTCAGTGAATGTAAATGTACTGTTTATACACTTTTATTAGAAATGGTTGTTTTACTACTTGTTCCTTCGTCAAGCCATTGTTCAAATTCTATTAGCACAATGTTTGAATTGAAAATGACACAATACTTGCATGTTCGAAACATCAAACGCGTATTTCTTAACAAATTTTTGTCTCAATTATGCAATTAGTTTCCCTTTTTTAGGACAATCAGTTGTGTTATCACAGCGTCCCTGAATAAAGTTTGGGGTTTAAAAAATTGAACAAATACGCCATTAGCACAGTGTTTCAGAAGACAGTCAAGGGAGCATTTTAAGACAAAAAAAAAAAATCTGTTGGGAATTCTTTGAGATATGACAATTTAAAAATTTTGGTTTATCACACTATAATTTTTATGGTTGTAGGAAAGCTAAACCGATTAGAAATGGTCCTAAAACCAATCAAAATTATGCAATTGACAATGGCAGACATTTCGATTTCAATCCCGTAGCCATTTTTAGCAAGTATGTATTGTTTATTTGAATTTAACCTATTTGTGTGTGATAAACAGTGCCTGTTTTAAGTTTATGCCAAAAATTGGCATTTTATCTTTGTGTAAGATCATAACCCACTTAAGAATCTTTCATAAAGGTGTGCACAAACATTTAGTATATGACTAGATTCAAAAGAATGTTTTGAGATACAAAAACACTTATCCTCATTCACTATTTATATTATTATGGTCATATGAGTACACTACAGTATAGTGGTAGTTTTTGATAGTGCATACAGTGTACTTGTATTGCTACTAGTTCTATCACACACACACATGTTTCAGTTTGAGATATTTCATTTGCTGTCCTGTAAATTTTGAAGAAATTCCAAAAAATCTAAGAGTTTGGTGATAAACTGTATAAAATGCAGAATATAATATCATGAATATTTTTATAGATTGTGCCTTTTACAACGGAATTTGTCTTTTCACTATTGTGTGATCTAAAAACAGCTAAAAAGAAACCAGCTTTAACCTTTTATTCAAAGATATTTCATAGTTTTTTGCAAAAAAAAACCACATAAATTCCAAAGGAAACTGCTGACAAAATATGTGGTTTTTTTGCCAACCTTAATCAATTTTGGGTCTAGGTTTTGCTTTGAGAATCTTTTCTGGGAGAAAAAAAGATTATATGAATTATACAGGCAACAGAACAGAGTGCACTCCACGCATTGATTAGAAAGCTTGAAAAAATATCTGAAAAAGCGTATTTTTAGTTTAAGCAGCTTAAATAAATGCAAATCTGTAGTTTCATATAACATTATGAAAAACAACACAAATGAATTTGTTTTCAGAAGTTCTTGTTTCAGTTTACCATAAAATTCGAAATTGATGTTGTTTGTCACACTTAAAAATCAATTTTACATAAAAAATTGCAAACTTCCGAAACAATTCCTTTAGAAACCATGTGTGAATACTGGCCTCAACACATAACAGTCTTAACTTCACTTTTAAACCAATATATAAGGTTTTACTGATCATTAAAGCATGAAATTTGTGGTGTGATAAACCAAAATTTTAAAATTATCATATCTCAAGGAATTCCCAACGGATTGTTTTGGTTTTTGTCTTAAAATGTTCCCTTGATTGCCTTCTGGAACACTGCGCTAGTGGCGTATTCGTTCAATTTTTTTAACCCCAAACTTTATTCAGGGACGCTGTGGTTAGGCATTCAATAAACTAATAAACTATCTATCTATCTATCTATCTATCTATCTATCTATCTATCTATCTATCTATCTATCTATTTTGACAACTATATACCTAGACACCAGCCTATAGCTATTTATATTTTTATGGCAGCTATTCTAGAGTGATAGTACATACACATGTACAAATAATGTAGCCAAAGACAAAAATCAGACAAGAGAAGTCCAAAACATTACATATTCTCAGCTTCCCTGTCAAAAAGACATCCATGGATAACAACAACTATCTGCACTTATTTTTCTGAATTGATTTATCTTTTTATTCATTTTTGTTTAGGCATAACCGTGCTTTCTCTTGAAAGACAAAGAATAATTTCGTAAAACTTTCTATCTGTCTATTTATCCGTTTGTCCATCTATTTATCAATCTATTTATGCATCTACAGTAGTCAACTTTTGAAGTGGATCAAGATTTTTCATATAATTTATATTAACACAAAAAAATATGAGTAAATGATCTTAGTGCAGTATGTTGGTGTGATGTCTTGGCAATGTTTTGGCCGACAAAACTTCATGCTTCACTAACTGTTTACCCTTCAAAACGATGATTGTTTGTCACAAGGTGCAAAATGGTCTGTAACACTAATCAGCAATGGCGACCTTAATTGAAAACAGGTTATCATTTCTTTTGTAACTGTGCAATAAACCAGGTATTTTGTTTAAAACTCAATTGAGCTCAACTTTGATTTGACGTTCAGCATTCACTGTTTTCAAAATCTGTGGCTTTTCCAATGGATATGAACAATTTTGCCAAGTGGGGGAGCCACCGGCTGGGGCATTCTTCTTCAAGTGACTGGAGAAAATTTCTTTTTCAATCATATTTAGTAGACAATTGAGGACTTCTTTTTTTTAACATTTTCACAGTTTAGGTTCCTTCGGTCCAATTCGACATTGTTTGAGTGACCAAGGCTCTGAAATCACCACTCTATTTTGGTGCTGCTACAGTGTATTCACTAGTGTGTGACAAGTCATTTTGCACCTTGCTTCAAACAATTGTGTCTGGTGACCATCAAAGTCACTGAAGCCTAACAATCTCGTTCAAGTACATTACCAAGATATCAAAGTTAACATTTCACGCAAAATTATGCAGCAACAACAACTGATGTCAGAATTGCTACGATGTCAATTCTTGATCCACTTCGAAAGTTGACTACTGTATTTATCTATCGGTTTATCCACCTATTTATCTGTATATAGATCTACATCTTTCTACACATCTGCCCAGACATAGATCTATCTATTGGGTCATAATCTTGCAAAAGTAAGAGCACCCCAAATCAATGCTATTCCAATGGAACATAGGGTGTATTTTCTATGTAGTACTTTTGCTAGGTTTTGACACTATCCAGCTTAAAGATTGCTGACACAAATCCAATGGCCATGCTACTAAATGTAGTAGGATACCTCAATGGTAGGATACAAACATTGTATGAATGATGCATGCAATAACAATGATTCTATAGCCAATACTGTAAGACAAATCCAACATGGACTTCAATGGGAAATCACTGAGGGGTATATGCACACCAGTGATGTAGTCGAGGCCAGGACATCCAAGACTGAGGCAAGGCCAAGGATTTGGCATCCGAGACTGAGCCAAGGCCGGGGCCATCAAAATATGGCCACGAGGCCGCCTCGAGGAAGAGACCAGTCCCGAGGCCTCCGTCACTGGCCCAAAGACACCTGAGACCGAGGCAAGGCCAAGGATTTGGCATCCGAGACCGAGCCAATGCCGAGGCCATCAAAATATGGCTCTGAAGACGGCCTCGAGGATGAGACCGGCCTCAAGACCTTCTACACTGATGCACACTAACTTTCAGGAGCAACTTTCGACTGAGCTGACATGTGTATTTTTATATTTTATAATATTCTAACAGCTTATTTTCTATTTTTCAGAAATCAGAGATAGCTGCTTGCAACAGGGTGCCTTGTTTGAGGATCCAGAATTTCCTGCCATTGACACATCAGTGTACTACAGCCAACCCCAAAGATTCGAATGGAAACGTCCACATGTGAGTTCACTAAATATATTTTGGGGAATTTCTTATATACCGTCCCATTCAACACACTGTGCAATTATACCCAACAAACAACAACACAAAAAATCTAACTGAAAGTATTTCTTTCATGGGGAAAACACCCTGTCCTGTTTGTCACATTTTATTAGACCTTGTCTACTAAAATAGTGTAAGCATTTCAAATAGCAATTAATCAGGAAAGAAAGTAAGGCCCTTGCAAGGAAATCTATAGGATGGAAACTTCCAAATTTGCAATCACATGCTGACATATATACACTTCCAATATATATTGCATATATATATGAATTACATTTCATAAGGACGTATTATCTAATTGTAGGAAGTATTGTTATGATGTTTTTACATATTCACTTTAAAACTCCAGTCAAGCTCTACACATGACAATACATATATATACTTTACAGTCAATTTTGAACTAAATATATACATTATAAAACATTCAATACAATATTATATAAGAATACAACACACCAATACTACACAAATACATAGACTATATTTAGAACGGTTATAACTACATTTTGAAGTCAGTGTCAAATATACCATTCAGAGTAGATGGTAACTGCTGGTTGGGCTTTGTATCCCATCATGTCACGATGAATGCCTATCATTATATCTTCTATATAGTATACGCTTAACTTTTAGTCTAATACAATAGAAGAAGATAATTTTAAAAAAAATCCTATATTTACAAGAAAGCTGCAGCCTAAAAGTTCCTCAGCATTATCAGCAACAATACTATTCCCCCTCTCTGCTTGATGGCTCTAATATTTGCTGAGACTCAAGTGTAATGGCTCCAGATGGTTTGGTTGCCAGAGAGCTCAGGGTCAATAATGTGACAAGAAAAAAATATCTACAATGAGTTGTAGGAGTCATTTTCGTAATGTTGAGAGCAGAAGTCATTACAAGTTCATTTTTAAAAAATTCAGACGTCATACAGTGAGTAGCATAAATGTGTATAGGACACATAGAAAACTGCCCTGTAGCAAAAAAAAAAGATTTTCTTGAGCTAGCCTTGAGTTCCACCTTCTGGGGAGGGGGGAAATTGGGTAGCAGGACAGCGTTCTGTGAGAGTTCTATGCTGGTGTGCATGCAACTAGGACTCAACATTTTACTTGACATGATGCAAGTCTCTGATTGGCCACTTTGTTAAAAGACTGATATAAGGCATGACAGGAAATGGAGGCCGCAAGAGAACATTCCACAATTTCAACCTTCATCTGCTGCTCTTAAATGTGCATAATCATTAATCAAGTCACTCTATTTGCCTCCAATTCCTGTCCTGCTCTGAAACCTTGATCGAAGACTTCATTATGTCACGATGCACATTGGTGTGAAGATTTTGTTTCACATTGCAATATCATTTACCTCAGGGGCTTAGTGGATTGCATGCTGGTCTTGTAATTTTGAGGTCCACGGTTCAATTCCATTGCATGGCAATACTTGACTGCTTAAATTTAGATACCGACAGGGAGCCATCTGGTGATAGACATGCTGCAAAGTGGCCAAGCAAATGGTTCCAACTCAGTTAATTAGCATTGAAACTAAGTATATATTTTTTTTCAAACATTCTTTTGCACTTCCATTTTTTTTTCAAATTTTCCAAAAATTTCTTAGCACACCAGACGGCCTACATTTCCTCACCATGGTAACCACACTGCATCACTTTAAGTTAATTTGGTAGCTATAACTACACACACAGTTTTAAAATACCACAACGGGAATTTCTAGTATTATATAATAATATGGCGATATGGCGTCTGGCTCTCAGTCATCTATATTGAGTATAGATTCAATCAATCAATCAATCAATCAATCAATCAATCAATCAACCAATGCCAAATGATCACTGTTAACAATATATCTATCAATCTGTCTATCTATAGAGTGGGTCGGGGCAAGAAGCCCGGGTTAGGTGAGAAGCCCCCCCAGGGTAATATCTAAACTTACATTTTTGGTGCTTTTTCTTATTGATAGGATTGAAGCTAGAGGCTTTTAAGGTGACGTCACAAATTTTCAAGGCATTCAGAACCAAACCATAGTCGCAATTAAAGAAACAAAAAAAGGTGCATGGTTTTTGTAACTTTGATTAATTCTTTGAAAGTGGTTGTCAGAAATAACTTTGGAAATTTTTGAAAGTATAATGGATATCTGCATTGCTTCACTTTATGACCATCACATAAATATGATTTGGATCATGTTTTTTGCATTTTAGCTCAAAATATAGAGGTCAAATTAAAATATGTGGGTTTGGGGCGAGAGGCCCCACATGGTATGGGGCATGGGGCCCCCTTCACTGAGGCTTCGAAGCTGCTTCCGGAACCATTTAATAATCTTTACTTTACCTTAAAACTTGATAGAATAGCTAATTGAAATAGAAAAAATTTTGGCCGAAATTGAAAAAGGGCAAAAAATATTAAAAAATAAATGCATGAACAGAAAAATTCTGAAATTCAGAAAAAGTGAATAGAATGCCTTCAAATGATAGACGAACCCCAAGAAATAACTTTCAAGCTGAATGCACTCGCAAAAAAAATTGCCATAGGATTATGATAGGGGGGCTTCTTGCCCGATGGGTGGGGTAAGAAGGCCATTTTTATTTTTTTACGAAAAGGGCCGTAACTCCTTTATTAAAATTTGTAGACATTCATTTCAATAGTTATAAGTAGAGTCAAGTGATCCCTTCCTGACAGCATCAGCATTCAAATAATCGACCATAAAAAGTAGGTCAAATCGCATCTCGAAGTTAAGGGGGGCTGCATGCCCCGCGCTACTCTACTTTAACCAACTGCAGGTTATTCCATGATCTATCAAGCTATCTATCAATCTATCTTTCTATCAATCTATCAATCTATCTAGCTATCTAATTTTTTTATCTATCCATCTATGTATTTAGGCACTGCATTAGCCATAGAGACTGAAATGAAATTCAAATATCACAAACATAAATTGTACTGGAAGAACATCGTTTCAAATTTAAATTCCTTGTTCTAGTTTACTAGCAGATGCTCTAGAATGAAATGCTGGGTTTTTAGGTTCGAGAGAAGAGTACACTACTCAACACACTGTACCAGGTCTTCAGTGTTGTCAAAATAAAGTTTCTTATATTTAGCAGACTCTTCAGCAGCTGGAGTGAGAGAGAAAATGAGGTAGAAAGCAGAAAAAATAGCAAACAAAAGGCAGAAGAGCAGTAAGAAGAAGCAAGCAGTCAGGATGCTCCAGAAGCAAAATGGATGCAGTACAAACTGCACTGCTTGAACAAAATTACTGGACTGGAGCGCAATGGGATGTACAGAGTAAAAACCTCACTAAAAGAATACGGGAAGTATTCAAAGAAAATATTACAAATTCCACTCATTGGAGCTCAGTCAGTTTCCAAAATATCAGTTTAGAAATTGCTGCCCTTTGCATTTTCAAATGAAAGTATTTTCAATACCATTATGGCTTACAAGTTCCACCCAACGATCTCACTCGAGCACTTACATGTAACATAAAAACTTGAAATTTATAATTACTAACCCCTCCTAATGGTGCTTGTTTCAAACAACAGACTGTTCCTCGTTAGTATTCTTTATACTTACGCCTTTGCCAGCCAAGTAAAATACATCTTCATGGAAAAATGGTTATTTTTACAGCGAAACACTATGATATAGAATTACAGCGATGCACTTTGATACTGAAAAAGAGTGTACTGTTGCACTGTGAAAATGGCACTTCGTGATTCATCATGCTGATGATTTGTCATGATCAAACCCAATACTTTCAATGTTACTGCAATTTCAAGAAGTATGAGTTTCTGTGATAGGACAGAGAAGCGTAGCAAATGTAGTCTATGTGATTGGCGGAGGCACTGGATTACATAGCATAAATTTAATTTGAATAGCATGAAAGGTATTTCAAGGCCAGTTGACGTGTTTGGTGGTAAGTTTAACTGTCAGTTTTCAGCTGCTAATCTTATCCATTTATCAAACTTAGTTGCTCACTGAAGCAGAATGTTATGTTTTTCATACCTTCCTATGTTCAACTGAGAGATTTATGGGACGTTTCATTGCTTATCAACCAATCAGTAAAGCTGAATATGCTACGTGGATACAGAGAAAACTAACCAGAGAAACTCATCCTTCTTGAAATTGCAGTAATTTGATTGAAGGAGACTTATCCCACTTGTTGGTGACAGCCAAACGAAGGGATTATGCATCTGATTTTCACTCTAAAATTTGTTATGAGAAGTCAAATGGCTTACTCTTGATCATGACTAATCTAACAGCCTCTATGTTTCCCATGTTGAAAGAAGAGAAGACGCCACTTCATCGGCTATCATGAGTCACGAAGTGCCACTTTAACAGTGCCATAGTCCACTTTGATTCTATATGAAAGTATTTCGCTGTAACGTAACATTTTTTACTGAGGACTTTCCCAATTCATCAATCAGCCCTTGTGACCAACAAAGCCCTGCCTCAGAGAGATGCATAGTCTGAACCAACTTACCACACAAAATGTCCTTTCCCTAGCCCTATTTCTATTATAAATTTCTTCCTGTTTCTCTGTGCACTTTGCTCTTCAGAAGGCCAAGGTTGAAATGCATTTGAAAAACAAAGATAGAAAAAACTCACAGGGAAAGGGGAAGAAAATAAAAGATCAGACTAGAAAGCAGAAAATAAAATATCTTATCTTATAGTTTCTGCACATGGAAAGAAAATTTCAAAAATATAGCTTCACTTATAACTTATAAGTAACACCTGAGAAGCATTTTTTATTATTCGAGAGTTTCTCTGAACTTTTCACTGTATTGTCAAAAGCATATAAACTTTTACATGCATGACATTTCCTGCCTGATGATGTGCACTGTTTTGAGAGAGGCATATATCTTTTGTAAGATACGATACACTAGTATTTTCGATATGTTTGCATTAATGTATAAAGGAAAATATCTGGGCCCTTCAGTTATATCTTGCAAATACATCACAATGAAATTTTCGATATTGCTCAGAGGAACCATTAGATCTCCATTAATATCTAAATGTCGAAGTTGAAGATGTTTAGAGTTGTTCTAAATGACTAATTACCAAGAATTACTGTTTCGAAGCCCAAGTTGAGATAAAAGATACACCTTTTTCAAAAGAGTGCAAATCATTCGGTATTGATTCGCTGGTGATATTTTGTAGAAACCAGGAAGACAATAACAACATTAAACAGTTACAATCATACAAAGTGTGAAATACAGTGGAAGTCAATGGAACAATACAAGTTGTTTGGTGGCCCTCAGTCCACAGTTAAAATTTTGCATAGTTCTTCTTATTGCACTGCGCTAGCCCACCGCCAGGTGGCTATAGCAGTGCCCTTGTTTTCATAGCCTTCCAGATTCGTCAACTAACATTTGCTGCAAATTTTATGTGTGACCTCCTGGTTCTTTGACATAACTTTTAACGTTCTCCTTCACATGTATGTTCTGTATCTATCATGAAGTTTTTCCCCCACGTGTTTAGACTTGTGTTAGGGGGTTAATTGTGTCATATTCCAACTGTTGTGCCTCCGACATTTCACAACTGTTCACTACTCAGCACATTGAGCATGCTTCTATATATGCTAGGCCTGCAGTCTGCTGCACAATGCACCTGGTTAATCGGTTGCATGGGGTACAGTGAATGCACCAGGTCAACCAGGTTCTTTGGTTAAATAAAATGCACTGGTCAGACAAAAATGGGTACTTGAAAAAAGGTGCATGGCTAACATAGAAATGAAGGAAGGGAATACTTTGATTATAGAATTATCTCATCACATTTTGTAATACTGCTCAGCATGGTTACCCACAAACAAGGACCGGTGAAAATGGCTCCATTTCTTATGAGATTTCCATGCATTTAAGCTAGTGTACTGGCAATAATGGTAGTGGAGATCACGTGGAGACTTCAACATGTCTTTTTCCGTTTTATTTTCTGGCAAATTTAAGAAAAAAATCCAAAATGCCCTATGGTTTTGCACAACAAAAACCAGGAAACATACACTGTAACCTAAATGGCACACCCAAGTCTAAGTCTTCCATGTTAAAGTGTGCCTTTGGGCAACTGTGGGAGTGCTTTTTAGGAGACCTGGTGCCTGAAAGCCCAATTTTGTCTCAAGACTATTGCATCCTGTGAAAAATATATAAAGTTTAATATTTAGTATCCTAGGCATATTTTGATAAAATATGTCTTACAGATATTTAGAAGCATTTATTAGTGAATATCATTCTGATATACGAAGGGATGCGTCATGTTGCAAACTCAGTATAGCGCAGTGCATCATTCATCGCTATGCGATTATGACATGTCTAGTTGCTAATGATATTTAAATAATAACAAGGCCCAATGTTCGTCTCTATCAAGGATTTTGGTGTTCTGCAGTATAATTTGATGAACACCAATAGGACTATATATTGTCATCAAGAGTGTCTGGAAGGCTTATAGCAGATCATGAATGTGTTTAACAGTATAGTGTTGAACATGTTGAAAATTTGTATAGGTTATTCACCACGGGAGAGGGAATATGTGATTTATCAAC
Organism: Platynereis dumerilii; assembly: GCA_026936325.1. Lineage (NCBI taxonomy): Eukaryota > Metazoa > Annelida > Polychaeta > Phyllodocida > Nereididae > Platynereis > Platynereis dumerilii. Next base: position 4,868,814 of record JAPTHN010000009.1, read on the forward strand.
CGAGGGCTTTAACCCGAGGTGTGATAAACACATATTCCTGATCCCATGGTGAATAACTGGCTTATACCATGAGACAAACACTCAAACAGTCAAACATGAGAGGATATTGGACAACAAAGAATATCGGAATTATTTCCCTGAAATACTGGCATGTGATTGGCCGACAGAGGTGTCGAATGGCATAATCACTATTATTACTTTTACTATGTTCACTGTTTAATGTATCTAATCTTTCAGCATGTATGCCTCTTAGTTATTACTTGCCTGAAGATGGTCAAATAAAGACCGAAATATTGAAAATGAAATTCTGGATAATCGGAATTGTTTTCTTACTAAGTTATGTAAAACTTTTCGGTGGATATCATGGACTTTAGGCAGACAATTGGTTGCTTGAATATAGACAGCTGATCTTCAAGTAACATTCTGCATGCATTGCAAAGATATTTCAGCAGAACATTACCGGTCCATATATTTTATTGCCATTCCATCATTATCATTATTGCAAGCTCATATTTCTGGTTTATTGGACATCCCACTCTTTGTTTTGTCTTTTGGACTATCATATGCATTCTTAGCTATAGGGCTACAGTGTGAACAGCTGGGTTACATAACAAGAATGATGATAAGCAATTCTTCAGATTACCTACACTCAGAGACAACACAAGGAGGATGCAATAAGACAGATTTAAGAGTGTATCTCCAATGTTTATGGCACTGTTCTATTGCTGAACTCTCACAATTATCTGAAGAAGCTTTCAGAACTGCCATTGTGCAAATCGTCCACAAGTCATAGCGGCCACAAACAAAACCGACCATACCAAAAAGGCCATAAAATCGTTAACAGTTAATTAGTCAGAAAGGTTACAAAAAACATGGATTCTTTGTGATTGTTTACGACAACAGAAACGGACAAAAGTGTTTGTTAACATGCAAGTCGGTATGCCAACGATCCATTATGTTTTGAAGAAAAATACCTCACATGAACGCTTTGCAGGTACATAGGCGACACTTTTGCAGGGGGGAGGGACTTGGATTTTTATCTGCAGGAATTTATTCATTAAAGACTTCATATATCTTTGAGCACAGCACATGAAGTCCCAAAATATCTTTTTAGTTTTTTCCCCAAAGTGGACAAGAAGTTATTTCATTAATGAAAAAACTCCAATCCAGTTCCCTGAGCAGCCGGATATCAAGTGCTTGTTCAATTATCTCCATGCTTTATTAAAAAAAAGCAAGTTCAACATGTCTTACTGTCTTAAATATATCTTTGAGTTTTTGTTCTTGACAGTTCTGTATTGTTTACAACACTGTTTTTCGTTCAAAGATCATGTTTAAAAAGAGCTCAAGATGCTTTTAGAACTGCCATTGCGCAAATCGTCCACAAGTCAGACCGGCCACAAACAAAGCAACCATACCAAAATGGCCATAAAATCATTAGCAGTTAATTAGTCGAAAAGGTTACAAAGTACAAGAAAGCTCTTTTTCCAATGTTTATGAGAAGCAAAAAGAAACAAACATATTTGTTAGCATGCATGTAGGTATGCCAATCACCCATGGTGTCTTAGAAGATCAGAGGAGTTCAAATAGCTCACATACATAATATAGGTGCTAACATTGCAGGTTAGTAGGTGGGGAGATTGGGATAGAGATGGCTACACACACACTCAAATCATTATCATGAAATTTTGGCCACAATATTTATGACAATTGAGCACATACACATTTTTTTTTGGGGGGGGGGGGAGAGTCATTTGCCCAAAATTCACAATGCAAATTTTATTATGTCAAATTAAGTCACTTGGAAACCACCGGTTTTCAATAATTTTTATTTGAACATCTTGCCAAAACTTTGCTTTTTTCCAAAATTCCATCTGTTGTTGAGCACATAATTTACAGATGATTTCATATTTGTAGACATTTGAGGTAGAAAATACATCATTTTTCTTGCAATTTTCATTGGTCTAGAGAAGGTATGACACCACTTTCTCCTGAAAAGTGACATTGCGTTTTACTTGGGTGACCATGGCATTGTAAGCTATTGATCTCCTAACAGGGACTGACTTTAGCAGTTTCAAGTTAAGAGTTTCAGTTTGTGTTTCACACATCTTTAGTACACACATTCTGCAAGTCCAATACTGTGCATATAGATGATCGGGGCCAGGTGATCCATGTAATGACTGTTTATACAGAAAAAAACATGCATGATTGTGAATGTAACATTTTCTCAGAGGAGGCGCTCAGCTCAGGCTGCCGGACAACAGGCTACGAATCGCCGGGTCCCTGATCTGATTCCCACTGTGATTTTCTTATGAATGTTGGCCACATCACTGGGCCACCATCCTGTCATGAGAGACCATTCAGAATTTATGATTTGGGGGGGGGGGAGGGGGTTGGGAGTTTTGATGGAACATTCTGTCAAAAATGTATACCCCCCCCCCTTGGTTTCATGCTTATTTGTACCTCACATACATGCCATGCATGATAATTTAGTGTAAATAGATGTGAAGCCATTCAGAGTCAGCTCGAAACTGATTTAATATCTCTTGAAACAATCAGCTGTTGTACACAGGAGTGTGGAGGGGGAGGGTTGGTCTAGTGGTAGAGTGCTGGGCTGCCAATCGCTGGGTCCAGGGTTCGAATCCAGCTCTTGCCGGGTCACCTGGGCCTATGTTGGACGGCTGTTTCAATCATCCTTTGCCTCATTGCCGTGTCCTCCCCCTGTCTTAATTAGCCTCCCAATTGCATAAATACAGGACGTAAAGCCCCAATCATCCATCCATCTACACAGGAGTGTGAAATACAACAGTTCAGGAAGAAATTAAAGAGTTCATGCGGATTGCAGTTTGACGTGTGTAAACAACTGCCACATACCAAGTTGGCCTTTGCAGTGTACTATTGGTCAAAATTATGAGATCATTTTTCCAGCAAACATCACTTGCTTGAAGCAAGCTGAAAAAAAGTGACACGCAATGGGCAATTTGACCAATCACCTGGCAGGATTTTCTGATGTCAGACCAGAAATTTAGCAAAATAATTTTTTATTTGATCAATGTCTACAAATATGAAATCATCTGTAAAGTGATGTTGTCAGAATTCTTTTTTTTTACTGTACCTATGATAGAATTGCCTTTTCTAATTGGATGGGTGCGATGTTCTTATTCAATTCATAATGGGATAAAATTCAAAAAATATATAATGCAGACCCTGACATTGTGAAGAGATATATTAACTGCGGAGAATGGCAGTGCATAATTTACAAACTTGCCATTATCAACATCTTAAAATAGCTGCAGAAAAAGAATATTCTTGTTGGCAGGGTAACTACTTGACTAATAGTAACTAATATTTGTCCTGTTTTTCTGGATAATTTCGTGTCAGAGATGTATAGTACAAAAACATTTCCATGCAGCATTTCAGCTTATCTTTTTTTTTGGAGGGGCTGTTGCTCTTCTTTTTCTTCTTTGTTAATAACAGGATCCACTGAAGGGTTTTTTCCAAAGTTTGAACCAGCATCTGGACAAAAAACTGCCATACTGTATGTGTACTCAAGGCATCAAGACTCAAGGTTATTTATTTATTTCTAAAACATTCTGTGACAGTAAAGCAGGGGGACATCTCTATGACAAACACCAATAAATAATAATACCATACAGCCGTTTTAGCCACTCAATAAGTTGACATCTCCAAAATTTCTGCAGCGAATTCAGATGAAGCATCACCAATATGTGCCGACAAACAGTGCGAAATACTAAACGCATGCTATGAGGGGCTGAAGCGTCACCTAAAAATGTATACAACCATAAAGTCAAGCCCAAGAGTCAGGAGACCACTCGATTTGATTGTACATTTAAACCTGCTACATAATTTATCAACTCTGTGTCGTTGTAGATTTTTGGGTCAGCGACTTAAATGAAATTGTTCACTTTTAGGTGAACATTGAGATTGCAATATCAAACTGTTCAAATTTGTCCAAAAACCTGATTTCCATCTCTGCAGCATATTTGATCCAACTACCTTTCTTTTTCCCATGGAGTTCACAATTAGCCAGTTCAGCCGATACCATTATTTCCAAAGAAAAACTGAAGAAACAGATGTCTCATTGGTTATTTTCAGCAATTTTTGCTAACTGTGCATTAGATACTATAACAAAAACATCGTAAATTTGTCAATTCAAAAGAATAGTTGGGTAGGACTAAATGTTGTGGGGAAGTCCTAACTGTTGTTCGGCAGTAAATCTGTCAAGAGGATAACTATAGGTAGTAGAAAACAGGGACATATTCCTGTATGTTGAGGACTGTAAGGTCAGCTCTTAAACTGCAGGAACTTTAGGAGACAAGTTGATCATATTACGAAATATTGATAATTTGATATGATTGTAATAGGATCGAAAGATTGTAGGGCATAAAACTATATAGTTTGATGGATTGATGACAGGACCTTCACCACCAGTATTTACATGTACGTTGTGGTTGGCCAATTAGAACAGGAGGAGGACAAAACAATGAAGTAATGGATGATTGAACTACTGTCCAACATAACACCAGGTGACTCGACAAGAGCAAGATTTGAATCAAGACCCAGGCGATTGAGCCAACCACCTTTCAAGTATAGATAGATAGACAGTATCTAGATATGCATTAAAAAGTTCTGGAAAGCACACTCAAAAGTCCAAGAACATCACAGATTCTGCAGTGCAAGTTTAAGCTTTTTGCCACAGGTGTTCCTTGCTTGGGTTTACATTATAGATACATCTATGTGGAGTATTCCAAGCCCAATTTGAAGAGGTTATCACAATCATGCATTCATGGTAGTATGGCATAGTAGCCTAGGTCTATATTGGCAGGCAAATAGCTCGCTAGCTCTCCTGATAGCTACATTGTATCTGGGGATTGAAATGTTCTGTTGTCGGCTGATAGTACTTTTGTAAATTGGTTTTTGTTTGTTGTTGTTTTTTTTGTCTGTTGGTGTTTTTAGTTTCCAGGGTGTTTTCGTAAAACCATGTATTTTCTGGCTACATGGAACCATGATGCTTTGTTGAAGTACTCTAATATTCCTTATCAATTAAGTGCCACTCTTGGGGCAAAGGCAGGTTAAATCAGTGGTTGTGAGCTCGGTTGCCAATCGCACGGTTCAGGGTTCCAATTCAATCGGATCTCACAGTTTTGCTGTGAGAAATTTAAGATCATATAATATCATATATGGAGTATTTGTAGACAACTGTTTATGTCTGGATGCGCACTATGTTGCTACATTTTGTAACGTGGCTACATTTAAGTTACATTGTTACAAAAATTTGTTCAATCTTGATTAGTTACTTATTTTGTTGTCATACCATAACATCTTATCATAAACACAGTTTACTAGATGCTATATCTTTCACAGTGAAGTTGTGAAGTTGCTACAAGTTGTGAAATCACGCAACTTTTTTTGACGCCAAAAAACTTACCAATCTTTGACCATTGTTTTGGTGACGTCACCTCTTTTCCTGATAAGACCCCTTTTGTCATGGACAGGCTCATATATATGATAGGTTTGGTCTCTTCATGTATGTATACTGCAAGGACCTAACCAGCTATTCAGAGAAAGATACTCTTCCAAGCAGGTCCAGAAACATGAACTGCTTTTGCTCCACTTTGTTAAGAATTCCTGCGACCTTGTTACCAATCCAATCCTGTTCCACTTTATTTCACAATATTTTCCTGCACTCGGAAATAACTGACCTCATCTGAGCTCTACAGCTACCACATGTTGAAGGCTTGAAGCCAAGAGGGAGAGTAGGTCTACTCTCATTGAACTGCTTACTATAACCTATGCTTATAACCACACTTCTAGGCTACAAAACAGGTCTATATTGGGTCCAGTACCTGCCCCAGCATAGGAGAGAACATCACAAAACTTCACAGGAGAACAGAGATGTTTTCAGTGTGGCCACCTGAGTTATGACCTCCTCCAAACCAACCACATGTTCTGATCTCTCAATTTTTCAAAGTTCTTCTGCAATCTATGCCCAGATTAGGGACAACAGAACACGAGATGGGTTAAGACCTCTCCAATAATTCAACTGCGTAACAAAATATATATCATGCAGATTTGTTCCTACAGTTGTAATCAAGATGTATGCACATGTTTTTTGGGGTTCCTGTATTTCTGCATAGTTTTATTAGGGCATCCTGTATTTCTGCACATGCTTATTGTAGTATCCTACATTTCTACGGAATGGCAATTATGCATATGATAAAATGATTATCAATTGCACATGTTTTTTTGGTAACATCCTGTATTTCTGCACATGTTTATTGTGGGATCCTGTATTTCTGCACATTAATAGTTTGTTGAGTCCAGTATCATCAGAAGTTTGCGGAATACTGTATTTCTGCATAGGTTTGGTTATGTAATGCTGCATCTCTGGTTTATTGGGGAGGGAATCGTGCATTTCTTCAGTTCGTTGTAAATATATGTTAATTGCAATCAAACCTAAGATGTGTAATTCATCAGGAAGTTAAGCCATGGATGTGCCTAAATCGTTAATACTTGCATTTTTTCAATCAAATTTATAGTTACAAAAAATTATCAACGTTCAATTAATTATGTATTGCTGAACAAAGGAAGCGTATGGCTTTCAGACATCTTATTTCTTTGATGTGATTTCCTTGTATGCATTTCAACTTTAATAAGTTTTGCATGTATTATTAATGTCATCAATAAAGAAATTGAAACTGAAATTGAAATTCTCTCCTAAACATATGTCCCAAATAGAGTTTCTGCTCTCTTATGAGTGGACAACTCTACAACTCAAAACGCATGTATATATTTTTCATTATTTGGCATGTTCACGAATTCGTGGAGGTGTAAAAACGAGCATGTACGAATTTGTGGACATGAAAAAACGAGCGTAGGTGCTCGTGTACATGTAATAACTAACACTCGTGAATGTGCTAGATTATTCATTCGTGTATCTGCCACCACTAACATTCGTGGAAGTGCTGTATCATTAGGGTTTAGTGTTAAAATTAGGTTTAGAGTAGGTTTTGGCCAATTTTCTGACTGCAATGTTCGTAATCACACATACACAAATTCGTGAAAGGCAATATTTGACATATACACAAATGCCCAGGTCGTGTAAATGCTCGTTTTCACACCTCCACGAATTCGTGAACATGCCAAATAATGAAAAATATATACCTCCAAAACGAGCACTGTAAAAAGTTTGCCTTTTGCTCTAAAACCACATTAGTAATAAAACCACTTTCTTACCACCCCTACCACTTGCAAGTTACACTTGCATACCCCAACCAATTGCTATTCCATGAGGCATTTCCACCTCTGCTGACTTGTTACTTCTTGTATCAGTCCTGTCAAGGTACATGGAATTTCTATGATGCAGAAGTATTATGTGATGGATAAGAAGAGGGGCATAACCTGAGGGTGAAAGATTCTACCCCAGGTAACCCCAGGTGAGCAGTACTGTTGTAGCTCATGGGGTATTCATCAAAAGATGTAGGTCACAGGTAATGTCAGAGGTCAAAGGTCAGAGAGGAAAGGGTGAGGGTTGGCTGAGAAGTGGGTGGAGGGTTAAGCAGTTAAGAGTTGTGAAGAGATTTTGGCAGTGTGTTTGAAGAAGGGATAAGGAGGAATTTAAAAAGGTGAATATGGAAATTGTGGTAGAAGTATAATTATGTGTGACAGACAAATTACAATTGAGACAGATATTTGACAGACAAGAATTTCCAAAGTATATTGCAGATACACTTACGAAGATATTTTTGAAAAGTTACTCTCACCTGATTCACTCACTAACTGGACAGTGGATATTCATTGTGAAAAGCAATTTATGTCAGTCCATATCTGTTTCTGCTCTTCTGTGACAACCTCAGCAAGTTTTGTTCGACACCCAGGAAAGATTATTTCTTGGCTTTGACCCCTCATGGAACACATTAAACATTCCATCAAAATATTATGTTGGTAACGAAACATGCAGAAGACACAAGCTTTTAACCTGCATAGTATACAGCATGACTGCATTTAGTGGAAGAGCATTTTAGACAGGCTTTTTACAGGTGAGATAACCCTGAAGTGAAATATATTTCCAGCAAAAATATCTGAAACCAAAAAGTAAGACAACCATACCAAAGCAAACTAACCCACAGAAAAATAGAAAGCAATCCCTTAAAAAAAGCAGAAAATAAGTAAGAAAGGCACAAGCACTTAAACATAACAAAGGAAGGCAGCATCTGCCATGAGGCATCTTGCATTAACCCCATAACAACAAAGCATTGCCTTGTGAACAGATGCTAAGAAGGCAAGAGCCCTAACTGCTTCTGGGATACCCTAAGCCAACCCAAAAGCCTCCCAAAAGCCTCCCTGCAAGACTGTGTAATCCACTATAAGCCATGCTAACTGTAAGCCACCCTGAAGTTCAGAAGGGGTTAGGTTTAAGTTCAACCTCTCTTGCACCTGGTCAGGTAGGACAAGTCATAAACTTAGATAAGTGAGCACATGTCTTGTTCTGATAATGAGGGCTTTTCAAAAGAGGAGCATGGGTGATGAGTCTATATATCAAAACAAGAAAAACAACGGGTGGAGACGAGGACTGTCCAGAATCTCCAGATCCTTTGCAGATTCTTTCATTCCAAAAGTCCTCAATTCAGTAGTTTTAACATTAACAACAGAACCACAAGACACTATACTAGGGCTACTTCTTTGTGAATATATCTGAAAATGATACATTCCTATAAATGTACCAATAAGGGGAGAATAGATTACTCGGGGGAAACAGAAGTTGTAGCCGATGAGGTTTATCAAGATATTAATTTGGTGCCACAAAATCAAGTTGACGGAAACAAAAGATATTGGACTGTCTATATTTTGCTGAAGCTTCCCTTTCCTTCTGGTACTTTCAGTTATGGATTAAGATGAAATTTGTCATGAGGTCATTCATAGTGATTACCTTTGTATAAAAAAGCTCTCCATCTGTCAAACTGCCTGTCTGTCGATCTTACAAATTCATCAATCTATCCGAGCTACAAGTAGACACCCACTGACCCACCAACGAACATCCTTCCCCACTACTTGAGAAACCCTCAATTCTCAAATCCACCTAGAAACTAACCTAACCACTATTTTCTCTGCCTGGAAATAAACAGTATGCAGTGAACTAGTGAGGCCTCATGTTTTTGCTAGTTGACCTTTGAAATTCCCATTCTGACATGCCAACCCAGTGGGTTTTGCCCAGGGGTCCACCTGTCTATTGTTAAGTATGGGGTCCACCAAGGGTGCACGATTCTCCCATCACTATTTGCTATTCCTGGTGTAGTTTGTCAATAGGTTGTAAAGCATGCGCAATGAAACAAATAACTGTGGAAAGGACAATAAAGATTTACTGCAATAGTAATTGGAAGATACATGCATACAAGAAGGCAGAATTAAGAAGAAAAAAGTGTGAATAAAAAAAAACTGGGCGATAATCAAAATATATTATGTGTCTTTCACTGTGTTGTCCAAAAATAATCTTATGTGTAAAAAAAAGTGTTATAGGGAGATAGGGGTTGATATGTAAAAGAGGTGATAATCAAAATACATAGCAATTCCATCGTAAATTCTTGAATTTGTCATCGCATTGACAGTTTGTGCTTACTACGATATGTTGGATTCACATTATACTCGGATGTGAAGTCGTTTTTACATTTGTCACGTACAACAGTAGTTGAATAATTTTTTGAGATAGAGGTTTCATAATCTATGACAACATCAAGATATATATGTGATGATACTTTCACTAACTCCCTTATTTTTCATCCGCACTTTTCCACAGGCTGAATAAAATCTTTCAAATTCACAATTTTCTTTGAGAATTTGGGCACAGTTCTTAATTTCTTTCCAAAACTCACAAATTCCACTCTAGACATACATATAGCAATTAGCATGGAAAGTCTAAGATTATGATGGAGCTTTTAAGAAACACAACTTTTAAATCATGACATGTTTTTACCAGTCAAATACTTTTTGTGGTTTATGTAACTTCAAAGATATTGAATTTTAGATATAATAATTACAAAGTGGAAGTTACATCAGTAAATAATTAAAATTTTCTGAAATAAAAAAATACACATGGACACAAAAAAAACCCTAAAAAACTTCGGAACTAAAATCCAATTGCTGCGATTCCCTGTGAATATCTTTGGCAACATTTTTGTCTGATATCATTATCTAGGCATAGCATCCTATTTATTTATCTTGCCCTTTGCTTATTTTCAGGAGCTGTGTTCAGATCCCCACATGTACGTTGGTGGAGCTTCTCGATTTGATATCAAGCAGGGAGACTTGGGTAAGACTTCTTTTTTTTTCAATAAATACATTGTAAGAAATTAATGGGCTTGTAGCATCACAGTACTCTCTTAAATGAGTAACATTCCTTGTGTGAGCCTATGCAGATTGTAGAATAAGGGTGCAATTGAGAGTGTGGATGTTTGTCGCAGATTGTAGAATAAGGGTGCAATTCGAAGATTGTAGAATAAGAGTGCAATTTGAAGATTGTAGAATAAGGGTGCAATTGAGAGTGTGGATGTTCATCGAAGATTGTAGAATAAGGGTGCAATTCAAAGATTGTAGAATAAGGGTGCAATTTGAAGATTGTAGAATAAGGGTGCAATTTGAAGATTGTAGAATAAGGGTGCAATTCGAAGATTGTAGAATAAGGGTGCAATTGAGAGTGTGGATGTTCATCTACAATGTCACTTTGTTATCTGAAATACTATTTGGAAAGCAGTTGCATATTGTTGATCATTGTATATGTTAAACATCATGTTATTGTTGTTGTTTTTTAAATTATGATTTTTAAACCTAGTCAGCATGTCCAAGAAATCATAAATTAGTTAGTATTCCTTGAATTTCTTCTGTTGATAATACCATAAATCATTATTTTGCCCTTTTGCTTGCTTTGACTATACTTTTTTATTTTGCTCCAAAGTTGTGCGAAGTGGTAAAACATGGATACTTTGAATGGTAAATATGGGGGGGGGTATATACTTAACATTTTGCTTGAGATCTTCAAGACAAAACTGAAGCCTGTACAGCCTTTTAACAATTGTCATCATCATACATTTACTAAAGATTCTCTTACCTTTCAGGAAACTGTTGGTTCCTTGCATCGGTCGCTTCCCTCTGCGCAAGTGGAAATCGCTCAGAAACGAAAGACATCTTGAACAAAGTCGTCTGTCCGGACAACTCTTTTTCCCAAAACTATGCTGGAGTTGTCCATTTCAACATCTGGCAGTATGGAAAATGGGTAAGAAAGTGTAAAATGTTGAATATTTTGGCTAATTTATTATTAATTCAAAGTATTGCTTGGTTTGGGGTTATAGTTCCACAGAGGATAAGTTGTACAATGTATATATACATGTTGTATTACATAATCTTGTGTAGGACAATTTATTGTTTTGGAGAAATTCCAGCCAGCATTTGGAAGAGCAAATTTCAGTAAATCTTAGCGTTGAAGAGGGCAAGATCAAATGTGCTGTCAAACAGTCGTACTGAACCTTAAATTTCATTTTATAAAGGTTGATGAAGTAATTTTTGCTAAATTGGAATTTTACGAAGCCTTTTTCTGATGATAGATTTTATTTATTCTGCATTATAGATCTTAGTTTCTTTGGTTAAGACAATCATATAATTTTGACATTGTGTAGTCTTGGTTAATGTTGAAAACTGACCTGGAGGGTATCTTCGAAAATCCAGCTGCTTGATCTCCTGCATTTAAGTGTGGGTTAAATTAAGACAAACATTCATCAAAAATTCTGTAATTATCAAGCCATCTCTCACTCAATCAATGCCAGGTTACTTGATAGTACCCTCTGATCTGAAGTCAGCAGCCCTGAGTCTATATTGTGGATGCACTTTACAGTAAGTACACTCTAAAAAAATTCAGACAAAATTGGTTTTTTAGATTCAAAATGGTTTTTTGAAAAACCAAATTTCAATGCAAAAAACCAACATGGATTTTTTTAAAAATCCATGTTGGTTTTTTGCATTGAAATTTGGTTTTTGATTTTTAAAAATCCATGTTGGTTTTTTGCATTGAAATTTGGTTTTTCAAAAAACCATTTTGAATCTAAAAAACCAAGTTTGTCCCGGCATTTTTTAGAGTGTACTCTCCTGCACAGATTCAAATGCTGTCGAGGTTTGGTGGACACTGGATGAAAGTTGTAGCACACTATAATTGCTTGACATTGTTTTTAACTAAAACACTTAGCATAAAACTTACCTTTCTAAATTTTTATTCGTAGTTAGATGTGGTGATTGATGACAAACTTCCCACTGTGAACGGTCGTCTCGTCTTCATGCACTCAGCTTCCGAAAATGAATTCTGGTCAGCACTGTTGGAGAAAGCTTATGCCAAGTAAGTCCAAATGATTTATTTACTGTTAGTAATTGACCTTATTCCAAACATTTTAGCAAGAACCGAAGATATTTTCCTTTGAAGAACTCTTCAGACTGTGTGGTCTCTCTCAAAACTCAGCAGTCACAGTGGACAATCAGCCATTACTTCTGCTTAACTGGGTATAAACAAATAAACCACAAAAATAAAGAATTCTCTAATAATTGTACTATATTAATATAATGAAGTAAGTTGTGGTTATGTGTCAATATTAGTATTACTATCTAGTACAACAATTTTTTCAAATTGATGTCAATAAAGTCCAGTGTGATAACTTAAAACATAGGCTGCGCAGCAGCAAACCTTCAGCGAATAACACCTTTAGAAGATTACAATAATATCATAAAATTGGTGCGTTTACGAAATTGCCTATAGGTATGCAATAGCGGTCGAGTAGTGGCCTTCCATTATCTCTATTTTTCCAATGATTCATAAAGTGTTATACGCATCAAAAAGCACTGCTAAATTAATTGCATAGGTGATTTATTTAGAAAAATGCATTACTGTATATGCAATAATGGGGAAGTTTTGGCTCCGATATAAAAAAAATTATTTTAAATATTTTTTCTCAATATTACAAAAACTATAGAATAGCCATCTGGTAGACCATGAAAAGGCACAACTAGACCATACAAGCCATATGTGTACCAAACTTCATCCATGTATATGGAATAGTGACCGGATGTTGGGCTAGAAACAAAAATAATTATTTTTATGTTTTTTTCAATATTTGAAAAAGTATATAATATTTTCCATAAGTCCTTTCAAAAGGCACAACTAGACCATATTGACCATATGTGTACCAAAGTTTATCCATGTACATGGAATAGTGAGCGAGTCTTAGCAAAAAAAAAAAAAAACATGTTTTTATATCTTTTCTCATTTTTTCAGAAAGTATAGAATATCTGTCAATGAGACCATCTAAAGGCACAACTAGACCATATAGGCCACGTGTGTACCAAATTTCATCCATGCACATGCAATAGTGACCGAGTCTTGGCCCGGAAACGAAAAAAAAATTATTTTTATATTTTGTTAATTATTTCAAAAAGTATTTAAGATCTATTCATCAGATCATCAAAAGGCACAACTAGACCATACAGGCTAGATGTGTACCAAATTTCATCCCCATACATTCAATAGAGGCCGAGTGCCGGGCCGGAAACGATCTATCCGCCCGCCGCCCGACCGCCCGCCCGCCCACCGGACGGACAGCATTTTTACCCAAGTGATTACAATACCTTCTTCGAACTTCGTTCGCTGAAGGTAAAAAAAAAAAACTCCTGTATGGATAGTGTACCACAAGGTGTTCCGATATCTCGGTTTGTATATTGCAACCAATTTATCTACACCTTCTTTCACACAGACTTAATGGATCTTACGAAGCCCTTCGAGGAGGTTGCTCATCCGAGGCCATGGAAGATTTGTCAGGAGGTTTGGTGGAGACTTTCAACTTGACGAAACAAGTGCCAGACAATCTGTGGACATTGTTGGTGAAAGGTTACGAGAAGAGATCACTGATGGCCTGCCAGATTGAGGTGAGAATAACAATACACTAAATGGCAGAATATTGTTCATTTCTGTGATCTCTGAAAAGTACGTAATGGATTTATAGGGTTGCTCATTTCGTAGATTTGTTTTACAGCACTTTTAATACATATTGTACATACGCAATTCTTAAGGTAACTTCTCTTTAACTATTTACATATCATTTTGCCTAAATCTGATTGGTCGTTTTATACCATTGGTATTCAACTTATAATAAACCTACATTGTATTATATACATTGTAAAGCAAAAATCACCCTAAGAATTTAATTCTTATAAACTGCGGTAACAAGCAAATCTTAGCCAAGTGCTTCAAAGGGTGATCACAACAATTAATGATTTTGCACAGTTTTTTCTTGCATAGCCAAAACAAAGTTAATAATAAAGGGCAAACCATGACTGACACACTATATTTTCCTCAAAATTCCAGGCAGCTCCCAGTCAAATAGAAAGTGTCTTGGACAATGGCTTAATCATCGGTCACGCCTACAGCATCACGGGAGCGAGGGAATTAAACATCAGAGGATCTAAACAAAAATTACTGAGGATCCGCAATCCATGGGGAAACCAGTACGAATGGAAAGGACCTTGGGGAGATTCGTAAGTAACGTTTTGAAATTGAAAAAGTAGGTAGGTATGTTTATTGACCAATGGTCCAACATTTTTTCATTGATGTGAACGATTCAAAAATATAAATTACCTTTCCTGCGAAAACGCTTGAGTCCTGTCACCATCCTATGGACCGACAGCCAAGTTAGACAGAAGTTAAGATTCTAATCAAGGCAATTTTCTTAAAACGTTTACGGACAAAAATTGTACAAATCCCTCCCAGTTGTTACTTTTTTTCTGGTCAGTCAGTTAATGACAGTATATGAATAACATTTAAACTATTTGAGCAACCTTTATTAACTAATTGGGTAAACAAATGATTTACCTTATACTTCATATGAATCCCCTTATTTTCAGTTCACCAGAATGGAACAGCGTCCCAAAAGCTGAGAGGGATAAAATGGGTCTGGACTTCGGAGATGATGGTGAATTCTGGTTTGTGAAGTTTACTGTGATTTTTTTTTTCATCTCAAATCCGGCCTATATATTTTATGATCTTTCATGAAAATCCTCACAGTAATATTTTTGGTGTCTTGCTTACTGTCTTTCACAGTTATGTTTTGAAATAAGACTACCGCATTGAGTCATTTGTTCGATTTAGCTGTTATCTGCTGTTTTGTTACTCAAAGAATGACATCAATACCTGAAAGCCTTCATTTGTACCATTTTGCACAATGCACATGCTGGAGAATAGCAGCCAATGCAAAAAGAAGGCAAATCCCTTCCTATACTACATAATCTCCACTTCTTCTTTCAACTTTCAGGATGGCCTACCAGGACTTCCTCACAAACTACCAGAAAGTGGAAATCTGCAATCTTGGTCCTGACAGTCTCTTGATAGACAAGAAGATGAAGTGGGAGTGCACGATGCATGATGGCTCATGGAAGGCCAAGGTCAATGCTGGTGGATGCAGAAACTTCTTGGGTAGGTCACTGTTGTCCAAGTGATAACCTTGTAATAAGCCCTAATTTGTTAAGCGGTTATGCTACTGTTTGAAGCAAGAAAACTTAACAAGGGGTTAAACTGCTGGCCAAGTATTCTTCCAGACAGAAAATGGGTCACTTTCGAACTCAGCCAATCAGGGAAGTTCTTACAAATTTGACCCTTTAAAGAACTTCTCTGACCGACAAAGTTCAAAGGTGACCTACTTTCTGGCTCAGTCAGAGAATGTTACCTTTGAATATTCCAGTGAAAGGTAAAGATGAGACTCTATTAAGCTGTTGCCTGTGATTAAATCCATGTTATAGTTCTGTCAAGTTGTTAAAGCTCTTCGAACAACCCTAAATATACAAAATTCCCTTTACTGGTCAAAAATATCTAACACTTCCGACAATACGTTCGGACTACAAAAAGGCCTATGGTTATCTCACTTAGCAAATAGTGCTACATCAGTTATCATTCCAATCTCTGCCTTGGCCAACTACATCAATAGACAGCAAGGACAACACAAACCCATTGTGTTGGCCATCTGGCAGACTCTTGTGCCATCATGACAATTACACCTTTGCACCCAATGACACAGTCCAATAACTAGGCTGTTTACATGCCTACATGCACACACCATTGCATACAGACTATGCTCTCTGTTAATAGCTACAAGAATAGCATTGCTTGTTGCTCACACTGTGCACTACATCACAGACAAACCTATTCTGTATTTTACACAGGTAACATAGCATCGCCCAGCATAAGTTGCACAAGCTTCCTTCAGTATTCAGGGGCGGACTGGCCTATGTGGCAGAGTGGCAGCTGCCACCAGCCCATTCACTCAGGGGTTCCCATTCAAAATGTAAAAAAAATTGAAATTGATGAAAAGCTGATAAGCAAAGCCTAGACATCTGGTTTATGATTTTGTGATGAAACAAAGTCAACTGAATTTGACAAAGCCTCTCACATGGGCCCCCATCCTAATAACACCTTTACCAAACTAAATATGCTGTAGAATTTTGTGTTTATCTTTTGAAATAACTCCGACGGTAGGAACTTCGGGGGCCCCTAGATTTATTTTGATACGGGGCCCGAGATGCCGCCAGTCCGCCCCTGTCAGTATTATATTATCTATGTTATGTTATTATCTGTATTATGCAGTGTTTGTTTGGAGTCTCAGATTAGTCTCACATCTGGCAACAAAGAGGCTAAACAACCTAAGTATCATGAAGTGATACTGAGCATTAAGCATCTCTTCAACACGGTACAGAGTAATTGAACCAGCACAGTTGCAGCTCTGGGTAACTTCTTACACTTATACAAAACGTATTCTTTTTGTTAAAAGTCATTCAGTCAAGACAAGGTCTGATTCAGTCAGCAGACAATCTGATCCAGCCAGGAGATAATTTGATTGAACCTGGAGATAATCTGATTCAGTCGGATAATCTGATTCAGCCCGGAGATAACATGATTCAATCAGGAAATAATCTGATTGAATCTGGAAATAAACTGATTCAGTCAGAAAATCTGATTCAGCCAGGAGATAATCTGATTGAACCTGGAGAGAATCTGATTCAGCCAGGAGATAATATGATTAAGTCAAGAGATAATTTAATCAGTCTGAAATTTATCGTACCGCATAACTCATGATTTTTTTAGTGATATCTTGGTCTTAACATTATAAATTCACATCATGGCCATATCTCATCAAGCTTTGTCAAATTACTCATCTGAAGGAGCATGAAAGTATGAACATAGTACATGAAAATTTTCAGAATACCCAGTATGCATTCATTTTCTTCATCTTGCCCCTTGCAAACCACTGTCTAGCACCTGCACCTATGGCTAGGCCTATGTTCAAGCATATAGTATACAATATATTGGCCTAAATTTAGAGGCAGTTGGTGCTTATCTTGACACCTATAGCTTCTGACAGGGTCTGGGATGATTTACAAAGTAATTTGACAGACTATCACAGCAATGCAAGTTTGTTAGTAGTGGCTGGGTGAAGTATGGGAAAGATGCACATGTTTTGGTTGTCACTAGATACGTTGAGATTAGTATGAATATAATTCAATAATAAAATATAGCCCTTTACAAATTTTGGTCAGTGTTTTTGTGTTCAATAGAAGGAATAAGGGGCAAGATTTTACTATTTTCTCAAAATTGTCAATCATATTTATATCTATAATGACATATATTTATAGGACATTACACAAAGAAGAGTAACTTCTTGTTGTAACTATCAGATTATCTTTAATTTCGCGTATTGTTTGAGAGGCAAAACAAATCAAAATGTGTATTCCCTTTCTGCAAGACACTTTCTGTATGAACCTCAAACAAGAGCAGCATCCTTTGACAAATGACAAATCACCAGAAAAGATACATGAAACCTTACAACATATTCTGTGTTACAATTTAGACATCACAATAAAAAATATTTAAATTCCAATAACATCAATAGTTTCTAACGATATGACAAGAAAACAAAAACCAACCAAAATCAATAATAATTAGGTTCAGCAACAACTTTTTTCCATAAACTTTCTGGAGGAACACCCAGAACAGTGAAAATTTAGATTTCAATAGAAGACAGATGCCTAGTGGCGGATCCAGAGAAAGCAATCTAGGGGATGCCTGGGCACTTTCGACACTCGCATACCAGCGTTGTGACCACATTGTCACATATTTCCTTTAAAATTATACTTTTCATCTCAGTCGTCTAGGCTCCCCTAGGCCCTCCTTTGGATCCACCACAGATAACTGCCTATGTCCATAGTCTCCCAATATTGTCAGAGATCAACAACCAACTCCTTTAAATTGCCTTCTCTTCCAGATACCTTCTGGACGAACCCCCAGTACAGAGTGGAGGTCACTGACCCCGATGAGGGAGACGATGATGCCACAGGGACGGTAATCGTTGCCCTTATGCAGAAGGAGAGGAGGAAGAAGAAGAGGGAAGGACTTGACTACTTGACCATCGGTCTTTCTCTTTACAAGGTATCTATTTTCCAAAACCCCGGAACAAAACCACATTATGTGATGGTTGAAACATGTTCCAATAATTGTTTCCATGGTTCCATATCAAAGCAAGTATGGTGCAAGTACAACTGTGACAAACAGGCAATTCTATGCCCAAACAATTAATTTTTTGTTTTGTTATGTATATGAAACAGATTCTTGTGGCATTTGACCATTTCCTTATTTCGTCAAATAAAAAGGTAGCAGTCATTTAACACATTTTTAATGCCAACTAACTTCAATTCCCAGTTATTTCAGCAAATTGTTACCTAGCTGTTGCAGAGCTAAAGACTAAATAGTATCATTATTCATCTGGCATGAAATTTCTGGATATTTACTGGATATAGTTTTGGAGTGATTTTCTCAAATCACAAGTTTTTCTTATTTGACCCAATTAAAAATGTCCAAATGCAACATTACAATATCTGTATTCAGTAGTTCTTGTTTATAAATCATCAATTTGTAACATGAGTGATTTGTTCCTCAGCTTCAAGATCCAAACGTCGGTCCACTGGACTTGAACTTCTTCAAATTCAACGCCGCTGCAGCCCGGTCGACTTACAGCAATATGAGAGAGGCAAGTGTACTTTTTTTCATTATTAATTGTTGTGTCTATCATTATTCATTATCAATTGCTATGTCTTCTAGCTTCCTTTATAATCACTAGATGTCAGTAAATACCGAGCGAGGCAGAAGGTTGCAAATCAACAGACACACTACGATGGAGCAAGTTAGCACTAGAGGTGTTATAAACTTGCAGATATGTAGTGTAGCCCTCTAGTGGTAAAGACTACTCAAAACTTACAAGAAAATATATTATAGTGAGAATTTCCACGCAAGGTAAGATAAGAAGAATGAATGCCTTGACTTTGGCTGTAAACTTGAATAATTTGCCTAAGATTGGACCTCTCCTTGTGGTAATTTTTTGTAGATGTAGAGTAGTTGTTAATCTACAGGGTGTCTACAGAAAAGAGGAGAGTCACCGCTGTTCTTTTTTGCACTCCTATAAGTTCACAATTTGGAGATAAGTCTGGCATAAGAGTGGATTTGATAGTCAGCTATATTAGATCTATTGCTATTATGTTATTTGTGAATTAGATCACTTATAAAGGCAAATTGGAAGCATGATATGCAATGTGCTTGTGTTGCTCCAAGCTGACCACGGTCATCCTGTTTTCCTCATTATTGATGAGAAGTTGTTGGTGCTTGTAAGAGAGGGAATGAATCATTTGTCAGTAATTGGACATTTGCTGAAGCTCCAGCTGCCGACAATTCAAATTCAAAACCAAACACTTGATCTTCAATATGGGGTCATCTGATGACAAGAAAATCGCAAAAATGTCTCAAATAGTCATTGATCAAAGCACCGAAATCAATACAAATGTTTATAACAACATCCTGAAAGAATTTGTGATGCCATGACATCAGACAAAAAACTAATTTTGTGGCAAAATCATCTACAAAGAAGGTAGAACGCCTGTTCACACTGCATAGAAGACTCAGGAGTGCCTCAAAACAAACCTGCTGAGCAAGGTAGAGAGCCACCCCTTGTCTTCTGAGCTGGACCCCGTGGATTACTCAATATCAGCAAATTGGGAGACAGAAACCAGCAAGTTATCCCAACCCTCGCAGAAAAGTTAAATCCCTCCGTCATGTCTGCATGGGGCAAAATGTTGGTGGAGTGCATCAAACACGCTTTTGCATCATTTCGGTCTCATTTGCAGAAAGTTACCACAGTAAGGGGTGCAAATAATAGGTAATTTGGCTCTTCTGATCATGCTGTTCATATACAAATATTTTTTTTAAAATAATGATGGTTGGCACAAAATAAACTGCAAGCAAATTATATTGTATTGACTGTCCTTTTTTTAATGTAGACACCCTGTATTTTGATTTTTGTCTGATGCATGTATCTTTTTGATATTCAGGTTGTCAAATAAAACTTAATATATAACACGGTTAATTTTTCTCTTCAGATCTGCCAACGATTCAAGCTTGCTCCAGGCCACTACGTGATTATCCCAACAACTTTCAAGCCTGGAGAAGAAGCCGATTTCTTGATCCGAGTGTACAGCGAAAGGGCGGTTGCATCTGGGTAGGTTTCGAAGAAAAATTCTGACAACTACAAAGAATAAATCTTGAGTGTAGATTATCGATCTGCACATTCAGGTAGTATGTATGAGATGAATATTATCTTCAGGAGATGGAAGTTTATTCCAGCCAAATTATTCGCAAAGATGTCTCATTGTCTTCATAACACTCGAAGAATAAATTACATCTCCTGAAGGTAAAATTCATCTCATACAAAGAGCAAATGGATAATGTTGCAAATTGACGCTGAACATATTTATATTGTGGGCAAGAGATAATTACTTTGAAGACTTAAGAGACCCGTAAACATAACTTTTCAATCAAGGCAATTAATAATCACATGATTTTAGTTGATGTACACCAAAAATATGATTAGAGTAGCAGCCCCACAGCAAATTATGTGCCACCTATATTGCTCAAGACCCCCTAGTTGCTGCTGGAAATAGGCTACCTCAAATTTAATCATTAAAAAATATTAAAGAAAATATCAAAAACTGTTCAAGAGTTTGACTGAAGTCAAAAATGTTTCTCTTTCAGTGAAATTGACGAAGAAACAACAATCACGGACATGAGTGATGAGGTAAGCAAAAGTTTTTAAAAAAATTTTTGAAAAAAGATCACAAACACTTCTTGTCCTACACTCTTACTTCTTAGTTGTCATATTAAGCACATTTCCTTAACAAAATGATCATAATATGTTGTAGTTAAATATGCTAATTTCTGAGTCTTTATGGTGACACTTTGTCCATCTGCATCCAAAATATGGCGCTGAAAATAAAATTATTTTTTATTTTTCACAGGCAATCAAAGACTTGGAGGACAAAGGCCAGGTATGTACAATTTTTATCAAATTTAAAAAGCTTAAAAAGATTCATTTACATTTATTTGAGCAGTGTTTCTCAATGTCTGTTTCAACAATAGAGATTTAGAGATTTTTGTTTAAATTTGAGGCGCTAATAGAAAACTAAATTAGTTCGCAATAATATTGCAATGAAGACTCATTCAATATAAGCTATATAGGCTATCTTAGTAAAAATCCTTATAGGCCTAGAATTTTTATCTAATTTCATTTAAAAATATTAATATATGTCTGTATCGTTCAACATTCATTTGTCAAGTTGATGTTGCTTCACGTCGCTTTATGTGGTACTAAAATAATGACGTTTATGTAAATTAATACATTTGCACAGTAATTTGCATATAGATATTTGCATTTTGCATAGAAATTAACATATTTATTGTATGGATTTATCAAAAGAATGAACCAGCTCAAGTTAGCCAGGTAAAAAGTTGCATCTGTGTGAGTAATAAATCACTAATATTACTAATGTTGTTTCGATGTTATGACGATGATGTTGTTTCGAGGATATGATAACTGTTTCGTGCTTGTGTCACTAATGTTATAAAAATTGCTGGAATGGTTTTGTACGGATATGTTGTTGTAGGGAGCCCAGTGATGATATGGTCGGATTTCATGGTCATTATCAGCCGAATAGCTAAATTCAATAGACATCATGATTGTTGATTTCCCATGCACACAAAATGATTTTGTCTTAGCGTTGTTCTGCATAGTAACTTTCAATCAAAACTTCATTTCAAGTGCTTCAAGCTTACATCAAAAGGTAATAAGTTTCTGAACGGCAGTGAATGCACAAAATAAATTTTCCATGTCATCGCTGTGGCTCTGAAAATTGTAATAGTTTTTTCAATCATTTTCTTAACTCTGTCATGTTTATAACTAATGTTGTCAAGTCCAAGGAATCACTCTCCTACCAGAACTTAAATAAACAAGAGCAGGTATTGGCTCCACATCCCCCATGCCCTGCGCAATCTACATCAACCTCAACAACAGTAGTGTACTCCCACTGTTTTCATGAATGTGTAATTCCATGGACACAACTAGGGGCACAATAGTGCAAACCTACATGTGACGACACCTATGAATGACCTGGCTTACAAAATTTAGAAATGGTGGTAGTCCCAGTCATGCTGACAAGGATAGCTGGGAAATAAGTTAGCTTCCTACATTCATATGATTTAATTGTAGATTTGGCAAGTTACTGGAGTTATAAGAACCTGTGGAAAGTATGAACATTGTGCATGGTGAGGTATTGGAGATTTTTGATGGAAAACATGACATGGAGACTGAAACCATATCCTCCATGCCATAGCATGGGGGATAATTAGATCTTGTTGTGAAGTTTTAGGCCTGATTTCACATAAGTTTTCCTTTTAGAAACGACGGCCCTATTTCATTGACCGAGTAGATCTTGTCTTACTGTAGTTTGAAAATTACAAATGGCAGCACTGTACAGCAAGAAATGTAGTAAAGTCTAGGTTTAACCTTAAAACCGGTCTCAGCTGCTATCTTATTTTCCACAATGCTTTCTTACGAAAGATAGAATAAACTGTCTGTACAAAATGTTTGAGTAAAAGAACATCACGCTAAAGTTTTCTGGAAAAATAGCCAAGGAAATGATCTACTTTGTACATAATTTGATTGTAGAAAGTCTATACCTAATGAAAATGGGCATAATTACGTTGTCATAGCAGCAATGTCGTGACATTGTCATAATGTTTGAAAATTAGGTAGTATTGTATGGTAGAAATGACATTGTCAAAACGTTGTGAAGCGACGTCAAAGATGACATAAGCTGTAACGCTCTGGCACGTTCTACAATGTTGTAAAAACCTCAAGATCGTGTTCACATTGTGGCAACATAATTTCTACCGTAAATTTCTATGATCAACAGACGAGTCCTCCACTATTTAACAACGTTGTCTTTAAGTTCTGTGACCCTTGGGTAATCGAGATAGCTGAGAATAAGAATTAGGATAACATAATGACACTGTGTTTGGTAGGAGAGTGGTCCATCAATATCTTGTAATGGTTGTCCATATGTCTATAGAATACATGTATCATTGTTGTGAAAATTGTCTAACACAGAGAGCCAAATACAATTTCCACCACCTGTATTAACACAAACATAATCATGTTTAACTAACAACTTTGTTTGTCTTGTCAAGATTTATCTTTACATGTTTACATGTTTACATTTTCTGTTAACTTTAAATTTATGTGATATGTAATGTGCCCAAACTGCCCATTCAATTTTTGTCAAACATTTTCTTTGAAAGAATATTACTCAATCTGCCTATATTTTCACTTAGAATAGCGAAATTTGTGTTCAATAATTCAGTTACATTGTATTCTCTTTAAAATTATTGATAATACAATATTCTGTTGTTTTTTTATTTTAAATTAAGATTTTATTTTAGTTCCAATTTGTTTCATAAGTACATGTTCTGTTATTTGTAATTTTATCACGCTACACAATAATTTTTTTTTTTTGTTAGCATGATGATCTGATTTTTTGTTTTTAATTGAAATTATTCTTTTTTTTTTTTCATTTTACATGTATTTGTTTTCATTATGTGTATTTGGTTATTTACTTTTCCTTTTAGACCGATTCAAAGGTATTTTATTTTGTGTGTTTCTTGATGTTTCCATTTTTAAACAAAGTACTGTTCAACTGAATTTTCGTACATTCCTTTCAATATATATGCATACACCACTCTCTTCATGAGAAAGCAATAATAAGGCATCAGTGACTCAGTCTTCTCAACCAATAAATAGTGAAACTTTCTGAAAACTATTTCGCGAAGAAATTTTGTCATTTTGATAATTATTCATGTTGAAGACACAATGGTATAGATGATGTGGCTTGCACCTCGAGACATAAAAGATTTTTGCTTCTCTGATCGACCAATTCTACAGATTTTGTTCCTACGGGAAAAAAATTGAGCTTGACCAGGATTTTTATTCAATTGACCTATCAAAAATTTGAGATAACAAACTTTTTTATGCCTACCGACCTAAGAAATAGTACTACCGAGAAGATCCGAGAAGCTAAAGATCAATTTTACAGGTTAAGATCTGACACAATACAATGTCAGGAAGACAAAGTACAAGAATGCTTACTTCCCAAGAGCTCCAGTACATCAACATTTATAAATATGTTTGTGTGACATACATCATGTACATCAGAAAATGGATGATAAAACTACGCACAAAAAACAACATTACAACTGACATACTACTTGTTCTATATCTCTTGTTTGTTTTCATATGGTGTGTGTGAAGTCAAGACCCATTGCCTGATTATAGATACCAAAATAATTTTGTTAAATAAAAATTTCAGAAATTTAAGATCCAATTCATTTAGCCTATTTTTTTCTTTAAAAAGAAAGATGAATTGGCTTCTTGAGACTATTAAGTGCAAAAAAAAGGCAATTACACAACATTGATCAGGCAGTGCTGGTTGACTAAGTCTGTCCCTGTATTAATAATTCTTGATATTTCTACTTGTATAGATTTTCTCTATTTTCTTGACTATTTGTGTCAATAAAATGTATTTTCCATTTTTAAACCATTTTTTTGTCACATTTATGACAAAAAGGTACTTTTTCTTATCACATATGAATGTTTTTTAATTACTATTTCATATCTCCAATTTTGATAGTAAATTTTGTTTTTTTTATTAATACTATTTTATATCTCCAAGTTTGATTGTAATTAAACCACTTTATATCTCCAAGTTTGATAGTAAAAAAAATAAAGTTTGCATATTTTTTCGTGTGAAAGATAATTTTCTTTGACTGCTTCACATAAAATTATGTTTTTGTTCATTTCATCAACAAAATTTTTACTGTTTGAAAAATGCAATTATGAAGTAACTAAAATGTCATTATTACACACATTTAAAGCACATTCTAATGTGAAATTATTTTTTCCAGTTTGAGACTGCTCGAAGAATGCGAAAGGCGGTAAGTGACACATTCGAGTCTCATATATACCAGACATTAATATTCCTAGTGAAGATTCTTTGGAAATTTTCATTATATAAAGAAAGCAAAAACAATAAATAATTGGGGCCTCCTCCAAGATCAAATATGTTGACAAATTCTATCTTGTTCAAGTATCATAAACTGAACCAAATTAAAAACGCAAAACTATTTCCAGGGCTGTATTATCAGGTGTCAAAGGGCTCCTTTCCATAAAATTGTTCAATTCTGACCTTTGCATCCGCATCTGCCGCAAGGTTTATCACATTGGGGTATGGCCAGTGTACCATGGTATTGGGCACTGAATAGAGCAAAGCTAATGATTCAGTGTGAAAGCTGAAGGAAATGATGTAAAAGACCACACAATTTGCTTCAGTTGGTGCAACTAAACTCGTTATAATGTTGTTGTATGAGAAGTCAGGTCAGAGTTTGTCACACACAATGATATTGCAGTGAAACACTTCAACTATGGAAACATGACAAGGAACGGCCTAAACACATGCAACTGAGTGAAAAAGGCTTAGGTTGTATCAAAAATACCTCTAACAACCTGTAGAGCAGCCGTAGGACAAACAGTAGTACCATGTATGCCCTCCTTGTGCTTTTCTTACTGGGGCAGATGTTTGGTTGTGAGAATAGTAAAAGGAGGGCACAAAAAGTGCTGATGATTAACCCTGCAGCTGATACATAGGTTGTGTGAAGCCTTTCTGTTAGACCCTAAGCCTTTTTCATCCGCAGCTATTGTCTGGGCTGTTTGAGGACTTGTTTCCATAGT
Source organism: Platynereis dumerilii (assembly GCA_026936325.1). Lineage (NCBI taxonomy): Eukaryota > Metazoa > Annelida > Polychaeta > Phyllodocida > Nereididae > Platynereis > Platynereis dumerilii. The sequence continues at coordinate 4,895,063 of JAPTHN010000009.1, forward strand.
TGCATTGTTCCATTGGAATATCATTGTGTGTGGAGAACTTTCACTTAACTTCTCAAAAAAAAATTTCTTTAACAAGTCATGTGGCAGTAAATTAAGTTAATTGTGTGGCTTTTGGCATCATTTTCTTCAAGCTTGAACATGAAATCATTACATTTGCTATGTGGGGTGCCTAATACCCCTGTCTGCTCACCATACCCCAATGTGATAAAATTGGCCACAGACAAGCGAAAAAATGGTCCCACTTGAGTGATTTCACGCAACTGAGTCCTTTGACAACTGATGACACAGATGCAAACACTCAAAAGCCCATATGAAGCATATCTAGAATAATAAAGCCCTGGGAATAGTTTTGCGTTTTTAATTTGGTTCGGTATGTATATTGTTGGTCAGTGCAGTTTTAGCTGGACTAGCCACCTCTCACACAGCTAATATGGTGAAAAAACAAAGGACACAAACCAATTATCAACAATTTTAATCAATCCTTTTCAGAGAGTTGTCACAGAGAGTGATGTGAACCAGGAGAGAGAAGCGAAAGCAATTTTCCGCAGAACTGCTGGGGAGGATATGGAAGTAGACTGCTTCGAACTCAAGTCTATCCTCGATGCTCATTTCATGAAGGGTAATTAATCAAATTTTGTAATTGCCTTACATTTGATAGTGACATTTCATTGTAATTTATTTTCAAAGCTCAACAAATCTTATCATTGTCAACATATATCGAAAGTCCATTTTCCATACCATCTATGTTTCATGCGTTATCTGAATATCAAACAGTTTCAGAAGAAATTTTACACACTTAAATTTAAAGTATGTGAAACTTTTTAATCCAGTCAGGTTTAAGATATTGCATTTCAACTGACACGTACCATATTGCTTGGCACAACTAATATTTATTTTTTAAAGTCAATTGATACACATTCAACCAAAATGGAATGATATAAGCTCAGTTTGTTGTATTTTCCCTTTTAATAATTACTTTCTTTATTTTTATATTTAATTAATTTTCAGAATTCAAGTTTGATGGCTTCAGTCTTGAAACATGCAGGTCCATGGTGGCCATGATGGATGTATCCTTTCAATATATGCACATTTACAAGTATTAATATCAATTTTGAAAAAAAATAAAGGGCTGACAAAACACAAGTCAAGGTTATAAAACTGTTGTAGCTGTGCAGAGTACAAGGTAATTTTTTTAAATAATTTTTTTTATTTGCAATGCCAACTGATGGATAGTCTGCTACCCGTCAACCGACCATTTATTATTCATGAGAAGGACTCAAAGAGTAAATACTAGCTGGATGTTGTTCGGTTGACACATTATATCGGCACTGTCGCTGGTACTCAGGATGTAAATTGGCAGTCCCCCTTGTATCAGTGTCTATGCTTGGCAAGTAAAAGATCCGTCACATAGGGTAAATGTGTAACATGTTGAAAATTCAGGGGACTGCTCTCTCCCATCTCATCAATCAAAGTTCTCTGGTCAGCGCCAAGAACTGGGCTTAGAAGGCTATACCCAAAGAATATGTCTATGTCTATTTGTACTTATGTATCTATTTGTATCTAACTACCATAATTCACACCGATATGACCTTGACAGCCACAAGATGGACAAGAGTGGAAAATTGGGCTACGATGAGTTCAAGAAACAATGGGCGGAACTGAGAAAATGGAAGGTATGGTTCAAAGACTCAATTGTTCTCTTTTCGGTCAATTCTCCGTACAGCAAGGATTGGTGACTGTCGAATGAATGGGCTTGAGAAAAATTCTCATTTACCAAATTCATTAAGATTTATGGAAGAAATTAATTGTTCAACAAGGTCAGTAAACTTCCTACCTTGCAGTCAGGTCAGTGCACGCAATGTTCTGTACACTTTAATTTTGAACGTCAGCAACTCTCACCAAACAAAAGACTAGGGAAGTGCATACAAAAAATAATTAATTTCAGCATAGTAGAAAATTCCTTTTCACTGGATATCATTCATACAGCCAATCCTAACACTAAATGAGTTTTAATGCAATGAAGGATATCAATCTTTTTTCCAATCATTAAAATCAGTTTTTAGATTGCATCTAATAACTGTCAATATAAAATTCACTTTGTGACTTTCAGAAAATTTTCCAAGAATTCGACGCTGACAAGAGTGGAACGTTCAACAGTTTTGAGTTGCGTGCGGCCTTGAATTCAGCAGGTGAGTCTTGGATAGAAATTAAGTGATTCAGGAAAGATGTTAAATTGATGGCCCCTTGTATCAGTGTCTGTACGTGGCAAGTTAAAGATCCCACAAGGGATAAAAGTGTAAAACTATGAGGACTCCCGGTCACTTCACACTCATAAATCGACATTCGCGAACGGCTATAACTATGATTATAGAGGGCTGCATTAACAATATCTATCTATCTATCTATCTACTTTATTAGACATCAGGTCACATTTTTGTTCTCAATCCAAAACATAAAGTAGCAAAAGAAATTGGGTGCAATCTTTTGTATCAGATAAGAGGAAACACACCCTTTTCAGAAATTACATATTAAAAAATTTTGATTTCATCTCATGGGTGGTTTATGACATTTGAAATATTTGAATTACATTGCATTGACAATGATATTCGTGTGAAACTGAATCGCAGACCATTGTAGGACATTTAATTATATAATCAAAATATCATGAACAGGCATTAATGACGGCATCATAAAATCACTAATTTTAATGAATTGATGATTCTCACACAACGGTCATTGTTACAAAATGTTGGTTGGTGCAGATTAACAATAAATATTGTTGGTGATATAATTATAAATTATGCACAATTTGATAGCATGAAAATAAGAAACGTTTAATTTTCGGCTTATCCGGTAAAGTCTCGGAATAGGTCATGATATCACTAAACCATGCGAAGTTTTGTTGTTGCGCTCCAGTATGATAAATTCAATATTCAAAAATGTTCCTCACTTTTTTTCAGGAATCAAAGTCAGCAATTCGACTTTCAACGCTCTGGTGATGCGTTATGCGGACAAGGACGGAAGAATCTACTTCGATGACTTCATCCACTGTGCTGTCCGAATCAAGACTATGTTCGGTAAGTTAATATTGTGACATATGAAGCTCCAGTAATACACGTAACTGTAGTATAAACGGTTGTATAATCATTGAATAAATAAAAAATGTAGATATTTTGAAAAGCGATTTTAAAAAATTAATACAATAATCCACCACTTAAGTAGTCCCAAAAAAAACCTACGGTATTCACAGATATATGTGCATCATTTGTATTTTAGAATAATTCTGCAATTTGTACCTTTTATTATATTTTGTCAACTTGTTGAGTCTGCAGATGCAATTTTAAAAAAGTGTGAAATGACACAAGCAATGTAATAAGCAACCAATACTTACCTATTTCAGATATTTTCAAGGATATGTGTCCCACTCCTGGAGGACCTGCTATGTTCAACATGGATGCAGTAAGTATAGATAAAGGCCCGGAGAGTATATATACAATATTCATTTATTTATGCAATGTTAACTATTACAAAAATTTTACAATATAAACATAAATCATAGGTTAGGTAATGACCTTTTGAAATTCACTTGGTGTAACAATCCATACAACAAAAATCTAATCTGTCTCTCATTTGGAAGCTTTCATCCTTTCTCAAGGACTTCTTCATATTCTTGCTCTGGCTCGGAGGTCACATGAGCGCCAGGACCAGGGCTTTGAGTCCTAGACCTCATCCCAATTTATGCCCCTCTCATGTCACATGACCTTGACCACAGGAGGTCATGTGACCTCTGAGCCAGAGCAGAAGGTGGAAGAAGTCCTTGAGATGAGGATGAAAGTTCCAAAGTGAGAGACAGATTAGACTTCAGTTGCATGGATTATTATACCAAATAAATATCAACTGTTAAGGAGAATTTTAAGTTCAAATAAAATGAACAATACAAAGTGATACATGATTTAAAGACTACAATTTACAGAAATCTATTGACAATTATGGTTAAATTTGTATCTTATATTTTTATCGAATTAATTTAAACTTTCAAATAACATTAGCCTGCTTAAGTGCATGAATTTATACAAGCCATAGATTAAATCGAATCACTTATGAGCCCATCTCTCCTGCGCTTGGTTTTTCAATTGTAAAATAATTGTCTTCTTTCTTATTTCAGTTTATCCAGACAACCATGTACTCCTAAACCCAATACAACCGTACCTCCAAAACAAGAAAACGAAGGCGATATAGATGAGACATACAAAAAAAAAACATTAATGGCAAGAATTTTGTGTTTCTAGTCAAAATAATGAATGTGCTAGATGCTTCATGTGCCTTTAATGTGTGGAACCCATTGCTTTACTTGTATACATAACCATGCCAAAAATAAACTTTTTTATTTTTACCAATAATAAAATGTGAATGAAAGGTAGGCCTATTTACCTAATTACAAGCACAGGTTGATGTACTTCATTTAATTGAATTGTACTGTGTTCACTTGGATATTGTTGAATTTTTGTGCCATAAACCTCATTTGTGTGAAATACTATTTTCTTTAGAGTTGTACTTATTATTATTTTTTAAATAAATTTTTTTAATAACTCATGTAGGCTTACCCCACGTGAAATTTATCAAGTAATCTAGTATGGGTATTTTACGAGTAATTCCTTTTTACAAGTGAAATTAATCAAGTAATCTAGTATGGCTATTTTACGAGTAATTCCTTTTTACAAGTGAAATTAATCAAGTAATCTAGTATGGCTATTTTACGAGTAATTCCTTTTTACAAGTGAAATTAATCAAGTAATCTAGTATGGCTATTTTACAAGTAATTCCTTTTTACAAGTGAAATTAATCAAGTAATCTAGTATGGCTATTTTACGAGTAATTCCTTTTTACAAGTGAAATAAATCAAGTAATCTAGTATGGCTATTTTATGAGTAATTCCTTTTTACAAGTGAAATTAATCAAGTAATCTAGTATGGCTATTTTACGAGTAATTCCTTTTTACAAGTGAAATTAATTAAGTACATGTAATCTAGTATGGGTCTCTTTACTAGTCAGGAGACTTTTTAACCCCTATTTACAAATCAGTGTACACGTAATCAACTGGTGCTAAGTTCAGAGTTTGTCTCTTTATTTATGTAATTAATCTATCTTTTATTGTAAAAAGCATTGTTGCCCAATCGTAAATTGACATCTTTTTGTCCATTGTAAATGTGATGCTTGCTTGCCGAATAGTCTTTCACTACATTTCTAAGTCTTTCATTGATCATTATATAATTTGCAGTATTACTCCACAATATTGTTGAAATAATGACAAACTGTTATTGCATTCTATAATAATCTTTATTGTTGTGATCTCTTTAATAATAAACTTTTTGAAAAAAAATAACAAAATGATGTTTTCGTTCTTAATCATAACTATTTTCTTTTTTTTCATAACCAATTCTTACAAAGACAGCAAGACAGACCAATAGCTAGATAAATACACTGATCATCAATAAAAACACAACATAGTTAAACAATAAAGTTTACATTGTTCTCATTGTCAAATAATGATTAAATCTGATACATTTACACTTGTTTAAATTCATAATGCAATCAATCTCAACAGGGCAATTACCACGACGTCACAACAATTTGCTGCCTCAGCCACTCCTAAACAGTTGAACCAAAGAAAGTCCCCCTTTAAATAAACTTTAATATCTCAAAGATTCCTTCTCTGATTTTTATGAAACTTTGATTGAATAATAGAGTAGCGCGGGGCATAAAGCCCCCCTTAACTTCGAGGTGCGATTTGACCTACTTTTTGATTAGAATGGCCTTCTTACCCCACCCTTTTCAGAATTTTAGTGTTCATACATTTACTTTTTAATATTTTTTGCCCTTTTTTAATTTTGGCCAAATAATTCGATTTTAATTAGCTATTCTATTAAGATTTAAGGTAAAGTACACATTATGAAATGGTTCCTGAAGCAGCTTCGAGGCCTCAGTGATGGGCGGCCTCATGCCCCATACCATGTGGGGCCTCTCGCCCCAAACTCACATATTTTAATTTGACTTCTATATTTTGAGCTAAAATGCAAAAAATATGATCCAAATCATATTTATGTAATGGTCATAAAGTGAAGCAATGCAGATATCCATTATACTTTAAAAAATTTCCAAGGTTATTTCTTACAACCACTTTCAAAGAATTAATCAAAGTTACAAAAACCATGCACCTTTTTTTGTTTATTTAATTACTTCTATGGTTTGGTGCTGTTTGCTCTGAAAATTTGTGACGTTACCTAAAAGGCCTCTAGCTTCAATCCTATCAATAAGAAAAAGCACCAAAAATGTAAGTTTAGATATAACCCTGGGGGGGGCCTCTCACCTAACCCGGGCTTCTTGCCCCGACCCACTCTAGGCCAGTATATCGACCATTTTAATAAATGTATGTATTTGTAGTTTAGCGGAATTATTCCTGGCTGACGCAGCAGCCTTCGAGTGAGCCTACCCCTGTTTTCAAAAATCTGTGGCTTTTCCAATGGATATAAACAATTTGACCAAACGGGGGAGCCACCAGCTGGGACATGCTTCATCATGATAATGTAGAAAATTTGTTTCTCAATCATATTTAGCGGAAAAATGAGGACTTCTTTGTAAACTTTTTGCAGTTTCGGTTCCCTGGGTGACTTAAGAAATAATTTGAGTGGAGTTTGAGCACATTATGTAAAAAAAAGTTTTGGAAAAGTCAAAACTTCAATTTTTTGAAAAGATGGGTGTGTGCACTCAGGGTCAGCAGGCTCAGACAAAGATGAAGCAATTGAGCTACAATTACACAAGCACAATGTCAATATGCAGGCCTACAAACAAGAGACCTTTAACAGAAATCGGAAAAGAGGTCTTTGAGATATTCAACTTTTCGTAAAGGGGGACTTATTTCTGTTGAACCATTTAATTCACATAGATGATTTGACTAACTATTCTGCATTTGTGTTACATCATTATTCACAAAAAGTTGCAAGTGTTACATCAGTTTGTCCCAGATACATTGCAAGGGTTACATCATTATGCACTACGTACTTTACAATTGGTACAACATTATTTCAAATTCAATGCAAGTGTTACATCGTTATTTCCAAAATTAATTTTAAGCATTATACCTGTATTTCCAAAATATAATTCAATTGTTACATCATTATTCACAAAATTACATTGCAAATGTTACATCAGTGTGCAAGTCTTACATATTATTTACAAAATTGCAATTGCTACATAATTTTCCAAAATAACAGATTGCAGGGTCACATCGTTATTTTCAAAACACATCTCTCATCACAACTGACATAGGCCCTACATGTAAGAGTTTATCCAATTCTGTTAAATTTTATCATTCATTAGCTCATAAGTTTTAGAAAATTGCAAAAGAGAGACAAATCATACTAATGACCTTCGCGAATTCCTTTAAGTAATTATTTATTTCGAGTGTGGCATCATAAAATGTTCTCTCTGAATTAAATAGCAGTGTTAGCAATAATCCATTTCACAATGCGTAAAAAAGAATTTATTTCCGGAAAACTGAAATAATTCTCAAAAACAAAATCCAAGCCAAAGCAGATCTGAATAATACTTCGGAGAAGATCGAGTCACATACATGAAACAGGAATTTCTGGTTCGTGCAAAGTGCCACAAATACAACATAAATCACACAAAGGTTCGATATCATCACAATTAGCAGGGCTTTAGAGTCGGGCAGAAAGCACACCGACTCAACTCCCAACTCCTTTGGTCTCCTGAATTTGGACTCCCGAATCTTGACTCCTCCTTCCGGCATTATTTGCATGCAAATTTCATCGGGTTAGCAGAAAAAAAATTAGTTCTACCATGATCTTTAAAAATCTTATACAGTTCATATTGTTTTATAATGTTTTATTGTCAGTTATTCAAATAATTTTTAGGAGTCAGGAGTTACCAGATTAATTTTCGACTCTGACTCAGACTGCACCAGAAATCCAATGTTCGACTCCAGACTCCGACTTCACCTGAAAAACTCCGACTCACCGATTCCTGACACCCTGATAATGAGTCACATTTTACGGGGAATAGTCAACTTGCCAGGTGACAACTCACCAGGCCAACTACTACAGGGAGTAGCATATTGGTATGGACCACAAGAGTTGGTAAAATTTCAGTTTTGGGCCAATATGCACATACATTTTAGGTCATATCTCAGCCCCCTATAGGTATTTTTGCCAGTATTATGGATCATATGAAAGGCAAAGATGTCTTCTTTCATATAAATAACAGTAATTGGATCCATTGGTCACTGGTTTTGAAATAATGAGTGATACATGATTGCAGTTAGGGAAATTTTTGAAGTCCCGCCTGGACACTGCATGTACAATTTTTGCATACAACTTTCAAATACAGGAAAAGAGATGAATTTAGGATCACACTTGCAATGCATTACTGTTCCCTAATTAGTTGGGCATCTTATGAATCCAGAAAAAAGGCAATTGGATGTTTCTATATTTTTTTAATACACCTTTTGTAATCCTCAGTTGGTGTGTCCCGGGTGAAGCTAAAAAGTGCAATGTGATTTTTGATGCAACAGATAAACCATTGATCCAAACATTTTTTGAACATTTGATATGCCAATGCATTGCTCATGACCTTGTCTATCAGGAAAATATCACTTAATTTGGCTGAGGCTATTGAGCCAGAACCTGTGATGGCATAAGAAAGACTGACAACAGCGCGACGGCCGCGACGCTCTTATATTCCTCGAAAATTTTGCGGGACCTCTCTTGTTCGGGTGCTTCCTGATGAAGCCTTGTTTCTGAAATTTTTGCATTCTTGGTATTTTTGTCATGCTCATGAGCCTGGCTTTCCATTACTGTATAGAATATGGTAGAAAGTCCAACCTGTCATGGCATAAGGGCCCTATCTTTGAGACTGACAAAAAATGTGATGCTCTCACATTTTGTAATATTTATGCTAATCTTTCTTCTTTACGTGCTTCTTGATGAAGGCCAGTTGATGTAAAGTTAACTTTTTTGGTATGATTTTGTTGCTCAGGAGCCTAGGTATCTGTTGGTTTATAGAAAGTATTTGTAAATGTATACTATCATGATATTAGAGGCATGTCTTTGTCACTGACAACAAATGTGGAACTCTTAAAATGTATGTTCAGACACAGTCTACTGGAACTGGCCATGTAAACAGCCACAAGCAGCATATGCAAATGAGCATGATATGGCAGAACAAAATAGTTTTCATTCATACTGTGGGAATCTTAGATTAATAACAATATCATTGGATAACAAAATGAATGTTTATACTTTAAAGTTATCAGCACCTCTGCAAGTAATAAGTAACAATGGGAGGAACAGAAAAAAGTGATATAACTGGTATTGATAATTAGTCACAGAAGGTATAAAACATAGGCTGCGCAGCAGCATACCCTCGGCTATTCAGCAGGCTATTCTGAAGCCTTTGAAATCAATTGACATATCGGCGATAGATTATGACCCTCAAGTACAGTTTTACCAAACCAGTCATATTTAGATGCCCAGTCTCCCTTTGTATGGCCCAAGTCTCCAACTTGATGGGGAGAGCTGGGCCAAAATTTTTACAATTTTCGTATGGTTTTAGGTTCATGAACATATATCAATGCCCCCCTACAGATATATTCTTAACTATTTCTAGATGCAATCAATGTATCAAGAATGTTTGTATAATCATAATGGTCTCTCAAGCTTCCTTACTCTTTCTGGCTGACGGAAAGTGTTTTTAGATGAATGAAATGTCAATTTCTCTTTTTTATATGATGTTTTATTGTATTTAATTTTGACAAATTCCCAGCCCTAGCATTCAACAGATTCAAGGTACTGAAAAGAGATGTTGCAATGAAATAAAAGGGTCACCTCATTGCTATGTCCTCCTCCTGTCCTAATTAGCCTACCAAGTGCATAAATACAGGAGGTAAAGTCCCAATCATCCGTCCATCCGTGATTCTCTGGATGTATTAGATTACATAATTATAGATGATCAATCAATCAATCAATATCTAACTATCTATCTATCTATATATAAAATATCTATCTATGTATCTATCTATGTATCTATGTCTCTATGTATCTATCTATCTAACAACTAATCAATAGTGCAACATGAAAATCTATTTGCTGGGATAAATTCACAGTGGATCTTTCAGTCAAACAATTAATAATCATTCAATTATTCAATCAGTCCAATCAGTCAAGCAATCTTCAGTCATTTAAACACCTTTAATCTAAAACACCTTATCCATCTATCCATCTATCCATCTATCCATCTATCTATCTATCTATCTATCTATCTATCTATCTATCTATCTATCTATCTATATATTAATCTATTATCTATCTATCTATCTATCTATCTATCTATCTATCTATCTATCTATCTATCTATCTATCTACCTATCCATCTTATATCTATCTATCTATCTATCTATCTATCTATCTATCTATCTATCTATCTATCTATCTATCTATCTATCTATCTATCTATATATTAATCTATTATCTATCTATCTATCTATCTATCTATCTATCTATCTATCTATCTATCTATCTATCTATCTATCTATCTATCTACCTATCCATCTTATAAATTATGAATAGAATAAAGGCCTGCCTAAAAACAGATAATTTTATAATAGTTAGGTTGTCTATCTATCCAATCTATCTATTTTAAATATTAAACTAAAACAATGTGTGGCCTACAGATACTTTTTAATAAGACTAATACATTTACTACTTATCACCAAAAAGGTTAAATGCAGTCCAAACTTGGCTGTATAAGTATAACAATAGCTGAAAAGGCAAAAAAAACCTGCATGGGATATAAAAAGTCACATCTCAACTTCTACTTGGCCTATATTTCTGATCTAAATTGGAAATTTCATTATAATGTTTAAGATAAAAAAACTAAGGCTATCAATGCAGTTTGAACATATTTCTAAGAAAAAAGGGAATTTTGTTAGAAATATAGGGGTGCTATTCAACTGCTTCTGTACCCTCCCCTTTGTTCTTGGGTTTGGCCATTGGAGAGGATTAGTGACATCATGTTACATAATGTCCATTCAACAGAAGCTGCACCCTGTTCCCAAACAAAGCAGTGACACTTATTGTCTTAAAGGTGCTAAATATGCTTTGGGTGAGATTTGTTATTAATTAAAATTCAAATTTATCCAACATTAAATATCTTTGGATATAAAATGAAACATTGAAATTCATAGAATTAAGGTTTTGTTGCATGCCAAGTAAATTTCTAAATAACCTTGTATTTAGTTAAATCATTTCTGCAATCATTATTTGATCACATTTAGTGTTTATGCAATGTTATAAATAAAAGCAGGCCTGACATTAATTTAATTTCTTTCCTTTAATCTACATCACTGAGGTTAATTTTAGCAAAATGGGGTTTTGAGAGTTCTTGTCAAAAGTTCAGAATGGTAAGGCCCCTTGAGTCAAAACTATGTGCATAAAGCATATTTGTATATATATATATAATATATATAATATATATAATATATAATTTATCTTATTAAACCACATTATAAATTCTGAGGAAGAATTTGATGAAAAAAGTATACTTGGGGCACATTGAATGACACTTTGAGTAACCAAGATCCAAAATTGACTGAAATGTGACAATTCAAAGGTCTACAGTTTTTTGCCTATTTTTAGCAATTTTTGTCTTTTCATGTTCAAAAATCTAATGATATAACAGATATATGCATGAAAATCGTGTGTTTCTTTCATGTTTATTCATTTTGTTTACATTCAAGAGCATTGCATGACTTGATTAGAAATTAAATGGTCAGAAAGTTGATATTTTCACATTTTTGTGAATTTTAAACTTCTTCTGTCGGCCTAAAAATTGCATAAACTACATGCAAAAAATTATACTCGGGGCACATTGTATGGCACTTTGAGTAACCAAGATCCAAAATTGACTGAAATGTGACAAATCAAAGGTCTATAGTTTTGGCCTATTTTCAGCAAATTTCTCTCTTTTTATGTTCAAATATATGATGATGTAACAGATACATGCATGAAAACCATGTATTTCATTCATGTTTATTCATTTTGTTCATATTCAAGAGCATGGCATGACTTTATTAGAAATGAAATGGCCAGAAAGTGGATATTTTCACATTTTTGTGAATTTTAAACTTGTTTTGTCGGCCTAAATTATTGCGTCAACTACATAATGGCAGTAAAAGTTCCTTCTTGATAGGTTTAACTATAATACCTTTTGGTTTTTAAAAATATAGTTATTACTGTTTTGGCGTGAGAGACCAAAATTCCAGAAAAATGTAAAAAATTACACATTTTTCTAGTATTTTGGTTTTTATGCAAAATTCGTTAGATGGACCCTCTAAACGATTCAAGCAGTTAAGAGACCTATATTTTAGACAACTAAATTCTAAATTTCAAATGTCTAACTCCAAAATTGAGGGAATTGCAGAGGGTTGAAAAAAAAACATTTTTTTACATTTTTGGTTCATTCTTTGAAAACTATTTTAGTTAGAGCATTCAGACCCCCAAAAGGCACAACTAGGGTATTTAATACATGTTATGGTAGATTTTCATGCCCATAGGTATAACCGTTTCCGAGTTCTGGCCCGGAAACGAAAAAAATTAATTTTTCCGAATTTTCAATATTTTACAAAAACTGTGGTCATTACATAAATATGAACTCCAGAAGGCACATTAACACTATAAGACCCATTCATGTGTCAAATTTCAAATATATAGGTGTAATAGTTCTGGCACAGAGGCCAATACACATTGTGTGACGCCGCCCGCCCGCCCACCCGCCCGCCCGCCCGCCCGCCCGGCCGCCCGCCGGACGGACAAAAATTTGCCATACTAACTACAATACCCGACGGCAATATACATTGCCGAGGGTAACAAAAATTAATGTTTATGAAAAGTTACCTAACCAATCAGTTAGAATTATTTGGCAATGACCAATGTTTATAAAAACATTATGTAACCAATCAGTTAACATTTTTTGTAGAATCCAAACAATCCAATTCGAGTCCCTGTGACACTTCGTGTCATCGGCAAAACAGGGACTCATAGAGTCTGGTTCAGACATGTCTTGTAAAAATGCTTTGGGATAAAGATTCATCGCGGAAATTTCACTTTGTTGATATTTCATTGTTGCACTTGAGCTTGGCTTTCCATTGGTATATACAATATGGTTTTTAGTCGAACCTTTCATGGTATAATGGCCCTGTGTTTATGGCTGACAAAATTGCAACACTTGTTTTTTTTTGTTTTAAGCATATTATTCAGCAGAACTTATGAAAGTTTCATAGTGATATTTTAAAAAGTCTTTGCTACAGAAGTATTTGAATAAACCAAGATTCGTTTTGAATAAACTGCATTTTAAATTAGTATTTTCTTCACATTTATGTTTAAATTTACTGGCATAATGTGGCCTAGTCATCATCAAAACGCATTTACGACCTCTAATTTTTGGATTTAAAATCTGCTGTTATATAGAAAACATATCATTGATTATTGATTTTTGGGCAGTTTGACTGGAAATTCCAAATTTTACCAACTTGTGACATTGGTCCTTTATTGTTTTGCAGAAGAAAATATTTTTGGAATAAAGATTTTTGAAAAAACTTATTCCAGAATTTGTTCATGGTGGGGAAAAGAAAAAATAGTTGCTCGTAAGCCTATACCTCCCATCAAGCGATCTAACATTTCAAAATTCATTGTTTTTAAAATTTTCATGACGTTGACCCAACATTTTAGTAACACAAGTGCTTGATTGGCTTGCTGTGTATGACATTTAATAAGTACGAGATGCCGAAAACATTTTGGGAATAAAGATTTTTTTGAAAATCTCTCTGTATTATCTCATAGTCGGCAAATAGACAAGAGAGTTGAACATGGAATTACAGACAGCAAACCAGCCTGTTACAGCATCTACAGTGGGACCGATGGAATGGAAAAAGTATCGCTAACCCGGCGGCATACAATGTTTATATAGCGATTATATAATTAATTAAAAGCATATCACGGCGGAATAAGATGTTGAATCGGCGGGATAAGATCGTAAATCGGCGGGACAAGATCGTAAATCGGCGGGGACAAGATCATATACCTGCGGGAAAGATCTAAATACCTGTGGGACAAGATCTAAATGCCTGTGGGATGTCAAAAATCATCGGCGAGATGGCAAAAACTGTCGGCGGGATGTCAAAAATCGTTGGCGGGATGTCGGATGTCCCACAGGGGTAGTACAAATATCCTACATGGGTAGGGGATGTCCTTTTATCCCACTGGAGATGTTTTTTACTCATTCTCACGGAAAAAAATGCCCGCCGGACATCCAAATAATGAGAAAAATGTGGCGACATGTTGAATCTTTTTTTACTCCATTTCTAGGAACCCTGTGGGATACAAAAAGTACCTCTGTGGTATGTGAAAAATCGTCGTCGGGATGTCACAAAATCACCCAAATTCATCCAAATTTCCAGGAAATACCATCCCGCCGACGCCAAAAGTACTCCGTAACGTGCCGGGAGACCTTAGCAAAAGCATTTTATCAGTTATAGTCCCTGCAACCACATCATCACAACTTCATAGCCAGTGGACTGACAAATATATGCATCACAGTTTCAAAATTGATACATTGAAGGAAGCATTACATTTTTTTCCATGATCACAACATAACTGTTGATGTGTTCCCAACGATCTAAATTTATCATCGGTAATCACAATCTAGTCTACTTATTGCTTATTGCACCTAGGCGTGCCAAGCCACTTTCAACTTCCAAGTGATTATGAGCACTTGTGACGCTGCATTTGGTTGTGCTTGGTTGATTTTGATAGTCGCTATGTTTGTATTTTACACCTATTCCAACACATTCATTATCCAGGGGCATACTCAAATTTAGGAGATTCAATTGGGATAAATTATTGTCATACACAGAATAAGCTTTATTAAACTGAAGTTTTGTATCATCAAAATAATATTATGTTAAACTTAATAATAATAATATTACCAATTTCACTTGATGTCAAAACTCGACTGGTACTGTTAATCAGTCAGCCATTCAATTAGCCAGTCCACCAGGAAATAAAACCAGTTAGTCAGCCAGTTAGCCAATCAGTAAGTCAGTCAGTCAGTTAGTCTGTCAGTCAGTCATGACGAATTGATGAATGATTTGACCTGTATGTCCTACATTTATGCATTTGGTAGATTTCCTAGGATGGGGAGGGGTGCAGTAATGAGGCAAAGCTGCAAAGGATGATTGAAACTGCTGTTCTACATAGGTCCAAGACTCCAGGTGATCCAGCCAGAGCTAGATTGGAACCCAAACCAACATGATGCAAGTTGGAAGCCCAGAAGGCTACCAGTTGCGCTAACTCTCCTTTACTTCAGGACTATCATCGTCAGACGTCAGTCAACCAGCCAGTCAAACTCTGTCATGCAACCAGTCAGCCAGTCAACCAACCAATCAGTTTGTTAATTGGTCAGTCAGAATATGAATCAGAGGACTTGGTGGTGGGACGGTTGCCTAGGGAAGGTAGGCAGATAGGTGGACAGTCCTACAGCAGATAGATAGGAAAACAGGTAGATAGATAAATGGAGCATAAAATGTATAGGCAGATTATATGCACTCCAGAGGCATTCATTTATGCCCAACCACGTGAACCTGTTAAATACATTGTACACAAGTATATATATTACTAGTACTAGTAGCAGTTGTTCAGAAATAGTTTTACATTTCTTATTCTTCACAATATTTGTATTTTGCCTCCATCCCCCAAAAATGTCGTCTAGCTACTCCTCTGAGATTGATAGTTCAATTTCTTTTAGATTGTTTTTGTTTGGAGTGTGGTCAGTCAACTATGGCATTTTGAGGCATCATCAGAGCCGCTGGGCGAGCAAGCAGCTGGACTGATATGGCACGGATAGGCGCATTAAGCAATAATGGCAGTTCCCTTTAGAAGCATTCACAGTGGACAACTGTTATAATCCCCACAGAGTCGTTTGATCAATTTGCAAACTTGTGACTTCACAACTTCAACTTTCCACGCACCTTGCTACAAACAAATGGCTTTGACAATTTTCGTAAACACATGGATTATCTTATGTTCTGGCAGCCCACTGGCTGGCAGGCTGAGATGTCGAAGTTGCATTAAAAAGAAAGGAGACTTCAGTTCCACAGTTCACGCTGTTGATTTTGTGACTATTTTTATTTCAAAGATATCCCCATATTCGCACACAGTGCTCCTGAAGAAACATTGGGGCTGAATAAGTATACGCTACTCAGTGGATAAATTAGTATAGCATGCTAAAACAATAACACATTTTGATTACTCAATCGAAAAATTGTTTTGTTTCAGATTTGGCTCAGTCTCATCATCAGTTCCAGATATTTTTAAATCAGACCAAATCCATTACAATCAGGAAATTGACATGCAAAAAGAGTTGACTGCGGCACTGTGAAAACTGCACTTCGTGTGTCATCATGCTGATGATTTCTTGTTGGTGACATGCAAACGAAAGGATTATGCATCTTATTTGTAATAGATAACGCCCTCGTTTGTGACGATATGCAATATATCCGAGGGCTTTAGCCCGAGGATTATTGCATATCGTCACAAACAAGGTTGTTATCTAAGTTATACCACTAAGTACAAATAAAATTAATTTAAATCTCTTTGTTTGCCTTCAATCCTTCTTGTTTGACAACATTTCACTGTATTTTTTGCACGTTCATGTTCCTCAGTTCATTTGAAGGTTGGCGGCCCTGAAGGCAACAGGTCAGAATTCTTTGTTCTCAGGAAATAATACAATACATTAATTTGGTAGATAGAAAGATAGATAGAAAGATAGATGGAAAGACAGATAGAAAGATCAATAGATAGATAGAAATAACACAATACATTAATTTCATAATTAATTTCATAGATAGATAGATAGATAGATAGACAGATAGATAGATAGGTAGGTCGATAGTGCAGCCCTCTCAGCCAAGGTCTCTTTGGTGAGGCAGATTATTAGAGCCACTGAGCAAATTTTATTCTGAAGTTACAAGATACATAAATAAATAAAAATAATCGAAAGCAAGGAGCAGGGGTTATGGGGCGGCAGCCCCCGAATTAAGAAGAAAAAATTATTCTTTGAGCTTGCCAAATAGGGCCAAAATTGTTGGTCGGCTGCTCCGGGATTTTGTTTTTAGGCTTGCCTATCCAAAATGAACAATTTTATCAACTGACCTTAAATTTTATCATTATTTCAGATATTGGTATAAGAAAGAGTGAATGCAGCCTTTTCATTGAGACCAGTTACACTTGACACAATATTCTTCCTCGTTTACTGTCTGTGTTGTTCAGCATTAATCCTTTGTTGGTCACTTTTGTTTCAGTGTTTCCTTCAATTTTGTCAACTTGTAGTCAGCCAAGCATGCAATATCATGGTCAGGTGTATGAGCTGTGATATGCATTATATCAGAGCGAAATCCTGGCTTCTGATTGGCCAGAAAAAGCAAACAGTGATATAATCACTCTAAAATCAGTTATGACAAATCAAATGGCTTTCTCTTGATCATAAAGAATCATATAGCCTCAATGTTTCCCATGTTGAATGCAGAGAAGATAACACTTCATCAGCTATCATGATTCAGAAATTGCCTTTTTCTTAGTTGCAACAGTCCACTGTTTTTGCATATCAAATTTCCAGGATGTAAACACAAGAAGTACCAGATTGGTGCTGTTCAATGATCTTTTTATTTCCTTCGCTGGTAATACAGAACTATCATGCCTTCTTCAGCAAAATGAGAATATCTTGAAAACACACAGCATTTATCATAACTGAGTCTGTTGATACACAAGCGTTAGGCCTACAAGTGAGCATTACGAACATACATGTATTTCCAAAAGCATTGCAAATACTACATCATGACATGTGTTGCATTAAATTATTATTTCCACAAAGTATTTCCAAAATACATGGGAATTGTTATGTCATTAATTAGTTCATAAATTAAAAAAAAAAACCTTACAAATATTACATAATTATCTCAAAAATATCTCCCAAAAAACACTGTAAGTGCCACATTACTACTTAAAAATTACATTTACACTATACAAGACAGTGCTGCATCATTCTCTCCAAAATACACGGCAAGTGTAAGATCATTACTGCAATATAGAATTTTCACATCATTACTCATCATTATCTTCAAAATATATTGCAAGTCTTACACAATTAATTATCCCCAAAGCATGGTTACATTATTATCTCCAAATACATTGCAAAATGTTACATCATTATGACTAAAATACATTTTATGTGCTTTAAAAATCACTAGCTCCAAAATTCATTCAAGTGTCACGTCATTATCACGAAAATACTTTGCAAGTGTTACAGCATCATCATGAAAATACATTACAAGTGTTAAATCCTTATCCCTAAAACACAATGCAAGGTTACATCATTATCTCCAAATATATTGCAAGCGTTACATCTTGTGATACATGTACTTACTTACAACCAAATACATTGCAAGTATGACACCATTCACACCAAAATACAATGCAAGGCTACATCATTCCCTCCAAATATATTGCAAATGTTACGTCATTATAACCAATTACATTGCAAGTGTGACGTCATTCTCTCTAAAATACAGTAATCACAATTTGACTTTCGCATGGTGCATTTCATGTAAATCATCGCCCCCGCAGGTCTCGGGCCTCCTCGTGGCGGTGGGTGGTAACACTATTGGTGAAATCCTGTATCCTTAGTGGCCAACACGGGACAGTGCGCTTGCACACGTCTCCTCGACCGAAAAGGGGCAACCTGTTTGCCGTGGGTTGCGACCCGTGTCGGAGGATGAAGGGGTCCTGGTAGTTGAGTTGGATGGGACTAAGTTGGTCCCTCCCATACAATACACTACTTTGGCCTGGATTTCTCCTAGACGGGAGGCTGGATTGGCCCGGTCCAGTCAATCGGCTTGTCATGTTGTCATTAGGACTTCGGTCCTATTTGGCCATGGCTGATGGGTCAATCAAAGAAGTCTAGAAACCGGATATATCCTCCATGTTTCCCTGGGACAAGGGTACTGGGCACTGCCCTACCTAGTTAGTCTCACCTTGTTGGACTCCGTGGTGGGTGGGGAGCATGGAGGATGAAACGCAAAAACTCTCATGGCATCTTCTAAAGATAATTCCCTCCCGGATCATGCCCCACCGGGTCAACAAGGCATGCATCCTCTAGCGGGAAACCAGAGTGGAATTCCATCTGGAACGAAACGCTTTCGACAATCCCCTGATTTGATGAGTACATTTAATAACCCTCTTGTCAATCATTGGCCCAGATTCATCACCATAGCTGGGACCAATGAAGAATTTGAGACATTGTCAATAATCAAAATACATGACCTGATGGAAGATCTTATTGGACCTGTTGAAAGTGGAAGGAGGTTGAGAAACGGATCAGTCCTGATACAGACAAGAACCAGAATACAAACGGGGACACTCTTGAACACCAGTGAGCTTGACGGAATCAACATAATCGCTGAGCCACACAAAACCCTGAATCACCGAAGAGGAACAATTATTTCGAGAGAAAGCCACCGCAGCTCTGACGAAGAACTGGATAGATGGCTTCACAAAAGGGGTATCCATCTAGCCAAAAGAATAGACTTGAAAAAGAGGCCACTCCAACTACTCATCTTGTGTTTTCCGGGCAATCACCTTCCTCCCAAAACGGAAATAGGATTTGAAAAATGCAAGGTAAAACCTTACATCCCCAATCCTCAAAGATGCTTCAGATGCCAGAAATTCGGTCACGTCATATCAAAATGTAGAGGACAAGAAAAATGTGCACAATGTGCATCACCAGATCACACTCACACAGAAGACAATCCATGCCACCAACCACCAAAGTGTGCAAATTGTGACCAGACACACCCATCATTCGACCGCAATTGCCCTACATGGGCGCAAGAAAAAGAAGTTCAGCGTTTGAAAGCTACCCAAGATATTAGCTTCCCAGAAGCACGAAGGCTTGTCAAGAGTACTCCAGGTCCAGTTACCTATTCATCTATCACATCCATGTCACCATCACAACGAGTCCATCCACCGCAGGCCCAAGGTCAACACCAAGGAGCACCCCTCACCGAAAGATTCAACTTGATGACCACTCGATATCCAGATCATCCTCTACCTCCGCAGATCACAACTCTCCATCGTCAGACCATTTCGACAGGTTACTTGATCAAATGAACATGAGGGGTTTTGTACCACCTCAACAAACAAAGAATACCTCAAACACTGAATCCAACAACAACAAACAAGAATCAAACGATTCTATGGAGACTAGTGCTCCACAAACTATCAGTCCACCTGTGACTGAAAAACGGGGCCCAGACCCCGCTACCAAAACATCTGCAAACAAACGTTTGCAGAACAATAGACCATCCACGTCTGGTACTATGACCACTTCCTCTACAAACAAGTCCTCAAAAGGACTTCCGGGAGGAAAACCTCTAAACCGGACAAATTTCAGTGCTAAACATACTGGAAAAAGATGAAACATCCCACTTAAAAACTAACTTAATAAAATATGGATAATATAATCCAATGGAATTGTCGCGGTTTCAGAGCGAACTTTGACGAACTTACTATTCTGGCCCTTGATCATCAACCTATTCTCTTTTGTCTTCAAGAGACATTCCTGAAACCGACAGACAATATAAAATTACGAAACTATCATCAATATAACAACTATGGAAATATTATCCATGATAGGGCCACTGGTGGCGCCTCCATTTTAGTGAGGCAGGGAGTTATACATACCAGTGTCAACATTGACACCACTTTACAAGCGGTCGCTGTTAAAATAACTTCTCACAAAATATTTACCATCTGTTCCCTATACATACCTCCAAGTCATCAACTCACAAATCAAGAATTAAATCACCTTTATCAACAATTACCATCACCATGCATTATCCTTGGAGACTTTAATGGCCACCATCCAATGTGGGGTAGCGCACAAACAAATAATAAAGGACTTATTACTGAAGAATTTCTTTGTGCAAACGACCTTTGTCTTTTTAACGATGGAACTTATACTTATTTACATCCTGGTCATGGAACATACAGTCCTATAGATCTTAGTGTCACTGACCCAACACTTTATTTAGATTGGAACTGGTTCGTCCTCAAAGATACCCATGGTAGTGACCATTTCCCAATTATATTAGAATCTATATCGGGTTCTCAAACAACCAACCAACCCAGATTGAAATTAAATAAGGCCGATTGGAAATTATTCAGTGATATGGCAGCAAATATCCTCAATCTGCAAGCATACGTGAATTATGAATCCCCTGTGGAGCAATTCACTGAGGACTTAATCGATATTGCCAATATTTCCATCCCTAAAACAAAAGGAGGTACCTCACAAAAAATAAGGCCGTGGTATGACACGGATGTGAAAGATGCCATCAAAGAGAGGAAAAAAGCCCTGAGAATTTATAACAGCAATCCAACCACTGCCAACTTAGAAACATTTCGTATTCAAAGAGCAAAAACAAGGCGCCTGATACGACAGAAAAAGAGAATTACCTGGCAAAACTATATTTCTAAATTGAATGAAAGGACACCTCCGTCAAAAGTATGGGAAGCGATAAAAAAAAATCCAGGGTAAAACATCAACATCTCAAATCAGTCATCTTGTAGTAAATGATGAAGAATACACAACGCCAGACCAAATATCAAATAAGCTTGCAGAAAAATTTTCTTATAATTCTTCATCTGAAAATTATAGGCCAGAATTCCAACGCTATAAAGCTCAGGCAGAACGCCTTAAGTTGAACATGCAATCAAATGATCTTGAAGACTATAACTGTCCTCTCACCATTGGAGAATTACGAAAAGCAATTGAAAAACCTGTGGATTCAGCAGTTGGACCGGATGAAATCCACTACCAACTCTTGAAACACCTTCCTCCTCCATCTTTAGAGGTTCTCCTCAACGTCTTTAATAAAATTTGGGATTATGGAACCTTCCCTGCTTCTTGGAGGGCAGCTACCATAATTCCTATCCCAAAGCCAAATAAGGATCATACAGATCCTACAAATTACAGGCCTATTGCCTTGACAAGTTGTTTGTGCAAGACAATGGAAAGAATTATTAGCAACAGACTTGTCTGGTATCTTGAATCGAATGATTTAATTTCCGAATTCCAATGTGGCTTTAGAAAACAAAGAAGCACAGTAGACCATCTGGTTAGATTAGAAACGTATATAAGGGACGCTTTAATAACAAGAGAACATGTTGTAGCAGTATATTTTGATTTAGAGAAAGCCTATGATACTACCTGGAAATATGGCATAATGAAAGATTTGTTTGACTTTGGTTTGAGAGGTAGACTTCCTCATTTTATTGGCTCCTTTTTAGAAGATCGATGGTTTAAAGTGAGAGTTGGGTCAACACTTTCAAGTGAATATCCCCAGGAGATGGGTGTTCCCCAGGGAAGCATTTTATCTCCCACTTGCTTTAACATAAAAATCAACAGCATAGTTAAAGCTATTCGTGAAAATGTCATATGCTCTCTATATGTCGATGACTTTCTCATTGCATTTAAATCCAGGCAAATGTCAACTATAGAAAGACAATTGCAACAAAATTTAAATAAATTACATAAGTGGTCTCAAGAAAATGGCTTCAAATTTTCAAGGTCCAAAACAGTATGTATGCACTTTTGCCATCTTAGAACTCCCCATCCCGAGCCAACACTAAAAATTGATAACTGTCCAATCAAGGTAGTAAATTCTAATAAATTTCTTGGAGTCACATTTGATTCAAAACTCTCCTTCATTCCTCACATAACTGCACTTAAGGCAAACTGCCTACAGTCGTTGAACATTTTGAAAGTAGTGGGAAAAATTAACTGGGGTGGTGACACCACTGTTCTTCTCAGGCTTTATCGTGCAGTGACTCGAGCACGCCTCGACTATGGCTGCATTGTATATGGCTCAGCAAGACCATCCTATCTTCGATGCCTGAATACTGTACACAATCAAGGAATCCGTTTGAGCCTTGGAGCATACAGGACATCTCCAGTAGATAGCCTGTATGTTCTGGCAAAGGAGCCACCTTTATCACTCCGACGACTGAAGCTATCGCTACAGTATACTGTCAAACTGGCTGCAAATCCTACTAATCCAGCACACACAATTGTCTTTCATCCCAATCATACAGATAGATATGACAGAAGACCAAATGCCATTCGGCCACTGGGATTGAGGATGAAACCGCATCTGGAAGCTGCCGGCATATACACATTTTTTATTGCTGAGAACAAAGTCCCACAAATTCCACACTGGAATATAGAAACACCAGTTGTTAACACTGAATTAGCAGACCTGAAAAAAGCAGAAACAGATCCAATAGAGTATCAAAGAAGGTTCTATGATATCAAACTAAGATATCATGATCACAAATTCTTATATACAGATGGCTCAAAGGATGGAAACTGAACGGCTTACGCTGTTACTTCCTGTAAAACAAACCTACACAGTGAGCGCATTACAAATGAAAGCTCAGTATACACTGCTGAGCTTTTAGCAATCTACAAAGCCGTATGGCTTGCTGGAATGTCGGAAAAAGAAAAATTTGTAATTTGTTCCGACTCTAAATCGGCAATCCAAGCTCTTGCCAGCAAGAGGTTAGATCATCCCATATTACAAGACATACTCATGCTCCTGTCTGGATTAGACAGCAAAGAAATTGTTTTCTGCTGGATTCCTGGACATGTGGGAATTGCTGGAAACGAAAAAGCAGATCTTATGGCGAAAAATGCTCTTTCCAAAGATCTTACTTCAGATACTTTACCGTACACGGACCTCCGTCCAACTATCAACGATTATATAAAGTCCGGATGGCAAGTTATGTGGAACGCATGTGAGAATAATAAACTCAGAGAAATCTTTCCCAGAGTCAGGGATGTACAACAAATTACCACCAGAACATGGAGAGACCAGGTTGTGATTCACAGGTGTCTTATTGGACATTCAAGACTCACACATTCGCATCTTCTACTGGGTGACCCAGCCCCGATTTGTGAGAAATGCCAATGTCCCCTCACGATTAAACATATCCTAAAGGATTGTAGAGATTTTCAATCACAAAGAAATGCACTTCTCCCAACAAACCCACTTCGACTTCTCGTAGATAAACCAGAAAACATAATCTCATTTTTGTACCAAACACAGACATACTACAAAATATGAGGAAAATTAACAACGACAAATAACAACCTAGCAAGCCTCGATATAGCCCAATAAGGTGCTGCAGAGGCGTAAAACACAAATACACACACACACACACTCATGTAAATCATCAATGTTCAACAAATTTGGTTGGTATATGAGCAACAATATCAGAACAGTCAAATTAAACAATATGGGTACACTTTGTTGTAAAAAAAAAACTCCCTGCAGACCAGACCAAAAGGACGCACAAGCATGTTTGATAT
Organism: Platynereis dumerilii; assembly: GCA_026936325.1. Classification (NCBI taxonomy): domain Eukaryota; kingdom Metazoa; phylum Annelida; class Polychaeta; order Phyllodocida; family Nereididae; genus Platynereis; species Platynereis dumerilii. The sequence goes on from JAPTHN010000009.1 coordinate 4,919,618, forward strand.
ACTCTGCGACATTTTACCCATTCAGAGTCTGAATTCAGACCTTATGGAGGTCTTCACCTTCGCTTTTGAGGGTTGGGATTTTTTGCTGGATTGTGTCTCCAAAGTTGCCCATAATGAGTAATCCAGTAGGTTTGGGTTTAGGAGACATTATGTCTTGCTCAGGTACCTGGGCAGCGTTGCCCATGAGCGGCAATTATGCCTTCGGTTCAAACTGTTCATCTGATCTGTTGTATAATATCTTCAGTGACAATAACAAAAAATGTAAATTTTGAATCATGATTAGTTCCATATATTTTCATGGATGATTTCACAATTGTAGACACTGATGCTGAATTTATTTTTTCTAGGACATGTATTCGATTGGGAAAAGTGACATCAAAAAACATATGACATCACCTTTCCCGATAGAATAACACGTCCCAGAAAAAAAATCACCTTCAGTATCAGTGTCTACAATTGTGAAATCATCTGTAAATCAGACCAAACAGGGCATCCATTAAACAAACGCCAGACTGGTGCTGTTCAAAGGGTCTTTTTATTTGCTTCACTGGTTATACAACTATCATGCCTTCTTGAGCAAAATGAGAATATCTTGAAAACACACAGCATTTATCATAACCAAGTCTATAGATTGATAGACACAATAGGTCATGTTAGGCCTACAACTGAGCATTACAAAGTTTTTTCCAAAAGACATTCAAAATGCTACATCAAGAGATGTGTTTCCTAAACATTTTCAAATTACTATGCAAGTGTGACATTACCATTTCCACAATATATTTCCTAACAACATGGGAATGTTTATGTTATTATTATCGTTTTCATAGCTACGTGTTTTTCAAGTTTGCAATTTGCTTCATTCCAAAACTGTGATGTCAGAGATTAAGTTGAATAATTCCGTTTATTACAAGCACAGATTTCAGCAAACTGACAAAGTGCAGTGACACATGGATCATGTATGTTTCACTATGCACTGTAACTGAACCAAACAGACTACTTAGCCTCAAACGAGAGTTTCAATTACTTTCAAAAAATGTTGTTTGAAATTGTGATGACTGGTGCCCTGTGAAAAACAGTAACACGTTTTGTTTAGAAAACAATTAATGAGGTGCAACACTCAGTTTAGACATGCGTTGTTTGTTGTGGTTGTACATAATACATTATTGCCTGACAGTTTTAAATTCCTTTGTCATTAACTGTGATGTCAAACTCTGAACTGATATGTCACAGATTGAAGATTAAACCAATCGCATTGGCAGACACCCAATGATGTCACGGTTTAACTGCAAAACGAAGTTTTCAAAAAAACACATAGCTATGAAAACGATAATAATAACTGAAAAAATGCATGACTTCCTGTCACAATTTCAAAAAACATTGCAAATGTTACATCATTATTTCAAAAATATCTCCAAAAAACGCTGTAAGTGCCACATTACTATTTCCAAATATCATTTACACTACCAAGTGTTACATCATTCTCTCCAAAATGCATGGTAAGTAATTCTTCATTATTCATCATTATCTTCAAAATATATTGCAAATCTTACACCATTAATTATCCACAATGCATGGTTTTATTATCTTCAAAAACATTGAAAAATGTTACATCATTATTACGAAAATACATTTTATGTGTTAAATCATTATCTCCAAAATGCATTCAAAGTGTCACATCATTATCCCGAAAATACATCTCCAGTGTTAAACCATTATTCCTACAACACAATGCAAGTTTACATCATTACCTCCAAATAAATTGCATATGTAACATTCTTACAACCAAATACATTGCAAGTGTGACACCACTCCCACAAAAATACATTGCAAGGCTACATCATTACCTCCAAATAAATTTTTAAGAGTTAAATCATTATAACCAAACAATTGCAAGTGTGACAACATTCTCTCCAAAATACATTGTAAGTGTTACACAATTCCCACCAAAACACATTGTAAGTGATTCAACATTACCTCCAAATATATTGCAGGGGTTACATCATTATAACCAAATAAATTGCAAGTGTGACATCATTCTCTCCAAAATACATTGCAAGTGTTACAACATTACCTCCAAATATATTGAAAGTGTGACATAATTCTCTCCAAAATACATTGCAAGTGTCACACCGGAGTTTATTCATGTTTGACAAACTTGTCATAACACCTTCCACTTAAAGTTGTAAGAAGTACCTGATAACCTGTGTTGAAATTAATGCTTTCTTTTGTTTTTGACACCTTCTGCCTCAGACACCTCACTCACTTGGAAGTTGTCATTGGCAAACATCCACCTAGCAAAATAGTTCAGTTGTTCTCTGCATTCTGTGCTAATTCCTAGACTAACAAAACAGTGAAAACACCTCCAAAAGTTATTGCCTAAAGTGATGAGAATTAGCTTACAAAAATTGTAAGTTTTCAGTACAGGGGGACAAATAAAAACATACATATTTTTGTTCAGTCTCATCCTCTCAGGTGGAGAAAGTCTGGGAAATTTAGTTTGAGTTGCAAATGCAATGGATCATAAAATGATAAAACAAAGAACATGTTAATGAAACCAAGTGAATTGGATTTTAAAAAACATTTAAAAAAAAAAAGAAGTTTTTATATTTTTAGAAAAAAGTCCATCTATTCATCTATCTATCTATCTATCTATCTATCTATCTATCTATCTATCTATCTATCTATCTTTCTATCTTTCTATCTGTCTTTCCATTTATCTATCCATCTGTGAATCTGCCCTTCTCTTTCGATTTATTTGTCTGCTATCTCTGGAGATTGCTGGGTCCAGGGTTCGATTCCTGCTGTGGCCAGGAGAGCAGTTTCAACAATCCTTCACCTACTGCAGAGTCGTCCTCCTCATGTTTTCCAAGCAAAGGCATAGGGAATTTTGGGGGGTAGAGCAACAATTTGCCCAAATTTTATACCATGTCCCATAAAATTGCAAGAAACCCCTGATTTTCAAAAATATGTATTTGATCATTTTTAGCCTCCTTGCCCGAATTCAGGTCTTTTCTCAAAGCTTTGTGGGCAGCTACCACCCTCTAGACCTGTTCAGAATATGCTTTTGACCAAAATTCATAGCCTACTGCACTGATTCCCATGCTTTTAGGTCTGAGAAAGCCAAAAATCACAACCATTTTGATCTGTGACCATGGGAAGTTATGATGTTGATTTCCGTCAAAAACGCCTAAAATTTTAGGTGTGGGGTAATGGTTTTTCTTGTCTATCTCCTCAGGAAATAAAGATACAAGAATCACACTTGCACCATGTGAAAGATAATCAAATTGCCTTTCAAATGGTACCATAAATATACATTTTTATTATAAAGAAGGTACTTTTTTGGAGAAGAAACATAAAAATTTGTGTTTCATAGGTAAAAAAATGAACAATTTAAGTGTTTTTGAACCACCTGAGTGCAGTTATCACATCTAAAATTACAATCTAAGACACTGCAACACTTGTCTGGAACAAAACAGCATTTTATACATGAACAGCAGGAGAGTGAAAATATAGCAACACCATAACATGTGCTTAGTATCGACAATACAGGAAGTTTCGATATTTTATACATGTTTTCTACAGTCACTGGCAAGTCCAAGTGTGTGAACTCTACATATTAAACAAAAAAAAGCATGAAGTACACTCAAAACACAATGGAATCCAAATTTACCAGTGTTTCAACACTTATATCCCAGGTACACTGCATAACATACACCTACATTTAAGAATTGACAGAAAACAACAGATTCAAGGTGAAAGGAAAACACAGTATATTCAAAGTTGCAGATGATTTTGGTTGAAAGTGGAGTCAAAATGATGACTGACTTGGTTACAGATATAACCATACTTCAGGAGGTGAGAGATTACCATACCTCAGGAGATATCTCACCTCCTGAAGTATGGTTATCACTGTTACCAAATCAGTCAATATTTGACTCACTATTTTGGCTCCACTTTCAGCCAAAATCATCTGCAACTTTGCACATACTGTGTTTTTTCAATAACCTTGAATCTGTTGTTTTCTGTCAATTTTTAACTGGCTGACTCCTCCAAGCAATGTCAACATTCAGAGCATCCAATGGTATGAAGTGAGACTCTGTCCAACCAGATTGGGGAATAAGTTTCAATGAATGGCAATGTAGGTTTGCCTCTTCAAAAAATGTCTTGTTTCTCTGTTCTCATTAATCAGCAGACTATCTTTTCCGTCATGAACTGTTCATATAGGCATGTCTACACCACAAAACAAATGATAATCTAAATGTAAGAATTATTTTATGAATGTTACTTTTTAAATTGCACAGGTATATATTTTATCTTATTTTGTTGTTAGACCATTCTTTATATATTCTTAATAGTTTTTAAATCTTTATCTTCCTTTTACAAAACAATAATTTTGGATTCAATGTTTTACCCTGAATAAGTATGTTTTATAAATAAATAAATCTCTCGGTGAAGCCAGGCATTTTTTCAAACAAGCAAACCCATTTTTGCACTCATCGAATTCATATTGGACACTGCTCCCCGACCTGGTTGGTCCAGCGTTTTAGTACTTGATGTTCTATATGCTGGACATCAACATACTTTGTCATTCAGTTGAAAATTGGACAGAAATGTCGTTTTAAAAGTGATTTTATACTCAGTCAAGGTAGGAAATAGTGTGGCTGAGTTTGGCATCAAACTGGTGGCCAATTTTGCAACTGTAATGACCAAACAATCAGGACCAGCACAATCAATTGCTTCAGGTTGTTGAAACATGGAATTCGACAACTTCAAAAAATCTAGGCCGACAGTCATGATTCTTGAATACATGTGTGATTATGTTCCCTCTTAATGACAGTTAATTGCAGCATAAAAACTACATGTTTGAAAAAGTTACTGATGTAAAAAATATTGACTTAGTTGTGCTTGCATGTATAGGTTACTCTTAATACTTTTGTGTTGTGGGTAGTGTCTAGTGTGTACTTATTGTGGTTTTGCTGCACATGGATATGTCTGTCAATGTAGTTGATGCTTTGGATTGGCAATAAGTGTTGTAGGATTGGTAAATATGGACTCTGTTGTACTTGGAGATGCTTTGTTTTGTATATGTAAGTTTTAGTGTTCATACACTTGGACTTGCTAGTGTTCGATTGATAAACAATTGCATTGTAGATACTAAGCATGCGTTGCTATATTTTCACTATCTCGTGCTGTTGATTTAGGTGATGCTCTTATGATCCAAACAAGTGTTTCAGTGTCTTACATTGCCAATTTAAGTGCAAAAACTGCACTTGAGGGGTTCAAAAACACTTAAATTGTCCTTTTTTCCCCCCGAAACACAAATTTTTTATGTTTTCTTCTCTGGAAAAGTACCTTCTTTATAATAAAAAATTATATTTTTGTTACCATTTGAAAGGCAATTTGATTATCTTTCACATGGTGCAAGTGTGATTCTTGTATCTTTATTTCCTGAGGAGTTAGACAAGAAACACCATTACCCCACACCTACAATTTTAGGCGTTTTTGACGGAAATCAACATCATAACTTCAGGGCTCTTGAGGCAAAGGTTCCCATGGTCACAGATCAAAATGGTTGTGATTTTTGGCTTTCTCAGACCTAATAGCATGGGAATCAGTGCAGTAGGCTATGAATTTTGGTCAAAAGCATATTCTGAACAGGTCTAAGGTCCACCCTCCCATCGATACCCCTATTTGCTTTTATCCTTTCTTCCATCTGTCCCTCCTTTCTTCTGTCTGTTCTTCCTTCACAAAGGCATAGGAAGTCTGTGTTGGACAGCTGTTTCAATCATCCTTCGCCTCATTGCCATGTCCTGTCCTAATTAGCCTTCCTAGTACATAAATACAGGACATATAGCCCCCATCCATCCATCCCAAAGGAATTGGTCATTCAAGTCATGCTTTGCTCCATTAGCTTCCATTACTATTACCAATCTAATTAAACCTAGCCAGCACACAAATGAGGGATGTAAAGCAATTATCACCCGCCCATCCACCCTTCCTTCAGTCATCCTAAATTAAGTCAGAATTGAGCATTATGAAACTTCCATTTATTATTAATTTGTGATCGCTTTGTTTGGTTTTTGTTGAAACTGTGATCTCTTAATCTGTAAGTTTGTTAATCAGTCATGGTTGATAAGCTACCTGTACTCTCCAGATGACAAGTTTTGAAGCAGCCAAGCATGACTGTTTGCCGTACTACTTCTGGTCAAAGTTGTCAAAAACAAAAGGATTTCTCAAGCATGACACAACTTAAACTTGTCGTGTGCAAAGTTGTCAAACATGAATAAACTCCACCGTTCCCACCAAAACGTTTTGCAAGTGTTACATCATTACCTCCAAATACACTGCAAGTGTGACATCATTGACTACAAAATACTTTGCAACTGTGACACCACTCCCACCAAAATACATTGCATGTGTTACATCATTACCTCCAAATATATTGCAAGTGTGACATCATTCTCTCCAAAATACACTACAAATGTGACATCAGTCTCTAAAAAAATACATTGCAAGTGTCAAATCATTTCCACCAAAATACATTGGAAGTGCAACTTCATTACCTCCAAATACATCACAAGTATGACATCAATCTCCCAAAAATACATTGCAAGTGTTACATGATTCCCACCAAAATACATTGCAAGTTTCACACGATTCCCACCAAAGTACATTGCTAGTGCTACAACACGATTCCCACCAAAATACATTGAAAGTGTTACACGATTCCCACCAAAATACATTGCAAGTGTTACATTATTACCTCCAAATGCATTGCAAGTGTTACATTATTACCACCAAATACATTGCAAGTGTGACATCATTCTCTCCAAAATACATTGCAAGTGTGACACCATTCCCACAAAAATATATTGCAATTATTACATCATTACCTCCAAATACATTGCAAGTGTGACATCATTCTCTCCAATATACATTGCAAGTGTTACACTATTTTGTCTAAAATACATTGCAAGGTTAGACCATTACCTCCCAATATATAGCAAGTGTTACATCATTATCTCCAAAATACATTGTAACTGTTACATCATTATCCCTAAAATATATTGTATGGTGACATTATTCCTCAAAATATATTGGAAGTGTTACATCATTATCTCTAAAGACATTGTAATTTTTAAATCGTTATCTTCAAAATACATTGTTACATCATTACTTGTATCTCCAAATTACACCGCAAAAACAATGCTCATTACAAATTTGCAAATGATACAAAACAACATCTGTGCAATGAACTACACTTAACATGAATATCAGCATTCCCCATGGTGAACCTTCTTATCTCATTATTTTGGCCTCTAGCCATTGCTCATATAAGCTGAAATAGCTTCAGGGCCAGTAGCGCTAAGACATCAAGACATACCATCAAAATTATCCACATGAACAATCTCTCCATAAAGAGTTTGTTAGTCCAATCAACTATGCAGGTGGTACACCAGATTATCTTATTAAAGTTATGGTTTTAATTATGGATGATTAGTTAATGACGGACTCCATTTGGCTTTTTTTGCAGTTGATTAGTTATTCGGCTGAGATTTTGTGATATCGATTGATGCAGAAATCTGCAGCACTTTTATGAAATTTAGCGGAGGTAGCCAAACTTCTATGTGGCAAACATTTACATCTGGCAATGAATACACAAATGGCAAATTTTAATTTCAGTAATGTGTACTATGATAATTAATAATTTTGTGATAGCTACTGCCACAGAATAAACGATTTTTTTTGAAAATTTCTCGGTCTGATAATAGGTATATAGACCACATACTACAGAGTTGCAAATAGGCCAACCTTGATATGAACATCTATTGATAAGTATGCCATGCTGAAAACATCTTGGGAATAAACATTTTTTTGAAAATTTCTCTGTATTCCCTCATTGTCGGCAAATAGACAAGAGAGTTGAACATGGAATTACAGACAGCAAACCAGCCTGTTATGGCTTCTGTGGTGGGATTGATGGAATGTCCATAGAGGTAGCTCCAAATCCAGACTAATACCATAACGGGACTCCAACAAATGTAGTAACCGGCAACCATACAGAAGATGGTCCTGATAGCCCGCTTGTGAGAAACAAGGCTCTTACTTCTGGAGGTTGCCACGGCAACATTATCCAGGGCCCTAATTTGTTTGATCTGTTGATAGACAACCCAATGCAAGATGACGGAGCAAGTGAATATCACACAAGCAGGTAAAGCAAAGCCTGCAGTGCCGAACAAGAGTGTGAGATCAGAATGCTCAGGCACAAAAGCACAAAATAGAGCATATTTCAATATAGCCATTTCCATTCCAAGCCCCAGATGAAAGTATAAAATAGTAGCAGTATTACCCACCCACATTAAGACATGTATGCACATGACCACCCTCTGTGTGAAAATAATGGGATAACGCAAAGGGCATATAATGATAATTACCCGATCAACACATAGATACCCTATGGTATGAATCGAAACCCCAGAAAGGATGTTTAGCACTGCACCATCAACTTTGCAAAGATAGTCCTTTGCAAAGCTGTAACTTCTTGTTATCGCAAAATAACATAGTCTTAAGATACACAGAATCCCAATTAAAATGTCAGTTGTAGCCAAAGACATCATAGTTAGCTTCGTAGTTTCATGCGTATCTTTAAGCCGAGGTGTCACAAGGAATACAGGAACGTTCAAAATGACGACCAAGATACTTACCATCCACATGAAGAAAAGGGCAACCGGGCTGACCGAGGAATCATGAGAGAATTTGTCTGAAAAAGTTAACATCTAGATTAATACAATTGTAGCAAGCGAAATGTAAGTCTGATTTATCACAAATCGCATGTCATAAACTTGTATACTAAAGTAGGGATCAACGAAACAGATAAGTAAAAAAAGTGAATATCAAATGTCCAAAATCCATACAACACAGGTCTAAATATTACATCTAACAGTGTCAAATATTGCTGGATACTTATTCTACTTCTTCTTCCAAGTGAGTGCATGACACCTATTGGCATATTTTCAAACTGGATGCACGCTTTTTTCTCTCTCTTTTTGTTGCAATCATTTCTACCCTTTGACACTCAGATTTTTTATGTCCATTTTGTCCTTTTCATAACAATCTACGACTAATGGCTAGTTCTCACGGAGACGTAACAGAGGGTTCTTGTCGCGTCGCTTCTTGCTTTTCCAGGAAAGAGGGAGGTTTTTTACCTACATTCAACAATTCGGCGACGATATTTTCGTCTACGGCGCTTCTTAAACTTCCTCGCCAAAAGTTCCTAGAAGTCACATGACCTTATAGTGAAGCAAGAACTTGCTTCACGAAAGATTCAACCTGTTGAATCTTTGCGAAGAAAGAAGTGGTGAAGCAAAAGACCAGAAAGACCCCCAAAATGATTGGGCGCAGTTAGAGACAGGTTGGGCGAACTTAGAGGCAGGTTGGGCGAGGCTACTTATCATTGAGTCAATGGAAATTCGGCGAAAAAAGAGAACAACTCGCCGACGCAAACAGGCTGTTTAAACGCCGAAACAGGCACTTGCTTCACCGTAAAATGTATTTGCTTGGGCGTAATTGAAGATTAGGATGAAGTAAGAGGATGCTAGGGCGAAGCAACAGCATGCTAGGGCGAAGAAAGAGACTCCTTGGGCGAATCTAGTTTAACATTGAAGCAATGGAACTGCGTCGAGGCTCCTGACAACTCGCCGACACAAGTCTCTTCTTGCCTCGTCCGTAATTACGAGCGATTCGGCGTAAAAAACGAGAGCCTCGTCGTAATAGGAACCATCAACGACGATTTAGAACCTCTAATTGATTATATAATTGTCCAAAAATGGCTTGAAACGCCGAAATTGGGCGAAACTTGACTTCCTGGAACCTCTACAACTTCGCCGTCACTTATCCACGCTCGTGTGATCTAGGCATAAGAATGGCCAATAATGACCTTTATTACAAAAGCTATCCATTTTTGGCTTCTACTCCACTTCTTGCTTCACAGGTATCTATAGCAGTAAGTAAACTTAGTTGCCATGCATGATGTATTTTTTCTCCCTTTTCTATTATTTTGAACATACACAAATTATTTTTTATATATAATATTTACCTGTGTGAAGTGTTTCTGCACTTTCTGAAGACGGATCAAACATGGTGGTTGCCTCACTGAACGTTTCTTCTTCGAACGTCAATCCCACTGTAGCCATTTTCTCACTACTATTATGCAGCCACATGTCCAGCTACGTCCTCTCAGCTTCTTTGCACGCTCGTTTGCCAGGTGAGTCTTGGTAACTCTCTCACTTTTTGTTTCAACTCCACATTTTCATTAAAAGTCAGTTTCAGGTTGAATAGTCAATATCTATCAATCTTTGACAAGCTTGTCAGTCTCAATGCTGAAAACAAGAACTCTTCTCTGATATGTATATCAGCCTGAGATTTCAACCTGACCTCTTCATAGCGTCAGTTAGGCATTCAAACTCTTTCTTACCTCTCCCTTGACAAGCCGTGAAGTCTGAGTCTTCAAGCCAGCCAGCTTTTCTTCGACACATTCTTCCTCACTAGTAGAGCTTTTTTGCCTTGATATTGTCCCTCCTTTGTGAAAAGTCAGTCACAATTATTTGCTGTTCAGATTTTTTTTTCTCTCTTTTTGTTGCAATTATTCCTGCTCTTTGACACTCACATTTTTACATATTTTCTACGACTAAGTGTGGCCATTGATGATCTTCATTGCAAAATCTATCCATTTATGGCTTCTACTCCACTTCTTCCTTCAAAGATATCTATAGCAATTAGTAAAATTCTTAATTGCCACGCATGCATGGTGTATGCTCTCTCTTTGCTTCTCCCTTTTCTCTTCCTTTGAACACATCTACACAAGTTCATATACATTTAAGATAATATATCTTGTGACTATTGCATCTGACCGGCTTTCTATATGTACGAAACGTGTGGTCAGCCACGCCCTGAGCTTAAACACTAGGAAGAGAAATTTGGAGTTATAATATATATCACATTTCAGTGTAAGAACAAAAGGCATTTACATCCTTGATTCAATTGATCTCCTGTGATGTCTTGTAAATTGCTATTGATATTCTTTGATGTCAAAATATGACACAAGCTTACAAACATCAGTTAGTGTAACATAAGCGAAGCATTCATCACCAACTCATGGTAAAAACACAGGTTGTGTAGCAGCAAACTTATATCAGTAAAAAATTTCATCCATGTACGGGTCATTCTCAAATTTCGGGACAATTTGCGTCACTCCAGTTCCCTGACATTAATTTGAAAGCAACTGATATCTGAAGCGTCACTCTACATCTGTTATCCATATTTCTATTTAGAACCACTGCATTTGGAACAAAAAGTCATTTATTAGACCTTTTTTTGGTGCATTGTGTTCAGTAATCCGTACCAAATCAGTGGTTTTTCCCTGTCACTGGACCTGACTCAGCAAAATCAAGTGTTAATTTTCCTCCTAAAGCACCATAATTTCCTAAGTTTCTATGCACGATTCATGAGAATATAGACTTGAATTAATATATACATATTTAACTTTTTTCTTGTTTCTTTTCATTGAATTAATTGATTTAAAAGACGTGTCACTAGTTTATGTTTATTTTTTTGTCCACTCCATTACCAGGCATAGCTTGGGTCGCTATTGTTTTTAATGAGCGATTTTCCACTCAATGTCGTAAGATGCACATGCGCCAAACTACAACAGCTTTGCAGATTTTCATTAAACAGGTATTCAACAAGTTAAGGCACAATTTTCATTGGAACATTTTTTGCTCCCACTAAAATGTCCACTCAGTTACCTCCAATTTCGAGCTTACCAGGGATACTTTTTCAAAGACATTTTATGTATATATTGCTGAGGGTGACAGGATTCAATAGAATGCAATCAAAACTTTGTATCTCTCAAATACAATGCACTATTAAGAGAAAACCAAACCGCTCCTGTCCACTCCGTTACCCGTTCCTGTCCACTCCGTTACCACAAAAAATCAATATTTAATCTAAAAAACGATTGATCTGAGATGAAGTACTTCTGAAAATAAGACTTACATAAATTTTTTCATTTTTTTCTATCTTTAAATTGCTCAAAAAGCAGGTTTTTTGCATCAAAAGTCCACTTCGTTACCACATTTTCCAGAGCATTTTGTCCCGAAATTTGAGAATGGCCTGTACATGTGAAAGGGGCTGAGTCCTAGCCCGGAAACGAAAAAAAAAATTTTTTTTCCATTTTTCTCAATATTTCAAAAAGTACAAAATAGTGATAACAATACGTTCTTCGAACTTCGTTTGCTGAAGGTAAAAGTTCGCAGAAAGTAAAAAAACTTACTTTGCTATAGGCATTAGAAGATGCGATAGTCACACCTTTCACTTTCTCTTCCTCTCCTACATTGTACACTCTTACTCATCAATACAAAAGAAATTGATAACTTTGGTAACTTCTGCAAGAGCACATGACAGTCTGATTTTAAATATGACTACTTCCAATGACCACCGTCAGGAAAAATATGTCACCATTAAAAACTCACGTCACAGTGTTTTTAATTTCTCCGGTAGAGCAGCAGCTGAAATATGGAAATTTAGGGGATTTATGGAAAATCAGTTGAAGATTTCAAAGCGTGAAAAACATCACTTCAATTTCTACGACTGTAATTACAAACACCAAACCCGGCTAAGGATCTTGTGGGTTGTGTAGAAAAGCCGCTCACAAGTTTTCATAACTGGAAAATATGCCGTTTGGCTGTAGTGGCATGAGGGGTCCATGAATTAATAAAGTAGTCAACTTTCGAAGTGGATCAAGAATTGACATCGTAGCAATTCTGACATCAGTTGTTTTTGCTGCATAATTTTGCATGAAATGTTAACTTTGATATCTTGGTAATGTGCTTGAACGAGATTGTTAGACTTCAGTGACTTTGATGGTCACCAGACACAATTGTTTGAAGCAAGGTGCAAAATGACCTGTCACACACTAGTGAATACACTGTAGCAGCACCAAAATAGAGTGGTGAGTCGAATTGGACCGAAGGAACCTAAACTGTGAAAATGTTTAAAAAAGCAGTCTTCAATTGTCTACTAAATATGATTGAAAAACAAATTTTCTCCAGTCACTTGAAGAAGAATGCCCCAGTCGGTGGCTCCCCCACAATTGTTCATATCCATTGGAAAAGCCACAGATTTTTGAAAACAGTGAATGTGGAACGTCAAATAAAAAGTTGAGCTCAATTGAGTTTTAAACAAAACAATGCCTGGTTTATTGCACAGTTGCAAATAAATGATAACCTGTTTTCAATTAAGGTCACCATTGCTTATTAGTGTTACAGACCATTTTGCACCTTGTGACAAACAATCATTGTTTTGAAGGGTAAACAATTAGTGAAGCATGGAGTTTTGTCGGCCAAAACATTGCCAAGACATCACACCAACATACTGCACTAAGATCATTTACTCATATTTTTTTGTGTTAATATAAATTATATGAAAAATCTTGATCCACTTCGAAAGTTCACTACTGTAGTATGATCAACCTCTGGAGGCAAAAGATACAACTGAATTTTTTCACAAAAAAAGAAAGAAAAGAGATTTCAGTTCTAAAGTTGATTTTGTGACTATTTTATTTCAAAGATATCCCCATATTCCTACACAGTGCTCCTGAAACACTGGGCCTGAATACGTATACACTAGTCAGTGGATAAATTTAAAATACAGCATGCTAAAACAATAACATATTGTAATTACTCAATAGAAAAATTGTTTTGTTTCAGATTTGGCTCAGCCCTGATTCCCATGAGAGGCAATTATGCCTTCGGTTCAAACTGTTCATCTGATCTGTTAATTATTATTATTATTATGACACTTATAGCCGAAATGATGCGTATAACTAGAGCTCGTTATTATAAAGCTGTAAAACATGTTAAAAAACAGAGAGATAATATAAGGATAGAAAAGATGGCTGCGTCCATTGCTGATAATAGACATAGGGATCTATGGTCTGAAGTTAGAAAAATTAAAGGTAAAAATAGAAATTTGCCAGCTTGTGTTGACAATGTTTCTAATGATAAAGACATATGTGATGTATTCAGAGGGAAGTAAGATTCTGTGTACAACAGTGTTTCTTATGAGGCTTGCGATATGATCAAGATAGTAGATATGGTTAATGAACGCTTGCGTTCTGAGAGTGGTGATAATTTAATTGTTACTGTTCAAGATGTCATCAAATGTGTAAAATGTATAAAGAGTGGTAAATCAGATGGTAATGAAGGGCTGTATTCGGATCACTTAATTCATGGATGTAGGCGCTTATACGTCATGATGTGTATGATTTTTAATGCCATGCTAATTCATGGAGAATCACCTGATTCAATGATATTAGGCACAATGATTCCTATCCCTAAGAACAAGCGTCAGTCATTGTGTAACTCCGATAATTATAGGTCTATTGCTCTGAGTAGCATTTTCAGTAAGGTTCTAGACTGGATTATTTTGTTAAAGGAAGATAAGGCTCTGAATAGTTCAAAACGTCAATTTGGTTTTAAAGTTAATTCTTCAACTACACACTGTACACTATTGTTAAATGAAACCATAAGTTATTATAATCTTAACCATACCAGTGTATGTACTGTAATGCTAGATGCCACCAAAGCATTTGACAGGGTAAATTATGCTAAATTATTTAATGAGTTGTTACATCGTAATGTTTCTCCGATTATTTTACGTTTATTGATCAACATGTATACGAATCAAAAGCTGTGTACATCTAGTCATTTCCATGTCAGTAATGGTGTTAAGCAGAGCGGAGTTTTGTCTCCTGCATTGTTTGCAGTCTATATAGATGGATTATTGGTTAATCTTGAAAACTCTGGAGTTGGTTGTCATGTAGGTAATCAGTATACTGGAGCATTGGCATATGCTGATGATATTACGCTGTTATGTCCAACCTTAAGTGGTATGCAAAAGATGCTTGATATTTGTGAGAACTATCTATCTAACATCTATTATGGAATTGTGGGCTATACAATCATTCTTGGAAATTCATGGTTACAATTGATCAGTCGAATTTGACAATGACTTCTACTGTCCCAGATGTCTTCATCTCCTTGATGGTCATTTTCACTTCCATGGTCAGTTCCATTCAGTTCATCCACAGACCAGTCATCCAGGCGAAGTCTGGCTGGGGTATTGTTGATCACACCTGACAGGAGGGTGAACCCCTGCCAACCCAGTGGCCACCCTCCCCGGCCACAACTACCTCCAACTCACTCCAATGAAGTTCCAAGACCGGGAGTCGAACCCAGGTCCTCTCAGGCCAGTGGATTCAAAATCAGCTGCTATAACCATTAGGCCACGGAGAACTTCATCTGTTGTATAATATCTTCAGTGACAATAACAAAAAATGTAAATTTTGAATCATGGCTAGTTCCAGATATTTTTACGGATGATTTTACAGTTGTAGACACTGATACTGAATTTATTTTTTCTAGGACATGTATTCGATTGCGAAAAGTGACATCAAAAAACATATGACATCACCTTTCCCTATAGAATAACACATACCAGAAAAAAAATCACCTTCAGTATCAGTGTCTACAATTGTGAAATCATCTGTAAATCAGACCAAACAGGGCATCCATTACAGCGAAACACTTTGATATAGAATTAGAGTGGACTGTGGTACTGTGAAAATGGCACTTAGTGTGTCATCATGCTCATGATTTGTCATGATCAAACCCAATACTTTCAATGTTAATTTCATTGAAGGAGACTTATCCCACTTGTTGGTGACAGCCAAACGAAAGGATTATGAATCTGATTTTCACTCTAAAATTTGTTATGAGAAGTCAAATGGCTTACTCTTGATCATGACTAACCAAACAGCCTCTATGTTTCTCATGTTGAAAGTAGAGAAGATGACACTTCATCGGCTATCATGAGTCACAAAGTGTCATTTTTCACAGTGCCACAGTCCACTTTAATTCTATATCAAAGTGATTCGCTGTAAACAAATGAAACGCCAGACTGGTGCTGTTCAAAGAGTATTTTTATTTGCTTCACTGGTAATACAACTATCATGCCTTCTTCAGCAAAATGAGAATATCTTGAAAACACACAGCATTTATCATAACCAAGTCTATAGATTGATAGATACAATATGTCATGTTAGGCCTACAACTGAGCATTACAAAGTTTTTTCCAAAAAGACATTGAAAATGCTACGTCAAGAGATGTGTTTCCTAAACATTTTCAAATTATTATGCAAGTGTAACGTTACCATTTCCACAATATATTTCCCAACAACATGGGAATGTTTATGTTGTTAATTACCAAAAAAAAAAAATGCATGACTTCCTGTTACTTCACAATTTCAAAAAACATTGCAAATGTTACATCATTATTTCAAAAATATCTCGAAAAAACATTGTGAGTGCCACATTACTATTTCCAAATTACATTTACACTACACAAGTGTTGCATCATTCTCTCCAAAATGCATGGTAAGTAATTCTTCATTATTCATCATTATCTTCGAAATATATTGCAAATCTGACACCATTAATTATCCACAATGCATGGTTTTATTCTTATCTTCAAATACATTGAAAAATGTTACATCATTATTACGAAAATTCATTTTATGTGTTAAATCATTATCTCCAAAATGCATTCAAAGTGTCACATCATTATCCCGAAAATACATCTCCAGTGTTAAACCATTATCCCTACAACACAATGCAAGTTTACATCATTACCTCCAAATAAATTGCAAATGTAACATTCTTACAACCAAATACATTGCAAGTGTGACACCACTCCCACAAAAATACATTGCAAGGCTACATCATTACCTCCAAATAAATTTTTAAGAGTTAAATCATTATAACCAAACAATTGCAAGTGTGACAACATTCTCTCCAAAATACATTGTAAGTGTTACACCATTCCCACCAAAATACATTGAAAGTGTTTCAACATTACCTCCAAATATATTGCAGGGGTTACATCATTATAACCAAATAAA
Organism: Platynereis dumerilii; assembly: GCA_026936325.1. Taxonomy (NCBI): domain Eukaryota; kingdom Metazoa; phylum Annelida; class Polychaeta; order Phyllodocida; family Nereididae; genus Platynereis; species Platynereis dumerilii. The sequence continues at coordinate 4,936,635 of JAPTHN010000009.1, forward strand.
TTGCAAGTGTGACATCATTCTCTCAAAAATACACTGTGTTACACCATTCACACCAAAATATATTGCAAGTGTTACAACATTACCTCCATATATATTGAATGTGTGACATAATTCTCTCCAAAATACATTGTAAGTGTCACACCATTCCCACCAAAATGTTTTGCAAGTGTTACATCATTACCTCAAAATACACCGCAAGTGTGACATCAGTCTCTCCAAAATACATTGCAAATGTTATACCATTCCCACCAAAATACATTGCAAGTGGTATATCATTACCTCCAAATAAATTTCAAGTGTGACATCAGTCTCTCCAAAATATATTGCAAGTGTTACACCATTCCCACCAATATTGCAAGTGTTACATCATTACCTCCAAATACACTGAAAGTGTGACATCATTGACTCCAAAATACTTTGCAACTGTGACATAACTCCCACAAAAATACATTGCAAGTGTCACATCATTTCCACCAAAATACATTGGAAGTGCAACTTCATTACCTCCAAATACATCACAAGTAAGGCATCAATCTCCCAAAAATACATTGCAAGTTTCACACGATTCCCACCAAAATACATTGCAAGTGCTACAACATGATTCCCACCAAAATACATTGAGAGTGTTACACGATGCCCACCAAAATACATTGCAAGTGTTACATCATTGCCTCCAAATGCATTGCAAGTGTGACATCATTACCTCCAAATACATTGCAAGTGTGACATCATTCTCTCCAAAATACATTGTAAGTGTCACACCATTCACACCAAAATACATTGCAAGCGTTACAACATTACCTCCAAATATATTGAAAGTGTGACATAATTCTCTCCAAAATACATTGAAAGTGTTACACCATTCCCACCAATATTGCAATTGTTACATCATTACCTCCAAATACACTGCAAGTGTGACATCATTGACTCCAAAATACTTCGCAACTGTGACACCACTCCCACCAAAATACATTGCAAGTGTTACATCATTACCTCCAAATATAATGCAAGTGTGACATCATTCTCTCAAAAATACACTGCAAGTGTTACATCATTACCTCCAAATATACTGCAGGAGTTACATCATTATAACCAGATACATTGCAAGTGTCACATCATTTCCACCAAAATACATTGGAAGTGCAACTTCATTACCTCCAAATACATCACAAGTATGACATCAATCTCCCAAAAATACAAGATTCCCACCAACTACATTGCAAGTGATACATGATTCCCATCAAAATACATTGCAAGTGCTACAACACGATTCCCACCAAAATACATTGAAAGTGTTACACGATTCCCACCAAAATACATTGCAAGTGTTACATTATTACCTCCAAATGCATTGCAAGTGTTACATTATTACCATCAAATACATTGCAAGTGTGACATCATTCTCTCCAAAATTCATTGCAAGTGTGACACCATTCCCACCAAAATATATTGCAATTGTTACATCATTACCTCCAAATACATTGCAAGTGTGACATCATTATCTCCAATATACATTGGAAGTGTTACACTATTTTGTCCCAAAATACATTGCAAGGTTAGACCATCACCTCCAAATATATTGCAAGTGTTACATCATTATCTCCAAAATACATTGTAACTGTTACATCATTATCCCTAAAATACATTGTATGGTGACATTATTCCTCAAAATATATTGGAAGTGTTACATCATTATCTCTAAAGACATTGTAATTTTCAAATCGTTATCTTCAAAATACATTGTTACATCATTACTTGTATCTCCAAATTACACCGCAAAAACAATGCTCATTACAAATTTGCAAATGATAGAAAACAACATCTGTGCAATGAACTACACTTAACATGAATATCAGCATTCCCCATGGTGAACCTTCTTATCTCATTATTTTGGCCTCTAGCCATTGCTCATATAAGCTGAAATAGCTTCAGGGCCAGTAGCGCTAAGACATAAAGACATAACATCAAAATTATCCACATGAACAATCTCTCCATAAAGAGTTTGTTAGTCCAATCAACTCTGCAGGTGGTACACCAGATTATCTTATTAAAGTTATGGTTCTAATTATGGATGATTAGTTAATGACGGACTCCATTTGGCTTTTTGTGCAGTTGATTAGTTATTTGGCTGAGATTTTGTGATATCGATATATGCAGAAATCTGCAGCACTTTTATGAAATTTAGCAGAGGTAGCCAAACTTCTATGTGGCAAACATTAACATCTGACAATGAATACGCAAAATTTAATGGCAAATTTTAATTTCAGTAATGTGTGCTATGATAATTAATAATTTTGTGATAGCTACTGCCCAGAATAAAAGATTTTTTTTGAAAATTTCTCGGTTTGATAATAGGTATATAGACCAGGGTTGGGCACGAGTACACATGTACTCGTGTACTCGAGTACATTTTTCCTTGTACTCGCATGTACTCAGTATTCGTGCCAAATCATGAGTACAGTACTTGTACTCGTACTCGAGTACATTGATAATGTACTCGTACTCGCAGTGAGTACATCACGAGTACAATTGAAGCTTCAAAATAGCAAAATTGAGCACAAAAGCTAGTGTCTAACATGACAAAATAGTTTATTTAATGCTACAGTTCAACTTTTTAAGACCCTTCAAAGATGCTTTTTAAATTACAACTCAACTAAAGTTACATATAATGTGTTATGCGAATACCAGTAGTTTAAATAATGGAAATGATATAATGAGCAATCCTTTGTAAACTTAGACCTGTACAACTTTGTGATTCACACATTTAGGCCTATAACAAGCTTTTGGGCACAGAATTGTGGAATAGTGTGGCATATGTGTTGTCATCGATACAATTACATTACCTGATTTTCGTTATAAAGCCTTAAATAATTATTCAGTAACACACATTTGAACCGTTTTGATTTTAATTTGAAGAATTTCATGTTGGTGACCAATATATTATCTGTATCTGGATTATCTGTATCTGTGCATAGCCGCCATTTGCTTTTTTCACACCTTTTGGCGCAAATCAAAACATCATAACTTACTGGCTGATACTGGCCTTATTATCAAAGATACAGTTTTGTAACATCAGGCATTGTATTCCGATACTTCTGAATGATGTATATAAGTTTTTAAATCATATTTCTAACCCAATTTGAACCATAATTAGAGCAATTTTCGTTTTGACATTTTTTGGGTTAAATCGACGTTTTTACAGAAATCGGAATACAATAAATATTTGGTTTATAGGCTCACCTGGCTTATCTTAATTCTCTAAAAAGAGTGATTTTACTTCTAGTATTATAGTATGATTTTATCTAACGAAAAATGTGGTTAGCAGAACGAAATAACCGTTTCTATACTTGCCATAAATTTATTTTTAATAGAATTTGAATTAACTGATTAAATTGGTTTTATTTTATATTGTAACTGTCTGAATGCTATATATATGTGTATGTAGGGCATGTTTGTTTTTCTATAATTTTGATGACACATGTATCTCTTTTGATATCCAGTTTGTCTAATAAAAGTTTATATATTAAATTTTTTCAACGAAGTTGAAATAGGGTACAATTTGAGAATGCTATATATAAAATGTTTAAAGACCCAACTGCAAGAGCAACGAATCTATGCCACAAAGCAATACAACTTTTACTGGATTCTGATTGGACAATGATCATTAGGCCACACCTGACAAAATATCATGTAAGGGGGTCTTGAAATCAACTTTCTCTCTCTGAAATCTACAATTTCTTTGGAATTTGAAACACCAATTAAATAATTTGGCAAATTAATTTATATGTGTGCTAATCAAGCCTGGTATCACATTAGAATCATTGAAAATCTATTCAACTTTCACTGAAATATAGTTCTTCTTCAATTAATTGCCCTGAATTAATCTATGTTGGCTCAGGTTGCATGTAATTGACCCCTCATTACTGCAACACTGGTCACTGCCATTTCCAAATATTATGCAAATGAGTGAACTGTGATTGGTCATTTAGCTTCAGATCAATTAGTGACAATGGCAGAAATGTCATTAGGAGCTGTCAATCAAACTTCCAAGAAAATTCTGATATTTTTCATAATTTAGCAAATATCTTAATTCATAGAAGAGTGTTTGTGTTAAAAAAGGCATTTTCGTTTTCTGTATTAAACAATCTATCTGCACATATAAGATTCATGCTAGTAAGTTGCTTTATGACTTGAGAAATTGGGAAAAAGTGAGAGAATTGGAGAGATGTTCACTCTTGGGGGGTCAGATTCAGACTGCCATCTTGCTGGCTCTTTCTCCTTTTATAGTCGCAGTTGGGTCTTTAAGACTATTAGAAAGTAAATATAAAAATAACAATAATTCATAAGATTAAAATAAAATCACAGATGCATAAAAACATGAAATTAAAAACGTTTTGTGAAATAGGAAAAATGACTTAGCAACGATCTGTATAGAGTAAACAGGATTAAAATCACGATAATCATAGTGAATGACTCGGAAGAAGATCATGCTATTGAACAAGTGGTTTTAAATTTCATTGTATTTAATTGTTTGCTAAATCAGCCTTGCCAAGCTTTGATATTTTCTAACGAATTCTTGGCAACAAGAAAATATATTGAAATGAAATAAAATCTTACAGATGGCATCATCCCTACTTCTTTAATAGTGAAATATCTTATGAAAGGTTATCCTGTTCACAATGTCATCATACACTGTTTTGTGAATTTGCACTAACAAAAAGATTAACCTGCAAAAAAGCCGACAAAGGATTAGAAAAATTCAGTAGCTACTTTGTACATCTGTGAGCAGGGCGAGTGTCCTGCAATGGGAGGATCAATGCCCATCTGAAAGTTCTAAAATCCCATAGACAAAATCTAGATCCAAATAGCTTCAAAGGATGGATGGATGGATGGATGATTGGATCTTTACGTCCTATATTTAGGCACCTGTTGGGCTATAATTAGGACAAGAGGAGGACACAGCAATGAGGCGAAGGATAATTGAAACTGCTGTCCAACACAGGCCCCCCTACGGGCAATTTTTATCCTGACGTCAGGTGAAGTCAGATGCCGACTGGGCCTGGCGACCCCGCTAGAACTGGATTCGAACCCTGGACCCAGCGATTGGCTGCCCCAAAAATAGCTTCAAAGGCCATCTTAAATTAACACAGTTCACTTTTGATTAACAAAGGAGCATATAAGTAGTAGCCTACACTAATATTATTTATTGGTGGTTAATTATTTTATCTTAATAATGCTTTTATTTCTTTAAATGTTGCATAAATGGTTCGCAACTGCATAAATGTACTCGTACTCAAGTACATTTGAAAGTACTCGTAATCGTACTCAAGTACATTCAGAAAAGGCTGTACTCGTACTCGTACTCGTACTCGTAGATGTGGCAAGTACTCGTACTTATACTCGAGTACATTTGCATGTACTCGTGCCCAACCCTGATATAGACCACATACTACAGAGTTGCAAATGGGCCCACCTTGATATGAACAACTATTGATAAGTATGCGATGCAGAAAACATCTTGGGAATAAACATTTTTTTGAAAATTTCTCTGTATTCCCTCATTGTCGGCAAGTAGACAAGAGAGTTGAACATGGAATTACAGACAGCAAACCAGCCTGTAATGGCTTCTGTGGTGGGATTGATGGAATGTCCATAGAGGTAGCTCCAAATCCAGACTAATACCATAACAGGACTCCAACAAATGTAGTACCCGGCAACCATACAGAAGATGGTCCTGATAGCCCGCTTGTGAGAAACAAGGCTCTTACTTCTGGAGGTTGCCGCGGCAACATTATCCAGGGCCCTAATTTGTTTGATCTGTTGATAGACAACCCAATGCAAGATGAAGGAGCAAGTGAATATCACACAAGCAGGTAAACCAAAGCCTGCCGTGCCGTACAAGAGTGTGAGATCAGAATGCTCAGGCACAAAAGCACAAAATAGAGCATATTTCAATAGGGCCATTTCCATTCCAAGCCCCAGATGAAAGTATAAAATAGTAGCAGTATTACCCACCCACATTGAGACATGTATGCACATGACCACCTTTCGTGTGAAAATAATTGGATAACGCAAAGGATATTTAATGATAATTACTCGATCAACACATAGATACCCTATGGTATGAATTGAAACTCCAGAAAGGATGTTTTGCACTGCACCATCAACTTCGCAAAGATAGTCCTGTGCAAAGCTGTACCTTCTTGTAATCGCAAAATAACAGAGTCTTAAGACACAAAGAATCCCAATTAAAATGTCAGTTGTAGCCAAAGACATCATAGTTAGCTTCGTAGTTTCGTGTGTATCTTTAAGCCGGGGTGTCACAATGAATACAGGAATGTTCAACGCGATGACCAAGAGGCTCACAAGCCACATAAAGAACAGCGCAACATGGCTGACAGTCGGATCATCAGAGACCTCTGAAAACACAAGGCTTAGCATTAGATAACTTAACAGCGCAACATGGCTGACAGTCGGATCATCAGAGACCTCTGAAAACACAAGGCTTAGCATTAGATAACTTAACAGCGCAACATGGCTGACAGTCGGATCATCAGAGACCTCTGAAAACACAAGGCTTAGCATTAGATAACTTAACAGCGCAACATGGCTGACAGTCGGATCATCAGAGACCTCTGAAAACACAAGGCTTAGCATAAGATAACTTTACAGCGCAACATGGCTGACAGTCGGATCATCAGAGACCTCTGAAAACACAAGGCTTAGCATTAGATAACTTAACAGCGCAACATGGCTGACAGTCGGATCATCAGAGACCTCTGAAAACACAAGGCTTAGCATTAGATAACTTAACAGCGCAACATGGCTGACAGTCGGATCATCAGAGACCTCTGAAAACACAAGGCTTAGCATTAGATAACTAATAGGTTCACTAGCTCATTTTGGATCATCTTACAAAAAAATAATCGAAAGTTCCCCAGTCATACATCATACATGTAGCAGTTCGAAAAGTCAACATAATGTATAATAATAATGTTTAATAATAATTGCATTTCTTCTAAGCACATTTTACTACAACATCTCAATTCACTTACAACATGTATAAATAAAAGAACTGTGTTATCCAAATGAAAATAATAAACCACTGCATAACAGAAAATTTAAATAAATGAGTGTTGAGATCTCAGTTACATGTCAATTACCATTCATTCAGACAATTATCATATTTTATGTCTTTAAGTGTCAAATGTTCCGAGATACTTATTCTACACACATACAATATAAAACTGATGATATTATATTTACCTGCGTCGATTGTTGCTATACTTTCTGACGACAGATCGAACAGGGTGGTTGCTTCACTGAAAGTTTCTTCTTCGAACAAAAATCCCATTGTTGCCATTTTCTCTATACTGGGATTTATCAAACTGGGTCCTCTGAGTCTCTTTGATGTAAAAAGTGACTTTTTTGTCGCAAACTTGCTTTTTACTATCTTATTTGATTTTTATGTTAATTTGGCTGGTAAAGTCCTTCTTAACAACTTCTGTCACTTTTTTGTTGCAAGTCCACCTTTTCACCAAAATCCTCGCTCTTAATCTGACAATTTAACATCCAATCTTCATGGGAAAATCAGTTTTGATGGGGCATGAACTCTTTTATGACATATCAGTTTTTGATTTCAATTTCAGTCTCAAGTGTCACAAATTCTACTATACCTCTTCTTTACTTCTTATTTGCCTCTTCTTTACTTCTTCTGTATAACAAGCAAGTCTCAGTCAGTCAAACCTGACACATCTAAATCTGTAGCACAGTTTTGCCTTCAATGCTGCCTCTATTTTGTAGGTTTCAATTGCTATAAATTCTGTTTTCCTGATCTTGTGTGGTTTTCCTCTTTATGTTGCGGTTCACTCCGTATTCAGTAGCAGTTGTCAAATCTTTCGATCAGCTGCACCTGTTGCTAGCTTCACTCTTCTCTCTTCAATCCAATTCCCCTTTCACAGGTGTTGCACTTAGTCCTACCTCATACAAATATTTTACATGTGTTGCATTTTGTCCTCCTTCATTTAAATCTTTCACAGATGTTGCCCTTAGTCCTGCCTAATTCAAATATTTTACAGGTGTTGCATTTTGTCCTCCTTCATTCAAATCTTTCAAAGGTGTTGCACTTTGTCCTTCATTCAAATCTTTCACAGGTGTTGCACTTTGTCCTCCTTCATTCAAATCTTTCACAGGTGTTGCACTTTGTCCTCCTTCATTCAAATCTTCCTCTATGTTGACAAGTTCGTCTCAGTTTTGACCACACAGATTCCTCTTTTCCACTGTATGACAAATCAGTCTTGATTGTGGCCAACTGCACTAAAGTCTTTGGTTATAAAGCGCTTTAATTTGTCCGAGTCCTTCCATGTTCGTGAAGTGCGTAAGTTTCAAACGCATCACCTTATACATAAATTATGTTAAGTCCTCAAATTGAAGCTCTTCTTTTCAATCGTATTTTCTCTGTCTTCCAGGAAGTCTTATTGAACTTTGTGCGCCAAGGCAACTGATGTTCTAAGGTCTCATTTCCAAGAAGTCTTTTAATTAATCAGAAAGGAAATGGATCAGCCACACCCTTCTGAGTAACAAGCTGAGATGCACCCCAAGGGATATTCAGAATAGAATCATGTTTCATCAGAACCAAAACGAACAACATCATTTTTTTAATTAACCACATGAAGTGTCTTATGAACAGCAGTTGATACTCTTCAATGTTGAAACCTAATACACCTTCAAAAATGCTCAACTGAATAAGCAGTAATAGAACCAAAGCTTCCATCATAAAGATACAGTAGGCCTACAAAACAAAAATTAGGCAATTTGAAACATGCTTTTGTTACTGCAATTTTAATTAGTATGATTGACAAGGCAACTTGCTACGTAGCATTTTAACTTCATCTGATTGGTCCTTGACTGATCATCATTCAATTAGATTAAGCTTAGAAACGACGTAGCAAGTGGTCCAAGCAACTCATACTTATTGAAATTGCAGTAACAATTCATCAGCAGAATAATATGTTGATGTTCCCCCATGGCCTAATGGTAAGTACGCTTGTCCACTGTAGGGTACCGTCAGAAATTAGGCACGCAAAATTAACTGTACTTTCTCTGATTTTTCCCTTCTTCATTGGACATTTTCCCTGACATCACTCGGGCTTATCATTGCAAAATCGCAGCTTATCAGAAACCAAAAAGTAAAACTCTTACAGAATTTTGCTCCAAATAGAGAGCTTGCTTCACGCATTAACACATGTAAAGCCAATTATCCCATGTCCATGCACATTTTCTCCCCGATATTGTGTTTTTCCCTGGGCAATACAGCAGGGAAAAAGTCAGTATAGGGGAGAAAAAGCAGTATATGGTCACCTGACCAGTATATTCCCTGTAATTACAGGGAATATACTGAAAACAACCAATCAGAGAGCAGTATTCAGACACACCCCCACAAATCTGGTATAGCGTCAAAATCTCTGCTGCTGCTCAACATCTTTTCTTGCAATTTTGACAACACACAAAAATGATCAGTCTTTTTCAATTTTAGAAGGATCTATTGGGGTTACAGACAAATGGATTAAAGCATTAGAAGCGCAGGAAAAAGCTGGTGTGGGCTGTAATAGTTTTGACTTTCCATCTGTTATAGATAATTTTCTAATGTGATTTTCGGTAAATTAGTTTACTTTTTTCAAAGTGACTTAGTTTTACAAATACTGATTTATATGAATTTCCATCGGGGTGAGGACCCCTTTCTATTTTGTTTTATTGTTTTAGACAATATTTCACAACACATGACATAGTAATAATGTTAAATTCTGTTGACTAGTATTGTTTCAGCCCTATGTATCTTTGATTTCAGAAACGTTTTTCTGCCTTGCACTGCCGTTTTATTTTATTTCTCTGGATCTAATTAATGTAGATACATCAGATTCACACAGTAGGTTGTACATATAGTACAGATTACAAATTCAAATTTTTAAGATGATATCTCAAAAACTCTTGCCACAAAAAAATCATAACTGAAACAAGAATTTTCACTTCAAGCGTAAAATCACTGATTTGAGTCAACATTTTTTTTAGTTCCATGGCCGTTTTATTTTATATCTCAGGACCTGAAAGCACCAGACCTATTAAATTCTCCAGTACTGTTGTACATATAGTATAACTGAAACAATAATTTTCAGTTTAATCGTAAAATCATAGATTTGAATCAACGTTTTTTTATTTAGTTCCATGGCAGTTTTACTTTATATCTCAAAAATGTGCCTAGACATGGGATTATGAGGTTATACCATGGGTAGGTGCAGTACATCCCTGGTATACTCCCCTCGACCCCAGTATATTCCCTCGACCCTTTGGGTCTCGGGAATATACTGGGGTCTCGGGGAGTATACCGGGGACGTACTGCACCTACCCATGGTATAACCTCATAATCCCCGTGTTTTCCCGCATTTTAGGTCAAATTTTAAATTACCTTATTTTTTCCCTCCAGGGAATATTTCTTCACCTTTTACCCGTTTCTCCTGTCCAGTGGAGACACTGCACTGGCTCTGAGGGCGTGGGTTCATATCTCACCTCGGGAACTCACTTTAGTCCGAGCCCATGGGACATTAAATGGAGGCGGGTATGATCTAATACTCTATGCTTTAGCACCTGAAAGCACAATCAGTAGGACATGTGTGCCAGACTTCCAGTCTTCTCATCTCATCATCATACGTCGGTCATCAAAACTGAAAGTGCAGCTTCCTCCACAAAGATGGAGGTTGAGCTGACCCGGCTGATCCGGGGTACACCAGCACAACAAAAGCAAGCAAGCAAGCAGTTAGACACATATACGTAACAGTCAAGGATAAAAGTATGTTCCCCCTTGGCCTAATTGGTAAGTGCACTTGTCAACTGGCTTTGAGGGCGTGGGTTCAAATCCCACCCCGGGAACTCACTTTAGTCCGAGCCCATGGGACATTAAATGGAGGCGGGTTGTATCCAGTATTCTATGCTGGGGCAACTGAAAGACCCTGGGCATCCCTGAATTAATAGGTTATGTGCCAGACTCACAGTCTTCTCTTTCGATCCCAGCCTGGTTACCCACTGAGGGACGCGCACCTTGGTTACCCGGCTGACGTACGATCCGGTTTTGAAATGTGGTATTTGACATAACCATTGTTCTTCCCCTGTAAGGTAGGGGACACACCGTGCATGCGCACTGCCTCATTTGGCCACTAACGATAGCGGTCTTCACCTTAGTGTTTCCGCCCTCCACCAAGAGGTGGCCAGAGATCTGTGTGGGCCACAGATTTTCTCTAGATAATGAACTTCATCATTCTGGGGAATGATGAACAGATCTCGCCTCAGAAACTCTAACAACCTGAAATACTTAAATGACACAGCCTACACAACTATATAATTTAGCATAATCAAATTGAGTGTCTTACCACATCATATTTGAAGAGAACATTCATGTAAAAGTTGTTGATCTGACACAAGAATGAATTGAATCAGCAACACTGAAAAATCCATGCTAAATCTCAGCTGCCATGTTTTCTGACTGCCTCTGTGATGTCACAATCACATTGTGACATCACCATCGGCTGCTGTGATGTCACAGATAAAAGTTTTTGCTGTTATTTTGGGGTTTTTTAGTTAAAATATTTTATTCGTGACAATGTTAAATATTGTAATTATTGGCTAAAATGGTTAAAATAATTAAATGCATCATAAAAAATGGCCACTGTGTAAACAAACGAAGGCAGGAGGTTAATTTTCACTTTGCGGAGCTGTCAACTCATAATAATATATAAAAGGTTGGTATCTCTTCAAATATTACAAGGTAAAGCACTTCTCCAGAAGTCCATGTTATTTATTTTTGAGGAAGCCACTCATTGCAGCTGCTATTCGGGTTGTTGGGGCCTGTGCCAGGTGATCTGACCATCCTCCACAAGAGGATGATACTCCATCTAGCATTTCTCATAACTGAGTCTGTAGACTGATACACGAGTGTTAGGCCTAGGGCCTACAACTGAGCATTACAAAGTTATTTCCAAAAAACATTTAAAATGCTACATCATGACAAGTGTTACGAGGGGTTTTCCAAAAGTTCTGTCCAACTTGCCATAACTTTTGCAATATTTATTACAGAATCATGATATTTGGGTCAGATAATATTGAAGTAATTTGCAAATGATCCTGAAAAAATCAGATCATAAAAACAAAAATAAATGGTTAATTTGTTGCCATGGAAACCAAAAGTCATGAAATGCGGCCCAGGGCACTATTACGGACACATATTCATTATATCTTGTCAAAAATGTAATTTTTACCAGGGTTACAGGGCAAGAAACATAAAAAATAATCCCTAACATTTCACAAATTCTTGTTATAATGAACTTGACACTGAGAGCATTTCCTATAACCTTATATCCCTTAAAAAATCAGTGCCTCATAGTCCTTGTATTAAGATCACAGTTGGTGTTTCGCAGACTTTTTGTTCTTTACCATGGTTTTTCCAAAAGTTCTGTCCAGCCTGTAACAACTTTTGCCAGACTTTTAATATAAAAATGATATTTGGGTCAGTTGATATTGAGATAATTTGCAAATGATCCCCAAAAAATCTGATCTTAGTGGTAAAAATAAATTGTTGATTTGTTGCTATGGAAACCAAAAGTCATGAAATGCGACCGACAGTAACTGTTGTTAACAGACACATTCTTGACATATCGTGTCAAATATGTAATTATTACAAGAGATACAGAACAGAATTTTTCCAAAACATTCATAGTCATTTCACAACTTCCAAAAATAATGACTGGGACCTTATAAATATGTTTTCTCATAATTTCTATCCATTTCTGAATATGATACCTCAGTCTTCAAGTTGAGGTCACTTTTCTTCTTTTCTTAAGTTTTCCATTGTGTCTTCTCTTTATGCAGAAAAAGTTTGTACAATTTTTATTTGGTTCTGTCACTCATACTGTCTTCCTTGTATGTATGATAAAAGGTTCTTACACTCTCTGCTAGTTTTATCCAATTAAAATGAAAAAAATGTAACAGGTACATATGATGTCATCCATATCCAAAAAATTGCTCATCTCGTAAAAAACTGAGAAACTGCATGAGTGATGGTAAAGTAACTGAGATGAAACAAAAATACCAGTTTCCATTGCTATTAATGATTTTACAATTAACTGATTATATTTCATGAAAAAAATCATGAATATACTTCAATGCAATTTGTCGAAACACAGATAATGCCAGCAGGTGTACAGTTAATTTTTAGTGAGCACTACAAAGTCTGGGCCGCATTTCATGACTTCTGGTTTCCATGGCAACAGATTAAGCATTTATTTTTAATTTTAAGATCTGATTTTTTAGGAATTATTTGCAAATTACGTCAATATTATCTGACCCAAATATCATATTTCTACATAAAATCTAGCTAAAGTTATGACCAGTTGGACAGAACTTATGGAACATGATTATTTCAATATAGAATTGTCACATTATTATTCATTAATATCTTCAAATATATTGCAAGTCTTACACCATCAATAATATTATCCCCAATGAATGGCTACATTATTATCTCCAAATACATTGCAAAATGTTACATCATTATTACCAAAATACATTTTGAGTTTTAAATCGCTATCTCCAAAATGCATCACACAGTGTCACATCATTATCACGAAAATACATTGCAAGTGTTACACCATTCCCACCAAAATACATTGTAAGTGTGACACCATTCCCTCAAAATAGATTGCAAGTGTGAAATCATTCTCTCCAAAATACATTGTAAATGTTACACCATTCCCACCAAAACACATTGCAAGTGTTACAACATTACCTCCAAATATGTGACATCTTTCTCTCCAAAATACATTGCAAGTGTCACAACATTCCCACCAAAATACATTGCAAATGTTACATCATTACCTCCAAATATATTGAGGGAGTTACATCATTATAACCAAATACATTGCAACTGTGACATCATTCTGTTCAAAATACATTGCAAGTGTTACACCACTCCCAACAAAATACATTGCAAGGTTACATCATTACCTCCAAATATTTTGCAAGAGTTACATCATTCATTACCTCCAAATACATTGCAAGTGTTACACCATTCTCACCAAAATACATTGCAAGTTAGACATCATTCTCTCTTAAATACATTGCAAGTGTTACACAATTCCCAACAAAATATGCTGCAAGTGTAACATCATTACCTCCAAATGCATTGCAAGTGTGACATCATTCTCTCCAAAATACATAGCAAGTATTACACTATTCTGTCCAAAATACATTGCTTGGTGAGACCAATCTCTCCAAATAAATTACAAGTGTTACATCAAAATACATTGTAACTGTTACATCATTATCCCTATATACATTGTAAGGTGACATTATTTCTCAAAAAGCATTGGAAGTGTTACATCATTATCCCAAAAATACATAGCAAGCTTACGCCATTATCTCCAAAGACATTGTAAGTGTTACATAGTTATCTTCAAAACGAATTGTTACATCATTACATGTATCTCCAAATCACATTGCAAATACAAAGCTCATTACAAATTTGCATAAGCATCACATGAAAAAAAAGCACGTGTATGAATTTCTGAAAAACACCAAGTGCCGCGAATACAACATCACATGCAAAGGATATAAAACAACATCCGTGCAATGATCTAAACTTAACATGAATATCAGCATTCCACAACCTTCATATCTCATTATTTCAGCCTCTAGCTGCTGCTGATAGCCTATATAAGCTGAAAGAGTTTCAGGGCCATTAGTGTTGAGACATAAAGGCATCACATCACAATTATCCCATTGAACAATCTCTCCATAAAGAGTTTGTTAGTCCAATGAACTCTGCAGGTGGTACACCAGATTATCTTATTAAAGTCATGGTTTTAATTATGAATGATTAGTTAATGATGGACTCCATTTGGCTTTTTTTGCAGTTGATTAGTTATTCAGCTGAGATTTTGTGATATCGATTGATGCAGAAATCTGCAGAATTTTTATGAAATTTAGCGGAGGTAGCCAAATCTATGTGGCAAACATTAACATTTAGCAATGAATACACAAATGGCAAATTTTAATTTCAGTAATGTGTGCTATGATAATTAATAATTTTGTGATAGCTACTGCCACAGAATAAAAGATTTTTTTGTAAATTTCTTGGTCTGATAATAGGTATATAGACCACATACTACAGAGTTGCAAATGGGCCCACCTTGATATGAACAACTATTGATAAGTATGCGATGCAGAAAACATCTTGGGAATAAACATTTTTTTGAAAATTTCTCTGTATTCCCTCATTGTCGGCAAATAGACAAGAGAGTTGAACATGGAATTACAGACAGCAAACCACCCTGTTACAGCATCTACAGTGGGACCAATTGAATGGCCATAGATGTAACTCCAGATCCACACTGACACCATAACTGGAGTCCAGCAAATGTAGTACCCTGCAACCATACAGAAGATGGTCCTGATAGCCCGCTTGTGGGATACCAGGTTCTTGCGTCTGGAGGTTGCCGCGGCAACATTATCCAGGGCCTTAATTTGTTTGATCTGTTGATAGACAACCCAATGCAAGATGACGGAGCAAATGAATATCACACAAGCAGGTAAAGCAAAGCCTGCAGTGCCTAAATAGAGTGTGAGATCAGAATGCTCAGGCACAAAAGCACAAAATAGAGCATATTTCAATATAGCAATTTCCATGCCAAGCCCCAGATGAGCGTATAAAATAGTAGCAGTAGTATTCACCCATATAAAGACATGAATGCACATGACCACCTTTCGTGTGAACATAATGGGATAACGCAAAGGATATTTAATGATAATTACTCGATCAATGCATAAATACCCTATGGTATAAATGGAAATCCCAGCAAGGATGTTTTGCACTGCACCATCAACTTTGCAAAGATAGTCTTCTGCAAAACTATATCGTCTTACAATGGCAAAATAACATAGTCTTATGACAAACAGAATCCCAATTAAAATGTCAGTTGTAGCCAAAGACATCATGGTTAGCTTCGTAGTTTCATGCGTATCTTTAAGCCGGGGTGTCACAATGAATACAGGAATGTTCAATGCGATGACCAAGAGGCTCACAAGCCACATTAAGAACAGCGCAACATGGCTGACTGTCGGATCATCAGAGACCTCTGAAAACAAAAGGCTTAGCATAATAAACAGTTCAACAAAAATAAGTCCAACTTTAAATAAACTTGAATATCTCAAAGATCCCGTCTCCGATTTTTATGAAAGTTAGATTGAATTATAGGCCTGTATATTGACCCTAAATTTGTGTATTTGTAGATTAGTTGCATTATTCCTGGCTTTGCCAGCAGCCTTCGAGTGAGCCTACCCTGTTTCCAAAAATCTGTGGCTTTCCCGATGGATATGAACGATTTGACCAACAGGGGGAGCCACCAGCTGGGGCATACTTCATCATGATGCTGGAGAAAAGTTGTTTCTCAATCCTCTTTAGTGGTCAATTAAGGACTTCTTTCGTAATCTTTTCACAGTTTAGGTTCCTTGGGTGACATTAGAAATAATTTCAATGGAGTTTGAGCACCTTTTGGAAAATATTTTTTTGGAAAAGTCAAAACTTCAAATTTTGAAGAGCGGGGTAGGTGCACTCAGGGTCGGCTGGCTCAGAGAAAAATGAAGCAATTGTGCTACAATTACACAGGCATAATGTCAATATTCAGGCCTACAAATGAGTCAAATTTAAAACAAATCGGAAAAGGTGTTTTTGAGATATTAACATTTTTGTAAAGGGGGCTTATTTTTGTTGAACCGTTTATAACTTTTGAGATTCACTCACTCATTTTGGATCATCATACAAAAAAATAATGGAAGGTTCTCCAGTCATACATTATACATGTAGCAGTTTGAAAGTCAACATAATGTTTAATAATAATGTTTACTAATAATTGCATTTCTTCTAAGCACATTTTACTACAACATCTCAATTCACTTACAACATGTATAAATAAAAGAACTGTGTTATCCAAATGAAAATAATAAACCACTGCATCAATGAAAATTTAAATAAATGAGTGTTCAGATCTCCGTTACACGTCAATTACCATTCATTCAGACAATTATCATATTATATCTCTTTAAAACAGTGTCCTAGATACTTATCCTACACACATACAATATAATATATTATATTTACCTGCTTCAACCGTTGCTATACTCTCTGACGAAGGATCAAACATAGTGGTTGCCTCACTGAAAGTTTCTTCTTCGAACAAAAATCCCATTGTTGCCATTTTCTCTATACTGGGATTTATCAAACTGGGTCCTCTGAGCCTCTTTGATGTAAAAAGTGACTTTTTGTCGCAAACTTACTTTTTACTATCTTATCTGATTTTCATGTTAATTTGGCTGGTAAAGTCCTTCTTAACAACTTCTGTCACTTTTTTGTTGCAAGTCCACTTTTCACCAAAATCCTCGCTCTTAATCTGACAATTTAATATCCATTCTTCATTGGAAAATCAGTTTTGATGGGGCATGAACTCTTTTATGACATATCAGTTTTTGATTTCAATTTGACCTGTTCAGTCTCAAGTGTCACAAATTCTACTATACCTCTTCTTTACTTCTTATTTGCCTCTTCTTTACTTCTTCTGTATAACAAGCAAGTCTCAGTCAGTCAAACCTGACACATCTAAACCTGTAGCACAGTTTTGCCTCCAATGCTGCCTCTACTTTGTAGGTTTCAATTGCTATAAATTCTGTTTTCCCGATCTCATGTCGTATTTCTCTTTATGTTGCGATTCACTCCGTATTCAGTAGCAGTTGTCAAATCTTTCGATCAGCTGAACCTGTTGCTAGCTTCACTCTTCTTTCTTCAATCCAATTCCCCTTTCACAGGTGTTGCACTTAGTCCTACCTCTTACAAGTATTTTACATGTGTTGCATTTTGTCCTCCTTCATTTAAATCTTTCACAGGTGTTGCCCTTAGTCCTGCATCATTAAGATATTTTACAGGTGTTGCACTTTGTCCTCCTTCATTTAAATCTTTCACAGGTGTTGCACTTTGTCCTCCTTCATTCAAATCTTTCACAGGTGTTGCACTTCGTCCTTCATACAAATCTTTCACAGGTGTTGCACTTTGTCCTCCTTCATTCAAATCTTCCTCTATGTTGACAAGTTATTAGTCTCGGTTTTGACCACACAGATTCCTCTTTTCCACTGTATGACCAATCAGTCTTGATTGTGGCCAATTGCACTAAAGTCTTTGGTTATACTGCGCTTTAACTTGTCTGAGTCCTTCCATGTTTGTGAAGTACGTAAGTTTCAAATGCATCAGCTTATACATAAATTATGTCAAGTCCTCATATTGAAGCTCTTCTTTTCAATTGTATTTTCTCTGTCTTCCAGGAAGTCTTATTTGACTTTGTGCGCCATGGCAACTAATGTTCTGAGGACACATTTCGAAGAAGGCTTTTAGTTAATTAATTAGAAAGGAAATGGACCAGCCACACCCTTAGTAATAAGCTGAGACCTACCCCAAGGGACTTACAAAATAGAATCATGTTTCATCAGAACAAAAACTAACAACATCATTTGTTTAATTAACCATTTGAAGTGTCTTGTGAACAGCAGTTGATACTCTTCAATGTTGAAACCTAATACACCTTCAAACATGCTCAACTGAACAGGCAATAACAGAGGCAAAGCCTCCATCATAAAGATACAGTACAAAACAAAACATAGGCAATTTGAAATCTGTTTTTGTTAACAATGCATCAGAAAAATAATAAGTTGTAATGCATCAGAAAAATAATATGTTGATGTTCCCCCATGGCCTTATGGTTAAGTATGCTTGTCCACTGTAGGGTACCCACTGAAATTTGACAAGCAAATTCCCTGTACTTTCCCTGATCTTTCCCTGCTTCATTGGACAATTTCCCTGACATCATTTGGGCCAGTGTTAGAGTCGAGGCCAGGACATCCGAGACTGAGACTGAGGCATGAGCATCTGAGACCGAGACCGAGGCATTGACCCTCTGAGACCGAGACCGAGGCATGAGCATCCGAGACCGAGACCGGCTGGACAAAAATGATGGTTGACTGCCAAACTATTTTAGCCGGGGATATTATAGGCATTTAGCCGTCGCTTACGATAAGGCTATAACAGTACAATTAAAGATTCACTCAATGACTCAAGTAAAACACTGCAATGAAGACACTAAGGGGGCAACCATTACATTTTTAAAGAACAGGGCATGGAACTCATCTCAAAGGGAATTTTTTTATTTACTTCTAAATCAAACATTGCAGGCTGAGATAGCCCATCCACCAGAAATTAATTTCAAGACTGCTGGGAAAGAATTAATTTTCCTTTTTCATTATGACTGGAAAAAAATTGGTCAGTTTTAAAAAAAAATCTGAGGCAGCTTATCACTTTCATTACGGACTTTACTATAACTGCTTTAAAAGTTATACTTTCTAGATACATTTAGATAGATACTCTGAATTGCTGGGTTCCAATTATTAGGCAGCAGCATATTTGTGTAATATCAAAGTTATTTGGAATATTTTTTGAGGCATGGATGAGAATCTGTCACAAATTTTGTCCCATTCCATTTTGATCGGGTACTAACGCATCTTGAATTACATGTAAACAAAGACTTTAAAACTTCAAATTGTTACTGTCGAAATTTGCATGAAATAATGTTCAACTCAATCAGTGAAGGAAAATAAATATTCAAAAATATTCAATATACGATTTATAATATCATATCTATCACAAAAAATCGCACCGCTTATAACTTGGCACTCGGCCTAACATAGGCCTACATATAGACAGTCTTAAAAGACAAGCAGAAAATGACTCTATCAGATTCTAATATATAGGATAATAGATTCCTAACTGACAAGAAAATTTTGTTTGACTGTTCCATAAAAATTGTACTTTATTAATTTCGCTGGCCTCGGACGTGCCTCGGACAAATATCCGAGGCCAGAGGGTCTGAGATCAAGTCCAAGGATTGGTCATCTGAGACCGAGGCCATCAAAAGTGGCCCTGAGGCCGGCCTCGAGGACGAGGTCGGCCTCAAGGACTCCAACACTCATTTGGGCTTGACATTGTGTTATCGCAGCTTATCGTAAACCAAAAACCAAAACTTTCTCAGATTTTTGCTCCAAATAGAGGCACAGCGAGCTTGAACAAACTTTGGGGTTAAAAAAATTTACAAAGAAAACGATTAGCGCAGTGAGGTAGAGGAAGATCAGGCGAACATTTTGATGTATCAAACGAAAAAATCTGTTGGGAATATTTTGAGATATTTGAGTTTTAAACTTTTTATTTATCAGACCCAGTTAGCATGGAATCTCCATCTAAAAATTATCAAAACTGCAATTTTTTCCTGTTAGATAAAGCTTAGATAAAAGTCATTATTCAGAAGTAAAAATATGCAGTCATTGCCACAAGAGCAAGTACATACCACCTCATTCAGTCTGACAGAGTGTGATAAACTTATAGAAGTAAACACTTCTCAGAAAATTGATAAAATATGTTTATTTGCCAGCTTGTCCTCAGTTTCATCATTCTGGTGAATAATTGTAGTAGAATCTACCTCACTTTTGAACTCTATGGTGTATTATTGAGGTTTTTATGTGTTTTTAAAAGAAATTTCACCACTGTGAAACAAGTACTTTAGCAACCATGTGAAGTGTAGCCAATAATGAGTGAATCATCAGAAAACGCATAGATAGAATGTTCAGAAGCATTTAGTTAAGTATGGAGTAAAATACTTTGACATTGCAGTTTTAATGTGCAATAGTTGTACATGTTTGTATTAACTACATTTTCACATAATTTACTGAATTTATGCTATTTTTGTTGTTCTATACAATTAAAGATTGGTCGATTTTGGATGCCAGATAACCTACATCTACATTAAACACCCAACATCCATTTTAAGCACTAAAAATACATTAAGCATGAATATTACTGTTTATTTATAGCTTTTAATCTTATTTTTGTCTTTTTGTCCAATTGCAAAGACTTTTCATGTAATATCAGGGGATTCAACTTCATAGTGAAGCAGATACTTACAAACATTCTTTTCATGCATTGTCTGATAATTTACTCAACTTTGTCTATCCTTTTACATTGTTATGAAATGCTTGTTTCATGGTGGCAAAAATTGTGATAAAATGCACAAAAAACTCAACAAAGCCTGTTACAATGAGATGATGAGACCAAATTTGCTAAAATTATTTACTAGAATTATGTAACTAACATACCTGGTATATATTGCAAACATTTTCTTAGGCCTTTAGCCTGAAATGTTAGCTGTTATAGGTTTATCACACCCTGTTAGTCTGGATTAAGTGACCAGTACATACTTTCTGCAGAGACAATGACTGCATATTTTTACTTTTGAATAATGACTTTTAATCTTAGATATTACCTAACAGGAAAAATGGACAGTTTTGATCACTTTTTCATGGACATTACATGCTAAGAATAGGGTGTGATAAATAAAAAACCTAAAACTCAAATATCTCAAAAAATTCACAACAGATTTTTTTGTTTGATACATCAAAATGTTCGTCTGATCTTCCTCTACATCATTGCGCTAATCGTTTTCTTGGTCAATTTTTGTAACCCCAAAGTTTGTTCAAGCTCGCTGTGGAGGGCTTGCTTCACGCATTAACACATGTAAAACCAAATCCATGCGTTCCCCCGAATTTTAAGTCAAATTTCAAATTCCCTGATTTTTTCCTGCAGAGAATTTTTTGTCACCATTTTCCCATGTTCCCTTTCCAGTGGCTCCGAGGGCGTGGGTCCAAATCTCAACCCAGGGAACTCACTTTAGTCCAAGCCCATGGGACATTAACTGGAGGCAGGTTATATATGATCCAATATTCTAAGCTGGGGCATATGATCCAATATTCTAAGCTGGGGCAACTGAAGGATCCAATCAATACCCTGTCAGCTTGCCTCGGCAGTCCAACGTTGGCCCAGCGTCAGTCCGATGTCAGTATCATCTGACCAGCTTTGGGCCCACGTTGGACCGCCGAGGCAAGCTGATAGGGTAGGGCATGTGCCAGATTCTCAGTCTTTTCATCTTATCATCATCACTTAATCAAAATTTAACAATTCACTTAATTTTTGTTGAAATAACCATGCAGAAAAAATTCACAAGGTGAAATTCTTCAATTTGCACAAATTTAATGATTTACTTCAGATTTTCATTGTCGACTGTAACACACCACAAATAACAAAAAAACAGTTTTCTTTTCAGTAAATTTATTGCTAAAATGAAAATGTAACTGGTGAAGGTATAATTACAATGATTTCCTGAGTCAATTAACATTGCCAGGGGAAAAATGGAGATGGTTGCAAAAAACATTTCTCAAAAAATAGAGAACAAAGCATGTGGTCATATAATCATGGAAGGTTCAAACATGTCATAATCAACTCAAAATGTCATAATAGAGGAAAGGAGAAAACAGAGAGTAGATAAATCAGACTGACTCATGAACAGATAAAGTAAGAAATAAAGATATGTACAAGTGATTTTGAGAGAAAATCAGGGTAGAAATTAGCTCATCTAGATAAAATGTGTACTTGAAATCCTGCTGCAGTGCAATTCAACCACAAATTTGATAATTTTGATAAATGTAAACTCAGTGATTGTCTGATTTTGTGGTGACAAATTATCCCAAATTAGCAAGAGCTTCATGCTGTTTTCTGTTACGCTGATGAGAGTTCATTCGTTCCGCGAGAAATTGCAAGTCCTGTTGCACAGATAGAGTGGGTGCGTTACCTGGAAAAAGGCATATAGACGCATCGTTAATACATTTGTATCTTGCCAAATCAGTGATTGTAGAGTACACGGAAACAATCATTGCTGTCCTGCGAGAAGTAAATTATAACATTTGACTACGACTCAGGAAGCACAAAGGCACAATTTCACCAAAAGAGCAAAGACCAGGTTTAAGGTTAAACCTTCTCATAAGTGTTTTGCTTACCAAACAGAGTTGCCATTTTTTAAAACACTGAAATTGATCCTAATTTTAGTTTTGGAACTACTCAGTCACTCTGTTGGTGAAATTGGGCCTGAATGACCAGGCTAGAAAGTACATATAGAGAAACTTTTCTCATCTGCAACTTAAAGGAGTAACAACAAATTGCTTTTCATGGCAATAAAATTAATGTTCGTGTTAACAATACGATGACTGACAGACAATCCTTTTGTCACTAAGCACCAAAAATGTGGAATACCCTTTCTGACAAAGTCAGGATATCCGATTCTCACGAAAGCTTCCAAGAATAATTAAAACTCTAATGGCTCTTTTTGCAAAATGGCGTTCAATAACAGTTTCAAAATTATCATTCAACTTAACCTTTTGGTTTCCCTTGCTTTGGAGCTTTTTAATGATGTTTTTTGTGTCACTTACTTAACTTTAGTGAGGTACCATTTACCTGATTAGAGAATTAGAAGACTGAACAGGTAGCTGTAAGTTATGTGGCAAAGATAGTTCGGAAGTTCAAAAATGAAAAATCATCAATTCCAATGGAAAGAGCTATATACTAATCATTATACAGAAAAACTCATAAGCAAGTATACATGTAGGTTATACAACGAGTTTGAGGTGTATAACTAACATTTCAGGTGGTTATTTACCGAGGGCTTTAGCCTGAGGTAAATAACCCCTGAAATGTTAGTTAAACACCGAAAAACGAGTTGTATAAGCGACTTATACTCCATATATGCCTCCTGAAAAAATTTACTTTGAGATAGAGAGACAAACTTTTAAAATAGCGAAGTTATGAGACCTTTTCAAAGACACTCTTTGTTTTGCGTTCATGAATATATTCAAATCAATCTCTGACAATGTTAGATAGCTTTTACAGTACAATTGTTTTGTTTTGTTGGTTGTGGGATCAATTCTTGTTTTCTTCAGTTGACTTGTTGATAGGATTATAAATTTTAGCACCAACGGATTCAAGTCACTCGAGCATTAATTGTCAAAATAGATGGATGCATAATTTTGACTTGCCTGTGAGTATAGTTTGATTTAATCCTTATCACTTCTTCCTATCCCACCTACAAAGTGACATTAATTTTCGCTTTACTATCTACATATGTGTGTCGTCATTTATCTATCTGTCTATCTATATATCTATCTATCTATAAATTAATCAAAATTCAATCATTTATTTTGCTCATTAGTTTATGTTTGCAAAATCAATACACAGTGAAATTATTAAAAAAAGGAATACCAATGAGCTATCTATCTATCTATCTATCTATCTATCTATCTATCTATCTATCTATCTATCTATCTATCTATCTATCTCTATTCACCAGTTTCAATCATATTTCACCTCATTGTTGTGCTAAATATTTGTTTATGTTCTCCAGTGTTAACTAGCTTACAAAGTGTGTAAATACATGATGTAAAGCCACGATCGTTCATTCATTCTTTGCCTAGAGAGTTGAGAGCCAAATCTATCTATCTATCTATCTATCTATCTATCTATCTATCTATCTATCTATCTATCTATCTATCTATCTATCTATCTATCTATCTCTATTCTATCTATCAATATTGCTATCTATCTATCTATCTATTCTATCTATTCTATCTATCGATATTGCTATCTATAGGATTAATAGCTGAAGTTTGTCGCTTTGTTGTCATCTTTAAGTGGATTGTTTGCAGAAAAAGTAGTACGGCAGGCTTAAAACCTTAAGCCCCAACAGTGGTATAACTAACAAATCCGTTGGTTATACCATGGCAAAAGACAATAGAAAAGTGTCTTAGTGGAGTATAATGGTTCAGAAGTGGCTATGTACATCATACATTCTGGGCATAGCACACTGAATGTGCTCAGATCCATGCAGCTACGTAGACATATTCTCTCAACCAATAGTAATCATTCACAGCCTTTGAATCATAAAATTTATATTTGTTGTCAAGACAGAGTGTAAAAAAAATCCCGACATACCTCTTTTATGGAGTTGGTGGACGGCTAAAAGGAAGGCTTTTCTCAATTTTGCGGCTTCATCAATTTCTGAATTTGGAAAACGGGTGGAACACCAGATGGAATTGATCATGACGACACACAAAGTTACGTATATCTGCAAAGATAGACATGATCTTCTGTCACTTTATCATAACTTGGAAAATGTACATGAACACTGCCGGCAAAATCCATCTGAATATTTTTCAAATCAACAAAGGATGGATGGATGGATGATTGGGGCTTTACATCCTGTATTTACACACTTGGTAGGCTAAATAGGACAGGAGGAGGGCCTGGCAATGAGGCGAAGGATGATTGAAACAACCATCCAACGTAGGAACAGGTGACCCGGCAACAGCTGCAGCTGGATTCGAACCCTGGACACAGCGATTGGCAGCCCAGCATGCTACCGCTAGACCAACCCCCCCCCCCTGATAACTATGGAGGTCCTGCATGTATGTCCAAATCATATAATAGTAGTATGAGACATTTCTGGAAGAATAACAGTAATACTATTATGTCAGAGAAACGTAGAAATATGTTAGAGAATCTCAGCGTAATTTTTTAAAGAAAACACACACAGGAGGAAAGGCAGACATTTTTCAGGTGATAGCATAAATATATTGAGGTGTTGAAATCATCTTAAAAATTTCTATGATTAAAAATTGCATATGAATTAATTTTAAAAAAAACCAAATGTTTGCGATTGCTGTCCTTTTTCTGCTTTTCCTGTTGATCAGAGAGAAGGATTTAAAAATTTTGACCCTGGAGGAGCTTCATAACTGAACAGTTCAACAAAAATAAATCCCCCAACCGAAAACAATTTATAGGCCTGCATTTCAACCCTAAACATGTGTATTTGTAGCTTAGTGGCCAATGGAGCCTACCCTTGTTGTCACAAATGTGTTGTTTTTACATTGCATACGACCAGTTTCATCATGAGGGAATGCCACCAACAGGACGTGTCCACTTCATGAAGTGACTGGTGAAAATTTGTTACTCAATCCTTCAACTTCAACTGAGGACTTCTACGTAAAATCTTATTGTTATGGTTCCTTGAAAGACATTACAAAATATTTGAGTGAAGGTCGGCTGTTTTATCACATGAAAATCCAGTAATTTATCACACCTATGAAGTTTTTCTTAAATTTTCTTAAATATTTCAAGAGCAATCTTAGAAAATGAATTTTTAAAAACACTACTTATCCCTGGACCCCGGTACTTATCTTAGCTCAGGCCCGTTTAATGAAAGTTTGTAACATAACATTTCCAAATCATTTCTATTCTGGATTTGGTTTGTAGAAATAAGTCACTCAAGAAATTTTGACACAGAATATTAACCAGGTTGATTAAAAAAGTGATGTTCACTGTAGTGTGTGTACTTGAAAGCAGCTGGTTGGCCAAGTGGCTAAGGTTCCCGCCTGCTCAGCTGAAGGTCTTTGCCTGCATGGGTTCACACCCCGGGTGGGGAACCCATAATTTTCAGTGTACCTTCATGAACAAAATCCCAGCTGGATGTCATTCAGACGAGACGTTAAATTGGCGGCCCTTGTGTCAGTGTCTATGCTGGGCAAATAAAAAGATCCATCACATGGGGTAAATGCGTAACATGTTGAGGACTCCCATTCTCTCTCCCATCTATCAATCAACCCATGTGAGCGCCCAGAGCTGGGCTTAAAGGGCTGCACTTACCATATCTATCTACTCTACCTATCTACTGTATAGAGCAAGACACCCCCTAATTGTGTAATACTTCCCAAATAATACAACCAAGTAAAATCTTTTGGACTTCTAAGTCATATAGAAGGAACACTCAAGATGCCTCAAATGTTGGCCAAAAATGCAAAAATCTATAATTTGAGATAACATTGATCACACTGACACTATCTCCTTTAAGACATATTGGCATTCAAATAAGATGTCTTTTGACAGCTTTTTATAATAATATTTCAAGGTAGTTAGAATTGTGTATGTTTGAACATGGAAGGTAATATTTTGCCAATGTAGACAATTACAAAGTTGTGCAATACCACATATTTGTGAATGTAAGGATTTTTGAAATTTTTGCTTAAATTTGAGGCTCCTTGAGCGTGTTGAGTATCTACTTCTAGTTGACTTGGAAGTCAAAAATGGTGTATAGGTGTATAGTTTGGCAAGTATAAAACAATCAGGGGGAGTATTCTCTCTACGGAGAAGTTGACACTTCTTTAACCACAATAATATTAAAGCTCAACCGATTTAATAAAAAGCCTTAAACTGATTGATCTTGAGGATATGAAATACTTCCAGCTGAATTCTAAATGTTTTTTTTTTTCACATTTTCCTTATCTAATCAAATTAATCCACAAATGGGTTATACACTTCAGCATATCTTGCAGATGATTTAATAATTGTAGACACTGAAAACGAATGCAAAATTTTTCCGATGGCATGTATCCTATATATATACATAGCAAGCACATCGCATTAAAAAACATAAGAGTCAATTTTATAAAAATGTTTATAATTGAAAATTAACACTTTTCAAATGGTAATTTTAATGTTAAGTGCTGCTGGGTAGGGAAAAGTGACATTAAAAAAAACTTATGACATCATTTTTTAGAGATGCTTGCTTGCTTGCAAGCGGCATCTCTATTGTATTGTGGGAGGAAGGCTCTGAAACTTATGACAACTGCCTTGATCATGCTGTTTCATCTCTGGCAATAAAACTTCGCATACAGTCTCAATAGAATTTTTTGAATTTTTTGCGTTGATAAACTTTTGGTGTCTTTCTGAGATGAAGAAATTAATGAAGAAAACAAACAGGCTGAGTTTCTGCAGGTCAAAGGTCAATCACCAAAAGTAGGTCACAGGCCAGATACCCTCCAGCAGGTCTTAGTGACAAATACCCTTGTGCAGGTCTCACAATGCCAGATACCCTTGTGCAGGTGACAGGCAAAGGGGTAGATACTATCATGGCCAGTCTATCTACAAGCATCTCTTAAAGTGCTTGCACATTATTTTTCCCTATAGAAACGATATCTTGAAAAAAAATTCACATTCAGTCTCAGTGTCTACAATTATTAAATTATCTGCAATGATAGACAGCTTCTTTTTTTAACCTTTTTAAAATATTTAAAGCAAACAAAATTCAACTTACCAACTTAGTGTATGTCATCCTTGGAAGATTCGGGTGCAACTAATAACGCTTAGTTGATGAGCTTTTTATACTACCACTGAACAATGTGCATGACCTAAGTTTTAACAACAATAAAAAATTCTTCCAGTTACACGTGATTTTATCACAATGGCCTGCTTAATAAGCCACACCTTATTACGTTTATTACCTAGTATTTCTTGATATTACTTGGTATGATAATGAAGCACTGGCCAATAATTAATGTAGCTGCTGCAAACCAGGACATACAAGTATAGCTACTTGTTGCATGGCATTGAACATGCTGGAATACTCAGCTGACCCCTCTAAAGTTATTCATTTTGCCAAAACTTTGCAGGAAATTATTCATTTCAATCAAACCTCGGACCCAGCAATTGGCAGTCAAGTGTGATACCAACTGAGCTACCACTCCCAGTCTCTCACCCTTTTCAATTTAAAAAATTAATTAGTAAAATTATGAAATAAACTGACAAAAGCACGGCTGCCCCCACATTAAGTTCGGTATTTGCAATTTTGCATATTTAATAAATATTAATAAAACTGCACTTGTTCATCATGACGTCATGCAAAGAAAGCCATGTATTCAATTAATGGTAATAATCACCAATTATGAAGCCATCAGGTGTTTGACCGTGATTAACACAATATGTGTGATGGTCACGTGTCAGACGTAATAATTGCGAGATGTGCAAGCAGAAAAGTTATCCAGCAGAACAATAACCCGATCAATGTATACAAGCACAAATTCACTGAAAATTGGTTCAAATCTGTCAAAATTAGGGTTCTGGTGTCCTAGACAGTTTCCCGATTAAAATCCATTAGATATTCCTTGGTCAGATTTGATGTTCAGTTTTATAATTAACCCAATTTTTTTAATGCTATGCATGTGTTTGTTAGAGGCTTGTAGCATGGTATAGTGTACAGTGGCTTTTTTCGGACTGGAAAGCTTATTATTTCGACATGACACGTCTTTTGGACATGGAATGTATCTGACTGACTAGAGGAGAATGTGTAGTTTTCAGAAATATGTGGTTTGTTGCGTGTTGGTTGATTTGCCTATCACCGTAAATCGAAATTCTGCTTTAAAAAAACAAAATTTTTTGCCTTGTCTATAGCTCATTCACAAATAGTATTGCTTATAAAGGGTGATGCTTTTGATATTTTGACAATTTTCAAAATGAAATAATTGGTTCAGTATCACAGACTGAAACACATAGAACATATTTAGCTAAAAAAGTTATGGTTTAACAGTGTTAGGGTTCACCAAGAGAATTGTTTACATGAAGATGTCACTTAATTTGAAAACCATTAATTTTCTTATATGCACTTTTGATCTCACCTGGGTCATTCCGTGTCAAATCACCCAGGGCTCCCCAGGCGACCCCTTCGGAAAAAATTCACAGTTGTTCAATTACCAGATATATATGCAAATTTGCAAAATCGTAGGTCTGTGACTCAAAAACTCAGATAGGAGCTCTTGAAATTTAAGGCTATTTTTCATTTTTTTCGAAATTGTGGTTTCAGCCAACTTCAAAAGTGTATAACTCCCTAATTAACAATACCACTTATTTTATATCGTCACACTGGAACAACTTCCACCCAAATATTTCATATTTGACATCAAAACTCATGTTTCTGTCTTAGGTGTGTTTCTACTGGGGCTCAAAAATGGACAAAAGTGCAAAATCGCCGAAAAGGTGCCGTTACTTATTTGTCAATTTAGAGAAAATGGTTAGTGACTCAACCAAGTACATTTTTTTCTGGCTTTAATAGGACCAAATGAGTACTTCCAATTTATCAGATGAGCTTTACCTCTCAAATTGTTGCTGTGAGTTAATTTTGAAAAATAAAAATTTTGTAATATTTACAAAAACGCCTGTTATTCAAACCTCTAAATGACCTGGTTGACAGTTAATCAAAATTTTCAAACTTACTCAGTAGATTTATGTAGAGATTGAAGTGGTATTCACAAAGTTTCAGTTCCGTGATAGGACTCCTTCTATTTTCTAATATTTTATTTAAAATAATTCAAATTTCATTCAAATTTTTCGAA
Source organism: Platynereis dumerilii (assembly GCA_026936325.1). Taxonomy (NCBI): domain Eukaryota; kingdom Metazoa; phylum Annelida; class Polychaeta; order Phyllodocida; family Nereididae; genus Platynereis; species Platynereis dumerilii. The sequence continues at coordinate 4,966,866 of JAPTHN010000009.1, forward strand.
ATTGTGTTTCAGCCAACTTCAGGGATGTATAACTATCCAAAAAACAATTGCGCACATTTTATATTCTCACACTGGACCAACCATCACCCAATTTTTTAATTTTTGGCATGAAAATGCATGGATCTGGCTCAGATGTGTTTCAGCAGGGGCTCAAAAATGGATGAAAATTCAAAATCGCTAAAAAGGTGCTGTTACTTATTTGTCAATTTAGAGAAAATTGTTAGTGACTCAACCCTGTACATTTTTTTCTGCCTTTAGCAAGACCAAATATGTACTACCAATTCATCAGATCAGTTTTACCTCTCGATATGTTGCAGTGAGGTAATTTTGAAAAATAAAAATTTTGCAGTATTTACAAAAAATGCGCGTTATTCAAACCACGAAATGACCTGGTTGACAGTTACCAACATTTTCAAAACTTACAACATTCATTTATGTATAGATTGAGGTGGTATTCACAAAGTTGTCATTTGACAATCACATGCAGCTGACATTACAGATGAAGTCATAACTAAGACTGAATGTGATTTTTTTCCAGGATTTGTATTCAATAGGAAAAATGACATGAAAACCCCAATGATATCACTTTTCCCACAATAGAATAACATGTCCCAGAGAAAAATTCACATTCAGTCTCAGTGTCTACAATTATGAAATCATCCAAAATAACACAAATACCTTGAGGAAAATTGCTCGTCTGTCACAGGCATGATCAGAACAGTGAATCCAAAATATTTCCAGCGGACCTTCATGAGTAAAATCCCAGCTGAATGTTGTTCTGATAAGTCATTAAATTGGCAGCCCTTGTACAGGTGGATGTGCTTGGCAATTCAAATTTTAAAATCCACACATTGTGGCACACAAAGCAACTCTCTAATTGTGTGTTTGGCCCAATTTCATCAAGTATTAGTTAAGACACCATTTCGACTTGGCGTTTTGTCAGTTGGATCCTAAGCGCCTGCATGTAAGAACCCTAAAATGACTTAGACCTCACGTGCTTCCTTAAATTTATATTTGAATTGAGTAGTAATTATCGCAAACTGTAATTCCAAAATTTTAAAACAGTCAAAACTTAGTGACAGAATGTACAGTAGAAAATAAGAGCTAAGACCGGGTTAACCTTAACCTTAAACTTGGCCTTGACTCTGTTGGTGAACTGGCCTTGTCCTTAATGACACACACTAAGTTATTAGCATGACTGAAAAACAAAGACTCTATAGACTTTTGCCCCATAGGTAGTTGAAACTAGAATCGCAAGCGATGATAATATGACCGCGGGCAGTGCTGGACGCATTTTGGTTGCGACGTGCAATCAAGTGTGATTGTGTCGATCCATAAAAGATGAACAACAATTTGTGTATTGAGTGCAGCTTGTTTAGCCCTGGCGTTAAAAAACTCAGTTGCATAATAATAATAGAAAGATATATAGTCGTTGTTGTCCATGTCATAGTGGGGCCTCTATTTGAGGGGGGCGCATTTGCGAGAAATCTCTACTCAAGCGGGCCTCTATAGATGGACTCAGTTGAAGTATTCAGGCCATGTAATGGCGCCCCCCTCAGGCCATTTCTAGATACGACCCTGCGCAGCCCACGTGTATGGCCATCTGTGCAGGTATGCCTATCTGTGTTGAAACACTCATCTGTGAGTGCATGCCCATCTGTGTGCACAAGCCGACCTGTACACCTATCTGGGTGTATGCCCACCTGGATGCCAATCTGTGTGTGTAGGACTGTAGGCCCATCTGTGTGTGTCCGCCAATCTGTGCGTGGACGGCGTCCGTGTGCGCGCCCATTAGTATGGCCATCTGTGTGCGCCCATATGAGCATGCCCATCGTGTGTGTCAGCCCATGTGTGCGCTCATGCCCGTCTGTGTGTGTGTGCTCATATGTATGCGCACACCCATCTGTATGCCCACGTGTGTGTGGACGCCCAATCGTGTGTGGACGCACATGTGTGTGTGGATGCCCATGTGTGTGCGGTTGCAGGGTCTGTGTACCAAGACCAGAATAGGATCAGTCAAAAATCATGTCTCTAGTATGTTGGTATATTTATTTTTCAAATGCGCATCTTCAAAACTGAAGAAATTACGAAAACAATTATAGGAGGTACATTTGAGGGCATAAAAAGCTATATAAAATGGGGAAAACAATCGAAATAGGTTTTGATTGCAATAAATTTCAGCTACAACAGTTTTCCAAGTGTTTGTTTTGCAAAAGTCTGGTAATAAACCCTTTGCAAATAAAGGGGTCAAATACTTATTTCCAAAGACTATTGAGTTTCTTGTGCAAATATATTACATAACGCTCCTTTCACATAATTTTTGTGCATAACCTGTCTTCTACTGTTGGACCTGATCTACCTGAGAAATATCAGATTTTTGGAGCAAGCGCAAGTGCCCAAACCAGAAAATATGGCAGAGGGTCAAATACTTATTTTCCTCACTGTATGTATTAACGTCAGGAAAATGTGTTTCAATAATAGAACAAGAAAATCTTTAAAAAAAAAAGATATGCAGGCTGCAGCTATAACATATTTCAAATTTCAAACAAAAAATGTTTTGTAATGTGAATAGATATAATTATGTAGCTTTAGATACAAGGACACAAAACCAACTAGGCGTCAACAAAGTTCAATACAATTTTTCTGATATTTTAAAATTCTTTCGGTCCCCAAAAGTTGTTTTGCTTGCCTTGAATTTTAGTGATTCCAAAAAATAGGAATTTTGCAAACAACATTTTGAGACACTGGTGCATGGACTATTGGAGCACCTCTATCATTCATTCATCATGGGCCAGTGGCTGACTGCTGCAACTGTTGCTCTCAGAGAAATATGCTGCTATGCTGTGCCTCCAGCAACCAGCAGTGCAATGTTTCCAGAGGTTTTTGGATGCAACTACATGTATTCTAGGACAGCATCTGGTACTAAAGGCTTCATGTATACATGACAAAAATGCTCCATTTAAACAAATCCGAGTTCCATGGCTCTTACTCGGAAAGCAAGTCACAATTTTACATAACATTATGTAATGCATTTTGAAACCATTCAATTAGCACCTCTGCAGAGGCAGCAGAGCCGAGCTCAGATAGGGGCAATAAACAGGGGCAATTATCTCCAATTAGGCAGTTATGATCTGGGGATATATTTTGACAGAAACCCAACTTTTTCATTTTAATATTATCATGAATATAAAACCAGAAATTAAATTATGCATGAAAAATGTAGCATACCACTTTTTCAATGGCCAAGCTACGACCAAAATAAGTGCAACTACACTAATTTTGGGAAAATGGAAGGCTCTGCTGTTTGACTGACAGGTGAACAAACCAGTCATATGACCACAAATTATAATAAATAAATCTTTATTTTCGCACTAAATGATATCTATCAATCTGTCAATTTGTCAATCTGTCAATCTGTCAATCTATCTGTCTATCGATCTGTCTATCTGTCTGTCTATCTATCTATCTATCTATCTATCTATCTATCTATCTATCTATCTATCTATCTATCTATCTATCTAATTATGGATGTTAAATATTAAACATACATATAAACAATAGTATAAATGATGCATTGAGATTAAGTAAGACCCCAGTCTATCTGTCTATCTGTCTATCTGTCTGTCTATCTATCTATCTATCTATCTATCTATCTATCTATCTATCTATCTATCTATCTATCTATCTATCTATATAATTATGGATGTTAAATATTAAACATACATATAAACAATAGTATAAATGATGCATTGAGATTAAGTAAGACCCCAGTCTATCTGTCTATCTATCTATCTATCTATCTATCTATCTATCTATCTATCTATCTATCTATCTATCTATCTATCTATCTATATAATTATGGATGTTAAATATTAAACATACATATAAACAATAGTATAAATGATGCATTGAGATTAAGTAAGACCCCAGTCTATCTGTCTATCTGTCTGTATATCTATCTATCTATCTATCTATCTATCTATCTATCTATCTATCTATCTATCTATATATCTATCTATCTATCTATCTATCTATATAATTATGGATGTTAAATATTAAACATACATATAAACAATAGTATAAATGATGCATTGAGATTAAGTAAGACCCCAGTCTATCTGTCTGTCTATCTATCTATCTATCTATCTATCTATCTATCTATCTATCTATCTATCTATATAATTATGGATGTTAAATATTAAACATACATATAAACAATAGTATAAATGATGCATTGAGATTAAGTAAGACCCCAGTCTATCTGTCTATCTGTCTGTATATCTATCTATCTATCTATCTATCTATCTATCTATCTATCTATCTATCTATCTATATAATTATGGATGTTAAATATTAAACATACATATAAACAATAGTATAAATGATGCATTGAGATTAAGTAAGACCCCAATTTGTCTTTTTAAGAAAATCATCACACAGGCCTTATATATATTCTCACAGTGACTGCATGTATCCTCATGTGTCATTTGCACACAGAAAATAGTTAGGATTGTTTTTAAAGGTATCACCTGATCTCTACGCCATTTCCAAAGCCCCATGTTGAATATGGTCACATTCATTATGTAACCAAAGTTCGGGGTATATGCAATGACAAGGGCCCACATGGGTAGTATTAATTAAATGTATTCAATATTACTATCACTCTATTTTACTAATTTCTGTAATAAAATCAGTGTGAAACTTATAATTATATACACTCACCAGCAAAAGAAACGCAACACTTGATTTTGGCTTATAATTTTGCAAAGAAATTTTTTTTTGACAAAACTAATTATATGGTGTTGATCCTTAGATCAACTAGTGTCTTTGTGCCAAAAATCATTCAGCTGTGACCATTTCCTGTCTGCCTTTTGACTTGTTTATCACATTTCAGTTTTTGTATAAAAATGTGACCTTCTCAACAAGTTACACCAAAAATAAAGGTGCCATTTTGAATAATGCCTGAAGAGACAATAAAAGCCGAAAAATGAGCACAGCAACTCCATTTTTGAATTTTACAGGACAATTCGAAATTTGGAGTTTTGGACATCTCAAAATGTAGCAGACAAATTCTCCATGGTTCGGGCCCTTAGAATAGAGCTATGTAAATAAAATTTTCAGACAATTTTGCTATGTTGTCTAAGAATTGCCGCATATTTAAAAAAAATAAAATTCACAGTTTAAAACATTTTTTTGCGGCGACAAAGGCAATATTCTTAAAATCACATTAACATGACTCGTGTGCAATTTTAAAATAAAAAAACAATGTGGATCAATGCCGAGATGTTCCAGATCATTGAGTCCAGACATTGACTAAACAGATACGCCAGTAAAAAAGTTCCAGGTCCACAGTTCCAAGTAAGTTTCTCGTTTCACAACTGAAGTGTCATTCTGAAAAGTTCCTACAGGGGGAGCTTTAGTCTAGGACTCCAATAATTCCAACAATTTTTGCATTATCATTTCTTTCTCTGCATGAATGTTATTAGCCAGGGAAAACATTTTTCTGCCTATTTTGGTTGGCTTACAATATGTTCTGCCTATTTTGGCGGGCTAATAACATTTTTACACAGCCATAAATAAGATTGGCAAAATTGCTGGAATTATTGAAGTCCTAGACTAAAGCCCCCCCTGTAGGAACTTTTCAGAATGACACTTGAGTTCTGAAATGAGAAACTTTACTTGGAAGTATGGACTTGGAACTTTTTTACTGGCATATCTGTTTAGTCAGTGTCTGAACTCAATAATCTGGAACATCCTGCGCTTTTATCCATTTTGTTTTTTTATTTAAAAACTGCATACGAGTCATGTTAACGTGATTTTAAGAATATTGCCTTTGTCATCGCAAAAAATTGTTTTAAACTTTGAATTTTACTTTTAAAAAGATGTGGCAATTCGTAGACAACATAACAAAATTGTCTGAAAATTTGAATTACAAAGCTCAATTCTAAGGGCCCGAACCATGGACATTTTGTCTGTTACATTTTGAGATGTGCAAAACTCCGAATTTCAAATTGTCCTGTAAAATTCAAAAATAGACTTGCTGTGCTAATTTTTCGGCTTTTATCATCTCTTCAGGCATTATTTAAAATGGCGTCTTTATTTTGGTGTAACTTGTTGGTAATGTCATATTTTATTATAAAAACTAAAATGTGATAAACCAGTAAAAAGGCAGACAGGAAATGGTTACAGCTGAATGATTTTTGGCACAAAGACACTAGTTGATCTAAGGATCAATGCCATATAATCTGTTTTGTCCAAAAAAAAATTCTTTGCAAAGTCATAAGCCAAAATCAAGTGTTGCGTTTCTTTTGCTGGTGAGTGTAGTATTTTGTGTATTTGGCAAAAACCAATTATTTATTTGTCCAATAAATTGAACTGGAGCTATCAATAAAATACACATCTATTGAGGTATTGAGAGGGGGGGGAGTAGGCCGGCAAATTACGCATGACTTGGCAGCAGGCTGGCCAGCTTGCTGCTTGTCACTTAGCTGGTACTGCCCCGTGCTACACACCCCCCCCCCCTTCAAATATTCTGCATAATAATATTTGCTTAGTAGGCCTAACTAAAACTTATCTATATCTGATATTATAATTTCACAGCTGTTTAAAAATAAGCATTTAGTGCACTTAGAATGTAAGGAATAGACATTCAAGATGTATCATTTAATGATAATAGAACAGGTGTAGGCCTATTGTACTATTTCTGAATTAAGTTATTCTTATCTTCTAATAGTATTGGCATTCAATTTCTGTGTAAGCCTGTAATTTGCATGATGCTACTGATATGTCTAATTGAGCCCTAAAGTAATTTGCAATCAATTTCCTGATCAAATTTATGAAATCCATAATTTCATACAACATCATAATATACACTGAACAAAAAAAGAAACGTCCCCCTTCTTTTTTTGCTTATAATTTGTAAGATAATTTTTTTTGGCCAAAACTAGTTAAACAGTACTGATCCTATTATAAACAAGTATCAATGTGCCGAAAATTATTCAAGTGCGACCATTTCCTGTTCACTTTTGACCTTGTTTATCACATTTGGGGATGTTTTTAAAATGGCCCCATACCCACAATGTATCGCATCTCACCAAAAAGATTGGGGTGTCTTTTCGAAGATTGTGACATAGAGCCCTAGAAAAACGAAAAAAATTGGCACTTCTGCTTTATTTTTGACAGCTATAGATCACCTTCCAGATGTGCGACATTGTGTGTTTCATACAGCGACGGAAATGACTCATGTTATTCAGCTTTGAATTGAGATATTTTAATGAAAATTTTACATGACATGACCAGGGGCATCTCGGAAATGCCAATGCTTTTTACAAATCAAAATATCAAAAGAACACCCATTTTTGTATTTTTTTATGCAAAAATTCAAAAATTTAAATTGAGATTCTTAAACACATCCTTCAGAAGCAAATTAAACATTTATTGATAATGTGAAATATTCCTAATTGCCATACATCAGCATTGATTTGCAGCATATTTAGGTGAAATGGTTCAAGTGCATAAAGTTGTGAGGTCTTTGATGACAGAAAAAATAAAGTCATTCCAGATATTTTTTCCAGCAGATGGCAGTTTAGTCTATCAGAGGTCCTGATGCTAATGGTTGAACATGGGATCAACATTAATTCAACTCCAAGACTTTACTGCCGCCTACTGGAATAACAGTTTGAGTGATTTTAATTGTTGTCATCAAAAATCTTATGATTTTCGCAGCCTGGATCATGGTAGCCAAACATCTTATCTATCAATGCTGAAGTATGGAAATTCTAAATATTTAGCCCTATCAAGCAAAAAAGGAAGGGGGACGTTTCTTTTTTTGTTCAGTGTATATAGTAGATAAAATTAAGGCAATCAACCATAGCTGAACAATAGGTTTGAACAAAGCATTGTCATTTTTCTTGCCAAAAATTCTGCAGCACCTCCATGTGTTCACCACTAAGGCCAGAGGCCCACTGAGCCCACTGCGTTGCCATAGCAACTTATATTAGCTCAGGCCACCTGGGATTAGTCCGAATTGTTGGCCTCTCCCTTGACTCCTGGAAAATGGATAACGCTGGCCTTCTTCCTCCTCCTCTATGGCATGACAAGTGACATAACAGAAACTAGGACATATATCCAAACAACAATTTAAAATGATGTTAATGTACAAAAGTATATGAAATGCAATTAATGCATGCTTGTCAATATCCAGGGAAACAGCCAGATGCATCGGTCTAAAGCAATTGGCGAGAGAGAGGGATGTAGCGGTGTGTTGAGCAGCACCCTCGCAAGCCGAGGATGGATTGGAAACATGAAAAGATGGACAAAAAACAATAAGGTGGAGGTTTTGACTATAAAATCGTGAATGTGAGAACTATATTAAAGACTGCCTGATGCCACTTTGTCTTGTGAAGCGCGAGTAAAGGGTGTAAAGTTACGTGTATACAGCAACTTTCATGTCTGTGTATTGAGTGGAAGTTGTTCTGATCCTGCCGCAAAAATGTGCGTTAAATCGGCCAACCTGTGCCAATAGCAAAATGACCGGCCAGCCTGCTGGCGCGGTCATAATAATATGACTAACCCAGGTGGCCTGCAAATCTAATCCTCGCAGCAGAAAATACAGCCACCTGTGTACAACCGATTTTCCCTCTGGATAGCAGGGATTCCATGTCCATAACTTCCAAGGTCTTTGGCCCAAACTTGTCCATAGGGTAAAAATCTGGGTGACTATCACATGGTTTGGCACTAGAGATTGACTGCAATACATAAACCGCATCATTTCGCGACATCGGGAGTATGCTGCCCTATCAAGCAGGATATTTGCAAAGGACAAGACATCATAACTAAATGCTACATATTTCAAAATGGTCATCTCGAAGTTCCCGGTGCTGAAGATAGAATAGCTCTGCGCGCATAAATTCAGAGTGGGTGATACAAATGTATGTATCTGAAATGACGGTGTCAAGTTTGCGAGGTTTGTTAAGTTCAATTGGACTTCTCAAGCCATGTGAGGTTGTCAGGGATTACATCTAGAAGATGGAACTAGCTGCTCGATCATTCAATGGAGTTGTACACAACTCTGCAATCCGAACCATGTGAGGAGGTAAAACCAATCTTTCCAAACTCCTGCAACACTTACAAAATCAGAAGGCAGCATTACAAACATCAATAAGAGAGTAGAACAATCAAAGTCAAATGATATGGTCAAAGTATCTCCACATGTATTAATAATGGCCAAAAAGACAACGGAAATGTCACCACCCAAGAGACATTTCATGAAAGAACAAAACTAGGAAGGCAAGAAAATAGATATACACTGGTCTGTCCAATCCCTTCAATTTGCTTTGGACATCTGCCTCACTAATAGTCACTATAGTCCAAAGACATAGTTCAAAACCTGCAACATTAATAGCATTAAAAGTGAACAATCAAAGTCAAATGATAAGGTCAAAGTGGCTGAAATCAAAACCTACCTGCATACCTGAAGGAGCAATTGGTTCTTTGACTAAAGATACAATCCTGATAGAAGCTGACCCCCAGACATTCGATATCTCCAGATATTTTAATAATGGCCAAAAAGAAAACCTCCAACACAATGGCAAACGAAGTCAAATGATATGGCCACAATGGCTGAAATCAAACATATATACCTACATATCTGAGGGAGCAAGACACTATTCTTTTTGTAAGGCAAACAAATATGCCAGACATAATAAAAATAAAAAGTAAATAAATGATTAAAAATAAACCAATAAAATTAATACAAATTTCCAGTCATGGCAACACCGTACAATGCTGTGAACTTCAGGCCTAACCATGAGCGAGGGAAACCTCAGAAATGGGCCCACATTGACACCGCGACAGAGCGGTCTGGCAAAGCAGGAACAGATACTTTGTGTTTAATGCCCCATCAGCACCAGTGTGGGCTATTTAGAGACATATTGGCCCGTTTTCACCAACATGGTATTAAAGGCACACCGTAATGCAATTTTTTTATTAGTTGAGAGCTTCAAATGTACTATTTACAGAAACATCACACTGATTCTTTTGAATTTATCTCAAAAGAAACCCATGAAAAAAATGATTGAAGTTACTGATTTTGGCCAGCATTTTGGCACAACAAAAAGCGACTCTTGTTGGAAGAAACTGAGCAAGTCACATAGGACTGGGTAATGAATAAACAAATAAATGACTTGTTATGACCTCTTGAAGCTAGAAAGAACTGTTAGAACTAGCTGTGAAATGTTTTAGGAACAAAGAGGTGAAGCTTAAAAAGGTGACAATATTAGTTTGAGACAAACTGAAACTGTGGAAAATCTTGCAAATGCTTGTGACAAGTGCCAACTGTCAATCATAATAAAATTAAATATTAATGTGGTGTGCTGATTGGTTGGTTCTTATGACTTCATTTGACATTGGTTAATCTGTCCATATTTGTCAAGTCCAGACCGCATATTGTGATGGCAGCAACTAATATAATTTTAGATATAACATGTATAAAATTTTGTCAATCTTGACAATCTGTCTGAGTGTAAAATGTTTCATATTGGTTGTGACCTCCTAAAATGTTACTTTGGTATATTATAAAGCTGAGATAGCTAGATCAGTTGATCAATAATTATAGACAGATAGACACATAGACAGAAAGATAGACAGCTAGAGTTAGATAGATAGATAGATAGATAGATAGATAGATAGATAGATAGATAGATAGATAGATAGATAGATAGATAGATAGATAGGTATGTAGGTAGGTAGGTAGGTAGGTAGGTAGGTGATGTATTTTACATGAAAGCTGCATGGGGGAGGGGGTTGGAGGTTGCTTCACTTTTATATTATACATTTAATTGTAATTGTGCGGCCTGGTCTTGCAAATTGTGGTCCAAATCAGTCCCTGCCTACTTTCACAACCTTCAGAAAAATCAACCAATCAGATATAGTGCATGGACAAATGATCGGAACTTGTTAACTGTTATTTTTTGTTTGCTTTTAGCAGTTATTGTCATTTTCACAAATAAAAGCTTCACCTGAGTGTTGTCAGATCACAGATAATATTATATCAAACAATGCTTCTGATAATTACTTGTTGCTTATCACAGGAATGTTAGGTGGTCGAAATTGCAGAAGTGTGTTTCTCAAATTTATTCATTTAATTGGAGGAGAGGGGGAGGTCCACCCTACCCTACGTCACTCATCAGTTGGCTGAACATACTGTAGGGACACAAAATATTGTCCAAATCCCAATTTTATATATTTTTCCTGATCTTTGGTTAAATCCTATTTTTTCAATGTTGACAGGATGCACTTGCAATAACCCATTCTTTCATACGACAAAAAATGAGCAAAAGTGTCATTTTGATGACTGTGGCCCTTTAAGAGTTATGCCAGGTCTTAGCTAAGACCTGGTCTGGCTAAGCCAGTCACTCAAGCGGAGCAGGATCAAGGAACATTTACTGAGTGAAAGTCTGCACATATAGTGTGGTGGCTTAGGGAAATTACCGTTACCGGGCGGATAAAAGCATGAAACTTGGCATAATGATTGCTTTGGACCTTCTTGTCAAAATTGGGGTGGGAGCCCAAAAATCGGAGTTAATTAAATGGGTCATATCCAAGATGGCGTCCAAGATGGCCGCCAAAAAAGAAAATACCTTATATCTCGGCAACTAATCAACCTAGAAGCATGCTGTTTGATTCTATACCTAGGTTTTTGGGGTCACAGAATCTATCTAACATATCAGAATAAGTGTCAGATACTTAGATCACCCGTGGCTGACATATATGGTGTGATCTTCATCTTTTTTGCGACAAAACCTTGAAAATATTCTGTCCCATGATTTATCTCCTGTCATATAATTGATCAATTCTATACAATGATGAGAAAGGCAAGAGATACCAGCAAAGGCAAAGAGATAATTACATTACTATATATTACTGAAACTGACTTGAGTTGTAGTCTTGTAGACATATGCATTTGACGCGTGTAATCCATTTGTCGGTGTTATTTTAGCGCCAATAATTTTATGAATAAAAATCACCAAGTGAAATGCAAGACCTTCAAACTTGTTAGTCTACTGGATTTATTTCATATGTGTATAATGTAGTCAATACATTAAATGACATAGTGGAAGTTTGTAAATCATCTGAACTTGGACTGTTCAGGGGTTATGAGCACAATTTTGATTTTAACTTTTCAATTGAAACCACTGAGATGAAATGAGATTCTTGGTATATTTGAATAAGATCATTCCACTTTCCTATTAATGTAAGCTTCACCCTCAATGTCCCTCATCTGCTCCCCTTGAGACTGAATAATCTAAAAAATATGTGATGTATGCAACTATGCATGTGTGGTAATTGTGTTCATGTATTAGAAATAATGGTTGTGCACAATGTTGTTTTACCTCTCTTTTTACTTGCTGGTCATTCTGTCACATCATCAGACTTCTGGATATTTTCAATCAACCTTTCTGCGAATTGGTTCAAAACATAGGTGTTGTTGTATGTGTTGAAGGAAAACCTTCCAGAAAATTTCAGCTTAATTGGTCAATTATTGGTTTAGTAAAAACTATTTTCTTTGCTCAATAAAACAATTAATACTCAACCAAGAGCTCTGAGATGCAAAGTTATGTGAGTAGACACTTATAATCCTGCAAAAATATTTATGTGGTTATGGACTTTTTACCCTAATAGTGATAGACAGAAAGGGATAATGCAGAGAGCGAGGATCTGAGAGAGAGAGGTCAGCAGAGATGGAGGAGGCAAGGACACTTGAGCTTGAGAGGAAGTAGAGAGATTTTAGCAGTGTAGGAAGGAGGCACAGAGAGCTTACTAAAGAGATGGAGAATGTGGAAGCTGTCAAAAGGAGGCAGGGATTTAAGCGTCCCCCCGGGAAAGAACAGTTTTTAACATGGTGGAGGCAAGGACCAGAGATCAAGAAACAGAAAGGAGTCAAGAGAGAAAGAGGAGGCAGAGAAAGAGGAAGCAAAAGCTATTGTAGGATAGAAGAGTTACTTTGTATGGGAGAGGCAAGAGCAGGACAGTGGGCAGTTTAAGAGGAGGCATAAGAGGGGGGGGGGCAGACTGAGAGAGGGAGGATAGAGCAGCTGTTGGAATGAGGCAATAACGAGAATGAGGGGGTCCAGAAGCAATCCGGGGAATGCATAGGCAAGAAGTAACAAGAGCCATTGATATGAGGCACACAAGGATGAGACACAAGTTATATCAAGAAGGGTACTATACTAGAGCTAGATGTAAGAGAGAAAGCAGTAAAGGAGAAGATACAGACACAGAAGGAGAGAGGGAAGAGTAGTAACTACAGCTGGAGGAGGCTGAGAAAGCGAGAAAGTGAGAGATTTTGGAATTTGGAGGCAAAAGCTACCTTGTTTGGTGGAGGCAAGAGATAGGGTGGAAGCAGAAAGGGAGGAGGTGGAGAGGAAGGAAGCAAAAGCCAGGTAAGAGGCAGAGAGGGAGAATAGAGGATGTGTCAGGAAGGAAGCAAGAGCTGGAAGAGGCAGAAAGGGGGAATGGGCCCTACAGGATATAGGAGGCAGAGGGAGAGATTACTGGAAGGAGAGCAGCAAGACATGGGCCACGTACAGGGCAAAACAATTATACTAAGCTATCTGGAGCAGGATAATTAAGACATTATACATACAGGGAGGCTGCAGAGAGAAAACATACTATTGCTGAGATCTGCTGTATTACGCGTATGTTGTGTGTCCGTATATTTGGTGTGGAATATCAGTGTTAGAGTTGATATAATGTCACTTCTTCATTTTTTTAATCACACTTTCACGATAATTTATGAGTGACTGTGCCACGTCTCGCATTCTGTGGCAGAATAAGTGTTGCAGTTTGCCCAGAATAACTTGAAATACATCTCAGGCCATCTGGTTAACATTGGCTCCTGGGGACCTAAAGCGGCCTTCAGACCCCCAGCCTCATTTTGCTTCCCTCCTGAAAAAATCCTAGTGACGTCCCTGAGAATAAGACTGGACAGCTTTTGTACTGGCTGAAATATGCTTCAAAAGTGACTATTGACCACGCATACAGGTTGTGCTATGGCTCCCATACAGGCTACATGTGAGATAGGCCTTTCTCCTGTAGATAACGCTGAGAAGCAGGAATGATCTAAGACAATTGACAAGCCAAAATACTGTCAAGAGGGACAAGAGACAAAAGAAAGATGCTGAGAAGCCATCCTCTGCTAAGTCAGCCAGCAATGATGCTTAATTGAGTCTGAATTTTTGATACTAATCCATCACTTGGACATGCAAACGTGAATGTGACAAAAATTAAATCTACAATTAACACACATACAAAATCAGTTGAATAAAATGACATATTAAAAGCATGTTAATCAAAATTCAATGTTGATAACTGTTAAGTTATTTTAAAACCTAGATCGTTATGGACTAGACCTTATATGTTCGGCTTAGTCTCTCTTACATTATGAAAGACTTCTGTTAAGAATGCCTGGGGTTATGCCGTTGAATAAGAAAGGATTCAGAGAGTTTCTCTGTTGAACTCAGGCACTTTCATATGTGAGACAGCACAATTATTTTTTGATTTATTTATCTTTACTGAACCATTAAACGTTTGCATCATAATGTCATTATTATTTGGCATTCATAATTTACTTTTGTGGTGTATTCATCACATGGTCTCCCAGGGTGGAATTTGGTCTCCCTCTGATCAGTCTAAAATGTCTGACCAACTTTGCATGGAGGAAAATGGAAAACCAAAGGCAGCTAGTGTGTTGCTGAAGTATGCCAGATGCCGGTGAAGTGTAGCTGTAAAGGAATTTGCTCAAACTACAAATTTTCACAAGTTAATTAGCGAATCTTCATGCGTTTTAAAAGTACCAATAGGCCTATGCTAAAAAAACTTTTGACATTATATAAAACTTGTGATTCATTGCCCATTTTATATAGAAACTTAAAAAAAGACTTCAATTGTAGAGTGGGGAAGATTTCTATTAATAATCTAATTGTGTTTTGTGTTTCCCAGCTTCATAAAAGTGTTTTGATTGAATTCTTTCATATTCTTTGTTGCTTATGTCATATGCCCCTATCAAAATGTCATCAAATCAATTTCGGACCATCATTTTTGGATTCCTTGGCTATAAAAACCTAGGAAATGATGTATTGCACAAGCAAATAGCATTATTATTGGCCAATCCATGAGCAAAATCGTTTTTGGCGGCCATCTTGGACGCCATCTTGAATTTGACCCATTAAATTAACTCCGATTTTTGGGCTCCCACCCCAAAATCATTCTTAGGGTTGTTGAGAAGCCACATGCCAAGTTTCATGCTTTTATCCGCCCGGTAACGGTATGATTCAATATTGACCGTAAGCCACCCTACTAATAGTATTTAAACAACTCAACTGCTACAAACACGATTAATCTCTGAAGTTCCGAAACATGGCCACATGACAAGGTAAGAGAAAAAGAGGGGTGGGCTTGGAAATTTATAAAAAAGAAAATTAATTAGTTGTCTGTCCAGTGTTGGTGACAGAAATGCATTTTTCTTTAGCCCCCTCCCCTCAAACAATAAATTAATACAAATCAGCTGGTCATGCATTTTTGCACAATGAAACTACAATTATGGTTGAATCCCTTTGAAGATCTAATGATAAGGGTCCTCAAAATCTGATGTACCCAGAATGGCTGACGGGCCTGCGATTTTTTGCTACCGGCAGTTACCAACAAGTCGTTGGTGACTTGAGTGGTATTATTGTCGCCTCAGTTTCAAGGATTGTGAAGCGTGTTAGTCATGCAATCGCTTCATTAAAACCCATATATGTAAGTATGCCCAGTGGACCAGTCACACGGGAGGCTAAATTGAAATTTTCCGAAATAGCCCGATTTCCGGGGGGGTTATAGGATGCATAGATTGCACCCACGTCCGAATTTCCTGCCCTTTGAAAGTACCCCTGTGCTGAGACCAACAACAAGTGCAGAGGTTTTGTACAACTCAGCACAGAAGAATTGCCTCTATTTGGTGTCATGACTATCATAGGCAAATGCTATAAAAACATAGTTTCATACATGAAATACTTTTAAATCATGTGCTTAATGCTGTATGGCTAGTATATTTGCAACAGTTACTTCAACAAATTTATTTTCTAGGTAAGTGTGTGTTCTTGGTTTGCAAACTTTATATCTCATGATGTGACATATCTTTCTTGAAAAAATCTTTGGTGACTGTTAAATTAGAGAAACATGCGAATATAATAGACAAAGGCCTATAATACTGATTTGTCATGACATCTCATAAGAAACATATGTTCTGTTTTCATTGGCCTAATCATTTTTTGACACCAAATCAGTTTTAGATGGCTGATCCTTGAGTTTGGTGACAATGTGTATGATTCACTGAACCTTGATAGGTTTACATGCTTAGCACACTCTTGGTGAAATGGACTTAGTTATACCAGGTTTAAAGGAGTTAACACCAGGCTTAACTCTTAATACCATGTTGGTGAAAACGGGCCATTAAGTTTTCGTTTTTAAAATATTCCACCAATGTCAACTGCGCTGGAGTTCAAGGGTCATCGTCACCAGTAATAATTTATTATGATTGATTTTTAAGTACATAATTGAGAAGAAAAGATAACAATATAAAATATTTTTCTTTTACAAGTAATAATTGTCACCCGCTACTTACTATCAATAAATCTGCATATACATTAAGCTTAACAAGAACAATTAACTGTTTGTTTGTTTGTGTTTTACGCCTCTGCAGCACCTAAGTGGGCTATATCGAGGCAGGCGATCGCCGTATGATGATGAGATGAGAAGACTGTGAGTCTGGTACATACCCTATTAATTCAGGGATGCCCAGGGTCTTTCAGTTGCCCCAGCATAGAACACTGGATACAACCCACCTCTATTTAATGTCCCATGGGCTCGGACGAAATTGAGTTCCGAGGTGGGATTCGAACCCACGCCCTCAGAGTCAGTGGTTGTGCAAACAAGCACTCTTAACCATTAGGCCACGGAGGAACTCTAAGAACAATTAACTGAGAGCTAATTTAGCCATTACCTGAGAAATTAATTTTGGAACACACTGAAATAGGCATATTCTTGGGAATCTGGGAAAAGGATATTTTTTAAGTGTGTGGCTTTGACACTGTATGTGATAATTTCAATTAGAACCATCTAATATAATTGACATGATGTCTTGCATGATAATTATTGGATTAAAGCCATAAAAATTATGGATTTAATGCAAGCAGCTAGCATGCTATTAATATGTATAGAAATGAGACATCTAGCAAACCTCAAAACTTGTAACAGATTGTTAAAAGCTCCTATACGACATACATTTGATTCCTTAGACCATAGTACATGTATATTGATCAAAAGGCTCCATTATCCAACTATACTACCACACTAAAGACTGTATGGACTAGCGATGTAGTCGAGGCCAGGACATCCGAGACCGAGGCAAGGCCAATGATTTGGCATCCGAGACCGAGGCAAGGCCATCGAAATATGGCCCCGAGGCCGGCCTCGTCCGCGAGCCTCCATCACTGGCCATAAGAAACCAGAGACCGAGGCAAGGCCAAGGATTTGGTATCCGAGACCAAGCCAAGGCAGAGGCCATAAAAATATGGTTCCGAGGCCGACCTCAAGGAGGAGACCAGCCTCGAGACCTCCACACTGGTATGGACCATTCCGTTATGCTCTCAACATTCCTTAAATTCTGCATTTATCATGGTCTCTTATACCAATCTATCTTAGCCCTGGACTCCTGTGGCAAGGTCTGGCCTATAATGTTAGGAATGTACCAGGAGATGGCCATTGTTTTTTTCACTGCCTAAGTCTTGCCTTACATGGAAATTTTGCTGAATCAGGGAAGCTGAGGCGACTTATTTGTAGCCATGTTGTGGCAAACTGGAATGATTGGGAGCAAAGGGTAAGGATGAACCATCATCAGTGCACAACTCTTACAAAGTACTTGAAAATCATGGTACATGGACGAGGTTGGGCTACCTCAGCAGAAGTTGACGTAGCAAGTCAGCTGCTGGGTCGGAACATCAACGTGTTGTTCAGATGTAACAACGGCAACATATTCAGCCACAAGTTCAGAAGCATGCACAATCCACCAGGAAATTTTATCACCCTGCTTCTAGAAAACTCCCATTTCAGACTGGCTGTGAAGGCCAATCAAGAATGGAAAACTCAAAAATCAAGCAAACCGCCAACTAGGCCGATCCAAGCAACTGTGAAAGCAACTGAAGCACAAGCTGTTGCAGCCACTGTTCAACCCCTGGTCCCTGAGGTGGTCGATCTTTCAAACTCTCAAAATTGCATGTCAAATAGTACAGTTAGGGCATGTACTGAGCAAGAGTGCAATGAAGATTCTGTGGGTAATCTGAATGTTGAATCTATGGACGATGAGAGTTCCAACCATAGAAATACATAGAACGGACATGAGGCTCTAGCAGATGAAGCAACCAAATCCACCATCTTGGAACTGCTTGGCAGCCTGGCATTTTGTAGCCGTGACGTCACCAATAATAGTGACGTCACTAGTAACAATGGCATCATGTCACGTCACAATCAGCCAAACACAACATCTTGTTGCTCCTGCTGTGACGTCACAATGACGTCATGTCTCAGGGCAGTTCCAATATGGCGGATTTGGTGACCTCATCTCGAGGTGGCGTCATACTGCCTCATGTCCGTGCTATGTATTTCTATGGTTCCAACAGTACCACATTGAATGCAAAGAGAGCCAGAACCATTGCTTCAAACGACAATGCAAGAGATTGTCATACCAACAATAATCTCTTGCAACCAGACCTGCCACGAAGAAGAAAGCCCAATGAGTGGAAAGATCAAGACATTCTGCAGCAATGCAGGAAACTGGGAATTCCTTACTTCGAAGGATCTTCAGAAGAGTCGCCTAAGGAGAAGATCAAAAGGAGGCGTCAGTTGATGAATCAAATTAGGTCATTTGCGAAAGTCTTTGGTGTAGCAACCAGTGATCTGCCTAATGCACCACCCCTTTCAGATGACAAGCAATTCAACAAAGGAGTCGATGCTATTCGCAAATTTGAGTTGCAACAAATGGCCTACAAAATAAACTTTTGTAGTGTTTGCAATGAGGTCAGCATTGATATTTCAGAACTCAATGAAACATGCAAAAGGTGTAAAGCTGATAAGAGTGCCATAAAGATGTTTTCTGCAGAAAACAAAATGGATCCTGGCTATGTTCCTGACGAATTGAAAGATCCGACTATGATCGAAGAGCAGCTAATATGTCAAATATCACTGTGTATTAATGTTCACATGCTGAGAAACTGACAAAAACAATGGGATAAGCATGATAAGAAAATGTTCCAAAATAAGATGCTTCCTGAAGATGTGCTAGAACTACAGGGTCTAACAATGGTTGATGGATTGATGATTGGGGCTTTATGTCCTGTATTCATGCACTTGGTAGGCTATTTAGGACAGGAGGTGGACACAGCAATGAGGCAAAGTATGATTGAAACATCCACTTAACATAGGCTCAGATGACCTGGCAAGAGCTGCTGGATTCAAACCCTGGACCCAGCAATTGGCAGCCTAGCACGCTACCTACTAGACCAACCCCTCCCCCTGCAGTCTTACCATGGTAGAGCAACAGCTAATTGCAAGAATTGCACCATGCATTAATGTGCACAAGCTGAGGCATGTTGGCATTTGTGCTTCAGGCATTGTCTGCCATTTCCACAAGAAATCAACGAACCCAGTCAGATATTCCCTAGATTGCCATCAGAACAAAAAAAAAGTTGCTATGCAAGTGCATGTCGAAACTGGCAAGAAGCTCCAAGAATGTGAATGCCCTTCAGCAACAGTGTCTACAGACAGCACATGTGGAAGCTACTATGATAGATGCTTTGCTTATTCTTTAAACCCATTTTGGTGGAGCAGTTCACATACGTCTAATCTCGTTTTACAACACTAATTTTACAGTTTTATGCTAATAGGCTAGAAAACGCTATCTGATGACTTTGATTTGTCAATATCTGGATCCTTGACCCTGAAAACCCCTATTTTGATGTTTTATTTATCATCCTAGCTTAATTTGGAGCCAGGGGAGGGTTGGTCTAGTGGTAGCGTGCCGTTCTACATACTGGTGAACCAAGGACGATTCTGTGAAGCAACTCGTTTTGAACTTGTACTAGACGGATCCAAAGATTGCTCATCAACTGAATTTTTTCATGCCATTGAGCTCTTTTTCACGACCGTTTTCATATTTAGCATCGAATTCCTGCAGTACTTCAGCAACACTGGCACCTTCGTGCAACACTATTTTCTGAAGATGGGCCGAGACCACAGCGAAAAGAGAATAAATAAACTACAAAGGAAAGTTTTTGGTCAACTCAATGCTTAACTCTTACAATAAAGAAATTTGATGGGAATTTTTTCCCACTACAAATTAAAATTACAGATAATTTGATGAGCTTTTGTAATGTGCGTTTTCAAGTTTCCAGTTTACTGTAGTACTTCAGTTTAGAAAGATACTAAAAATGGTGTTTCTGGTATGCGGCCAAACACAAATCAATTGAATTTTTTCCTGCCATTGAGCTATTCTTCATGATTGTTTTCATATTAAACAATGAATTCCCGCAGTACTTCAGCAACACTGGCACTTTGTGCAACACTATTTTCTTCAGAAGGGCAGAGACCACAGGGAAACGAGACTAATTAAACTACAAAGGAAAGTTTTTGGTCAACTCAATGCTTTAATATAACCCTTACAATAAAGACATTTGATGGGAATTTTTTCCCACTACAAATTAAAAGTACAGGTAATTTGCTGTGCTTTTGTAATGTGCGTTTTCAAGTTTCTAGTTTACTGTAGGAGTTCAGTTTAGAAAGATACTAAAAATTGTGTTTCTGTTGTGTGGCCAAACACAAATCAATTGAATTTTTTCGTGCCATTGAGCTCTTTTTCATGACCGTTTACATATTTAACATTGAATTCTCGCAGTACTCCAACAATTTGATGTTCTTTTGTAATGTGCGTTTTCGAGTTTCCAGTTTACTGTAGGAGTTAAGTTCAGAAAGATACTAAAAATGGTGTTTCTGGTGTGTTGCAAAACACAAATCAATTGAATTTTTTCGTTGCATTGAGCTCTTTTTCAAGACCGTTTTCATATTTAAGAGGCAGTTTTTCTAAGATTCAGGCACTTCACAATTGGGAGTGATACTCGCCCGACTTGGATTTTTTTCATAAATTTTTCCCTGGTAACTGATTACTAAAAAATGGGAAAAATTGCATTTGAGACCTCCGTAACTTTTAGGTAATTTTTGGGGGCCCTTTGACACAATCCAAATTTTGGCCCTATATTTTAAAGTCCAGATTTCAAATCCCATTATCTCAGTATCTGCTTGATGTACCCTGCTCTGTTACATTTTAACAGCAAAATATATTGACCCAACGTCATAATTTGATATCGCATTTAGGATGATTGACTCTGGGCGCAGGCAACTGGGGGTGTTCAAAGTTACTGCTTCAGCCAATTATAAGCAGAGTTGATGGGGTGAATGTGGCTGGAGTTTGAGTTTGAGTTTATTAAAAAATATAATCAGAGACATTACATAGTTTATGATGAATATATACAGATTGATACCACTACAGGTATATTTAATCTGTATTTACAAATAAAATGTTACACTATTGCATATATAGTCGCAAGAAAAGAGAGTCAGTCCTATTAAATTCCACCAAATTATTAAGTATGACACAGTATGAATATACAATGTATTTATGTACAATGTACATCAGTAAAATATTCTTCAGTCTGGGTTACAGTACTACTGATTTGATACTGAGCATAGTATTAATTGTTTAGTGTGAAATGTAGGGCACAATATATTACCTATCTCAAAGAATTAGTTAATAGATGACATTTCAGAAGTTTCTTAAAAGAAAATAGTGAGCATCTACTTGTTATCTCATTTCGTAGCACATTATTCCAAATAGACACTCCTTGAAAGCGTATGGTTTTCTGAAACACGGCTGACTGACATAAGCCACTACGGAGCTGGTGTCTCTGTCTGGTATGGTATCCATGATAATCAAGGTTATGAGTAAAAAAGGAAGAAAAGTGACCAGGCAGCATGTCATTGTGAAATTTATACATAAATATAGCCACCATGTATTCATAAAGTTTGTATATATTCAAGATATTAAGTTTCAAAAAGAGGGGTTCAGTGTGAGCCAGGTATGGTGATCCTGTAATAATCCTAACAGCTTTCTTCTGTAGTCTAAACAAGCTTGAGTTGCCCCATACTTCAATACCAAAAATATAACTAGAACCTTTCGGTTTTAAAGATCTCATAAAGACAGCAGTTGGTTGGAACAACTTGGGTTCGGCTTGCAGGCCTAGCATAATTAATTATAGAAGTTCAGTGGAAGTCTTGAGAGAATACACAATAGCACTCTTGTTAATGCGAAATGTTGCATAGTGGAGAATGGGTAGGGACATCAAGCACAATATACAGAAGAGCATAAAGTCTTTGCACAGTGAAAGAAATAATTTGGCCTTGAGGAAAATGCAAGCCTTCCCCCGAAAGTCGAATGGTCACGTCCTTAGTCGACTGGCCTGACGGAGATCATACTATAGTCGACTGGTGAAAGCGTGAACTCATCCTATCTCAAATGATGTGAAAATCAAGGAGGAACAGACATGTAGCTATCTCCAATTGTCAACCGCCTCAACCGTGGAAATGAACTGATGTTTGGCCTTATTGCTCACAACGTAAAATTCGCACAGTACTAGTTATAATTGTATACATACTAACTCACAGATAGACCAGTCAATTCGTAATAATATTATGTTAAATGATGAAATTATCAAATATGAAGATAATTTTGATTTCTTGGGAGTCATGGTAAATAAAGGTCTTAATTTCAATTCACATGTATTAAAGATCTCTTAGAAAATTTCTAAGACAACAGGGGTAATGTTGTGTAAACTTAAACAAATTGAACCTCAAAACATACTACTGACAATTTACAACTCATTGATTACCCCATATTTTAAATACGGGTTACTAGCATGGGGTTCAAAAGTCAACAAATTTTTTAAATTACAGAAAAAGGCTATCAGAATAATCACCAATTCACCCTATAATTCTCGCACTGACCCCCTGTTCAAGAAATTGAATTTATTAAAGGTGATGGATATTGGCCTTCTGTAAGAATACAAATTCTGTTATAAATACCAAAATGGGAATTTACCTTCATCATATTTTTTTAATGAACTTTTCAATGTTCAATATAGTGTTCATTTATACAACACCAAAGGTGCTAATAATTTTCAATTTCCAATTATAAGACATTCATTTGCGAAGCAAGCTATACGATATAGAATTCCATTGATTTATAAAAGTTGTCCCAACTCCATTAAGGATAAAATTTTTACTCATAGTTACCATGGATATGCAAAATAAATTTTAAAAATTAGTTTTTAAATACTTATTAGGACTATTATGTTTTTTATCTTTATGTATTCCTGTTTTGATCATGTGTAAACAAACAAGTTCTGAGTTCTGAGTTAATCACACTTTTTAACATCATATTCCACGACTGAGAATGACAAAGTGATGTTCACAGCAGTTTTGATTTATATAAGCATGAGTTTTTGGGCTGCATACTACATATGGATATTAACACTGATTCAACAGTTCAGGTGAAGCTAAAGTGGTACTTAGCAAGTTTATCAGATACTCGAGCTTATTAAATTGCAACGAAAATGGAGTGCTAGGGGTCTCTTTAAAGCATCAAATTAGATTAACTATTTCCTCATACTGAAAAACAGAAAGCAACCGACTAACTATGATAAGTTAATATGTCCGTTTCAGCAGTTTTTGGATTTTTTTGTGTCAATTCCTACCTGCTTCCTGCCAGAATAACCCCCTCTGATTGGTCAATTGAGAGGAAGTATGCCTTTTTGCCGTTTCATCGATGTTGGTCACAATTCTCAATACCACCAACAATTCAGGGAAAAAAAATTAGAATATTTTTGATGCCACTCAATATCATGAGCAATTTCGGTAACAAAAAGCACTATTGTTACCCAATTATTTCCTTAGTGCAAATCAGGAGCGGATGGAACAAAAATGTTTGTCTGACAATGACCAGTAGTTTGATGAGGCTGAACACAAGAGTCTCTATTTGGAATAGTGTGCTATGAAATGAGATAACTTGCAGATGTTCACAATTTGTCTTTTCGGAAACTTCTTAAATGCCATCTGTTAACTAATTCTCTGAGATAGGTTATATATTGTGCCCTAAATTTCACTCAAAACAATTAATAGCATGCAGACTGAAGAATATTTTACTGATGTACATATATGAATACATTGTATATTCATATTTTGTCATTGTAAATAATGTGGTTGAATTTAATAGGACTGACTCTTATTGTTGCTAACATATTCAATAGTATAACATTATACTTGTATTTGTTGAGACCAAAGAGCCTGCTTCCAGAAACTCTAAAGCTAAATACAGATTAAATATACCTGTAGTGGTATCAATCTGTATATATGCACGTCAATTATCTGTCAAATACAACTCTATCGCATATAATGTCTCTGATTATTTGAATAAACTCAAACTCAAACATTTCAATCACAGATATGCTGGCATGAATCTGAAAAGTGGTGAAAACAGATTTATGTACAGACATTTTGCATCTGTGCAGTGTGCACACTTAGCATTGTCACGGTTCAATGCCCTGGTGACCTACTTAGGAATGAGAGCCATAAAGCTGCCATATATATTAGACAAGTGTTGTAAAATCAACCTCAAAAATTGAATAACTAAAATTTCCCGGTTTTTGTTTAGTGATGCTGTCATGGTCCTCTGTTAATCCAACCAAGCAAAACTCTCATCCCACTTGCCTCCGTTCCAGAATAAGATCTGAGCTGACAGCTCTCCACACCCCCTTTGCAATATCTAGGTCACAGTGACCTCATTGGGAATTAGACAAAGATTAGCACAGACAACTTCAGAAATGTAATAGATCTCATAAAGCGGAGCTTTATGAGATCTAAAAATGGATGAATATGATAAAGAATGCGAAGAGATGATTGTAGAAGTACTTTCCTTGCTTTACAGATGATACCAATATTTTTACATATCTTACATTTCATTTTCTCAACATGTGGGACCCATGATAATTTTGAGTCTAAGATTACTCCAAGAAATTTTGTTTCATTAACACATTGTATTTTTTCACCATTGACAAGCAAATCTACATTATAATTACAAGTTTTTCGCTGAGAAGTGAAAATGATGAAATGTGTTTTTTTTACATTGAGTGAGAGTTTATTACAATTTAGCCAAGATAGTACTTTAATAATTTCATAATTCAAAGTATTCATCATAATATTTATATCATTCCCAGAAAGGAATAAATTAGTATCATCTGCAAAGAGTAGTGGAAAAAGAGTATTTGATACATTTGCCAAGTCATTTACATATAGTAAGAAAAGGAGAGGGCCCAAAATAGATCCCTGAGGCACTCCACATGTAACCTCTTTATATTCAGATGAAACGTCATTGAAAAACACAAACTGTTTACGATTACTGAGGTAATCCCTGATCCAATCCAAAGCAGTCCCTCTGACTCCGTATTTGTACAATTTATCAAATAGAATTTCATGGTTTATCGTGTCAAAAGCCTTACTTAAATCTAAGAATAGACCAATTACATATTCACCTTCATTAATAGCTGAAGAAATTTGATCTACTAACGTTAAAAGTGCATAAGTGGTGTTATATTTCTCCCGGAATCCAAATTGAAATTTGTAAAGAATGTTTTTTTTATTAATGAAATCAAGTATTCGTTGGTACATAATTTTTTCAAAAACTTTAGATAAAATTGGGAGTACAGACACTGGTCTGTAATTGTTGACCTTAGAGTAATCATCACTTTTAAACAAAGGTACTACCTTGGCAATTTTCAAATTGTTTGGAAATATTCCTTGATTGAGTGACAAATTGATAATGTGAGTCAGAGGGATAGCTAATGAATTAGAATTACATTGAATACACCATGAAGTAATTCCATCCCACCCAGGACTTGTGTGTTTAAGACCAGCTATTATTCTTTTCACTTAAGTTAAAGTAGCATCTGACACAAACATGGATTGGTCACTGGCTGAACGTATAAAATCAGTTGGTCTCAGGCTGGATGTGGGTATCTTGTTTGCGAGACTGGAACCTATGTTTACAAAATAATCATTAAATTTATTTGCAATGATTGTGCTGTCATCGGTAATATTGTTATCAATTTCAAATTTATTACAAGATTTTCTACTCTGATTTTTGTGCTTCCGCACTGGGTGTACCTCATTGTTTTGTGTATGCATATGAGGCATGGGACCTATATTTTTTATTGCTTTTCACAATTCGACTCAAGTGCTTTTGCTATAGTATAAGTTTGCATGAAAATTAGAATGGTACACTGAGGGTGCATCTCCACAGGGCGCTGTTTCCTATAAAAAAAGTGAAATAGACTGTTTTTCTGGGCTCTGCAGCTCATTGTGCCCAGGGTCAACAGCACAGTGAGCATGCCTGTCATGTGCTATAACACCTCTAGTTTACTGGAGTGTAAGCATCTCTGAGGTACTCTTAACCATTCTCTCTCCAGAATTTTTTTCGTGCAACATATGACGACTTTTCAAATTTTCAAAAATAACCAGGACACCCTCAATATGAAAGAAAGCGGTCTTTCAGGTTGTCTCCAATAAATTTTGGTTGTAAGGATATATTTTGCTTAAAAAAGCGTGTACACACATGTAGGGGACACCACAAGTAACAAAAATGGGGCGCTAATCTTCTGACAGTCTATTTGTTATATAATAGTGATCAACAGAAACAGCATTTATGATTGAACATTTTTTAGCTCTCAGTTTTATTATAATAGTTTGGTAACACATTTTTGAGGCTCAATTCCATAAATTTTTGTACATTACATCTAAGACTTCATTAACTTTTTCAATGTATGGAGCATTATTGTATACATTTCAATGTTTTTGGTTTGGTATTGTTATCTGAATGACTTGGCTACTTCATACTTTGTAATTGAGTTTTAAAACTAATAATAATATAATACAAATAATGTATTTCCTATTAATTGTTATGATGATGCATCTACTACATTTCTACCAACACGTGGACTGCTTTTCACACATATTTTTGAAATTTCACTTCCCTCTTTGTCTTTGCATCAAGTTAGTGCAGTCTAGATGTAATGAACCCAAATTTAAGGAATTCAGCTTTAAAAATGAGTAGCCAAGCTTTCATAAATGAAACATTATTATGGTCTATCATAGGCGGCATTTTTGCATATTGCTAGAGTAGAACTTGTAACTAAGTGAAATGGGTGATGTTTTGCCATTGCCACTTCCACAAACAGGATGATAACATTGATGCTATCATCCTGCTTGTGAAAGTCTGAATTCTCATCCAATGAGATAAAAACAAGCTGCGTCTTAAAGGCCAATATTTAAGATGGGTGGGATAACAATGGCTACCAATTTTTAACCGGCCTAACGAATAGTATTCCCATCAGCGCTGCTACCAAATTCATTCCAGCTCTCAAGAATAAGCAATCGATTTTCTGAAACATTTCTCTCTCGTTGTCGATCAACAGTTGACCAAAAACAGCAGGGAATCCGTTCTGTTTTTTCTAATGCATCGGAAGGCCACCTTTCTGCTGATAATCGTGGGGACATTCGCAATCTAGCTAAAGCAACTTCATGCAGTTGGCGGTCTGCTAAGTCAGTTTTGCAGGCCATTAGTGACGGAACAGATGGATGGATGATTGAGGCTTTACGTCCTGTATTTATGCACTTGGTAGGCTAATTAGGACAGGAGGACACAGCAATGAGGCGAAGGATGATTGAAACAACCGTCCAATATGGGCCCAGGAGACCCGGCTAGAGCTGGATTCAAACCCTGGACCCAGCGATTGGCAGCCCAGCACGATACCACAAGACCAACTCTCCCCCCAGTGACGGGACAGAAGAGCAGCCTCTGACATGCGATATTCGTTATGATAGCATAAAGGCTTCTGACTGGCCCAGTGAGATAGCTGACTTCGTGTTTCAATTTGAAAACACCAGGGCTATGCCTGGCCAAGACACAGTTTCTGTTCGCTATGGAGTACGACGCACCGGGTATTTTTGCTTAAATTAAGCTAAGTGCGACATTGCTAAATCTTTCAAAGAACGAAACCCTGACTGTCCTTTTCTGTGTCCTGCATCAAACGCGAGTTTCCACAGAATGCAGTTACACCGACAGCTGCAATCATTAAAACATGGCCAGCGAGTAGACTTGGTCAGAACCTTCTTTGATTGACCCCTCAGCCAAGGCCAAATAGGACCGAATTCCAGATGACAACATGAGCCGATTGACTGGACCGGGCCAATCCAGCCTCCCGTCTAAGAGGTATGCAGGCCAAAGTAGTGTATTGTATCAATTTGTGTGGGAGGGACCAACTTAGTCCCATCCAACTCAACTACCAGGACCCCTTCATCCTCCAACACAGGTCGCAACCCACGGGGAGACGTGTGCTAGCGCACCATCTCGTGTTGGCCACAAAGGATAGAGGGATTCACCTTAGTGTTACCACCCACCGCCACGAGGAGGCCAGAGACCTTCGGGGGCAAACTTGTGAAAGTCATTGTCCAAGGGGAATATCAGTAAAATGACTTGGTCATGTCACAACATAAGCTCAGCCAATTAATATTAAGTATCTAACTCATGTTCAGCTAAGACAATTTCCAATTACTTAACCACATCAAGGATAGCTCAGTTGTTAGAGCATCGGGCTCCTGTGGGGAAGTGCTGTGGGACGTTAAGTGGAGGCAGGTTGAATTCATTGTTCTATACTAGGGCAACTAAAAGACCCTGGACATCTCTGAATTAATAGGGTACGTACCAGACTCACAGCCTTACCATCTCATATATATCATATGGCGATTGCCACGCTCCATAATCGTCAACATAATGACGGCGTGAGTGTTCATAAGGAAGAAGATAACCAGCGTTCATACAATCTGGAACAGGTGGCAACACAAGGCAGCCCATATTCTGCCGAGCCTTGAAAAACCTGAAACAGTGGTGAACTTTTACACAGGATATTCACCATGATCTAACAAGATAACAGATAAGCCCATTTCAAAAATTGCGAAGTAAAAATAGGAAAGGCAATCAAATGAACGTTCAGTGCTTCAAAACTTCAGAATTTCCTCAAAAGTTAAGACCTTCGAGATTATACAACGATCAGTTCAGCAAGAAACAACTTCACCAGAAATTAGATAAGATTTTTCTCACATCATGTAAAAGTAGGAATAGGAGTTAGGAAGAGTCGAAGTAACAGCTCAATAACTTCCCAACAACTTAGATGAGATTCACAGGACCCCAAAGGCGGGACCTTTTAATATAAGTTCAGGACATGCCAAAAAAACAAGTTTTATTTATATTCAGAACAGACCAGAGCACTAAGACAATGAATGGATGCAAGACGCAATGAAGTTGACAGCTTCACCATCCGTCCCTTCTTGCCCATTTTGATGAAATTCACAGGCCTCAAGAGAAGAGAGGTCTTTTCAAATATTGTCAACTATGCAGCTAAGTAACAAAGATGGATGATTGGGGCTTTATGTCCTGTATTTATGGACTTGGAAGGCTAATTAGGACAGGAGGACATGGCAATGAGGTGAAGGATGATTGAAACAGCCGTCCAAAATAGGCCCAGGTGACCTGGCAAAATCTGGATTCGAACCCTGGACCCAGCGATTGGCAGTCAAGCACGCTACCACTAGACCAACCCCCCCCCCCCCTCAAATAAGCAAAGAAAGAAAATTGTACATATATATATATATACATAAATTTATTCTATATGCGACAAATCTGCGTATTGATATACAACATAATGATCAATATCTAATAAAATACGATATTTAACATACATAAAAGGATGAAAAGCATTTTAAAACACATTCGTAGCAGCATGAAGAAGAAACGACTATGAAATCAAAAATGATAAAGCACGTAAAAAATATTCAGGTATCACGAAAAA
The DNA here is from genome assembly GCA_026936325.1 of Platynereis dumerilii. Taxonomy (NCBI): domain Eukaryota; kingdom Metazoa; phylum Annelida; class Polychaeta; order Phyllodocida; family Nereididae; genus Platynereis; species Platynereis dumerilii. The sequence continues at coordinate 4,996,967 of JAPTHN010000009.1, forward strand.
TCTACACCGTTTATGTGCAATTTTTGTCATAATCACTTTGTGAATTATGCTAACAATGACTTGAATGATGATTTGAAAGATTATTGAATTTAGGTACAAGTGGAATTCTATGAAAGATGAGAGAAATGAAAAGAAAATTAAGCGACAGTTATGAATGGCACATGACTAATAATTTAAAAGATGTCGATATCATCCGGGGCGTCCAGGTCTCTGTATTCTATGATACTTCGGGGATCCTGCCGTCTCCTGCAATTAAACAAGATTTAAGCTATTATGTCAGCATATTTAACTAAATTTAAAACTTTTCTATTGATATTACTGTGTAAACTTATATATTTTACTTGTATCTAACATATTCTAGCTAGAGTGAGCGAGTTTATGTTTTACGTCCCATGAGCACCAAATTGCACAATGAAAAGAGGAATACAAGAACAAGATGGATTGATGATTGGGCTTCACGTCCTGTATTTATGCACTTGGCAGGCTAATTAGGACAGGAAAAGGACACAACAATGAGGCGAAGGATGATTGAAACAGCCGTCCAACATAGCCCAGGTGACCAGGCAAGAGCTGGATTCGAACCCGGGACCCAGCGATTGGAGGTCCAGCACGCTACCACTAGACCAACCCTCCCCCCCAATTGCACAATAAAAAGAGGAATGAAAGAACAAGGATGGATAGATGTTTGGGGTTTTACGTCCTGTATTTATGCAACTTGGTAGGCTAATTAGGACAGGACAAGGAGGCAAAGGATGATTGAAACAGCCGTCAACATAGGCCCAGGGGACCCTGCAAGAGCTGGATTCGAACCTGGGACCCAGCGATTGGCAGTCCAGCACGCTACCACTAGACCAACCCTCCCCCCCAATTGCACAATAAAAAGAGGAATGAAAGAACAAGGATGGATAGATGTTTGGGGTTTTACGTCCTGTATTTATGCAACTTGGTAGGCTAATTAGGACAGGACAAGGAGGCAAAGGATGATTGAAACAGCCGTCAACATAGGCCCAGGGGACCCTGCAAGAGCTGGATTCGAACCCTGGACCCAGCGATTGGCGGTCCAGCATGCTACCACTAGACCAACCCTCCCCCCCAATTGCACAATAAAAAGAGGAATGAAAGAAAAAGGATGGATAGATGTTTGGGGCTTTACGTCCTGTATTTACGCACTTGGTAGGCTAATCAGGACAGGGGGAGGACACGGCAATGAGGCAAAGGATGATTGAAACAGCCGTCCAACATACGCCCAGGTGACCCGTCAGGAGCAGGTTTCGAACCCTGGACCCAGCGATTGGCAGCCCAGCACGCTAGACCAACCCTTGCCCCTTGCTGATGGATGGATGTTTGGGCTTCACGTCCTGTATTTATGCACTTGGTAGGCTTATAAGGACAGGAGGAGGACACGGCAATGAGGCGAAGGATGATTGAAACAGCCGTCCCCCTCCCCCCCTGCAAGAACAAGGAGTCGTCTATATTTTCTGTGAGTAAATCACAGTAATGCCAGCGACGCAAAATGATCTATTGAACTTACCCGTCTCTCATTTGTCTCGGAGGCTGCTGATATCTGTCTCTCCTTTGATCTCCTCTGTCGTAACCCCCTCGGTCGTAACCCCTTCCTTGGTTGCCTTGGTAACCACCTCCTGTAAAAAAAATACCAACATTCAGAATGACAACAAACAAACAAGAAATAATTCAAGAGTGATTATGAAGTAAGTATGGGTGGTGCAGCCCTCTAAGGCTAGTTCTTGGTTCTTGCTGCCTCAATATCAAACAATTTGACGAGGTCTTGAGTTACACATAAACTAGTTGCTGGTGGGCAGATGGTAGCTAATGATCTAGTTTAGGGAATGGTTCAGCAGTTTTGTGACTTGGCCAGATCACCTGAAGGTCCTGGGTTAGATCTCACAAATATGATCAATTAACAGGATGTAGTTACAATAGATGTATGGACGGATGATTATCGCCTTAAGTCCTGTATTTATGTACTTGGTAGGCTATAAGGAGGAGGAGGACACGGCAATGAAGCGAAGGATGATTGAAACAGTTGTCCAACGTAGGCATAGGCGACCCGACAACAGCTGGTTTCTAACCACGGATTCGGTGATTTGCGGACTAGCATGCAATCTCTCCCCTCTTCAGGATGTAGTTAGAAATATGATCAATTAACTGGACATAGATGTGGTGGGGTTAAGTGAGGCAAAATGAGGTATTGATGACCAGTTACACCAATCAACCACACGTCCTGTAATTCCCAATGATTAAGCACAAAAAGGCAGGCAGGGAACACTGCATTTAGGGGAGAAGCACTGCTCTATTTTGGCACAGGATGAAACATCTGTCTAGCATGATTGACCAGACAAGGAGTCAATCCCAGCTCCAAGAGATTAGCCGCTGAGTGGGCTACCAGAGCTCAGCCCTGGACCTAATCTTAATTAAATGTGAACACTTGACAGAGCCAAGACAAGGATAACATATATACTGGAGTGAATTTGTTACAGAAATTTGAGACAACATCTAGGTCGTGTGAAGGCGCAAGGAGACTCACCATTGCGGCGTGCTCCTGCAGGTTCGAGTCCACGGCAAATATGAAATTGCAAGCGCACATCATTAAATTTCAATGATCTTATATTTAAATAATCACACAAATTCATCAAAAACTTCCACCATTTAATGTATATATATTGATAAATATAGAAGTTAAAATTCAGCCACCACATAAATTTAAGTGCACAAGTGGTTTCAATCTCAGTGAATTACAAGAAATATAAAATCAGTTTAATAACCATGATATTATGCATCAATCGCCAAATAAATATGAATGACCAAGGGCACATATAAATGAAGTGCAAGCCAAAAATTATTTAGTGCTGGCCAAAATTTTTCAGGTCAGTAAGTGGAAATTTAATGATGCGTGCAACTGCAAGAACACATCCTATTGGTGGTTTCCAATTAGTAATCATGATTTTTAAAACTTTTGATATAAATATAAGTTGGGCACACAATGGCATGTATTGGACTCTTAGACATATAAAGAATGACATTAAAAAAATCTACTAATCTACAAATTTAAATGGCAAAAACAAGAGACATGAAAATCTATAGGATGATTGGGGCTTTAGGTCCTGTATTTATGCACTTGGTAGGCTAATTAGGACAGGAGGAGGACATGCATTAATTCATCGGGGCGCCACACAATAAGTTTATATGGAAATCACTTGCAATACAAAGAAAATAGTAACACCCCACATTATATGCAAAACTAACAATTCGAGACATACAGCAGCCCTTGCATAATTGATACAAAGGCTGGTTACAAGATAAAGCTTGCAGTATGAGACAGCTAAGTTCGACAGTTTTTCAAAATCCAACACCACAATTACAGTTACAATTAAAACATGAAAAGATAATTTACCTCCTCGTCCTGATCCAGGCGAATATGAAAGAAAAGAAATAAATTAAGAATTATCAAAATAACGTAACACCCGTCCTATCATTTGGATTAGGTGCCGGTGGACAATGGAATGATGAGATGTGCAATTAATAGTTTTTTTGCATTAAAAATTGTGGATTAAGTCATATTTTGATAGAATTTTGATTAAAATTGGTTCTTTATGGAGGTGGGTAGACTTTTATTGAGGGGAGTGCTGTTAAAACACAATACACAGTAGGCACTGCAATTTGAGAATAACCTAAACCCTGAATAATAAACTACAGTTTGTAAAGTAATAGCAGCAGACAATTTTTTTGACACTAGGGACGCTGCAGTCAAGTTTTGGCGTCATCTCTTGTGACGTCATAACATTGCAATGGTTTTGCTACATTGCAGTGTCACGAAATCTTGCCAGACGCAAACAAGCCGACTGCAATGTTATTCTAAAGGGAGCGAAAAAAATCTTATCAAATCAATCTGGAAATGTACTACAATTATTCCAAAACTGATACCATTGAGGTGAGTGTTTGAATTTTGCCTGTACACGGCCCATACGTTGAGCTATCCAGCCAAACGTTTGTCCTCTGCTTTACATTACGAAGAGCAAGCAATCATTCCAAAATATTCAGTCACAATTTAGCCAGCCATATCAGACTTGGAATTTTTCAATCAAAATATTTAGGTTGCTATGGAAACTGACCTTGGTAACCACCTCCTCCCATCGATCCACCTCCTCCTCCTCTCTCTCCTCCACCACCTCCTCCTCTGTGGTAACCTCCACTCTGGTAACCTCCCTGGTTATTTGAGTAATTTGAGGTGCTCTGTGAACTGTAGCTGTAAAGCAGTAAAAAAAAATTATTCCATGCAATTATAAGTCGTAATCACTGACCAATGGATGGTGGATGGATGATTTTGACTTTGCAACCTGTATTTGTGACCTGCTCCACCAAAATGAGTTCAAAGTGGGCAATTTAGATTTCCCAAAAATGTGCAAAATGTGTCAAAAGTCACATTTTGATCTTTTTTAGCTGTTGCCATGTTTTAGCAAAAGCCATTTTCTTTGAATAATTAAAACCATTTTTACCAGAAATTTATCTTAAATTATTTAAATTGGATGTCCTTCTTGATTTTCTCAGTGCTTTCATTGCAATGGCGGGAAATTCAAATTCCATTTTCTCAAAGTATGTTGTTTCGCATCACCAATGTTTGAGGTATCATACGTTCTGATTGGATGGATATATCAAAACATATGAACCATCATTTTAAAGCCTAATTCTTGTAGAATAAAGTTATTTCCACAACTAAATATCATAAGAGGCCGACTTTGAACCCATTTGAACTATTAAATGCAGATATGACGCCACAGCAATCACTGATAATACTCATAAGGCCTATTTGAATAAAGCACAATTTGACGACCTTGCTCTTTCAAAGCTCATAACCTTTAAGAATATTTCTTAATAAAGCAATTTTTAACAACCATTTCCAAAGTAATTATGTGAACCGCATGACTCAAGGAGTGTAATTTCCTTTGTGTAAATTTCTTCAAATAACTACCCTATTGCTAGGCGCACAGTTCTATACAAAGGTCCAAGAACTTCCCATATTCGGATGCCTCGGTCAAAAATTTCACATTTTGCAAGAATCTGCAAGATTTAATATTTTAAGTTACTGACAAATCTTTAGTTTCCTCTGTGTCAAGTTTCCTACATACCCGGATTCTGATCTGCTTGCAGATGACGCACTACTTGCTCCCGGTTTGCTTCCCGGATGTTCCGGTAAGCTCGGTCTTTTAGGATCCAGTAAGAAATTGTTGAAGAAAGCAACCTGAAACAAAAAATTTTCAAAAGTTTATAAAAATTAACTTAATTTCAGCCATAATATTTAGCCAAAAAATACTTTCTCTTCTTATTGTCATTTATAGCTTGTTGGTGTTTTGTTTACATGCGTAGACTCAAATAAAGCTTCATTCCATTCAATTCTTGTATACAATCAAATGATTGTCGGGGGAGTCAAGGGGCCAATTTCTGAGCCTTTGACCTGGTCAAAAACGCAATTCCAAAATTGATACTTCTCAATTTCAGTGACAGAATGGCAGCACTGTAGCCTACAGTAGGAAACCTTAACCTTAAACATGGTATTAACTCAATTGGTGAAATCGGGCCATAGGCTCCATCTGAAAACATTGTGAAGTGAGATGGATGACTGGGGCTTTACATCCTGTATTTATGCACTTTCTAGGCTAATTAGGACAGGAGGACGACATGGCAATGAGGTGAAGGATGATTGAAACAACAGTCCAACATAGGCCTAGGTGACCCGGCAAGAGCTGGATTCGAACCCTGGACCCAGCGATTGGCAGTCCAGTACGCTACCACTAGACCAACCCTCCCCCCTCATTGTGAAGTGAGCAAAATTGATTTAAATTCACTTTCTTGGATTACCTAACTAGATATCAGATTCTACTTCATCAATACAACAATTTAGTAGTTTTACACAACCAACAATAGTTACAATACACACCTCTTTCTTCACTTCGTCAATCTTCTCCACGTGTTTGTTGAAGATGTGTTTCCGCACAAAAGCGGGACCTTTGAACTTCTTCCCGGACAACGGACACAGCCACTTGTCCTTCCCTAACTCTTGGGTGTTTGCTGCCACAAATTTCTCCACTTCAGTGATAAAGAGTTAAGGAATAAATCAAAGACAAATTGGCGATACTGGTGTAACATATGTGGGACTCCTGCTTTCTCATTCCATCACCATAGTTATGGAGCTTATAAAACATCTTACTCTGGTAGGGCATACAATATCAAATTCAACAAGTAAGACTGTACAATTTCTTAACTATACAACAGGGGCTTTACGTCCTGTATTTACGCACTTGGTAAGATAATTAGGACAGGAAGAGCTTTAGAGGACAATTAGGTAAGGGATGATTGAAACTGCTGTCCAACATAAGATCAGGAGGTGATCCAGCCAGAGCTTAATTTGACTCCATGACTCAGCGATTAGAAGCCAACTGAAGTGAACCGCCAAGAATGGAAATCAAACCTGGGACCAGCAATTGGCATCCATGTGCGTTACCAACTGAGCCTACCCTCCCCATACAATCAGTTAGGAAAGAGGGAGTGAGTGAGTTAGTGTTTTACACCCCATCAGCACCGGTGTGGGCTATCCAGAGGCAAAGTTAGGAAAGAAAGGTGCCAGAGAACACAATATGTAATGTAATGAGCATTCCAAAAATCTTTGAAAATTATTTGTGGAAATCTGACCCGACATGGGGGCTCCTGTCTCTTGATATGTTTCAGTTCATTCAAAAAAGGATATGCATCGGAATCTTTGAGTCCCATCTTGACGGCTTCGTCCTTTTCAAGAATAAGTTTGATGTTTGTCAATCCGTTGACTTTCTGCTCGAAGCTGTTCAAGTAGTCGTTCACTGAAAAAGATAATGTTGAGAATTTCATAATGATGCACTACAAACTTAACTTCAGCTGCACAGACAACAAAAACATAAGTATGGGTTGAGCTAAAGACCTAGGCCTAACATTGACCAGATATACTTCCATACAAAATGACTCAATCTAATGATACTTCTTTTCAGAGATTTCCAGCTTATATAACCCAAATTCCATTATATTACGCTGCATGATGTATTACAATGCAAAGTGAATTTTCTAATTTCTGTATATGAGAATTAACATGTTGGGTCTAATAATCTCTTAAATTATCTAATAAAATATTTGGCATTAAAAATTGGTAGATTCAGTAAACTACTCTAAAGTCGCTGAGATGTTAACAATATCATAACAAGAATCCATGGATTCAAAACCGGCCTTTGGCGATTATATATTCGGGATTGAAATCATGAACAGGGGGATTTATACATTATTACATGGATTGTTTTGTATTGAGCAGTTATTGCCAGACTGATAGTGTTAGCTGCAAGCCATAATAACTTGGTGGGGAACCTCTTAGCAAATGCCTATACCATATTTCAGAATTGTAAGTGAACTACTTAAGTCACAGTGGGCACTTCAAAATATGGTATCCATTTTGGCAGCCATCTTGGAAATTTTCTCATAATTTATGAGGGAACCCCTAAGCAAATCCCCAAACCAAATAATAAAGTCGCAGTGGGCAATTCAAAGTGAACCCCTATACCAAATTGCATAAATCTAGGTGAAATACTAAAGTCACAGTGGGCAATTCAAAATAGCGTGGCCATTTCGGCAGCCATCTTGGATTTTTCGAAAAATTTCTGAGGGGAACCCCTAAGTGAATCCCTATACCAATTAGCATAAATCTAAGTGAAATACTAAAGTCACAGTGGGCAATTCAGAACATCCATTTTGGCAGCAACCTTGGATTTTTCCAAAAATTTTGAGGGAACCCCTAAGTAAATCCCTGTACCAAGGTTCATAAATCTAAGGGCAATACCAAAGTCACAGTGGGTATTTTAAAATATGGTGGCCATTTTGGCAGCCATCTTGGATTTTTCCAATTTTTTTGAGGGGAACCCCTAAGTGAATCCCTGTACCAAGTTTCATAAATCTAAGTGAAATACTATGGTCACAGTGGGCAATTCAAAATATGGTGGCCATTTTGGCAGCCATCTTGGGTTTTTCCAAAAAATTTTGACGGACACCCCAAAGTGAATCCCTATCCCAAATTTCATACATCCAAGTGAAATACTAACAGCCTTAAAACTCGATCTGACCTTTCACAAGGCATGCGGGCCGGTAAAAACTGGTATACAGGACCGACAGAATTTTTACAGGCCCGTTTATTTGTGGTGTCAAGCGTCTTTTTGCAACCTTTTCTGCAGACTACAATTAAAACACCACTTTAGTTTACAGTCTGTAAAACTGATATCCAAACAGAGTGGGCTGTTGCACTGTGAAAATGGCACTTCGTGAATCATCATATTGATGATTTGTCACGATAATTTTACTCTAAGATCAGTCACATGACAAATAAAAAAAAAGCCTTCTCTTCATCATGACTAATCAAACAGCCTCTATGTTTCCTATGGATGTTAAATTTGGGAAGATGACACTTCATCAGTTATTATGACTCACAGTCACAGAGTGCCAAAATCTGTGGGAAGCAACACTTATTTTATGCATATCAAATTTACAGGCTGTAATGATAAAGTTTGTCAAAGTATACTGTCAGAATGAGAAATGCACTGATGAAGGCCCTGGTCTCTTGGGGGAGTTAGTGGATGGGTGTTGATAGACATTGCTCGCAGGAATAATTTGGTACATAACTACATCATAGCACTGTACAGAAAGCTGGTGAAGAAGTAGACAATGCCAAGTGTTATACAAACATAATGATCCACTGAGCAACCATGCTTCATCTAGGCATGAACAACTATTTTAAAACACAAGAACTGAAATGGTTTGACTCTAACAGTGCTTTGGAATTATAACCAATCCTGACACAGGGGCACCTTCTCCAATGAGGCTCACAGGCCCACTGCTGGCTGCAGCTGTTCATTGCACCTGTAACCATGGTAACCCCTTACAGCTAACTGAATCCCCCATTCATAATGGGCAGGTCCATATCTGTCATTGGCCCCCATTGCTCACTGGGTTGCAGCACTGTGTTCAGAGGGGCAAGGAAAGTGGACAAGTGGACAAGTGGACAAGAGTCCCATTTCACCAAAAATCTGTTTAAGCCCTCCTCTATTACCGGCCTTTGGCCGGTAAAAAACTATATGAATTTTGACTCTGACTCCTCTGAACCATGTTTGACCTGAACAACCCAGGACTCAGCGAAGAAAATTACACCCAAGTTCCACCCATGACATACCTTCAGCTTGAGTCATCTTGACAGGTGGCACAGGACCTCTTGCGTGGATAATACCACACCTGTGGGGCATCTCATCTTCATTGGGGTACTCCACCGCACTGTAGAAGTCAAAGGAGTGCACAATTCGCAGGTACAGGATCATCCTGTCCAACACCTGTGCAAAAAGAAAGATACAATGATAATTTTATCAATTTAATTAATAATTTCATCAATTTACTTTATTCCAGATCCCCAGTGTACACAGAACAGTGGCATACTTTTCTCAGTAGAAATGGGAGGAAAAGAGGACCCTTTTGGGTTTCTTAACCAAGTCCGAAATAAACAGATGGATATTCATCAATGATTGGGGCTTTATGTCCTGTATTTCTTTATGCACTAGGTAGGCTAATTAGGTCAGGCGCAGCGCAGCAAAGAGGATCCGATCAATGGATGATTGGGGCTTTACATCCCGTATTTATGCACTCTTGTTGCCTAATTAGGTCAGGAGCAGGTGTAGCGAAGAGGATAGGATGATTGAGAATTTACGTCCTGCATACTTTTCATGCACTCCAGAAGACAAATTACGACAGGACTAGGAAACAAGGAAGAGATGAACGATAGAAACTGCTATCCAATAATGGTCCAGGTGACCTGGATAGTAGGGGACTAGGGGTGTCACGATGCACCTATCCCACGACACAATACATACCTCGATACTGAGGTCACAATACGATACACGATACAATATTCTGCAGATAGCCACAAATTGCTTTCTAGCAGATAGAAATTCCATTTCCACAAGGGGGGCAGTGTGGTGCACTGTACAGAAACTTTTCTTGGGTGCATATTTTTGAGACCCCTTTTCCTTCGAGGGAAAGAAGATGGCAAAATGTGACAAACTTGATAGTTGTTTAAGGTGTTTTTCTGGTGTTTTTTAAATAAAGTGAGTATCGAGATACCAGGCCCATGATACGATTATGTGTATCGTAAAAGCCAAATATCGCGATATATCGTTGTATCGAAATTTCGTGACACCCCTACCGGATAGAGCATGGATCACGTTTCTAAAATTACCGTATTATCTGTATTAAAAGCACATCCATTAATAAAAGCCCAACCCCTCCATAAATAACCAATTTAAAAAAAAATTCCATCAAATAGTCACTTTATCCAAAGTTTTTAATACAAACAACGTAATTGCCCATCTCATCATTACTTCTGCCCGCCAGGCGCCTAATACAAACAATAGGGTACTCCATCTTTTTATTTCTTACCTTAATGAATTTCATCAACTCCTCATCTCTGTCGACTGTGAAGTCTCCTTCTTTATCTTCTTCCTTCACTTTCAGTCCTAATAATTCTTCTTCTTCGTAATCTCCTTCTTCCACCAAGTAATCTGTGATGTTCTTCAACACGGGGTTCTTTGATTGGAGTCCTATCGAGATCTGAAGAAAAGAGAGAGATGGATGATTGGGGCTCTACATACTGTATTTATGCACTTGGTAGGCTAATTAGGACAGGAGGAAGACATGGCAATGATGCGAAGGATGATTGAAAGAGCTGTCCAACATAGGCCCAGGTGAGCTGAATTCGAACCCTGGGCCCAGCGATTGGCAGTCCAGCACGCTACCACTACACCAACCCTCCCCTAGAAAAGAAAGAGACAATGCAGTCGCAAATCTACATAAGCCAGGCATCATAACTATACACAGGCAAACCAGGAAGAAATGGAACTTACGGTGTCTTTCGAAGAGTCGCCCTTTTCTTTCTCTTTCTCCTCCCACAATCCCCATTTCCTGTCGAGGTTTTGGACGATCTTTGCCGCTAATTTGACGTCAGCCTTGATGACCTGTGAAGGAAAGGGAGAAATGAGATTTGGACCTTGTGCCGTCAACTTTATGCAATATGGAAGGCTAACTAAGACAGAAGACAAAGCAACGGATACATGTACAGTATCTTCAATTCTCCTAAAGTCGAATATTTTAACTTTTAAAGCATGAAATACGAACTCAACTTTGTGTGTTGGCTCACTTTTGAATACTTACTTGCGGATAGTTAGTGACTCCATTGACTGGTCTGACTTTCAGTTTTAATTCTCTGTTCACGATTGCTCCCATCTCACAATCTCTCAACTGCAAAGAAAACGTCGGGATCATTTACATCGCATGTATTGAAATTGTGAAAAGATGCCACCATTTTTCAAAATGTTATGAGCTATCACAAAGCAGAGTAACCTCAACAATGACTAATTGACTTTCTTCTATGAATAAATCATGTAATTGCACAGTTGTCACCAAGATAAAAAATATCATCCAATATCCTCAACATTCCTAAGATAGTATCCGATATTGAACTTGAGTGCAGCATAATTCTTAACTTTTTAATATGAATTTTTTTAAATGAATTGCCAAATTTTAAGGGGTAAAAAAATACTTTGATGATTTCGCATCAAATCTGTGACACCAAATTCAATGACTTTGTGAAAATTTACATAATTCCATGGCTAACTGTGACTACAAAATTTTCCATGGCTTTCTATTCAATGAAGCATACAATTAGATTAACATATTAAGGTTTCTTAAGGAAATACCAGCTTTAGAAATAGTTGAGTGAAAATATTTCGAAATCATTTTAACTCTTTCAAAATTTTGCACAAATCCTTTAATTACTTACTCTGATATTATTGAGGTTCCAGCAGATGTCTTTAATGTTCACAGTCCTTTCAAAAGTGACCCATCCCCTTCGCAGGAACCTTCTCTCCGGTTGGGGGTCTTGAAGAGCGACTCGCATGAAGCCAGGGTACCTTTTGCACATCTGGAAGAAAACAAATGTCGTTAGTGACATTACAATAATTCATTGAGTGCTCAAAATAGATCAAGTGTGATAATATACATATACATATTATACAATTATACAATGCTGTAATAATGCTCCAGAGCTGCGGACATAAGATGTTTGTGAAAATTCTCCCGAGATCAAGTTATGAAACCTTCTCATAAATTTTGAAGAATGACAAAATTATTTTTATTTCACATCACAGATCTATTTATAATGCCACATTAAAATGTACGTGCATTTATTCATTAAACATTACTTCTAATCATAAGCAAAGGATAAAAACACTGTGGTCCGTCTCAAAAATCAAGCCGACACTGTTCCCATAGATGAGAACTTTTAAAACAAGTTCTTATAAAATTTTCAACTACACAAAAGTTGCTTGAAATAACATTTATTATCAAATGTACACTCAACTTTCTAATAACAACACAGGATGTTTTTCAACTTACAGCTTCAACTTCTTGTCTGGTGATTGTCGGAGCGAGATTTCTCAAGAAAATGGAGCACGTTCTGTGTAATGCTTTAGGACGAGGCTCATCATTGTCAAACCGCGCCGCGTCCCTTTCTTTCTCTTCTTTGCTGCGTTCTGCAAGGTAGAATAAAGATTATCAGAAAAGAAAAAGATTCACAAATTCTCATAACATTCAAAGATTTCTATTCAACAATTTTTTAGTAAAGCGGGTTTTACTGGACAGCGAAATGTCACAACTGTTAAGCTTATTAAAAATGTTCCCTAATCTGGATAAAGAAACAGCAGTAATTACTGGAGCGCCTTCCTTTACAGTGGGTACTACCTGCCCAGGGAGTATGTGTGTAAATTGAACATCCTCTGAAGAATAAGTTCTTGCTAAAATATAGGATTGATGATGGTCTTCACATCCTGTGTTCAAGCACAATGCTGGGTTAATTAGCACAGACAGAGATGGATGGATGGATGATTGGGGCTTTACGTCCTGTATTTATGCACTGGGTAGGCTAATTAGGACAGGAGGAAACGGCATTGAGGCGAAGGATGATTGAAAGAGCCGTCCAACATAGGCCCAGATCACATGGCAAGAGCTGGATTCGAGCTGGACCAAGCGATTGGCAGTCAAGCACACTACAACTAGACCAACCCTCCCTCCCTCACGGAAAGAAGAGAAGACACAGAAAGAGGAGAAGACACAGAACGAAGAGAAGACACAGAAAGAAGAGAAGACACAGAAAGAAGAGAATACACAGAAAGAGGAGTAGACACAGAAAGAAGAGATGAAACAGAAAGAAGAGAAGACAAAGAAAGAAGAGAATACAGAGAAAGAAGAGTAGACACAGAATGAAGAGAAGACACAGAAAAAAGAGAAGACACAGAAAAAAGAGAAGACACAGAAAGAAGAGAAGACACAGAAAGAAGAGAAGACACAGAAAGAAGAGAAGACACAGAAAGAAGAGAAGACACAGAAAGAAGAGAAGACACAGAATGAAGAGAAGACACAGAATGAAGAGAAGACACAGAAAGAAGAGAAGACACAGAAAGAAGAGAAGACACAGAAAGAAGAGAAGACACAGAAAGAAGAGAAGACACAGAAAGAAGAGAAGACACAGAAAGAAGAGAAGACACAGAAAGAAGAGAATACACAGAAAGAAGAGTAGACACAGAATGAAGAGAAGACACAGAATGAAGAGAAGACACAGAACGAAGAGAAGACACAGAACGAAGAGAAGACACAGAAAGAAGAGAATACACAGAAAGAAGAGAATACACACAAAGAAGAGTAGACACAGAAAGAAGAGAATACACAGAAAGAAGAGAATACACAGAAAGAAGAGAATACACAGAAAGAAGAGTAGACACAGAATGAAGAGAAGACACAGAATGAAGAGAAGACACAGAACGAAGAGAAGACACAGAAAGAAGAGAAGACACAGAAAGAAGAGAATACACAGAAAGAAGAGTAGACACAGAAAGAAGAGAATACACAGAAAGAAGAGAATACACAGAAAGAAGAGAATACACAGAAAGAAGAGTAGACACAGAATGAAGAGAAGACACAGAATGAAGAGAAGACACAGAACGAAGAGAAGACACAGAAAGAAGAGAAGACACAGAAAGAAGAGAATACACAGAAAGAAGAGAATACACAGAAAGAAGAGAATACACAGAAAGAAGAGTAGACACAGAAAGAAGAGATGACACAGAAAGAAGAGAAGACAAAGAAAGAAGAGAATACACAGAAAGAAGAGAATACACAGAAAGAAGAGTAGACACAGAAAGAAGAGAAGACACAGAATGAAGAGAAGACACAGAACGAAGAGAAGACACAGAAAGAAGAGAAGACACAGAAAGAAGAGAATACACAGAAAGAAGAGTAGACACAGAAAGGAGAGATGACACAGAAAGAAGAGAAGACAAAGAAAGAAGAGAATACACAGAAAGAAGAGTAGACACAGAATGAAGAGAAGACACAGAAAAAAGAGAAGACACAGAAAGAAGAGAAGACACAGAAAGAAGAGAAGACAAAGAAAGAAGAGAATACACAGAAAGAAGAGTAGACACAGAATGAAGAGAAGACACAGAAAAAAGAGAAGACACAGAAAGAAGAGAAGACACAGAAAGAAGAGAATACACAGAAAGAAGAGAATACACAGAAAGAAGAGAATACACAGAAAGAAGAGACGACACAGAAAGAAGAGAAGACACAGAAAGAAGAGAAGACACAGAAAGAAGAGAAGACACAGAAAGAAGAGAATACACAGAAAGAAGAGAATACACAGAAAGAAGAGAATACACAGAAAGAAGAGAAGACACAGAAAGAAGAGAAGACACAGAATGAAGAGAAGACACAGAATGAAGAGAAGACACAGAATGAAGAGAAGACACAGAACGAAGAGAAGACACAGAAAGAAGAGAAGACACAGAAAGAAGAGAATACACAGAAAGAAGAGTAGACACAGAAAGAAGAGAATACACAGAAAGAAGAGAATACACAGAAAGAAGAGAATACACAGAAAGAAGAGTAGACACAGAATGAAGAGAAGACACAGAATGAAGAGAATACACAGAACGAAGAGAAGACACAGAAAGAAGAGAAGACACAGAAAGAAGAGAATACACAGAAAGAAGAGAATACACAGAAAGAAGAGTAGACACAGAATGAAGAGAAGACACAGAATGAAGAGAAGACACAGAACGAAGAGAAGACACAGAAAGAAGAGAAGACACAGAAAGAAGAGTAGACACAGAAAGAAGAGTTGACACAGAAAGAAGAGTAGACACAGAATGAAGAGAAGACACAGAATGAAGAGAAGACACAGAACGAAGAGAAGACACAGAAAGAGGAGAAGACACAGAAAGAGGAGACACAGAAAGGAGAGAAGACACAGAAAGAAGAAAAGACACAGAAAGAAGAGTAGACACAGAAAGAAGAGAAGACAAAGAAAGAAGAGAAGACAGCAATGAGCCAAAGGATGATTGTAACTGCTGTCAAACAGGTGACTCGGCATGAGTCGGCATGAGCCTGAATCAAACCAGGGACCAAGCAACTGGAAGTCCAAAAATTCAGGTCCTACCACCTGAGCTAACAACCCCATCATTTTCTAGCTTGAAGGACAACAATAGGATAATTACCTCCGGCAGCGTCCTCTCCTTCCAACTCTCCTGGTTCCTCTTTGTCCTCTCCTTCTTCAACAGAGTGGTCTTTGTTATGACGACCTGAAAATCGAAAATCAAATAATGTCAATGTCAATGCCAGTGCTGCCATCTCATGTGAACACTCTCTGGACTACAAGAAGATTAATCAGAATTACAGTCAAACTTCACTTACAGGTAAGTTCGTTTAACTTATAAATTAACTGATGCAGCTAAATGAATAATTGAGGTTTGAAAAGAGGTAAAAAACTTTGAAAATTTCCTTTGTGGCTTCATCAAGGTCAATGAGTCCATCTTTTCATTCTCAGTATAAGAATAAATTTAATTGTTTAAATACATACAGACGATCTTGTAAAAGTATCACACTAGGTGAAAATGCCAGATTTTAAGAAATTATCCAAGTTGAAAATTTTTCAATTACTAGAATCATATGATTGGCAAAGTATTACATTATCTAGATTGTAGAATTTCAAAAACTGAAATTCGTCAGAAAAATAAATTGTCTATCTACCTTTCTTAGGTGAATCCTCATCGTCAGATCCACTGTCAGAGTCTGAGCCACTGTCACTGCCGCTGTCCGACCCAGAGTTAGAGCGTTTCCTCTTCTTCCCTTTCTTCGTGTCTTCTTCTTTTTCTTCTTCCATTTTCTCTTTCTCTGTTGATTCTGGTTCTTCTTTCTTCTCTTCTTCCGGTTTTTCTTCCTCTTCTGGTTTGGGCTGGAAATAAAACAATAAAATAATTGAGAAAGCTACTAAAGTCATTAAAACTGAAGTGTGAATTGCGTTGACAATATGATACGTCAGAAATTTGCAAATATACGAGGTACACAAAACGAGGTACAGAAAAAGAAGAGTACATATGACATCTTCAAATTTCTTTGATTGTCACAAATTTGCAAAGGACACGACAAACCTATCAACTTTTCAGGGCGCCCACCCAACATCGCACAAAATATTATAGGAATATAGGAATTTTTATGCGGTAAAATATAGGAAATTATAGGAGGATTCCACCTCTTTTAACAGGACAATATAGGAATAACTCGGCAGCGAAACCATCGGCAAATCGCGGAATCGATTCCTCCATAAGCCAAAAACTTCATGTCGCGGACAAAACTTGCCTAAAACTACATATATATCGGGTGAAAAAAGATACTAAAACTTTGTATTGCACACATAATAGCGCATAAACGCGTGAAATATCTAGAAAACTTCAAAAATATAGGAATTTTTCCAAAATATAGGAAATTATAGGGGGCCAAATAAAAAAAAAAGAATTATTAGTAATTTAGGAAGAGTGGGCACCCTGGGGTAACTCACCTCTTCAGCTTCCTTCTTTTTCTCTTCTTCCTTTTCTTCTTCTTCTTCTTTCTCATTCTTTTCCTCTCCTTCCTCCATTTCTCCTTCTTCAGCTTTAGTTCCGTTTTCTTCTGTTTCTGTCCTGAAAATTTGAAAAAGTTACTTTCCGTCAACAAGGGTGGGCGGTCATAGGGCTTTACGTCCTGTAATTATCGATTATTGCACTGACTAGGTCTAATGGAAGAGAACAGGCAGGGACTACGGTAAGGGAAAGGGACATTAGTTTTCCGCTTCAAATTTGACCAAATTCCATTTTTGCAAAATGGAAATTCCAGTTTTGCAAAATGTAAATTCCGTTTTTTACCGGATTCCGCATTTTCAGTCCGCCTTGACTGCATTTTACGTCCTCCTGGTCCGCATTTAATGTTTAGCGCCAACACAAAATGGCGGCTGTCACACTTCCTGTTGTATTTTGGTCACATTTCTTGACCAAAATCGTTAATACAACAAGTTTTTCATCAAAGATTGCATGTGCTGAGGATACTATAGCACCAGATTGAAACATCCAGGCAGTGGCAAGCACTTTATATCGAAATTTAGGCCTTTTCTGCTCCTTGAGTGATAATATGAGTACTTTATTGTGAAATTGTCAATTCTGTTACAGACAGTCAATTCGGTTTCAGCTAGTTCCGTGAATTCCATCCGTTTTCGGCAATCGCAGAAAACTAATGTCCCTAGGTAAGGAGCACTCCTTGCACAGTATATTTTGAGGTGGGTGCATAGGTGATAGGGCTTTAAGTCCCGATTTTTACACGGACTAGGGTCTGACAATACGATGAGCAAGGACAACAGTGTCATTAGCCAAGGTGCTCTTTATGACACAAGAACGAACATCGGTCCAACATAGTCATTAGTCAACTGGCTTCTGTAATGGTAGTGAATTTCACATGAAAATTTCTGCATGGGTTTTTCTGTCTGCTGGCGAACAACAAGGGTATTACAGTTCATCAGATTTCGATGTAAATACTGTTCGTCTCAGCATAGCGTCACCTGTTTCTCATTACGGGTAAGTCACAGCAGTCCACTAGATCAGGGTACCCTCTGAAATTTGACTAGCAAATTCCCTGCATTTTCCCTGAATTTCCCTGCTTCACCAGATGTTTTCCCTGGCTTTATTCGGCCTTATTGTCATGTCATCGCCACTAATTGGAAACCAACTAGAATTCGTGTCGCAAGCGGAACGTACGGGAGTTTCGCCGCACGCAGGTAGATATCGATGTAAAAGACTCGAGAGAGTGTCGCAGCGAGACTCACGCAGATCTCGAGGAAAACAAGAAATTCTGCTGTCAATGCATGATTGGGAAAACAGTGAAATCCAACATTCCTTTAGATCTGCAGGATTTCAGCTGAAGTACAGCAATCTCGTAGATTTGTGAGACCTTAAACAAGTCCTTCAGATTCGCAGGACAAGTCGGTGGGAAACTCAGTGCCTTGTTTTGCAATATAGATTGAGTTACAGACTCGAGGCAGGCAATAAAATTTATGTCATCCTAGTGCTGTGTTTCTTTCACATTTCATGGATCACAATACAGATCGTTTTTATGCCATTTATAGGTCTGAAAATAAGATAACTTCGAAATAACGTGCAAACACTTTAACAGCTGCTTGTAGATAGACTTAGTATCTATCTATCTATCTATCTATCTATCTATCTATCTATCTATCTATCTACCTATCTATCTATATATCTGTCTGTCTATCTATCTATCTATCTATCTATCTATCTATCTATCCACATGTTTATCCTCCCTCCCTCCCCTCCCTTTTTTCCTTCCTACTTTCCTTTCTTTTTTCGTTCCTTCATTCATTCCTTCATCCCTTCCTTCATTCCTTCCTGCCTTCCTTCATACGATCCTTCTGTCATCCCTTCCTTCATTCTTTCTATTGAATCTGACTGCTGCTGTTGGTGCTGGTTTCATGGAGCTGCATGGTCATTTGAAATTCGCGCAAAAAAATGAACATTTTAGTTTCGTAAATAAAAATTTTAATGTCACAGAAATTTACCAAAAGTTGATGGCAGCAAGATAAAATTATATTGAGACTGTATGCTCAGTTTCAAGGTGATAGGTGAAATAGTGCGACTTCGTATATGGTCGGAGGCTGACTGAAAATTCCTCCTGCAATACAGGCTGCAAGCAGTTGTAAAAATCCGACATTGGATTTTAAAATTGGACTCTGGATTTCTTCTACTTGAAATAAGCTTTAATTTGAGCCTATTGCCAAACCTGTAGACAAAATACAGATTTTTCCTGATAAGTTTTTGTGTTTCAAATGGCTTGAATTGGTTTAAATACTGCAAATCTGCAGGCATCTTCCAGGGAAGCTACAGTCTGTCACTCTGGTACAACACTTAGGAGTAAAGGATGCGGACCAAGTAGCTGCAGACCCAGATTAATGCGGACCAGACAGATTGAAGACAAAATAGGCCTATATTTTTTAAGCAATGGCACTCAACTAGCACTGACTAAAGTGCCGTGAATAGGCTTGCCTATTTCCGCACCGTTTTTTTGGTCCACATACTTAGTATACTTGGAATGCCTGTTTATCAACTTGCTTACTAAAGTTCAGAAATAGGCTTTAATATTACTTATTTAGAAGTAATAATAATCCACTTTTTAAAAATTGTTTGGTATATATATAGTCTGAAAGTTGAATGTAGTTATGTGTGACAGAGACAACATATTCTTTTTTTTATTGGCCAATAGACCTATTTCACTGAATGTGCTGAACATTTGCCCCAAATAACTTCTAGGTAATTCCATGATTCTTAATTTGCTTTCCGCACATGGAAGATGTATGCCCATTAAACCTAAAAACACTACTTCCAAAATTTAATCTAAAAGAATTAGGAAGTTATAAAGCCTCAACAGTGCTCAAAGTTACATGAAACAATACCCATGGAAAGTGCCCTGCGTTCACGTTTCTTGAGGTTGTATAATACTATGATCTCAGGGAACAACAGGAGAGTTGCAGCAATTATTAAGGTTTTGAGCTCATCCAAAGGCAGCATTAAAGCACGTAATCTGAATTGGCATGGGGACAAACAATGCTATGATTAATTTTAGACTCAGGCTTGGAATGCTCAGAAACTGCCATAAGGGAACTTTCACTTGCGGTGCAGAGGGTTTCAAAACTGAACAATTGGACCTCACAGGAGATGAAGGACTGCATCCTCTATTTATCCTTAAATTGACATTTGGTTCCCGAATATAATTATTAATTTAATTACATTTATTGATTGTATTATTTTCAAAATACATAAAATGGTGTGATAAGCACGAATAAATGGTATATATATATATATTAAAAGGCATTAAAAATACTCCAGCTTGGAGACACCTTGGGTGGACCAATCATAGGCAAGGGCGGGAAATCTATCAGCCAATGAAATTTTAAGAGTACTGACACCAAGCACCACTTTTCCCCTAGTGTTTACTGAGAGAACCGTCCCTGAAATTAGTCTATTAGTTCAGGTACTTCCAACAGCCAATAAGAACAGATTGAGTTTCAACCAATAGGAGAGGATCATCTTTAAATATTAATATTCAGACTAAAAGTCTAAAAGAACTGTCGCACCTTGCAGCAAATATACTTTGATCAAGAAATGGAAGGGCAGTTATTCAAAAGACATGACTTAAAGTGCAATTATATTCAAATCTGGCAATCAGAAGTGGGTCTTGCAATCAATTGGATTACAGAGAGTGCCATTTATTGGCTTTGATCAAATGCAATTGAAAATACACATTCAATTGGATGGCACCTCCAGATTACAGCCTACACTTCCAATTCATGGCTTTTGAAGAGATCAATTGTCTTGACAATAAAAAAATATTTATTTTATCACAAAGATAGAATGAAACTGAATTAGTGTGATTGTACTTAATAAAGAAGAATAACAAATCCTCTTATTGTAAAAATGTGCTATTTAACATCATTTAGCATCAACAATGCACAAAAAAAGTATAGGCCAATGCATTTTCAACGAATTCTCAGAAATGAATAAATATATCTCCATGAAAAAACGAAATAATACAGTCTAAGATATGGGAATTCTAAAGAGCCTAAAATTTTAATTTTAGCCCTAACAGAAGTGTCCGAAAAACTATTGGAAAGACATGAGCCAATCATGGACCAGGTAGCATGAACCTAGGATCTTGACCAATCAGAATCCCTTTTACATTTACACCATGACTGATATATGCATTTTCAACGAATTCTCAGCAATGAATAAATATATCTCCATGAAAAAACGAAATAATATAGTCTATGAATTGAGGATTCTAAAGAGCCTAAAATTTTAATTTTAGCCCTAACAGAAGTGTCCAAAAAGCTATCAGAAAGACATGAGCCAATCATGAACCAGGTAGCATGAACCTAGGATCTTGACCAATCAGAATCCCTTTTACATTTACACCATGGCTGAGTCTGTGTGTAACACTGAGGGAGCAGTCAGTGAATGTAACTGAATTTATGAATGTTGATAAAACACTGGAATTTGTCCTTTTCCTCGAAATATTTACCAAATTACCACTTAACTTTGTCAGGTACAAGCTTAAAGACATAACAAAATTAATTTAACATGTAAGAAAGAAATTTTAAAACTTTAATTTTCCATGTCAATATGAATTACTGGCTGCTCCCGCGTGAATAAACACCCATTTGGTTGAAAACTAAAACCTTAATATTAAATAAACCAGAATCACAAGAAGCAAAAGTCATTACCACGCCTCTTTTAAGCATCATAATAGTCCCTTGAATAAAAAAAACACTTTGGAAAGTGTTCCCTTGTCTCTGACAAGCGATCCAAAAATTTCTGACAATCATACCAATCCCTGAGGGAGAGAGCTGGGAGAGACTCCCAATAACTATAAATTTAAGG
Source organism: Platynereis dumerilii (assembly GCA_026936325.1). Classification (NCBI taxonomy): domain Eukaryota; kingdom Metazoa; phylum Annelida; class Polychaeta; order Phyllodocida; family Nereididae; genus Platynereis; species Platynereis dumerilii. The sequence goes on from JAPTHN010000009.1 coordinate 5,018,896, forward strand.
GTTTTTGCTAAAAATAGAGGGCTTTTTTCATACATTAACCCAAGTAAAACCATATTTCCTGTTTTTTCCCCTGAATTTGAAGCCAAATTTCAAATTCCCTGACTTTTCCCTGCAGGGAATTTTTTTCCACCATTTTCCCTGTTTTCCCTTCCCTGTCCGGTGGGGACCCAGTAGATGCCTCTCTCTCTAATCAAGGCCAAAATGTGGTAATTATTTACCAGGAAAATTGATTAAACTCACTTAGGTTGTTCAGGTTCGGCAGCACTTTCTCCACTAGGTGTCTCTCCGTCAGGTTTGCTGTTCATCATGCTGAAATTCACGTTGTGGGTCGGGATCTCCAGAACTCTCAAGTCAAATTCATTGCCTCCTTCCATCATGATAACGGCTGAAAAATAATGAAACAACGGTTATAAGTTGAAAGAAGAGGATGGATGATTGGATGGATGATACGTTCTGTATTTCCGGGTTCCCACTCTTTTGCCCAGTTCAGATTCAAGGTTTTTTCCAGGTTTTTCAAGGCTGCCAAAACCATTTTTCAAGGTATAAACCTGCAATTCTTTCAAACTGATTTTACGCCCCGGACAGTCGTCCAAGTCCAGAATTTGTTGTACTGTTTCAATTTTGGCAAGAGAACTCCAAATTCCAGACTTTTTCCAGGGTTTTGGTGGAAATATCACATTTTCCAGGTTTTTTCCAGGCCGGGAAAAGCACAACCCAAAATTCCAGGTTTTCAAGGTTTCCCAGGTTGAGTGGGAACCCTGGACTATTTTATGCACTTGGTAGGCTAATTAGGACAGGAAGACCCGATTTGAACTTGATTTGTACCTTGGACCCAGCAATTGGCAGCCTAGCATGCTACCACTAAACCACAGAATGCACAAACTTTGTAGAATGAGTAGAAACAAGCACCTAACACTTCTATAAGACAGACTAAAAGAAATAATACACACCAGCATCCAAGAGTTTGATTAAATTGTCACTTTTGTCCAGGTCCACGGGGGCATTGTCGACCAATCCCATTTCCATAAGTTTGACAAAAACATCGGCTCTTCTCTCCAAAGCGTTCTTCAATTCCTCTTGTCTCTTCCCACATTCCTCAGGGTGGTACTTTGCCTTGAACCTGTTTAGAAAATAATTGATAATGTTAATGAATGTTAAGAAAGATAGATTGACATTATTTTTGACTGTCTAGTGTCTACTGGCCACTAAGTGGTTTTCATACATATTTTCAGAGTTTTCTTTCTGCCTCTCTCTAACAGGAATAGACAGAAAAAGAGTGAGATATATCATAATAAAAGTTGAGAAATGATTTCCAGTCTAGAGAACAAAAATTTATTCTACAGTAATGGGTATGATGATGAGGAAAGAGGAATTGCAGTCAAAATTTGAATTTTCCATGACTTTAACACTTTTTCGCTTTTCCTTGACATTCTACAACATCATTTTTCCCATGATTTTCCATGACCGAGTTAATCGTGTAGGGGGGATGGGGCCGTTGGACCATGCCCCTCCCCCCTTGGGGCCGAAATTAACATACAGGCCTCCAAGCAGCCCTCCTGAAAAAAGTAGGAGTTTGGCCAAAATAAAGTAGGATCATTAATTGTGGGTAAGTAGGAGCCCGTTTTCGGTCATATTTTGCCGAAAAACACGACAAAGGGACAAGATATTGTCATCATTTCTGACGCATTCATTGGAAAGTACACAATTTCGCCTCAAGGTAGTCCCAAACCTTGTCCAAAGAATGTAAAATTCATGAGCCTTCAGGATTTTTTCAGTCAAATGTCCGAAATTTCTGACTCAAAGCTTGAACCTTGTCCTATGAAGAGACAAGATTTGCCAGTTCACTGAAATTTACCATTTCTGGATTTTAAAAAAGTAGGACTGGCCAAAAATAGTAGGAAAAGTAGGATGATTTCTAAAAAAGTAGGAAAAGTAGGAGTACTAGGAGGCCTGAACATAGGAAAGATAAGAATTTAGCCAAAAATGTCCACTCATTCATCTGACATTGACCCAGTCGTAACTTTATTTTGAACTTTACTTTGAGTCACCGACTCGACTGGAAATCATTTCTAAGCAAGGCCTTTCAAATGTCATTGGAGTTCAGTCTAATGACAGCAGTTTATAAATGCTTTTGAGGTAAGAAGCAACACAATATACCAAAACTCAAGAATACCAAGTACTTCTGGAATTTGTTAAGATTATTTTTCCAGAGCTTTTCTGAGCCTGATAATTTGCAGAGAGCTTGAAAAGGTTTGAGGGACATCACTTTTTAAGAAAATGTCATCAACATTCAAATTCAACTGATTCCTTGAATTCTACATTTATCATAGAAGTTAGGAGGGTAAATATGTTTCACAACTGAACATAAAACTGGTAACAAGTAACCTTAAAAACAATATATGTTGAGGGGTTAGATCTGAATTTGAACATTGTTTAACCGGTTAAAACCACTTAACCATGTTTGAACTTATAACTTTAAACCTATGTTAGAGGAATTAAATATTAAAGAAATTATCAGCACACCGTTTACCGATCTTACCACTTTTTGTTCCGAACATGTCCTCTTCATTTTTTACTAACTCAATTTTTCATACGGGTGATTTATAATCATATTAACCGCTTTACGGTGTATTTTTACCATTCCTTGAGAATATATAAGCTTTTTTCCCTTTGTGAAACAAAAGATTTTTCCTTGTGAGTTTACAAATTTCATATTTTCCTTCCGTGTGATTAAACATATACAGAGAGATATTTCATTTTTCCTCCTTTGGTGTGTGCATATAAAAAAGATCCTCGGCGAAGAAATACTTAATGAAGATTATACATTTCTATCCTGTGAAACATATGGTATTTCTAAAATAATCCGTCGACAAAAATTGTTCACGTACCTGTGGGGATTAAAGTTATTTTACAGACAACAAAAGCAACACATTACATAGATGATAATCTGCCTGATAGCACAGTTACATCAATATTTATCTGTAGATATTATGTCTTCCCAGTTTCAACATCAAGAGAGCTTATAATTTTAGATTTTAATGCTTACGAACACAAGGAAAAAATTGCTTCTAACTGGCAACTGACCTCGATTGCCGACATTAATATCAGTAACTAATATTTCAGGATATCTATGTGAAATTCAAACTATACTTTCAGATATTGCTGGAATTTTACAAAGATATAGATATGACCGAGTTGTAAAGAATGTGATTCTACAGGTCTTTCGAAAGTTGAGATTTCCTCCTGCTTTTTGGACATCTCGGAGAATTCAAATTTTCAAACAAAATGCAAATGAGAGAGATTTAAGCTAAAGGCAAATTTTAAGATTTAGAAGCTATTCGTATAATATCTACAACAGCAGTCAAATTCCAATTGAAGCACAATTAAATGAGACTAAAATTTTTCATAGCTAAGTATTGAGGCACTTTCCATAACATCCTCTCTATTATCACAAGTAGATACATTTAAATCGAAATTTTACCCCAGTATACATACCATTCTTCATCCTTGTGCGCCAGAAAAAATTCGGAAATCTGAGCCTTTTTGAAATCGAGTTTGTATTCGTTAAATCTCTTGATAGCGTCCTCATCCGTGATCGAGTCTTCCTGCTGGCTTAGAAAGTGTTTAAACGCCATCATTGGGGGCTGGGTAGGGTAGTCAACTTCAGACCTGTGGAAAAGAAAGACGGACAGACGATGGTTAGGTCCTGAATTTATGAACTATGGTAAGCTTATTAAGATACAAGGGCACACACTGATATTTGGCGAACAAATTCCCTGTATTTTAACTGAATTTTCCTTGCTTCACCGCGCGTTTTTCCTGACCTTATTCAGACTTAGTGTCGTGTCATCACGGCAATATCATCGTTAATTGGAAACCAAAAGCTACGACTTTTACTGATTTTTCCTCAGAATAGAGGGCTTGTTTCACGCATTAACACATGTAAAACCAAATTCCCTGTGTTCTCCCGAAATTTGACGTCAAATTTCAAATTCCCTGATTTTTCCATGCAGGGAATTTTATTTCACCATTTGCCCCGTTTTCCCTGTCCGGTGGGAACCCTGAGCATAGGACGCCAAAGCAATGAGGTGAAGAATGATTGAAACCACTGTCCAACATAGGTAAAAGTGATCTGGCAAGAGCAAGATTCAAACTTAGTGTGTCAGTGAGTAAATGATTCGAGTCTTTACATCTCCTGGCTGCCTCGATATAGCCCATTAAGGTGCTGCAGAGGCGTAAAACACAAACACACACACACACATCTCATGGCCACTTCAAACCCAAACCCAGTAATTGGAACCAAATGAGCTGACAGCACTAAAACCATGTTATGCATACTTGGCTATAAAAAGGTAGAATTGTCTTTGCCTGGAAATACGGAACTTGTGAAATACATTATGGTACAAAATATTCATAATTTTCAGATACCATTGCCCTTTGGAGAAAGATTGTTTATAATTGTCGGAAATATTCTTTTTTTGAATGGTAATCCACACATTTACTCGCCCGGTACACATATAATTTCACATCAGAGACTACTTAATTAAATCAAATTGACAAAAACTCCACATACCAGTCTCTCCTCATCCTCTTCATCTGCGGCGGACTCATCTCGTGACGGCCAGGACTAGGGTAGCGATCGCGGCGCCCTCTATCATAACCCCCTCGATGGTGGTCGCTGTAAGTTCGCTCTCTTCTTCCTCCTCCACCACCTCCCTGCATTTGCTCCCAGTGTTCTCGGCGACCTTGACCTCTGAAGAAGGTTAAACAATTTATGTAAAGGTGGGATGTCCTTTCTTTTTAAATCAATACGCATCCGGAACAAAGGGAAATAACTTTTATCTAAGCCAATCACAATCAATAAGTTAAAAGAAGATGTAGCAAGGGCCTTCACCATTTTTAAGATGAGATATAATGTAAGTCAGTATGTACACGACATATAGGAATAGTCTATTCCAGTATTCCAAGATTGGCTTGCTAATATTCTATGTCCATGTCAAGTCCATCTCTTCACCAATTTTTCTCTGCTTCACTAGCCATATTTGATGCATTATTTTTGGCCAATTCATTGAATTGATATCCGAAAACTAGAACATATTGAACTTAACACTGAATATGATGGTCCAAAATAAAGGCCCTTCATGAAGACTCCCAACACACTACAACGACAAGTAGGCCTACAACAGAATACACAATATCACAGTTCTTCCTGCATGTAGGGCATACAAGGCATGCAGACAAGATTTTCCTGCACTCTCACCTGTCCTCCCATCCTCCTCCTCCGCCTCCTCTCCTGTCCTCTCTTCTCTCGTACTCATTTCTTTCCCCTCGGAACTTGTCTCTCCCTCTTCGTCGGTCAAACTCATCATCTGAGTCTCCCATTTTTAGTTATTCTGGAATCAAAATACAACATATTATGTAACTTTTAAAATATAATGGCCACTTTTACAACTTCTTGTGCAATAATGGGGCGACACATGGACAGAACACAACATAACATCCCATATTTTCGCATTGATCAGGAGAGCATTAAGGCCACACATAATTGATCTTTAGCTTCCCAGATCCTCTCTAGGCACTTTTTCTAGGGTCGGTCGGTCGGACAAAAAAAAAAGGTGAAAAAAAACATTTTTTTATAATATAAAAAAAAAAAACTTTTTTTTTTCCATCGGCAGGAAATCCATTGTGTTCAGCTCAGTTTGAACCCACAAAAAGCAACATCTTTCAAGTGGTTTAATCTAGGTGACCACCTTCTTCACAGCAATAATACCATCCCCTCCACCGTGAATATGAAATGTTACCCAGTGGTAAAAGGCACAGACTTGAAAAAGCCAGAACAGAAAGGTACAGGCTGTCCTTTGTGCCAGTGTCGCTAATACTCTTAAATTCTTTATAGACTCTTCTGATTTCACAAATTTATTTATTTCATGTTGGTATGTCATCACAAACAAATTTCATGATTCAATGACACGTTTCATGACCACTAAATCAATGTCTGTGTCTATAAACAGTAAAGACTAAGCAGGCTAAATTGTTTTGCTATAACAACTGCTTTGGACTTTGACCCCCCCCCCCCCCCCCCCCCAAAGAAAACTAAATCAAGAGCACAAGTCTTAGAAGAATAGCATCTTGAAAAGCATTTGCTTACATGAAGCCTCAAAGGAGCAGGCTATTTTTTTTATGTTAACATCCACAAAAAATTCTCTTTCATTGCTAAAACACCCTTGGAAAATCTCAGCTGAATTGTTCGTGGCTTTTATTAAGCTCTGACCAATATGTGTGGTAAAGAGCACTGAGCAGCAATATATTAATACACAAAATTAATTAAATTACTTCATTCAATATAGCAGCAACGGTTATTTAGGGTAATGATAATAAACGTTGTGGCTCAAGAGCTTGTTATGCATGGAGCACCAGGCCAGCAGCAAGCATTAATTTCACATTTTGCCTAGAGCTGGATCGATTAATCAATATCGGTTCACAGACTTTTTGTGATAACTGTTTCACATATTATCGTGACATCACCATAACTGCATATGCCAAAAGTTGTTGTTTTTCGTGAAATTTGACAAATTTTTTGGGCAAAAATGACAATTTTTGTAGTAAGAACTATACTTTTCTACAGCATTTATGCCACAAACTTCGCATTTTGCAGTATTGATGCTGCTCAATTATCGAGATAAATATTGTGTATCATTACAAATTTATTGAGATATTATTGTATCGTTAAAAATACCGTGCAAAGCACATTAAACCTCGGCCAATACAATTTTGACACCATTAGAATCGTCTTTTCAAGGCAAATCCAACGGTACCAAATATGTTGGGGTACAAAAGTTGGCGGCGGTTAAGTTGACACATAACAGGCGGGTTGAATTGTTGATGACTTGACTCTGCAATGCATTGACTGACCGCAACAGCTTTACTTGAGCGCGATCTTTTGCTTGAGCGATATTACAGAACACAGGCAGAGTAGAGCCAAAGTTGCTTCGAAAAAGGAATTTTCTGTAGTAAAATGGCAATTACGCCTAACTTCATAAGTTTAAATACCTGGCAGTCATGTGTTAGGCGATATATTATCAGGCCAGCGGAAATTTGTCAGCAAACATAAATTGTTGTTTCTCTCGTCCGCCATATTGGAATGCCAGAGAAATGCCGTAACCTGATTGGCTGACCAGCGCCTAATTTATGTATGCTTTTGGCGCGAAAAATCACATCCGCCCACTTCGCTGATGTCAACATGGCGATGGTGAGCTGTGGGGAAAAATGCGCTCGGTTGTCAGTTGAGAAATAAAGTGTTTTGAAGACGTTTAAGGTGTGTACTTGTGCGGCTTTCACAAGCTTAGGGCCCGTAACGATGAAGGACGAAGTTTGGAAGGGCAGATTTGTATGTAGCCGGCGTTTTTAGGCGGCAAAGGTGGCGTCTTCAGCCGACAGACCGACACTGGTAGCAATACCGAGAGCCTCCTTCGGAGGCCTCGGTAAAAAACGAACGATGCAGTACTATAAATTTTCCTCATTCAGTGATTGAGCCTTTGCCAAATCAATTGGGTTGGGCCAGTGTTCCCCATTGTTACATAGAGCTGCGGACCTCGGATCAATCTTTGCGAAGATCCTAAATTCCCTGCCGGACGGTCTGGACCGGAATTGGATATCTCGGCTACTTCGAGAAATTCTAACATGCATCCAATTACAATTTTTTAGCATGGACTAGTTGAAAATCTGCAGGACATGCCCCTCACCGCTTCGGACAAACATCTTTGCAAAGACAGCCTGGGAATGGGATAAACTGAATTTTGCAGAAGCGAGAAGTGCAAGTAAAATTTCCTGAAATTCAGACTGGACAGGTAGTTTTTAAATTGTGAAAGGAATAGAGCAGATCTCCAACCACTTGAACCAGGAAACTGAGCATTGCCAGGACCATGGCATGTGGATTGTGATGGACGATGGATATGGAATGGATGGGGGATTTCCCAAGAAACAAAGGCAGAAGCTCACTGCCACAATAAGCTATTGACAGGAGAAGGAATATGAGGAAGAGCTTTTACTTGGTGGGCAGGGTCACTTTATTTTGATAATTTTTTTAGAGATGGCGAAACAGGCTTTTCAGAAATATCCAGAGAAATGTAAAAATTTTGTGCACGTGCAGCCATCTTTGATTTTTGAGCAAGCATAATTTCTTGCTTAATTTAGTCCAGTGAGCGAAAGATTTCCCAAATTACGAAAGCAGAAGTGTAGAAAAATGCTCCCAGATCCTTTGTGCAACTTACAAATCTTCTTATAATCCTGTAGAACCTTTGAATTCTTGTTAAAACACGCTCCAAATCTTCACACTGCAGTTCCAGATCTCTCCAATGCAGCTATCCCACAATGCAACGCAACATTTTCGCCATCTACCGGTTATCACGACACGCTTTTAGCGACTCCTAGCGTGAAAGACTCATTGAGATTTTTTGCGTTGCCGCAAACCATCGGCCTTTAGTAGCGGATAAAGAGGGTGGGGTTTAGACAAACTGCATCCCAGCAGCATAGGCGTACTATCTTCTTAACATTTAAACTAAACCTCACTGTCATGTTGTGCAACGACAGCACCTTCCTCATGCATCCCATTTACCTAAACACTTGACCTATCCTTCCTTGCCATCTCTTTACTTCAGATGCACCACAACAGCCCTCTTACCTCTCCTTTATTTACCTAATCCACCCTAAATCCATTTCGACACTAGAGTTGCATGAGTTTCACCTCCTGCAATTCCTTACACCAGGGGCCGCCTCTGCATCCAGTGAACCTATCTGCCACCTTCAGGATATTTCCCACACTACACCCCAAAACACAGATCTGCTTTGTACTTCTTCTTCCCCATCCTCAGCAGAGCATAAATAAACTTACACTCCTACCACAGTGCCACTACCAACTTTCCCTCTGCCACTCCTACAACAGTGCCACTACCAACTTTCCCTCAGGTTAATTTCATTTATGACATTTAACCTACAAGGCCACTAATCACTCAAAAAACATCATTTCAATCATTTTCTTGGTTTGCTCACAAAATATGGCCGTGGCCAGACCTGTAAATTATCATCTTATGAACAATTGCCCATATATCTTATTCTATCATAATCCACTATATAAACTGACTGCATGCCACTTTCACTAATTAATGTGTCACCATGTCAATTGCAAATTATGGCAGAGCTCTGCATAGTACTATCTATACAAATGACTGCAGTCATGTCACCGCATGTCCTGGTCACATTGTTGTATGTCTCAGGAACATTACCACATCTTCCCCTCTCCAAAAAAAAAGCAATTGTCCCCCTCCATCATTCATTTATCACTGGGTAATTCTAGTTTTTAACATGGCGCGAATGTGACCCGGGTAGTGGATCTGCCCTGCAGCTGGTATTGGGTCAGGATTTGCCCTGATGAGCCATTAAAATTTGCCCTGATGCCAGGGGGGGGGGCTGCAGCCCCCCCCCCCCGACCCCTTGCGAATATGCCTATGTGTTGGGTTTAGCCTCTCTGGGCTCCCCCTTGGGCTGTGTATAGATTGTGTAAAATCTATATTTTTTTAGTACATTTCCCCTTTGTAAACCTCGTCCGAAATTTTCTGGATCAGCTAGCCCCTGGTTTTTTCTTGTATTTCGTTAAGGGGGAGACCCAATCTGGCTCCACGGCATTTCATGACCTTAGCTTGTACTGATCTTTGCAATTTGATTGGTCGAGACAACAATGCAATCAACATCCGCTCATTCACAATTGATTCATGACGTCACCCACCACATGCTTGTCCACTGATATGTGGACAGGAACGAGTCAGGGGAGACCATGTAATGACCTAATGACCCGGGGGGGGGGCTGGGCTTGGAGTTTTCTTTTAAATAAATAATTTTTTGCTCAGTTTTGGTGAAATAAATAAATTCTTTTTTGGCAGTCTTGAAATAAATAATTTCTGCTGGGGCCAGGTTAGGTGTATAATATTATTGTGACCACCAGCATGGCTGTGGTCACTTAGAAATCGTCCGATTCAACGCACATTTTTGCGGAGGAATAGAACAAGATCCACTTGATGGCCTGTCATGAAACTTGCTGTATGTACCTAACTTTACACTCCTTACTCGCGGCTCTTAAGACCCAATGCACAAAAAGGGTATTTGATGCACTTTGCTAATTCAGGGGTTTTTAGTGGCACAGTCTACCTTATTGTTTTTTTATGGGCAACTGGTGTGTTTTGAGACAGCCCCCAGAATTCTGGCTCAGCCATTGGTGCATTTCTTCACACTTGATCGCACTGCTTTATATTTTGCTGGGGGATGTCTCAAAAGAACCCAAGGTCTATATTTCCAACAACAGGAGCATAAAGCACTGGATACACAGCAAATATCTGACATTTTGGCAGCTGGGAGGGCCAGACTTGCACATCAGGTCATGATATATCTGATCTCACTCCAGTCACCTTCAAATTACAAGAAAAGTTTATTGCTAAACCTTCTCAGGCCTCTCCCAAAAGACAGGCAGAGTGTTGAGAAATTTACTTCATATCAGGAGAATAGACATGCTAATTGTTGTTTCTTTTTGGGCTACCTCAAATTCCACTTTCATTTGAAGACAAAGCTAATTTCAACCAAATAAGCTAAATCATATTCTTTAATATACTGTACTAAATGTTCATGTCAAGTTTTACAGTCCCTGACCAATTAGGAAATGAGAATTGCTTAAATTAAATTTACATGTGCAACACTCAACAGTAGCTCACATCTTGTCCAGTCAAGAGACATGTGGCCCCCTCTATACTGGTCACAGTGTTGCTGCATTCAATGCAATAACAGACACACTTTATATATTTCTGTTGCTGCATTCAATGCAAGATCACACTTTATTTACAGAAATATATTTGTCTTCTTTCTTCAATCTGTTTTATATTTCATGTCAATAAAATATAGGCAGTTAAAAGTACTTAAAACTGAGTTCACAAGGTTAATCAATGAAACATAAATTTGATTTAATTTATTCTTTGTGCTGCATTAAAGATACAGAACAAAAACATGGAAAAAGGGGAAAAAAAGGAAGATAGATAAATAGATATGCAGTTATAGAATCTATCTATCTATCTATCTATCTATCTATCTATCTATCTAGATAGATAGATAGATAGATAGATAGATAGATAGATATCTTTCCATCCATCTGTCTATCCATCTATAGCTGCATATCTATGCCTTACAGCACTGTATGACTGCGCTTCATTACTGCACTGTACTATAACAAAACAACCCAAGTCAGGGTCACTGAGTAACAATATCACGAGCTGTTGTGTGAATTAATATCACTCTCGCCCTGCGGGCTAGAGTGATATTAATTCGCACAACACCTCATGATATTGTTACTCAGTGACCCTGACTTGGGTTGTTTTGTTATAGTATTACACCGCTGCATCACTGCACTGCATTACTGCACTCTATTAAAACACAGCATTACTGCACTGTATTACAAATCTGCATAACTGCACTGCATCCCTGCACTGCATTACAGACCACATTAGAGCACTACCTGACAACACTGCATTACTGCACTGCATCACTGCATTGTATTACAACACTGCCTTATTGCACTGCATTTCTACACTGAATTATTGCACTTCCACACAACACTGCATGACTGCACTGCATGACTATACTACATGACTGTACTGCATGACTGCTCTGCATTACTAAACTACATTACTGTGCAGCATCACTGCACTGCCTAACTGCACTACATTACAACTGCATCACTGCACTGCGATTACAGCCCATAATATTATTACAGTACTGCCTGACAACACTGCATTACTATACTGTATTTTATCACCTGGTTGGCTGTGAATATTACTGTTTACAGTCAAAATATCAGGGCCTGTGATATTGTAAAAAATACCACCCTTCAACGGCGATTAATTTTAACAATGGTTATGACATCACCAGCATTTCAGCTGACTGATGACGTCACAAACCAAAAAATGTCCAAAACAATAGGATTGTGACGTCATATCCATTGTTGCTCCATGGTGACGTAACATTTTTGTTACGGCAGAAAATAGTTTCTGTTTATAAGGGCCGACCAGATGATCTTATGGGGGGGGGGCTATGGATATTTGGCGAAAAAAAGAGATTGTTTCCCACTTGACAAAGAAAAAAAAAGTTTGTTCAGCACATGGAAATAAAAAAAAGTTTGTTTCCACCTGTAGCTAGGGTACCGTAATGTTAAAATTCCAATAAAAAAGTTTGTCGCGAGTGCACATTAAAAAAAATTGTTCGTTGACGCGCCGCAAATGAAAAAAAAAGTTCTTCCCAGGAGTAAAGTTCATAGCCCCCCCCCCCAACTATCGTCTGGTCTGCCCCTAACTAAAAATTTGAGGTAAAACCAGGTGATCAAAACAAAACGACCACGCGTCAGGGCTCTTCGTACAATGTCACTCACTGTTGTGTGAATTACACAACAGTGAGTGATATTGTTACTCAGTGACCCTGACTTGGGTTGTTTTGTTATACTAGCACTGCCTTACAACACTGCATTACAGACCACATCACAACACTGCATCACTGCACATTAAATTGTGTTGACTGCGATGTCAGCAACTTGCTTGACTGATCTGATCCCTTGCCAGGCAGGTTGGTGAGTGGCGAAATCAACTGTGGTGTTGAAATTAGATGTCGTTGATGGTAACTGGCCACCACTGAAAAGGAAAACCACTGAAAACCACAACAAGAACTTGGCTGGCATTGCCATTTACTTTTTTGCAGTCAATTGCCTGTTTGAAGGAATACTGTGATATATATCGTCCATCTGGTGGTCACATAAACATCGCTTGCGATTCTAGTTTCTATAACCCTTGTAGCCGCAATGGGGGCCTCAGAGGCCCCTCTGGGACTTTTGGCTTCAATATCTCGCATAATATTTGGTCAATTGCATTCAGATTTCATGTAATCCTAGTCCAACTAATCTAAAACAGCATCCAGACGTTGTGAACTTATTGATAAATTGAACATGGTCACTGGCGATAGTTTGAGCATTTTTCAAACACAAAGCCGCAATTGGGGCCCCGTAGGCCCCCACCCTTGTGCATGTCATATGAATTGTAGAAAAATGCTGTAACTGTGCTGCCACTTATTACAGATCTGATTATGGTCAATAGAGTCACTTTTGTATCGATATTTGTCTGTCAGTCCAATTTGCATTTCGAGTAAAATTCTGATTACCATTTCCATCACTGTCTGTTATCAATTTTACAGTATTGTATTGATCAAAAACATTTTACCCCTGTTAAACCCCTCATTACTTATTTGTCTTCCACTGTTCCACAGGATGCCAGCTTGATGTCGCTTTGGTTGTTGATTGCAGTTTGCCCCCAAGCACAAAAACCAAAATGGCCGAACTTAATTTCATTCACGAAATTTTAGGACGACTCAATGTCGGCGATGATGTGGTGCGAGTGTCAATTTCTGCCTTTGACGGCAACTCACAGGACACTCTTGTAACTCTGAATGAAAGATAACAACACCATTGGTATGTTGCAGTCCACTGTCAAGCAGTTAAAATTCAACCAAGGCACCAGCCGCAACTTTTTTTCTGTGGTGGATCTGGCGAGTCGGACTGCTTTTATTGACGGTAATCGAGCAAATGCCCCAAACATTTTGATACTGGTAGTAAATGATCGTATGTCACTTGGTCCAAAAAGTCTTCTTAAATTCCTACAAACCAATCTGGGAATATCCAGCATCATAGTGGTGGGCATCGGAGACCGTGTTGAGAAAAAAGAACTGAGTCAGATAGCAATGCGATCATTAGGCTCTTTGACACAACCACTTCATATTCTGTCGTCCGACCAGTTTGCCAGTGGTCAGTGGAACGCGCAAGAAGTTTGTGGATGATGTCTTCGGGAGCCTGAAGCAATCATGCAGCCCACCTGGTCCAATTCGCAACCAAATTGAAGTTGGCATTTAACACTGTGGCAAAACTGGACGAGGGTAACTGAGTTACCCTCGTCTCATTTTTCCAAAAATAAAGAAAAAATCTAGGTCATCCCATTGGATCCCATGTTAAAAGATGACTAAGGTAACTGCTTTTTCAAAAATGAAAAGACGAGGGTATTTGTAATTGATGACGAAGGTAACTGCATGCTACAATTTGTGTTGAAATGAGACAGATTATGGAAGTATATATTTTTCAATATTTTGCATGTGGACGAATTTATAAACCTGCAAAAACGAACATGTACACGAATTTGGCAATCGTGTGTCAAATATTGTTATTTACCAACCATAAACTTGGCTAAAACTAATATAACCCTAAACATATATTATGTGGACAAAAACTGGAATTTCTGGAGAAATTAGTCCAAAAGACGGTAGCTGCTATATAGCCTACCTCTACTGACATCGCAGATTTCCTCAAACAGCTGAATTTAAACATGATTATTTCGCCAGCTATGACACATATTATGATTGTCAGTGCTCAGTGTCTCTACCAAGATGGTTTAAGTGACTGTCTAAATGGCTGAAATGCAAATAAACAGAGGATTCGTTACAGTAGAAACCAAAATATTTTCAACTGAATTCAATCTCATTCCTGGTTGATATCTATTATACAAAATGTCAAGGGCTTGATACACTATTCACAATCATGTTTTTGAAGACAAGTGAAAATTAGTGCATGAGGGCACCAGGAGTGACTCCAGTCAACAGTGATTTACGGAAAAATTCTAATGATCAGCTGCGTCAGTGCATCTCTGTTAGTCAATTTTAGTCGAACAGGTTTTTTGGGGGAGGGGAGAGGGGGTTTTAACATGTCAGATATAATTTGTCTTGTTCCTGGAGTTTCGTGATGATATTTTCATATTGATCAAAACCAATTATGTCAGTTGTTTGCCCGAAAACTATGACTGACTATAGATAGTTTGCCATCACCAGTTCAAATCTCTGAAGGTGAATGATTACTGGTGCCCAACACACAGTTGTATTAGGAGCAGGAGGACAAGGGCAACATGGTCCCCCAGGGCAAAACTGTCCTTTTGCGTTTTCAGGCAGCGCAGTGCTCCTATATTCTATGTAAATACATAAATAAATCTTTTCTATGATGTCTCTACCTGTTTTAAGTTGTCTCCTTATCAGACGCCTGATGGACGTGTCTTTTTGGCGAATTCAGTGTTTTGGAGAGATTTCATCTGAGGAAAGTACTACATCTATGTCATATCAAACCACTTTTGATTGCCATTAAAGCAATCCTGTTGAAATGGATTTAAAGTTAAAGCAGTACAACTACATTTTCAAATTGAGCACAGGCATCACAATTGTTCACAACAGTTCTGCACTAGACCACTACCAGTGGTACAGATACACCAAGGTGGGAAAGTCCCCTGAATCGACCACCCTGCAGTAACGTAATGCCAATGGGTTGCAGGGTGGCTGATTCAAGGCAATTGCCCAGACTTTCCCACCTTCCTTGCACTGTTTAAGGAGGCCAGTATCACACAGGCCATAGAGCTGTGTTGGCAAATGATTGAAATGCCTGTGAAATTGAGAGACATAGTACTGAAGGACATGAAAGACAAATGCCATTTTGCCCTGTGGTGGGAACCATTTTGGCCTGCAGAGGAGACAATTTTGTCCCATAGAGGGAATCAATTGCCCCAACCACGGGGCTAAATGGCCACTTGCTGCCAAAACACTTGTAAATTTTTGTATAATACCATTCATGGCAAAGGCATGTACGTTATTTATAAATAGTCAAAATATTCTTCAGGAGAACCAAGTTTTTGTAGCCACAGTCAGCCGCGCTTGGCCAAGTGGTCAATGTGGGAGACCATTCCATTTAGAGGAGTCATTTTGCCCCGGTCTCACCTACCTTTCAGTGACTGTGACAGATTATTCACACAGGACTGCAGTGACTTCACAGTTATTTATTTGTTATTTGTGAATTGACTAACTTATGACTGCATGAGTTTTAGAAGACTTTAGTCCAAGGACCAAGTTAATTAGTAAATTTTCACGACTTGGCTGACCAATTAACTTTTGTCAATTGACTAAATATTAACTTTCATCAGTCACGTCTAGGTGATTTTGACATTGTCACCATACTAACTGGATTGGTAATTTTGACTTACCATTCTATTGTCAAAAGATTATCAGTGTACTTGTATAAATAAATATGTGTGGTAGATTGACATTTATTTATAAATAAAGTGTTTTATTATTACTTCTCACCTTGATTCCACTCCAGGGCATCACCTGACTGACAACAGTCTGCTGTTGAGGCATGCAGCTGAATGCAATGATGAAATTCAAGTCAAGTATAGCATAATTGGAATTTAGGGTACCAGGGCAGTTGCCTATCAGGTCTGGCCCTGCAGAACAGAGCAGAACTGAGCTGCGGTTTCTAAAAAAAAATCAAGTAAGTGAGGACGTGAAAAAGAAAAACACCATTGAAGTGTTGTAGCCTGCTTGCTGAAGCATGTAACTAGAGCACACTACTGTACCCTGCAGCCTCTCAACTTCTGTCTTTTAGATTGGAAAAATTAGCAATTACCCTCGTCATATCAATTGGCAGGTCACAGTTACCCTCGTCTTGAGTTGCAGTTACCCTCGTCATTCTGGAGGTGCTTTAAGACATTTCCTGACTCGCACAGCCTCAGAAAATGCATAACTTTTGATGTAATGTCATTTTCGGGGTCCAATAATGGACACAGATCACTTAGATAAATGCTGAGATCATCAGTTTACTCGTACTCATTGTTACATAACATTTAAGGCTATTTTAGAGACGAGGGTAACTCAGTTACCCTCGTCCAGTTTTGCCACAGTGTTTAAGGTGTCAGCTATTTTCTACTCTTCTGTAGCAAGCACAATGAAATACGCTTAGTTTGATTCATCCGAATTTCATCGCACTATCAACTGACTTTATGACTATACGGCTCAATGCAATGAGAAGACTTTCACTTGTACTTCCAAATTTCAATTTTGCTTTGTTATATCACTGATTTTGGAATACTACTAGATTTTGAATATTCAATAAACTGCCTCTCAGTGATGGAAATGGAAAATTTTCATTGCGGGAGCTCTAAGCTGGCATGGCAGTGACACGCCATCTCAAATTCTTTTTTAAAAGGAAAAATAAAAAAATTCTGCCACCATGCAGAGTATAATTTGTGTCCCTTTGGTACCAATTGCAAATATGCAATTTTTAATGAAACTTTTGAAGATATTTTTGCCAGGAGACTTCGTTAGTCTCTTCTTTACGTTAAATTTATATTTTATTTAAGATAGTCAAAAAATGTTTAAATTTCCATTAAATACATTGGCAACTGTGCGACGTACGAATTACGACGTAAATTCTACGTGCGAAACATACAATAAAGAGCCGATCCGTGGAGTGTATGTACATTTTCGTACAAAGTTCGTGCAAATTCATACACATTTATGACAGGTACTTTTCAGTTACTCCAAAGGCCATTTTAGTGCAATATGGTTATCACAAATGGTAAAAAAAATCAGCAAACAAATCGAGGTTAAAGTCCATAAACCAAGAAAACACGTATGAAATTCATACGAAAATTTCCATATGCAAGAAAGAGCACCGTACGTTTTACGTATGCCCCACACTTGGCCATGTACACAGAATGATATCGAGTAAAATTACATTGGAAACCAGCTCCTGTTACTTTTGCGGCAAGTACCGTTAAAACAAAAGTATACAGGTCTGCTATAAAAACAATGGTTCTATACCGTAAAATGGAACGTTTTTGTATTCATTACAGAAGCGGCCATTAAAGAGATGAGGCAGGTTTTAAAATGTATAGATTTTATGGTGGCTCGATACTCGTGAAATTTCCGAGATAAAATTTCTTCAAAATACACTCACCAACAAAAGAAATGCAACACTTGATTTTGGCTTATAAGTTTGCAAAGAAATTTTTTAGACAAAACAAATTATATGGTATTGATCCTTTGATCAAGTAGTGTCTTTGCGCCAAAAATCATCTAGTTGTGACCATTTCCTTTTGACTTGTTTATCACATTTCAGTTTTTGTAATAAAATATGACATTACCAACAAGTTACACCAAAATAAAGGCACCATTTTAAATAATGCTCAAATAGACGATAAAAGGCGAAAAATTAGCACAGAAACTCTATTTTTGAATTTTACAGGACAATTTTTACAAAATTGGAGTTTGCACATTTCACGATGAATCAGACAAAATCACTATGGTTCGGGCCCTTGGAATTGAGCATTTTTAATAAAATTTTCAGACAATTTCTCTATGTTGTCTGAGAATTACCAATTTAAAATTCACCGATTAACACAATTGTTTGTGACGGCGAAGGCAATATTCTTGAATTCACATTAACATGACTGGTACACAATTTTTAAATAAAAAAAACAAAAGAGATCAAAGCGTGAGATGTTGCAGATTATCGAGCTGACTAAACAGATATGCCATTAAAAAATTTCCAGGTCCATAGTTCCAAATAAAGTTTCTTATTTCAGATTTCAGAATTGAAGCATCATTCTGAAAAGTTCCTACAGGGGGTGCTGTAGTCTAGGACTCCAATAATTCCAACAATTTTCCCACTCATATTTCATTCTGTGTAAAATGTTATTGGCCAACCAAAATAGGCAGAACATGTTGTAACCAACCAAAATAGGCATAAAAAATTACATACTCGTAAACCCAATTGGGCAATGACAACAGAGCGGATCAACTAATAAGGGGGAGATCATTTAATATCAAGGGTGGCCAGTCTTGAAAATTGAAATAATATTTTCTGAAAAGGATATTTCTTAACAAGGCGTATTTGGCGACTTGGCACTCGAAATAAGTAATTACTGCTGCCGTAACTGAAAAATGAATAATTTCCCATCTGGGAAAACTCCTAGCCCCCCCCCCCCCCCCCCTGCATGACATTTGTTATTTTGAAAACTTGCTTACTTTTTTTAAAACATAATTTGATCATTTTCAAATTATAACCCAAGCATGTCCAGTATATCACACACACAATGGTGTATCTATGATCAAACTGCTCTGCAGACTAGTGTTTAAAATTCTTCAAAGGCGAAAGCTCATGAAGTTGAACCAGATTCTTAATGATTTTTTAAAAATCTGTTAACAATATCTGCGACACAGAGAAAATTGTCAGTGTGTTTCAAAAATAGGCGTTTGACATGGATTTAAAAAAAAGTGAAAGATAACACATGGCTTTAATTTTTCAACCATGAAGAGCCAAGGTGAGAAGTTGAGAACCCTGCTCCAAGTCGTGTACCGCAGGGGCACTCCTGGGGGTTCTTCCACAACTCTTATACAAGGATGCGCCACAGCGATTTTATTCCGGAAACCATTGGCAAAACCACAAACCATTTTAATCTTTCATTCCGAAAATTAGGAGGGGGAGGAGTTGCAGTTTTTTTAGAGTAAATAATTTCTTGCTCATTTTTTCTAAAATAAGAATATTTTTTCTCGCTAGTCTTAAAACTAATAACTTCTTGACAGGTTCTGGTCGGCAGGGGCGTAGATCCTGGGGGAGATTGGGGGATGCATCCCCCCTAGGATTAGCCTTAGGGGGGATGATCATATGATTATCCCCCCCTAGAATCTCAAATCATAACTACTTGGTGTTGAGAATTATTAATACATTTAGCTGTTTTTACCCTCGGCAATGTATATTGCCGTCGGGTATTGTAGTTAGTATGGCAAATTTTTGTCCGTCCGGCGGGCGGGCGGGCGGGTGGGCGGGCGGGCGGCGTCACACAATGTGTATTGGCCTCTGTGCCAAAACTATTACACCTATATATTTGAAATTTGACACATGAATGGGTCTTATAGTGTTAATGTGCCTTCTGGAGTTCATATTTATGTAATGACCACAGTTTTTGTAAAATATTGAAAATTCGGAAAAATTAATTTTTTTCGTTTCCGGGCCAGGACTCGGAAACGGTTATACCTATGGGCATGAAAATCTACCATAACATGTATTAAATACCCTAGTTGTGCCTTTTGGGGGTCTGAATGCTCTAACTAAAATAGTTTTCAAAGAATGAACCAAAAATGTAAAAAAATGGGTTTTTTTCAACCCTCTGCAATTCCCTCAATTTTGGAGTTAGACATTTGAAATTTAGAATTTAGTTGTCTAAAATATAGGTCTCTTAACTGCTTGAATTGTTTAGAGGGTCCATCTTACGAATTTTGCATAAAAACCAAAATACTGGAAAAATGTGTAATTTTTTACATTTTTCTGGAATTTTGGTCTCTCACGCCAAAACAGTAATAACTATATTTTTAAAAACCAAAAGGTATTATAGTTAAACCTATCAAGAAGGAACTTTTATGGCCATTATGTAGTTGACGCAATAATTTAGGCCGACAAAACAAGTTTAAAATTCACAAAAATGTGAAAATATCCACTTTCTGGCCATTTCGTTTCTAATAAAGTCACGCCATGCTCTTGAATATGAACAAAATGAATAAACATGAATGAAATACACGGTTTTCATGCATATATCTGTTACATCATCATATATTTGAACATAAAAAGAGAGAAATTGCTAAAAATAGGCCAAAACTATAGACGTTTGATTTGTCACATTTCAGTCAATTTTGGATCTTGGTTACTCAAAGTGCCATACAATGTGCCCCAAGTATAATTTTTTGTATGTAGTTTATGTAATTTTTAGGCCGACAGAAGAAGTTTAAAATTCACAAAAATGTGAAAATATCAACTTCCTGACTATTTCATTTCTAATCAAGTCATGCAATGCTCTTGAATGTAAACAAAATGAATAAACATGAAAGAAACACACGATTTTCATGCATATATCTTTTATATCATTAGATTTTTGAACATGAAAAGACAAAAATTGCTAAAAATAGGCAAAAAACTGTAGACCTTTGAATTGTCACATTTCAGTCAATTTTGGATCTTGGTTACTCAAAGTGTCATTCAATGTGCCCCAAGTAAACTTTTTTCACAAATTCTTCCTCAGAATTTAAGTGCTTTAATAAGATAAATTATATATTATATATATTATATATATACAAATATGCTTTATGCACATAGTTCTGACTCAAGGGGCCTTACCATTCTGAACTTTTGACAAGAAATCTCAAAGCCCCATTTTGATAAAATTAACCTCAGTGATGTAAATTAAAGGAAAGAAATTAAATTAATGTCAGGCCTGCTTTTATTTATAATATTGCATAAAAACTAAATGTGATCAAATAATGATTGCAGAAATGATTTAACTAAATACAAGGTTATTTAGAAATTTACTTGGCATGCAACAAAACCTTAATTCTATGAATTTCAATGTTTCATTTTATATCCAAAGATATTTAATGTTGGATAAATTTGAATTTTAATTAATAACAAATCTCACTCAAAGCATATTTAGCACCTTTAAGACAATAAGTGTCACTGCTTTGTTTGGGAACAGGTTGCAGCTTCTGTTGAATGGACATTATGTAACATGATGTCACTAATCCTCTCCAATGGCCAAACCCAAGAACAAAGGGGAGGGTACAGAAGCAGTTGAATAGCACCCCTATATTTCTACCAAAATTCCCTTTTTTTCTTAGAAATATGTTCAAACTGCATTGATAGCCTTAGTTTTTTTATCTTAAACATTATAATGAAATTTCCAATTTAGATCAGAAATATAGGCCAAGTAGAAGTTGAGATGTGACTTTTTATATCCCATGCAGGCTTTTTTTTTTCCTTTTCAGCTATTGTTATACGTATACAGCCAAGTTTGGACTGCATTTAACCTTTTTGGTGATAAGTAGTAAATGTATTAGTCTTATTAAAAAGTATCTGTAGGCCACACATTGTTTTAGTTTAATATTTAAAATAGATAGACTGGATAGATATAATATATAATAATAATAATATGGATTTATATAGCGCTAATTTCAGTAAACTGCTCATCAGCGCTTTTAGGATTAAATCAGATAGATAGACAACCTAACTATTATAAAATTATCTTTTTTTAGGCAGGCCTTTATTCTATTCATAATTTATGATAAGATGGATAGGTAGATAGATAGATAGATAGATAGATAGATGGATAGATAGATGGATAGATAGATAGATAGATAGATAGATAGATAGATAGATAGATAGATAGATAGATAGATAGATAGATAGATAGATAGATAGATAGATAGATAGATAGATAGATAATAGATCAATATATAGATAGATAGATAGATGGATAGATGGATAAGGTGTTTTAGATTAAAGGTTTTTAAATGACTGAAGATTGCTTGACTGATTGGACTGATTGAATGAATGAATGATTAATTAATTGTTTGACTGATAGATCCACTGTGAATTTATCCCAGCAAATAGATTTTCATGTTGCACTATTGATTAGTTGTTAGATAGATAGATAGATAGATAGATAGATAGATAGATAGGTACATAGATACATAGATAGATACATAGATACATAGATAGATATTTTATATATAGATAGATAGATAGTTAGATATTGATTGATTGATTGATCATCTATAATTATGTAATCTAATACATCCAGAGAATCACGGATGGATGGATGATTGGGACTTTACCTCCTGTATTTATGCACTTGGTAGGCTAATTAGGACAGGAGGAGGACATAGCAATGAGGTGACTCTTTTATTTCATTGCAACATCTCTTTTCAGTACCTTGAATCTGTTGAATGCTAGGGCTGGGAATTTGTCAAAATTAAATACAATAAAACATCATATAAAATAGAGAAATTGACATTTCATTCATCTAAAACACTTTCCGTCAGCCAGAAAGAGTAAGGAAGCTTGAGAGACCATTATGATTATACAAACATTCTTGATACATTGATTGCATCTAGAAATAGTTAAGAATATATCTGTAGGGGAGCATTGATATATATGTTCATGAACCTATGAGCTAAAACCATATGAAAATTGTAAACATTTTGGCCCAGCTCTCCCCATCAAGTTGGAGACTTGGGCCATACAAAGGGAGACTGGGCATCTAAATATGACTGGTTTGGTAAAACTGTACTTGAGGGTCATAATCTATCGCCGATATGTCAATTGATTTCACCGGCTTCAGAATAGCCTGCTGAATAGCCGAGGGTATGCTGCTGCGCAGCCTATGTTTTTGACATAATACTATCCTTTATTAGTGGGATGTTATGAAGAAAATACAAGCTTCGGGTTGCTCAGAATTAACCTTCGGATAATCTGAAATATTTTGGCTTCTGGGCCCTCAGGTGGCCTCCGAAATTCTCCACCATGCGATTTTCGGCCCGTTAGGGCCTCGCTTATAATACGCTTATGCTGACACCATCCCCCCTCTACAAAATTGAAAAATCTATGCTGCTGCTGGTTGGCATATATCTTAGCAGGGTCTAGAGAGATTTTTAGATAAATGTCTTTGGATGTCACACGCCCAAAAGCCTCTAAATAAATATATATTTGGTTGCTGCATGTTACCATGAATAAATGACTTCTCGTCGAGGAAAACTCTCATTATACAAATTTTCTATTATGGGCAGTGTCGTCCCTATGGGGGGACATGGGGGGACAGGTGCCCCCCATATTGGACCTGACTGTCCAACCTGTTTTCCCAGGTGCCCCCCATATAAACTTTTCAACCTTGGCTTAAATATACAATTAGTATTATGGCGCCCCCCCCCCCCCAGAGAATCGTGTGCCCTCTCCCAGGTGCCCGCCCCTGCTCGAGACCCCCTAGTTACGCCACTGAACATGGGTAATATGTGTATGCTAATTATCCCCCATGCTATGCTATGGGGGATTTTACTTTTAGTCTCCATGTCATGGCGTCCATCAAATATCTCAAACACCACACCATGCACAATGCTCATCCTTTCGCAACATTCAAAGACCCTCCTAAACTTGTCAAATCTGACCATAAATCAATAAATATCATAACCATTACCACATACCAAATACTTTTTGCTGTGCTTTTGGCCTGCGGCCATGTTATTTTTAAAAGCGAACTCCACCCCCAGGTGTCTCCACATCCTTACATGTATGCACAATTGTCCCCCTGGTGGAAATATTTGTCATAACTAAAATTGGAATTCTGGTGGGCATTGGTAGATGTGTAGGGCATGGGGGATATGGAGGCAGTATACCTGCTCTTGTTTAGTTACGCAGTATTGCTTCAGGTGCAGTGCTCTTCGGGTGCCTGACTGTCAAATGAAGCCATGATTGCAAGTTCAAGGTAAAGTTCTACAACCGAAAAATTCAGGCTGCATTTGGCCTTTGCACATTTTAGGGTTCAATAACCAGGTCTTCATCGTGACTCAAAGGCAACACGTGGAAACTTTTCACCTAGAAATTAAAGATACAGGTTTTTGCTGTTCTATGGGTTGCAAATTGCAAAAGGTCTATGTATTTGCATATGATTTTTTTAAATAGAATGAAGTTAGAAAAGTGACAATGTCAAAACTGCTCAGGCATGACTAACATGACTAACAAAATAAACAAAATAATGTGAATTGACTTATGATCCATCCTTAGGGAATTTCTTATTACCTAAGATCAATCTAATAGCTATGCATCCATCAATTTTTTTTCATAGACTTAAAGCTTGATGTCAAGCTGAGACTGGGTGGCTATTGCTCTGGCTATTGCTCTGGAGAGGTCAGCAGCGTAGATTTTTCATTTTTGTATGATTTCAGCATAAGAGTATTACATGCTTGTATTACATGCGAAAATCGTACGGGGCGGGGAATTTCGGAGGCCATCTTAGGGCCCAAAAGCAAAAATATTTCAGATTATCAGAAGGTTACTGAGCAACCTGAAGCTTGCACTTTCTTCATAACATCGCAAAAACAGCCAAATATACACTCACCAGCAAAAGAAACGCAACACTTGATTTTGGCTTATAATTTTGCAAAGAAATTTTTTTGGAAAAAACTAATTATATGGTGTTGATCCTTAGATCAACTAGTGTCTTTGTGCCAAAAATCATTCAGCTGTGACCATTTCCTGTCTGTCTTTTGACTTGTTTATCACATTTCAGTTTTAGTGGGCGCAGCGGCGCCCACATATCAGACGATTTCGTCCTGTTTTGACTGAAACAACGGACCTTCAAACCAGACAACAGACATTTACCTACCTGAAGCCTATTTCAATGTGAATTCGTAGTCATCATGTAGTTTATTCCCAACGAATACTGGCATAATCATTCCCATGCATTGTAGTTAGTGTAAGAGCTCAGTGATTTTTCAAAATCATACAAGAATCCGTAATTCAGCCCAGTATTTCAACATTGAAGGCAAAAAATTAATAGGCCAACGACTACGGAAGTACACGTTGGCCTACGTAATGCCGACAAAATCTGGTAGGTGGCTTTTTTCTCAGCAAAGATTTATCCACCAGGGAATCAACCTGCCAGCAGAAAACAGGAAGTAGGTTTTACCGAATGGATCGCTCGTGAATTCATCTGCAAATAGTTCTCAAAGTATTCACTGCATTGGGATTGGCAACTGCTTGCTGGATTAAGTACTGTGCACCGCTGTAATCAGCATGTAAATCAATCGAATTTGGCACACATTTAACCTTGCTCCACTCGAAAATTTTAAATGTTTGTGTGGATTAACAAAATCTAGATCTGGCAGTTGTTCGGCCGCCATTACCATCATGTCAGCACCATTTTGTACACTTTTGAAAATGCCTTGGAAACTGGCGTAAATTGCAATGACAGTATCAGTGAACCATCGGTATTTGTCAGGTAAACTTTCAACATCAGTTCTGTGCTATGTAGACCTTTGGCAAATGTTTTGATAATTTGAGACACCCAGTTGATTCAACTCACGTGTCTGTGGATTTAAAATGGCGCCGTCAAACACATTTTTTACTGCAGAACAGATTTTATTGTCATGTCAGTGCAATCACTCAGGCAGTTTGCCAAGGAATCTCTGAGTCTGAGGGTCTCTACGGGGATCTGTTGTGTGTGGAGGCCCTGTCAAGGTTTTTAAGAATTATAACCTAAAATAGAAAGACGGGACATAGGCATGGGAATAAACTCAATGAATGGTCTATTTATTAATGCTAGAGGCCTATTGGCCTGTGCAAGTATGGTGACCGCCGTATGATGGATGAGTGATGGTAAGGCTGTGAGTCTGCTACATAACCTATTAGTTATTAATAGTTAATGAATGAAGGGAGGAATGAAGGAAGGAAGGAAAGAAGTAATTGAGGAATGAAGGAATTAAGGAATTAAGGAATGCATGAATATGAATGTAGGAATTAGGTCTTAAATGTAGCAGGAATATGAATGCAGGAATATGAATGCAAGTTTTTATAACCTAAAATAAAGAGGGAGGCAGAGGCATGGGAATGGTGAAGGAAGGAATTAAGGAATGCATGAATATGAATGCAGGATTACGAATGCAGGAATATGAATGTAAAAATATGAATGCAGGAATATGAATGCAGGAATATGAATGCAGGTTTTTAAGAATTGCAACCTAAAATAAAGAGGCAGGACAGAGTCATGGGAATGAACTGAGTGAAGGAAGGAATGAAGGAAGGATGCAGGAAGGAATGCAGGAATACATTTGTATGAATGCCAGAATATGAATGCAGGAATATCAATTTAGGAATATGTAGGCCTATGCAGGAATATGAATGCAGGAATATGAATGCAGGAATATGAATGTGGGAATAAATGTGGGAATAAATGCGGGAAAAATGTGAAAGGATGGAAGAAAGTTATGAATGAAGGTAAAGGTCTAAAATATTTACTTGAGTGCTCTTCCTTCAACTCACTTTGCTTGATATTGTTTATAGAAATTTTATAAGAATGCATTGTACATTTATGAATTGCAAAAAAAAAGAACACACTTAGACATTTTGTGAAAAATTGTCAACAACTTGGAGGTTGTCCTGTTTCTTTTATCCCACCCAAACTTTGCATATACAGTCTCAGAATAATTTTAACTAGCCAGCATCAACTTTTGGTGGCCTAAAATGTAAAAAAAAAAAAAAATAATAATAATTAAGAAATCATGGACTTGACATTATTCTTCTTCTTCCTGCTGGTAGATCCTGCCCTTTGTTGGAAACTCCCAAAATTGAGCTAATCGTTTCAATATCTTATGTTTTCCATGCTGTTTAAAAGTTCTGATTGAAAGCAGTTGGCCTTTCAAACTGTTGAAAGCCTTTAACGAAATTATTGGGCCTTTGAAACTCTAATAAACAGATAAATCAACTGAAAAATTAATAGCTGCGTTGATTTATCTACCTATAGGCCTATAGATGTGTAGCCTCAGGGAGTGATAAATAAATAATTAAAATGATAAATAAACTAGAAAATAAATAGGCAGATAGATACATATATAGATCGATAGACAGATAGATGTCCATAGATAGGTAGATAGACAGGGTGGCATTTCCACTCCATCAGTTAGAAAAAGTACAGGCTCTGCTTTTAAAAAGTTCTCGCACATTATTCTTTAATAGTGGATTGCTAGCTCTTGGCCAAAAGTTTG
Organism: Platynereis dumerilii; assembly: GCA_026936325.1. Taxonomy (NCBI): domain Eukaryota; kingdom Metazoa; phylum Annelida; class Polychaeta; order Phyllodocida; family Nereididae; genus Platynereis; species Platynereis dumerilii. Next base: position 5,046,418 of record JAPTHN010000009.1, read on the forward strand.
CTGGCTCTGGCCCAAAAGTGTTTTTAAACTTGAGACAGATTTTTTATTAATTTTTTTTGTTCGTGAAAGAAAATAGGCTATATATATCACTATAAAACTCCATCATAATGTGGTACTTTCATAATTTCAAAAAACAAGAACAACAACATAATATTATGGGTTACTGTAAACTAAAAACAATCTCTTTTTATTATCCATTTAGCACTGCAGCTGTCCTGTAGCTCGTCTTTCTTTTTGACCTACGCCCAATCCTTTTTAGAAAGGAATATACTTGTCGTAAAAAATGTGACCTTCTCAACAAGTTACACCAAAAACAAAGGTGCCATTTTGAATAATGCCTGAAGAGACGATAAAAGCCGAAATATTAGCACAGCAACTCCATTTTTGAATTTTACAGGACAATTTGAAATTTGGAGTTTTGCACATCTCAATATGTAGCAGACAAATTATCCATGGTTCGGGCCCTTAGAATAGAGCTTTGTCAATAAAATTTTCAGACAATTTTGCAATGTTGTCTAAGAATTGCCATATTTAAAAAATAGTAAAATTCACAGTTTAAAACATTTTTTTGCGGCGACAAAGGCAATATTCTTAAAATCACATTAACATGACTCGTGTGCAATTTTAAAATAAAAAAACAATGTGGATCAAAGCGCGAGATGTTCTAGATTATTGAGTCCAGACACAGACTAAACAGATATGCCAGTAAAAAAGTTCCAGGTCCACAGTTCCAAGTAAAGTTTCTCGTTTCAGAACTGAAGTGTCATTCTGAAAAGTTCCTGCAGGGGGGGCTTTAGTCCAGGACTCCAATAATTCCAGCAATTTTTGCATTATCATTTCTTTCTCTGCATGAATGTTATTAGCCAGGGAAAACATTTTTCTGCCTATTTTGGTTACTTACGACATGTTCTGCCTATTTTGGTGCACTAATAACATTTTTACATAGACAGAAATAAGATGGCCTATGTTGGACGGCTGTTTCAATCATCGTTCGCCCCATTGCCGTGTCCTCCTCTTGTCCTAATTAGCCTACCAAGTGCATAAATACAGGACGTAAAGCCCCAATCATCCATCCATCCCCCACTCCCCCCGAGGTCCCCCCCCCCCCCCCCCCCGGCTCCCTTCAACTGGGATGCGTTTGCTCGAGACACCATGCTCACGTCACTTAGCGAATCAACCATGCGAAAAAAAAAAAAATCCATGCAAGAACCATGTGCTTGTCCGTAAAGCATACGTGTGATGAATGTCTGAATGAGGGGCTGACCAAATGATACTTGGGGGAGGAGGCTGTGGATTTTACCCCTGGGACAAACTGTTTTTTCCGCTAAGCAACAGCGAAGTTGAGCGAACTGTTTTATCATGCACGAAGTGTTCAGCCTTCAACGACAAATTATTTTGCAATTTATTTATGTTAAGCTACCCTAGCTGCAGGTGGAAACAAACCTTTTTCAATTTTTATGACATTGTTCTGAACAAATTTTTGTTAGTGTCATGTAAGTACCAAAGCAAACTTTTTTCCAAGAAAAATCTGTAATCCCCCCCCCCCCCAGTATAATCTGGTCTGCCCCTACTACTAGACAAATTAATAACTGCAAGTTCAAGGTCATGCCCAAACCCTGCACATAACATTTTGAGTTCAGAAAGGGTGTCTTGACTGCTGTATGACTAGTGGGGGGGGGGAGAGAAATAGTTCAACCAAAAATAGTTATAACATAAATAATGTGATGATATTTGGAATGAAGCTACATGTCTTGCATTTGTCATATCGCGAAGTATCTTGGCAAAACTGAAGGTGAGAAAATGGCTTCATGGTCCGGGCAGTTCACACGCTTCATTCTTGTGATTTGGGGCACTCTGGAAATTTTGATCTTTGCTGGTCTGATCTTTGGCTGGGCTTCTCTTGTTTATGTCTTCAAATTGGAAGGATTTTTCAGCGCCGATTGTCAGGATGAAGCTGGACAATGGACGAGTATTGGCGCAACCCAAATTTTACCATCGATGCCAGCCATGACATGGGAGGCAAATGTAACATTTTCAGGCAATAATAATTCGGCACAACAGCATGCCTTACGAGATCGTGAAAATGTCACTGCATCTGCGGATCCAGCAACATGCGCAAGTCAAGATGAGAAGTTCAACCTTATCTACACACTGGCCCTGGTCTTGAATGGGGTGTCGTTGTTTGTAACAGGATGGATGTTTGACAAATGGGGAACCGGAGTTTGCCGTACCATTGGCTTGTGAGTATGATTTTAGACTACATGATTTCAGAACAAGCTTGTGTTGTTTGAAAACAACCATGGTGGTTTTGCAGAGAGGTTAGGTTTTTCCCACAAACCCAAATCGGAATGAAATGGAGGACAAACCAAAAAACCTATTAGGGTTTTTGAAAGAGCTTTATTTTTTAGTGGGTATGTTGAAAAATATATAATTTTAGACTGAAATTTTGAGTCTCAAACTAATAGTCTCATTAGTACAATGTCAGCCAAAAGTTTGGAAACTTGTTTTTGTTTGCCATCACATTAAATTTAACCATATCATGTGAACGTAATTTCTTGAATTTAAATGTACAAAAAACTAAAGAACTTGTGATCGATTTTAGAATTGTTTGTAAATGCATGGCACAACTTAATTTCTAGGAGCTGGGTAGTTATGTTGGACATGAAAGTTTAATGTACCAAAAGATGCGGAATTTAATGGCCTGCAACATGACATGTATTACTGCCCTTGGTTTCGCAGAGAAATATATAGCTCCCAGACTTGTATGTGGAAAATGTGTTTTTTGTCTGACTTCCAAGATGAATATCTGGTAACTGGGTAGTTATATTGGCCATAGAAGGTCAGTCAGGATATCAAAAGATGCGGAATTTAATGGCCTTTAATATGAAATGCATTACCGCCTTTGTTGTGGAAGATAAATATACATGTGGGATATTTTTATGTGAAAAAACGTCTCTTTTTGCCAAATTCCCAAGATAAATTTGGTAAAAGTTGCCCTATCTTGAACCTCAGATGAATTGACAGGCTTGGGAGTGTAATTTGCGGTGTTATGGGTTGAGAGAAAAACGCCTAATGAGTGAGATGAGATTCCTGCTATGGATATTATTATGATTAGATGTTTGCTTTTAAAGTTATCTGAACACTAAGCTAAGTGCACAATATGCCTCTACACCCTCTAAACAAAGTTCATGTTAATTGACTCCAGATACATGGCACTATCAGATTCATTGACTTTTTTTGTTGCTGCCACATTTGTTTGCCAAATTACTCATCCCAATAGATATAATTTTTCTCTTTCTTCAGATCAACATACCTGATTGGGACCCTGTTGACTGCCTTCTCTACTCCTGGTATGTTGATGCATGTGTTATAGTTTTTGTGTCCGAGAGCAGGGCCTCGGGCCCTTTGTCGTCATCAATGGGATTGTCATATCAAAGTTGGTGTGGATCGAAAAGCATTTCACAGATGCAAGAACAACCCAAAGTTGTGATGCCATTATGATGCCCAGTGTTTACACTGTTGCACTAGATGCCGTGGCTTTAATCTTATGTCTCACTGCTCTAAATAGTTAACTTTAATCCCCCAAATTCCTCCTTGCTCAGCAGACGATTTCTGAGAAGCATCTTCTTCTTCTTCCCTTTGGCCCTTCCGCCCTGAGACAAAGTGGGGTGCACCACAACCTGAGATTTATACTTCAGCCAATTACTAAAGATAGACAGATAGACACATAGATAGACAGATAGATAGATTGACAGGTAGATTGATAGATCTATAGATAGAATGCAACTTTTAACAATTTATAGAGATGTGTTAATGTAATGATCATGTCCCATTGAGTTATAAGGGTTATTGAATTGCTCGAGGACACGGTGCATGCATTGCATGCTATTTTTTATTCTGTGATCCGAAAATCTGACTCTGATAGTGCACTTGTTCTTCATTTACAAACCAACCCGGCTTCAGTACCAAATTTCAGGTGATTCCAAGAAACTGGTTAATTTCAAAACTCAGCCTTCAATTTTGCTTGGTATAGTCTCCAAGGCTTGACACACATAATGTTTAACTTACATAAATTGCATTTTTGTTCCACACTGACCAAAGCCTCTGAATGGATACAGACGCTCTTATAGCATGCCTTCAATGTATGCATATAGGTACATACTAAATAATTTGCGTCCTTTACAAACTATTACAAAATAATATTTAGGCCTATTCATGTGTAAACTGATTTTCTTAAATAATTTCATATTCATATAAATTGTGTCAATTTTCTTACAGCGACATCCTTTCTGCTCTTTCCTGGGATTATATTGCACGTATTTGGTGGTTATTTCTTCATGCTGACAAACTTTCAACTAGCAAATCTTATACCGTCTAAAAGAGCCACAATTATATCCTTATACTGTGGAGCTTACAACTCAAGTGCTTTTATGCTTGTTTTAGTAAAGGTAGGTTAAAGTGAGAAAAAAAGGTTATGTTGCAAAAAGTCAAATAGTTTTGTTGCAACCAAACAAAATAAATGAGTGTACTTTTATTCTGGCATTGGCCTACAATGAAAATTGAGAATACGGTTTCTTTCCCGTCCTACTGACCGTCCATACGAAAAGAGAAAATTTGAGAAGCGAACTCTTGAGCTGTCTCAGTTAAAAATGATCTATTTTTAGCCTGATTTAACATGCGGCAAATATACACTCACTAGCAAAAGAAACGCAACACTTGATTTAGGCTTATAATTTAGCACAGAAATTTTTTATCTGGACAAAACAAATCATATGGTATTGATCCATAGATCAACTGGTGTCTTTGTGCCAAAAATCATTCAGCTGTGACCATTTCCTGTTGGCCTTTTGACTTGTTTATCACATTTCAGTCTTTGTGATAAAATATGACCTTACCAAAAAGTTACACCAAAAATAAAGGCGCCATTTTAAATTATGCCCAAACAGATGATAAAAGCCGAAAAATTAGCGCAGCAACTCTATTTTTGATTTTTACAGGACAATTTGAAAATTGGAGTTTTGCACATTTCATGATGTAGCAGACAAAATCATTATGGTTCGGGCCCTTAGAATTGAGCATTTGAAATAAAATTTTCAGACAATTTCACTATGTTGTCTAAGAATTTCCGCAACTTTTTTCAGAGCAAAATTCACCGATTAACACAATATTTTGAGACGACGAAGGAAATATTATTAAAATCACATTAACTTGACTCGTACATACTGGTGAGTGTATGTGGCAAACCTCAACATTTCTTATTTCTAACACGTTAATTTTTGGCTTAATATGGTCTCTGGCCCCTAAATACATCATCGCTAATATTCTCCAACAGTTGCAAAAAATTACAATTTTCTGTTTCTATGCATTATTTTCAGTTTGCTTATGAGGCTGGCATCTCCACCCAGGCATCTTTCCTCTTCCTTTCTGCTGCGGTTTCCATGGTCCTCGTCAGTACGTTCTGGTTTTTGCCCAAGGGGCGTATTCCACACCCATTGCCTGAGGGTTACAAAATAGACCTATCACTGCCTTGCTCCAGGCCCTGTCTTGCGGCCACCGAAATTCAAAAACTTCCAGAGAAAAAAGCAAAAGATGAGGACTTGGTTGAGGTAAAATATTGTGTTTCTTAAGGATGAATATTGAGTTAAGGCAAAGTAGTCTTTCTCTAATAGACTAAGATTCAGTAAAGATAGTTTTTCTTTGGAATGAATATTAAATTGAAGCAAATGAGTTTTACTTTATCGCGAGAATTCAGTTAATGGAAGTAGTCTTTATCTATGGCAAATATTCAGTTGAGGTAATGTATTCTTTATTTAGGTAGATGATTCAGTTAAGGTAAAGTATTCTTTATTTAGGGCCCAGTAGTCTTTAGTTAGGGTGAATATTCAGTTAAGGTAATATAGTCTTTATTTAGGGTGAAGATTCAGTTAAGGTAATATAGTCTTTATTAAGGGTGAAGTTTCAGTTAAGGTAATATAGTCTTTGTTTAGGGTGAAGATTCTATTAAGGTAATATAGTTGCCAGCCACCCAAACTGTCATTCAGCACCTCCCGGCCAGCTGATATGAATAACTCTTTTTCCCAGCCAACCGTCTCAACTACTTTCACATCACCTGACCGCAAATTTCATCGGTTGAACCCCAAAAATTTATCCCAGCTGACAACTTTGCCAGCTTGGAAAATCGTAGCTGACAGTCTGCCAGCTAGCCAGGCGCCTGCTTCAGAACGGATAATTGGCATAACTGATCATGGGGTGTCCCTGTTCTATTCTGTATTTTGTTCCATTATGCAAATCAGAACCTCATCAACCATGACAGAACTGTGTATGAAGGCATGATATCCTCTTAAGTATAAACATTCTCAAAATGTATGTTCCAAGATAAGCACTGACCAATTTCAGTGACACAATGGCGGCACCTTATACCTTAAAAATATATCTATTGATGTAAGATAAGGTTTAACCTTTGAATTGGTCTTAGTTTTTATAAACTGTTGTGATACTCATGCAGGGGGAGACTCAGACTCAGAATCAGACTCAGACTGTATTTATTCGGCAGATAACATGACAGTTAATTAATTATAATTAAGTAATATCAAATTTATATAATTATCTATGGCCAGGAGACCCACCGAAGACTCGGATCACGGTCGTTGCTGGTGGGCCACCCAGATGAGAAACAAAATAATATTAATATTTATCAACAAACTTGCATAATGATAGCATGTTAATGTCATACAAATACTCACCACGTGGTTGGTAGGGAAACTAAACAATATAATCAGTAAGACGTAATAAATCCAGTAGCAATTATAAAATCATGCTGTTCGAGCAAAGTAGGGGGTGATCCACCTACTGTCCTAATGGTTATAGCAGTATATCTGCTGGGGTGTCCTCCGACAAAACACTTATTTTAATTTTCATTAAATTCTGATTTAATTATATATGTTTATATGCTGTATGTACCTATGTTGGGAAAATAAATTCATCTATCTATCTATTTGAAAAAAAATAACCAAGGTATATTTGTAAACCATCTTATTTTTATATTAATTTGTTAGGAAGCAGACGTGAATGGTAAAATTGAGCCTCCTTGTGCTCCGTCAGCTCCGGATGAAGGACCAACCTTCGGTGAAATTGCTCGAGGGACCATGTATGTGCTTGATGCATTCTGGCTGGCTTGCCACCGTTTGGCAAGTTGGAGTTTTATTGGCAGATTGAATCCTGCTCTAGAAAGATTAGCTGGAGGTGACAAAACTGTAGGTCAGTATGAACAAGAAATTCTTTAAACAAGAATTGTAGGATTTTGTATGAAATATGAGATTTCTTCAAACACATATTTTATTTCTATAATATTCTGTTGATTTGTTATGCATGTGCAGTTACATATACCTCCAATGTACCTACTGTGATTTCACATTTAGTTACCTCATTATTAGGCATGCCTAATTACAGGTGTTACAAACACAGACAGCAAACCAGGCAATGAGAAGCCCTTTTATATTGTTTGTCATGAACATGAAATTTCTATTCTATAACAACAAACTAATATGCTGGGTTGCATATTTGGATTATTACACCTTTCATGTGCTTATGAAAATCACAGGGGTCCTGAGGAGTTGAATATATAATATTTTCATACAGTGTTGTTTGGCCACATCTATTATATCATCCCAAATCTTTATTAACTAATTTTCTAAAGGAAATCTCTATGAGCTTCTATGGGATATGCTCGAGGTGTGCTTTGGATATGGTCCAAAATCACTCAACCATGAACACCAAGCAGCTGCTCACTCAACCATGACCTTGATGCTATGGGGGTGTAGCTACTTCCATATCAAGGGGGGGGGGCAATATATACTTGATCTTAAAATGGTACTCACAGACACCTCCTCTGTGGTATTAACACCCTCCTAATATTGGAGGTCAATCAGGAAGGTACTCCTACCATAAGGAAAGTATCTCTGCAAGTCCAACTTCCTAATTGGCCCCTCCAGAAACTAATGTAGCTACACCACTGCAGTACACATAAATTGATGACAAAGCACTTTGCTGGTGCTTTATGGCCAATAAGTTAGGGACTTCCCATGTAAAGTATTTTTTTCATTTGGAGCTTTTAACACAGATCTGAGATGGTCCCTACAAGAAGTAGGGGACCGCAGTTAGTTGAAGCACTAATTTTAAATTTTTTCTCCGGAGAGCCAAATTCTGGCATGTGATAGTGAATGTATTTTTAACTCCATGATGAGCTCATGAGATATTATCGATAATTGAAATCTGTGTTACAGAGTACAGACACAAACTTCCCAAGAAATGTTGCTACAACTGACCCCGGCCCTTGAATGATTAAGGGTGTTATAACCATGATAACATGTGCCAATTAACATAGTATCTACAATTTTGGCCTAAAAAAAAGGAAAAAAAAGTAGATTTTAGGCCATAATATTATTTCAACTAACCCCGCGCTTCAAATAGCCCGAGTCTCCCCTACTTGGAATTTCATGAATAGTTCTTCAACAATCTTTATGGACTGTCCAACTGGCTGTGTTTGCTAGGGCAGGAAACTTTATGGCTAAAGGTTTTGCTAAATTTTAGTCATGTTGTACTATCGAGCACCAGTAGGTTCAGTTTATCGTTATTGAATACCGTATAAAATTATACTGATTGTTTGCAGAGATGACATCAGCAGAAATATTTCGATTATTGACTCGGAGTACACTCCCTGTTCCTGTTCCTGTCTGTTCCTCTAGCATGAATTCTTTATGCTGCCTCCATGTACATGCTGATATGAAATGACACATCTTAAAGGCAGTTAATTAAAGTTGAGAGCATTTTATCTTTTGTGACAATCCTTATTCTTAATTTCAGTGAGCCATTACACATCAGTCTATGCCTTCATGCAGTTCTTCAGTATATTCATTGCGCCTCTGTCAGGCCGCCTGATGGACAGGAAGAAATCAGAAGGCGTTCAGACGAATGCGGGTATTTGTCATTTACTGTATTTGATTGAATGATATATTTTTATGTTATTTTTTTCCACAAAAAGTAATGATTTTCCTTGATGATTGTACATACACCGGAGATACAAGAGGCTCATTTCCCAAATGTTATCACTGTCTTTGACCATTTTGCCTACAGTGGTTGATATGCGCCTACTATAGAGGGCTAGGTCAGCCGAGGTGGATAGCCACTTTTTATGCCAATCATGTTATTTGTTTCATCAAAATAAAGCATTGAGTCCTCGCGCAGTATTAGTCACCTCGGTGCCATAAAAACTGATATTGCACTGGATGCTGTGCGATAACTGTATTATATCAATTATTTTTCCTTTCAGATAAAGTGGAAATGTGCATGGCTTCATTTTTCCTGGACTGCACTATTGGTCTTGCGCTCTCCATAACCACTTGTATCCCTATTCTGGAAGTGCAATACTTATCTTTTGTTCTTCATGTCATACACAGGGCTTGCTTGTATGGTCCAAATTCAGCCTTCCTTGCCCAGGTGTAAGTTGAAGCTGCATGGTTTTACTTTCTATTTCTCTGCTTTTGCTAGGAATACCTCAAATTAGAAAACTTTTAATGATGGCAGTATCACAAAACTTGTCTGCAGTGTTATCTTCTCCCCGATGATGTAAGGGTATATTATTCAGACCTGGGGAATATTGAGATTTTCTTAGCATTCATATTTCCGACTTAAGTTTGCCGAACATGGCTATCCATTCATTTAGCTATGACATGATTGATGGGCCGTCAATAATTGTAGCTTGGCTAAATTTAGCTTGAAACAATATAGATAAAACATTTAGGCAAGACTTGACAAGACAAGCCACTTTTACAAATTTGTACAACTGGTATCATTCAATTTTCAGGTTCCCAGCAAAGCATTTTGGCAAGTTGTATGGCTTTGCGATGTCATTTGCTGGAGGAATCAGTCTTCTTCAGTACCCGTTCTATCGTGCAATCCATGGACCTCTTGGCGGTGACCCACTTGTGGTGAGTGTTGCACTTCTCATTGCACCTCTTGTTGGACCTCTTGTTTCTTCTTGCCACATTTTAAACTCTCGGAGCACTTCTTTTTGCTCCCTTTGTTGCAACTCAGGAATTGCGATTAATTCTTTTTTATATCCTCTCTTTTAATTTTTCAGATCAACCTGGTGATGGTTTTCTTGATGTTGATATCTTATGCTCATCCCATATACATCTGGTACTGGTGTAAGAAACAGAAAACTAAATCGGCCAAAAATCACTTCCTCAAAAAATAAGGTGCAGCTGCAGAGGTTCTCTTAAAGCTGTTTGCTACAGGAATCATCATACTATTAATTCACGGACCCCTTACACTACTCCAACAAAACTACTGATTGCCCAGTTACGAAAACTTGAAAGCTGCTTTTCTACACTCTCCACAATGTCCTTAGCCGGGTTTAATGTTCAAATTACAGTCACAGAAGCTGAAGTGATGTTTTTTCATAATCTAACTACAGGCCATTACGAAACACCCTTTATTTTCCCCCTTCTCGCATGCGTGTCTTCACAGGTGTAATGCTAGTTTTCTCTAAATGTCCTGCAGAAGATTATCTTGACCATAGTATTTCTATGCTCTCAACAGAGCTCCACGGAATTGAAATTATTTCAACATCTTCAAGAAATTCTTTCAATAGTCCTGCTTCTCTCAACTCAGTCTTGCAGAAATTCCGTAAACCGTCCCTCTGAAATTCTCTGAACAGTACTGCCGAAATTATCTGAACACTGAACAGTCCTGTGGAAATTCTCTGAACAGTCCTGCGGAAATTCTCTGAACAGTCCTGCGGAAATTAAATATACCATCCTGCAGAATTTCCCTGAACAGTCCTTCAGAAATTCTCGGAACAGTGTGCAGAAATTCTCTAAACCATCCTGCAGAAATTCTCTAAACTGTCCTGCTGAAATTCTCTGAACAGTCCTGCAGAAATTCTCTGAACAGTCCTGCAGAAATTCTCTGAACAGTCCTGCAGAAATTCTCTGAACAGTCCTGCTGAAATTCTATGACCGTCCTGCGGATATTCTCCGAACAGTCCTGCGGAATTTCTCTGAACAGTCCTGCAGACATTCTCTGAACAGTCCTGCAGAAATTTTCTTTTCAGTCTTGTCGAAATTATTTTGATATTTCTGCAGGTATTTTCTCTACATTACGGTGCAAAAAAATTAGGGAGGTATATCTTTATGGGAAGAAGATCAACAGAAGAAGATAGAGGTTTAGAAGATTCAATGAAGGAACTCCCTGTTACTCGACACAGGTTCAAACTCTGAGAACTCCATCAACATCATGACTATTTCTCATAAGAAGATCTAAAGTGTTGCCAAATTTTTTTTGTGATGCTGTTGTGGGCATGTACATTGCAAGGGTGCCGGAAGGAAACGAGGGCGGCAGAGGCGGTCGATCGAGAAAGGCCAAATTTAATTTCCACGACGAAAATTTAACGTAGCGGCAATAATAATTTTGAATATGCTTGAAAATGTTTCCCTAAATTCACTGTAAATTAAGGCTTAACATGTTTTTTTTCTTTGAGATCAAAAGGGCAACATTGCCCCCCCCCCCCTGTCCCCCTGTTCCGGCACCCTTGGTACATTGTACAACATTTCAGCTGCCATTTTCCTGATTTAAAATCTCTTATTCTAACGAGTCAACACTGTGTAATCACCAAGTGACCTAATTAAGGATTTTTGTTTACATTTTGCTGTATAGAACACAACAAACTTTGCATTATAGCCAGTATGCTGTCTTATAGTGAAAGTAATACACATGCAAATTTTGGAATAAATCAGTTAAGTTTTCTGGGAAATTGGGCAGTTTTACTAAATTATAGTGAATCTTTTACTAGAATCCCCAAATCTTTTGAATGTTGAATATTTATTGCTTGTAATTTCACATCAGGATGTCTAAAATAAAAATACAGCATACTGGCTATGTTATGTTGTAATTGAACTGGTTTCTAATCCAAAATTTAAGATTTTATGGTCGCTTCGCATAGGGCAGATTTCACGAAAAGTGCTCTTAAAAGGTACCTTAAACTTTCCATTCCTTTTGTTATCTCTCTTTTGCTTCCTGAAGCAAGTAAACCTATTACTAAGTACATCTGTGAGGTAATGAATAAATATCAATAAAATATTCCTCAAACATTTAGCTTTTTCCTCTTGAAAAAATTATATTTTTTATGCCTCATGAGGACAATTTTGGACGACCAAACTTACTGGTGATCAGGCATGCTTACTCTGGCACTCTGTGGAATCTGCTAAAACCAATTCAGGAAAATGTAATGGTATGTGATTGATAAAAAACATCTTGAAAATTATTTTGAAACCATTTTTGATTGTGTTGGTCATTATAAAACTTGAAAAAAATGACAAATAAAAAAAGACTGCTAATGTAACTCGATTCCGTCACAGGACACTGAGGTTACATTCGCAACTTCTACATGGGAATTTTTTGTGTTCTTGCTACTAATGCCAACTTCAAACATGAAATTATAATATTTTATTGAAAAACATGTCTCATTTGCCTATATACATCACCAAAAACATAAACGACTGGGTGTGGTACCTGTTTTTTTATTGCTAATGTTACTGCAATTTCGCATCTGTCCATTTCATAGTGTTACATTAGCAAAATGTGTATTATATATAAAAAATTACTTTAACGAACACATGATTAGATCTCAAATTTTTTCTGAACTGAAAGCCAGGTCTCCTAAGAGCAGGCCAGGGGTGGTACCCTGCTGGTGACTTCATTCATATTGCAGTAGGATCAGCATAAAAAAATTCCGTCCTCCATCGTTCATCGGTGTTACATTAGCACAAGGCCATATTTTTAGCTACTCTGATCTACCAATCCAACAGAAAAGAGTGTTTACCAATGATTGTATTTAATGGACTGACACAATAAAATATCTAGATTTCAGCTTTTTTTTGTCCTGCCAGCTTACCTCAGAAGAAGCACCCTGAGAAAATCTGAGAATCTATGAATCGATTATATTTGGCCTTATCAGTATTGTGCTAATGTAACTTGTGGACAAGTTGAGGTAAGTAATTATGCAGCTTTTCGTGAAATCTGCCATAGAGCAAACGCTACAGAGTGTCAAAGTTGAATTAACACCTGCATGACCAAGATTGAACCATGCAAATTTAATAGATAATTACATAATAAATTATTACTCAAGCAATAGAGATAATAAATCCTTCTTGTTTTTTCTGTCATTCATACTCTCCTGACTATCAAATTTCTTGTTGTACAGTCATATTTCAACTTTGAAATATTGCCAACATAAATTTTTAAAAATAGGATTTCCAAGCATAAGCACTGGAGGTCAATAAATATTTCCCAAACAGTCCCAAAAATATTAAATTCACAAAATTTTCTGCCCAAATTTATAGTGCATGAAAAAAATATTTTCCAAAATTTTTTGAGGGGGGCTACAGCCCTCCCAGACCCAGCCATATTTCCAAGAAATATATTAAATGGTGAAAAAAAAATCCCTGAAGGGAATTATAGCAGAATTTGCAATTTGACAATATATTCAGAGAAAACTGAGTGTATTTGGTTTTCATGTGTAAAGTTGAGAAAAATGCTCTCCATTTTATGCCGAATCCATAAAATGAAGCTTTTAGGATTTTGACAACACAAAGCTACGTGCTATAATAAGGTAACCTTAATACATTCGGTGAAGCAGGAAAAAATCTGAGAAAATACAGGGAATTGTATTTGTCAAACTTCAGTGGATACACGGATGGTTCCTTTTTCCCTTTTGTTATCTCTCTGTTGCTTCTTGAAGCAAGTAAACCATTTGTGACCTAATGAATAAATATCATTAAAATAATCCTCAAATATGTAGCTTTTTGCTCTTAAAAAGATATTTTTTTCTCCCTCATGAGGACAATTTTGGACGGCCAAACTTAACAGACGTGCTTACTTTGGCACTCTGTGGAATCTGCTAAAACCAATTCAGGAAAATGTAATGATGTGTGATTGATAAAACACATCTTGAAAATTATTTTGGAACCATTTTTAATTGTGTTGGTAATAATAAAATTTGAAAAAAATGAAAAATAAAAAAAGACTGCTAATGTAACTCGATTCCGTCACAGGACACTGAGGTTACATTAGCAACTTTTACATGGGAATTTTTCTGTGTTCTTGCTACTTATAATGCAAATTTCAAATGTGAAATTCTAAAATTTTATTGAAAAATCTTTCTTATTTGCCTATTAACATACCCAGCTGTGTGCAATAGCTGTTTCTTTATTGCTAATGTAACTGCAATTCGCATCTGTCCATTTCGTAGTGTTACATTAGCAAAATTTGTCTGTGTAAATTACGTTAACGAACACATGATTAGATCTCAAATTTTTTCTGAACTGAAAGCCAGGTCTCCCAGGAGCAGGCCAGGAGTGGTACGCTGCTGGTGATTTCATTTATATTGCTGTTGTATCAGCATAAAAAAGTTCCGTCCTCCATCATTTAACGTTGTTACATTAGCACAAGGCCATATTTTTAGTTACTCTGATCTACCAATCCAACAGCAAACAGTGTTTACCCATGATTTTATTTAATGGATTGACACAGTAAAATATTCAGATTTCAGTTTTTTTTTGTCCTGCCAGCTATCGCCAGAAAAAGCACCCTGAGAAAATCTGAAAAGCTACGAATCAATTATGTCTGGCCTTATCCGTCTTTGTGCTAATTTAACTAAGTCATTTTGCTGCTTTTCTTGGAATCTGCCATAGTCCAATATGTATGTGACCTCTGAGCATTAAATAACTAGAATTAGAACCTCCTCCTGCACTGCATATTATATTGGGGATTAGGAATAAAATTTATTCTGAATTGAAGAAACTCTTCCCAGATCTTGATCACTGGCTTGAGGCTCTTTACATCCAAAAGGAGCAGCACCATGGATGTACATTTGAGGGTAACTAGGGCAACAAGGTCCTTGCAAACCTTGAAATGCTGAGCAACATGTTACCTCAACACTGAATGAAGTTTCACAATGCTTTTTGTCACATAAATTGGCTTTACAATTGAAGATGCTTACTGAGGCAACATTGCAAAACTAGAAAGAGCATATCAAGAATTGGGGGGTTTTTTTTTCACTACTAAAGTTCATATCCTTCTCCGTCATGTGCCAGTGTTCATTGAAGTCAAAACTTGACAAACTCTTCAACAGCTACCGAACCAAGAACATCAATCATCCCAATCTATGCCTTACCATCATGCATTTCAATTCATATCACATACAGGCAGTCATAAAAGTAAGTTAGCAGGCAGTAAGATTCATTTTTGCAGAAAAAAAATCATTATCATAATAGTTTGCAACACACTCCATTCTTTATTTATTACATACGTGCCATTTAAATGATTTCTTCAGTTCAATTGCAATGAAATGTCATATTAAACATGTAAAGCAACAAATTTACTCCATTATTGAATTGTTGAGTGATTTATTGGGTGATACTGAGTGGTAATGATGTAAATTAAAGGAGTGTGATTCAAATATCTCAAAATTTTCCCAACAGAATATTTTGATTTTTGCACTGATACAAAGCTGAGACCTTCTACTTTAAGGGTACAGTACAACCCAATAAATTTTCCTATATCCCATGCCCTCAGGTAGATGCCCTCACTCCCAACCTCTCACATCCATGCTAGAGCACTCGTTTGCTCTCACTTCCATGCCCTTCTGGGAAACCCCCTGCACTGCTGTCCTCTTGTGCTAATCACACACAACAGCAGTGAGGGCTGCTGTTTAGAATCTTGTTCTACTGGTTAATCAAATTAAAATATCCCACAATTATCTTGATAGATAGATCAGAAAATATTACAGCTCTTTTAAAACCGGGTCTTTTAAAAGAATGCAAAAAAAATTCTCAAGACATAAAAAGGAAGCTAGGCTATCAGTACCATGCTGTTATTCTCCAATTCTAACTATGTCATTTGTACATTTATTGACTGATTAAAAGAAAAGTTCCTTATTGACTTAAAAAACAGTGGAGATGATATACAATATAATAATCTAATGTAACAATTCTACATCGATGAATTTAAAAGATTTGTCTTTTATGTGCTATCAGATCTGTTATAGATATAATTGTAAAGCGATGTTAGTACAACATTCATTTTGAGCAGTTAATATGCCACAAACATTTTTTTTTAGAATATTTAATTTTTTCCTTTTTAGTTGATATTGATCTTTCATATCATAGGCTACATCCAATTCAGTTTATTATGTTTTGTCTTTACCTTTTTCAATGCAGAGCCCAATTCTTAAAACAATGTTTAATTTTCATTTTCGGCTTTTGCTTTGATTTATTCAGTAGTCTATCAGAACTTCTATCACAACAGATTCTGGTCATAATTTCGACTATCAGATCTACAGATTCTATGTAAAATTCACTTGAAGATCAACAGCTGATACAGTTAAAGTATGTTTAAAGTATATAGTATAAATATATATGTGCAGACTTCAAATAATAAACAACTGCATGTTAAGAGAGCTTATTTGAATAAATTTCTACAGGAGGGACCTGCAATACCTCAAAAGTAAACCCGCAGCATAAATATATCCAAATTTAAGAAATACATTGAGCAGCATCTGTCACAAAAGGTACAATGTTACCATAATCGATCAATCTACTTGAACAGACTTGTGGCACTCTGAAGACCAACTGAAAAGATTTTTGACAAACATGCCCCTGTTAAGACTAAACTTGTAACTGTGCGCAAACCTAACCCATTCACAAATCAAGAAATAAAGCCACTTAAAAAGGAAAAGAGAAGCAGAAAAATTATGGAAAATAACTGGTCTGGAAAAAGACTGGAATATCTTCAAAGAAAAACGAAATGCTCTAAATGGTAAGCTTAATCAGCTTAAATCAGATGATCCTAGGTGTAAAATTCAAGCCACAAAGGGAAATTCTGAGGTGATGTTCAAACTTCTAAACTCTCACCTCAACAGAAAACAAGATCTGCCTCTTCCGCATCACACAAGTGAAACAGAACTATAGCGAATGACTTCAACAAATTCTTTGATGAGAAGATCAAAATCATCAGATCTAAATTAGACTCAGGAATGAAGAGCACAACTGATGACTCTCAAACCAACCTCAGCCACAATTTACATCAGTTTAAGGCTCTATCAGAACAAGAAGTTAAGAAACTCATCACTGAAATGCCTGTCAAACACTGCCAACTTGATCCAATGCCAACATGACTACTGCTTGAATGTGTTGACGAATTACTGCCAATCGTAGTGAGAATATGTCATTAACACTTGAAGAAATGCCCCTTGAACTCAAACATGGACTAGTCAAACCACTTTTGAAGAAAGAGGGTCTTGAACTGATAAAAAAGAATTATCGGCCAGTCTCAAACCTTTCCTTTCTGAGTAAAATCATTGAGAGCACTGTAATCAAACAGTACGTTGAACATCTAACTCAGAACAATCTTGAGGATGAAAAACAATCAGCCTACAAGCAATTTCATAGCACAGAAACTCTCTTAACAAAAATCCATAACGATATTATGCTTAATCTGAGCAATGGTGAGGTGACGATGCTAGTGTTGTTATACTTGTCTGCTGCATTCGACACAATTGATCATGGCATCTTGCTAGAAAGACTGCGCAACAGGTATGGTGTGCTCAGTGCAGCCTAGAGATGGTTCAAATCTTACATTTCTGAAAGATCACAATTTTTGATAATAATTGACAAAACATCAAGCAAAGTTCCACTCAATTTTGGGGTTCCTCCAGGTTCCAAACTTGGAACAATCTTATTTTAATACTGATGGACGAATTCCATCATAACCAGCAGCAGAGTTTTTTAGTTTTGAAAACACCCTTTTTAAGTCTTCTTCATTTATATCAATTAGTGTCAGGTTATGTGATGGGACTGACGAATTATAGTTTAACGGATCAGCTGATGTATGTCTGATGTTATTATGTTGGAATGATTAGCTATGTTTTTTGCATCAGTTATATTACCATGGTTCGATTCCATGATATCTGGCAGACTATTAACCTGTATCATTTGAGTTTATTTTTCCGTTTAATTGAGTTTAATAAACACTGAGTAACCCATGGCTTATGATTAATTTTGACAACTATTTTTTTCATTGGGAAACAAATTTTGTAAAAATGACTTATTTTATGGATGAATACTTTGCATGTGAGATCACATTTGACAGATTAATAATCTATTTTTGATTGACATTGGTTTTTTGGCCGACTTTCAAAAAAGTACGCAGTACTTGTTGTTGAACTTGTAGAATGTACTTATACTTGTACTCGAGTACATTTGTATTTTGCTGTACTTGTACTTGTACTCATGACTTGTCAAGTACTTGTGCTTGTACTCGAGAACATTTGGATGTGCTCATGCCCTGATTTATATTACATTGAAACAAAGAGAAGAAAAGAAAATTTCTGGCTGAAAGCCCCATTACCGAACTATTGGGCTGTCCACACTTTTCTCCCTATGAATTAGGCTCTGGATGGGGTTTTGCGTCCCTCTGTCCCTTGGCCTTTTGAATTCCCCATCCTTTTGCAATTGTACTTTTGAATTCTGAATTATCTGTCCTTCAGGCCTGGATGGGGGTTTTATGTCCCCTATTTCCCTTGGCCAGTTTACTTCTGAATTCCTTGTTCCATTGCAGTTTTCTAGTTGAATTTTGAATTCAGTGTCCCTCAGATCTAGATTGGGTTTTGTGTGCCCCTGTCTCTTTGTCATTTTACTTTTGAATTCCCTTTCCCCCATAGCCCCCATTAAGAGCCTCATGAATAGAGGATGCAGTCAAAGAAAAGTGATTGATATCGGTAATATAAATTTGTCAAAGGACATCGTTGACGTCACTGGACAAAACAGATTATATGGCGTTGATCCTTAGATCAACTAGTGTCTTTGTGCCAAAAATCATTCAGCTGTGACCATTTCCTGTCTGCCTTTTGACTGGTTTATCACATTTCAGTTTTTGTAATAAAATATGACATTACCAACAAGTTACACCAAAATAAAGGCGCCATTTTAAATAATGCCTGAAGAGATGATAAAAGCCGAAAAATTAGCACAGCAAGTCTATTTTTGAATTTTACAGGACAATTTGAAATTCGGAGTTTTGCACATCTCAAAATGTAGCAGACAAAATGTCCATGGTTCGGGCCCTTAGTATTGAACTTTGTAATTAAAATTTTCAGACAATTTTGTTATGTTGTCTACGAATTGCCACATTTTTAAAAAAAGTAAAATTCACAGTGTAAAACTTTTTTTTTCCAGCAATTTTGCCAATCTTATTTCTGTCTATGTAAAAATGTTATTAGCGCACCAAAATAGGCAGAACATGTCGTAAGCCAACCGAAATAGGCAGAAAAATGTTTTCCCTGGCTATTAACATTCATGCAGAGAAAGAAATGATAATGCAAAAATTGCTGGAATTATTGGAGTCCTAGACTAAAGCCCCCCCCCCTGAACTTTTCAGAATGACACTTCAGTTCTGAAACGAGAAACTTTACTTGGAACTGTGAACCTGGAACTTTTTTACTGGCATATCTGTTTAGTCTGTGTCTGGACTCAATAATCTAGAACATCTCGCGCTTTGATCCACATTGTTTTTTTATTTTAAAATTGCACACGAGTCATGTTAATGTGATTTTAAGAATATTGCCTTTGTCACCGCAAAAAAATGTTTTAAACTGTGAATTTTACTTTTTTTTAAATGTGGAAATTCTTAGACAACATAGAAAAATTGTCTGAAAATTTTATTGACAATGCTCTATTCTAAGGGCCCGAACCATGGAGAATTTGTCTGCTACATATTGAGATGTACAAAACTCCAAATTGTCCTGTAAAATTCAAAAATGGAGTTGCTGTGCTAATATTTCGGTTTTTATTGTCTCTTCAGGCATTATTCAAAATGGCGCCTTTGTTTTTGGTGTAACTTGTTGAGAAGGTCACATTTTTTTACAAAAACTGAAATGTGATAAACAAGTCAAAAGACAGACAGGAAATGGTCACAGCTGAATGATTTTGGCACAAAGACACTAGTTAATCTAAGGATCGACTCCATATAATTAGTTTTGTCCAAAAAAATTTCTTTGCAAAATTATAAGCCAAAATCAAGTGTTGCATTTCTTTTGCTGGTGAGTGTACATTGACTAAATCTTGAATATAATCAAAAACAACAATGGAATGCTATAATATGATAACATTTTTTAAAACATACAAGGCAATTATCAAGCTGCAGTATTAATATCTTGTCTCCATTGAAAAAAATACCTGGAAAATTTGTGAGTAACCTCCCTGTTATGCTGACATCTTACACCCACGGAAAATGTAACTTATGCATAAATACTCGCATAATTTTGAAGTGTGCGCATTGCATTCATTTATGCTCAACACTGAACAGCATCGAACCACACTTCTTGCAAAAGCATTTGAAATACATCACCATCATGGCTGGTCAGAAGTGGATCTGCATGTTCATGCTCCTTGGACTTCTGCTTCTCTCCTTTGAAGCTCAAGAATCAGATGCTCAGGTGTCTGAACCTTTCCCCTACCGCTTTTATGGTTACCGAGGGTATGACTTTATTTCATTCTTATCATTTTTTATGACATAAGTAATCTTAATTACTATTCTATAACACAAGCTGCAGCGCGAATTGTATGAAGAATGGTATACTAATCAGATCTTATGGTCATTCTATTTTTCATGCTGTTTGTGTAAGACATGAGTTCAATAGTCAACATTCAAACAGTAATACACGATATAATACACTGCACATGCAGTGATCCCTGAGTCTTTTGACAGCCTCTTGTGTATAATTATGTAAAATAAAACAATTAAGATTAAAGAAAATGAAATGGTTTTAAAGATGATGAGGTAATTTACCTACCTGAATGCAAGACAGCTTCTGGCTCACAAGAGGAGACTGATGACCCGCAAACATAAGAATTTGATATTGAGCATTTAGTTTTATCTGAGAAAGTCATAGTTTTGGTTGCTGGGTTGCTACAATATTGCCGTGATTTAACACAGCACCAAGCCCGAATAACATCAGGGAAAACACCGGCTGAAGCTAGGAAAAATTTGGGAAAATACAGGGAATTTGTTCGCCTATTGCAGCAGGTAGAGTGGGTCGGGGCAAGAAGCCCGGGTTAGGTGAGAAGCCCCCCCAGGGTTATATCTAAATTTACATTTTTGGTGCTTTTTTATATTGATAGGATTGAAGCTAGAAGCTTTTTAGGTGACGTCACAAATTTTCAAGGCATTCGGCACCAAACCAAAGTCGTAATTAAAGAAACAAAAAAAGGTGCATGTTTTTGTAACTTTGATAAATTCTTTGAAAGTGGTTGTCAGAAATAACTTTGGAAATTTTAAAAGTATAATGGATATCTGCATTGCTTCACTTTATGACCATCACATAAATATGATTTGGATCATGTTTTTTGCATTTTAGCTCAAAATATAGAGGTCAAATTAAAATATGTGGGTTCGGGGCGAGAGGCCCCACATGGTATGGGGCATGGGGCCCCCTTCACTGAGGCCTCGAAGCTGCCTCCGGAACCATTTAATAATGTTTACTCTACCTTAAATCTTGATAGAATAGCTAATTGAAATAGAAAAAATGTTGGCCGAAATTGAAAAAGGGCAAAAAATATTAAAAAATAAATGCATGAACAGAAAAATTATGAAATTCAGAAAAAGTGAATAGAATGCCTTAAAAATGATAGAAGAACCCCAAGAAATAACTTTCACACTAAATGTGCTCGCAAAAAAAATTGCCATAGGATTATAATAGGGGGGCTTCTTGCCCGATGGGTGGGGTAAGAAGGCCATTTTAATTTTTTTACGAAAAGGGCCGTAACTCCTTTATTAAAATTGGTAGACATTCGTTTCACTAGTTATAAGTAGAGTCAAGTGATCCCTTCCTGACAGCATAAGCATTCAAATAATCGACCTCAAAAAGTAGGTCAAATCGCATCTCGAAGTTAAGGGGGGCTGCATGCCCCGCGCTACTCTACCCTGCAGCGGCGTATCCAGGATTTTTTCCAGGGGAGGCAAACCATCAAGATATTTCCCCAAAATTGTTTTTGCGATCAACAGATTTGTCACTTGTCGCACATTCATTATGGTGAACATGCTAAAAAGTTGGGAAATGTCTAATGAAAAGCAGAGGAAATTAGTGTGTTCTTTTTTTGTTAATTCAGTCAAGATTTAAGGAAGATACATAACAGATGATAACACTGAAAAAAATCAAGCATGTCTTTGCAGAATTACTAAAATCCAAGAGGATAAATATGTTTGGAGGAGAAAACTTGAGCAGTCAAATGACTGATGTCGAAAAATTCTATGAATTCTGTTCAGATAATAACATGATAAAAGAAAATTCTTGAGAATTTCCCCCCTCAGTTCAGGGAAATATCTCAACAAAAATTATGGAGAAAATTTCATCTTAGAGATAAGTTGTTTTTTTTTAAGTTTACAAGAAATTTGGGGAAATTGGAAATAATCATTATCATAACATTTTGTAAAAACAATTATATTGGAAATCAAGGGAAACAAGGCGCAATTTCACAAAATTCAAGTCATAAACCGAAAATCAGGGAAATTTGGTTATGATAAAAAGTGTTTAATATCTCAGGCCAGACAAAAAGTAAGAATAGAAAATCAGTACGAATTTTGTTGAATGCATCGTATCAAAATTTTCATTGACCGCATATTCAAAATCTGTCCCATATGCACTGGTTACCTTTTGGAAACTTTCGTGGTATGCATATAATTCTGGGGCAGGAAAATGGGGAAATGGTGAAGAAAAAATGGGGAAATTTCAAACTCGAAATGGTGAAGAAAAAATGGGGAAATCTGATAAAACTCTTTGTATAAATCTCCTTTTCTTTCAATTTCTTTTTTTTTCTTAATTTCCCCCTACTTTTATATCATTTCTCCAACTTCTGACCAATTTCAAAATTTTCTCTACAATTTCCCCATTTTGTTTACCATTTCCCCATTCTTCTTGCCAAATGCCCATTTTTCTTCCTCTTTTGGGTATTATATCTGCAAAAATTTCCTCAAAATCTGTTCAGGCCCCCTGCTGGATACGCCACTGGTACCCTAGAATGGAATAACTTTATTTGTACTATAATGTTTAGAGACACAGATATGATTAAATTTTAACCTGGTCTCTGGACACTGCATCAAGATTATCAACTATGGTTGAAATTTTTGCTCATCTCAAAATGAAGAGTTTATTTCTGATTGGTTCTCTAGGACCTCTGGTTCTACCATTGATATTCTTTCTCCATTTGAATTACACATTTTAATCATTCAATTTTTCCAGGGGATTTTCAAGGGGATTTTCCGAGGGACGAAGGCATCGAAGATCCATCAGAGAGAGACTTATCCGCCGTAAAATAAGAATGATCAATTAAGCGTCAAGATGAAATTTCTTCTGCAGTCTGGAACTGGTCTTCAGCATGAAATACTGTCATTGTAACACATCAACTGTCGATTGGTGTAATAAAACTGCAAATGATATACATTTTGTCTTTTATATCTAATCGTAGGAAAAGCCCACGCATATTCAACTTGGCAAAATATAAAGGCAGTAGTGAATATAAATGCATATTATGAATTATTTTCATTTTTAAGATTTTAAACGGGGACAAGATTTTCCCAATTTGCATTGTAATTGATTGTACATGTATCAATCAATTACATGTCAAATTGGAAAACTCGTGTCCCAGTTTAAAATCTTAAAAATGAAAATAATTCAGAATATGTATTTATTCAATTTCAAAGGCAAAGATAAAATAGTAAGACAAATTATTTCTTTTCAGTTTCATATATACAAATATCAGGACAATCAATTGCTAGGCTTTCTTCTGCAGCTTGATAGGGGATTTGGAAAAGAGGATTTGATAATTAATATATGATTATAATTTTTGACTCTTTGTAAATAGTCCTCTCTCTGCCCTTGGCAAGAAACTATTGTTACATAGTGGTTGATTAGCCCTACACGGGCTGGGTATCTTACGATCATGTTTGTATTTGTCATCATATTACTAATCAGGGTATAAAATAAGCGTGTAACGATCCCAAAATGTGCAGTGATCAATCTGAAATGTGCAGTGATCAATCTGAATTTGTGCAGTGATCAAATTCACCCTTTTATGCTAAATTATGGTGAAATGCATAATTAATCCTCACAATATATGTTCAACAAAATTTAATGTAATCCTTTTGCCCGTCTGATGACAGTTTTGGCAATTTGTACTACTTGATAACTCAAAGATAGTCCCGAGTCACTGGTTTGTCGTTTATTAGATTTTCTAGAAACAGTGTTGGAAGAATGTATTCTTGCTCATGGATAGCTAAATATATAAATCTTGAAACACTGCCTCAGAGCACAGGCCTTACAATTATTCACAACACTTCAGAACCAGAGAACAGACACTGTTGCTCTTGACCATGCACTACAAACACACTAAAGTTGGCAAGTCTCCTGAATTGACCACCCTACTACTAATGGAGTACAACTGTGCAGGGTTGTTGATTCAAGGGAATTGCCCAGACTCCACTTTCCTTTTGCTCTTTAAGGAGGTAAGCATCATGCCGGCCATAGAGCGAAAGGGCTGGCAAATGATATGAATGCTTGTACCTAAGAAGCAGCAGAAGATTTTTCCCTAGATAACTTTATCTGATTCTGGTTCCGCAACCGCAACTGCTTTGAAACACCACTCCTAAAAACTATGTGATTGAGAGTAAACCATCCATTTCATGAATTTTAAGATAGTCATTATTGATCTGCTGAGGGGCAACATGGCAAGAGAAACAGATCTAAGAATTCAGTACAGTATGAAAAATTAAACCCCTCAACACAACTTCATGTGACACGAAATTGTGAATTTTTTTGCAGTTATTGAAAGTTTGTTTTTTACGGCAGATTTTAGTCCCACAAATGATAGCGGGTTGCCTTGTTCGCCCCTTAATTCCAAATCAAATTTTAAATTGTGACAAAATATGGCCATGTTAAGAGAGCCCTCACATCTCACCTAAAGATATTTGATCACCTAGATGTTAATTGCAATTTTAAATTGCTACCATACATGAAATTTAGTGAAAAAGACTTGAGTAGACAAAAGATAACTAAATAATGAAACCCAGACAGACATTGTCTGAGTTTTTTCGTCTGGAAATTTAACCTGTGCCTCTTTTTGAGACAGAAGAGCCTCATTCTGGTACTTGAGGTAAATATTTGTCTCATGTTTTTATCGAAGTAAAAAAAAAAATTAACTTAACTTTTTATAACTTTAACTTCAGTTAACCTTTCAAAAAAGTTAACTTATTAACTTTAACTTAGCTAAAGATTTCATTAACTTATTAACTGTTAACTCAGCTAACATTTTTTGTTAACTTGCCCACCACTGGTTACTGGAGCCATTGAAATGCTATGTGTAATTCTGTGTCATTTCATCAAATTTCAGAAAATTTTCCCACTCAACTGATTGAGAATTCCTTAAAAATTTACCAGAATCAAGGTTTCTCTCCAGAAAGCACAAATCCTAAGTGATACACTGATATCTTGAATAGTTTCTCTGAAAAAAATTCATGAACAATTCGAGATTTTTGTCAAATTTTTGTAAGTCCAGAAATTTGAAGGTGTGTAACTCAATCAGTGTAAAACCTTGAGACTTGCAATTAGGCAAACATGTTTTTAATGTAGCCAAGTGTTATAAATGAATTTTTGCTGAGATCGAGTTAAATCAAATTTTTAATGCAAACCAAAAGTTTCATTAAATTTCATGTATGATAGCAATTTAAAATTGCAATTAACATCTATAGGTGATCAAATATCTTTAGGGGAGATGTGAGGGCTCTCTTAACATGGCCATATTTTGTCACAATTTAAAATTTGATTTGGAATTAAGGGGCGAACAAGGCAACCCGCTATCATTTGTGGGACTAAAATCTGCTGTAAAAACAAACTTTCAATAACTGCAAAAAAATTCACAATTTCGTGTCACATGAAGTTGTGTTGAGGGGTTTAAGTTTTCATACTGTACTGAATTCTTAGATCTGTTTCTCTTGCCATGTTGCCCCTCAGCAGATCAATAATGACTATCTTGAAATTCATGAAATGGATGGTTTACTCTCAATCACATAGTTTTTAGGAGTGGTGTTTCAAAGCAGTTGCGGTTGCAGAACCAGAATCAGATAAAGTTATCTAGGGAAAAATCTTCTGCTGCTTCTTAGGTACAAGCATTCATATCATTTGCCAGCCCTCTCGCTCTATGGCCGGCATGATGCTTACCTCCTTAAAGAGCAAAAGGAAAGTGGAGTCTGGGCAATTCCCTTGAATCAACAACCCTGCACAGTTGTACTCCATTAGTAGTAGGGTGGTCAATTCAGGAGACTTGCCAACTTTAGTGTGTTTGTAGTGCATGGTCAAGAGCAACAGTGTCTGTTCTCTGGTTCTGAAGTGTTGTGAATAATTGTAAGGCCTGTGCTCTGAGGCAGTGTTTCAAGATTTATATATTTAGCTATCCATGAGCAAGAATACATTCTTCCAACACTGTTTCTAGAAAATCTAATAAACGACAAACCAGTGACTCGGGACTATCTTTGAGTTATCAAGTAGTACAAATTGCCAAAACTGTCATCAGACGGGCAAAAGGATTACATTAAATTTTGTTGAACATATATTGTGAGGATTAATTATGCATTTCACCATAATTTAGCATAAAAGGGTGAATTTGATCACTGCACAAATTCAGATTGATCACTGCACATTTCAGATTGATCACTGCACATTTTGGGATCGTTGCACGCTTATTTTATACCCTGCTGTCTGGGTTTCATTATTTAGTTATCTTTTGTCTACTCAAGTCTTTTTCATGCAAAAATGTGTCTTTTTGCTATGTTTTTTGACGTAAAATTAGCAGACTTTATTAACTAACGGACTTGTAGAAAGTTATTAACTTCCGTTGCTGTGAAAAAAAAAGTCAACTAAGTTAATAGAACTTTACTAAATTTGTTAGCTTCGTTATTAAGGGATTAACAATTAACGAGTTAATGCCCACCACTGCCAGTAACATATGTTGTTATTTTCTCTGAGCTTCCAAACAGATTCATAAATAAATTAATCTCCTCAATTTTTACCAGAACAAATGGTGATCAATAGACTTCTGTACAAATTGTTCAACTTAAGTCCTGTCGTGTTCAATTTTGGACTGGCATTTGATTAACTACAGAAGAAAGATAGTTTGCTGTTTTATTTACTTCCGAAGAACAGAAATGTAAGCAGGAGAGCTCAATCAGACACAATTGAAGAAAAAGGTACGCAAAAGCCCATCAACTAGCTGTTTAGACACATGTACTGAGATTTCATTCCATAATTTTAGATGATAATATTTTATTTTTCAATTGAGTCATGCATGAACGCTGGTTTTGTGAAACGCCGATTGGTCACCCTAGGTTAGCACGAGACAATATGTGCAGCGATCAAATTTTCTTATTTTATACTCTGTATTACTTTGTACCTGCCACTATAATAATAAAAAAATTCCAAGTTTCAAGTTTCATATTGAAACGAGGAAAAACTTAGAAAATAATTATTATGATTCCCGATGATCGAGGCAGGGCACTCCACCATTCTTAATTAAAGATAACAAATACATCAGCATGTTCCCGAGAATTTGATGCCTTTTCACAACTTCAGCTCGGCAGAACAGACATGCCCCTGCTTAATTGGAAGTGCTACCAAATACGTACATGCATACCATTTCAGGAACATATTACAGTTTTCTTGTGACGTAAGTAATCATGACCATTTAGGAATCTTTAAAAGATTTCAGCTTAAACAGCAAAAGTGCTTTTTTGAAGACATGAATAATTCTTGTCCAAAAGATGAGCGAGTTACCTCCCCATTGTTTTTACAGCTT
Organism: Platynereis dumerilii; assembly: GCA_026936325.1. Taxonomy (NCBI): domain Eukaryota; kingdom Metazoa; phylum Annelida; class Polychaeta; order Phyllodocida; family Nereididae; genus Platynereis; species Platynereis dumerilii. The sequence continues at coordinate 5,074,374 of JAPTHN010000009.1, forward strand.
AGTCCTATACTTCATTATATTTTTTCTTTTATTTTATATATATGACACATGTATCTTTATGATATTTCGTTGTCTAATAAAAGTTTATATATATATATGAAATGTAACTTTTTTTGGGGATAAAAATAATATAGTACTTTAGCAATTTGCGCGCGTCATTGATTTATTCTCAACACTCGATCTCATCATAAAACACATCTTGCAAAAGCTTTGACGACATATCACCATAATCACCATCATGGCTGGTCAGAAGCGGATCTGCATGTTCATGCTCCTTGCACTTCTACTCCGCTCTGTTGTTGAAGCTCACAAATTCACTGCTCTGGCCCTTCCTGCTTGCAATGGTACATGGCAAAATCACACAGGGTATGATTTTTTTATTCTGTGTCTTCTATGCATGCTAACTGTTCCTTCAGAAGTGATTACTGCAATTTTTTTAAAAATTAGCAAATAAATGTGTTACATTAAGACCTCCAAACTGTACTAACAGCTTATTCCTATGTGAAAGTTTTAACTTTTCAAATTCAGGAATCAGATGCTCTGCATGGTGCTTCATAATGATCAAAATATACGAAATAATTGGGGTTGGTTATTTTTGTTCTGTCATTTTTCCGTGTTGGTTGTATTTTCAGTGTTGATTGCCTATGTTTTCCCAGAAAGAGGGGCTTTTGCTTGATTATATGTGAAAGCCTGAAAGGAAAGTGTGTTTGTCCCGTTCTTCACAAGTTCACATGATATATGAGTTGTATGATAGGCCAGGGCTTTGGAGTCGGGTCATAAGTTAACCAGGCTGATTCATGAAGTTGTCATTAATTCTTTCATCCATGGCAGAAACATCCATGAGTAAACATTTAAAATTGAAACTCAAGATGCAGATTTTTTGCTGGTCTGTGGCCTGCATGCATGAATGCTCAGCCAACTCAAGTTGTTTTTTAATATAACAGTACTGTATATATATGCAGTGAATAAAGTTACATATTTAATAAGCACTTTTCATGCACTCGTAGAGGTTGACAAAACATAATCCTTTATTGTTCATCAACTGAGTATCAGCGCTAAATTTGAGACCGAAAATGGCTGCATGGTCCGGGCAGACTACACGTGTCCTTCTTGTGATTTGGGGCACTGTGGAAATTCTCTTTTTCGGTGGTCTCATCTTTGGATGGGCTTCTCTTGTTTATGTCTTTAAATTGGAAGGATTTTTCAGCGCAGTTTGTCATGATGAAGCTGGACAACGGATGAACAACGTCACATCCCTAACTTCAATGATGCCGACTGTGAAAGCCGTGGCTAATGCAACGCTTTTAGGCAAAAATGATTCAGCTCAAACAGATGCCTTTTTGCAAGATGGTGAAAATGTCCCTGTATCTTTTGACTCCACAACATGCGCAAGCCAAGATGACAAGTTCAACCTCATTTTCACACTGGCCGTGGTCATAAACGGGGTGTCATTGTTTGCGAATGGATGGATGTTCGACAAATGGGGAACCACAGTTTGCCGTGCCATAGCCTTGTGAGTATACATTGCAACAGAAAATTCGCACTTAACAAAATTTATGAAATTCCTCCATATTTTACTCTTTGACAACTTCTCCCGGGTGAATTATGGAAGTCCAAAATCGCATACAAAAAGCATGTAAAGATAAAAACTGTGCATTTATCCCACTCTGTTGGCAAGTTTGCCATCAGTGGCACCATGTGGTATATCAAAACCCCATAAATAAATCAGCCACCCCTAAAAAGCATTATTTTTTCTAACTATTCTTTGGAAATTGGAAACCGGCCGGCAGCCTTTGGCTGGGTGACACCAGTTGTAGTCCAGGCTAGCTCCACTGAAGGTCTTTGCCTGCATGGGTTCGAACCCCGAATGGGTAACTCAGAATGTTTTCAATGGACCTTCAAGAACAATATCCCATCTGGATATTGTTTTGATGAGACGTTAAATTGGCATCCCCTTGTAGCAGCGTCTGTGCTGGGCGAAAGTTCCCTGCATAGTATAAATGTGTAACATGTTGAGGACTCCCACGGTCTCACACTGTCCAATATCATCAATCAGCTCTGTTGGGTGCCCAAATCTAGGCTTATCTAATATTTCTATCTATCTATCTTCAGATCAACATTCCTAATCGGTACTCTCTTGACTGCCTTCGCTACACCAGGTGAGTTGAAGGGTCATACTGTCTCAGATCAACAAAATGGCTTCCACCACCACCCTAGATGCAACACTGTTTATTGAACAATTTAAAATTGTTTGGTTCCACATATCTCTTGGAGTAGTATTAAGAAATAAACAACAAATAGTTACATCATATTGTTCATCAATAGATAAATCTTTTTTTAATCCGTTTTTGATCATTTTAAAACTTTCCGACTAATAAGCAAAGCCCGAATCAAGAGCACTTTGCTTCATCAATAATATAAACGATTTTTTTGCAAGATTTTATTCTGAGCAAGCTTAATAAACGTTATTTTCGAATACACTGAGGGGAACAAATTATTTTTCAATCTAAATTTGTGGCAGGAATCTAGCTTTTCCCTTTTAAGAATTTTGAACGACGCGCCGCGGCTGCACGAGCCAAGAGCTCTCCCGACGAAAATTTTCCATTTCCATCACTGGGTATAATGTTAGTTATACCATTCGACACCTCTGTCAGCCAATCACATTACAGTATTACAGGGGAATAATTCCCATATTCTTTGTTGTCCAGTTATCCTCTCATGTTTGACTGTTTGAGTGTTTGTCTCATGGTATAAGCCGGTTATTCACCATGGGATCAGGAATATGTGACCTGCTCCAGCAAAATGAGTTCAAAGTCAACCTCCTATCATATTGAGTTGTGAAAATGACTTTATTCTACTGGAATTGGGCTTTAAAATGATGTTTCATATGTTTTGATATCTCCATTCAATCCGAAGATATGGCACCTCAAACGTTGATGATACGAAACATCAAACTATGAGAAAATGCATTTGAATTTCCCGCCATTACAATAAAAGAACTGAGAAAAATGAGAAGAACACTCAATTTAAATAATTTAAAATCAGTTTTTAGAAAAACTTGTTTAAAACATTGAAAGAAAATGATTTTTTATAAAATGTGATACCAAAAGCTAAAAAACATCAAAATGTGATCTTTTGACACATTTTGCTTATTTCTGGGAAATATAGATTGCCTACTTTGAACTCATTTTGGTGGAGCAGGTCACATATGTGTTTATCACACCTCGGCCTAAAGGCCTCAGGTGATAAATCACATATTCCCTCTCCCGTGGTGAATAACCTTTACATAACCATGTACAACATTGTACATTATGCATGTATAATAGGGCTGGCCCTTTTTCAAAAATGTTTGAAAAGTCCTGCTCCACAATTCTAATATGAGGCCTTTGGGTCTTAGAAACAACCTAATACCAAAATTTTGCAGATTTGATGAAAAAAACCCAGGCCCCTGGGTCATTTTGGAAATCATGTTTTGGACAATAAGAAAAAATGCAAAAAAACCTGTATCTTGAGAACTAAAGCAGATACAGACATGATAATGACACCAAAATCTCCGGAAAACCCACATTTATATTCATCTTCAATACATTTTGGGGCCCTTAACCCAATACTTTTTGAGTTATTGGCTAAAAACCATATTTTTGCCTTTATTTTCATGAAAATCGTCAGCAAAAATACAATTAATTGTGTAAATCATTGAAGACAGGTACCTGCTATGCCTCTGTTTCTCTCCAGTATATAATTTGAACATTTGATTTTTTTGTTACTTTCACAAAATGCTATTAATTAGTTATTGCGAATGAGTATAACATGAATTATTTACATCAAAACACTGCCTCATTTCAACCAAGTCCGTCAAAACATAAGAGGGGTTGCATTCTTACAAAGGTTACAAAGTAATCTTGGAAAAGAATCTGCCTTTACTGTAAATTGTGTTTAATGTGCTGCTAAAGCAGCTCTAGCTGTTATCAGAAATTATGTGCCAGTGTCTGTAAAATAATTGGTCTAAGAAGCTAGGCTTAGTTGGATGATTTCCATGGGAGTCTGCCTCCATCGGCACTTCTGCAGAAAACAACACAAATTGACACATTTGATGACCAACAATATGATATTGGACTGGAAAAGGGTAACAATTTTATTTTCTAGTTTAATTATTTACAGCAAATTTGATAAATATGAGTTTCTCCAATTTGATTGTGACACTAAATTACATGGCAAAAAACTACTTTGAATGGCATAATATTATAACGTCTTTAAAATGTAGTTGACGTGTCTAAAATCTGGCAATTGCCTGTGTTTCCCTGTTAGTCTGATCAAGTTGTCAAACTCAACTGCTCACTGAAGCAGAATAATACATTTTCCATTGCGTTATACGTTCGACAAACAGATTTGGATGACACATTTCATTGCATGGGGTTCCAATCAGGTAAGCTGGAAATGTTACGTAGACAGTGGGAAAACAATCCTTAGAAATTCGTACTAACTGAATCTGCTGTAAAATAAAATAAATAATCTCTGTCTTTCCAGTGATAGAATTTGCATGTAAAACATTGTTTTAACTGGTGAGTTTCTGTAATGACTCTAAATGTATGGTCCATTATTGTAATGCTGATCGTCCACTTTGGTCAGGATATTCTTCATGCAGTAAAGGTTTTAATTCTTTTTATATAAAGAAAGCCAAGAATTGACAAACAGAGGGCTGATTTGCGGTCACAAGCCACTTTTGCATGTATTATTAATTACAATATGTATTAATATGTGTTGGCTAATATTCATTCTCTCTTCTTTTGAACATCATTAATGATTATTGCTTTATCAATGAATGTCAGTGGCTCATGGCTGACTGCACCCTTTTAATTACTGTTCATTGGGGCCCTTTGGATCTAAAATCACTTGTCTTGAGTTATGCCTTAATCATAATCATGCTTTGGATTATCTCTCACATAATTATGTAACAAAGACTTTCGCTATTTTTTGTTGATTCAGTCTCTCATGATTTATTTGTCATCGACCCCTGTGAAATGACTTAGTCCATATTCTATGCTGAAATACCCAGTGTCATTCACTATATCATCCAGAACACTGAACAATTTGTTTTATTGTTATTCCTCACGGGTTCATTGACTTCATATTTCTCAGGATCTTAAACAAAACATTTTCTGAATATTTTCAGTTGGTAAGTCGGACTCAGTCAGTCCATTCCATAGATTTCAAAAGCAGAAATTAATGAACCACAAGAACAACTTCAAAAGACTGATGGCATTACTCTTTGATGGAGTACCACTAATCTACACTTCTCAAGTTCAATATTGTTGTTTGTCCACAAAAATGTGTCAATTTGTGTTGTTTTCTGCAGAAGTGCCGATGGAGGCAGACTCCCGTGGAAATCATCCAACTAAGTATAGCTTCTTAACAGATTATTTTACAGACACTTGCAGTCTTGCACATAATTTCTGATAACAGCTAGAGCTGCTTTAACAGCACATTACACACAATTTACAGTAAAGGCAGATTCTTTTCCAAGATTACTTTGTAACCTTTGTAAGAATGCAACCCCACTTACGTTTTGACCGACTTGGTTGAAATGAGGCAGTGTTTTGATGTAAATAATTCATGTTATACTCATTCACAATAACTAATTGCTGGCATTTTGTGAAAGTAACAAAAAAATCAAATGTTCAAATTATGTGATATATACTGGAGAGAAACAGAGGCATAGCAAGTACCTGTCTTCAATGATTTACACAATTAATTGTATTTTTGCTGACGATTTTCATGAAAATAAAGGCAAAAATATGGTTTTTTGCCAATAACTCAAAAAGTATTGGGTTAAGGGCCCCAAAATGTATTGAAGATGAATATAAATGTGGGTATTCCGGAGATTTTGGTGTCATTATCATGTCTGTATCTGCTTTAGTTCTCAAGATACAGGGTATTTTTGCATTTTTTCTTATTGTCGAAAACATGATTTCTAAAATGGCCCAGGGGCCTGGGTTTTTTTCATCAAATCTGCAAAATTTTGGTATTAGGTTGGTTCTAAGACCCTAAGGCCTCATATTCGAATTGTGGAGCAGGTCTTTTCAAACATTTTTGAAAAAGGGCCAGCCCTAATGTATAATGCCCATCACAAGTTCATTAATTATTTCTTTATGAACTGCCTAAATTGGAAGAATTTCACATTCATACAAATGCTGTCTATGCTAATATTTCAGCGACATCCATTCTTCTTTTTCCTGGGATTATATTGCATGTATTTGGCGGTTTCTTTTTCATGCTGACAAATTTTCAACTGGCAAACCTCATACCATCAAAAAGGGCCACAATAATATCCCTATACTGTGGCGCCTACAACTCAAGCGCATTTATTCTTGTGTTAGTAAAGGTAGGTGCCCCGGAACTCAATTTGGTCCGAGCCCATGGGACGTTAAATGGAGGCGGGTTGTATCCAGTGTTCTATGCTGGGGCAACTGAAAGACCCTGGGCATCCCTGAATTAATAGGGTATGTACCAGACTCACAGTCTTCTCATCTCATCATCATACGGCGATCGCCTGCCTCGAAATAGCCCACTAAGGTGCTGCAGAGGCGTAAAGCACAAACAAACAAACAAACAAACAGTAAAGGTAGGTGAAAATTTTAAGATAAGATAAGAAAGAATAAGATATACTTTATTGACAAATTGGAACTAGTTTTTGAAAATTTTTTTGAAAAATTTAATGGTGTTGTTGCATAAAAACAAAATACAGTGCCAAATCGTTACACTGCATTTCTTTTATCATTTCTACTTACATATGTGGAATATTTTTATTTCAAGTAAAATATAGTCTTTTTACTTGTCATATATACCCATGCACGAGTGTAGGTTGGTGTCCAACCAAGGTGACGGTCATGGTTTTTACGCTGCAGTAGGCAGCGTTAATTGCGGAGATTTTGACCAACCAGGCGGACAAAAAAAACAACAATTAAGCTAACAAAAAGAAGCAAACTAGAAACCAATTACAGCACAAGTGCTTTTTTAGATTTAATTGAAAATAAGGGACATGTAAACCACTTGATCTTGATCTATGGATTTTTGTTGAAAAAAAAAGAAGACACTTGACACTGAAAAAAAGTGTTGCTCAGCACATAATAACAAAAATTAAGTTTGCTTTCACCTTTAGCTGGTTACCACAATGTTAAAATTGTAATAAAAAAGTTTGTGAATCTGCTTCATACACGAAAAAAAGTTTGTAATTGCTTCGCACAAAAAAAAAACTGTCTGGAAGGTAAAATCCATAGCCCCCAATTTGCCAAGTATCACTTGGTTGGCTCTTAACCCTGAATGCATCATTTTCAGTTTGCTTATGAGGCTGGCATCTCCACCAGGACATCTTTTCTCTTCCTGTCTGCTGCGGTTTCCATGGTCCTCGTCAGTACGCTCTGGTTTTTGCCCCAGGGGCGCATTCCTCACCCTCTGCCTGAGGGGTACAAATTAGACCTCTCTCTGCCTTGCTCCAGAACCTGTCTTGCGACCACCGAAATTCAAACTCTCCCAGCAAAAAACGACAAGACTAAAGATTTGGTTAAGGTAAAGTAATCTTTTTTTAGAAGTTGAGTCAATAACATGAAGGAATTACAAATTATTTTTTAGAAATATTAACATGAACAACCTGAAGTTCTCAACCTCATTCAATAATTGGTTATCAGTCAACTGCTACTATTTACCAAGACTTAATAAATAGGCGTATCGTAAGCTGACTTTTAGTTCTATTGTTGAAATTGGGCAGTGGCTTATTTAGGGGGGGGCATTGGGCCGCACAGCACAAGCAATGGTGCAAAAAAATCAGGTCCCCCGGTGGAAAAAAAAGACTTTTTGGAGCTAGCCTTGTGCGCCACCTTCTGGATAAAAAAAACAAATTTGGGTAGCAGGACAGCATTCTGTGGGATTTCTATGCTTGCCTACATCTGGGAATCAACATTTTACTTGTAACCATACAAGTCTCTGACTGGCCACTTTGTTAAAAGACTGATATCAGGCAGGACAGGAAACGGACCCCTCAAGAGAACATTCCACCTTCTTCTGCTGTTCTCAAATGTGCATAATCAAGTTACTCTATATGGGTCCATTCCCTGCTCTGCTCTTAAATCTTGATTAAAGATTCCATAATGTTTTGATCCCCATTGGTGTGAAGATTTTTTTTCACACTGCAAAGCCATGTACCTTGGTGACTGAGTGCATTGCGTGCTGGTCTTGTAATTTTGAGGTCCAGGGTTCGATTCTACTGCATGGCAATACTTGAAAGTTAAATTTAGGTACTGACAGGGAGCCATCTGGTGATAGACATGCCCAAAAGTGGCCAAGCAAATGGAACTCAGTTAGCATTGAATCTCTCAACTCATCGTTCTATGTGATGGGCCTTGATCCCCCTCCCCCGGCCCAAAATGACATGGAAGATATAGGCAGTGCCGCGGAGCGTTGCCCATTTGCCCCATGTTATGCCCCACCCCCCCTCAGGCCTTTTCTAGATATTCCCCTGAAATTGGGGCTTAATTAGTGTTCACCCATATTTTCTTTGCTTAGATCTTAAAGTCAACGTCAAAGAAATTTAATTTTAAGTTGGATCACTTGGACAAAGACAAACATAAGCCGTAGGCTTTTTCTACCGACTTTCTGCCAATTTAAAAAAAAAAAGTTGTTTTAACTCCCCTTCGTGAGAAAAATAGTACACACTTATTTATAGACCAGTATATATTGTTCTTGAAAAGTTTTACTACTTGATTTATCATTATTTTATGAAAATAAATAATTTTACTGATGCCAAAATGGTTTCATGTCAAAACCCTCCACTGGGCAAGTTGCAAAAGAATTTGTTAATAAAGTTGCAAATGAGTGGAACATTGCCAAATTTAAAAAAAATATATTGAAAGCATAGAAAATTGGGCTAGACTGTGCAATGTTCATGACATTTAAATTTAACAATTTTCTAACAGCAGTCGAAGTTCCAGTGCAAATGGTAAAATAGAACTTTTCAAACACAAGTCAGTCACTTCGCATGGAAATACAAATTATGTAAATAAATTACTGAAGCGACTATGTATAGGAGTAGGAGGTCAATCGATTTAAATGACAAAATAAAAATTGCCCAAATGATTGGGAGAAGTGGTTGCAGCATGAGGCCAAATACCAAGGCAAATAGTTTTCCTTACACACACAAGTGGGAAATAGATTTGACTACTGTCCGAGATAATCAGTCTCTATTTGTTTTCTTATATATATACCGAATGGTTTTAAGTTGACAAAAATATTATATCACAGATTACTTGCTTGGTGAGCTGTTGCACAATTGCCTTAACTCCCTGCTACAGGCAGCCTGGGAGTCTGTGTACATTGAAAAAAAAAAAAATTGTATTCTCAGCAGAGCTTTGAAGTCGGGTAGTAAGTGAACCGACTCCAACTCCCAACTCATTTGCCTTTCTGAAAAGCGACTCCGACTCCTTAGGTCTTCTGAATTACGACTCCGACTCTGACTCCGACTCCCGACTCTGCTTATCGGCATTATTGCACGCATATATTACATGGTTAGCAGGGCAGAAAAATTAATTCTACTAAGTTTTCATAGGATTCTGCACATGAAAACTTGTTTAGTAAGTTATGCGTAACATTTGAAAAACATTTCACAATTTTCGTAGCTGTGTTTTTGTAAATTATATTATTCATTTTTAGGAGTCAGGAGTCACCAATTTAATTTTTGACTACGACTCCGACTCCACCTGAAAATCAAAGTTTGACTCCGACTCCACCCAAAAACCTCCGACTCCACGACTCTGACTCCTGACTCCGACTCCAAAGCCCTGATTCTGAGCCTGTATAGACCATCTTATCCTATATCTATTTTCAGGAAGGAGACTCGAATGGTGTCGCCAAAATCGGGACTTCATCTCCTCCGAAAACTGAAGACAAAGGACCAACTTTTGGTGAAATTGCTCGAACGACTCTGTACATCCTGGATGTGTTCTGGTTGTCCTGTCACCGTTTTGCCAGTTGGAGTTTTATTGGAAGATTAAATCCTGCTCTTGAGAGATTAACCGGAGGGGACAAAACAATTGGTCAGTATCATGAGAAGCGTTTTGAAATTTAGATTCAAGTAAGCATAGGCGTAGGGGAGGCAGGGGAACAGGGGGTGGCGGTTGCCCCCCAAAAAATTTGGGAAACAGACTTTCAAACAGTATGATTCGGGCAAAAAGGCGAAAAAAATTCGGGAATGTGATTAGAAAAAAACTATTCTTGAAATTTGGGCAAATGTCGCTCGCCCCCTAAAAAATCATGCATGCCGTACGCCTATATGCAAGTAAGTCGTCATCATCTCAAGTCGTGCGGAGGACGGTAATCAGTTGTCAGAATATCTATACCCCATTCAGCCTTAGTCCATTGATGTGATGTGGTGTTTAAATTATTGAAATGAGATAGCCAATGATTCAGTGATTCGGGTGTCGTATTTAGGGGGGAACCGTTGGGTCATGGCCCATTATAGATACGACACTGTGATCGTCAATGATCTAAAGAAGATCCTGACTCGATCCTGCACTCTAAAACTTGTCGGAACAAAATTGGTTTTTTAGATTCAAAATGGTTTTTTGAAAAATCAAATTTCAATGCAAAACCAAAATGGATTTTTTTGAAAAACCAAATTTCAATGCAAAAAACCAACATGAATTTAAAAAAAAATCCATGTTGGTTTTGCATTGAAATTTGGTTTTTCAAAAAACCATTTTGAATCTAAAAAACCAATTTTGTCTGAAATTATTTAGAGTGTGGTGAGGTTTTTTTTAATCATGTGGAATTTTTTTTTTTCATTTCAGTGAGCCACTACACATCAGTTTATGCCATCCTGCAGCTCTTCAGCATTTTCATTGCACCTTTGTCCGGTCGTCTGATGGACAGGAAGAAATCGGAAGGTGTTCAGACTCGCGCGGGTATCAATCTTTTCACCCACTGAAACGCAGCAACTTGTTTTTGCCTTGAGCAATAATTTCCACTGGCATTGTATAATTATTGTTAAAAAACTCAAAATGAATAGGTAGGCCTAGCAGGCCCTCACTACATGCTAAAATCCGTCAAACTAAACCTGTATTGCACATGAAGGAGAATAAAACAAAATGGTAAAAAATTCAGGACAATTAATACTGATTTATTAAATTATTTTTCCTTAAAACCACAATTTCCCATCAAGCATTCTTTAAGGTTTGGAAAAAAATAAATGCACCGATTTTATGAGCAGAGCGATGGTATTGCAATTGTAATACATTTATTTAATGTCAAATATTGTTATTTTTCCTTTGCAGATAAGGTGGAAATGTGCATGGCTTCATTTTTCCTGGACTGCACTATTGGTCTTGCACTCTCCATAACCACTTGTATCCCAATTCTGGAAGTGCAATATGCATCTTTTCTACTTCACGTCGTACACAGGGCATGTTTGTATGGTCCAAATTCGGCCTTTATTGCCCAGGCGTAAGTGAAGCTGGTGTAAATTTTTATTTCAGATTTCACCATGATATTTTCAAGCTCATAATATCATTATGGAGTCTGCCTTATCATGATATCATCAGAAGCCCTGGTGGTCAGAAGGCCCAGTAGTCAGAAGGCCTGGTAGTCAGAAGGCCCATTAGTAAGAATTAAGGTCCAGTAGTCAGAAGGTCAGGTTGTTAATTAAAGCCTAGTAGTCAGTAGGCTCAGAAGTTAGTAGGCCTGGTAGTCAGAAGGCCCAATAGTCAGAAGGCCCAGTAGTCAGAAGTTTCAGTAGTCTTGAATCCTGTTATAAGCCCATAAGTCAGAGCTCGAGCACGTTCTGACTTCTGGGCTTTCTGATGATAAGGATGGACCAGGGTACCCACCGAAATTTGACAAGCAAATTCCCTGTATTTTCTCTAAATTTTCCCTGCTTCACTGGAACTTTTCCCTGGTGTTATTCAGCCTCATCAGCATGTCATCGCCAATAATCGGAAACCAATAAGCATTTTCTTAAAATAGAGGGCTTTTTTTCGTGCATCAATCCTTGTAAAACCAAATTCCCTGTGTTTTCCATGAATTTTAGGCCAAATTTCAAATTCCCTGAAGGTCACAATTCAATTTCAGGTTCCCAGCAAAGCATTTCGGCAAGTTGTATGCCATGTATGGCTTTGCGATGTCATTTGCTGGTGGTGTCAGTCTGCTTCAGTACCCGTTCTATCGTGTAATCCATGGACCTCTTGGTGGTGACCCACTTGCGGTGAGTTAAATCAGTTTTTACACCCGCTGCAATCTGGGCCTAATGTTTTCATTCATGGATGTCTGTCCGCCACCTGTCTATCTATGTATCCATGTATCTATTTACCTATCTATTCGTTGTTATTGAATAACATAACTAATACTATCTAAAGTTACTTACTGGTATCTAATCATATGCTCAACAACAAAAAAAGAAACGGAACACTGTTTTTGCAAATTTTTTTTCAGAAATATTGTATAGTAATATTGATCCTATCGTAAACAAGTGTAATTGTGCCAAAAATTATTCACGTGTTACCATTTATTTTATGTTTTGTCGATCACATTTGAGCTTTTGCACTAAAAAAAAGAAAAGAATGAAAAATCAATATGTCATACAAGTTTCCTGAAACCATAAGATGCACATCATCCAAAGCAAATGTTGGTAGATTTAATTATTTTTAAATTAATTTTCTTTTTCCACATTTTCTAGGTCAACCTTATGATGGTTTTCGTGATGCTGGCATCATACGCTCACCCCATATACATCTGGTACTGGTGTAAGAAACAAAAAACCAAGTCTGACCAAAATCAGCTCCCACAAATAAACTAAGGAGCAACTACAGAAACAGTTTGAACACTGGAACAATCCTGCAGAAATTATACAACAGTCCTGCAAAATTCTCTCAACGGTCTTGAAAAAAAATGTTTTGGCAGTCTTCTAGAAATTCGTTCAACAAGCAAGTAGAAATTATCACAGAGTTGTGTTCCGCGAGATATAAACATTGGTTGGCTTACAACATGTTCTGCCTATTTTGGTGGGCTAATAACATTTTTACACAGACAGAAATAAGATTGTCAAAATTGCTGGAATTATTGGAGTCCTGGACTAAAGCCCCTCCTGTAGGAACTTTTCAGAATGACTCTTCAGTTCTGAAATGAGAAACCTTACTTGGAATTATGGACCTGGAACTTTTTTACTGGCATATCTGTTTAGTCTGTGTCTGAACTCAATAATCTGGAACATCCTGCGCTTTGACCCATATTGTTTTTTTTATTTAAAAACTGCATACGAGTCATGTTAACGTGATTTTAAGAATATTGCCTTTGTCGTCGCAAATAATTGTTTTAAAGGCTGAATTTTACTTTTAAAAAAGATATGGCAATTCGTAGACAACATAACAAAATTGTCTGAAAATTTTAATTACAAAGCTCAATTCTAAGGGCCTGAACCATGGACATTTTGTCTGCTACATTTTGAGATGTGCAAAACTCTGAATTTCAAATTGTCCTGTAAAATTCAAAAATAGACTTGCTGTGCTAATTTTTCGACTTTTATCATCTCTTCAGGCATTATTTAAAATGGCGCCTTTATTTTGGTGTAACTTGTTGGTAATGTCATATGTTATTACAAAAACTGAAATGTGATAAACCAGTCAAAAGGCAGACAGGAAGTGGTCACAGCTGAATGATTTTTGGCACAAAAACACTAGTTGATCTAAGGATCAATGCCATATAATTTGCTTTGTCCAAAAAAATGTCTTTGCAAAATCATAAGCCAAAAATCAAGTGTTGCGTTTCTTTTGCTGGTGAGTGTATATGCAAAGAGCTCTAATAATATGGAATGCAAATAATTTTCCATTTCCAATATTTGCATATTTTGAAGAAATATTGTTCGATCAGGAGCCTGTTTTAAAATTAAATGATAAAATTCCAATTAGTATACATCAATCATGATGTTCTTTTGTTCAAATTTCATATTTCTTTTGTTCAAATTTCATATTTCATGTTTCATGTTCAAGGAAAAAAGAAATAAGCTAAATGAGAGACTCAGTCAACTAAAAATAGACGAGCTAAAGACAAAGATTGAGAAAACAAAGGGCAACTCAAAGGCTATGTTTAAGATCCTCAATTCTAGTCTTAACAGAAAACAAGATTTACCTCTGCCACATCATGAAAATGAAGCAGATCTAGCAGACGATTTCAACAAATTCTTTGATGAAAAAATCAAGAAAATAAGATCAAAATTGGACACAAACAATACCAGTACTGAAGATGATGTTGAGACTTATTCCGGTCACAAACTAAGTCAATTCAAAACACTCTCGGAGACTGAGATTAAAAAAATCATCACTGATATGCCTGTGAAGCACTGTAACCTAGACCCGATACCGACATGGCTACTGCTGGAATGCATCAATGAGTTTCTCCCTATCATGACTAAAATAGTCAATATATCACTCAGACAAGGGGAAATGCCATTACTATTAGACTTATCCGCAGCATTTGATACAATTGATCATGACATCCTTCTGAAAAGGTTGAGAAACAAATATGGCATTGACGGCTTTGCTTTAAATTGGTTCAAATGATACATCGCTAATAGATCTCAGTCTGTACAAATAAATGACACAGAATCAAACAAACTGCCTTTAAAATATGGTGTCCCTCAAGGATCAAAACTTGGCCCGATCTTATTCAATTCCTACATTGCTCCAATAAGCAAAGTAGCTGAACAAAATGAAGTTGATGATCAAAAGTATGCTGACGATGAACAACTTTTCCTCTCCTTGAAGCCGAATTTTCTTGATGAGGAAAATGCAACAAAGAAAATGGAAAAGTGCATCACAGAAATACGCAATTTTCTTCATGAAAACAAACTATGTAACAATGGCGACAAAACGGAGTTACTACTGATTGGCTCACCATTTCAACTCAAGGAACTTAACGTGTCGTCAATCAGTGTGAACAATGTTGAAATCAAGGCGACAGACTATGCCAGAAATTTAGGTGTATTCTTTGATAAACACATGTCAATGCATTTATAAGCAAGTTAACAAATGTGTCAGAATGCTTATTATAACCTTCGAAACATCTCAAAACTCTGTAAGTCACTTAGCAAAGAGTCAATCAAAACAGCTGTCAAAGCACTATAGTCACTCCTCATTTAGACTATGGCAACAGGGTGCTCTATGGTTCATCCAAACAAGTGATAAATAAACTCCAGGTGGCTCAAAACTCGGCCGTGATAGTGGAACTCTCCTTTTTCCAGCTCTCCTGTGTTGACGAGCAGAATAAAACTATTTCCGGGAACAAGCTGCCATTTTGTACCATTGCTGAGTCAATGGAGCTGGCATTCCAGGCCCCAGGGCACTATTAATCCATTGAAAACATTACTGATTTGCATTGCCGAGTCTTAAATGGAATGTTTAGCATGGATTACCACCATATTCCAGTACTGTCAGGCTGATTAGACTTTGTTATGGACCTTAGAAACCCCGGCTCCATTGTAAATTCCCAGTCAGATGTTTCCGGAAATAGTTTTATTCTGCTCGTCAACACAGGAGAGCTGGAAAAAGGAGAGTTCCACTAACGCCCGCTATTGAGGGACTCAAAAGACAAGACAAAGTTAGTCATTTTAGGAAAGAGTTACATTGGCTTCCAATCCCTGCAAGGATCCAATTCAAACTTATGACATCCACATGGAAAGTTGTGAATAATCAAGCGCCTCAATATCTCAAAAGTCTTATTTGACTCAAACCTGAAAATAATGTGAACCTCCGCAGCAAAGGCAAATTGCTTAGAGGTACCTGCTATACAAAATCAAAACAAGTTTGAAGATAGAGCCTTCTCCTATTCAGCGCCAACACTTTGGAATGGCCTGCCGGAAAATGTACGCATATGAAAAACACTGGATAACTTCAAGAAGCGATTGAAAACATATCTTTTTGAAAAATACTACAGAAATATTGGCTAATCTGACCAAGCGCTACTGGAATTGGCGCTATATAAGTTCTTAATATTATTATTATTACTATTCTATTTCATACACCCTCTAAGCATGTCATGAAAAATTAGTAGCACCCCCCCCCCAAGTTAGTACCCTTTCGGAACTCCCACTACCCCCATGTAGTCTCTATTAAATGTCTGTAATTTCCAATGGCGGGGGGGGGGGGTTGATTGGAGTTTTCAGCAATAGGTCAAGAAATACTCCTGGCAGAAATTACTTATTCCAAGACTGCCCAAAAGGAATGTATAATTACTACCGCCGTTAGTAGGCGTTACTGTTAAATAAATTATTTCCCAGAAAAAGCGAAAACTGAGCAAGAAATTACAAAAAATATCAAGATCCCCTTTGATATTAAATTATTAAATGATCTTCTCCTTAGAAGCAAACACCTCGACCGCCCCCCCCCCCCGGCCCCCTCCATCGCCCCCCCCCCCTCTAAGCCCCACAGGTCAATTGTTGTTTACAAGCACATTCACTCATATCCTGGTTTCGATTGTGTGTCATGCTGAATAGCTAAATAGGACACAATACACTTGCACTGAGATAGCCTGGAGTGTATCATATAGGGGCCAACCTTAGAACAGTCAATATCTTTCAATGGTGCTTTGTCGGAAAAAGATGATTATATATTTGTATCTTACTGAATAGAGCTTCAACTTGGAGAATAATACAATTCAATGACATTCAAGTCTGTTCAACATGGGGAATATACAAAGTGAGGAGGACGTTAAAAGGCTGATGATCAGCCAGGATGACATTTCAGGAACTTACGACATAATAATGACTTCTGTCATCAATCACTTGATAATGAAGCACACAGTGAGCAGAATCACCAAGAAAAGTCAAACCGAGTTAATACAAGGGACTATGGGGATAATGATGAACTTTTTGACTGAACTGAAAGCAGGCGAATTTAGATTATTTAAATTAGTCACCGGCAGCACTGCCGAAGGACTCAACCTACCTCAAGTATACCGTTTGGATGAAGGTGGTTTGATTCATACCGAGATATCTGACTCTGATAGTCTGATGATGGATGACTTGTTTGTAGACAACAGTTTGGAACAAGCAATTCAGAACAAAGGACGGTTTTACCTAGATACGTCACACACGTATCCCGGCTTTGCAAGAGTGAAAGCAGTGGATACTGTGCCTTTTGACGAGGATTTTCTGGTCAAATATGTTGAAGATGGGAAGGAAGTTCATTACCTTTCAAAATACATGATACAACAACTTCGAGGGCCCAGTTCCATGAGTGGTCCGGCTATCACGAGAGAATCCAAGATGGATATGGAGATGCGGTCATCCACTTTAGATTTTCGTGACCCGGTTGCTGGAGAAACTTCAATGGACATGGTGTATGCAATCAATGTGAGAGAATGGCCCCCATTCATGGATGACTGGAAGTCACGACAAGCCCGACCCATAAATCTTTGGAAAATCACAGACGACAACTTTGGTTGCTTCCTGGTTGGCGCAGCTCATCGCCACAGCACTGATCCGGAAATCGAATGGCGAATCTCCTGCTCCTGGCCTGAGCTAGCCTTTGCTCATCAGTTGACGGAGACCCAGCGTCAGGTTTACATGGCCTTCAAGTACCTTGTTAAAGAAGCAACAAAGGGCCAGAAGGGAATTATGACGTACCATCTGAAAACCACACTGTTTTGGACCGTAGAGAAGTCTCCACAAGGAATGTGGCGTGACGACAACTTAGCCAAATGCCTGTACCTCCTGCTTGACAATTTCATTCTCTTCCTTGCTGAAAAAAGATTGCCAAACTACTTCATCCCCAATAGCAATCTTCTGGAACATTTGTCAACTGATCACACAATAACAACACTGCGTGCAGTCATGCAGTTGCGTCAGGACCCATTGAACCATCTCCTTCGATATCAGAGGGGGTTCAGACTGCAAGGTCACAGTATTCAATGGAACAATTCCCTTCAAGCCCTTCTCCTCCCCCATATTGCAAATGCTTCAAAAATATTGTCGGCAAGCAAAGATCATCAAGTTGGGTCCTTTGGGATAACGCTTCTGAGACAAACTCTTTTTGATTCGATGATTGATGTTTCGGCCGCAAAGCTGTCTGACGGGGGGTTCGAGGACACCTTTTCAATGATGATGTTCTACGTGGGCCTCCCAGCAGTGTTGAGGTGTGTTACGGGTAATGTGCAGCCAGAAGAACATGTCTACAGTTTCCTGCGTAGCCTTTGCCAAGCCTGTTATCTCAAAGGAGCGAACACCGACATTTGTTTCTCAGTGTTGAGATATGCCAAGGTGCATCTGGAGGAAGAGGGAACCTACAATGAAACCATGAAAGAAAGGCTGATCTTACTCGAAATGCAGTGGAATCTTGAACCGACCAGGCAAACAACTGACTACACTCTGGCAGAAAGTCACTGGGATCAATGCGCACTTGTTCTTGATGCTTTGAATCGGGAAAAAGACGATAGTGTTACAATGGCCGAGGTCACCTTTTTCAGATTTCAACTCTGGTCTAGGCGTTACAGTGATAATGTTGATTTTTCCCGAATGATGGAAACTGCAAAGGCAATTGAAGCACTGGAGCGCCTAGTTTACAGTATAATGAAAATTGAGTGGAAAGTTGATTACCAGTTTTACGGACTGTGGAGGTTGCTGCACCATAAGTTTGATGGAGTGGAGCCCAATCTGACACTCTTCCTGAAATCTTGCGAAAGCTGTTATGTTCCTCATGAAATCCTGGCACTTGCATTTGGCATCCTTACAATTCAAACTGTCACAATTCCAAGTGCATCAGGTTTCACATTGTTCCTTGAAAAGCAATGCAACTGCCAAAAAGAGACTGGGTCAGATGAAGTCTGTCAACACATCAGCGACATTCAGACAGCACAGAATCTCGTTCAGATGGAAACCGGGATGTTGTCAGAGGCAAATGAACTGTTTAGGGTTATTGTTATGGTATTCAATGCAAGGATGATGCAACTGGATTTTGAGGTTCCAGGAAAACGTACAACATCAAAAGCGTTTGTCAACTTTCTCCTGGCAATAACTCTGTTGTATTCCAGGAACTGGAAAGGAGCATTGTCTGTGTTGGCGGAAAATTCATTCCACCCTTCATCGCTTCAAGAAGTATTTTCGAAATATTGTAGCATGTGCATTTTCCTCATTGCGTATACTGAATACAATGACTTACCGGAAAGAAAACAGTTAGTTCCAGTGGCATTTTATGTGACCAGTTACTTGAGAGATAAGGAAATGAAGAGTGAAAATCGATCGGTCAAATCGGTTGAAGGGTATGGACCAGGATCCATCTACAACCGAGGTGTGGACATGTCAACATACGGAGTGGACCACGTAGAGCAAAGGAAGACTTACATTCGAATCAAGCTACGAGAATCGGAAAGTGAGATTGTATTGCAAGACAATCAAGTCACCTTCAATGACCATGCCACCTCAAAAGTAACCACTTATCCCTTTGACGGATGCAATCAGGATGACCTTGAGAAAATCTTTCTGCAACATTGTGGGAAGTCTGCATCAGATCTGGCTGACCGACCCTATCAAGAAATGTTTCAAGAAGTATCCGACATGTTGGAAGACTTGAACCAAAAATTGTAAATGTTAAAGTTATTATTAAATGACACGTCAGTGGCCGGGACATGGCTTTGTAAACCAGGCTGATGGACTAGTCGATTGTGCGAAGCAATATTTCTCAAAATATAAGAATTATAACAAAAACTCTATGGTTGGCTTACAATTGCTTTTACGTCACCAATATTAATGCTGTAATCTTACCAGATTTTATTGATTCTATTGTCAAAATATTCTTAATGTCTTTTCTATCTGTCTAGAAGTGTAAGTAACACCAGGGGTTCTGCCTTGCTTTGAAATTGTCCAAGGTCTTTGTCATCCCTGTCTCTGTCCTGCTCTTCCCAGGTGTTCAACACTGATTCTCTGTCGTGTCTTCATCAAATGCTGCCGCTTTCAAACTGCTTCTCATTCTTTCTTCCTCCACTGAGCTCTTCTTCTCACCTAATTCTTTCTCTAAGTTGCTCCATTCCCACCAGGGGACAACATATGCAAGGGCTTCTGCGTACATCTCATGACTTGATACATGCACAATGCTGTCTCTGTTCGGGACTGTCAAGTGGCAGCAGAATGCAGACAGTCCCTGGAAAACCGAATTGGGTCAACATTAACTTGATCTGCTTTGGACAGATCACCAGATCAGGTCGAACCATAGCTGTCCATATTACTACGCCAAACTACTTTCACAAAGCATGGTTGCTGGCAAATATCCAGTCCACTGCTTTGAATGAAAATGTTTGGAAATCATGAGACAAAAAGAAAGTTTTGAAACTTTAGCATACACTTTGCCTGTGAAGGGGATGATTTTACTATCAGAAGTTTGATGGTATTCAATCTACTTATGCCATTTAGTGCATGTTAAATTGTGGTCAGAAGAGGGTCCAAAAAGAATGCATTCTCACTTATTCACGTGTCCATGCAAAGCCAATGTTTTTGCTTTGTTATATCAAGAATGCTCAATTGTATTTATTCTGTTACTTTATTGAGATTTATTAACTAGGACAACAATATAATTCACAATTTCATTAGTGTTACACTCAGCAAAATGTCTTGTCCATGCTACAAGTGGCCCCCTCTATACTGGCAATATATGTGAGCTACAATGTATACATCCTCCAAGACAGTGGCGTAACTAGGGGTTCGCGAATGGGGGGACACCTGGGGGGACACGTGATTCTCTGGGGGGGCACCCATAATACTAATTGTATATTTTAGCCAAGGTTGAAAAGTTCATATGGGGGGGGGCACCTGGGGGGGCACAGGTCCAATATGGGGGGGCACGTGCCCCCGCGTGCCCCCCCATAGGGACGCCACTGCTCCAAGATGAAAAATAGTTCCAACTTATTTAGGTATTTACAAGCTGTCTGCTTAAAATTGAAGCCAACAAAAATCAGATTAGACACTTGCAGAGTTTTTGGAAATAAACTAGACCATCACTAAAAGATGTAACTGTCCTGGTTTCTTCCACACTGTCCTGGTTTCTTCCAGCGATCGAAATTCTGTTGACCGCTCACAGGAGCTCGCGAATTTTGCACCCTAGGTGGCAGCAATTAGCGGTCAACTTGTAGACAGTGCACAATGATAGTTTAGATATAGCCAAAAAATATCCACTTCAGGGGTACAAAGCAAAATTAGGGGCTGAACTGGGATAAGGACATCTTCAATAGTCTTGAAATTTCACAGGAAGTCTTCTGCTCGAACACAATCAGAAAAAAAGGTTACACAAACATCCATATGTGGTTTTTTGGCTTGTCACCAGCATAAAACAACTTCTGGTTTTTTATAAAAACCCTCTTGATGTGGACGTTTAAAAAACCACCATCTTAAAATCCACTTTGGAATGATATAAAACCTTTAGTGGTTTATCAAGAAACCTATGAAGGACTGTTCAACACCAATTTTCTGGTTGTTTATTGAACCAATTGTGTTTTATAAAATATTTCATTAGCTGCTTTTGTACATATTCATCTTTGGTTTTTATAGAAACCAAGTGATGTAAATATTCATCCTTATTGGGTTTTACAAATATCCACAACTGGATTTACATTATTCCATCATGGAGCATATATTAAACCAAAATAGGTTTTTCTAGTAATCAATTGGATAGTCTCATTCCCATAGGGCTTTCATAACCATATAAATCTAAACTGAACTGCAAAAGAAAGTTGTCGCTTGATTTTGGCTTATAATTTTGCAAAAAAAATTTTTTTTTACAAAACAAATTATATGGTTTTGTTCCTATGATCTACTAGCATCTTGTTGCCAAAAATCGCTCAGCTGTGACCATTTCCTGTATACCTTTAGACTTGTTTATGCCATTTCAGTTTTTGCAATAAAATATGGCATTACGAACAAGTTATGCCAAAAATAAATGGGGCCAAATCTGCAAAACCAAAATTTTCAAATTGTCCTGTAAAATTCAAAAATAGAGTTGATGTGGTAATTTTTCGCTTTTATTATCTGTTTGGGCATTGTTTAAAATGACCCCATTTATTTTTGGCATAACTCGTTCGTAATGCCATATTTTATTGCAAAAACTGAAATGGGATTAACAAGTCTAAAGGTATACAGGAAACGGTCACAGCTGAGTGATTTTTGGCAATAAGATGCTAGTTGATCATAGGAACAATACTATATAATTTGTTTTGTAAAAAAAAAATTGTTTGCAAAATTATAAGCCAAAATCGAGCGACAATGTTCGTTTGCTGTTATGCCATTTTCCCTAATTTCTGCATCTATCCTTCACATTCACAGCTTTATACATGCATAACACTTTTTCCTATCCATTAACAGCTCCTTTTCATGTAACTCACATTTCAGATAACTCAGAAGGAACTTGCTTCACAATGGCACTTCAGTTTAAATCCTGATGGAACTGGATTCGCCATTTCGGTTCACCATTTCAAATTAATTCAGAGGTAACAGCTATACCACTTCAGATAAATCAGAAGAGCTCAGAAGAAATTGGCTTTACTATTTTCAGGTACCTCACTCTCAGGAGGAAAGTTGTGGCTTCACCAGCATGCAGTCTGACCAAAGATCATCGGCATACATTGCAATGTCAATGTAATGACCTCTTGCACATCATGATCCCTCTACTAGATTAAGAATCAGATGCAGTCAGCATTTCTATAAATATATTTATTCATCAATTAATATTATAGATTTTTCAAAAAACAATGTATCACAATATCAACAATAAAACTTAACTCCATAGCCTAATATTCCGATTAACAGTTATCAGTACTAATCACACATAATCTTCATAAATTGCTTGAATAAGTTTTAAAAAAAATAATTAAAGGCTAAAATACACAGTTAGGGGGAGACAATTTAAAATCAAGGGGGGGGGAGCTTGTAGTTTTTTAAAATCAATAATTTCTTGCTCAGTTTGGGTGAATAATAAATTTTTGGTCAGTCTTGAAATAAATAATTTCTTGTGGGGGTATTTCTTAACAAGGTGATTCTTGATTTTGGAATGAATATTCGATGACTTTGTGCGCTCGAAATAAATAATTACTGCTGGTGTTACCATGAAATAAATAATTTCCCGCCAAGGAAAACTCCAAGCCCCCCCCCCAGAAAATTAAATGGTCGCTCCCTTAGTGGGTACCTTCCATAGACCTTTGAAGGTCCACTGAAAATTTCAGGTTCTCAAACCGAGGTTTGAACCCATGTTGGCAAAGACTCTCAGTTGAGCAGGCTGGCACCTTTGTTAAAACCACTCTGCCATCCAACTGTAAGGTTCAAATCAGGGAAATTTAGAACAGCAGTTTATCGACCAGCCGATAGCCCTTAGGGGGAGACCAAGTAATATCAAGGGGGGGGGGGGGCTTGGAGTTTTTTTAAATAAATGATTTCTGCTCAGTTTTTGTGAAATAGATAATTTTTGGCAGTCTTGAAACAAATACTTTCTGGAGGAGGTATTTCTTAAGCATTGCTTGATTTAGGAATGAATATTTGGGGTCGGGGACTTCGTGTGCTTGGCTTGAAATAAATAATTATGGTCGCTGTTAAGTTGAAATAAATAATTTCCTGCCGAGAAAAATGCCAAGCCCCCCCCCCCCCACGATTATAAAATTATCACCCCCTTATTTGCTGATAATTGGTCTGGGGGTACGTCGCTGGAGTGTGCGGTCCCTGTGTTTACTTATGATATGACGCTCGAGAACTCTCTGGTAAACGTACTCTTTTCCACACACTAGGCAGGCAAACACATTTTTCTTCACGTCCGTTTTCTTGGGCAATGGCGTTTTCTCGCCGGTAAAGTCACCTGATTGCTGAAGCGGTTGAATTGGGACCTTGACATTGTGAGGATGGGGCAATGGCACTTCTGATTTGTCTTCAAATCCTTTCCGGCATGTCTTATCTTTGTGGTCAGACTCAATGTGCTCGTCGAGCCTCGTCTGACTCTGAAAAGTCACTCGGCAGAGCGTGCAGCTATAAGTCCAGTGCCCTGCCTCATCCTTATGTTTCGAGCAATCATCGTACTGTGAAAATCTCATGTTACACACACTACATCCGAATAGGGGCGCATGGACTTGGCTGTGTATTTTCATTTTGTCTTCATCGCTGAATACTTTGGGACAAAAACGGCACTTGAATAGTTTAGTTTTTGTGGAGGACGGAGTCGGAGAGGGTTCATTGTGATGCTTCTGATGCTGCTTCAAACCTTGCAAACGGCAAAAAGTCGCTGGGCAAACATTACACTTGTGATACGTACTCTTATCATGCCAGCGTAAATGGAGCACCAATTTTGACCTGCACGAATAGGGGTCTCCGCAGACAATACATTTGTATGGCGTTGCTGTGTCATGTTGTTGGTTTATGTGATTACCTATCTCTGCAGTGGTTGTGAGTCCTATTCCACAGTATGGACACATAAAGCGTTTGCCTTCGCTGTGCTTCCTCTCGTGATCTTTCGCGTGATTCGCCAGGTAAGACGATTCTCCACAGTATATGCACGTTGACAGGAAGTCTTTCGGGCCAAGGTCTTCTTTTAAATAGAACATGGCATTTCCCGAACTACTTCTTGAGGCACATGTGGCATCACTGGCCTCATTCGTCGAACCATATGGAGTCGAGGTTGTTGAAGTACATGCAGATGTCCTTGCCAAAGTACTTGCAGATGTCCTGGCCAAAGTACTTGCAGATGTCCTGGCCAAAGTACTTGCAGACGTCCTTGCAGAAGTACTCGCAAAAGTACTTGCAGATGTATTTGCAGAAGTGCTCCCAAAAGTACTTGCAGATGTTCTTGCTAAAGTACTCGCAAAAGTACTTGCAGATGTATTTGCAGATGTACTTGCTGATGTATTTGTAGATGTACTTGCAGATATATTGTTAGTTAATGGCAATAACACTACTTCACCTTCCTCTAGAATACTGTCACCCTGAGCAGATGTGGTATAACTGGAAGAAGCCAACTCAGAAATTGTAATATTTGAATCAGCACTATTTGTCGTCTTCAAAACAGGCATGTCACATTCGTCTTTAAGTTTGATAATAGTACCAGTTGTTGCATTATGATTAAGCATGTCACATTCTTTTTCATGTTTGGCAATGGCGCTTGTTGCTGCATTATGATCAGGTAAGCCTATGTCACTTTCCCTTTCAAGTTTGACTACAGCACTCGTCGTTGCATTGCGATCAGGCATGTCAGTTTCCTGCGCATGTTTGACTAGAGCATAAGCTGTTGCATTATGCTCAGGTTGGCCTATGTCAGATTCCTCTTTAGGTTTGACAACAGCATCAGATGTCACACTATAATCAGGCAAGTAAGATTCCTTTTCCAGTTTGACGAGAGCACTAGTTGTTGCACTATGATCAGGTTGGCCTGTGTCAGATTCCTCTTTAGGTTCGAAAACAGCACCAGATGTCACACTATAATCAGGCATCTCAGATTCCTTTTCAAGTTTGACGAGAGCACTTGTTGCATTGCTATCAGGCATGTCAGATTCCTCTTCAAACTTGATGATAGTAGTCCTACTAGTTGTCACATTGAGATCAGACATGTCAGATTCCTTTTCAAGTTTGATGAAAGGACATGCGCCATCTCCAGTTTCACCAGAAGTCACAGTCGGAATCAATTGTAAGTCCCCTTCAGGAACAGTACGATTTGTGGGAATCTTGTCATTACAACTTGTTTGCATTCTAGGCTGCTCTGCACTTTGGATAATGCTATTCGTGGTGCCCAAAGACACTCCTAAACTTTGGATAATGCCATTCGTGCTGCTCAGAGATGGTCCTGAACATGGGCTTATTGCTTTCAAAGAAATTGCTCCATTGGTCATCACAGGCTGCTTGTCATGGAAACCAATGTCGGTGCTGGCATGTGGATCACTAAGAAGTACTGTAGTTGGGAGAAAATTTTGTTGAACGCCAATTAAACCATGATCACTTTTTGTCAAATGAGTTTCTTGATGATTTTCCAGGCTACGGGAATCTTTGAATAATTCAGAACAGTACTT
Organism: Platynereis dumerilii; assembly: GCA_026936325.1. Lineage (NCBI taxonomy): Eukaryota > Metazoa > Annelida > Polychaeta > Phyllodocida > Nereididae > Platynereis > Platynereis dumerilii. The sequence goes on from JAPTHN010000009.1 coordinate 5,100,426, forward strand.
GCACCTGTAAACTATCTCTGAATGACGCAAGACTTCGTGAATTGATAAACATTCTGGGGACTCGAAGCGTTCATCACAAATTTTGCATGTCAATGTCTTTGCTGGAGTTGGTTTTATGATTTTTATGGGCAGGTTGGGATTGGGAACAGAAGCGTACTGAACTTGAATAATCCCATTATTTTGAATAATTCCAACATTTTGAATAAGCCCCGTATTTTGAATAATCTTTTGATTAATCCCCGCATTTTGAACAATCCCTGTGTTTTGAATAATACCCGTGTTTTGAATAGTTCCAGTGTTTTGAATAATCCTTGCATTTTGGGGCATTACTCCAATGCAACTGTTCTCAGAGCTACCATTTTGTGACTTTGCTGAACCATGACTTAACTTCAATCTCTTAACAGGCACGACATTGTTCGGTTGTTGAAGTATACTTTTAACCGTTTTCCTTTTCGACCTAACTGATTGCACTCCCGCTTCAGTATTTGTTGCAGCGAGATTTCTTGTGACTGCAACTTGTTTCATTGATGTATTTTGATTTCCTTTCGCAGCTGCTACAGCATCTACAGTAACAGCTGATCCTGAAGAAATGAAACCAACTGGCATTGTGTCATGACCTTCTCTGCTTAGCTGTATCGCATTTGATGTAATGTTTCGGTCTGTTTCAAAATCATTGTTTGATTCAAAGTGCAATGAACCAAGAATATTCACATTGCCTTTTGTAGCGTCCTGTTCAATATTTTCCTCCCTATCTGGTCCAACCTGTTTTATCCTTACATCGGGCATAATTGCATCTGATTCTGATTTCCCATCTGCAACATCTGACTGAACATTTGGAGTGACATCAACATCTGGTTCCCGTTTGATGTCAACATTCATTGCTCCATTCAAAAAATCAGGTTTAATTTTCTCCCCATCTGCATAAAATCCCTTGACATCTGGTTCTTGTTTTATTGTGACATCTGTCAGTGTTATCCCATCTGGTTTTACATCCTCTGCATCATTCATAACATCTGGTTGAATTTTCTCCCCATCTGCACTAAATCCTCCATCTAGTTCTTGCTTTATTGTGACATCTGGCAGTGTAATCCCATCTGGTTTTACATCCGATGCATCATTCATAAAATCGAATGGAGTTACATTCGTATCTGCTTCTTGTCCACCATCCTCTAGTTTAATTTTATGTTCTTCAGGTTTTATCACTACGACACCTGGATGGGAGTCAGCATCTGCATCTAGAACCGCATCTGAATCTGTTCTTCCATCTGTATTTGTTGTTGAACTGATATATACAGATGGAGTTACAAGTACTCCAGAGACTCCCACTCCATTTAATTTTGAGGTCGAATTGACGGACATTGTTGCGGGGATTTTAGCTGCCGCATCCAGTTTATATTTCCTTGGACGACCCCTACGCCTTGGAACTGTCTTTTCACATATTTTTGCACCTGCCTTGAGTTTGACGGTGACTTTTTCTGCACTTGTCTGTTCAGGAGGTTTCAACATCCAGTCTGGTAAATAGCGACGTTTCCCCCTCGCCACTCTCTTCGGAACGTGGTCAGGGTCCTTAGCTCTTTTGTCTGTAGTTTTCCCTCTCTTGGGTACTTCTTTGTCTGTAGTTTTCCCTCTCTTGGGTACTTCTTTTTTCAAAGATTCAACGGACAAGATGCGCAACGGTAGTCCATCTTTTGTTGGTTTTGGTGCTATTCTCCGATATCTGTCATCTGTAAAGAAGAAAAAAGAAGTTTCATTAATAAATCATGAACATTTCATGACATGTTGCAGCACATGAAAATCATTTTTGTACAACATACATATTGTCTTTTCAAGAGTGAAAATCAATCTGATGGAAATAGGCTTATATTCATTGGCCTATAAAACAACTTCCAATTATAGGCCAAACTGGCTATGTAGTCCAGGATATCGGAAGAAGTTAGGTAAAAATTCATTATCAGTGGCGGATACAGGGGAGGCCTAGGGGGCCCGGGCTCCCCCTAGACCCCTGAGATTAATAATAGTATTTTGAAGAAAATACGCGACACAGGGCCGCGAATGCCGAAACACGCCCAGGCCCCTAGATGACCCTGACTATTATATTATATCATATATCACAATATATTTTTGTAAAAAATTCACTTGGGATTACTTCAGCAAGAAGAATTGTTTTATTGGAACATTATCGGTATCTACTCATTTAACATACACATTATTTGACATCATAGTAATCTTCCAAGCAGTTAATTTTTTTTAATTATATAAACAAGTGAAAGCAGCTAGTGTGCTGTGGCACTCCAAAGTTAAGAGCATACTGTAGTGCAGGTGTTTAATATTCGTGCAGCGAAATGGCCGCAGGCCGTTTCGCGAAGCGAAATTTAGCACAAGAAAGGTTTCAAAATTCTGTGCAGTGATGGTCTCAACATCAATGGTCGACAGCAGGAAATTAGGTCAAGTGGGACCAGCTTCTCATCAATGATTTAGTTTCGAATTTAACAAAACCTGACATATTCATATTCAAAAATGTCTTAAAAATTCAATATTCTCCAGCAATATTCCCTGTATCTATTTTTTTTTAGAATAGTTAATTATTAGCCTTGAAAAGCTAAATTATATTATTAACATTTAATTCATTTCTTTTCAAAACAGACTACAAGAAAACATAACAAAATTAAAGTTACATAATATTTGTCAACTGTTGATTATGTAACAGTGATCAATAAATCTACATGCAGATCATGTTATTGTTTTTGTCATCACTATTATGTAATATCAACAATCTAGCATAGACTTAAATTTGGCAGCTTTCAGGGTTGTCTTCCTTTTTACTATTTAGCTGATTATCTATCAATTTTATTTATCCTTAATCCTATTTATTTGCTATACTATGTGTGTATGTCGGCCAATGTATGTATGTATGTATGTATGTATGTATGTATGTATGTATGTATGTATGTATGTATGTATGTATGTATATATGTATGTATGTATGTATGTGTATGTATGTATGTATGTATCTATCTATCTATATATTCTTTTTATTGATCTATTTTATCTTTCTAATAGTTACTAGTATAGGTAAATTGCTGTCTATTTTTAATCCATCTTTCAATTTCTTTGAAACAGTAGCATAACTGCCTTTCATACATTGAATATTAAGGGCCTGTTTGTTACAGTATCATTCTTCCGAGCTGCCTTTATTCACATTTCACAATTTCACATGATTTCAATATACTACATACCTGCACATAAAACTGTCTTTGCTCTTGATCCACCACCCCTTTCCACAGGCACCACAGGCAAATTCCACTGTTTAGCAATATTGCAAAACGAAGTTAAATGTGGAGGTTTAATTGGTGCATCCTGTCTCAGTGTGCATTCAGTAAAATTGCTCTCTTCATGAGTATTCACTGCTTTAATGCTTTCATCCATATTCTATGATATAACATTGATATTGATGACGATTGCTTCAATAATCCATTAATGAACTTGTAAACAAACGAAACTCAGCCTTGCAGAGGGCGATAATATAGTCACAACACTGGCCAAGTGATTTTAACACAAGGTAGTAGCACAGTAGACGTTCTAAATGACAGGTGCTGCCACCAACCTCCCAATCGCAAGTTCTGCAGTTGTTCTGCACAGAGAGGAATGGAGGAAGTCGCCTGTACACTGCTACTGGAGTCTGAGGAAGTGGTAATTAGAAGCAACAGGAGTTAAGAAGAACTTCCTTCTTTCACATGCAATGATATAGCCACTTCAAGACACAGTCTGCTAATTAATGCCCAGACATAGATTAGCGTTTTTGATAATGGAAAAAAAATCGTAGGCGTTTTTGTCTGTTGCCGTTTTTGTTTGTAGGCGTTTTGGCTGATTACCCAGACATATAGGGGAGACTGGGGCACGTTGGTCCGCTTTTTATATTTTGGCTCTCAATCAAAAAAACTTCAATGAACATTACAGGAAACAGAATATAAACTGCTCACACTTAAAAACGCACACTTCCAAAAAGGTTAAAAGTAGTACTTCCTCTCAAAGTACAAAGATGAAAGTTTGCACACTTCTAGAAGTTGCCATCAGGTATATTTGTGAAAATTTTCAAATCTTCAAGTGCAGTACTTTTGTGTCAAATCAATTCGTCGTGGTTTCTGTCAAAAAGCGCAAGTCATAAAATGTCAATATCCTCTGATCATTAATTTCTACAACTAAACTGTTCTTTCCACAATATTTTTTGATAACCCAGGAAAGTTTACGTTTTTACTTGCTTGATGGGTTGAGGAAAAGGGATATTTGACCAAACCACTATTAAAGAGGATGAAATTTAATGCTGACCCGCCCCCTACAGGAGACTTTTGTCAAAATCTTAAAAAAAAGATGTTTTATTCAGATTTTTGAGAGTATTGACATGGAATGATTAATTGTCTATGTATGTGTTTCTACCCTGGGTAAGCAAATAGCCCCATAATTTAACAGTTTTGATTAACATGCTTCACTTCCAGATGCCGAGACGTGCATTTTGAGTTTTCACTTCAAAATCTGCTTTATCATTAACTTTTTTTTTCAAAAACTTCCGTGGGGCAGTTTTTGGATGTCCTGTGCCTGTCATGTGAAAATTTCATAAGATTAATGCTATCCAGTATGCCACAAAACCAACATTTCCATTGGTGCATTTTGTGTTGAAGTGCAGTTTGTGACTCGCATTTTCGACAGTGACTTCGACGATTTAATTTAACACAAAACTATTGCACTTAGAGATTTGTAAATTTTCATGAATATACCTTATGACAACTACTATAAGGAAATTGAAAAATGTTGTGAATTTCATCTTGATACTTAAAGAGGAAGTACTAGTTTTACCCTTTTAGGGCAAGTTGGACCTCGGGGCACGTTGGACCATCTCCAATATTTTTTTATAAAACATGCACAGTTATCAAAATCTCCAATGGAGAAATCTTTAATGGTTTGCCTTTTGGCCAAAATATTTCGCAAGCATTGAAGGAAAAGTGTGAGTTCTATTTCCGGTTTCCTGATTTTCGGCATGAAAAGTGACATTTTCGAAGTCTCGATTGCTAAGTAATTCTTAAAATATGGGGATACAGTCAGACAAGTCTCATAAATTTTAAAGGAAAATGATTTTTTTACTAATTTTGACAGTAAATGTTTCAGGCTTTCAGCCTTTGATGATGCATTGTACACGTTTCTTGGAGAATGACTCTAAAATGGCAGGCAATCAAAAATCGTTTCCATGACCTGCCATTGGAATAGCATTGCGATTGGGATGTGCAGTTACCAGAGGCGGACTGGCGGCATTTCGGGCCCCTTGGCGAAATAAATCGACGGGCCCGTACATCTCTACCATCGGCATTATTTCCAATTAAAAAAGGAAAATTCCCCCGATCTAACTTGGAAAATTGTTAATATTTGGTGAGGACCTCAATATGAGAGGAGGCTGTGCTTTGAGTTTGTGTAATTTCAACACAAAATCATGAACTTATATAGCAGAATTCTGCTATTTACTTGATTTTTTTTTTTACATCTTGTGGGCCCCCCTCAGTGAATTGGCCCGTGGCAGTTGCCACTTTGCCACATAGGCCAGTCCAACCCTGGCAGTTACTTAAATTCAATAGTTTGCCAATTTCCAATGCACATCTTATCTCTCACTTGCACTGAAAAAGAATGGAAAGAAGAATGTGACTTTTCCAGGCATTTTCAAAAGGATCTGAAGTTCTGAACCATTTTGAGTTGTTGGGAGCATAAATTTGAAAAATGTGCCATAGCCAATTTCATTCGGACTGAGACAAAAATACTAGTTCGGCCTATTGCTTGGCAGACACAGCAAGTAAGCAACTTTTTTTTTGTAGGGACCATCTCAGATCTGTGTTATAAGCTCCAAATGAGGAAAGATTTTACAGTGGAGGTCCCTAACTAAAGGGGCAAAAAGAATCAGCCAAGTGCAGGCAACATAGGTGCGAATAAACAAACTAATTATTTGGTTTTATTGTGTACCTATTGTCACCGTACTATCTAATAAGAAGATTAGCATGTAATGGTAATACACTGCATTGACCTTCAAGCTGGGATTTGACTGGCTGTGAAATTTGGTGCTAGTCCTGTTTGTGTTTAACAGCTATTCAACTCTTTCTCTGTTACATATTATAAAACCTTTATCTTTTGCTTCCCATCTTCTTCCAATAAGATTCCAAATAAAGCCACCTTGGCATCATCACATGGCATGCCTTGAGTATCCATGTATGCCATTGACTAAATGAAAATGACATTGGGGCCTTCACAATGTTAATTTAGTACAATTTAAAGGCACACACTCGTCAAAATCCAACTTTTAAAACACTTATTTGCCCATGAAAGAATCAGGTGTTGCGAGTGCATGCAGCTAACATTTCCCCAAATCAGTTTTCACCATAGATTAGGAAAAATACATGAAATTGGCATTTCTGCCCAATTTTGTGGACCTTCAGTATGTCCAATCAACTGTGCAGTGACGTAAGGCAGGGTGGCCCTCCCCCCTCCCTACTCAGATTGAATGGACAATGAGAGAATGAGACACCAGCAAATTTGACCACCAAACATAACTGTGACATACTGTCTGGGGGGATTAATAAATACTTTTAGAAAGGTGACAAAATTGATATGAGACAAACTGAAACTGTGAAAAATTCCACAGGAGTTGCATAGTCATAGCTGTCAATCATTTTAATTGGGTGGAGCTACTTAGTTTTCGGTATTGACACCAGTGGTCAATTTGCTCCATATGTGACATGTCCAGATCGCATTTTGTGACTGAAATATTAAATTAACAACTATCAGATTGAAAGATAGACGGATAGATAGATAGACAGAAAGATAGATCGAGATGGATATATAGATGTATAGATGCATAGATGTATAGATAGATAGGTAGGTAGATAGATAGATAATTAGATAGATAGATAGATAGATAGATAGATAGATATATAGATAGATAGATAGATAGATAGATAGATAGATTAGATAGATAGATAGATAGATAGATGTTATCACCCAGAACTACCCTTACAGGGCTGCACTCTATTGAGATAAAATAGATATGAGATAAATTGGTTGATCGATTGTGTTTTTAGAGGATAGAGTTTTTTATGATTATAAGATGGTTGAAATCTCAGTCAGAAATTTGCGGTCTGAGCTTGTCAAATTTGGTCAAAGTCAATCACTGTTCATATTAACATAGAGACACTCAACACATCATTTTGGAGCAGCAGTGAAAGATTGAAATGAAGATCACAATTCATCACAGCTTTTCATTTTTAGGATTGTGTGAAGGTGTCATTTCTGAACTATTTCACAGCTTTCCCTATCAGCTCCTAAGTTCAGGGCAAGCCACGTGTATTTGTTTATTAAAAACCCAGTCTCGTGTCACTGAAGCACTTGCTCTCCAAGAGAGGTCGCTTTTTAGTGTGCCAATATTATGGCCAAAAAAGGAAAACCAAAAGTTAATTTTAAATGGTTTCTTTTGGAATAAATTCGAAAGGACCACTTTGGTGTTTCTATAAATATAATGCTTGAGGCTCCCAACTGATAAAAAAACTGGGGTATTGTGGCCCTTTAAGAGGAACTGCTTCATGTCATGTTGCCGACACTCCCGACCAATGAGAATGTACACATAGCTTGACATCACCGAAAAAGCCTTGCATGACATAATAATGGATTTTCTGCTCACACCTAAATGAGACCTTAACTGACCAATGGCCACCCAGTCCCAGCATGACATCATGCGTACAGTCTATTAAAAAATATTGAGGATACATAGTTATTGAATGGATAATAAAAGCATGAAAAGTTGACAACACAATCTTCAGCTGAATTAGGTATCAGAGGCGACTATCACCACTCAAATATATATATTTATCTCCCTGCTTCCTTTATCAAATGAATAAAAAACACAACAATCAACTTTATAATTTATTTTTATTACATACCACCACACATAACCAGCTCAATAACTTATATAATATTTGCACTTTTAGGCAATAAACATAACATTATACCAGCAGGTTTACTAACTTTCATTTAACAGTCTTTTTCAATTGAATAAACCTAAATTTTCCCATGTCAGCAGTTCCCTGAATTCAAAGAAAGTTTATCCAAACCAATATCCGATAAATATCCTGATCCCCGTACTGCTCTGAAACCAACCTGAAATGTAATATAATTTTTTGGTAAATTGGTACAATACATTATTATGATGTACGAGTTTGAATCACAAAGGTTTTTGCGCCACACATTGTTTTTAAATTTAGTTTTATAACTAAATTATATGCATTTAGATATTAATAAATGATAGGTGCAAAAAAGCCTATGGTGTAAATGCATGCATAGAACATAACATTTATTTGATGGGTCTTATCATTTCTTTCTCTTCCAAACAAGAACGTTTAAAAAATATTTGCTATAATTAATAAGTATTATATCTGTCATTTGTTGGGTTAAATCCTTTTTGTAACCACTCTAAAGTGAAGAGGGTCTGTGTAACAGTGTTCCTGTTTGAGAATGACTAGATCTATGCCATCATTATATTTTCACCCTTGTTCAAAGTTACCCCCTTATTGACAGGTACACTTTGATTTATGTTCTGAGTGCCTTTGAAGAAATTTCTGGTTATTAGGTAGCAGCATAGTTTGAATATGTCACACTCACCTGATCAACTTTGCCTAAAGTAATATTAATTTTTTTGTTAAGCCAATCTTCACCATGGTGGCCTCGAGTTGTGAATGGATAAGATCTTTCATTTCCTGGTCTCTCGACAAATACTTGCAATGTTCCGACATGATGTCCGTCCATATGATAATAAAAATTGAGACAATATTCTCCTTTACGATTGGGCTTTGGAAGAAGGAATCTGAAATATGTTTTGAAAGTTTCATTAAAATTATATATTTCGAAAGGATGTAATTATCTGAAGCTAGTTGGTGTTTTCCTAATTTACCAATAAAATTATGAACCATTTATCAGAACTAAAAGGGTTAGGTTTTAGTTCAAAGATCAGATTACTGATAAGGGCAACATTTAAATTTATAAGTAAAAAGTTAGGCCTGCACATGAAAAAAGTTAAAAGGAAATAACATATTATGCAAAGAGATACACCTGAACTAAAGAAAACAAACACATTCGAACTAAAATTATTTTTCATAAGACATCCTAACAGAAAACAAACTTGTGATACACATATAATGCACTGATTATGGACAACATGTCCCTTTAAATTTTCTAGTCAAGTATAATTACATTGCTTGGTCATTCTCCTTTTGGTCTGTAGCTTCAATGTAAATGTAGTAGGACCCATGATAAGCCTCAAAAGGCCCTGTTCCAGCAGAAGGTGTAGGCCTGGACCATAATTTCCAATCAAATTCATCAAAATCAACCTGTTCTATGCCACACCATTGGTTGTCAGGATCATCAGTCTCAAAGGAACACTCCCACTCATATGTTGCAGGAATTTGTCCCCCACCTAATAAAATACACAGAGAAAAAAATTACAAATCAAATGTTTGACTGAGCAAGTTTTATTATACATGTATTATTATATATTATAGGAAGGTGAATTTGGCTCTATAATGCAGAATTTATCCAATTAATAATTGACTGATTTAAGGTTCAATTGCACTGTATGCAAGGTCAACTAAGGATTGAAAATCTATTTGCTTGGCCTAGCCTATACAAATTTACATCTGAAATGCTGTGTAATCAGCATACATGTACAAATTTAAAGATTAACACTTTCTTTAGGACCTATATCAAACACTAATGGGCCAGTGTCTTAGCTGCTCATAAATTATATTACAAAATACATAGAACATTACCTAACAATGTAACAATTTGTATCCCTGTCTACTACTTTATTTGATTGGCTATATCTGTGTCTATTGGGTTATTTCATATCAGTCATTGCTTCATAAAACAATTGGTTAATCATGAGTGTGAATGCCCTCTGTGGTTAGCAAGATATATCCCAATACGTTGTGGGGGAAATTTTGTCAGAAGATCAAAATTTCATTACAAAGTAACATACTGCAAACCATATCCATGACTCGTTGAAGGACAATGGGTGCCAGCAGTTCATCATAATCCGGAACTTGGAGAACCTTATTTTTGTCTCCTGTTATAGCATCTAATTCTTTTCTGTCCACCTTATCCGATATGCCAATGACGTAAAGGTCTATTCCCTCATTCCGAGCATTCTCGGCTTCTGCTATCGTCCTCGTCTGCCAGAGGTTTGAAGGTCCTCCGAGTACCAAGATGGCAATGTTAGCTCGGGCTGATCGGTCCCCATATTTCGTGTTGAACAATTCTTTCCTCAACACCATTAAAGCTCCTGTGGTATTTGTCCATTCTCTTCTCGCACTTGATACGTTCACAGCATACTTAAGGTCTATCTTACGTAAATACTTTAATAAGTGGGCTTCAATTATAGCCCTGTTTGCAAATGTCATAACTCCCATGCGGGCAGTTTCTGTACCAATATCCAAATCATCGATGAGATCATTACCAAATATTTTGACTTTACGGTAATCTTTTGCCCCCATGGAGCCGGAGGCGTCTAATACTAGAGCAAAATCTGCCATCGTGCAATCTGAAATGGACAATACCATAATTTGTTTGAAGCATGTCAAATTGTCAATAGAAACATAAATAGTATTGTTACATAAGCCAGCAAATGTATATAAGGAAGTTGGGCGAGATTACAGGTTGGGCAAGATTACAGGTGATTTCATTACCATGCGATTCTGGTCATTCGCAGTTGCCTGTGAGGAATCAATGCAATGTATATACTTGCTACGTTTGATATATTAGCTGTGTGACATTCTGTTGTTTCTAAACCAATCAGATGAAGCAAAAATGCAATGTATTTAGTGTGTATAGAATCTTACAATCATGTACCAATGAAATTGCCTGTAACATAATTTGAATGATTACTGAATGCAAGAATAAATGAAAATGAAGCCATGAATTTAAAAGGCTATAGACATTTTGGAGATATCCCTTTCAACATATTGATTAAATATCATAGCAATAGTGGCTTTTTGATAGCATTTTTTAATTATGAATCTTTTCTATTAAGTAAAGCCTGTTCTTTTAAAGGTGAAAACATACATACCTGGTGCAGCACGGGTGACAGGAGGTACTGTGTTTTTTTGTTCAGTTGGTGTTAGATATTGCGATACTGAAGATTGTGCAGAACTATCTGTGTTGTGAGTTCGTGTTTGGGGTATGCTGGGTGGTGGAGTGGGTTCAGATGGTGCTGGAGTAGGATCAGGAGGGATATATGGTGCTGGAGTAGGTGACGGAGGGATGTAAGGTGCTGGAGTTGGAGAAGGAGGAATGTAAGGTGCTGGAGTAGGGTTTGAGTATGTGTTTTCTGGAGTGGAGGGAGTCGTCGCGATATAATAAGGTGGAGTTTTTAAGTTTTGTGGCTCAGGTGTGTTGGAGTTAGGTACAGGAGTATATTCATTGCGTGAATCTCGGCGAGTTTGGTTAGGGTTATAAGGAGAGACTGGGGGCAGAGGAGTATCCCTCCGTGGTAATGGAGTATCCCTTGGAGGTGATGGAGTATATCTTTGTGGTAAGGGTGTATCCCTCGGAGGTGATGGAGTATATCTTTGTGGTAAGGGTGTATCTCTCTTGGGTGATGGAGTATTTCGCGATGGCAAGGGTGTATCTCTTGGGGGTGAGGGAGTGTATCTTTGTGGTAAAGGAGTGTCTCTCTTTGGTGAAGGGGTGTAGCTTTGCGGTAGTGGAGTATCCCTCAGGGGTGGAGGGGTATATCTTTGTGGGAGTGGTGTATCTCTCTTCGGTGGGTTAGTATACCTAGTGGGTAAGGGAGTGTCTCTTTGGGGCGATGGAGTATCTTGTTCATTTTCATCAGGTTCATATTCTGTGGCATCATCTGGCATGAAAGGATTCTCAGGGTAAAAAGATGAGGGAGGATCAGGTCTCGGTGCGTCTGGAGACGGGGGTGATGGTGTTTCTCTGTAAGTTGGCCTTTCTGTGTCCGGTCTGTATGGTGGTCTGTACGGTGCAGGCGTTTCCGGTGGTCTGAATGGTTGTGGAGTTGGCCATGTTATAGGTTTAAAAGTTCCAGGTGGATCGGCTATGTAGGGCGCAGGCGTTTCTGGTGGCCTATATGGTAGTGGAGTTGGCCTATATGTTCCAGGTGGATCAGCTATGTATGGTGCAGGTGTTTCTGGCTGATATGGAGCTGGAGTTGCTGGCCTAATAGGAATTGGAGTGTAGGAAGCGGCTGCATCTGGCCTGTTTGGAGCAATTGTTTCAAGCCTGTATGTATCTGGGGACCTTGGCCTGGCTGTTTCAGGCTTGTAGGGGGCAGGAGTTTCAGGTCGATAAGGTGCAGGAGGCCTTGCTGTTTCTGGCCGATAAGGAGATAGAGTTTCACGTCTGAATGTAGCCTCAGGCACATACGGTGCAGGAGGTGCTGGTGTGTCAGGCCGATACGGGGCTGGAGTTTCAGGTCTGTAGGGAGCAGGTGTTCGTTGCTGGTATGGCGAAGGGGTTTCAGGCCGGTATGGTGTAGGGGTCTCTGGTACATATGGTACAGCTGTTGGAGGCCGGTAGGGAGCAGGAGTCTCCGGCCTGTATGGTGCATTTGTAAAGCTTTCAGGTCGATATGGGGCGGGTGTTGGATCCGGTCGATACTTGACTTGTGGCACCACTGGAGCAGGTGTAGGGGGAGGAACACGAATCCCTGGAGGGTCAGGATTATAAGGGGCTGGAGTATTGGACCCTGGGGGTCCAGGGGTGTTCTGGTTATTTTGTCCCTCTCTACCATCTCCTGGGTACACTCCTGGGTTAGGATAATAAGGAGGAGGATTAGGATTGCTTGGTTTTGGAGTTGCAACTGAATTAGTTCCAGGATAATTTGGTCTGCCGAAGTGAGATTGACCAGATGGTGGTGGGGCAGGAGGAGGCACAGGATAAGAAGGTGGAGCAGGATTATACCGATCGCCTGGTCCAGGGGCTTCCACAGGGTTCCTCACAGGTCTACGATCAGCCGGGTTATATACCCGCTCAGTGAAAATTATCATTTTAAACCCTCTACTAGCTGGTGTCCATCTTGAGCTGTAGTTGGATCTGAAAGTTATCAGCATCTCATCTGTCTCAGCTCTGAAGATATCCTTCGGTGTTGAATAACAGCAAAATCTTCCTCCGTTTGCGCCCAGGTTTTCATCAGTTCTGACCTGGAAAAAAATTGTGCAGAAATATATAGCAATATACTCTGTTTGTACTGAAAATCATTTTACCAACATTTCGTAAAGATAATACTAAGAACCATGAACGCTAACCCATGTCTCTTGAGTCAGAGTCTGTGACGATGTGAGTATAGCTGTATAATTATATATGTTAACATGTTGTTTTGTATGACAAGGCAGGAGCCACTAGCAGTTTTTCTCAAAACTATTGGCCCTGCTGTGCCTTATGTTTATACGTATGTATTTGGTACAAATATAAGTTCAAGTTCAATGTCAAAACACAGCTCCTTTAACTATTTAAATTAACGTATTAGAACTAGGAGAGAATGAAAGCTATAATTTTACCTCAACCCAATGGTAACATTGTTCATGAAGATGGCAGTACACCCCAAAGTCTCCTTCAAATCTCATCAGTGGTCTGAAGCCAGGAGGAGCCTGAAAATGATCAAGGTGGCATTATTAATTACCAACTGTAGATTTCTTTCAATGTAATTTCTTGACACACATATCAACTATCAGCAAATCTTAAATTATCTGCTACATGGGAGTAACTCCTTTCAGTCTACAAGTCATGACCAATCCTAAACATGATGTTTTGCTTAAACTTTTGTCTTACTCAGGCGTAAATATTCCTGCCCTCTCAAATGATTAACTCACTTAACGAAGTTCCCATCAGAACCCAATCTTGTAAATGTCTCATACTTTTTATATACTACTATACTACTCACTTTCAAAAGCCAATTACAAGCCTGACCCTCATGGTAATATCCTCTTTCGTACCCAGGAGAATTGATAACAATCTCTCGGAAGTTGTTTAGGTTCACTCGTCCACCACAAGGTTCTGTAACAGAAAGTTTAAAAAAACCTTGTTAATAAAAGGTTTTCGACTTGTTGCTGTTGGTTTTCATAACTCCCCTGAATTTGTTTATGTACAGTCACCAGTGCTCCAGTTTAGGCATCCACATGTTGGCAATTACCAGTCAATGGGACCCAACCCTTTGTACAAGCATTATAAATCTTTCTGAGTATGGCGGCGAGAAAAGGACGTATGTGGCAACTATTGGCACAGAAATATGAAGGTTTCGTTGATTGTTTATGGGTGGTAGGACTTATTACTGTCAGTATTAGCAGTTATACTATGCTATTTTGTTGTTTCAGTATTACCAGTAATCCAGTATTATTTATCTATGTATTTAATATATTGATGGTGAAAGTGCAAAACCTCGTAATTCAAAAAAGCCATTTTTCAGAAATTGGAAAAAACTATCACCAATCTTTTTTTATGGTAATGTTTATCAATATGTGAGTTAGGCTCAACTTGATTTATAGAAAGTGACACCCTGTTTTAGCATAATTTTTTGGCAGAGTTCGTTGACCCTAGCATTAATGTCACCATCAGATATGATTGAAAATGTTGACTTACAAGGTTTTGCACTTTCACTTTCTTACAGTACAAAACCTCTAACTCGACCATTTATCACATTTTAAAGCAACTTGCAGCATTGAATGTACCTCTAATCTATAGGTAAACAGTAAAAAATATAATTTGACCATGATAAATAACAACAGTTAATATTAATTAGTGGCTACAATATCAAGAATGAGGAAAATGACACTTTTTTCAAATTTTGTGCATGCTCTTTTTCAATAGTCTATATCACCACTATAAATATAGGGAGGTAAAAAAATTTTAAAAAGGAAATTTCATGTGACCCATAAAAAACATACCACAATCATAATTTTTCAAAAAAGGTTGAAATAACCTAAATATGTGCTTCAAAGTTCTGATTTGAATTACGAGGTTTTGCACTTTCACTTTTTGGAACAAATTGAAAGACAAGGTTTGGTGAAATCACTCTGTCACAGCTTCCAAAAACAGCAAAGAGGCAAGGTGACCAATTGACAACATGTATTGGATATTGAAATAGTCATTCCACTCAAAATCTAAAAATAGCAAAATCTTGACATACGAGGTTTTGCACTTTCACCATCGATATATTATTTATCAAAATCTGTTTAATTTTATTTATGAAGTTAATTAATTAATTTATTTATTTGTCTACTCAGAAAAGAAAGAAAGGTGGTCAATCCTCGGGATCAAGACTTAATATTATCGAAACATCAGTGACATAGAGAGCAAGGAAGACGCATGCGCACAGCATAAAGCAAGAAAGAACCCCGAGAAGAGGAGAGACCACAGATGCAAGAGACAAAACTGATGGGATAACAACCAAAAGGTTTCGTCCCAAACCATCTACATCTACATCTACATCTACATCTACATCTAGATCCTACTGGAAAGATGCTAATGGGGAGCAGGATTGTAAAAACCAGGGACTCGCCCGCTTCCTTGTACTGTTAAAAGGGAGTTTGTACAATGCAGAATGACAATCCATAGAACTGAACTGGTAAATGATTGCAATGTCAATGTCTGTATTATAATGACACTTGCTAATGATCAGCAAGCATGAATTCACTTACAAGCAGGTCTTTGCAGAATGTATCACGCCTATATGAGCAATAGTTAAAAAATTTATTCTATATCTGATGTTTTTGTTGCATATACTCCTTACACTGAAAAAAAAAGGTTTGTGTGACACAGACAAATTGAACATTAGCTAGTGTCCCTCCAAAATTTTGTGTAAATTCAAATCAAATCACTCACAAAATTGATCAGGATTGACAATGAAATGTCAAAAATACACATACCTTTTGTCTGAATTTACACAAAATTTTGGACGGACACCAGCTAACGTTCGTTTTGTCTGTTTCACACAAACCTTTTTTCAGTGTAAGATTCTCACCTGGTCCCTTGTAAGAGTCCACATATTGACAATGATCACCGGCAAAACCATCTGGGCAGATGCAGGAATAGCAATTATTTGGGTCTTGGTATCCATCTCTTTGACAAGGCGGTTCTGGTCCATAGCATCTGTCTGAAACAAAATGAAACAACTTTTCTTTTAGTCCTTCCACACAATAATTTTTGCATATAGTTTGTTCCTGGTGTGTTTACTTTGATCAAGGATGTCTAATACTGTTATAAGTGTTGCAATTGGCAGCAACAGCCCCTGATGCAGGAGTTTCTTGGGAGTATGTTATTCAAAATAACCTGGAGTAGAAAGAAGAGGGTGAATACTACAGGGCTCTTTCTGGAGAAAACACTCATGGCAGACAAGGCTATATTAGGGACCGTTGAGCAGGGGGGAGGGTGGGAGTTTTGCCCGAGGGGGTACTGACTTTTCACACATGTTTCAAGGCGGGTATAAATTTTTTACAAAACTCTTCCGGGAGGGGGGGTAAGAAATTTAAAAGAGAAAAAATGTCATAAAATACGCATACACTCACTTTATGAGCCCTTTTCTGCTTGCAAAAGTTTGTAAAATGACACAAATCTGTACACCTGACCGCATATATAAATATATATGTGTGTTTTGCTTTGTATGTTGGGGGGGGGGGGTACTAAAAATACGCGTCAAACCTAAGGGTGTGGTAACGAAACTCCGCATGAAACTTAAAGGGGTATAATTTTTTGATGGGAAGTTCCAGCAAAACTCCCATCCCCTAGTCATAAATTCTGAACAGGCCCTTATATTCTAAATTGACATTTTCCTTGTTATGGCATTTCACCTATTGCTAATCAAGACATGTAGGCCTACATGATCATAACAAGACATAACATAATTATCTTTGAGTAAATTGTGTGGTGACTGTTCATAATAATTAGCACTTTGTAACACTTCTCACACAAGTTGGCTCATTTACACAGTTTCCTTCTTAAAGGAGGCTAAAGCCAAGTGGACTATATTGTTACACTGATGCAATACTAATAACATGAGGACTACCATAGTAATATACTGTTCTTGACAATGAGAATGTTGACATCTCTTTGAAGGAAATTTTTTAAGATTGTGTCAAATCTGAGCTTATGACATTCTTGGTTGCTCTCTGAGAGCTGTCTTCAATTCTCATATAATTATGCGAATAAAGAATTATAAATAAAGTTGTCACCACTCACTTTTGCAGTATTCCAAGTTGATCATTTTCTTATCAATGAAAGAAGCTGCTATCCTCTGACCCATGTTTGATTGAAATCTTCGGTCTGTGGCTTCGATGGTTACTTTGCCATTTTTAGATCCTTCCTTGAAACAAATTAATTAGGAAAGATTCCTGAAATGTTACATTCCAAGTAGTTTTGAAACTTCTTTTAAGGTTCACATGTAGACATGCCAAGTAGTTGTGAAACTTCTTTTAAAGTTCATATATAGACATATTTCTACCCACAACAACGAGCAATTTATTAAAAAATGATTATCACTTTACAGTTATTTTTAAAATGTACATTTGCAGGTTTATAAAGACACTGCTGTGAAAATAATAACTGTGCAGACTTAATCCTGACCTTTGGAAGTACATATCTTTAGTTAATCATTACACTAATGTCTACTTTTTACTCACCAAGGAGCATTTCCCCAAATCTCTCTTGCCTATCAGTGAGTGAAAGGAGTCGATGAGAGATAGGTGAAAGCACTACGGTGAATCAAAAGTAGATGTTTGTGTAATGGTGATAGATATGAGAAGAATCTTTCAACGACATTTCTGCTCACCTTGGAAGAATAATGCATCACAGAAGAGTAATCGTAAGTCTGTCCCAGCCTTAGTGTGTTGATTTTGTAAAACTGACTTTCATAATATCCAAGATTGTCCCAGTTGATTTTGATGAAGGCGTCTCGGTCTTCTCGCTGATGTTCATGCCAGAGACCAAGAATATGGCCAATTTCATGGACTGGAATTCCAAACTGAAATTATTAAAATTATGAAATTATCATCTGTGGTGAAACATACCTGTATGGATGATATTGAGTACTGGAAATTTTCAAGCTGAGTTGGTAAAGTTTATATTAAAATTGATATGTTATGGCACAATGCACAATGAAGTGGTGCTATCTATATATATAGCTGCATTTGGTTTCGAATAACTGTTTGGTAATCCATGGGTTCTTTTTGTAAACTTGGATATTACAATAGGAGAGTATAATCTACAGAAATTTGTTTCACAGGGCAATTGATTTTGGTTTACTATATATAATAATGTTTAGTCTTCACTACAAGCTAGGGGTCTATACTGGTCCGATAAATACCGGCCATACCGGTACAGTCTGGCCGGTTCCCGAACCGGTTTTCAGCAGCACTTTCGGTTTGGTGTAATAATGCCATATCCAGCCGGAAAAGTCGCTTTATTGCCGAAATTTAACAGAAAATATCCACAAAATTCGGTTTTTCGGGAAGCAGATTCTCTAAAATGCAGATCAGCCTGAATTTGCAGACCGATGGTATGAATCGTGTATCTATCAAGTGTATCGAAGATACGTACTGTATCGATTTTGTGCAATGATAGACCCTACTACAAGCCATGCAAACCAAAATATTTACTCGCTGTTAGAAAAACTGATTGGTAGTCCACTTTTTTTTTGCAAATTCGTATCAAAGACTCCTTTCAGTCTAGAGAAATATAAGTCATAACTGTATATATTCTTACCTCCCACAGACAATTGTATTCCAGATTGAACTGTTGAGGTATGACTGATGTTTTGCCAACAAAAGTGAAGCATCTGAAAGAAAAAGCGATTTTATGAAAAGGTCCATTCATCAAGACAATGCGGTAAAGAAATTTCAATAATCAATCAATCTATCACGCTATCAATCAATCAATCTATCTATCTGTCTATCTATCTATCTATCTATCTATCTATCTATCTATTTATCTATCAATCTGTCTGTCGTCTATTGCTTAATCTATCATTCTATCGCTCTATCTCAATAAGGTGCTGCAGAGGCGTAAAACACAAAATATCGCTCTATCTATCACTCTCTAAATCTATCTATCTATCTATCTGTCTATCTATCTATCTAGATATTAATCATTCGTCATGTTCGATCTCTGTACTCACATAACAATGGTGCACTTATTTATTTGACTGTCCGCACATAATTGATAATTATGACGAATAGATGACTATAATAAAAGGGATATATAAAATAGTATTTTATATGGTAAAATTTTTAAATTAAGATATCTCTCCTAGCGAAATGCAGCCATGCAATAAGTGACAAAGGCATTGAAATTTTTATTTGAAGGAAGTTTATAGTCTGAGCCAACACCCACATTCATCACACTATAGAATGCAAGCTGACAAAAACTCTGAAGTTCCTAAATTCTACATTAGGTTTTTTAAAAGCATTGTTAATTTGTTATATTTTAGAAAGAAGAAAATTTCAGAGCATACATTGAAAGTCTCACGATTCACAACAACAATGAATTGATATAGTATATATGCAGGGAGGTTATTTGTTTTCTTTTTTTATGGGTGAATGTGCCAATTTACTTATAAGTTAAATCATTTCTAACAAGACCTTTTAAAATGTAAAAATATTATAATCTTTTAAAATGTAAAACATTATATTCTCCGACAAAGGAATTCTGTGGGATTCGTTACAATATGATGTAGATTGGGATTTTACGTATATATACCTGATTTCCAGCACTTTGAAAGCAGGGCTTACAAACTATTTGTGTATATACAATATAGGTATATAGGGTCTAACACTTGCAAATAATTCCATATCCCATAGACAGATCTTCACCATGGAATCAACTCTTCGTTATGTCTTAATGGCAAATGACAAAATTGGAGCAATTTTAATCAGAAATGGTGTGGCAGTTTTTGTTCAAACTTCCTCACGAACAGACAAATGGGCAAACAGACAGATGGACTCAAATGATTAATGCATAAGAACAAAAAAAAGTTAACCACTATATTGATTTAAAGATTATCCGAGCAGAATCACCATTGTTTTTTTATATATTTTTTTTATTCATTCATCAAACAAGCCACACATACATTCATTGTCCACATCTAAGATATGGAGATTTAGATGAGAATCACCATTGTTAGCTTTCTCCGGTTATGTTGAATTTATGTTTTTTGTTTTTATTATATCTATTGTGTTTTAATGTATGTTTTCCAAATTCATCCCACTTCTGACACCACTATACTAATCTTCAAACACGCCAACAAGGCAGACTGTAAATCAAGCAAAAAACCTTCAGTCAAACACCCACAAGTCATTTTTTTTACTTAATAGAACTCTGTAGTATTTAACGATAATCGAGCAAAAAAAGTTTACTTTTTCTTGATGAAAGTCCTACGTCCTGGAGTTTAGCTTTAAAGCTGCTTTTCATGCTAGAGTCACACAAGTAAGCTTGGCTCAAGGATTGCAATATTTAAAGAGAAATGTGTCAGAGTACATAGTACATCGATGTGTCAAATTTATGTTGTCAGAGGTTTTTACGTAAAATTCTGGTGACTCTCCGCTGCTACAAGGGGGGGGGGGCACTTAATCACTTAAATAAATTATATTTCTAAATTTTAGGGATTGAACGCACACTGTCGCACAGTCAAAGTTTTCGCATTCGAAGCAGTTAGGTAGCTTATTTACCAATATCGATCCGCTGATGTGAATTGTCCTCTATTATGTAAAACCTGCTAAAACTGGAATTAGACAGTATAATTTAAAAAAAGACAAAAAAATCAACATTTAATTTGGTGCTATTCATGAAGCATCAATGCGATTGTGTTCATCCAACTTTGCAAGAGCGATTGGCCTGTTTTTTTTAATGATCAATAATTTTTAGAAGGTTTTTACTTCGGAAATTAATTAGAAACTATTTCTTCATGCACTGCCATAATCTGCTATGCCTTTGCTTCATGATTTTGAAAAGTGCACATACGACATGTTATGTGGGTGGATATTACTCTAAAACTTCCATGTAACACACAAATATTAAGTCTGAAAAAAAGGAGCAGCTGAAAAAATGGAAAAAATAATTCATTCAGTTACATAATGATAAAATATCTCAATAGAAATTTGTTTTTAAAAATCTCTGAATAGAGAATTACATGAGGAACGTGACATTTTCCTCCTCGGATATTTTAAAAATTGGAAATTTAATACTGATCTTGACAGCCTTTGAAAAATAAAGCTCAGATCTATGTAGTACCTTTTTTTCAAGATTTTATTAGTCTTATAATTTTTCATTATTTAAAAAATAAAAATAATCCTTGAGTATCATCCTGGTTAGAGCACCAAAATATGCTAAGATTAATGTGAAGCTCCTCAGTTGTACAGTTGGTTATATATATATGTATATAAATTTAAATATATATAGTAAAAATTTACACTGTTGTATATTGAGAAAAATTAAGATCATGCTCTACGATTCTACATTTCATCAAAAATGCAGCCACGTATGTTGAGTAATATACTAATTTAACTTTCCAAAACTAATATTTAATTTTTGATATTAACAAAATTAAATTCACATAAGCAATTTCTAAATTTTATCATATTTTGAATGAAAACAATGTATAGATCTATGCCCAATTGGCATGTCTATTGTCTACATTGCAGTAATGTTGTGACACCGGATTTCAGCATGAAAATGAGAGTGCGAAAAACCAAAATCTTAAAATTTACATTAATCAAAATTCTCCCAATAGAATTTTTTCGTTTTTATCTTAAACTGTTCTCCTGACCTTCCTCTACAATCGTGCACTTTTGACTTTCGGGCTAAACTTTTTTGAGGGACATAGTGCAGACTAATACATGAAAAAAATGCTAATGCGGTTAAGAAAATTACATATCCAGCTGCTTATAGTCAGCTACATTTTCATTGCATTGCTGTGAATTAAACATTGAATATATATATTCTCCTGAGGACTTCCATATCCCAAATGGTGGAAGCCCGAGTGAGATATGGGAGTCCGAGGGTGAATATATAATTTCTAATCTACGTAATGTGGGTATAATGGCCATGACAATACATTCAAAAAGCTTCGCGAATGAACTGTCAATGACAGACAACTTATTCACGATATGTCACAGGCATGTAATTAAATGTAACAAAAGGTCAAAACAATTTGTTTGCATGATACAGCATTTTTAGTTCATATTTAACTAGATCTACCCTGTGCCATGTGTATCTTGCACTCTGGATGTGCCTCCCCATCTAAAAATAGTATTAGTGTTAAATTGGGGGGCAGCATTATATCATCACTCCTTCTGAGTCCTGACATACCAACTTGTTCCTAAAAAGAGCTTAAAGTTGAAAAACAGCACTCTTTTTGTATTTGAATATTTTTTGTATGTGGTAATAACTTTAAAAAAAAGTTTTACAAAAATTTTGCTATGCAAAATTTAAAGAGATTTACAATGATTATAAAAGATTATATTATTGTAGTATGTAAGGATTTGTGTTATCATATGTAAGCTCATACTAAAAATTTAAAGGGATTAACATCTTGGATTATTGTCAAAATGTATTTTAAGAAACCTAAGAATGGAAGAGTTAAATTTGGCATGCACAGAATTTGAATGTCATACTGAAGATTTAATTTAGACGAAAACCTAGACATGTAACTAGGTACAGCAAAGGAATGCAGAGAGATTACTATGCATTGAATGAGGGCACGGAATTATTTTCAGTAATTAATTTTCTGACACATAGAAACAATACACTTATTTGTGCTTTGTTGATGTCCAGTTGTGACATTGAAAACTCACATTGCATTATAACCATGCAATGTGAGTTTTGATGACATCACCATGTCACTGATTCTTGACAATCAGTATGGCTTTGCACAGTGGTCGTGTAATGATACATATGTACATTAGGGATACAACTTTTCAATTTTTTTCCTCAAAATCAATTTCCTGTGTCATAGCAGGATGAACTTTTGTATAAAAACCACTGTAGTAAAGTAGTTTTTTAACTATCTTCAAAAAAGTTCACCCATGGACTCATCTTTGTGTTGTCCATCTATTACTATTACAGTCCGAAAATGGCAATTTCCGTCAGTGGAGTACTTTATTTCATCTTATAACTTTTTGCCTATTGAAGATACAGCAACCAAAGTGATACCAAATTAAAGCATTTGAAATTAGCTTTTCAGTGGGACCATAGAATAGAATAGAATAGAATATATTTTATTTAAGTCTCACCTCAACATTTGACAATAAAAAACAAGGAATACAACAATTAAAAAGTTGAGCCAGTCAAAAGACTTATGAGAGACTATTAAAACATTTTACCATATATATGTGAAAATGGTTTAAATAAAAATTGACTAGAGTTAGACATTAGTTGTATTAAAAACCAAGTTGAAATATCACAGTGTATTAAATAAAATAAATGTTAACATACATATTCATTTTAAAATCAGTATAAAACCCTTCTTCTCCTTTCTAAAATATCACAAATGGCTTTGGCTGTTAAATGGCACACTTTAGGCTGAGACAACAAGTAAACAAATTTATCTGCATCAGGCAACTGAAGGAATATTTCATTTATATTTGAAATTGACTGGAACCAAACTGTTCGAATATCTACATATAGTGGGCATCTTATTAAGCAATGTTCTTCAGTTTCTGATTCATTGAGTTCACATATTTGACAAATCCTTTCTGCTCGTGGTAGTACTGGTCTCTCATATCTTCCAGTCTCGAGCCTGATGGGAGCTGTCCCTGACCTGATTTTCGCCATGGCACTTCTCTGCTTCTTTGACAATACTTCACATACATAGGCCTCCCTGCATGGATGGTTCTTCAGGCTACGGTATGTCCTGAGCTTGTTATGACCAGGACCATGTACTGCCTCAATCCTGTCTACCTGACTGCTCCATATAAGGCGCTTCACATATTGCATATTACCTTGTATGAGCTAATATTATGCATTTTCCTTCCAATTTTATCAGTTTTCGGTTGGAAATGTAATGGATTTGTCAACTCTTTTGCAGAGAATTGTGCTATAGCATTATAGGTTCTGATGAAAAACACAATGCTATATTACTATTCCATGCCACCACATATCAACAAAATTAAATTGGAGTGAGGATGAAAGTCACTGATAGCACAGGAATCTCAAGTGTCAAAAGACAGCTCACCAAATTTTCTTATTAAACTTACATATTTGTCAACTTTGAGGCACTTTCCTGAATTTTCTGGTATTCACATGCATGTCTGTTAGTCCTCTACACAATTATATGTGTATTGAAACTATCTCTGCAGCATTGTGAACTGTCAAATTCCAGGAATTTTGCTTCTTTGGCCATGTAAACAATATTAATTTGTGAAATTTGTTTCTAGATGTTGTCATACATGACAAGTTCATGGAGGCAGTCACAACTAAATATTGCTAATCAGGAATAGTGTTATAAAAATGTATCTCAAGTCATGGGACATTATTTACAAAGCACATTATGTTCTTGCTGCACTTCCAGTCCAAAACATTTTTCATAAATTTGACTGAGACTCCTGAGATTTCTGCACAGATACAGAATTTTATTCACTGGCCACAACTCATGGTGGGTTTATCCATCAAAACAGTTCTGAAGGTGTTCTGAAGAACAAAGAGTAATGGAAGGGAAACAGGTCCATTCCCATTAATCTGGAAGTCATCTCACTGTATAACAGAAGTCTCACTGGCCAGCAGAAGCGAAATTGCTCTCAAGAAGCAGGTTGTTGGTGGTACCTGTTTCTTGGGTAGTCAGTTGAAGGCAGAAAAGACAGATTGGCATAATTATCAACTGAGTTTATACAGCTGGGGACAATTAAACTTAACTTTCGAATGATTTTTCAGCAAGTGGCATGATCCAAGCTTGAAAATGTGCTACATTGGTATGACGTTAGTGCGAAAAACAAAAATATGAGCCTGTAGCACAATTATAGAATGGCTAACGCAGATAACAAATTTAAGCTGTATTCTATCAAAGTTCAAAGTTGGCTATTTGACAGGCAAAGCTGCAAGTATGTGACTGGATTACAGAAATAGTATGTGAGTCAAAGCTGTGATACGTATGTCACAATTTGTGAATTGTCAGCTCCATGTTTTAGAGTGAATTCCATGCATTTTCATGGATCAGGAGTTTGTAGACCGAATGAAGTCACCAAATGTATAATATATTTGTCAAATATTTATAGTAAAACATTATTAACTCCAGGGGTCCTTCCAGAATGGAACTCATGTCATTGATGAGCAAACCTGTAGGAGAAATATTTATTAAGCATGTTAAGAAGTTTCTGTTTCTTCGACGAAAACAAATCTTTACCTTTCAAGTTTCAGAAGTTCCAAATATCAGTAAAATTGATGCCAAATGGAATTCCTGAGAAATCCTAGCTTTAATGGCCTTTTATCTGAGGTCATATTTGAGGGAAAGACATGTTATTTTAGGCAAGTACTTTCTTTGAATTTAATGCACATTTATGTGATAGTTCAAGTAGAAATTTATGTAGGACAAACTAACAATGAAAAATCATTCAGAGATTTTAGTTCCAAGTATACACTTCGACTTACATCCATGAAAAAGGTGAAATACTCAGGCCTACTACATACATATATACATACATACATACATACATGTACTATTATATCCATCTATTTTCAGAACGTTTTCATGGTTAACGCTTAGGGATGTCGATTCCATTCGTATAATTTCCATTCATTATGAGTCTATAGATCTTGGGAAGAAAATTGCAAGAAATTTCACACCTTATGCACAGATTCACAATGTGAATTATTATGTTCTATTCAAATGGGCATCAAATACAGAAGCTTTTGAAAATACTATTCTACAGAGCTGTAGAGTGATATTTCAAAGCAGGCTTGCATTAATATATAAGATACAGCCATAATAATTTAGGCATTGTACTGTCATGTATCTTCCCACAACAGGCCCACTCATCTTCCATGGGTTCCATCAGTCTGAGAGAAACTGGCCTACTTAGTTTCTAAATCATTTTCTATTATATAAAGCTAATCATGTTTGACATGCAATAATAAAGGGAAATTAGAAACATCTGCTTGAATAGTAAAAGTAGTGAACAAACATATTTGGACATTTATTTCTCAAAATATGGAAATTGTGTGGACATAATGTCACTATACATGTATATATATGCAATACCAAATGTTTCCTATCAGTGCAATGGTTCTTCTTACAATGTCTTCCACCAGGTGGCATGAATAAGCAGTAACCACTTTTCTAAAAATAGATCCTCAGTATCTGTTTGGGGAACCCCGGAATTCCCCTCTGATGTGTATCAACATGGTTCTTTCACAACAACAAAACTGGAGTAAACAAGATATTAGTTACTGTTCAGTGCGAATTGAGCAGGATATACAGCTATGGCAGAGGCATTGAACATACCTGTGGATCAAATTAAAGCCACGATCTATGGCAATTGTATTGGAGATGCCATAGGTCTGGCAACAGAGTTCATGGTCAAGAAAGATGTGGAAACACACTACGGCAAGAAGAAACACTTGGAATATAAAGACATTGTCAGAAATTTTCACCGGGGAAGATGGGAAGAAGGAGACTGGACCGATGACTCCGATCAGATGATTTTGATCATGCAGTCCCTCTTGGATAAAGAAGGAACCGCGGACCGTCTTGATTTTGCTACAAAGATGAAGAGGTGGAAAGATCATGGATTTCCTGAACTTGGTGAGTTTTGGCAAAAGATCCCTAACATGGGGTAAATATATATAAAGTTTTATTTGACATCTGAATATCAAGGAGATACATGAGTCAGCAAAAATAAGGAGAGAAAAAAAAACAATAAAAGAAATCGACAACTATTTTACATCTACATGAAATTAATACAATGAAAAGTCTTATCTTAGGTAGTTTATGATAATGGTCTCAGCTCATAAAGTTAAAAATGCAAATACTTAAAAATACAAGTGTCCAATTTTGATTCAGATACAAGTCCATGTTGCAGAATGTTGCAAGAAAATGTCACAAGTATAGTTGTCCATGAGCATTATGGTTATAACAAAGCATGAACAGCGGGAACCCCTCAATGTCCTTGCTACACTCTAAAAAATGTCGGGACAAAATTGGTTTTTTAGATTCAAAATGGTTTTTTGAAAAACCAAATTTCAATGCAAACCAACATGGATTTTTAAAAAGAATACAAATTTATGTTTTAAAAAAGGGGCACAGATGCTCGCTGTACCCTGTTTTCCTATAATATTTAGGAATTCAAAACATCACCACTGTGCAAGAGCCAATGGTACATTGGCCGGAATCTGTCACATGATGTTGTAATAAAAACTAATAGCATGGTAAGAGTGCAATGTGAGTTTTCATTGCTGCAGCAGGACAGGCAGCAGCATAAGAACAAGTTACGAATTACTTAGAAAAAAGTTTTGCATTTTTACTTGTCAGAAAAAAGCAATTTTATCAGGAATGTGTTATCATAGTTTGTTTATATTAGTGTCAAAGATGTTTTTAAAATATCTGCTCCTAAATGTGTAACTTTCTGACTTCTCGAAAATTCATATTGAACTTGGGCTGTGCCCTCACTCAGTATAAATTTCCTTGTGTGTATATTTTCATATTGCACTTATATGTATAATATGTGCATTTCCCTTTAATCAATGTTCATACATGTTTATTTGTGTTGTCACCGGACTGAAAAAAATTCTTATTGAGAACAATTGGCACATTTGTAGAACATTGAAATTTTTTCATATATATATATAATCATATACATATTGTTTCGTGATTCTTCATTCTTTAGGTGATATTGGCGGAATGGGTACTGGAGCTACTACAGTTGGAGTCTTGAGACATGAAAAGTTTTTCACGGTTGATGATGGTATTTCCACTTTTAAAATAATCAAGTTTTCATTATACATTTTGGATAATATGATATAAAAATGACGAAAAAAAATTATCTTAACATGTTTAATAATAAATCATTGCAATGCAGTCATACTCTGCAAGGAGATGAAAAGTAGTAGTCAGAAAAAATTGCTGTGCTTGCATTCTGAATCTTACTGATAAGTCATCTGGATCAGCCTCTTGGTTTCAGATGGGATTCCACATGTCTCGGAAATTCATTGGAAAAATAGTGGTCATTAAAAGTCATTGAAAAAGGAAAAGTGCTTAGAAAATCTAATCTTTTACAACAGATATTTTTTACCACAAAGTCAATCATTGGTTGACGGAGCGAATGGCCAGAGCCCAGGGGAGACGGCCCCCATCTTGTGAATTTGTTTTGGGTGCATCAAGACCAAATGAACGACTGTGAAATGAACTGATCATTGAAAATCCTAACTTTAGTCATGGAAAAGTCATTGAATTTCGTTCTTGAGAATTCTTGGGAACCTAGCAGCTTCCGAGTGCAAATTGTTAATCTTTCCAAGTATCGTTTTAGTAAATTTGAAGGATTCAAAGTAATTAGTGCTTTGCTATTAAATTCCAGGTTTTTGGAAAGCAGGTGGTTGTCGAGCTGCCCCAAATGGAGCAGTCATGAGGGCATCCGTGTTAGGAATCCACGAGTTCTGGAGCATCGAGAAAGTCATCAATAACACACTTGAAATGTGCGCTGTCACTCATCACGACCCTAGGTGTAAAGCAAGTTGCGTTGCTGTCACCACGTCTATTGCCTTCATGTTACAAAAACAACCTAAACACATGAAGAAAGGAAAGTACGATATCTCCGCCATTATGAAAGAGAGTTTTGAACTCGGAAAGAAGTGTTTATCAGACGAAACCCATCTGGAAGAGTTTAAGAAACACATGTTTGCGAAATCACTCAAGGATCTGCAGCTAGCGGAAACTGGAAATATAGGCTACACCTACAAGACCATGGGAGCAGGTTTCTGGGCTCTGAAACAGGATAATTTCCGGAAAGCCATCGAAGAGATTGTCCGAGAGGCAGGAGATGCAGACACTAATGGCGCTGTTGCTGGTGCTCTTTTAGGTTGCAAACTGGGTCATGAAAAAGGAATTGGATTTCTTCCTGACTCATGGTTAAATGAGTTAAAACATAAAACTTGGCTTGATGAAAAATTGAGCCTATTTATCAAACTTGTCCAAAAGATGTCAACTGAGACCCCCGAAGAAAAATCATCCGAAAAACAGGAAGCAAAATCTGATAAATAGATTTTAAACTTGACATAATAAGTAAGGTCCTGCAACTCCACATATGATGAGAGCAAGCCTCAAACTGCACAGATTGTGATGAAGGTAGACTAGAAGTCAAAATTTTATTGACTAGAATGGGATGGACATAACAAGAACAGAGAAGAGTGTGATTAAAATCTAGTCCCATGCATGACAGAATTTACAGAAAATTTTCAATTTCAATTTTGTATACCATTGACCCTGGCTGAAACCTGTTTCCATTATTTTATCATTATTTGCATGAGCTTGCCTTAAAATAGATTTTCTTAACATAATTTTTTTTAGAATAATTGCATCTATTTAAAATATTGGCGAATATTTATGTATTTATGTTTATGAAGAAAGTTCCTTGTGGTGAACTCGAAAGTGGCTATACGCTATAGGCCTACTGTACTACTATACAGTACACTATAAACTCGTGTATACTTTGAAGTGATGTGACATTGGTAGATCACATTATCTTTGCTTTAATGTGCCTTGGATGTTGAATTATGTTAAAATACTCATGACAAATAAAGTTTAGTTATCTGTAGCACAAGGAGATTGCTTCAGATCTTCGGTGATTTTTAGCGTTTCGGATAATGAGGTACCGAGCATCCCCAATTCCCGCTAGGTGCCGCCATTGCAGCTAAGGCACCAACAGAGTGTGGTTAAACCCATTCAAGGCATGTTGAGAGTGGCACTGAGAACAAATTTGTCTTAATTTCTCCGAGTTTGTGTCACTGTCATAGTCATAACAAGAAAAGTACCCTTAAAAAGGGTAGGGGAGGGTGGGGCATAACCACCCCCCTTAGACAAATGTCTCATAGGATGATAATGACCAACACACAATTAAGAACTCCAGTTGGCAATATGACTCACTCTTGGAGTACAGTCATATACCCTACCCGCAGCATCAAATGACTCTCCCTTATAGCACAGGGATATGAAATAGTTTTTGTTAACAGGTGGGTGGTTATGCCCCATGCTCGGAGCATAACCACCCAGCCCATGGGGCATAACCTCTTAGCCCAAGGTACTAGGAACAAAAATATCTAGAGGATTTCCATATCTGATGAAAGTATTCTATGTCCCTTTCTGATGAAAATGCAGGTGCTCTTCACTGGGAAAGTTTTGAATAATTTCAGTGTGTTCACTTTTGCTATGGTAATGAATTCTGAGATATTTCTCTCCGAGACGCTCCCACCAATACCAATCTTTCTGTTTTTCAAGGCAGCCCAAATGACATAATCTATGCTAACCCTTCCCAAGTTATTTTATACTTGGAACTGAAATATTTCAAAAACGAGTGTATTGATAGTTTGTCTTACATGCATTTATATGCTTGAAGTATTACACTTGTAAAATAAATATAAGGAATAAACATGTTTGACTAGTTTAAGATTTATAATCAAATAAATTATTCATTACAGCCAGGAAATCACAGTTTTCATGGTTTGGGTCGTTCTCGCAATACATGTAATATTTCTCCTCAACATTTTTGAATTGGGAAATCACATTTTTTACCCCAAAAAAAGTTCTGACAGGTGTATTTGGCCTTTGGCATTAGTGTTTTACTAAAATTCACATTGTTTATTCACTATTTATTATTTTATTCAAGTTTTAAATTTTTTTCAATTACGGAGTTGACATTTGCCACTTAAAGAGAAAATTATGACTTTTTCATGTCAAATAACCACTAGAGAGTTTACTTCCTGTGTACATGTTACTTAAATAAACCATGTTCAGTTAAATTTGCACTTTTAAGTTAACAATTCCTCTTTCTATTTTGAAAAATTAGTTGACATTTATTCCAGTGTTGACCATTCTGGTTCTGGAGTTGACTTTCGTAAACAAAATGTGCCAAAAGTACATTTTTAAAACCTTGAAATATGAATTAATATGCCAAAAACACAATTTTGCAATGCAAACTGGGCATGTGTAAAATTGTGTGATTGTATCTGAATCACCACTACTGTTGTGATGGATTGTTTGACATCTCAGGTTCTGGAGTTGACCTAAAATTTTAAGGCGCGAATAGGATAAAGTTCTGGAGTTGACGGGAAAAAGCCCTGGAGTTGACAGTTCTGGAGTTGATATTCACGAAGTCTTTTTAATACAAAATATTGCAACCAGGTGGCATCTGAATAGAAATTTTACACTACCCCTGTGACTATGTCAGGAACTAGTAATGGGAATCGGCTGAGGATTCCAGAATCGATTATTGGAGGGCCTGACCGATTCGATAATCGATTATTAATTGGAAAGTGCATTAACTACCTCAGTCAATTCGGAAAAATGACTGGTTATCAGTTTAAAAAATGTAATTCACACTTTGTGATCTCCCACTGACCCCCAACAGCACAGCCATTAATGGAAAAGGAATAGAAACTTCGTCTACATCTACATGGTAACAAAGAAACCCATCCCCCAAAAGTTGTTAAATTTTCATATTTTTGAAAACTACACCAGATTTCTGATTGAAGCACAGCAACAATTTTCACCATTAAACCACTGATTACCATTTCCAAGCTTCATTGGAGGCCCTCGGAGGAGCCATCTCCGGAGGTACATTTTACGCCGTTTTAGCTTTCCAAGCAGGAAGGTTGATTGGCCACCAAATCAAGGCAATTGGAGATAACCACAAAAATGCAACAGTACTGATTTATGCAGAGTACAAACATGGAAATCTGTCCTTACCATAATGACATTCTTCCCCTAATTAATTAGTTAATTTATGATCGTCTTAACGAGAAATTGGGAGTGTCCGGGTGAAAAATTACCCATATTGCATATATTTTCATGGAAAATGCCCAAAATGACTAAATTACTGCTTAAAACTTGCTTGAAAGTGCTCAAAATTATTGAAAACTAATACAAAATTTGAAAAAAGTCGAAAATATTTACATTTGGAGAGTCAATCATGCCCCACTGGCCGATTTGCCACTTTTGAGGTCCCTATAATAGGGAGCGGACCACAATTAATTTACTGTGCATTTTTAATGTAACACTTCAGTCATTTGCTCATCCCCTAATTTACTGAAAAATATAGGCCTATTTTTCCATGAAAGTATCAACTCTTACAAACATGTAGGCATGCAGGGTATACATTGTTAGCCATCTAGATTTTTTGCTATGCGCCTCCGAAACTGAAACCTCCCTGTTTTGCCAAGAATCCTAGAGTAACCAGCTCACACCCTCCCCAGATTAAAAAAAATAGTCCCTCGCCAAACCTCAAGATAATGGCTAAATTTTGGTCTTAATCAAGTCCGGACAATCTAAAATTATTTATTCAGCAGCCCACAAACACTGTTCCCAGTTCATTGGCTGCCTGTAAAGACAAACAGAAGACGCGCAATCTTATATTTTCTTTAGTACTATTTTACTATGTGCAAGCCGCTTATATCAACTGTGGTCCGCATCCAACACTGCCCAGTCAAGTTTGACTTTTACGCAGTGGGTTGTGTAATATAAACCGAAGAAGAAGAAGAAGAATAAAGACAAAATAGAATTATCAGCTTGAGCAGTATAAATAGTAGTGAACATTAAAACACATCTTAATTATTTCATGTAATTTAATTTGGACATAATCTGTATCATCTATGCAAAACCAGAATGTTTCCTATCAATGCAATACTATTCCCTGTCTGTGCAATACCATTTCTATGAGCTTCTATACATTCCATACTGTTCTATTTACACAATCTTCCACCAGGTGGCATGAAAAAGCACCTTTCTAAAAATAAACACTCATCATCTGTTTGGGGAACCCCGGAATTCCCCACTGATGTGTGTCAACATGGATATTTCACAACAACATGAAAACCAGTGTATGAAATGAGATTTTTAGTCACTGTTCAGTGCAAATATTGCCAATGACATCTTCCTCAGTTGTTGCTGTGTGATAGAGCAGGATACACAGCTATGGCAGAAGCATTGAACATACCTGTGGATCAAATTAAAGCCACGATCTATGGGAACTGTATAGGAGATGCCATAGGTCTGGCAACAGAGTTTATGGTCAAGAAAGATGTGAAAACATATTATGGAAAGAAGAAGCATTTGGAGTACAAAGATATCGTCAGGGATTTTCACCGGGGAAGATGGGAAGAAGGAGACTGGACCGATGACTCCGATCAGATGATTTTGATTATGCAGTCACTCTTGGACAAAGAAGGGACCGCGGACCGTCTTGATTTTGCTGCTAAGATGAAGAGGTGGAAAGAACGTGGATTTCCTGAACTTGGTGAGTTTTAAAGCAATGTTAAGTAAAGGATACCTCGATCATGTGGTAAATGTGTACTATCTTGAGGACTGTCCTTCTTCATCGGTCAACCCCGTGAGCGCCCAAAACTAAGCTTTGTGCTTAGAGGGCTGCACTTACTATATAGGCCTACCTATCTATATATTTATCAATTTAACTAAACTAACACCCAATTTGCAAGAATACAAATTTATGTTTAAAAAAGGTCACAGATGCTCGCTGCACCGCCCTTGCCATTATAATATAGACCTTTATTACATAACTAGATTTACCCATGATTTGGGGCAGGACTATAATGGGGAATAATTAGCCCCCCCCCCCTCTACCTGCATGGGCATCTGGCCCCGTGTTGGCATCTGGCCCCGTGTTGCTTGCAGCAGTAGGTGAAAGTGAAGTGTGTGGAGGTTTTTGGCGGGAAGACAGACGGTGGCGCCAGTCCTAAACATGAGCAATATCAGAACTATGATGGAGATGCATGCGCCCCTGGTGGGGAAAAACAGGAGAGGCAGAAAACGTAAATAAGGGAGCTGTTTCACTGTTATTTGCTGTTATGAGAAGGAGAGGATAGATCAATAAGGATAGGTGAACAGTTTAGGTGAGTGGCATTGCTCGGGGAGGAGTTTTTAGCTGTTGCAGGTGCGAGCATGTGACCCATGATTTTTGCATCTTATACCTGGCAGGGATTTACATTGTCACAGTTCAAGAGCCAATGCCACATAGGCCAGAACCTCTCACATGATGGTGCAATAAAAACTCATAGCATTGTCAGAGTGTAATGCCTGGGAGGGGTACTTACTATGTTCAAGTGTACACCTATGCTTGGCTCAGTAGGCCCCCTTTTTCAACTGAAAAATTCCTAGAGTTGGGTCTAAAAATCTGGCAAAATTCCTAGAGTTGGCCCCTAAATTTGATTATGAACTCACATCATATCGCAATGTTATTTTTCGGTGATAATCAATTGTTAATATCTGGTCATTTTATCAGGAATGTGTTATTTATCTTGGTGTCAAAGATGTATTTAATATCCCGCAATTGCGAGTGAACACCATGAAAAAACCATTGAGTTCACACCATTGAGTTCATCCTTGTGAATTCAATGAAATAAATTATCTGACGTTGTTATGCAAACAATGGGCAGCGATTGTTATGTCATGACGTCACAATGGGCAGCTGGTGACGTCACAACAAATTGCTGCTCCCAACTTGGGAGAATTTGAAGTTATCAGACTAAAAAACACTGATAAAGTCATTGCGGGATATAAATAAAACCCCATAACAGTGTAGTTCACAGCTATGAACATCATTCGTGTCAGGTCTGCCTTCTGAATAACACTCGTCCTTCGGACTCGTGTTAATTCAGAGCAGACCTGACACTCATGATGTTCATAGCTGTGAACTACACTGTCATGGGGTTTTATTATAAAATGTCTGCTACTATATCTTCCCTCACTCAGTCTAAATTTCCTTGGGCATAGATATTTTAATATT
This sequence comes from Platynereis dumerilii, assembly GCA_026936325.1. Lineage (NCBI taxonomy): Eukaryota > Metazoa > Annelida > Polychaeta > Phyllodocida > Nereididae > Platynereis > Platynereis dumerilii. The sequence goes on from JAPTHN010000009.1 coordinate 5,135,447, forward strand.
GCACTTATAGCCTATCATGCCACATATGTATTATATAATAATATGATAATAATTATGTGCATTTCCCTTTCATTAGTTTATTTGTGTTGTCATCGGACTGAAATAAATTCTTAATCAGAACAATTGGCACATTTGTGGAACATCGACATTTTTGTAGATCTGACATCATACATATTATTGTATCGTTATTTTTCATTCTTTAGGTGATATTGGCGGAATGGGTATCGGAGCTACTACAGCGGGAGTTTTGAGACATGAAAAGTTTTTGACTGAACCTCACACGGTTGCTGAAGGTATTTCAAAATACTCAATTTTTCATTATATGTTTTTGATAATATGACATAGAAATGTCACAAATAATGTATTTGTAACAAAAGAATTTGCTGTACAGGAATCTTATAAATGCAGAGTCAGTTAAGGGAAAAGGAAAAATAACCGATTAAGCAATCGATCATTAGTATGCACTGCTATGCAGTCATGACCTCCCACACAGAGCACTGAGAAAAAAGTTGTGTATGCATGCTGATATGCTATCTGGATCCACTTCAGGTTCCTAGTCATGGAAAGTCATCGGAAAAAATAGTGACCATTGAAAAGCGAAAAGTGCTCAGAAATCACAAATCAAATCTGAAGGCCAGGGTAGATGGCAGCCATCTTGTGAATTTGTTTTGGTGCATGAGTGAACTGGTCATGGACAATCCAAAATATAGTCACGCAAAAGTCATCGTATTTCTTCCTTAATATTTTTTGAGAACCCCTGCAGCTTCCGAATCCAAATTGTGAGGCTCTGGATGGGGGATATATAGGGAACGGGGTAAAAAAGCAAAATGCCATTAAATGGCCAAGGGACAGGGGGACCAAAGACCCCATCCAGAGCCTCAATTGTTTCTTTTTGTATATATAAATCATTTTAGATCCTTAGAAGGAAAGTCATTGTTGATGTGCATTAAATTCCAGGTATTTGGAAAGCAGGTGGTTGTCGAGCTGCCCCGAATGGAGCAGTCATGAGAACGTCCGTGTTAGGAATCCATGAGTTCTGGGACATCGAGAAAGTCATCAATAATACACTTGAAATGTGCGCTGTGACTCATCACGACCCGAGGTGTAAAGCAAGTTGCGTTGCTGTCACCACATCTATTGCTTTCATGTTGCAAAAACAACCTAAACACATGAAGAAAGGAAAGTACGATATCTCTGCCATTATGAAAGAGAGTTTCGAACTCGGAAAGAGGTGTTTATCGGACGATACCCATCTGGAAGAGTTTAAGAAACACATGTTTGCGAAATCACTCAAAGATCTGCAGTTGGCGGAACAGGGTAAAATAGGCTACACCTACAAGACCATGGGAGCAGGATTCTGGGCCCTAAAACAGGACAACTTTCGGAAAGCCATCGAAGAGATTGTTCGAGAGGCAGGAGACGCAGACACGAATGGTGCTGTTGCCGGCGCTCTTTTGGGTTGCAAACTAGGTCATGAAAAAGGAATAGGATTTCTTCCTGACTCATGGTTAAATGAGTTAAAACATAAAGCTTGGCTCGATGAAAAATTGGGCCTATTCATCGAACTTGTCCGAAAGATGTCGACCCCTGAAGAAAAATCATCCGAAACAAAAGACAAAATCTGATAAATAACTTTTGAACTAAACATGATAAGTAAGGTCTTAAAACTCCTACATAGGACAAGAGCAAGCCTCAAATTAACAGATTGTGATGAAGGTGGACCAGAAGTGAACAAATCTTATTGACAAAATAGGATGGCCATAGCAAGAACAGAGGAGAATGAGGTTAAAATCTAGTCTCAATTTATAGGAAATTGTTCATTTCAATTTTGTATACCATGGACCTTGCCTGAAACCTGCTTTTGTTTACCATTATTTGCATGAACTTGCCTTGAAATAGCTTTTGTTAATGTCTATTTTTTTAGAATAGTTGTGTCTATTACAAATTATTAAAATATTTACGAATATTTATGTATTTGTGTTTATGAAGAATGTTCCTTGTAGTTGTAGTGAACTCGAAAATGACTATACGCTGTAGGCCTACTGTACTTCTATACACTCGTGTGTACTTTCAAATGATGTGACATTGGTAGATCACATTATCTCTGCTTTTATGTGCCTTGTATGCTGAATTATGTTGAAATACTCATGACAAATAAAGTTTAGTTATCTGTATCACAAGGAGATTGCTTGAGTGATTTTTAGTGTTTCTGGATATCACTGCTGACATTGAAACTGGCTTGCCTTCAAGAACTGACAATGGAAACATCAATTTTCATCAGCTAAAATGAGAACATGATATTATTGGGTCATAAAAGGTGATATTTCAGTTATGCGGGATACAAATGGCTGCCAATTTTCTTTGCTAGACTAAGATTGGTCAAAGTCTTCAATAAGTAAGTGAAACACAAGGCCAATGCCATTTCATTGGCGAGGAGTTCACTTACTTATCAAAGGTTTTGACCAACAATATTATGTTATTGTTTCAAGAGCAAAAAAGGCTGCTATTTGTAACCACATGCCCCAGGTATTGAGATATGGTCCTTTTTGATCCCATAAGCACTATATGGTGGGTGGCCAAGAGGCTTCGGTGCCCACCTGCTCTGCTGAAGGTCTTTGCCTGCATGTGTAGGGTTCGAACCCCGGGTGGGGAGCCCAAAATTTTCAGTGTCCCTTCATGAGCAAAATCCCAGCTAGATGTCGTTCGGATGAAACGTTAAATTGGCAACCCCTTGTATCACTGTCTATGCTGGACAAGTAAAGATCCCTCACATGGGGTAAATGTGTAAACTTGTTGAGGACTCCTGCTCTCTCTCCCATCTCATCAATCAACCCTCATGAGCGCCCAGAACTAGAATTAGAGGGCTGCACTTACCATATCTATCTATCTATCTACCTTCTGTTTTCTCCACATCAAATGAGTATCCTTGCTTCAACAAGCAATTTGGTTGAGGATTTAGATTACATTCAGATTTATTTTATTTTCTCACACCTGGTACATTATTTTGCAAGTATAAATATATTTGTCTATCTCAGTAATCGTTAGTCTAATATCAATCTATCAATGAATCAATCAATCACGAATGAATCGATGAATCAATCAATGAATCAATCAATGAATCAATCAATGAATCAATCAGTCAATCAATCTATCTATCTATCTGTCTATCTATATATATGTCTATCTATCTATCTTTATCTATCAATCTATCAATATATCCATCAATATATCCATCAATATATCCATCAATATATCTATCTGTCTATCTATCTATCTATCTATCTATCTATCTATCTATCTATCTATCTATCTATCTATCTATCTATCCATCTGTTGGTTTACTTACCCCTCTGGCTGTCTTGTTATCAACACATACTGTCCCTGTACTGGAGCATTTGTTGGAACTTCTTCAAATCTTATGCATGTTCCTTCTTCCCAATGTTTGAATGCAGCTCTGATTATGTGTTTTTCATAGTCACCTGAAAAGTAGCATTAGTTTAATATAGTTATTTCATATAAAGATGTCAGTTGTCGAGTTCTTGCAGCTTGTTTTAATGATCGTTAAAGCACAGACCCAAATAATATACCATTTTGTGTGGTTGACCCAGAATTAGATTATGATTTCAACAAGAAGAAACTCTCTTAAATAAAGATTTAGAGCTCAGGGATATCCCTCGTCACCTGTGCTATTAACATTTATCATGAGTGAGAAAGTAGCACTCTTCGCACTGTTCGGAGATTATTTGTTTGTGAAATCTTACTTCACTCACCCATTTTGGCATGCACAATCCTCTAGTTTTCACAAATTTCTCATCTATAGACTAGAAAAAGTATTTTTTTCCAAGACATAACCATTATCACTTACTGTGTTGACCATCGAACATAATCCTTATTGGCATTGTCCATTTCCTCGCAGGATTAGACCGAAAATCGTACAGTTTCCGCTTTGTGCGTCCTTTTTTCGTATGATTTGAACTTTCGTATTCAGCCTCCTTCAATATCAAGTCTGCTTGTTCTTCTGATAACTTGATGCATCCGTCTAAGGCTTCATCTTTGTGCGTAGCATGCGTAAAGTTGGCATTCTGAAAAAAACAATAAATGTAAGAAAATATAGAATACATAGTAAAGTGCAGATGTTTTATTATACTTATATTATTTAAATTGTGTAAGAATGATAAGTATTATTACAAGTTATAGCCTATATATTGAAGAAAATTGAAATTGTGACATAATGCGAAGGCCAAAAGGGATCACTTTCTATGGAAAGTATTGATGCATGTTCTGACCGTTTGGTTTGGCATTTAGTCTATACATTTAATTCATTGCTCAATGATCAAATATTGATTTGGATTCTGATTCTGTGAATTGATTTGAATTCTGATTCCATGAAAATTTGATTTGTTTACTTTGCTGACAAGTGCTGTTTTTCAAAGGAGGAAGTTGACAATTATTTGATCCTACAAATCTGGGATGACAAACAAAATGTGCAGTGATCAATCTGAAATGTGCAGTGATCAATGTGAATTTGTGCAGTGATCAAATTCACCCTTTTTCTGCTAAATTATGGTGAACTGTAGAAGCCCCACAATATACTTTGTATTTCAGCAATGCTTTTGTATTTCAGCAATACTTTTGTCTGCCTGATAATGGTCAATTGGTCATCTTTTGCAAATTTGTAATGCTTGATACCAAATTGCCAGACCTTTAAAACACCAATTGCCCGGGACCAATTGGTTATCCATATTAATGGCGAAAGTTCGCGGAAGACAATATGCGCAGTGATCAAATTTTCTTATTTTATACCCTGACTTCACCTTTAGTTTGTTGGTGTACTTCAGCATTAGTAAACATTGAAAATAAAACTCAATTTATATATTAGACTCTCTGGAAAACTCTTGCTGATTTAGACCAAATTTCACTAACAGAGAGGGATTCAGGGCTGTCATTCTGCCACTGAAATTTGGGTAGTAAAAATTTTGGAACTGCCTTGAGACCAGGTATATGGCAGATCTGAGGGCCTCTTACGATGCCTCCACTTGAATTTAAGTTTTTTCAAGCATCTTTATTGTTAGTATCCACAATACATCATTGTATTAAAAAATGGATAGAAGGTATTTCTCATGTTTTGCACAAGTTCTGTAGGTTGGAAGATGATGGAATAATTCAGGATATATTTAAATGAGACTTCACACTATAATATTTGACATCTGTCTCACATTTTGGTAACATCTCACTATAATATTTTACATCTTTCTCACCTTTGGTAACATCACACTATAATATTTTACATCTTTCTCACCTTTGGTAACATCACACTATAATATTTTACATCTATCTCACCTTTGGTAACATCACACTATAATATTTTACATCTTTCTCACCTTTGGTAACATCACACTATGATATTTTACATCTTTATCACCTTTGGTAACATCACACTATAATATTTTACATCTATCTCACCTTTGGTAACAATACACTATAATATTTTACATCTTTCTCACCTTTGGTAACATCACACTATAATATTTTACATCTATCTCACCTTTGGTAACATCACACTATGACATTTTACATCTTTCTCACCTTTGGTAACATCACACTATAATATTTTACATCTTTCTCACCTTTGGTAACAATACACTATAATATTTTACAATAATATTTTACATCTTTCTCACCTTTGGTAACATCACACTATAATATTTTACAATAATATTCTACATCTATCTCACCTTTGGTAACATCCCAGCATTGGTCTGCTTTGCGGCTATTAAATCAATTTTCTGTTTTAATTCTTTGAACTGTTCATCTCCCAGCCCATGGGTCCTCAGCCATTCTTCTCTGGTGTTGACGTGACTGTCCTCTGGCGGATGCCATAAGTTCTTTTCTGACACTTTTTCTTCATAAGGGGGCAGCACCAGTGCACAAATCTGAAATTTGAATTTTAAAAAATGTTAAAACGGCAAGTATTTTATTTTCTTCTTTACTAAGACAAGAAGAAGTTTTGGCTCAATGATTAACCCAATTGGCCACGTTCTGGCATTTTAAATTGTGGGTCCTGGGTTCAGTTTCAGCCCTGGTCAGGCCATCCGGACCTGTGATGGATGGTAGATTCAACCATTCTATGTTGTTGTGGCCTCCTTCTGTCCCAATTTGCTTACTGAGTGTATAAATACAGTAAATACAAATATTATAAAGCCCCAATCTTCCATCCATCCATGATGTATGCACTGTTTGAGCTGTTTGCCTCAATTGACTTTAAGTTGTTGCTCTTCCTACTAGATGAGGAGAGAAATAATTTAAAGCCACTGCAAGAAGAACTTTATTTTAAAGAAACAAAGAAATTCTTACAGAATGTTGACAAATTAGTTAATTTCATTCAGGTATATATATCAAACCTATGACAAACCTGTTTATATTTTTTATCAGACACAATGAAAGGAACTCAAATTATGTGTATTTTTTCTTTTCATTTTTGGTCCTTTCAATTAATTCTTCAAACCAGAAAAAAAATGTACAGGAATAATAAATATCCAGTCTGTGAGATTTAGACAGTAGCTTTTCAGAATTTATGAATATTTATGAATACTAAGCTTGCTTAACTTTAAGTTAATCTTTTATCATTTAAGTGCCAGTTCACATGTACAGCAGCTAACCAGTCTGGTGAAACTGAGAACTGCATGCTGCTGCCACCTGGCACAAAAGTTGATTTCCTATGCTACAGCATTGCTGTCCCAAGAAATAGTTCCAATTTCATTGCACATTCACAAAATTTCTATTCAACATCGAGTCAGACTCAGCAATCACATTCTCTGAGGAAGTAGACAAGGCCATCAACACACTCAGAAACATCCCCGGTGTCTTCCACACAAAATTGTGTGTCTTCCTGTGGTTGAAAGTTGGTGGACCGCTCGCAGGAGCTCGCGGAATAGCACACTAGTCACTAGGTGGCAACACAAGACAGCATATGTTCTGATCTGTGGCAATGCAAGAGCAGTCCACTTGTAGACAGGCAGCTAACCTTAAGTCTGGAACTTGACTAAAAGATTACAAATGTCAATCTACTTTAAAGGATTATACGGTTAATTAGATAGGCCTGGTAGATTATAATGTAATCTATTTAATTTTCATGGGGATGCTCTTCAGTCAGCCTACTTAAAAATGCCCCATAAACGAGTTTGTGCTTGTTTCTTCTTTACTGGGGTTGTCATATATATTTTTGTTTCTTTATGTTAGGATTATTACCCTAACTATTAGGGTTTAAGGACAGCCAATCAACCAATTTTGTAAAAAAAAATGATTTGACTATGTTGCAGATGAAAAATCTTCCATTAGGGGAAAGGCTGGTTAGTTGAGACTTTTTTCAGAAAAACTCACCTCCAAGCTTTTATAAAACGGAGGGTGATATGGGAATGAAGAAGAGCCATCTGCATGGGGAAATACATTGTTCAAATATATGGAGAAACTTGATTTTCTCTGTGGGATAGTTTTTACCCCAGATGGCGTCAAACGAGGTCATGTCAAACGTATCAACCAACCCACCTGGTAAGGGTAGGCTGATACACCCAGGCAAGTTAGTTGATCCCCTACCCATGTGTCAGCGGTGCAAAACAGCAAGCACACTTCAGTGGAAAAGCCTAAAATTCTTTGCTCTTTGCTGATTGGCGTTCCACTGGAAAAATAATTTTCAATTTGCAAACTGGCTCAGCCACGCCATTGACAGTTTTCTGTTGGTCTCCTAATCTTCCTATTTGATGAAGTACTTCAAGTCATTTAATTAGTTTGTTTATTGTCACCTATGCTGCTGGATATGATAAGCACTGAATCAACTGATTGATCATAACTGACACAAACGAAACGTTTTTAAGCCAGTGACATCACACGACCAAACTGAATGTCAATTTAGAAACAGCTATGTGCCGCTAATCTACAAAGAGCTATAAAGTAGATAAGTAATATTACTACAATACTTCTTATCCTAAAGGAGTTTCTGTCTATTTTTGTCACAGAACTATACATATGTATTGAGATAGGGCCTATATTATATTGTGATGTTGTTTCACAAAATTGCATGGATTTAGTCAATATGTCAAGTATTTTACAGGATTTCTCATTTTACATCTTCATGAATCACTCAAAATTACATCTTTCAATGACAAATTAGAGACATTGTAAACCCTAAAAACCACCCTAAATGGACATTTTGACATAATGTGCCTTGGGTGGTCATTTGATATCCTCAATATATATGCTGAAAATCAAATAATATCAGATTGTCACTGACCTGAGTAGTTCATACTTTTCTCTTCATAATGTGATTGTATCTGTATGTACATAGTTCTTCAATCTGTCTTTCTTTACTTTTATAATCAAATTCTACTTTATAATCAAATTCTACTTTTATAATCAAATTCTACTTTTGGTTGATGTATTAATATCTATATCATAAATCCATGCTTAGCCTTATCAAATTGCTATTGATTGAAAAAGACTACCAGAGTCTAAAAATATACACACTCTAAAAAATGTCGGGACAAAATTGGTTTTTTAGATTCAAAATGGTTTTTTGAAAAACCAAATTTCAATGCGAAACCAACATGGATTTTTAGAAAATTCTGTCTGAAATGTTTTAGAGTGCAGAAAGTTTAAATGAAAGAGGTGTGTTTGAAATACTACCTTTTTCTGAAATAATTTAAAAGTGATTTATTTCTATTTGAAAGTGGAACTTCAGATATCGTATGCTTTTGTAAAATTGCCCTCTTTCCCTAGCCTGCAACAAAAGAATTTCAAGAAATTGAAAGCACAAATCCATCAAAAACACAATAGTCTCAAGCATGCCACTTTCTTTAACTTACATTTAAGTTTGTTCTTTAATAGCTGGTATCACTTGTATGGGATATTTGAATTTTGAAATTGGTGAAATTTTATACTTGAAAACAGCATTGCTGAATGTTTGCTGCTTTTCAAAATTGGTAACCAATTTGTGTAGGTAAATTTAAACCTGATTTTGAAAATCACAAGAATGTCACATTTCCTGAATTTTACCCAAATTGAAGGTTTACTGTTTCAGCTGTTGTCTTGCAACTTCTTCTATCAAAATAATAAGTTCCAACTTATTGTTGCATTGCCTTTATCATGCACTATTGCATTTAAGTTTTCAAAACAGGTTGGACCACAAAAATATGTAGAAAGATTCAACAACAAAACTTTTTTTTTCCAGTTTTGAAAGAAAAGGTCTCATGTATTGTAACAAAACAATTTTTAATGGCAGTTTACACTTTAAATTCCATGCATCACCACAGAATCAAGACAAGCTTCTGAAATATCTTGATATTCGAAAGACCATGATACTGCATAATATCCTTTTTTACAGCTGCTTGCAGCCTGTATTACAGAAGGAATTTTCGGTAAGCTTTCGACCATATAGGAAGTCACACTACTTCACCTATGACTTTGAAACCGAGTATACAGTCTCAATATAATTTTCTCTTGCTTCCATCAACTTTTGGTCAACTTCTGTGACATTAAACCTTTTATTTACGAAACTAAAATGTTCGTTTTTGGCGCGAATTTCAAATGACCAGCTGCATTGAAACCAGCACCAACAGCAGCAGTCAGATCCAGTGTTAGCAAATTCAACAGAAAGAATGAAGAAAGGGATGAAGGAAGGAACGATCGAAGGGAGGAATGAAGGAAGGAATACAGGAAGGAACAAAGGAAGGAATACAGGAAGGAACAAAGGAAGAAACAAGGATGGAAAGTCGGAAGGAAAAAAGGGAGGGGGAGGGAGGGAGTATATACATGTAGATAGATAGATAGATAGATAGATAGATAGATAGATAGATAGATAGATAGATAGATAGATAGATAGATAGATACCAAGTCTATCTACAAGCAGCTGTTAAAGTGCTTGCACGTTATTTTTCTAGTTGGCAGGATAAATATGTCTTATATCATTTGACACCTCTGTCAGCCAATCACAACCAATAATTTCAGGGCGATAATTCTCATATTCTTTTTTTTCCACTTATCGTCTTATGTTTGACTGTTTCAGTGTTTGTCTCAGGGCATAAGTAGGTTATCCACCATGGGATCAGGAATGTGTTTATAACACATTCGGCTAAAGCCCTCGGGTGATAAATCACATAGGCTATTCCCTCTCACTAATATATATGTATCTATCTTGCTGATTAATTAAGTCTGGAATACATGTGACGTGAAGATTACAAATAGCAATCTATACTTTTTAGGATTAATTGGTTTGATCACATTATGTAATTTTTTCAGAGATTAGATTAGACAGGCCTTGTTAATTATAATCTAATCCCAGTGACGGTATGATGCCCATTAGTTTGATAGCTTTTTCTCTAATTAAAAAAAAGGAGATAAATATGTAAATGGCACTGCCATGAAATTCGCGCAGCAATTTCATAGAACTAACTGCATTAATCTTCAACTTTCCATGCAGAAGGCCAATTTATCTTTTTAAAGGACTGGGCAAAGGCAAATAGGGAGATAGATAAGATTAGATAGATAATATCAGATCTATAGACGAGATTAGATAGATAGATAGATAGATAGATAGATAGGTAGGTAGGTAGATAGGTAGATAATTAGATAAATAGATAATTAGATAAATAGACAGATTGCACTGACTGCTGTGGAATTCAAATCTATGTTAAATTTGGATCTATTTTTTTTGGTTAAATTGTTGATGTTACACAACTGAGATCAATAAATCCATAGCTATTCAGAGGCATAGGCGTATCGGAGGGGGGCAGGGGGGGCGGTCGCCCCCCCAAAAGTTTGGGAAACAGCAAAATTCGGGCAAAAAGGCTGAAAAATTTGGGCAGATGATTAAATAAACACTATTGAAAATTAATGATTTCTAGCCAATTTCATTTGAAATGGTACTAAAACTAGATCTTGAAATTCGGGCAAATGTCGCTCGCCCCCCCAAAAATCGTGCGCGCCGTACGCCTATGTTCAGAGGTGACTGTTTACTATTAGACTGTTACATAATTTGTTGATAGTTAATGAAGATTATGTAACCTTAAGTGTTGTTATGATTTCTTACTTGGTGAGCCATTTAAGTCATGAACTTTTGTATTGACTTTTAATTTTCAGTCACTTCTTACAATCAGGGGTATTGAAATGATTATTTCCTATATTATTACACATGTTGATTTAAATCCCTGAAATGTGTCACTGGAGGTTGTTATAGGACAAGACTGAAATTTTAGTGCTATTTGGAAGATATTTAAGGTATTTTATTTATTTACCAAATAAACTGCGACTAAACTACTAGCTACACGTTTATGGCAACTGCAGGCACTTCCTGTCCAGGCAGTCACTGTAGACAGGAGCATCACACAGAATGAGCTGTCCTTGTGCTAAGTGAACTTCGCTCATGGCTGCCTTCGGCAGCCATGAGCTGCGCTCATATTATATGTAATGAAATATTTTACTTTCGGATTGTGTGTAAGGTGGAATGGACCTCTTGGCGGAGACATTTTTTGAGGCAATATGTATTATCAGGTAAAACCCAAATAACAGTTGCCTCTATAGGCTATTGAAGCTACAAGAGATAACACGCATCACAGAATGTAAATCATCAATCTCTTTTCTAGGCATTGTCAACAAGGCTGATACTTAATGTAACTGTCTCAAATATCATCCTCCATGTGTATCCATACCGGATCCAAAACGCCCAAATGACTTTGCCAAAAGCAACATTTAGACCATACATTCCATTGATACATAAAACAGCATCAGTGAATGCTATTGATATTACCATACCATATCTTTTTGCACATTTTTCTATTGCTTTTAGTAGGTCTATTTACTTGTTTTCATGTACTTATTTACTTATTTCTGGGACTCTTTATAATTTTTAAAGAAGCCTTTGTATTGTATATCTATGGGACTTTACACTCTGTTTGTCCTTTGGTATCTATACATAAAACTTTTATCCAGACCAGAATCTTTTACTGCTCATTTTTTATGAACTTCGCTTTTTCTAAGGAGGTCCACATTATGCTTGTGTTCACAAAAATACATTCTGCCCAATTAAAATCTAAACTTGTTTGAAAGTTTAAAAAGGTGGAAATATATATATGCTTCCTAGTTCTGTGCAGCCTTCATAGAGTATATTAATTTTCATGTCAAAAATGTGAATATGGGCGACTCAGTCGAATGTTCTTTTGTATGGGTTGGGATGTAAAATGACTGTCATTGACAGATAAAACTGGTTTAAATTTGCATTAATTTATTTTCTGGTGAGTGTTAAATTGCCAATAGTCCCTTCTATAATATAAAAGTGCAAGTTGCAACATCTCTTGACTCCTGTTTGGGGAGACAACTATTGTCATGCTAATTAATTTGCAATCAATTGACCTATTTTCGAGACAGGTAATTGTAACCGACAACCAACAGGATAAGGGAGGATATCCGTCCCCATTTTATTCTTGGGGCTAATCCAACCGCTTAATGGTTTAAGTGCTTGTAGTAACTGTGATGAACATAACTCGAGAATTAAGCTGTAGTTGCACAAATTAAAGAAAAATGAGGTAAATTATTTGATTGTTTTTGAAACAATCTAACGCTGTGACCTTAATCATCTGTTTGTTTGTTATCTACTGTTTTTTATCAGCTTGTTGCTGTTTTTAATCTTTGGGGTCGGATTTGCCCCTCGGCCGGATTTCCCACTCTTTACCCTATAATCCAATAAACTGATGTTCCCAAACAGTGTAACATGTTATGTACTCAGAAGCAAAAAATCCTTCATGTAAATATCTCTCCAAATGACATCCAGAAATAGGATGTTTCACTTGAAGGTCTCACAATGAATTGTCCCGGGACAAGGAATCGAAACCAGGACCTTGACTCCTTCAGAGATATTCTGCCAGTTCCTTGTAAGGTCTTGTAAATTTGTATAGGTTCTTCACCACGGGAGAGGGAATATGTGATTTATCACCAGAGGGCTTTAGCCCGAGGTGTGATAAACACATATTCCTGATCCCATGGTGAATAACAGGCTTATACCATTAGACAAACATTCAAATATGAGAGGATAACTGGAAAACAAAGAATATGGGAATTATTTCCCTTAAATACTGGCATGTGATTGGCTGACAGAGGTGTCGAATGGTATAAATGAATTAACTTCATTCATCAAACTGAGTCGAAAGCTGAGTGTACAATGAAACCTAACAGATTATTCTAGTTGAACAGCATCAAATAGACAACTGAACTGATTTTTTTATCTTTACCCTTTTATGTTTTATTTGTTTAAATGTTAGGGCCACAATGGAAAACAGATGCATTATTTCTGATTGTACTACCCTGCTTAAATGAAAGTAGGGGGAACGGGGGCGCATTGGGACGCTTTTAACGTCTACTAATTTTGCTCAATGCTGAAAGCTCTGAAGAACTCAGAAGTTTGCATGAATATCACCCATACTATTGAGCTTAAATGCAAGGCATAATAAACTAGACTGCACCTACCCTTTTGCTGCCAGAGAGTCGTAAAAATGACTGTCCCAATGTGCCCCGGCTGTCACAGCCGGGGCACATTGGGACATCAATTAAAAAATCATTTTAACACTCCATGTGATATAGATATCATATATAAGTAGTGCGTAAGACAATATATAGTGTATTAACACGTTGTAGTTCCAATAGTTCATAACTTTAAACAGTTTTAAAAATTTAACTAAACTGTCCTGGGTGCGGACATCTATGTAAGTAACACACAGTGCTTTGCGACAAATTTGTTCACAGAGCATGGTAATCCACTATACCTCTATTCACTGTAGCCTGAACACATGTTGTGTGCTGTCCCAGGTCATTCAGTTGCCTTGGACACTTAAATTCTGCCATATTAAGTGCGTCCCAATGTGCCCCAAATTCACTGTTCCAATGAGCCCCGATATGACTTTTACACCAAAATGCTGATTTCTCGGACACCAGTGAGTGTGTTTATCACAATAGCAATTCATAACTGTTCGTTACGATATATAAAATTCATACAAGCACTGAGAAAGCCTCATTGTTCATGGTTTGTCCACAGAGTGGTTCCAATTGAACCTGTCCATATTTACTTTAGTAGTAGGAAAACAAACTTTTGTTTGCCATACTTCTGCATGTGGCTGTAATTTGTCAATAAAACCATGGAAACATCAGGATGTGAAATTACAAGATATGATGGCACTACCATATCATATACCTTGCCAGGATCCAATAAAACCCCACCGTCCCACAGTGCCCAGCGTCCCAATGTGCGCCCGTTCCCCCTATTCAAACTTTGACTTTGACTTTTGAACAAAATGATGCTTGATTTGAGATTTTTGAGGGGCGAGCCGCAGACAATATGTACCAGATGATGTTTTGGGATGGATTGAGTTAATTTTTATGTCTCAATGCTATACTATCGCCTGACCGCTCTGAATTAATTTCAGCTCATATGAGATGATAAGACTGTGAGTTCACACCTAGGCGCTCCCTGTTCCGAAGGGTGGGATAATTTATTTGCCTCAGCATAGAAAACGCCACTTGCGATTGACATCTCTCCCTTGACGTATCATCTTGCCGACCCCTACAAGAAAAACATACATGCTCTCTAGGAACTACATTTTTTGTAAATCTTATATATAAACTCATGTCTGGACATCTTAGGAAGCTACCACGTTTTACATATTTTTTGTCAAATTTTGTCATATCACCATTTTTACATAAATGTTTTTCACCTTTTTTTGCAGATCGATTCGCTCGAGCGAACAATATGGAACTACCTTTACATATATTTCATATAGTTTATTTTTTATCAGAAAGCCTAAAAAAACTCCTGTATGTGTAGATGGTGATATGAATGTCAGAGATAAATATATGTTTTTGGGCTTAACCACCTCCCAATTTATCATTAGAATGAGAAAACAAATATATTTTACTGTATGTCTTGCGGTTCCCAGGATTAATTTTTTTCTTTAACAAAAACTTAAGCCTTTTATTTAAACATTGCTTGTTCAACTTAGAAAGAATTCTTTCAGCAGAATTTGCAGAAATTCTTGGTGCCATACAGGGTATATAATAAGTCTTGTCAGTTTTATCTCTTATATTTTTCGCTAAAAAGGTGCATGATGGTTGCAAAGTTTTAGAGATTTTTAGTGTTTTTGGAGAACTAATTTTAAAGCGACTTTTCAAATTTCTGCAGATGGTCTTGGTACCTACTCGTGTGAAACTGTAACTCTTCTATATGATAAAATGTGGCTGCCATGCTGTCCTTTATACCTGATTTCTTTTAAAGTTTACTAAATATGTTTAATAATCACCATTAAATAGATATCATGCCACACGCCAAGCACCTGTCATTGAATTGAGGAAAAATCAGAAATACCAAAAAGAACCTTTTTATGTAGAAAAAGGACAAATTTTGTTTGGCAAATGAACCCTTTTTTTGTATGGACTTATTTGTGTGGCGAATTATCTTTTTTTTTGTTAATTCAATCAACTTGATGTGGCGAATATACTTTTTCTCCCAGTGGGTTGAATGAATAGATTTGGTAAAAAAACCTAAAACCCGAGGGTATTGACTATTGTAAAATTACTGTTCAAAGACCAGGAAAAGGTCCTTACTCAAAATTCCTGGTTTTAGCAGTTTAGGAACAAAACTCATGGTATACGGTTGCTCTTGAGAGTAAGTGCACCCCTCAACGATTTGCTTTTGAATTCCATGTTAAAATTATCTCCTGGTAATTTCGATAACAGCATGGATATTGCATGTATCATTGATAAAATGCCTTCATCATACCATTTAGGTTTCCAGGTTTCCTCAAACATCTACTTGCATGGCCATTGAATTTGTATCAGAGGTCTTTAGGCTAGACATGGGTCTAAATCAATCTGGTGAAAATGAGAACTGCATGCTGCTGCCACCTGGCACAAAAGTTGATTTTGTATGCTACAGCATTGCTGTCCCAAGAAATAGTTCCAATTTTATTGCACATTCACCAAATTACTATTCAACATTGATGTATACCAGAGTCAGACTCGGTAATCACATTCTCCAAAGAAGTAGACAAGGCCATCAGCACACTCAGAAACAGCCCTGGTTTCTTCCAGACAAAATTGTGTGAGTTCCTCAGACTGAAATGATGTGGACCGCTCGCAAGAGCTCGCGGAATAGCACACTAGTCACTAGGTGGCAACACATGACAGCATATGTTCTGATCTGCCAAGGCTGGAAAAAGAAGTGGCAATGTAACAGCGGTCCACTTGTAGACAGGGTCGAAATCTTGCTAATGTTTCTACACCTCTTAATTGCTGTATTGGAATAGCCCAATTCAAGAACTGTGGCAACAACACGTGCGTAAGGAACACCCCAGGTGGATGTAATTCGGACGTCATTTCAAATGGGCGGTCCTTTGTACCAGTGTCCATAAATAAGCATGCAAGGAAAACAAACTTTTATGAAATCAGATATTGTGCTGTGTATGTGTATTTATGGTGCATTGAAAACACAATGAATAATGAAAATTCTTATTGAATGAGAAATGTAAATATTCATTTCTCTGATTTGCTATTTGCTAAAGTATGCATCAGCAAAATTAATGAGTCATATGTCAAGAAGGAAATCAGGAATTATGACTAAATTGTGAACCTCTCATCAAATTACGTGTAAAAAGAAAAGAGGAGACAATGTTATGTTATGTATATTCATAGGTGCTTAACAGTATAATCAGATATTTTTCCAGACCAAATACTATCCATAAAAAAGACGGAATTCTTCCTTTTACATGTAATTGAAGTTGGTATTTTGACAGCGTTGAGATCAATTGAAAATTTATAAATTATTGAGAACTTTGTTGATGATTCAATATTTGTCCTTAGATGCCAATGATGAAATTTAAACAAGACAGATATTTAATCTATCACTAGCAATTGTGCAGCATAAGAGGTATGTATGTAAATTCTACACGCGAAACCCACAAAAAAGAGCCGATCTGTAGTATGTACATGCATTTTCATACAAATTCATGCAAATTTCACAAAGGTACCTTTCAGTTACTTTGGCCACTTTAGTGCAAAATTATATGAATGCTTATTAAATAGACCAAAATGTTCCTTGCAAGGTGAATCATAATACTTTTCATGTTATTCCTAATGACTTGTGAGTCATGACTAGTTAGTGATGTCATTAGCCGAAGAGACTGACTGAGTCACACAACATATCACTGATACCAGTGAGGTTACAAAGAATGACAAAGTGACTACTAATTTCAATGGGAAAGATAGGCCAAGTTGTGACATCATTGATGTCGTCAAACACCGAATGTATATAAACATGCACTTGTAATTCCTCGACTAACAAAAGCCGGTTCACACTCTGCAATTTCACTTCAAAATCTTTATATATTACTTGGAATTTCCTATATATACTGTTCTTTTCCCACACTAGTAGTTCTTCACATGATATCATTACTATGCCCATTGTGCCACGTTTGAATGAGTGCACTTTACCACCTTCTATTATACTAGGTTTAAGAAGGAAATAAGTCTTACTTCTCTGATTGTGTGATTTAGTCTGGGTAAGTGCAAAATGTCAACAATGACATTGACATGGGAGTTTGCTTCTGTCAGCTGTCTCACCACAGCCTTCACAACATTCTGGCAGCGAAAACTTTCATGAGATTCTGGTCTAGCTACCAAAATATTGGTTTATAGGGAAGTCACTGTCCTAACTTTCGAATGGGGAAATTATCTCTGATTAATACTGATTTTTATAATACAAAAATTTGAACAAAAGCCACAACGAAGGAGAACGATGGTGTACTCACGGGGGCCATTATAAAAATTAGATCTTTTTCTAGAAAAGACAAATATATTCAAATCAAGAAGATGTTTCATCATCAATAGAATATACACTAATGGCAATATGAAATGAACTAACAGAAGATATTGTTGATTCAATGAATGATGTCACAACATGCGCTATCTTTTACATTGAAGCGAACTGTCAATTTGTCATTGGGTAACTTAGGACATCACTGGTGTGTGGTGTGACTCAGCCAGCAACTTTGGCTGATAACATAACAAGATTAATTTATGATAGCCTACATTTGTATGTCACTATGTCACTGGGAATAACATAGCAGCAAGAAAATTCATAAGGAACTGACCAGTGCATCTCTGTAAGTAATCCTAATTCCATACCTGAAGCAGATATATCTCTAACATGCTACTGTTTCTAGCATTATACCATTTGACACCTCTGTCAGCCAATCACATGCCAGTATTTCATTGCGATAATTCTTATATTCTTTGTTGTACACTTATCTCAAGTTTGACTGTTTGAGTGTTTGTCTCATGGTATAAGCCGGTTATTCACCGTTGGATCAAATATGTGTTTATCACACCTTGAACTAAAGCCCTTGGGTGATAAATCACATATTCCCTCTCCCATTGTAAATCAACTGCACTTATAAATAATGGACTATTATCACATTAAGCTTCCTTGAGTTGTCTTGATTGTGATTTCTAAAATGTTAAAACTGTCAAGAACATTTTTTTGCAGTATTGTAGTATAACTTCTGTTTGATGTCTTAGACCTGAAGACCCAAAGGAAAGAGGTCATGCTTGGTTTGATCCCAAACAATCATTTTCCAAACAGTTATGAAAATTATTCGCAAGTTTGCACGACAATGCTTTTGGTTATTCAATGGTTCACAGAATTTGAGTAAAGTTGTAGTAATTGTCAATAGCATGCAATAACTTCATGAAGGGGTCAGTAAATAGATAATGACACAGGTGTCTATGTGAGAACCCCCTTGCTTTTTGAAACCCCAAATACAGAAATACAGGCAACATTACAGCTTGGTGGTGTGGTATGAAAGAGACTATGGATGGATGGCTGGGACTTTACGTCCTGCGATTATGCATCGAGGAGGCTAATTAGGACATGACAATGACAATACGGTGAAGGATGATTGAAACTGCTGTCCAAGTTAGGTTGATCGGTTCACCGTTTCGAGGCAGGTGGATCATGTAAAAGTTACACCATTTGCAAAAAGTTACACAAATTATATATCACAAATACTAAAGGCTTTTTTTAGTTACTGCGGCTACATCATACAACCAGTTACATTCAATGGTGCTTTTGGAATAGATACCTGTCCCTCATATAACCTGCGGAAGTACATACCAGCCGGCGTCACTTCAAATAAAAGATTTGGATTTCGCTCGCCTGCCACGAAAGATCTCCCATTTTTTCTGTGACCTTCTAACTCGTTATTGAACCCAGCTAGACATAATTACCAGACTATCAGTCTAAAAATGAAAATTATTTTTGAGTGCAATATTGTCACGCAATATTTTCTGTGACCCTTTCTAACAGAGAGTAATACACTGAACCATTGCACCTTAAAACTGGTTTTAAGTGGAATGGTAAAATACACACGGACAAAGAACTGGAAATATGTTAAATTCACAGAAATGTGGTTATGTTTAGAAAAGCTTCTGAATTCCAGTAGTGCAGATGATATCAGTCCATTGTGTCATTGAAATCTTTGTAAAGTCATCCAAAGTTCTGTCAAGGTATATATAAAGTCTGACTTTTACAAAATCTCTGTGATGGATAGTTTGCAGGGTTTGCCTGAGAATTAAATTTTATTTATTTCGACTAGAGTTTGGCACACCCCATTGTCATAAAGGGTCTATGATTACTCCCTGTTTTGTTGTTTTTTGTGGTAACTGGGGTTAATGCTGATTCGGAGTGTTCAAAAGTGACATGTCCCTCAAAATGGCAGTCTTTGGCAAGCGGGTATTTTAATTAAATTAATCTGGTGTACAGTTGTTCTTGAAAGTGAAACACCCCTCAACAAATTGCTATTGAATTCCATACAAAATGTCTCACAGCCATTGCTGTAACAGCACTGATATCACCTACAGCAATGAAGTTATGCTTGCGTCAATGCGATTGAGGTTTTCTAACTACATATAATAGCTTGGCCATTGAATTTGAAGAGAGGGGTCCAAATCTTGTAAAAGTAAGTTGCTGCACCCCAAGCTCAAATCTTACAAAAGTAACTTGCTACACCCCAAGCTCAAAGTCATTCCGATGAAGCGCAGGGTGTGCTTACCTTTTTTGTATGACTTGGACCCATATCCATAGCTTACAGCCAGGAAATTTGATATGCAAAAAGAGTGTACTGTTGCAGCGTGAAAATGGCACTTCGTGACTGATGATAGCTGATGAATTTTTATCTTCTCTGCATTCAGCATAAGAAACATAGAGGCTGTTTGATTATTCATGATCAAGAGAAGGCCATTTGATTTGTCATAACTGATTTTAGAGTAAAAATCAGATACATAATCCTTTTGCTTGCTTGTCACCAATTAGCGGGATTAGTCTCCTTAAATCAAATTAACATTGAAAGTATTGGGTACGTTCATGACAAATCATCAGCATGATGACACGAAGCTCCATTTTCACAGTGCAGCAGTCCATTCTTTTTGCATGTCAAATTTCCTGGCTGTTTATCCCTGATACAAATTCAATGTCAACACAAGTAGACATAGCAGGAAACCTGTATTCTATGACGCAAGCATAATTTCAATGATGCAGGCAACATCAGTATTGTAAAAGCAATTACCATGAGACACATTTAGCATGGTATTCAATAGCAAATCGTTGAGGGGTGCACTTATGTTCAAGAGCAACTGTATTATATGCATTTGGGTCAGTCGACGATTGGTCAATGGTCATAATATTACAGAAGATGGGAAATTTGTCAATTTTATTGCATGGGAAAGTCATTTATAAATGATCCAGAGCAATCACATACAGCTGAAGGTATTGAGATTCAGGCTGAAATAACAGCTTATTCCTGCAAAGCACTTGGGTTACCTAAAATATAGGACCACCAATTTAGACAACAAATTTTAGCAAACATTGCACTTGTGAAAAAATAAGACAATAATTTATTGTCAATAATCTAAGAGTATATGTGAATTTTTGTGCATATTTGATTAACGACCTATGAGTGTTTCCTTATATTTTTAAAGCAAATAAATTGAAATAAATGAATTCCAGATTTGTTTGAACAATGTCTTTGTCAACAAGGCAAGTAAATATAGTTTTCCAAACAAACAGGTTACTTTTGTATAACTTAATCTTCATATTTATTCAGTATTTCCTGTTAGAAAATATTTACTATGTTGAAAATAATAATTGTAGTAGGTTACAATCTTTGGCTGTGATTCAGAAATCATGTCTCTGTATGTATCTATTGAAAATTTTGGCACGAGGATCAAGATGTGCAAAAAGTGTGAAAACGGTCCGTTCAACAAAAATCTAACAAAGTGAGATGCGCCAATTTTCCAGACATGAAAAAAAAAATCATGGTTTAACATGTGCGGCATTACGTGCCGCTATAACCATTTGTAGAAATCATTTTCTCATAGATTAATGGATGGACGAAGGTATTTATGTATTAGTTAGACACCAATTTGGAGGGTTCTAACATGCGTTTTTGTCAGTTAGATCCCGACCGGACATCATACGCTCATTCTATTATACATTTTAACTTATAATTTTAGCAAAATAAACAATTATCTGACTGTTTGTGTGCTGTTGTAAACAGAGTTAATCCCTAGCCAGGCACTGACATGCAAAACTGTCAGTCAGATACCAGCTTTTCCAATGGTATAAGTATCTTGGTGATGTCCAAGAAATATAAAGGTCAGTGAATTGCAACTTGCAAGCTTTTTAAACAATATTTTGTACACAGATGATTCATCTAGGCCTGCGTCTGCTAGGGCAAGTGATAGATCAGGACTTTTTTCCTGTAATTCTGCAGTGATTCGGCTTAAAAATCAGATGGGGACAATGGAAATGCGGCAGGATTCATTCTTGGCACAGGATGAATCTCCCGTCTTATATGAATAGCCCGGGTTCGGAAATGAAGTGAGGTCCCGAAGGTTAAGGCCGAGCACAATACTACTGGGTGAGGCTTCAGACCCACCCGTATACCTGGTAAATAAATAACATGTTTATTTTGGAATATAAGTATTGTCAAAAATTTTGACTTTCAATTTTTGTATTGACCAACCTAGAAAAATATATATGTTAAACGTGATGAAATCCAATTTTCTTGAATCTATGGAAAGTTCATTCACTACAAATAGCATACTACATGTGGTACATATCCTATTTCCTTTCTTGACTGTATAGTACAATTATGTTTATATCAAAAACTGTCTTTGTATTCTTGATATAGAGATATATATGATTTATTCCCTTACCTTTTGCTTAATGTAGTACAGTTTATTTCTAGTGAAGTTTTCAATTATTGAAGAGTGGAAGGTTTTCATGTCAAATACTCTCAAATAAAAAAATATATTTTGCCAATAAAATATACTGCTTTTGAAGTCTTCAAAAATAAAGTGTCATGCAGTATTTTGAAGATTTTTTTTAAGGAAAAAAGTAATAAATAAACAAAACCACACAAGGAATGCATACATGTATACAAACTTGACAAATTCAAGCTAATAACAAATTGGTTCTATAATTTACTAATACTATATAGGTGTTTACCTATAGTCAATGTTTACCGTGATATTTAGAGTGTATTTTCTTTTTAGTTCCAAACCCTATTATTTATTCAAAGAACTTTTGAAGCTATTTGTAGTTGCAAAGGGCTATTTGCTCAAACAAAAGTGGCACTAGCAAATTATATGCACATAATCTATTCAAACTCCCACGAAAGAGTGAATGCAATTTCTAAAAAATTAGATTGCTGAAAAAAGTGTCTGTAAATCAACGCATTTATTATTATTGCAGGACCTGTCTTTGTCAAATTAAGAACATTCAGGGCTGGAATCAAACAACCACACATCAATGCCATTGGTCTGCTGTCGGTCAGTCAATTTTAAAATCAGTTAGTCAGTCAGACTGTCAGTTAGTCAGTCAGTCAGTCAGTATGTCAGTCAGTCTGCCAGTCTGTCAGTTAGTCAGCCAGTCTGTCATTCTGTAAGTTATTCAGTTAGTTGGTCAGTCAGTCAGTCAGTATACTGGCCTACACTACAGTGCGACTCTCAAAGTACAAATGTATATGTTTTCCCGGAAAGTATGGCGGAGTATTATATGATATATCAGTCAGTCAGTCAGTCTGTCAGTCAGTCTATCAGTCAGTCTATCAGTCAGTCTGTCAGTTAGTCAGCCAGTCTGTCATTCTGTAAGTTATTCAGTTAGTTGGTCAGTCAGTCAGTATGCTGGCCTACACTACAGTGTGACTCTCAATGTACAAATATATGTTTTCTTGGTAAGTATGGTGGAGTATTATATGATAAAACTGCATTTTATGCTAACTTGTTACAAATTCTTGAGAGACTATGCTTTTGAATTTGGAATGAACAAGTGTTTTTGTGCTGAAATTAGAACTTGCATTCAAAAATTAAGTTCTAATGTTTTTGCTATTCCATCATACACACAGGCCTACAGTGTATCCATGGACGAAATACAATAAATTCACCTGTTTTACAAACACTGTGTGGAGAAGCACTCAACACTCTAAAAAATTTCAGACAAAATTGGTTTTTTAGATTCAAGATGGTTTTTTGAAAAACAAAATTTCAATGCAAAAAAACCAACATGGGTTTTTTTAAAAATCCATGTTGGTTTTGCATTGAAATTTGGTTTTTCAAAAAACCATTTTGAATCTAAAAAACCAATTTCGTCCCGACATTTTTAGAGTGAAAACAAAACACCTTATTGTCATATTCTGTCATAAAAAGTATCATCTATACATGTATATGCTTCTTGAAATAAATGTTGTCTTTTTATACACTTTAGTGGTTAAGTAAACCACAGCATGACAATTTTTGACATCTTTTTATAGACTCAAAAATATGTGAGCCATACATTTTTCATACAATGTACATTGCATAATTTTGAAAGTGCAATGACCTGGTTAAAGATGTGTTTTTCTCTAACTTACAAACTTGCCAGCTGGTTTCAGAGCATCTACGAAAGAGTGACATTGCTAATTTAAGAAGGAATGATGGATGATTGGGACATATGTCCTGTATCTATGCACTTTCATGGGCTTATTAGGACAGCAGGAGGGCAAGCTATGAGACGTAGGACCATTGAAAGTGCTGTCCAACACATCTAGAGGTCCTGGTTACCCGGTCAGCCAGAGAATCTAGCTTTGCTGAAGTGTACTTGGCCAGAGCTGGAATCAAACCCAGGACCCAGCAATTAAAAATTAAAAAACAATAACAAATGGTCGTTGTTGAACCAATTGTTGCATGTAGACCTTCACCAGGAACATACCAGCTGAAAGTTTGGCAGCTTGGTGGCAGATTGGTTGAGGTTCCTGCCTGCTATGCTGAATGTCTTTGCCTGCATGGGTGTGTAGCCCTGCTGGAGGACACGAAATTTTCAATAGACTTTCACTAGCAAAATCCCAGCTTGTTATCATTTGGATGAGATGTTAAATTGGCAACCCCTTTTATCAGTGTCTGTGCTTGGCAAGTAAAAGATCCCTCACATGGGGTAAATGTCCCGGGGGTAAATTTGTAACATGTTGAGGACTCCCACTCTCTCTCTCCTGTCTCATCAATCAACCCTTCTGAAGATGGCTGCACTTACCATATCTATATCTATCTACCTATCTCATCAATCAACCCTCTTGAGCACCAAGAACTGGGCTTAGAGGGCTGAACTTACCATATATCTCAATCTATCTACCAATTTTTTTGGATAATACATTAGGTCACATGTGTAAGAGTGACTTGTAACACAGGTATGGTGAGGGACCACAAAAAGCAAATGTTTCCACTAACATGTGGAGTTGGAAAGCACCAAGACATTTTTATTTACTTGAACTAGGAAGTAGCGAGGGTGTACAAATATATTTTAGAATGAAAACACACAAGATGAATGGTAATATAAGTCATACATATTTCAGCGTAACCAATTCAATGTTAAATAAAAAGGAAAGTGGAGCGCATACAATTATTATGCAAAAAAACTCTTCAGAAAATGAGAAATTTATTCCAGTTTGTCATTATTTTTGTTGGCTTTAACATTTAACTGGGATACAGGTGTTCCATTTAAAGTGTACATAATAAATTTTGTTAAGTATTAGCATTTCAGTGCTAGCGTAGTGCTATAACATTATACATGTAGGATCCATACAGAAGCGACAGAAGACCAATGTGCCTCATCTTGTGCGCTTTCTCGTTGTGCTGGCATAAGGACAACCGTTGATCATAAAATGTCAAGTCCAAATTGCAGGACTACTCTTCACAGATGAAAGTGTGGGACTTCAGGACACGCTTTCAGATATTAATTTATGTTATTCTGATTTCAGGACAAATCGGCTCCCACAATATATTGTATCTAAAACTTGTCTGGACTGTGGACAGGACTGCTGAAAGGAATATAGATAGGACTGCAGACAGGACTGCGGATAAATGCGGATAACTATAGACAACTGCAGACAACTGCAGACAACTACAGACAACTGCAGACAGAACTGCAGACAACTGCAGACAATTGCAGACCACTGCAGACCACTGCAGACCACTGCAGACAGGACTGCAGAAACTGCAGAAACTACAGACAGCTGCAGACAAATGCAGACAACTGCAGACAACTGAAGACAGTACTGCAGAAACTGCAGACAGGACTGCAGAAACTGCACACAGGACTGCGGACAACTGCAGACAGGACTGCAGACAACTGCAGACAGGACTGCAGACAACTGCAGACAACTGCAGACAGGACTGCAGACAACTATAGACAGAACTCATGACTGTGACAGGATGCGGCAGGACTGTGGACGGAATTGTGAACAGTACTGTGGACAGGACTATATGGTTCAATATGGTCAAGACTGCATACAGGACAGGACTGCAGACAGGATAGGACAGTGAAAGGATGTGGACAGGACTGTGGACAGGGCTGTGGACAGAAGAACTGCATCCAGGATTGCAAACAAGACTGCGGACGGAACTGCGAACAAGAGTGCGGATAGGACTGTAGACAGGGCTGCGGACAGGATTATATGGTCAGGACTTCAGGCAGGACTGTGGACAGTTTTGCAGACAGGACTGCAGACAGGACTGCAGACAAGACTACAGACAGGACTGCATCAGTAGCATCACCAACTAAAGGAAGATTTCCAAGGACTGTCTCCCATAATCATTTGGACACAATGAAATTTTATTTTTTTGGACACAAACAACCAAGACATCATGAATTTCAACCCTTTTTCGTCTGCTCAGTTGCATCAAATTCCAGTCTAGTATTAAGACATATACTTTTCAACTTCAGTCACACATATATAGTTTTACTACAGGTTTGGAAAGGTTAAATTGTTCAAAAGTTATTGTTGGTAGCTCCACCTGAGTGCCCCTGACACACAATTTGCTCTATAAGATGATATTCTTATAGTATAACTTGTAACCCTGGCCAATGTGAAGACTTTGAAAGAATGTGGCATTCAAGATGTAGTGCTTCCTATAGAAAGATTGAAAGAAATTGTTAAGCATCAAAAGTCATTGCACTCAAGTCCTGGCTTCACAAATTTTGTGTTCTACTATCTATTCATCTATCCATGACAAATAATTTTATATAGTATCCATTCCAGATAAATCAGCTCACCAGTGCTCGCCATACCGAATGAGAATCATACCAATTGGTGATAACCCCCGGACATGGTTGGAATTGGATTTGAACCCAATTCCACTGCGTACAGGGTAGAAATGCTTACCATTATGCTATGATGATATATCTTTCTTTCTATAGTTTATCTATCTATCTACCTTTCTATCTATCTATCTAAAAGTTGAGAAAGGGCCAGAGATTCAATTGGGCTTTTCTTTACATTGGAAATGTGCTTTCACTTGGTCATAAATTTTAAGAAATGTTACCTCAATGATGAGTGGTATGACTTATTCACTGACTTTTGATAACTTGGCACTTCCTGGATATGACTCATTATGACTCATCAAGTACCGCTAAATGAGGTAATGTTGGCAGTCCGGGGGAGAGTTGGTGACCTATTTTAACCCACTTAATGGCAGAAATACCAACTTTCCTCATGTCACTGGTGGCAAATTTGCCAAAGAAACCAGTGAAAGTGAGAACAGTTGGCATTTTTTCCATTCAGTGGGTTAACAGTCTGTCTTTGATATAGAAATACTGAGGACCAGTTCACTGTGAATAATGCACTTTGTGACTCATGATAGCTGATGGAGTGTCATCTTCTCTACTTTCAACATGGGAAACATAGAGGCTGCTTGATTAGTCATGGTCAAGAGAAGGCCATTTGATTTTAGAGTGAAAATCAGATGATCCTTTCGTTTGGCTGTCACCAACAAGTGGGATTAGTCTCCTTAAATCAAATTAACATTTAAAGTAGGCTATTGGGTATGATCATGACAAATCATCAGCATGATAACACACGAAGTGCCATTTTCACAGTGCAACAGTCCACTCTGTTTCTATATCAAACAGACAGATTGTAAACGAGCTCTTACCATATCTATCTATCTACAGTCAATCAATCTATCTATCTATCTGTCTATCTCATTAGCTTAAATTGAAAAATGGCAATATATGCTCAACAATGGAATATCTGAGATTGTTATTGTATGTCATCAAAACGATATCACCATACCTGAAAAGCAAAATGTCTTATATCTTTTCCTCATATATCAACTTGAGGTGTATTTATTTACTTAAGGAAACTCAATGCTCAATTTTGTTGGCATACCTTTTTTGTATGAAGTCACTACTGAATAATGTTAATATATTACATGCAAAAAGATTATAAATAACTCCTGACAGCCAGTCACAAAACATTGGCAAGAGTTGGAGCCAAATGGTAAAAATATTCTATTGTTATATATCTTGTTTTGAGTTTCTGTCATTTGAGTAGTAGTTGACATAAATAATATGGTACTACTACTTCCTCCTGACTATTACGGCGAAGTACATAATAGTGAGAGCAGTTGGTGAGACAATGAGAATATTTAGTATATAACCCTGCCATTTTCCTTGAACAAGAATGCTTAATTTTGAGGACATTATGTTTTCAAATTGACAGACTTATCTCCAGTCTTCTATATTTATCACCAATAACATGGTAAACAAATGAATGTCTATACTGTTTAGAGAAGAATGTCTTATATTGTTATGCTCAAAACCCTTGACCAAATTCACCCAGAGAATCTACTTTGCTGAAGTGACCAAATTAAGGTGACTGTCAAACATCCTATTTTAGGAATATGTATAAGTGAATACATGGTTTTTGTGTGGGATAATTGTTGACAGATGAATATCTGCTATTCTAATTTCAGGACTAATCTTCACAGACTAAAGCGTGCTACTTATAAATAACTCTTCACATGTGCAACTCTGCTGGTCTAATTTCAGGACTGATATCTGCCAAGATGAAAGTCTGCAATTCTAATTTAAGGACTGTACTCTTCAAAGAAGAATTTATGCTGTTGTTACTTCCGAAATAATATTGAAATTTGAAAGATGGTACTTCCAGGACTACTATTTTCAGATGAATAGCAAATTCCTTGTTTTCTTGACTCCACTGAGAGATGGGTGTCTGGTTTGTAATTTCAAACTGCTGTTGGCAGAATAATCATCACTCATCAGCACTGTGTGTAAATTATGATGAAATTCATGAATATCTACCATTCTTATCAAAGGGATAAACAAGCAGCAGGACTGACAATGCATGATCTTCAGCATTCATCCAGTATAAATGAATATGTGAATTTAAACCAAAGACTAATTGACTTGAATTAAGAATTTGGTTGAAGTTACCATTGAGCCATATCAACAAGTAGGCCTACAACAACCCAGGGGCACACAACGTAAACACAATGTTGCTTATTGGTGGAGGGCTTGTCTGTTTTTGCACAAGACTGTGACAATGTTTCCACAGTGTTACATTCTAATGTCATTTCTTAATGTTGCTTAAAAATGTTGCAACACTGTCATTTCTACCATACAGTTGAACAGTTCTACATACATGTAATTTACACCAAAATTGCAATTTTGTCAGGACATTGTCACAACATTTGGAAGTAATAAGATGTATACTGTATAAACATGATACAACTCACCTGAAGCAAAAGAGCCAAGGAGACGACAGCTTGGAGTGGGAGGGCTTTGTAATCCATCTTAATTTGAATTGTCACTTCCGAGACAATAAAAGTTCGTCCGATGTTGTGTCATGTTTATCACACCATGCTAAAATGTCCAAATCACCAAAAAAAATGGTCTGAAAATACCTCCAGGCATCCAAATAACTAACTGGATCAAATCTCCAGAAGGTTGTAAACTTTGTTTTTCCCCCTCAGTAAGCTTTCTTTCAATCACTAAATTGTAGACATCCTCATGCCATCACACCTTCAATAGTCCCAATACTTTCAATGTTTTATGAATAGGAACACAGTTGTATTTAAAATTCAGTCCGTTGTTGTTTGGTAACTATTTTGGTTTTTGGTCGCTGGTTGCTGTCTGGAATCCAGTTGCTGTTTTGCCTTGTTATTGCTGTTTTTTCAAATTGATGTTTTTCTCTAATAATGTTTTTAAGGTTGCTGTTATTGGAGATAACAAATCAATATGCAAGCAAACTTATGAAGCAGCCTGATTGATACAAATCGATAGTTCTGATCTCTCAGATGTCAAATTGAATATCCCATTCAATATTCCAAGTCAATATTCCAAGTCAATATTCCAATTCAATGTTCCAATTCAGATGCCCAGTTTAAGTTATTGATAGGTGTGAATTCAAGGGGAGTCAAGATTGTTGTGACACCTTGGATTCCACCCTGGGTAATATGGAATCAGAAAAATGTATCAGTGAAAATTTGTATTTCACTTCCCAGTTTGAATTTTAATGTTTGATAATCCCAAGGTGGAGTCTAAATGGTTGCATGAACAGTTTCCTTTTCTTACACTTGCTGCTTTTGAGGAAGTTGATTTAAGTTTTTTGGTGACTGATTTTGTCGAAACAATTCATCTGTCTCAAAATCTTCCCCTTGTTGCAGGAATGTTCCAATGTTACGAAAACTTCCTTTTCCTAAGATGAGAATTTTTGGCCTGGGAGAGAGTGTTCTGTAAATTTATAAATGATGTATTTGGAATAAATAACACCCCAATACAATTATCCAAAGCTTGGATCATTTGAATGTGTATAATTTTCAGTCACTTCACCAATTTAAACTGCAATAATGATTAATAATTCTAACTTTTCAAATAAATCTAATATTTGTGAGAATTACCAAAACCTTAATATTTCAACAGTAGCTGTAGAAATCCAATAGATAAATCCCAGATGATGTAAATTTGATTACCATACAGCAGTCCAAAACAGCAATGTTGTGAATGGGGTCTTCAAAAGCCCCAAACAGGCCAAATAAATCCATTAAAAGTTCCAAAATCTTGTGAATGTCTCCATATGGTGTCCTAAACAGTTTTCAACTGCTAATTCTGTCTCCTATTTTAGATGCTAGTCAGCCAGATTCAGAGCTTCCAAAAATGGTAATTTATTAAAATCTCCTTAGCTGCTTAAGGAACTGGTTTGTATGTAAATGGGATGGAGTTTGGGATAGGTAAAAGTTCGGATATTATAATCATATGCAAATAATTAACACCAGAGGAATAATCTGTAAATGTCTATTTGAGATGAAAAAGGTTTTGTATTTGAAGTTGTTTTCAACTGTTGAAATTACTTTTGCAAGTATTTTATAAGTTGTATGGTATGCATATGATGAATTATGTATACAAATTCCTTTCACTTTTTAAAGATTGCCTCTGTTTATTAAGAGTATTCTTGGATAAAATAAACTTCCATATAATGTCAATTATTCATCCTTATCAAGTAATCCCACCATAAAATGCTCAATATGATGCAATGATAAAATCACTCAGTGGTATAAATAGTTATATTTTGCATTGTCTTTCCAAAGTGATGTAATAATGTACCAGAACAATGTCTTGCAATTTTATGGTCCTATCCAAAAGTAGAGTTTAACAATTATGACACTACTGTTCTTTATATTCTCTTAAAAATCCTTTTGTGTGTTTGAAACTTATTCCATATAACTGTATGGTGCCTCAGATCTTGCTGGTACAGGCAACAGTGGTGATGTTAATGCCTGAATCCATGTGTCCCTCCTTGTTATAATGATGATCAGGTTTCAGAGCCAATACATGCCAATACATATCAGTGCATATCAGTGGCAGAATTGATACCAGACTCAGAGTATTGGTGTATCTCAATAACTGCTCTGATATACAATTTGATACCTGATATAACAAATATATGCATGTATGTATATCTGCATAGATGTGATGGCCTGCCCTACAAAACCATCACTGCCAAAACACCTTTTCCTACCAGTAATTCTACTATATGCTGTTGTACAATACCTGTCCACATACTGGCAGAAAGGGCAGGGTAGAAATCACCCAAGCATAGCAGCTAAATTCTGGTTGGTCATGGCTGGCTGATTTTGGCGTGTGGATATACACAAATTTTATGTAGTCACACAAAGGTATATAGACATAATAATGCATGTCACTACAATCATCACAATGTACATCAATGACTTAAATTAATAATTGATTAATGTAATTTTATGGTATTATTGATTGAGGGGACATAATGAGGGTTATGAAATTGAATGTATTTAGTAAGTTTGGCTAGGTAAGATGGATAGATATAGATATGGTAAGTGGAGCCCTGTAAGCCCGGCTTTGGTGCTCATGAGGATTGATTGATGAGACGGGCAGAGAGAGAGTGGGAGTCCTCAACATGTCATTTACCCCATGTGAGGGTCTTTTACTTTCCCAGCACACTGATACAAATGGCTGCCAATTTAATGTCTCATCCAGATGATATCCAGCAGGGATTTTGCTCATGAAGGTAAATTTGGGTCCCCAAGCTGGGGTTTGAACCCATGCAGGCAAAGAGCGGTGGGAACCTTGACGACTGCATTGTAGATAGGTAAAGACGCAAAACAGAGAGATAGAGAGACATATCGATAGATAAGGATGGATAGATGTAGGATCAGGGCTTTATACATCCTGTACTATTTATATACTTTTTTGGGCTAATTATGACAGGAGGAGGACCTTGCATCAGAGTGATCAGACATAGGTTTATTTTTAAACGGTTGCCTCTTTGCTCCATTGCTCATTATGCCTTGCCACCCTTGTTTGGGAATACAAGTTTTTCTGTAGACCTTCATGAGCAAATTCACAGCTGGATGTTATTCCGATGAGACATTAAATTGGCAGCTCCTCATAAGGCTTATACCATTGTCCATGCTGGGCAAGTAAAATATCCCTCACATGGGGGTAACTGTGAATGAGGACTCCTGCTCTCTTCTTGCATTTCATCAGTCAATTACCATAATAATTATCTATGTATCTATCCATTACTATCTGTCGATCTGTCTTGGAATTAAACCCTAGCTTCAACATGTCTTTATCCGGGAGGCCACCCCTGCAAACCAGTTATACAAAATGATGATAAATGTTGTGAGGTGGTTCTTTGCCTTTTTTACATAATAAGCAATTAAGCATGTAAATTCAGGCAATCTAGCTTAACGTTTTGCATGACAATTCAACCTTTTTGGCTCATCAAAATGTTGCACCCTAGGAAGCTTCTAAAAGTCATCCTTGCATCATAACAAGATTCAGTTGCCATAGTTACCAAACAATAACAACATCACAGTATGCCCCGTATACATCCTTGAATATAAACTACATTCATGACTTGTTTGGTATTTGATTTCAATTTACTGGTATTGAGTGATAATGTTTACCAAATAAAATCGTTAAATCCAATGCCAATTTAATTGTCAGGGTAGGCCCTATCCATAGATTTACAATTTTACATTGACTGTTCAGGAATTGTGAGGCTAAATATTTAATCATGTTAATAGTATAGGTATTATTGGGAAAGCATGTAGTTATCTGTTTGATTTGGTTTCGGCTTCAAAGCCTCTGATTGATCGTCAGAAGGGTTCCTGATTGTCGTTCACCTGTCCTGCTGTGTTTTGGATTTTTGTTGCCACTTACCAACCAAGTAGACCTGTGAAAATACAGTTCCAAAGCTATTTTCATAAATTTTTAATAAACGTGTCATCCCCTAACCTTGCCCCTTTTTGACAAGTTAATAAACATTTGATTCTGCATATTACTTATTGTTTTTTGAGCTTTAGCTCAGTTTATTCGCTGATTATTTTTTTGGCTACGCAAATGCAAGGTCTAAAAAAAAACAATTGAGATAGCGATACTGCACTATAAAAAGGCTAAAGTGACTGAAAAGTACCTATGTGAAATTTGTACAAATTCATACCAAATTCATATGAAAATGCACATATGTACTATGGGTCGGCTCTTTTTTGTGATTTTCGCGCATAGAATTTATATGTGAAATATGTACGTTTTATGTAGTAAATTGGTACGCTGCACAATTGCTAGTTAATAAATTATGGCAAGCAGAGCATTTTCAAGGCTTTTGATTAAGAGACTTCAACAGGGCAGGCCACCAGAGGATGTGGTATATTCTTTGTATTTATGAGCAGTCTATTCTTCAAAGTGCAGTCCAATCAGTTTGGAAAAGTACAGAAGGAACTGATAATGTTTAGAACCTTCTCTGAATCACCAAAATTGACTCCCACAAAGGGGAAAAGTCAGTCAAATTAGAGTATTATTTTTCTAATTGTATTCATTCATACTTTGATGTTGTGACATATTATGTATGTATTATTCACTCGAATTGTCTGTTTCTTTTGATTATATTTCCTTGCCAAGTTTTGAGATTATACAAAAATCTGGCTGCTTCCAACTGTGTTTCAGCATGTTTAGAGCTAAACCAGTTTTTAGATGGAGAAGCACACCTGAAGGTTTAATATCATAAGTATAGTTAAGCTTATTTAAATCTTATCATATATCCAGCCAGCCTGGGTGTGCTAACAGCATACCTAATGTTGAGGTGTTTAATCCAATGCTATCTAGCAGTTCTGCTGATTAGCATTTTTAGATGTGACTGGTTTCCTAAATTGAGATAATAGCAAGATGTTGATTCATCAATGGAAGTTCTTTGCAAAATAGGTGGCCTTATTTTTACCCTTCACATGTCTCCCGTGGTCTAATGGTGTGCCCTTATTTGGATTTGAATTCATGGGACG
This sequence comes from Platynereis dumerilii, assembly GCA_026936325.1. Taxonomy (NCBI): domain Eukaryota; kingdom Metazoa; phylum Annelida; class Polychaeta; order Phyllodocida; family Nereididae; genus Platynereis; species Platynereis dumerilii. The sequence goes on from JAPTHN010000009.1 coordinate 5,169,686, forward strand.
TCCATACTAATCATTGAGAGACAAAAGGTATATCAGGGCATGCAAATGGCTTCAGTCCACGTATGTACCAGTATATGACAAATCAAAGAAATGGCCAAGACATGTGTGTTTTGATATATTTGTCACAAATTCCATCCAATTTTACAGTTGATTATGAAAAACATTTTCTCAAAATTCACAGTTATTGTTGGGTGCTGATGGTTCTACAAGTTGTAGATTCTTATTTACTTCTAATTGTGTCTAACTGCTAAAAGCACAAACAGTTACAAACAATGTATAACAGTTTATGATCACTACTGCTGATGTATGTTACTTAGAATTTGTCATGTGATTTTAGAATAGGCTCCCACTAGTTACGCATTTCTTCAAAATATGCAAATACTATAAAGGAAAAAATGATTTGCATGCCACAACATTATCAAAATAAGTGAGATGTACAACGTCAACTATTGCATTTCCCCCATATCTGTATGTTATTTGCAAAATTACCCTGCTTCTGCAATCTGCAAATTTGAATTGCATATGCTTGCATTGTCTTATCTATAGAAAGGGTATTTGTGGTATGCGCATGTTTGAACCACACTTCTTGAGTATAAATGGTCCGGGCCCATGGGACATAAAATGGAGGCAGATTGTATCCAGTGCTCTCTACTTGGGCAAATCAAAGACCCTGGATATCCTTGAACGAATAGATGTGTGCCAGACTCCAAGTCATCTCATCATCATACTGCAGTCTTCAACAAAAAGGAGGTTGAGCTACCCCACTGATCCATGCGATATATTAGTACAGCTCAAGCATAGTAATATGCAAAATTTATTTGGATGCTTGGTGATGTTTATTTGGTCATACCTTCCCAATGCAAAATGAACCTAAGTGCCCACAGGACAGCCTCCTCATGTTTAATTTCACACACTTTTTTGCACAAATATTTGAACCTCAGAAAAGGTCATAATTATACATGTTAATCCATCACCTTTTTCTGTCCATTCTTTTTTTCCCTTTCATATTTTCACACCCCCTGAGGGGGGTCGCTGTCTGGGACCCTCTGTTTAATCCATGTGGGAATACTTTTGAATAGTGGTGTCACATATGGATGTATCAGATTTGAGGATTAATGAGCTTAATTCTGCCTTAATCAAGCTAATTTGGAATTCTATATAATCTGATATCTTATTCTCTATTGTGTGTGGCATTCTTGATCCAGTTTCTAAATTGTATCATTTTTTCGCAAATAGAATATTATTTCAAGCTTTAATATATAAAATAAATATTGTGATGGTTTATTGGGCTGTCATAAATTCCAGCTAATTCTGGTTAACCCCACATGGGTTTTTGCACAAAACATTTTTGTAGTTGATATAGCATAATTTTATATAGTTAACCCAAGCAATACTTTTGCTGTAATAAAACTCTTCAGTTGACCTTTTGGATGTTCAATCTATTGTAACCTTAATTTCATCAATATAGTGAAAAAGATATCAAAATGTAATATTATGAATTTTATTTTATTTTGTTCAATGTTCCTGTATATAAATGTTTCATTTCATTTTATATAAAAATGGACTATAGCATGCTTTAAAAAGTTACATACACATAAAAACCACATCATACATTAGAAAAATAATCACGTAAAATGTACATTATATGGCATTAATTTTACAAAAAATATAGTACAAGATATATGTAAATTTATAAATTCGGACATGTGTATATATATGCAAGAAATATAAAATCATGATCAAACACTCAAATCAAGTATGTGCGATTATCATATAAAATGACTAGATTTAAATTTAAAGATTTAATTCACAATAAATAGTTAATCTTATAAAAAATAAGAAATATTGGAATACCATAACATTAGATGCTTTCATCTGTAAATATTGTTTTTAACAAAACCTTGACTATTGACAATGAAGGTAAATTTTCTTGATACAGGGTTGATTGTAATTCTAGAACACAAAAGCAATTTCATACATGATTTAGTTTTATCATTTGTTGAAATTTTATTACATCCTTAAAGTTAGTGGGAAGAACAAAGAGATCATGATACAGTGCCTCAAATACTGAAACACTATAGGCCTATATATCTTTTATCTATCTGTTGTCCATTTCAGTTGTGGGGCTGCAATGTTTTTGGCATTTGCAGGCCCGCTACATTGCATAATTATTTTCTCAAGATGTTACCCTGTGGGCAATTTGACCTGTTTTGACGTCGGGGGAAGTAAGTGTGATGTCACAGACATTATGCTGATGTCAGAGGAGGTCAGATTGCCAGCTGGGTACATTTCCCTAGGACTCCCCTGAATCCGCTACCGATTTTTCAAGTTTTTACTTCACATCAACACAAAAATACATCATATCAAAATATGACTCTATACATCAATACATACACAATAATAATTATCTAGGGACAACAATAAGTTTGACACAAACATGCACATTCCAAAGAAATAGATAACGCAATGAGTACCAGACTCATGGTCAAATAAATAAGTAAAATATTTACAAATATAAAATATATATTTGACATTCAATATCAACAGTACATAAATACCTAAATAGTCTTTACTATTATCGCAGTCGTCAGTAAGTGTTCACAATACACTTCTCTCCCTCCTTGTGATATCCTGGGCAACATTCTGGACATTGGCTGTAAAAAATATTGGAAATTAATCAAAATTCACTATAGTTCCATCACCAATGGCACTTTGCCTGGATGGCATCTGATGTGCTATGACATCAGGCTGATTTCATGATCAGTATGATGTATGTGATGTCAACTCACATCAGTCTAACATCGGATCTAGTCAACATATCCACTTGGTAATGATTGGCTTATATTTTCATTAACTTAGGACAGATCAACATAACTAATTTTTAGTTTCTCGGATGATTCGACCAAACAGATTTTCTGCCTATGAAAAAAAAGAGAGTTAACCCATTTTTTCTTTAATTAACATCACAAAAAATTTGGGTAACAGCTTTTTATTCTCGTCCTACTGACCCGACCTTAGAAAAAAATCTTTAAGATGCTTAAGATCAAATTACGCCTGGCCTTAGAGAGCACATTTGAGCTGATTTTGTCTCTAATTTTGGATGCTATGAAAAAAATATAACATCGTCAATGCGTCGAATAAATACTTACAAAATGAAAATTCGGCCAGCGAAGTATAATTTTGTGTCCTCAGCAGTACAGAGTCGATTGCAAGATCTTGTTTGAGACATTGCCATGATTGGAGGACATCTGGAAAAAGGGGAAAACAAAAATTGTATAACATATTTTGACAAAACTTTATTTTCAAAGGTGTAGTTAAGGAAAACTGTTTTTTTTCAGATGTTGATAGCTTGCAAAAATCTCAAATTTACAGTTATTTACCAATTCATAAGTAATATTTTTTATTTGTCATGAGAAATGATAAACTCGTATGGCACTAACAATTCTCACTAAAACTATGAAAAACATTGTTGAATACTTGGGTAAAAATACTTTACAAACATTTCATTCTCTTATTTATACCAAAACCGTACCTCTGTTTGTTACATAGCCTTTCTCGGATTTGAACGCTACACCCTCCACATCGACAGTCATGTTGGAAACACCTTGTCCATTCACTCCATGTAAATACTGGAAAGAATGCAGACAAAGATTCTTATATTACCATTTAAAATTAATCGTAAAGAGCAGTAACTGAATGCAAATTGCTATTGGTTGACTTCCCACACTGAAAAATTATTGTCGTTGAAGAGTTCAGAAAAATGGTCTGGATGCCATAAATTATGTTGTCATATTCCAATAGGGGCTGCCATCTTTGTTTTAGCCTCAGATCATTTGGTTGACAAATAAACTGCTTGTTAAATTTAACTGTGAAGTAACATACAATGCAATTATATTGATAAACGATATTTTAAAGTAAGACTTCAAGTTATTGTACTTTTTGAGGACTTCTGTAAATGTTGTATTAAGAGGCTTTGTAGTTCACAAATTCGCTTTCAGAGAGTCAGAGGTCATGTGACTATGTGGTCATCACTCTTTCAACAATGTTGATAGCCTATAGATCTACCAATGGCTTGCTGTCTCTTCTGATATGGTGGATTACATATCAGAAGCGATGAGTCTATGTGACGCCAAGATGTGATGTTCAGAAAATCTTGGCGAAATGAAAATGAGTACGAAAATGGTAAAACGAATTGAAAGTTTTATTGAATTATGCACCTGTTTTTTTGTGTAATACTGGCTTTGGTAATGTAGTTGTTGAAGTAGAAGTTGTTTTTGTTGTGGTAGGCCATCTTGTTGTAGTAGTAGACTTTGTCGTTGTTGTCGTAGGCTCCGTAGTTGTTGTTGTAGCTTTCGTTGTTGTTCCAGTTGGTTTACGAGTTGTTGTTTTTGGGGTACTGGTTTTGGTAGAAGCTTTTGTTGATGTGCTAGTCGGCATTGTCATTGTTGTTGTATGACCTCTTTTACTCCTCATGTTGACACCAGAGGTCACTGAATTCCTGTTTGGGCTGTCAGCACCCCCTGGTGGTGGAACTGAAAATATCAAGAGAAAAGAAATGCATAAATCTTATGTGATACATACTCAGCTCAGTAAAAGGCCAGGGAGGAAGGTATTTCACATGTTGACATGCAAGCGCAAAACAACACAATGATACTGGTATGACATTGTTGTGCAGCCATTGTCCGATCCAAGAAATTTTGACATCACTTTGATTTGTATCGGGGAAGTCTATTTATTGCGCTGCCCTGGGGGTGCCCCCCCTTGGGCAAGTCCTTGGTTTCGTAAGCAAGCTTTTTTGCACACACTGAAATGTTAACATTCTTGCCCCAATTTTCTGTAAAAGCTACTGGGCACCTGCCACTACTTTCAGAGCCCTTCTTCACTGTATGTTACGTTACTGTCATAAAGTTTGTCCCCGAATCTTTAAACTAACATTTAGTGCCTTTATTGTGACATTTTGAAAGTATTTCTAGCCCAGTTCTACACACACACTCCCCCAGTGGGGCTATATGGCTGCATTAGCCTGGTCTCCTGGCCTGTATGCATTCACATAGCAGGGCACAGGACTATGGCTGCATCACAGTCATCATTGAGGGGGGGTACTCGCTTTCAATTCAGTGAGATTTGTTTTACAGCTTTTTGGGTTCCTATGACATAGTGGGGCTCTACTGGACTAATAAAATGAATTGAACTCACTTAATTCTGAAAAACATGCAATTGTGTTGATTGGTATTGTTTCATATCACCCCAATGTTGTGAATTTACCAGTTTGTGTTATTTTAATGCAAGTTGAATTCTATGTAGAATTGGCAGATCTAATCTTTAATTTCAAATATAAGTACAATGATTTTTTTTTACTTGATTTGTGCAGTTGGTCTATGTCCGTGCTTGCTTGTACTCAATTAATCTCAACAGGAAGTTTATTGAAAGTGGTGCAATCATATTACAAATCTAATGGACAATATTTCATGTGTCATGTTATTTACTATTAGCTGACAATGATAAGAAAGCCTAAAGAAAAACATACCTTAATTCCTGTTCACATATCAAGTATTCCCTTAGAAGTGAAAAAAGCAGGTCAGCATATACTTTATATTTCAAGAATGTCCATTTATCACATGGAACTAGGTGTGACAAACATGAAACACCTTGTAGCAGTCCTGTTTGATGTTAACTGTAAAAGTTAGCTGTTATCAACAACTTGTTTATACTAAATTTGTCCTAAAAGCATCCTAGTGCCAACTAGATCCTGTGTTTACAAATTCGGTAGAAAGAATGCAGGAAGGAAGGAAGAAAAGAAGGAATGAAGGAAGGAATGAACAAAGGAATGAAAAAAGGCATGAAGGGAGGAATGTAGGGCATAATCACGAAATAAGCCCCGCACCTCTGACGGAATGAGTGGCAGCCTATGCTTTTCAATGGTCTCGCTCATTCCGTTATCGGAGGGCGGGGGCTATTTCGTGATTATGCCGAATGTAGTGGGGGAAGGAAGGGAAGGCCTCGAGATAGATAGACAGATAGATAGACAGCTAAACACATAGACAGATAGATAGATAGATAGATAGATAGATAGATAGATAGATAGATAGATAGATGCAAGAGCAGTGTTGCCAATCGTAAATAAGAGAGCAATAACAAGCTGGTAAATTACTCCTGGGCAGAAAGACAGGAGAGTAAAATCAAAGACAGGTGGATAGTTTGGGTCAGTGGGATGGCCAGGAAATGTGTATTTAGCCAAGACAGCAGTGATCCTGTGAGCCAAGATTTGACTGAAATATTACACAGAGGGATATACACTAACTACGGATACATGTGTGATTCACCCTTAGGACTCAGTCCGGGCAGCGCATCAATCACCGGTTTCCGGTTAAGGCATTTCTAGTTCATTAACTAGATGTTTACCATAATATCAAAATATTAAACAGAATTATTGTTTGGAAATTGCGTCAACCTGTCTCCACAAATTTTATGTTTTTGAAGAAATATGCTGGCAGCCTAATGAATATATTTGACAGATTTACGAGACATGTTGTTTGTGCCATTTACGAACTGGATCAAGGACATTGCAAATTTTATAACAACAAGCCAAATACGTTTCTTCGCAATGTAAAAAAATTCTAATTGCTGTCGAAGAAAGTTCTAGTCATTTCATTTCAAAAAATAAGAAAAGAACTGCGCTCAGAGGGACGTACTCACCTGCAGTGACAATAGCTTTGAATCCTCGTCTGTTAGTGTCATTGGAACTAAAATTGGATCTCATGGTAATGAGAAGTTCATCGTCGAATGATTCCAGTCTGATGTCTGGGGTATTGGAGCAGCAAAACCTGAAGATAATGCATCAAATTAAGATAATGAAGATTTAATACCATCAGTAATGTAGCCAAAAAACAGTGCAATATTAACGTAATTTTCTCTCTTCAAATATTGAAAGTTAGAAAAAATTTATACCTTGGTCCTGGTATTCCAAAGTTGGGTCCTGGGTTCACTTCCACCCAATGGTGACAAGTCTTGTCCGAACAGTGAATAGAGAATTCATCTTCGAAACGAAGGATTACCGTGTGTTGAGGCGGAGCCTGAAAGGAAGTAAATTGAAATCATCAGAAATGCACTCTGAAATCAGGCTACATCAGTCCGCTTCAGTTGCGACTGGAGGGAGCACTTTATTTCTATTAATCAATCTTGTTTTTAGAGTGTAGTATACTTTAGTTAGGCTTTTAATCTGTAGCCTATATTAATTTAGATAGTGGAGATATTCGAGGTTATGCAGCTGGAATTAGCCTTGCACGACTTAGCCAAATGCTGAGAATGCTCCACAGAGATGGGCTTTTTGTAATTGGAGTTGGGCAATTCCGTAAAGTCCGACTTACAGATTTGACACTTTAGCAGCTTGTGTAGCCCTACCATAATACCTTAGCTATTTCATTGTTATCCTGGCATGAGGCCAGGCAATAAAGGTATCAGACAAGCCATCAACCACAGCTCCAAGTGCAACAGGAGCTGAGCTATTCCAAAAAGTCATCGTGTCGGACGACTCGGACGTACATCGTGTGAGTTTGTCCGACACGATGACATTTTGTTTTGTAGCTCAGCTTTTGTTGCACTTGGAGCTTTGGTTGATGCCACTTGATGGCTTGTCTGATACCCCTATTACCTGCCCTCATCCCTGTTTAACCATGAAATAGCTGAGGTGTAATGGTAGGGCTACACAGGCTGCTGAAGTGTCAAATCTGTAATCGGACCTTATGGCAAGAAGACTCTGCCAGAATTCAGATGCAACAAGCAACAGAATGAGAAAGCAGCAAAATAATTGGATTTACTGAAATTACTCAAGCATGGAATTGGGTTATTGAAATCCACCGGTCTCCTCCAGCTAAAGCTGTTTGACAAAGAGACTGTGTCAATCTGAGTTGAGGTACTGTTATTTTTTTTAAGTCCCAAGGAGATTTTGAACATTTCTATTTGTGACCTTACCTTGACTAGCCAGTTGCACTTCACATTATCGGGATAATTCCTGTTTTCTGTATAACCAGGTGAAGTGATTATTCTATTTTGGTGAGAATCGAGGTAGACAGTTCCACCACAGGCCCCTATATAACAAAAAAAAAACGATACAAATTTAATCACAATATCATAGAAATTCACTAAACATGGCTAAATTGCACAATAGCCAACTGTTTACTATGCATAAGGGTAGGGAACGAGCCATACATACATGTAATTTATGGGTATCTATGTCATAACATTAGAAAATTGAAGTAAATCTACATTGTATAGACTGTAGTAGCATGAAAATCTGTTACCAAGAATAGAGGGCTATTGTTAATCATCATACATGAATATCATAGGAGGTTTCTGCCTGTTTCTTAGGATGTTTATGACTTATAATGCCCTATGTTCAAATTGCCATGATGGTTTATGATGAATGTATTTTAAAACATTTTATTAATGGATTTTTTTGAGTATATATGTCTTTTTTCATGGCTTCTAACCTTGAAATTTGACCTAGATTTGGACAAAAAGCTCTCTCTTAGCTTTTCACATTTACTATGTAATGCAAGTATGAAGCCACTTCATTTTGCAGAATTCTGACTGGACATTTAGATGTTTTAAAAAGTATCAGAAACTGTTAAAATGATCTTGCCTGAATCAGACTTTAAAAATATTAAACATTAACATTCCATATATTATAAACATTAGCCTTTGATGAGAATTCATGTAATATTCAATGAATGACAATAATGCAGCAGTATTTAATTTCCTTAAAATGGCACATGCACCTCGCACCTGACCTGCACCTTGCACCTAGACCTGCACCTCTCACCTGCACCTGCACCTCGCACGTGGACCTGCACCTTGCACCTAGACCTGCACCTCGCACCTGCACCTGCACCTCGCACCTAGACCTGCACCTCGCACCTGCACCTGCACCTTGCACCTAGACCTGCACCTTGCACCTGTGTATCTTATCCGCACCTTGCATCTGGGTCATTTTCACATATCAATTGTACAAAAGTGGCTAAGACACCATAAAAAAATTCTGTTTTTGCCAAATCCTCCAGCAGTATTTCATTTCCTTAAAATTGAATGTAACGTGCAATCAGCCCGGCATCTCAGCTCCAGTCCTGCACCTTGCACCTGCACCTTGCACCTCGCACATGGACTCGCACCTCGCACCTGGACTTGCACCTGCACCTTGCACCTCACACCTGCACCCGCACCTTCCACTTTGCACCTCCACCTGTACCTCGCACCTCCACTAGGGTGCATCAGTTGCCCCAACATCAACAGATCAAGCTGTACCTCGGTCGATAGTTGTGTTTTACCACACAAAATAAGATACTAAAATTTCAGCTTGATCAATGAATATTTAGGGGTGCCTCCAGAAGCATATTTCCTTTGAATTTTTCAGGAAAAATTATGTTTCCGTAGGATCGCGGTTTGCGATAACTTTAGTAATATATAAGATAGAAAAAAACTAATGACATTTTTGGATTCTACAGAAAATTTCCTTCAAAATGAATACCTGGAAGCTATGTTTCTGTCAACATTATGGTGATCATGAACTGCAAGATATGCTTTTACTTCGATTATTATGTACAACGTCACTGTTGTACATAAGTTTCTGTTTATATGACTGCATGGTACTTAGTCTTTGCTTTTCCCTTCATATTGATTATGTTTCATAAATTTGAGCAATAATTTACTCAGTATTCCATTTTATCTCTCAGAGCTATTTAAATTATTCATGATGATGACCTTGATGAACTTTTATGACTATGAAAAAAAAACAAGCTTGCTATGTGTTGATAAGTCCCACTTTTTTTATCCTTATGAAGACTAGCCCTAAAAACTTTTTGTTCAAAGAGAGGTGGGTTCATGTCACCATACCTTTTTTGAAACACCACGTAGTGAAAATGTTAAATAATTATTACATTTATTCAATAGCTTCTATTCTTGTCAAGGAATTATGACTACACATTAATTCTACGATATAGATCCTCCTTAGACCTTGCCATATATGTACAGATTATGTACATTGACAGTCTCGCTAAACATAGACCCTGCTATATTCCAAAAAATGTGGTTTTCCTGAAAATATAGAATGTTTCACTGTTCAGACAATATTTATATTTCATTAATTTGCAAAATTATGCACAATTGTACCATCTTCTCGGCACTATAATTTCAGGCAGGTTTTTTTTTTAATCCAGGGGCTGAAATGATCAATTATAGCATGTTAAGAAGTCATGTTGACCTCTATATAATCATAGGTGAACTCAGCACTCTCAGAAACCCCTACTGGATCAGTTTCAGTGGCATTAACTGATTTAAAGTTGGAAAATGGCAACTTTTTATGCTCGACAACAGCCAATTTTGGTTATGCGAGGGCTGAATTGATTGATAAATTTATTTTAAACGAAGTTCAGGAAGCCAGAAAAGCACAATTGCTTATCAAACTGGCACCTTAAAATTGACCAATTTATGGCAGTTATAGCATGTTATGACATCATCTTGACCTCTGGGTGATTCATTATCATTATGGGTGAACTCGCTACCCTCAAAAACACCTCATTGACCAGTTTCAGTGGCACTGACTGATTTCAGGCAGGAAAATAGCCACTTTTTGTGCTCGAAAATAGTCATTTTTTGGTCCCTCAAAGGGCCCTCCAAAGATGAGGGGGGGGGCTGTCTAAACCTTAATGGATTTGGCTGAAATTTGGTGTAGGAACTTTGCACACACAGCAACACAACTGAGCCCAAGAAGAGCTTGATCCGAAAACTTCTCAAAAAAGGGGACACGTATCAGTGAAGTCATATAAAATATTCCAAGTAAAAACAAATCCTGCAGTAAGGCATCAACATTGTTTCGACAAAAGTATGGCTTCCAGGTATTCATTTTGAAGGAAATTTTCTGCAGAATCCAAATATGTTATTATTTTTCTTCTATCTTTAAAGTTACTCTGAATGATAGACTGGGATTGGACCAAACTTCGTCTAATTTTTACATTATCCTGTACATTCTGCTCATATTGCTGAGTATGTAAAATTTCTCAGATGTATGATTATTTTTTTAGCCGATGCCCAGGCCCTTAGCAATACAAGATATGTGAAGTAACTTACTTGCCATAGGCGGATATATGTTCACCACCAAGAGTCCACCAGGTGGATTTGTCAATGGAAATAAGGAAACATGTGTGAAGACACATCATCAAAGTTTGTGCACTTTTGGGGAAACCCTGGGCTAAATTTAGACATGTTGGGGAAATGTCAGTGTGACCTTGCTGCAGCTGAGATTCCCAGAAAAGGCCACAACTGCATTGTGGCTCTTTTCATGGAGCAGAGGAGATCTTTTAGAGCTGCCAATAGCACAGATCATCTATCAGATGGCTAAATAAATATAATAGACAGACAGAAGATCTGTAGACAGGTATATATATATATATATATAGGTAGAAAGGCTATGAAAGAGATCAGACATGAAGGAACTTGCAGCATTGAATTGAAGCTGTCAATGGAATTCTCATCAACTCCTCAACAAATCTCTTTTAAAAATCCCATTATCTAGCAAAACAAATTATAACTACAAATATCGGCTATATTTTTTTCCGAAAAAAATTTTCTTGTTCCTATTGAAATCACCCAATAAATGCACTAAATGAGCCCTAGATTTATTTCGGGTACGCACGGAAAAAACCACCAGCTTGCTTGCTTTCAACTTTGTGACGTCATCACTATTGTAAGAATTTGTTAACTTGTAGCAATATACTGATAACAATGGTCATTGTGACGTCATCTAAACTGAAAGTGCTGGAGGTGGGAGGCACTATCAAGAAAAAGAAAAAGAAATCACTAAATTATTTGTGTATTCAATGAAATACTTTTGAAATTACTCAGAAATACTAAGGATCATCAGTTCACGTCATAATACATAGAAAGTCGTCCATATTTAGGGAGGGATTTTATCATTCTGGGCAACTTTAATATTAGTCAAGATATCGCAAACCGCGATTCTACTGAAACATAACTTTTCCTGAAAATGTGTTATGAAATATGCTTCTGGAGGCACCCCTAAATATTAATTGATCAGGCTGATTTTTTAGTATGTTCATCTGGCTACCTAAACACAACTTCACGCCAAGGTACAGCTATCTAGCTCTATTTTTTAGTTTTCATGGGGCGGCTGATGCACCCTAACCTCCACCTTGCATTTGCACCTTGATAATTGTACAAAATCAGTAAAGACACCTTGAAAAACATCTTTATTGCCAAATCCAGTGGTATAGGAGTTTTATTCAGAAAAAAAAAAAATTCCCTGAAGTAGAAATGCTGGATAAGGTTGTCTCGATGAAACTGCCTGTCTATGGGCAATTTCAATGGCAAATTTCCTAAATAAAAAAGGGTTTTTGGTGGTATTTAACGCCAATTTAAGGTGACTCAAGCGTGGTAGTTTGATCATACAGATTTTTCTAAAATTTTGCACAGGTAGTCTATGGGACCCATACATTCCAAAAATGAAAAATAAAAAAATTTCACCGACTCATTTGGTTGCCATGGTAACAGCATATTTGGCCTGATGACTGCTTAAAAGTTATAAATTGACTTTTTGGTTATGTACCACAGAATAAAGCATTACATGCATTTGTCACACAAAAATGTCAGAAATGTCTTTCCATGGATGTAAACCAATACATTTGGCACAAATTTGAAGAAAAAGGTTAAAATACTTTTTTCTGTAAGAGCTCAAAGGGCACAAACACACTAATTAATTGCAGATTTTTCATGCATCAATTTTGGCAGTAATCAAATTTTAGGAAAACGATCATACAGATTTTTTTTTAAATTTGCATATATCATAAACAGGTTATTCTCAAACAAATGTCCAAAAATAAAAAAAATTCACCGAGTCGTTTTTTAACTGCAGTACCATGACTATGCCAATGTCAATTTAAAGAAATAAAGACAATTTTAGACACAGTTGACTGAAATTATTTGAGGAAATTCTTTTGATACAGATGAGAAGCTGAAACTTTGAATTAGCATAGAATAGGTGTTACTGCATTCAATAAAAAAATAATTATGCTTCTATCTGCTTTAGATCTCATTTAAAGAGCAAATTACTGGCTGCCATGCTTTTAAAAAAAGAGAGAGCAGAAAATGGTGACGTCACAACTTTTTCAGGGCCTGCAGCAGTGGTGACGCTATGTTGCTAGGCAACCAGGCTGCTCAGAAGTATGTGCAGTGTACCACGGTTGAGTCACCTTAACCATTTTCAGCAACCTCATTTAATTGTAATGTTCTATGTTGCAAATTAAGGCTGCCAAGATCGTTTTTCTTTCTTCATACAGTAACATACAGTGGCATCAGTGTAGGTAGGGCTGGTGGGGCTTTATACTAGGAAAATCCTACATCTTCCTTAAAGGCAGTGGCTCCATTTGCCCCACCAATTCAAAATGAAACTGATGGCTCTGGTCACACATACAAACTTTTGCATATATAGTAGAACTAGTGTCGTATTTGGGGGAGCCATTGGGTCATATCCCCCCCCCCCCGGCACAAAATTAACTTATGAACAGGAGAGGAAATTAACGCCATGCTGCACAGAGTGTTAACACCATGTTTTTCCATGCATGTTTAGCAATGATTGAGATTCAAACGAGTAACCGTAAAGACAACATTTCCTCACAGTGGGCCATATTCGTTGAACAGACTCTGCAGAGCATTTTTTAAGGATTTTCAGTACACTTAAATTTCTTCCTGCACCCGCATATTCTTCAATAAATTCTGCAGTTCTGCAGGAAACTGCAGAATTCTACAGAAAACTGCAGAATTCTGCAAAAAATTCTGCAGTTTTGCAGCTCCATGCAGTATTTGTCAACCTCTGGTAGTGACTGGTACTATTAATGCATGATCATGAATTGCAATGCATCTTTGACAAGGGTCTTGCCACTACCCAGAAAATGTTGGTTGCGGTTTGGGGGTCGGGTGGGGGGTCGTGGGTTTTGATGCTCATCTGCAATGAATTCTGCAGCTTGTAAAATGACATTTTTGCGATCTGACCGATCGCCGAAAAAAGTGTCGTACGGCGAAAAGAAACAACGACGGACAAAGACTGACACTGCAGTCTATCGACCTGGTTGTAGGGTACCTGAAACTTTTTTCTGAATGAAATTTGGTTGAGAATTGACGGAACAGAGAGGCAAAATGTCCATGGAAGTCTATTTGGACAGATCACTGTCAACAGTTTATAAAATGACATTTTTGCGAGCTGACCAATGGCAGAAAAAAGTGCCGTACGGCGAAAAGAAACAACGACGGACAAAGACTGACTACTGCAGTCAATAGACCTGGTTGTAGGGTTCCTGAAACTTTTTTCTGAATGAAATTCGGTTGATAATTGGCCGAGCAGAGAGGCAAAACGTCCATGGAAGTTTATTTTGATAGAGGTGCAGAATTCTGCAGTTATAGCTGCAGAAGTGCATAAAACCTCCCAAGCTGCAGAATTACAGATTTTGCTGCAGAAACTTTTCAGAAACACTGCAATTACTGAGGACTACCAAAACCCCGACCCCCCAAACCACAACCCCCCAAACCAACCCCCAAAATCAATGTTTCCTTGGTAGCTGCAATCCCAATGTCAAAGAGGTCTGAACTTTGCAGATGCAATAGGCCTACACTGGAGGAAGTAACAGAGGTTCAGAGATCATGCAGGGAGCTGCAGAACTGCAGAATTTTTTTGAAACTGCAGAATTCTGCAGTTTTTTTTTTTTTTTTTGCAGAACTGCAGAATTCTGCAGTTTTTTTGCAGGAGTGCATAAAACTTCCCAGGCTGCATATCTCCTACAGAATAACAGATTTTGCTGCAGAATTTTTTCAGAAACGCTGCAGTAACAGAGGACTACCTAAAACCCTGATCCCCCAAACAACATTCGCCCAAACCACGTTTACTGGGTAGTTGCAAGCCCCATGTCAGAGAGGTCTGAACTTTGAAGATGCATTGCAATAAACTACAGGAAGTAACAGAGGTTCAGAAATCATGCAGGGAGCTGCAGAACTGCAGACTTCTGCAGCTTCCTGCAGATTTTTCTTGAAACTGCAGAATTCTGCAGATTTTTTGAAACTGCAGAATTCTGCAGATTTTTGCAGAACTGCAGAATTCAGCAGTTTTTTGCAGAATTCTGCAGTTTTTTTGTAGAACTGCAGAAAGAAATTATATACTCCTCGGATTTTTGACTGAGAGACCAATGGAACAACATTAAACCATTATCGGTACCATCGCAATGAAAGACATTTATATTTAGACCAAGTAGTGAGGCACTATATTCATCCGGGAAAACGGAAAAGAAATTTCTGACGAAAGCTGGCTACCCAGCAGTAACCTGAATCTTCTGCTTTATTTCACCAATTTAACTGCTATTTCTGACATTTTAATCAATTTTAGTTAAAACCTTGTGGAGTGAAATTTCATTTCTCATCTGACCAATACAGATGCACCTTTCCGTTATTTCGCTAGAATAAATATGGCAGGAGTCACCAGTATCATGTGTTATTTGATGATTGCTAGAAAAAACAATTTTTTGGATTTCCAAAAAAAAATAATGTTTTAAAAGGCCACTGGGTAAAGAATCGGTTATAGCAAAACCGGTTTTTCCGGTTGCCTAGTTTTTTTCTGGTGAAGTGAAAAAGTCAATTTTGACACGTTGCAGTAACCATTAATTAGCTCTTTCGCTATAAAATCACTCAGATAAGCTCTGAAAGCTACCTAGGAAGGAACATATTTGACCTTGAGAGGTTTTTTCACCAAATAAAAAGGGACTTTCCCGGTACTCCGGTTTTTCCGGGACTGTTGAAAATGAAGCAGGCTACCCGGCAGTTACCTGAAACTATTGCTTAATTTCACCCCATAAATGTAAATTTATTCCTTTTGTTTTTTTCCAGAAAGCAAACCAGTATATTTTAATAATTATTTTTGCATGACCGGAATAGATGTGATGCTGTGTTATTCTTCACCCCCAGATCGGTAAAAGTCCTCATTTTTCAGTTTTTTGCTAGTTTTGCAGCTATTCCACATATATGTTGGTTCTGAAAAAGACATTCACATTCGAGTCTTTGGCAATCGGATGTATTTTCATCTTTAATACTCTTCATCGCTTGAGCATATTCAGGTAGCTGACAGGTGGCTGACAGGTAGCCAGGTCAGGTAGCTACACGTAACTTTACCACATTCAGGTAGATCCCGGGTAACTGCCGGGTAGCTAGCAGTTCGGGTAGCCAATTTTAATTAATGTACCGGTACTAACGCATCTTGCATTACATGTAAACAAAAACTTTAAAACTTAAATTTTGTATGGTCAAAATTTACATTAAATAATGTTCCACTCAACTAGTGCAGGAAAATAAAAATGCTAGAATAGGGTCATCTCTGACATCAGAGGAGTTCAACAGCATAGAAAAGAATTCGAGATTCCATGTCGGTATGATGAGTACTGTAAATAAACTGACCGATAATTATACTTGAATGACAGGAAAATTTGTTCTGTTCCCGCAAAATGGTACTTTATTAAAATCGGGTGTGCCTCGGACAAATATCCGAGGCCAGAGGGTCCGAGACCAAGACCGAGGCCAAGGATTGGTCATCCGAGACCAAGATCCAGGCCGAGGCCATCAAAAAGGGCTCCGAGGCCGGCCTCGAGGACGAGGACGAGGTCTTGGTGTTTAATAAATAATTTGTTTTCCTCAGTTTTGATGAAATAAATAAATTCTTGGGAAGTCTTCAAATAAATAATATCTGCTGGATGTATTTCTTAACAAAGTGTTGCTTGATTTATGAATGAACATTCAGAGATTTCGCACGCTTGAGGTAAGTAATTAAGGGGCGACCATCTAAGTTCCAGGGGGCTTGGAGTTTTCTTCGGCGGGAAATTATTTATTTCAGGGTAAGTGCTGCAATATTCATATTTCCTTCAAGCATGCTGAGTCCCCAAATATTCAATCCTAAATTATGCCTTATTGAGAAATATTCCTACCAGAAATTATTTATTTCAAAGCTGCTCAAAAATGTTTTACCAAAGCTGAGCAAGAAATGATTTATTTAAATAAAAAGATAAACTCCAAGCCCTCCCCTGGACTGGACATTAAATGGTCTCCCCCTTATTGTTGCTGAACATGCTGAAATTATTTATTTCAAGCCTGCCCTAGAAAAAAAGTATTTCACCAAAACTGAGCAAGAAATTATTTTATTTTTCACTCCAAGCCACCCCCTTGATATTACACAGTCGCCCCTTAGTAGCTCTTACAATGGCTTGCCACGTGGACACATGCATTATAAACTGCATTTGTGTCTGCATTTCTGCCTGTGTGCTCTACAGGCTTTATCCACCTACACACGTGTGCGTGCAGCTGCAGCCTGGGTACAGGCTGAAGCACGTGAAGGAATGTGGCAGTGTGTTAACATACAGGTGTCGCTGCGATCGAGCACCTGTTTTCGTCGCCCCCTGGTTTGTTTTGCTTGCGTTTTTTGGACGAATGTGATGGAAGACAAGGAGGCCACAACAAAAACATGTCCACAGAAATAGGCTGGTATGTGGGTTAAATGACTTTGTTTTACTTTTTCTACCTGACTAATGTTTTTGTGAATACCTGTAGATTATCCCCCCTCTTCAATGGGGGACACAGAGTGTGTGTGTGAAATTTTATGCCCTGACAAAGCCTGACGTTTTTGGAAATTCGCCGAAACATGGGGACTACCTAAACCCCGGGACAAGCGCCCGGGATGACACGGGACGGCCGGGACGAACTAATTGCCGGGACAGAGTTCCGGGACAGTAACTTTAATGATATTTAGCTGAAAGAGGAACAACCGTTTGAGATACAGAAACGGCAGACCACTTTTTAGAAAGCTGTGATCGTGTTCTATCTCAAGAGAAACTTTAATTCTCAATATTCGTTTTCGTTTTTATAGATAATAAACACGGAGGAGATGCAACGCTCAGAAGTGTGTTTTCTGTGAAGAATGTCTTCCTGCTGCAATGCATTCTGGACAACTTGTTCTGTGACATCACAGATCAAACTGTCAGAGGTTGCTACGGTGACGACAGTCGTGACGTCACCTGGTGTGAAGTGTGCACCAATCACAGAGCAGTAAAATTTAAACAGGAAGCAGCAAATGTACACAAATGAGAGTTGTGTGAGGCACGTTGCACCTTCTCTTAGTATATTATCTTACAAGTACCAAGCGCATGGGATCTTCGTGATAATAAACCTTGTTTGTCATTTAGTTTACGCCATGGCTATTCGCCGAGCCGGGCTCGGTCAATAGCAATTTATTTTGCTATTGGCCGAGCCGGCTCGGTGAATAGCAGTGTTGCTATTGGCCGAGCCGGCCGAGCGAGCCGAGCCCATTAATTGACAGGTGAGCGCCGACCGTCAAACCTAAACCACTGGCACTCTAGCAGCCTCTTGGGCTTATCTTTAATGGCAATTTGAACAGTCCACCTATAAGCAATTAGACAGCAGTTCAAACCCAGGTGAATTGGAATCAGGCCATGACAGTTCATTCAGAAGAGCACTTTGGCCAGGTGTGAATGTGGATTGCACTCAGAGCCAGCCTGTATGGGAGTGACATGTACAATGTCATGGTTTCTTGTCCATGTCTACTTGTTTGAAATGCTGCACAAAGTTCTCTTGATTGGTGTTATCACATAGGTTAAATTTATGAAATATAACTTGACATTGTGTTAACATGGACAGAATGTTTTTTTGGGCTGTTAGAATCAAATTGAAAAGAATTCACAACTTTCAAGTTGGAGAAATTAAAGGCCTTTGTGTTTCCTTATTCAATTGTCATTTTCTCTCAAGTCTCTCATTCTTCTGCCTCTTCAGAAATACAATTGCAATAAATTTACCAATCAAGTCACATGTGTTCACTTATCCGGAAGAGTTGATTTATCTAATTGCTGTGACCATTTTATATATTGCTTTGATCTCATTGCAGGTATGAGACTGGGTGACCAGAAAAATATTCTGCAAAATGAAGTTGATCAATTGTAACATTCATATTAGTCTAATTTCCAGGGAAGCTACAACTTGGAAGGTCTGCCGTTATTCTGCTTTTTATCTTAGTTCCATTAAAGAAATGAACCAAATTGTTGTTGTCTTTAGTTTAATCCCTTAAATTTTTTTTTTTGATTTTCCCCTTTTTGTCACAGCCCGTGCAACACTAGTTTGCTGTCAGACTTAAGCCTCGGCCTGATGGCCAAACTCTCCCCTTCTAGATTTCCTGGTTTTTAATTTCATTAGACCATGAAATGTAATAAGGTCTAAAAATATTCAGTCTCCGTTGAAAATTGATCTAGGCAAGTTCTTCTGTCTTAATAAAAATGAAACTGGGTAAAAGCATCACATGTGGGGACAGTCATGGCACTCTCAGCTACTGTCCCAACTCTCCCCCATTTGACAATTTTTTTCTTAATCCGAATAATCCGAAAATTTTCTTAGTCCTTGTTGTCTGACTGAAAATTAAAAACTCATATTATGACCCATTTTTCCGTTTTTCATCAAAATTCGAATTTTCTAGTCTCTAAAGATCATGACAAGCAAATTAGCCAAGTATGTTACATCCATTGAAAGATATTTATTTTTATAAAATTTTGGTGGCTGCAGCTTTCTCAGTTTTAGTTTCCTAAAAAATCAGGGTGGCCCAATTTTTTACAATAGTTGTAAATTCTCATTATGACATAAATTTCAGCTGTAATCATAGCTACTAACTGCACTTTTGCCTTAGGCCTAAAGCATGACTTCACTGGCTGGATGATTTAGCAAGTGATTAATTTTGAGCTGAATTTATAGGAAAAGTTGTTAGAGTCAGTTTTTGCAAACATCTGATCTGGTAAATTCATCTAGTTTTTAATATTGTCAAATAACTGCACCAAACTTGCGAAGCTGAGGACCAACCTGCATGCAGTTTGCCTGAGGACTTCACCAAACTTCATCTATTGTAGGTGGAGCCAAAAGCAGGTTGGCCCTCTGGTGTGAAATGAGGTATTCCGGTAAAACTGACTGCCAACGCAAAATTTAGAGATCGATCGGGAGGACTTTCCAAGGAGTGAATGGAGGAATTTGGCATAGAATAACACTTGGCTCGGTAAATAGCAGTCTAATTACTATGTACCGAGCCCGGCTCGGCGAATAGACAAGTTGCTATTGACCGAGCGGCTCGGTCTATAGCAAAACCATTGCTAACGGCCGAGCCGGCCCGTTCCATAGGAGATTTCTTGCTATTGGCCGAGCCCGGCTCGGCGAATATCCTCGGCCTTTAGTTTATTTTATGCAACTTTTTTGTGTCTCTCAAGCTTAACTTTACATCACACCCTTGTGTGAGTTTACTGTGTTTACTGCTCTCTATCTATCTATCTATCTATCTATCTATCTATCTATCTATCTATCTATCTATCTATCTATCTATCCAGAGTCCAGATATTTATCTGAACTGCTCACACTTAAAAACGCACACCTTTTAAAACAGCTCAAAAACTGACTTCAAATTGAGGTATGGCCATGAAATTTTGTAAGAATCACTGCATGAAAAACATTGAGATCAAGCCACATTTGTTTAGACTGCTTTAAAAACCAAAATAACCAATAAAATCAATCGTAATTAGCAGGCTTGAAAGGTCACAAAGAATTCTATTGAGTAGTTTTATGTTCTGTCTCTTTTAAGAGGTGTGCGTTTTATTTCTTTTAATTATAGGCCTAATTACGTACAGAAATAGACATTTTTGACGCTGTTACATTGGCTGAACATGCAGGTGGTTGAAGAGAAGTAGGCCTAAAACTTAAACATTAGCTGGAAGAGAAGAGAAAATAAATTTAAATTTTACAACATTGATGAGGATCACATACCAGTGGCTCTTAAGGTTAACGTTGACAGTCTGTTATCAGTGCCGTCAACCAAATTGCATCCAATAAAATTTGCTGTTAATAAAAATAATAAAGTATACCTAACAATGGCACAAATTTCAACTTAACTTAAGCTATATTATTGTAATAAATGCCTTTTAGGACTGTTGTGACATCAAAGAAAAAAGAACAGACCCTATAGCTCCAGAGAGCTATCTGTAGAAAGATAGAAAAATAGAGATAGAGAGAATATAGAACTACAGAATTACAATATTCCTGAACTTTGTATGCTAGATGATTGTGCATAATAAAATGTTATTACTGAAGAACAAGATAGTTCTGCAATGATTATTTAATTAATTCTGTTATTTTTGTGTAGAATTGTTGGTATTATTAAAAGATATATTTAAGGTGCATGTCAAAATAAATTTTGGTGTAACTTGGTGAAAAATTGTCATATTTTCATGGAATAAACTTTGTAAAGTCTATTTTTTTAATTCACATCGATAGGTAATCATCTTAGCTATCTAAAAAGTGGTCTGCCATTTCTGTACGTAAAATAGCTGTCTAACTATAACCATTTTCAATCAGCAAAGGCTGTCCCGGGATGCTGTCACGGCAATTAGTCCGTCCCGGGCGTCCCGCGTCGTCCCGGGCGCTTGTCCCGGGTTTTAGGTTTTCCCCGAAACAAGATCATGAGATCACGGGGTTTTTTCCAGTACACTTAAATTTCTTCCTGCACCTGCATAAAACTGCAGAATTCTGCAATTTCCTGCAGAATTCTGCAATTCTGCAGAAAATTCTGCAGTTCTGCAGTTTCCTGCAGAATTCTGCAGAAAACTGCAGAATTCTGCAGTTCTGCAAAAAAATTCTGCAGTTCTGTAGGAAACTGCAGAATTCTGCAGGAAGCTGCAGAATTCTACAGGAAGCTGCAGAATTCTGCAGGAAGCTGCAGAATTCTGCAGTTCATTAATAAATTCTGCAGTTCTGTAGTAAGTTCTGCAGAATTCTGCAGTTCTGCCTATACAAGAATGAGGACTGTGAGGAAAACAAGTGGGATCGCAAAAATTTCATTTTACAAACTGCTGTAAACTTCCATGGACGTTTTGCCTCTCTGCTCGGCCAATTCTCAACCAAAATTCATTCAGAAAAAAGTTTCAGGTACCCCAGAACCAGGTCTATTGATTACTGTAGTCAGTCTTTGTCCGTCGTTGTTTCTTTTCGCCGTAAGGCCACTTTTTCGGCGATCGGTCAGATCGCAAAAATGTCATTTTACAAACTGCTGACAGTGATCTATCAAAATAAACTTCCATGGACGTTTCGCCTCTCTGCTCGGTCAATTCTCAACCAAATTTCATTCTGAAAAAAGTTTCAGGTACTCTGCAACCAGGGCTATTTAATACAGTATTCAGTCTTTGTCCGTCGTCATTTCTTTTTGCCATACGGCTCTTTTTCGGCGATCAGTGTGCTCGCAAAAATGGCAATCCACAAACTGCTGACAGTGCTCTGTCAAAATTAAACTTCCATGGACGTTTTGCCTCTCTGCTCAGTCAATTCTCAACCAAATTTCATTCCGAAAAAAGTTTCAGGTACTCTGCAACCAGGGCTATTTAATTCAGTAGTCAGTCTTTGTCCGTCGTTGTTTCTTTTTGCCATACGGCTCTTTTTTCGGCGATCAGTGTGCTCGCAAAAACGGCAATCCACAAACTGCTGACAGTGCTCTGTCAAAATTAAACTTCCATGGACGTTTTGCCTCTCTGCTCGGTCAATTCTCAACCAAATTTCATTCAGAAAAAAGTTTCAGGTACTCTGCAACCAGGGCTATTTAATACAGTAGTCAGTATTCGTCCATTGTTGTTTCTTTTTGCAATTTTTTCGGCGATCAGTGTGCTCGCAAAAATGTCATTCCACATACTGCTGCCTGGTAGAACTGCAGAATGTGCAACAGAACTGCAGAATTCTGCAGCTTCCTGCAGAATTCTGCAGCTTCCTGCAGAATTCTGCAGTTTTTTGCAGATTTTTTGAAACTGCAGAATTCTGCAGTTTTTTGCAGAATTCTGCAGTTTTTTGCAGAATTCTGCAGTTGTTTGCAGAATTCTGCAGTTTTTTGCAGATTTTTTTGAAACTGCAGAATTCTGCAGTTTCCTGCAGAATTCTGCAGTTTCCTGCAGAATTCTGCAGTTTTTTGCAGAATTCTGCAGTTTTCTGCAGAATTCTGCAGTTTTTTACAGAACTGCATAAAACCTCCCAGGCTGCATATCTCCTACAGAATTACAGATTTTGCAGCAGAAACTTTTTAGAAACGCTGCAGTGACAGAGGACTACCAAAACCCCGACCCCCCAAATCACAACCCCCCAAACCAACCCCCCAAATCAATGTTTCCTTGGTAGCGGCAAGCTCAATGTCAAAGAGGTCTGAACTGTACAGATGCATTACACTGGTGGCAGGGAACAGCAGAACTGCAGAATTCTGAAGCTTCCTGCAGTTTTTTTTGAAACTGCAGAATTCTGAGGCTTCCTGCAGATTTTTTTTGAAACTGCAGAATTCTGCAGTTTTTTGCAGAATTCTGCAGTTTTTTGCAGAACTGCAGAATTCTGCAGTTTTCTGCAGAATTCTGCAGTTTTTTGCAGATTTTTTTGAAACTGCAGAATTCTGCAGTTTCCTGCAGAATTTTGCAGTTTTCTGCAGAATTCTGCAGTTTTTTACAGAACTGCATAAAACCTCCCAGGCTGCATATCTCCTACAGAATTACAGATTTTGCTGCAGAAACTTTTTAGAAACGCTGCAGTGACAGAGGACTACCAAAACCCCGACCCCCCAAATCACAACCCCCCAAACCAACCCCCCAAATCAATGTTTCCTTGGTAGCGGCAAGCTCAATGTCAAAGAGGTCTGAACTGTACAGATGCATTACACTGGTGGCTGGGAACAGCAGAACTGCAGAATTCTGAAGCTTCCTGCAGATTTTTTTGAAACTGCAGAATTCTGAGGCTTCCTGCAGATTTTTTTTGAAACTGCAGAATTCTGCAGTTTTTTGCAGAATTCTGCAGTTTTTTGCAGAACTGCAGAATTCTGCAGTTTTTTGCAGAACTGCAGAATTCTGCAGTTTTTTGCAGATTTTTTTGAAACTGCAGAATTCTGCAGTTTCCTGCAGAATTCTGCAGTTTTCTGCAGAATTCTGCAGTTTTTTACAGAACTGCATAAAACCTCCCAGGCTGCATATCTCCTACAGAATTACAGATTTTGCTGCAGAAACTTTTTAGAAACGCTGCAGTGACAGAGGACTACCAAAACCCCGACCCCCCAAATCACAACCCCCCAAACCAACCCCCCAAATCAATGTTTCCTTGGTAGCGGCAAGCTCAATGTCAAAGAGGTCTGAACTGTACAGATGCATTACACTGGTGGCAGGGAGCAGCAGAACTGCAGAATTCTGAAGCTTCCTGCAGATTTTTTTGAAACTGCAGAATTCTGAGGCTTCCTGCAGATTTTTTTTGAAACTGCAGAATTCTGCAGTTTTTTGCAGAATTCTGCAGTTTTTTGCAGAACTGCAGAATTCTGCAGTTTTCTGCAGAATTCTGCAGTTTTTTGCAGATTTTTTTGAAACTGCAGAATTCTGCAGTTTCCTGCAGAATTCTGCAGTTTTCTGCAGAATTCTGCAGTTTTTTACAGAACTGCATAAAACCTCCCAGGTTGCATATCTCCTACAGAATTACAGATTTTGCTGCAGAAACTTTTCAGAAACGCTGCAGTGACAGAGGACTACCAAAACCCCGACCCCCCAAATCACAACCCCCCAAACCAACCCCCCAAATCAATGTTTCCTTGGTAGCGTCAAGCTCAATGTCAAAGAGGTCTGAACTGTACAGATGCAATACACTGGAGGAAGTAACAGAGGTTCAGAAATCATGCGGGGAGCAGCAGAACTGCAGAATTCTGAAGCTTCCTGCAGTTTTTTGCAGAACTGCAGAATTCTGCA
Source organism: Platynereis dumerilii (assembly GCA_026936325.1). NCBI lineage: Eukaryota > Metazoa > Annelida > Polychaeta > Phyllodocida > Nereididae > Platynereis > Platynereis dumerilii. The sequence continues at coordinate 5,194,561 of JAPTHN010000009.1, forward strand.
GTTTTCTGCAGAATTCTGCAGTTTTTTGCAGATTTTTTTGAATCTGCAGAATTCTGCAGTTTTCTGCAGAATTCTGCAGTTTTTTGCAGAATTCTGCAGTTTTTTGCAGAATTGCAGAATTCTGCAGTTTTCTACAGAATTCTGCAGTTTTTTGCAGAACTGCAGAACTGCAGGAAGAAATTATATACTCCTCGTTTTTTCTGGAGATCACGGCAAAAAACCCTGAAATTATTCAATTTAAGAAGTGTGACTACCCTAATCAAGAAAAAAACTGCGTGATCTCCTGCATTTTGTTGCCCAAACCAGACCTCAAAGTTGAGGCATTTTGAGGTTTTGTCAGATTTGACAGTTGTCAAGATTCTTTATGTTTATTTTGACAGCTTGACATCAATGACTGACATCCTATACAAAATTTGTCAATAACATTGTATTTTGGTACAGAAAGGATTTTCATGTGTATAGTCAGTATGTTTATAATTTTACCATATTTCAACATTAAAAGGCCAGAATTTAATGAAATTGAAACTGGTTGAATCATGATTGGCAATCAACACTTGTCAACCTGAAGCATGTATGCATACACTTCACAAGTTTAGACTTCAGTTCAGTTTCCGGTTATTTGACAATAATCTGGGTGAATATACCAGACCAGATGTTTTTACATGAACTCAATAGGCCTAAAAGTGACTCCACCAAATCAGCAACTTTTGCATTGCTTTACCATGTTTACGAAATTACATCATAGCTATGTGTATAGCCTGTAGGGATAAATTCTAGACTCTAGTATAAATCTTCCCACACTGGCCACAGTTTTGAGCAATGATACACAGTGGAGTACCTATCCTGAAATGCATCCCACCCCCTGTGGCCCCCTTATTTTCAGCTTAAATCCATTGTCCCGCAGGTCATTAGTACTCATTACAATTAAGTCACATACCCCCCCCCCCCGTCCATTTACTTCCCCGACTTTTTTTTGCATAGGGATGTGCTAGTAGAATGTATTAGGATTCATTAAAAAATATTCAAATACTGAACACAAGCCTGCAGGCAGAGTAAATATGGAAACACAAACACAGAATATATATGTAATATAGAATCACAAACACAGAAGAAAGAAAAATGTAAAAAAAACATTTAATGTAAAAACAGGAAAAGAGAGTCCAGATTAGTGCTGAGTACCATGATACACTGTATCGAAATGAACCGGTTCTTTGCGTCTACAATCAGTATTTATTGCAGAAAATCGTTTAAAATCCGTGTGGAATGAGCAAAACTTTGCGCTGTTTTGCGACGTCATGTTGTAAAACGAGGGTGACGGCCCGAAAAAAGTTGCGAAAAATTGTTGAATTCCCAATAAATGCCGGTAAATCTATATCACGATAATATCGTGTATCGTAAATGACGTATCACGATACGTATCGTATCGATATTCAGCTCACGATACTCAGCACTAGTCCAGATAATATCTAGATTACAGTCGGCATCAGCTTCCTCATGAACTGTGAACTAAATGGTGCTGACGCCAGTCTATTGTCGTGACGTCATAACATTTTTGTGGTTACGTCACGAGTGAAAATGTCCGGAGATCAGCCTGTTGCGGAAATTGTCAGATAGAAGTGGTCTTATCTTGGCAAAAACGGCGCAGAAACGCTGCGAAAATGTACCAGGAACTTATAAACAGCCAGCACAAGAATTTGAGTGAAGGAATTTTGTTCATAGGGCTTCTGATTGCCGAGATGTCAGCAAAAACGAGTGTTCGCGAGTGATGTGACATTGCCTGTATTTCAATTATAAACATCAATAAGTGCAAAGTAAATTGTAGTGACACAGATACCGGAGATTGTGCAGGTTTATAAATTAATTACTTTTATGTATTGACCTCTGAATGACGGAATCCCACTTTGTGTATTGGGCTGATGTACATTCATTGTTCTCTTTATAATAATTTAGATAGAAATATAATAAATTTATAATTAATACCAAAATGCCAAAATAGATATATTTCTGTACAAGCTGAAAATGACCTACTTACATTTTCAAATTCTTTTATAACCAATGATGTGACTCTCATGTTATAAAGGAATTTCAAATATATACTACAAATGGACTACATTTTGATATTGGCCCTGTCAAAACATATCAGTGCAACTTGTAGATAATAACCATAATAATGATTCATTTATTGACCTAAATGATAACTGTTACATTCATAAAAGAAAAATTACTTGTAATTGTTAAATATATGGTTATCAAGTTATATTTATAATATAAATTAAAATCAGATTTACTGTACGTTTGATTCTTTCAATTTTTCTGTCATTTTATGGAAATTAAAACAAATACATAATGTTATCAATTAAATGTTATCAATTAAATGTCTTTAGCATTTGCAGAGATTAAATGGGGTTTCAATACGAAGTTCAATTGCAGTGTCATAGTCTTAAAAAAGGATTTATTTTATTTTATTGATGTTTAAAGTGAAATCATCTTTGCTTCAACCAATTATTTGCATTTTATAATTGCCTTAATTACAATTTAAAAAAAGGAAATTTTTATTTGAATTCTACGATTGCCTTAATTAAAAGCCTTGAAAAGAAAGATAATTGCAATATCATAATAATCACAGCAAATGTTTCAATTTGGTCTAGTGTTACAGCCGATAGGTCTACATGCCCGATTTGCAAATCGGGCTGCCTTTTGCATGCCAGACACTAAAATAGGTCTTTGTCATAATATCTACTCCCCTCACCATGCTTTGCCAATATCCCTACAAAATATCCAAAAAGTGCAACCAAGCCACATTTTCTACTGAACTTTTCCATAAGTTCTAATGTGCTATGTAGAAACTTTGTCATAATATATTTGACAGCCATCTCTTCTACATCAAATAGTGACCAAATAGTGCCTCATGGTTAGAAACTATTTTGACACTATTTGTAGAAGAGATGGCTGTCAAGCACTGACAAATCTCCTACTAGACAAGGGGGAAGCACTCCCGAAGTGCGCAGGCACAGGAGAGACACCTGGTGTCAGGCGGTGAAATGACATCTATTTAGCCAAATTTACTTAAATTAGCCTGTCTCATGAAATTCCTGATCTTTTCTCAAAGGAAGTCAAGTCTTCATCAATCTGAACTGCCAGGGATGGGTTGAGTTCTAGTTCAGTGAAGCAGATATTGATAATTTCTGTCCAGATTCATTAAAAAATTATTTCCCAAATGACGTGAAAAATTTTTTTTAAGGGGTTGTTAATCTTAATATTGAACAGCAAGCAAAAAAAAGGCACAGAAAATACTTGCAAACAAAACAGTCATTGCAAACTAAGTGATGTCAGGCCATGACGTCACTTGATGACGTCACTTGATGACGTCACAGGTTGGCCAGTTCATGAATGCCAAAAAGTTGCAAAACCGAAATATTCTTGGTGCAGAAAATCATTTCCTAAAAATTGCATTTTAATGCAATTGTCATGAAACTGCTACACCATGTAGCCAAGTGATGTCTGCATCTACGCTGGAAAGGGCGTGAAGATACATTGAACAAATTTTATTCGCCAGTCCTCTAAATTTAGACATGTGAAAAATTTGTTTTTCCACGGTCAGAGTGCTGTATAATCAAAACGCTTTACCCGAAATTAATGCCGTGTTCAGCGAAGACGCAAGAAGTACCCAGAAAGGTGCTCTATGAATTTCAAGGCTTTAACTGCAAAATTGAGGGAGCGAGGTCTTTTTTACTGTCATGGAAATAGTTTTTTTCTGTCTTTTTTTCCCATGTCAAAAGATGCTAATATTTTTGGGATTCCCCCCGGAATCCGAGTAAAAATTGGGTTGATTGTCCCTCATAACAATAGAAAGACCTTCCCTGTCAGCATGCCTCGGCGGTCCAACGTCGGCCCAGCGTCAGTCCGATGTCAGTAGCATCGGGCAAGCTTCAGGCCGACGTTGGACCGCCAAGGCACGCTGATAGGGTAACCAGTTATTTGTTGATACAACACAAGCCAGATTCATCAAAAAATTATTTCCTAAGTATTCCCTCGCTTTCATGATTTGCCTATTGATAGTCTGTGAGTTCCACGGCCCTGAACATGGTAGGCCTATGTTTTGCAACAGAGAAATAAGCTTTTTTGAATCTGAAATTCGAGATGTTTTGTGTTTAAACAAATGAAGTTTTCGGCTGCTATAAAATTCTTAAACAAATTCTGAAAGCCAGGTGACAAAATTTAAGTATTGACTCAAGTATTCCCTTGCTTCCATGATTTTCGTATTGATAGTCTCTGAGTTCCATGGCTATAAATATGGCAGGTTTTGCAACCGAGAAATAAGCTGTTTCGGATCTGAAGTTAGCGATCTTTTGTGTTTATACAAACGACCTTAGACGTTTTTGGCCACAAAATGAATTGTAGAAAATTTCTGAAAACCGGATGATAAATTTCAGATATAGACTGAAATATTTCCCAACTTTCATAATTTTCCTATTCATAGTATTCGAGTCTCAGGTCTCTGAACATTGTATGTTTTGCAAAAAAGTTAGCAGCATGACGCACATGAAAATCGTGATTTTTATGTTTTAAAAAATGGCCTTATTGACTGTTAAAAAAATCGTGGATAAATTCTGAAACCAGGTGATGAAATTCAGGTGTTGACTGAAATATTTCCCAACTTTCATAATTTTCCTTTTCATAGTATTTAAGTTTCAGGTCTCTGAACATTGTATGTTTTGCAAAAGAGGTAGCAGTATGACGCACATGAAAATCGCGATCTGTTATGTTTTCAGAAACGGCCTTATTGACTGCTCAAAAAAATCGTAGATTAATTCTGAAAAGCAGGTGATAAACTTCAGATATTTACTGAAATATTTTCCAACTTTCATAATTTTCCTGTTCATAGTATTTGAGTGTCAGGTCTCTGAACATAGCATGTTTTGCAAAAAAGTTAGCAGCATGATGCACATGAAAATCGCGATCTTTTATGTTTAAAGAAATGGCCCTAATGAATGCTACAAAAATTGTAGATAAATTCTGAAAACCAGGTGATGAAATTCAGGTATTTACTGAAATATTTGCCGACTTTTGTAATTTTCTTATTCATGGTATTTGAGTTTCAGGTCTCTGAACATTGTACGTTTTGCAAAAAAGTTAGCAGCATGACGCAAATGAAAATTGCGATCTTTTATGTTTAAAGAAATGGCCTTATTGACTGCTAAGAAAATCGTAGATAAATTCTGAAAATCAGGTGATAAAATTCAGGTATTTACTGAAATATCCTCAAAGTTTCATAATTTTCCTGCTAGTCATAAGCGAGTGTCAGGGCTGCAAACATCACACATTTTTCCTGAAAAAGAACAGTAAAGTCACAATAGGACCCAGAGAATAATTGGCAGCAGCCAAAGTACCATACGGCCAGCCAAAGCTTCAGATGGTAAGGCAAAGCATCTGATGGAATATCATCTGATGAAAAAGGGTCTGATGAAATATCCAAATAGCATCTTGGGGGATATTTGATCTTTTCAAATATCCTCATAGTGCTATTTGGAATATAAAAAGTCTTTTGAAAAGCTCTTTTTGCTATTAGACACAATGGCAGTAGAGACATTGTCACAAGCATCTAGTATAATTTATGTAAAGACTAAAAAGCATTTAATTGATCACATATTTCCTGTTAAGTCTATGAAAAGATATATAATTGGAAAATTTATGTTATTAGTTTAAAGAAAGGAACTTTTATTGCTTTTTTTCTTATTTTAAAGAAAAGTGGATCAAATCTTGTTTTTCATAAAATAATTAACATTAACAAAAATATTATCCATGTTTTTAATAGGCCTACATATATTTTAAATGATATTTGTATTTGTTTGTTTAAGCAGTGTTCTTACATGACCATATACTCAAGACAGTCAGTGTATATATTAACAATATATATACTGACTGCCCTGAGTATATTGTCATGTGATAAAATACAATTAGTAATAAAAATACCACTAAAAAACTAGTATGGCCGTTTTGGGTGGCCGTTCTGTGTGGCCTTTTTTGCAAAACCAGTGTGGCCGTTTTGGTCTGTGGCCCTTATAACTAAACCCAACGTCAACCTGTGCATCTGGTTTAATTGGGTGTGCAGGATTAAAAACTATTTAAAAATCAGGGCTGAAGCTGGTTGTGGCAGCAGTTGCTATATATGGCTGTCCTGAAAGCTCTCTGCTGATGGTCATAGGTCAACTCGCCAGACGAAAACTCACCAGTTGACAGCTCGCCATGCCACAAACTCGCCAGATGAAAACTTGCCAGGGTACAAACTCGCCAGTTTATATTTATATTGGTCTTATTAAATAATAAGCTTAAATATATTGGTAAATACTTAGGTAGTGTGAATGGCACATTATATGATCAGCCTGCAGTGAAAATATCAGGCCAATCAGTAACAAAAATAGGGGATTATCATAACCAGATGAATAGAAAAGATTGCTATCATCATTGAACTATAAATAGTTTTATTTAGAGTTCAATGGCTATCATTACTGCCCAGCAATTATAGGCTACTTGCCTCATATGAAAATGTAAAATGCAACTGTTTAATGAAATGTGCAAATAACATCAGGCCTGCATATTAATATGTGGTATATTTGATCAATTTTATTCACAGTCGTGTTCTGTCTGACAGCACGTTGCCCAAGCACAGCTCAGAACTGATTATAAATTTTATACAGTGGCGTATTTAGGGGTAGAGCTGGATCGATTAATCGATATATATCACGATATATCGGTTCACAGACTTATCGTGATAATTGCTTCACCTATTATCACGATATCTGCATGTGACAAAAGTTATTGTTTTTCATGAAATTTGAACAATTTTCGGGCAAAAATGACCATTTTTGTAGCAAGAACTACACTTTTTGATAGCATTTGTGTCATAAACTTCGCATTTTGCATGATTGATGCTGCTCAATTATCGCACCAATCAATTCCTTGATACAAGCTATCTCCGGGTTTATCACAATGATGGATCTTGTCTTGACTTAGTTTACTCAAATATACCAAATATCAATATCACGGTCCTTGAAAGCACATGGTCCGATCACAAACCAGTATCTGTACTACTACACACATGATGTGCATAGCCTGTAAATCACAGTGTCATTAAAATCTCTCTTGCTCAACATGGCCCTTCATTGTTCTGCGTTGCAGGAAAATTTATCACTTTTGTTTGTTCCTTTGTTCCTTTCTTCATTTGTCTGTTAAATCATTCCACTTTGTTAATTTATTCCACATTATTAATTTATTCCACATTGTTAATTTATTCCACATTGTTAATTTATTCCACGTTGTTAATTTATTCCACATTGTCAATTTATTCCATATTGTCAATTTATTCCACATTGTTATTTTATTCCACATTGTTATTTTATTCCACATTGTTAATTTATTCCACATTGTTAATTTATTCCACACTTTGTTAATATATTTCACACTTTCTTCATTTATTTGACACGGGAAACCCTGACATAAGACAATGGGACATTGCCAGTGCTGCTGCAACAGTCCTCTATTAAACATAACTATTGTGACGCATCACATACTATATTTACAAAAGTCCTATTCTAATTTCAGACAGCAGAATTTTAAACTGCTTCGAGCCACTCTGTTGTACTCTCCACTGTTTCCACACACTACAAACAACAACAGTCACAATATCCCACGATTACTACAACCAAACGTCAACAACGTCAATCAACACAGTAAGTTTCAATGGGACACAGTAACACTTTCAAATTACATCTTGCAATCAACCTTAAAAGTTAAGAAATCAGTGTCAATTTTCATCACAGTAAACCATGTTAGCACAACTTCTGATGTCTATGAAACTATACCTGCAATTATACTCTAAAGATGTACTTGACTATATTTGTCTACACCTATGCTCAACTGAAAACAGCTCTTCAAGGGTCATTTTCCCTTGCTAAGGGTCCTAAAATGAGGTCTGAAATTCCCTACACCTGGTCCATCATTTCTAGAATCCAAAATTTGGCTATAAAATCTCTTTCCCAAGCCCCTATTTGCCCACTATATGGCAATAAAAAAGTGTCAATTTGTAGACATTCTTGAAATAATTACTTTTAAATGAACTTATGGAAAATTCATGTCTCTTCAAATGAGAATCCTCTATTTTGGTTCACAGCACTCCGTTACTGGGTCTGGGTGCGAGATGCTCAGCTATATAGATAGATAAATGAATATGCTGCCCCATAGGCAGCTGCACAGATGGACAGATGAAAAGACAGATAGATAGATACAGTGGGGTGCGAAAGTTTGGGCACCCTTTGAGATGGGTCACATTTTGTTCAAATTTCAAACAAACCATTTGCAGAATCTTTCCAACGTGAATTGTGTGAGTGAAGGATACCCATGCACTCAATTTTACCCTGAACAGTCTGGGAAATTACCACCACGTGATGACAATTGCAATTCCAGCTAAGTCCTGGCCCTGACAGGATGATTGAGTGTGTGGGGTTGATCAGTTGGGTATCAAAAGGAAGTTTGATCACCGTGCACCCATCCTCATCACACAGCAGCATGACAGTAGCTGAACATATTCTATCCCATGTCGCGAGGTATCGCAAAGTCATCAGCAGCTGATGACAGTTTCCTAATTTCTCTGGAGCCTTCGGGTTCTTTTCCTCATTATGTAATGGATAAGCCTGCCAAAATTTATGGAGTTAGTTGATACTGTGATACAACTTCATGCCAAGTTTGGAAGTGATAGTAGCAACAGTTATTTTTAAATAGCCTTTCAAAGATGATTTTGAGCACTGCTTAAATCATGGCTGGGCCATGACACTTTGAGAAGGTCATGGGAGAGAGATGACAGTGCTGGGGTAAGTGTCATGTGGGGCTGAAGACATTGGTTGTCATGAGCAGATGGTAATTTCCTTGACTGCTGAAAGAACAATGGAAATGTGAAAATGTAAAATATTACAGGTCGTAATTTTTGGCCTGCCTATTATTGCCCCTGGAGAGTCAAACTTGTTTATCACATTCTGGTGTATTGGAGCGATTCCATTTCAATGCATTTTTTTACTCGCTTGCCTCAAAAACCACAATGACTGGTCCAGAATATTCCCAAATAGTTAGATGGGTCCTTTGGCATGACTCAGGCAGTCAGATTCAGCTATATAATTGTGATACCTTGTATAGCTTGGCTTTTCACATCTGCATGCTGACGGTGGAACGATGCATCTGTCAACCACATTCAGTGTCGCAACTGTGGGGGTCTCTGAGGATGACATATTAGATTTAATTGCAACAAAATGGCAAAATTGACTAAATAGAAACAAATTAACCCCAAATTGAATTTTTTTTTCAGCAAAAATAGTCCCTGGCTGGAATTACAAAGTTGAACTGCACATTAATATTTTTAATTTTACTAGATGTTAACCTAAATAAATAATGTAAATCTTTAATATTTTTGGTTATTTTAGATAAAATGTTAATTTTAGGTAAATGAGAGGCTAACCAGGACTCCTGCACCAGAAATGTTCAAAACTTTCAGTATAACTGGACATGTGCAATTGATGCCATAGGTATCAAAAAGATGCAACGGTTGGAGTCACTCTGTTACGGAGAACAATAAAAAATGCACAAGAAATGAAGTCCTGGGATGCTTACATTAGTATCCAAAGCATTTCAGAGCTTTTATTTTGCTTTTATGTAGAGTTATAGAAAAATCAGGATCAGAAACTGTAGGATGCCCAAACTTTTGCACATGTAAAATCTGGCAAAAAGACCTGTAATTTTTTACATTTTCATATTTCCATTGTTCTTTCAGGGTAAATTTGAGTGCATGGGTATCCTTCACTCACAAAATTCACGTTGGAAAGATTCTGCAAATGGTTTGTTTGAAATTTGAAAAAATGTGACCCCTCTCAAAGGGTGCCCAAACTTTCGCACCCCACTGTAGATAGATAGATCTTAAATTGAACAGAGTTTAGTCCACTTCAAGTTGCCCCTAAAATAATTCAGTGTTCAAATCATATAATAAATCTTGATGGTGTTTAAAAAGATTTTAAATAATCTAGAGGTACCCTAAATAACAGTTATGCTATCCCATTTCTTTATTCACAGGCGAAAGACGTCCCTCTGCTGTTTTGGCCAACCATATTGCCCCAGATAAATTCCAAGGACCATGTGCTGCACAGTGTCATCCTCCTGCATATACTACCTCAGCTCCTGCATTCCTGGTGAGTTTCACAGAAAGGAAAAAGTTCATAATCATAACCATATGTCACAAATCCAGTACTACAACTGAAGTAAAAAAACATGAACTTTTTAAAACACTCCATCAATACATAATATGTGCATGTGTGTACGCAAAATATTTCCCTAAGTTTCCAATCGTGAAAGTACTCCTTCACCAGTCCGCAATTGCCTATTGAAATCTTTCTTGTCTTTCCACAGGAAAATGGTATACAAATCTGTCAGGAGATTGATATGTCAAGCAGTACCAGAAATGCTTTTATCAAGAATCGACACCCTGCATGCTTGGACTGCACTTATAGGCTCGGAACAGAGCCCAGACATGGGTTACTTCTCAAGGTAAGCAACAGTTCAAAACACTCACTTTTCCTCTAATAACTATGACAATAAATACAGAACATATCTTGCCGTTGTACAAGGGAACATAATGTAAGTAACAAGAACGCGGTCCATACGGCTTATGTTTAAAGTATTCATATGCCAGTTTTGTTCTTTCTATTCAGCTGCCTGTGCTATTGATCCATCACATCAGATAACCATGAAAGACGTCCCCAGAACAGATAAACAGTAGACTGCAAAGAACATGTACAACCAGACAGTCATCTTGTTGTCTTCAAAACTGCCGTAAGGGACACAAGTAATAATGCGGTATATCCCTTCATGGATAAGGATGTCACAATCATAAAGCTCTTCTACAGGGGATCCAGTAAGCTTTGAAAACTTATGCAATGCACGATTTCATTGATGCTATGGTAAAGCTCATTATTTCAATAATCCATCATATCCACATGTTTTTTGTAGCTCATGTTTCCCACATGCTTTTCGAACCTCAAGTTTTGTCTTTCTCACCCTTGTAATACTGCCGCTCATGTTTCCGCATTCTGTAATTTCAGGCTTCTTGTTCAACGTTACTACATAATAATCTGTCGTCACTGCCAACGAAGTAAGCGCTCCATTCTTCATTTCAAAACCCCACCACAATTATAAAAATCCTCACGGAATCTCAAGAATCCGCACAAGTTCATCAAGCGACTGACAATTCCCTCAAGCCCCGGTAGAGTACAGACACTGATTTCATCCTTAAACACAAATCACGTTATTCTTCATCTGAGCAGTTGCTCACATACCGCTGACAATTAACACCCTAACCACACCAGTACAATACAAAAACCCTGAAACAATTCTGTCATGTCATTCAAGACAGCGTTTTCCAATAAATTCTTATAAACGATATGACCTCTCTTTGAGTCACTTTATTCATAATGCACCTTCAATTGTGCAACTATACTAACACTCCAAAGTCACCAATCAATCTCTCTCTTCTTCAAAATATCAGTTGCTCAGTGGTTAGAGCAATGGCACCAAAAATTGCGTTAGGTCGGTTTTGAATCCGCGGATTCTTTTTTTCAATTTCGCCAATATTTTCAAAGGAGGAAATTGGGCGATTTCAAGATTTTAAAAAATCGTACACATTCTTTTTGTGGTTATTTGGATATTATTTTGTTCATGGAACAACCACAATAACAGCACTTCACTTGCCGTAATTCAGAACCACCTTTCTCTGCTATTTCCAAAAAAGTAGACTTAACTATTTCACCAGCATTGCTACATATTTTGCCGTAATCACTGCCACATATTTTGCCGTCATCACTGCCACTTGAGCCAGGCTTTGAATCCGCAGATTCTTGTTTTTCTTTCAAAAGTCTGGTGTTTGTTGCTCCCCATTTATAAATCAGAGAGTCTCGATCTCACCCTCATTAATTTTTTTGATGTGTCTGCTTTTGGCCAAATCCTAAGGGCCAGTAATTGAATTTGTATGTAACCCTAGACATTCAAATCAACTGTCAGATTCAAAAAAGACTTGCAAAACGCAACCCTATTTTAGAACATTCCACCTGCATTATGTAACCAGCAGGTTCTTGTTAGCTTGTCTGTTTACTTTGTACAAACAAAGAGCTATTGCCGTCACTCGATCGTCGTCATTGTGACTTCAAATTGTACTAATGCATAAGAATGTGTAACTTAATGTTTCTTGAAAATAACTACAAATTAAGATGTCTCATATCATGCTCGTTCTCACAGAAGTATTTTTAAGAAATTATCCAGTATCCTGGCATTGCATTTGATGCATTTGTAATTTTTAGGGTACTTTTCTTTAATGCGATTAACATGGATTTGGCAAATGGTGTCTGTCAAATTAACCTTGCGTGGCAAAAATAAGCCAGCTGTCTCTGTTTTGACATCGGGATTCAATATTATATCTTATATATATATATATGACACTGCAGATTGATTGAAACCAATTGTGTTTTTTGGGCCTAAATATCAATTGTTATATTGTACTAAATGTAGATCTGTGTAGAGCATTGTAGGCCTTTGTAAATATGAATAAATATCCGTGAAAGAAATTGTTTATATTTTATTTAAAGATAATTATTTGCTAGAAGCATAAACTATTTTCAGCGGACCTGGGATAGTGACATGCCTTTTGTAAATGTGTGACATGTTGGGACTCCTGACAGGAGGGTTGACTCCTGGCTTCACAAGTGGCTGGGCCCAGGGCTAAGTTCAGCTCCTGCTGGATTACCTCGCCCTATGTTAGATAGCAGTTTCAATCATCCTTTGTCTCATTGCCAGTTTCTACTCCAGACCTAATTAGACTACCAAGTGCTTAATTATAGGACGCAAAATCCCACTCATCCATCCCAGAACACTACCATTGAGCCTACACTTGACTCGAGTTAAACCTTCGCCGCTATCCCAGACCCCCCCCCCCCTACAACCCAGAACATGCAGTAGGTGCGTTCTGAAATACTACACTTGCTGAAATGCAGATGCATCCTGAAATGCTACATGTGCAGAAGCAGTCTGAAATGCTGCACATGTGGATGCAGTCTGAAATTCTGCACATGCACATACAGGTACATTCTGAAATCAAGCACATACACATGCATCATGAAATGCTGCACATGCAGATGCAGTCTGATATCTGCACATGCACATGCAGTCTGAAATTCTGCACATGCAGGTGCTTTGTCGGGGCTTTAAATCCCGTAATTATGCACTAGGTAGGCTAAAGGATGATTAAAACTGCTGTCCAACATAGGCCCAGGTAATCCGACAAGAGCTGGATTCGAATCCTGGACCCAACAATCGGCAGCAACTCAAAGTGCTATCACTAAGCTAGACCCCCTGCACATGCAGGAGTAGATCTAATGCAGGAGGTGCACTCTGAATGCTGCACATGCAGGTGCGACCTGAAATTCTGCAGGTGCAGCCTGAAATGCTACACATCAAATGTTGCACGTACAGCTACATTCTGAAATTAAAACTGCTGTCCAACATAGGCCCAGGTAATCCAAACAATAGCTGGATCGAATCCTGGACCCAATGATCGGCAGCAGCTCAGCTTGCTATCACTGAGCTAACCCTCCACCCCCTGCACATGCAGGAATAGATCTATTGCAGGAGGTGCACTCTGAAAGCTGCACATGCAGGTGCACTCATAAGTGCTGCACATACAGGTGCAGTCTGAAATGCTGCACATGCAAGTACATCCTGAAATTCTGCATGTGCAAAATTTTTGCATGTGCAGGTGCATTCTAAAGAAATCATATATTCCTCGCACATGCAGGTGCTTTCTGAAATGCTGCACATGCTGGGGTGCAGATCGACTGAAATGCTGCACCTGCATGTGCAGGTGAAATTCTGCACATGTAAAATTCTGCACGTGCACATGAAATTCTGCGCGTGCGAAATTCTGCACGTGCAGGCTAAATTCTGCACATGCGTAATTCTGCATGTGCAGGCTAAATTCTGCACGTGCAAAATTCTGCACGTGCAGGCGAAATTCTGCATGTGCAGATGAAATTCTGCACATGCAGGTGCATCCTGAAATCCTGCACGTGCGAAAGTCTGCACGTGCAGATGAAATTCTGCATGTGCGAAATTCTGCACGTGCAGGCTAAATTCTGCACGTGCAGGTGAAATTCTGCATGTGCAGGTGCATTCTGTAGAAACATATTCTTCGGGGTTTTAAATCCCATAATTATGCACTAAGTAGGCTAAAGGATGATTAAAACTGCTATCCAACATAGGCCCAGGTAATCCGGCAATAGCTGGATTCTAATCCTGGACCCGATGATCGACAGCAGCTCAGCTTGCTATCACTGAGCTAACCCTCCACGTCCCTGCACATGCAGGAAAAGATCTAGTGCAGGAGGTGCACTCTGAATCCTGCACATGCAGGTGCATCCTGAAATCCTGCACGTGCGAAAGTCTGCACGTGCAGATGAAATTCTGCATGTGCGAAATTCTGCACATGCAGGCCAAATTCTGCATGTGCAAAATTCTGCACGTGCAGGGCTAATTCTGCACGTGCAGGGCAAATTCTGCACGTGCAGGTGCATTCTAAAGAAATCATATATTCCTCCAATAATGAAGCTTGGCCTATATGCTTCTAAAGGTAGAAACGTTTTTAATGAACAGGTAGAAAATTGAGGTAAATAAACTCCATTATTAGAATTTTGTAATGTTGTTCGATACAGTCATTGGAATTTGTTAACAATACAGTCAATTATTCAGACACTTACCATTAGAGGGAGCCAGGTGTTGGCAATATTTCCCTGATAGTCCACTAGGGCAGCGACACTGCGAGCATTTCAGGGGGTCCTGATATCCACCATGGCGGCAGTTTTGACTAAGTCGCTGACGACATCTTTCTGTAAAGAGCAATAATATTAAATTCAATGTCTATTAATGATAAGACATTAAATTTCTGAAAAGCGAACTGGTGGACAAGACATCCAGTATGGATCGATTGAGTTTGATTAGATAATTGACACTGTACTCCTGTTAGGAATCTCACAAATGTATACCTAGTTATGTTTCAATTAATTCCAACTCAATTACTTTATGTTTCAATTTGTTTCTTATTTGCAAAATATTCCAGTAAAACATTGTACTAAGAGTAATTAAAACAACAAAAAGTGCACGTGTACTTGACTCTAACCAAACAATAATAACTTTAAAGTTAATTGCTCACTAAAATTTGGCAATTTGCTTATGTTTTTCATGTTAAACATACTGTTTTAACTAATTTTGGTGCTTTGCCTCATAAATGTGGAGTGTCATATTTCAAGTTGCTTGTTTTGAGAGTACATTGTGACTTACTGACCCTAATTATGAGAGGAAAAAGTGAACCTGATTTGACCTTAAGGTTATAGTATGTGAGGTAAAAAATAAATATTTTGCAATTTTGACATTTCAACAAGGTAAGAAAGATAATGAGAAGTACTCAATTTTGGCAAGGTCACTGGTCCTAAATTGTCAACAGATATTTATAACTTTAAGGAAATTTGAGTAATTTGATAACTATTTCTTTGTCTACTGATGGATGCGCATTGCACATGTGCCAGTCATGTGGTCTATGTAACATTGTCAAAGATCCATCATGCATGTTGAAAATTAATTTTTAATTTAATATGAACAAATGTCCAGAGTAGTTTCTGGCAGAATAAAATGACTAAATATGTACAGCTAGAGCTGCAGTGATATTGATTTTCTTAATAAAAGTAGTATATCATGATAATGTTGGATGGTGTTTCTGACTTCACAAGAACTTGTGAAGATTAATTTCTTTGGAATACATTATTGAAATGTGTGCACTCTAAAAAAATTCAGACAAAATCGGTTTTTTAGATTCAAAATGGTTTTTTGAAAAACCAAATTTCAATGCAAAAAACCAACATGGATTTTTTTAAAAATCCATGTTGGTTTTGCATTGAAATTTGGTTTTTCAAAAAACCAATTTTGTCCCCACATTTTTTAGAGTGCGGGGTATCTTCTCTCCACAGTGTTCTTATTACATTCAATGAAAATATGATTGATTCATTAATTGATTGATTGATTTCAAACATAAAACTTTAACTGGAAACCATAGAAGGATTGCAGTTTATAGAACTGGCATCTTAATTGAGACTTCTTTCCAACTTCCCATATTGTACATTTTAATAAAAAATATTTTCTTACTTCTGCAATAAGCTCTGTTGATAGCTTTGGAATCCAAGAATGAGAGACTGACTCTTTGTCCCATGTTGAATTGGAAAAGTTCATCTTTTGCCTGGATGGTTCTGTGGCCAAACATGGTGCCTGTCTGAAAAAGTATTATTATGATATAATCAAAAACATAATTTGATATTCATACCGTCAACGGGGATATACACTCTTAATGCCAAAGGTTCTTGATGGTATTTATGAAGAACCCTCAGCCAAACATTTTTAAAAGCTGAATTGAAAAGGCTCAATACTAATGAGAAGGCCCTATGATAGAACTCTCTGCTCCCAACTTGAGAGAAAGGGGTTCCATTGTAGGAGTTCAGTGCAGCTGGATTATCTAAGTGTTGTCTTTGTTTGCTGTTAGAACATTTTTAAAAGTAATTGTGGATAGCCGTGGATATATGTGAAAGGATTTAACTTATTTTAGCTGTTTTTTTTTGCTAAATAAAGATATGAATGGTTAAGGTTAAATCTAAAAATAATAAATCGATAAATCACTTACCAGAGGGCCATAGTGCATAACACTGTTGTAATCATAAGGAATATCATAATATTCCAAATATCCATCAGGTGCTGAGACAAAGTTTGCCTTAGCCCACCAACCAATGTTCTGAAACAAAAAACAGTTTTCATTTCTACAAAATACATTTAGAGTCAAGGATGGTAAATCCGTCCACTTTTGGCTGAAACTATATTTCCAGGAAAATGGCAAAACTTACAAAAATGAAAATCAGTCCATTGGAAAGGGTATATTCCGTTTTATCATCAACACTCAAAAAAGTTAATTTTTCAAATAATTTTGGTTGAAACCATGGCAACAAAGATTAAATGTCAGGGCATCTAAATCCGTCCACCTTGCTGGTAAATCCGTCCAGCAAGGATGGTAAATCCGTCCACTGGGCATAGTACAGCTCTCAACTATCATATCTCTTTATTTTTTCAAGTTTTGCAATTTATTAAGTATTACAAGGGTTTTTGTGTCGATTTTAGAATTATTATTCACTGATTACACTTATTATAGAAGAATTAGATAATTTAGAGGTTAAGTTAACTTGGAATAATTTCAATTGACCGCCCAAATTACAATTAAATAAACTTTTAATCCAACGAAAGTGTAATAACTGTTGCTATCTAATTGCTGAATCAGAAGAATGCCATTTATAATTATTTAAAGTCATAAAAGTGCTTTAAAAGTTCATTTTATGTAGGTGGACGGATTTACAAACCTCCTATCAAGCCACTTTCAAAATATTGATGGTAATTCCGTCCACCTTTATTTCCATTGTATTTCATTTCAGGGTGTCACAATTTTACAAATTCTGCAAGAAATATTTAATTTTGCATCTTATTCAAAGATTGTTACCTCATAAATGTTTGTTTGTTGACAGGAATAGGCCAATAATATTATCTTATCCCACTCATGTAATTATCAAAAATGGCTGTGATGACGTCACAGAATTTGATTGTTTTTTGTCTTTTGTTGTTAAATGGACCTGAAATATGATTGAAAAAGCTCTGAACACTAGAAACACGGCAAAATTAGTTGAAAATACTTTCCCTTGCTTTTAAAACTCACACAATTGTAATAGCTATATTTATATACATACAGGAAGGGGTGGACGGATTTACCATCCTGGACGGATTTACAATCATTGACTCTAATGACGAGGATGATTTTGACAAATGTTTCAATTACATGCATTAAAAATAGAGTTCATACGAAAGCCCTGATTTATTTTTGGATTAATTTTGTCTTCCATATCATTCATGAATGCTGCAGGTCTTTGAGAAAACCAAACTTCTATACAAAAATCCACCATATGTCGTTTCAAAAACATTTTGTCATTTCAATAAACCAATTCCAGTTTTTCTTTCTTCTAATAAATCATAATCAATTAGTATTTATTACCTTGCTTAAGATATCAATGTAGTCCTTTCTGTCTCCTCTTTGGTGTTCATGCCACAGGCCAAGGGCATGGCCAATCTCATGCACAGGAGTGCCAAACTGAAAACACACAGAAGACATATTAAGAAAATGGATAATGACGATGACAAAAGTAAAAGGAAAGTGAAAGATGCAGATGAGTAAGAAGAAGAAGAAGAAGAAGAAGAAGAAGAAGAAGAAGAAGAAGAAGAAGAAGAAGAAGAAGAAGAAGTAAAAGAAGAAGGAGACGAAATAGATATAGAAGAAATTTAAGAAGTTGGAGAAGAGGCAGTTGAAATAGAAGAAGAAGAAGAAATATAAGAAGATTAAATAATAAATGAAACATAAAAATAAAAGGAAAACAGAAAAGAGGCTGGAAAGACAAAGAAGGAAACGATCAGAAGAACCAGAAGTTGAAACAAAATAGACATACAGGATTCAAGGAGAGAGAGAACAATTTTAGGTCTAACTTAGGTAAGACTTAAGAGGTGGTGGAATAGAAAAGGCATTTTCAAGTATTTTAAATGGCTCACCTTTGTTAAACATGAACTGCCTAAATTGATCTGTTGCGGTTTATTATTGGTCATCACTCGTCCGATGAAAGAAGAACATCTCCTGCAAGAAGAATAAGATTCCAAATAACTTCATCTAATTATCCTTGTTGAACTGATTGACCAATCTTATTCCCCCATGCTTCTGTGTTCGCATCAATCTGACGACTAAAACCACAGTCAACACGACTTAATTTTAAGTGAACAAAATTGTGAAAAGGATCTTTTAAAAGGAACAGCAGATTTAAAATTAACTTCTTCTGCTCACCTTTATAGAATAATTGACACATTTATCACTTAACTTTTTATATGCATGTAAAACACAAAACCGTTCTTTATTTACACATTCCATAATATTATAAATTAAATTAAAGTATTGTGGTAAACTTTCTCACCCTGGGTCATTGTTAGTCACAACCAGATGGGTCATGTCTAAATGGGCTTCTCTGTTGACCTCGAAGAACATCAAGCAAGTATTGTCCATCCAGTGGTTGAAGGCACTTCTGATGATCTCTTTCTCTTCATAAGCTGTTGGTGAAAATATCACATTATTTAGTTCTAGATTGCTATGTGAATGGCATACAAAGTGTAGTGGCAGTGGGGGATGTTTCTCTCATTTTTTCACCAGCGGAGAAAGTCTCGAGGGCTGGACCAAACTTCGTAATCCCAAGGGCAAGGTCAACAACATTTGGAGATCACTCGCTTCGATCCCAAGGGCCAAAATTATGGAATAGCCTCCCAGTGGACTTTAAAAACTGTACCACCATTGACGCTCTAAAGTCCAAGTTAAAGCCTACAATGGTAACAGATGCAGGTGTGAACTATGTAAATGGGCTCACTTGCCTGGGGTACATTTCATTTCATTAACCAATTCCAATTATTAATCGGCTGTAAATATCAAATGTCTTGTTTTTATATCATTTTACCTTATTTTATTTATACTTGATTTTTATTACTCAAAACTGTTTTTACCATCCTAATTTACCTGATTTCTTAATTGATTTACTCTTTCATATATATTTTTGTTTGAGACATGTCATAAAATAGCTCCTTGGAGCTAATATTTTTTGTATAGTAAACATGACAATAAATAAACATTTGAATCTTCAATCTTGAATCTCATCCAGAATCTGTATTCCAGATCAAACTGACTGTCATATAATTCATTTAATAGTTTCCTGACTTTGGCCACACATTAAGTTCTATTTGACAGCTGGTTTTGGGTATCATCTGTCTAAGTTTTCTTACTGCTTCAGTGAGAATTTAAATGGAAGATCAGAATTAACTGCTGGATCCGAGATAGATCAACGAACATTTTAGTGAAAAGTGCTCTGAGAGGGTACCTTAAACTTTCCAACCCTTTTGTTATCTCTCTGTTGCTTCCTGAAGCAAGTAAATCTAATACTAAGTACATCTGTGAGGTAACAAATGAATATCAATAAAACATTCCTCAAATATGTAGCTTTTTCCTCTTAAAAATATATTTTTTTATCCCTCATGAGGACAATTTTGAACAACCAAACTTACTGGTGATCAGACATGCTTACTTTGGCCCTCTGTGGAATCCACTAAAACCAATTCAGGAAAATATAATGATATGTGATTGATAAAAAAACATCTTGAAAATTATTTTGGAACAATTCTTAATTGTGTCGGTCATTATAAAACTTGAAAAAAAAAAAAAAAAAGACTGCTAATGTAACTCCATTCCGTCACAGGACACTGAGGTTACATTAGCAACTTTTACATGGGAATTTTTCTGTGTTCTCACTACTTATGCCAATTTCAAATGTGAAATTCTAATATTTTATTGAAAAACGTGTCTTTTTTGCCTATATACATCACCAAAAACATAACGACTGGGTATGGTACCTGTTTTTTTTATTGCTAATGTAACTGCAATTTCGCATCTGTCCATTTCAGAATGTTACATTAGCAAAATGTGTATAATTAAAATTACGTGAACGAACACATGATTAGATCTCAAATTGTTTCTGAACTGAAAGCCAGGTCTCCCAAGAGCAGGCCAGGGGTGGTACCCTGCTTGTGATTTCATTTATATTGCAGTTGGACCAGCATAAAAAATTCCGTCCTCCATCATTTATTGGTGTTACATTAGCACAAGGTCATATTTTTAGCTACTCTAATCCACCAATCAAACAGAAAAGAGTGTTTACCCATGATTTTCTTTAATGGATTGACACAAAATAAGATCTAGATTTCAGCTTTTTATTGTCCTGCCAGATATCCTCAGAAGAAGCATCCTGAGAAAATCTGAGAATCTATGAATCGATTATGTCTGGCCTTATCAGTATTGTGCTAATGTAACTTGTCTGGCCTTATCAGTATTGTGCTAATGTAACTTGTGGACAAGTTGTGGTAAGTCATTTTGCAGCTTTTTCGTGAAATCTGCCACAGGCAAACTGGAGGGGGGATAGGGGGGTTTGGTTACGGATTATCAAATACCATTATTGAAAAATGATTGGTTTCCAAGTGATTTTATTTGAAAATTGGCCAAAAAAATCTTTACGATGGTTACCTATGTGACCAGATGTTGTATATTTCTGTAATTTCTCTCAATTACTGAATCTTTGTATCACTACTGTATATGACACTGATTACTCAATCCGATCAAACATCTTTAGAGTCAATATTTTCCAATCATACAAAATTAATTAATCACTTACTATGACTGTCATCAAACTTATAGATGATGGGCAGATCCCATTTTTGTTCCGGGTTCTTCAGGAATGACGCAACTTTCCTTTTGACTCTTCGGGGATGCCCAGTCGTGTTTTCATTTTCCTGATAAGAGTGTAAGAGATCTAAAGCTTGTTCTTTAGTGAACAAAACATCCATGGCTTCTTCATTGTGTTTTTCTGGGAATGAGGAATGTCTCTGTAAAAGAAAATGTTTCTTCCGAGTCAGTTTGATGATTATTTCATGGCACTATAGGCCTAAGCCCCTTCTAACTCTATTATTATTGTGTTAGGGATGATCGACATAAATTATTTTTGACAGAACATAGGTATACCAACCTAAGGATGGATGGATGGATGTTTGGGGCTTTACGTCCTGTATTTATGCACTTGGTAGGCTAATTAGGACAGGAGGAGAACACAGCAATGAGGCAAAAGATTATTAAAAGTACCGTCCAGATCAGATTCGGCAATAAGGTGAAGGATGATTGAAACAGCCGTCCAACATAGCCCCAGGTGACCTGGCAAGAGCTGGATTCGAACCCTGGACCCAGCGATTGGCAGTCCAGCACGCTACCACTAGACCAACCCTCCTACCTATACGTACCAACCCAAGGAGAGCCAGATTTTGTAGCAAAAGGATATTTCTCGAGCAACTATACAGTTATCCCAACAAGTATCCAAGTCAGTTAATATTTCTCACTGAACAGTGAGCATGATATGCATTACTTCCCTGTGGGCAATTTGACCTATTTTGAAGGTTTGGCAGCATCAAGACAGAATTTGGAAATGTGTACAAATAAATGTTGTCTCAATTCAATTTTAATTCATTATCCCTCCAATCATGTTACGATATGTACCTACCCAAAGGCAGATCTGCCTTTGAGTCAAAGTTTGACTTACCCCATCATTGAGTATCGTCTGACTTCCTCCTCCAATCCGAATCAAGATGTCCTCGACTTCTCTTGCTTCGGAACAAGGCAACCCATTACACCGGTACCAATCTTTGCTGAAGTAGCCTGGTTGTTGGTATGGATAGGCCTGAAAAATAATGATATGGGCTACGTATGAGAAAAGAATGTTATCATCACTTTTAAGTGATATATTATGAAAGGTTTTTTTTGGTTTCAGAAAATTTTTTGCCAAGAGACCATGAGGATTTTTTAGCTTTTCACCAGCTCCTGAGTTTTTTTAGCTTTTCACCAGCTCACAGGAGCTTCCAAAGGCACGCGTTTAGAGACTTTTGGTAGGGATCAGTGCTAAGTTACCGACTCCGGCCAAATTTATGATACGTTATTGATAGCTGATTACTTTTGAAAAGAGCGACAAATTATGTTGTAACTACAATGGAAAAGTAGGGGAGGCCGGGCTGGTTGTCACAGAGGCAGGCTGTCACAGGGGCAGGCTGTACCAGGGGCATGCTGTCACAGGGGCAAGCTGTAACAGTGGCAGGCTGTAATAGGGGCAGGCTGTAACAGGGGCAGGCTGTAACAGGGGCAGGCTGTCATAAGTGCAGGCTGTCATAGGTGCAGGTTGACACACTTCCAGTTTTGGGGCAGGTTATCACAAATTATAAGATTACACAAATTATAAGATTTTAGTCTTTACATATATAATGCCCATGTAGTTCTAAATAAGAGCAGAAATTAATATAAATTATCAGAAAGAGTCACAGTAAAAGCTTGAAAACCTACGACTATGTATAATCTACTCAGTGTGACAACGTGCCCCTTGTGACCACCAGCCCATGAGACAACCCTCCCCTGTGACAACTTGCCCCAGTCCCCCATAACTGTAATTGGAGTTATCTAATAATAAGTTTGATTTGCTATATATATAATTATGAAGTGACTATGTAATTTGATTATTTAGTAGCCATAGGCTGATGCAGGGGGGCCAGGGGGGGCGCCCCCCCCCCCTTCGTACTTCATATTGTTATTTTGGAAAAAAGGGCCGATTTCACCAAAATAGCTAAGACCAGGCTATAAGTTAAACCTGGTATTAAGTATTATGCTTACTAGGAGGTGCTGCATCATTGAAATTGACCCTACAGTTTTAATTTGGAACTTCTAAGTCCAGGTCTAAGGCTTAGACCCGGCTTAACTTTGTTGGTGAAATCGAGCCAAAGTGTTCTAGAGACTGTAATGTTATAAGTATTGCCGCCCCCCCCCCTTTTGAAAAATCCTGGATCCGCCCCTGGTAACACAATTACTTACAGTACTGGTATGAGTTGTAGTATAACTGTTTTAACAAAGCCCCCATGCAGACATGCACAATTTACTATATATACAGGTAATGTAAATTGACCTCACAGGCTCACAGTCCCATCATTGTTATGATACCCTCACTTCTTGTTAAGATATAATATCCTGTCTCAAATATCAACCAAGCAGAAAACCACAAACAATAAACTTGAAAAGGTCTTTCCTTTTTAAAAAATCACCTTCTGAACAGGAAACATTTCCTTACAGGAAGCAAATAACCACAATATGAACTTCAAAACTTAACCTATTAACTTTTAAAAATTAGCAATCATTCTTTCACACCTGACAATCACAAGTTAAAGCCTTCTATGCATTATTCACCTGTGTTAACATTTAAAAAATATTCTTTGATGTCTTAGACCACTTTTTTTTTTTTCAATTATGTGGACTTTCTTTTCCTGGTGCAAAAACATTATGTAGTTTGCACTTGACAAGATGGCAGCTGACACATTGACAGCATGGGTGCAATTTGGCTGTCATTGTGTTTCTACAATGAACCTTGGTGTATGCAGGACATTTGGTTTTTTATTTGGTATAGTTTTGCAGTGTATTACACATAACATATCTTGTCACTCTGACACAGTCACATTAAAATGCCACAATTCCTATAGATCTATCTATCTATCTATCTATCTATCTACCTATCTATCCATCTATCTATCTAGCTAGCTAGCTAGCTAGCTAGCTAGCTATCTATCTATCTTGTCTGTCCATCTGTTTTTTCAGTCATTCTTTCTTTCTTCTTCCCTTCTTTCATTCATTTCTTTCTTCATCTTTCTTTTTTTCTTCTCTTTGTATGTCCTCTTTCTTTTCTTCTTTTCTCTGCTTTTCAACTTATCTGTTCCATCTTCATATCCCTGGACATAATCAAGATGATCTGAGATGACTGTTCCAAAATAAGCATTATTGCCATAAATCAACCTGTCTTTGTATGCTCAGATAGCTCATTGTTTACACCACGTGGTCATTATTGGCACTGTTCCAAATGGCCCTCTGGCGGATTGCTTTCTCATGTAAAATGCCAGGATGAGGTAATGATCATTTGGTTTTGCCTGCATTGTTTCATTTTACATCAATTAGTCACGCCTTCTTGGAAATAACTTATTGTTTGATTGTTTGGAATCTGTTGTATGTTTCTTGGTAAAGGTTTGTCCTACTGGGAATGCTAGGAATAGGAATATCGACAGGTACATCATTGTACAATGGCAAATTTTATGGTTTATGAGTGATGGTGGTAGATATATATGGAGGTGGGTGAGGTGATAGGGCTTTACATCCTGTATTTTTGCACAGCTGTGGCTTTACAGGACACCGACAGGGATTACTCTAATGAGGTGAGGATGTGCAGTCGCAGGATGAAACTTCCATTCAAAATTGGAAGCCCGTGTTGGGAATCGAACTCCATAGGTCAACAGCCTAATGCGCTATCATTGAGCAAGGCGAAAGGCCCTGTACACACAGGCCTATGTTGCTATATAATAATTTAAAAAATATATATCTTTGGGGCCTTAATTGGCCTTGTGCCCCCCCCCCGCCAGAATACGCCACTGGCAAGCCTACATCATTTTATTATGTAGCTGTTCAGATACTAAATTTCAGCTCCACTTAGAATTTAATGAGAGTGTACTCTGCCACCTCAAAATTTTAAATATATTTTTCCAACTTTTTGATATTTTCAATTAATTTTTCTTCATTATCTGACAGTATTTCTTGAAAGTTATATTTACGCTTAGCCTTGAAATGCCTCTTTTTATATATTTTTTCAAATATGTTTCATTCAACACCTTTACAAAGATAAACAAAACACCATTTGTAATTAGGCTACTTGAATGACAATGTACTAGGTATAGCTGAAGTGCATTTGAGTACATTTTAAGAGAGTAATATTGTCTGTATCACATTTTTTTAAATTTCTGACATCTTAGGATTTTTTTTTTCAGAGAATATATATTGACTATAATTATGCTCACTGGGCTGGCTGAATGAGCAAGATATAAATCCTGAATGAATGAATATTTGTCTGGTAGGGTGACTGATTGGCAAAATTAATGACTTCCTGACTGGCTGACTCTGAGCAAAAATGGCCTCTTGACTGACTCACTGTCTGACTAACTGGCTGACTGGCTTGAGATAAATAAATAGATATAGACATGCAAACAGCAATTTTATCAACAATTATAATTCATGGTAATATACCCTCAGAAAATTGCACACAAAAGCATATTGACTTTGGTCAGACATTTTGTCAGACAGAGAGAGAGTTCCGGTCAGACAAATTAATGTTTTGTCAGACAACATAATAAATTTAATCTATAATTTTTCAAATGGTTGAAATGCGTTTTAATGGAATATTGTTCTTTGATTTTTAAAGGTGGTTTTGCAACATTGCAATTAAGTTTCTTGAGATCTTACAATACAATTCAACAACAGAGATGACTAGCACTTAATATGCCTATTTCCTGTAGAGATTTTTGCCAGTAAATTTGTCTGACCTGAATTTGAGAATGGTCACACATTTGCAAAAAGTGCCAGTAATGTCTGACGTGACTGACCATTATCGCGCGCACTGCCTCAGAACTTAATAATTATTCGAAATAAAGCCATAAAATGAAGCTGTCTTACTTCATACTTTTTTGTCAACTCATCACAACAAATAGCTGGAACTTGGAGAAAAAAGAACCAGTTTTAAAAGTCGTGATGTTAGTTCTTATTTTGTACCTTTTTTTTCTGGTTCTTTTTGTGTATATAATTCACCTTTTTTAGAACATTTCTCTCTTTTTGATTTTTTTTTCTTGGTCGTTTTTATCTGTCTATCATTTTTATGCCCAGACTTCTCTTAGAGTTTACTGAATAGATTTGAAGTCGTCCATTGACATTATCTTTAAATTCATAGTGAAGTTCACGAACAGTTCTATGAGACCCTTGAATTTTTTCTATATCAAATTTCAAAGTAGCTCAAAAACTTTTGTGTACAAAAGATTCCACCCAGACTAACACGAAAATGACTTTTCGCACAAAAACTATCCGTTACTCCCCATGGATAAATAAAACCTCAAATTTAGAAGCAAGTTTTAAAGTAAATATCTTGAAAAAAGGGTTGTATCAATTGATTTTATAAATAAGGAACACTGTGCAGATATCTTGGTGATTTTGACCCTCTCTTTATGAAATGAAATGATTGACTTAGCTGGAAGGATGGCTGATTGGGCTTTACGGCCTGTGCTTATGCACTTGGGCAAAATTAGGACAGGAGGAGGACACATGCAATGAGGCAAAAGATTTTTAAAAGTGCCGTCCAGCTCAGATTCAGGTAAACTGGGCACATAGAAAGATGCAGTAGGAGTTACAAGCCCAACTGAGTTCCATTTGCTCGGCCATTTTGCAGCATGTATATCGCCAGATGGCTCCCTGTCAGTTTCTAAATTTAGCAGTCAAGTATTGCTACGCAGTGGAATCAAATCCTGGACATATTACAAGGATAACATCAAACCACTCAGCCACAAAGACACACGGCATTGCATTGACGAAAAAAGTCTTCACGCCAATGTGCATCACAACATTGTGGTTTCTTTAATCGAGATTTAAGAGCAGGGCAGGAATTGGAAGCATTATGATCAAAGTAACTTGATTATGCACATTTAAGAACAGCAGAAGAAGGCAGAATGTTCTCTTGAGACCTCCATTTCCTGTTTTGCCTGATATCAGCCTTTTAACAAAGTGGCCAATCAGAGACTTGCATCATCACAAGTAAAATGTTGATTTCAGTTGTAGGACAGTGCTAATAGAAATCTTACAGTACGCTGTCCTGCTACTTAAATTCATATTTTGTTTGCAAATTTTTCGAGAAGGTGGCGCTCAAGGCAAGCTCTAGTAAATCATTGTTTTGCTCCAGACATTTATGTATGTGCTATGCTGGGCAGCATCAAGACAAACGGCTGATGATTCCTGGTCAAGGCAACCCATGTTAAACAGAAGTTTCATCCTGTGCCAAGAGTGCCTCACGACTGCTGTCACTGCATGTCTTATCAAGCAAGCCTAATCGAAAATATCAGTGCATAAATACAGGATGTACAACCATTTTGCTCCAACCCACCGGAATCAGCCACTCCTGTGCAGTGCCATTAGATTTTATATATTTTATTCATAATTTTTTTGTTTATGTTTTTCTTGTGAATAAACTTGCACTTGTGGTACCCCACAAATTACAGTATTAATGCTGTGTGTAAGACTTGTCTACCAAGTGCACTCAAGACAGGTTGTTCTTTTCCATATAAATTGTGGTTTTGATAGAAAATGGGGTCACTCGCCTTGAAAATGTAAAAAAAAGTCTGAATATGGTAGGTATTAACAAGAGAATTTTTTTTTTAAATGATATAATATCTAAAAATATTTTTTTCTAGATTATGGGAACATATATTTTATTTCTATGATGTATTATTGAATTCCATTATTGCTCCTGAGCACTCCAGCACAGATTCTCTGGGTGCTCCTGAGGATGATACACTTTAAAAAATAAATTATTTAAGTCTGGGTATTGAGCCCAGTTCACAAGAAAGTGCAATATATTGATCTTCAAGGAAAAGTTAAGAAGTGACCCCCCTCATTCTATCACTAAATTGTCTTGCGAAATCAAAATTTGATGAATAACTCTGACTGCGCCTTGTTTAAATTCATGACATAAAATTCACTCATAGAATTTATTCCCTTTGTTTTATCAGGATATAAAGTGCTTTTTGGTTTCTATTTGTCAAGAAAGTAATTGAGTCTAAAAAAAATTACAGCACTCAAAAATGAAAAAAATAAATAATGTACTTCTTACAATTTTTCATCTGAAGTTTGCTAAGGAAATATATATCATGCACTTGAAATCTCAATGATCTAAGACCAGACGAAAATTGAAGCCAATTATTTCAATTAACATAGCAGCCAGAATTTTTGGGAGAATATCTTCTCAAATTTGGGTGCATTTGCATTTTTTTAAAAATTAAATTCTACATCTTTAACAGGGATTTTTTGTCCATATTTTTGTATTATTCTTTTTCAATCTTTACTTCAGTTAGCATGGCAACAATATTTTTATCTGGGTCCTTCTTAGGGCAGCCAAAAAAATATTTCATACTTCTTCATACATATTAACATCTTAATATAAAAAATATTTACACAGTTTTCCATATTGGGAATCCTGATTATTTTCTCGTTTTTCGAAATTTTCTGTGCTTTATTTTTTGTAATTATTTCAATTAGCATAGCAACACTATTTTTGTTCAAATACAAATTTTAGTGCATTTACAATATTGTAAGTGACAAATCATTTATAACCTTAAACTCTCAGTGAAGATCTCTTTTAAAAATGTTGTTAATTATCTATTTTTGTATGCCATTTATAAGTGCCTAGATTTTGGAATCCTAGACATCTTTAAAGACATTTTTAAATATCGTTTTTACAACTGTATACAGTCTATTTGACACCTTTTTGAGACTCACTACTTATACATTCAGTGTCTCCCTGAGGAATAAATCATACAAAAAATACTGCGAAAGAGAGTGAAAAAAGGAGAATAAAAAAGAGCTTCTGCTTTGGGAGGCAATGCTGCTTTTAAGTAATTTTAAAATGACCTCTATGACATATTCTCCTTTCATTGTACCTTCAAAAAAGGGATTTAAAATTCAAAGTGTCAGCCATAGAATACTGAAAAATGTTTAGATTCTTGGCACGATTAAAGTATAAAAAATGGAATTAAAGAATGCGTGCGAATAAAATAGTTCATAATAATGGGAAAAAACCAATTATATCGGACATATCATGGCATTCGGTTTGCTCTAAACAGCACTAGACAAAATTCTACCATAGCAGTCTGGAACAATCATTAATTTTGTCAAATTATGGTTTATGTTGGAAACGTGTTCGCATATATATTCGAATGTGGAGAAACAGTTTTTTTGTGAGATTTTTATAACTTAAAACTTGAAGAGTGCCAGCTCTTTTGGTAGTGCTCTGACCCTCCAATAGCTGCACTCTTGACAAAAAAGGTTCATGATGGTATATATCACGAACCCACAGCCGAAAAAAGGTTCTAAATTTTGTTAAGGGTTCAACTAAATTGAAATGGTTCAATACTGGTGGGAAGGCCTTATGATTTAACTCTATGCTCCCAACCTGAGAGAAAGGGGTTCCATTGTGGGAGGTCAGTGCAGCTGGATTATCTAAGTGTTGCTTTTGTTTACTGTTGTAACCTTTTTTAAGTGGAATAATGAACCTTTTAGGGTTCCTTATCTATACCAGCTTATAAGAACCCATAAAGGTTCCACATAAAACATCAGGTTTGATTCCAGCTCTGGATTGGTACTTGGACCAATGGATGGATGGATAGATGACTGGCGCTTTACATCCTGTGTTTATACACTTGGTAGGCTAATTACTAATCAGGACTAGAGGAGGACATGTCAATGAGGTGAAGAGACACTTTCTGTGGAGAAATCTGTTAAATATTTAGGAGTCAACATCAATGAAAAGCTGTCGTGGAACGAGCACACCGGAAAGATCACCAAGAAAGCTCACAATACCCTGAACTTCGTCCAGAGAAATACTTCAAGATGCCCAAGGGAAACCAAAGTCCTCTGCTGCACCACTTTAATTAAGCCGCTAGTCGAGTACTGTGGTGTGGTGTGGGACCCGCATACCAAGTGTAACATCAATGCAATAGAAAGGGTACAGAGACGGGCAGCTAGATGTGTCACCGGAGACTTCAGGAGAACTTTGAGCGTCACAGAGATGCTTAATCTACTGAAATGGAAGACCCTGGAGGAAAGAAGAAGACAAGCCAAGGCGATGATGATGTTCAAGATTCTTAATGAATTGGTTGCTCTGCCTACAATAATGGTTCTCTCGGAAGTTTCAGCCACAAGAGGAAATCTGGTCAGGTTGCAGGTGCCACAATGCAGAACAGAATTGTACAAGGCGTCGTTTTATCCTAGTACAATAGGAATTTGGAATATTCTACCTCTGAGATCCAAATTAACAACCCTGGATCAATTTAAAGCCTTTTTATCAAGATTGAACTCTAAGCCGTTATTGTGCCTGATGATTTTAGCAATGGATTTTAATAAGGTTTTAAATACCTTTTATATCAAGGTTTTAACACTATAATCCAAGGTGGTTTTAAACATCACTGGATTTTACAAAATGCCAATTTTAAACCGGAATGACCCTGGATTGTACCGCTGCACCATCTGTTTTTACCCGCACTCAACAGTACGAAGATACACCAACCGGTGTCGGTACTTTATTGGAAGAAGAAGAAGGATTGAAACAGCCATCCAACATAGGACAAGGTGACCTGGCTAGAGCTGGATTCGAACCCGGCACCCAGCGATTGGCAGCCTAGCATGCTATCACTGACAGAGTGCCCCCCCCCCACCCACCTAAGTATGCCGCTGGCAAGCCTACATCATTTTATTATGTAGCTGTTCAGATACTAAATTTCAGCTCCACTTAGAATTTAATGAGAGTGTACTCTGCCACCTCAAAATTTTTAATATATTTTTCCAACATTTTGATATTTTCAATTAATTTTTCTTCATTATCTGACAGTATTTCTTGTTCAAAAGTTATATTTACACTTATTAGCCTTGAAATGCTTCTTTTAGATATTTTTCAGACCCTCCCCGATCTTGACCAATGATGGACAGCAGTAGACGCTCATATACAAAAACTTAGCTGTAAATTTTCCTATGGCAAGCAAAAGAAAAATAGTTTTCTTAAACTTTTCTGACTATATACATATGTTATTAACCAATCTAGCATTTTTAATATTGCCTTTAAAAACACAAATGCATTCTTGTAATGCATGAAGTTTTAATAGTAAAGAAACTCATTTTATACCATGTAATATTTGGCTAATTAACCAAATGGTCTCTACACCAAGTCTAGCTGTATCAACTTTAATTTACAGTTTTGTTAGCCCATAAACTATTCCAATGTAAAGTTTTCCTGAAATACATACAAAGAAAAAACCAACTATTTTTTGTGGTAATTTCTTTTTTTGCCCAGGTTCACATACCATGAAACTTAAATATATGAGGGTATCATGTAAATTAAATATATGTCTTTTTTCTATTAAAAGTTTATAGATGTGAGGCTCTGAAATGCTGTTGAGTTTCATTTTTTTATGTCAGATTAATAGGTCCCAGAGACCCAGACTGGTATGTGACTTATTTCATAGGCAAAATAGAATGAATCAAGTTTCATTCAAAGCTAAGATTAAAATTATGTAGTCCTACAGAGTAAAATAAGTAAAGACCCTGTATTGAGAAAAAATGTGTGAGGGCTGCAACGCTATATGTTAACTTTGTTGATTACATTTTATTGATTCTGTCTCTCAAAAACTTTTCAAAAAAAATCTGCCTGTTTCTTTTATACTTATTTCATCTATTGATCCATCTCTCTACCAACATCTCTCTTTCTCTCTCTGTCTCATTTTTTGGTGGCCCTTGTATCAGTGTCCGTGCTGGACAAGTAAAAGATCCCTCACACGGGGTAAATGTGTAACACGCTGAGGACTTCCGCTCTCTCTTCCGTCTCATCAAGCAGCCTTTGCGAGTGCCCAGCTCTGGGTGTAGAAGGCTGTACTTACCAGATCCATCCATCTATCTATCTATCTATCTATCTATCTATCTATCTATCTATCTATCTATCTATCTATCTATCTATCTATCTATCTATCTATCTATCTATCTATCCGTCTACCTATATATATCTGTCTATCAATCTGTCTATCTATCTATCTATCTATCTATCTATCTATCTATCTATCTATCTATCAATTTATCTATCTATCTATCTATCTATCTTTCTATTTATCTATCTATCTATCTATCTATCTATCTATCTATCTATCTATCTATCTATCTATCTATCTATCTATCTATCTATCTATCTATCGATATATAATTACTGATGAAATATGAAAATGCATTCATTAGAAATGTGGTTTTGCTTCACTGTTTACATTTCAGGGCACTACTATATATATCATCATGTCAGCAGCAATACAATATGGAAAAAAAGAAGAAGAGGAAAAAAGAAAGGCTTTGAAGAAAATCATGGCAAATGATAACAAAGCCAAATATTTTAATGAAAACAGAGGCTGAGAAATTAATGAAATAAATATACATTTAAGGAGAAAAGTTTCAAGATGACAAAAAGAAAGTATATATCCTTACCTTAGTATAATTGCAGACTAGCAGAGCTAATGCCAGTTGAAGAAATGTGTTTTGAGAAGCCATCGTTTTGTGTATGAAATTTAAAGTTCTGTGTACTAAATGTCAGCTGTAGTGTGAGGGTATCTCCCTACTCTTGGCTTTTTGAAGCAACTTGAAGCTTTTCAATGACAGATTGAAAAAGTGTGTCTTTTATTTAAAAATGTATGTGGAAGTTTGATAAATTCCTTGGTGAGTTTTATGTGTATCAAACACCAAAGTGAATAATTTAAAGTATCTCAAGTCAAAATGTATATGTATCTTAGTCCCGTTAATAAATATTTGATTTGTGATTGCATGTATGTGCATGAATTACATGTATGTCACGAATGTTTTTGAAAAATGTATGTTTTCCAAATTGAATGCAAACTGTAGATTTAAATGTATGCTGGTGCATAGGTGCATAAATATTAAAATAATATCCAAATTTCGTGTTGGTAAAGTATCCAAAATAATATGTTTCTATATTGTTATTACTTATGGCAAAGTTTGAGTGAGCACACGTTTTATGCAGGTTGCCTTTTTATACGACAGAGCTGGCGAATTTTTAAGAAACAGCCAACCCCCCTCCCCTCCCCCTTGCCATACCTTTATTCCGCTATGAGCTATATACTTCAGTGCAACACCATGCTAACTGGTATTATATTTTGCCAGGTAACTTTTAATGATGGATGTAGGCCTGAGTTTTTTTTCTTCTTTTTTTCTGGATGGATGGATAGATTGATAGATGAATAAATAGATAGTTGGATGGATAAATACACAAATAGATAGGTAGATAGCTAAATATTTAGATAGATATTTAAATATTTAGATAGATATTTAGATAGATATTTAGATAGATATTTAGATATTTAGATAGATATTTAGATGTTTAGATATTTAGATAGATAGATAGATAGATAGATAGATAGATAGATAGATAGATAGATAGATAGATAGATAGATAGATAGATAGATAGATAGATAGATAGATAGATAGAGTCACATATATGCATCTTAATTATACAGTCATCCGCAGTCAAATAACATACCACTATTCTGTGCACGACACAATACAAAACTTTTTTTTTCAAACTTTCAATTTGACTTTCCCTCAAATAAATGCCTTCTTCCTCCTTAATATTTATTCTATATGTCTTCCTTGGTGACAATACAATTCTGCAGACATCCTAGATATCCCATTTTACCTCTAAACCACATTCTTGGTATAGGGCAGTACATCTGCCAAAATTACTACGAATTTTGGAGGATACAGTCACACCCCGATGCTTGGGACATATGGTATATATGGAGGATTTTTTTGGTGCTGAAAAAAAAAACTTTTCATTTTGTAGGAAGCTAAGTGTATCTTTCTCTTATTTTCTTTTCATTGGATGAATAAGTTTTTAGAAGGTCTATAAAATATTTGCAGTCACTTCAAAATGTCTGTTTTCTGTGTTTGTTGTTAAATCTGTGTCCCTATCTGTGATTCTGATCCTTGTCTTGTATCTGTCATTCAATTGTTTCTCTGAACATTCAAATGCATTAGCAATTTGCTGTGATGTTACTCTTGACAAATCATAAAACAAGGTTAAACAAATAGAATATATATTGATTTGCGTTATTCAATAACTGAATGACTAAAACATTATTGTCGATTGACTCTGCAGTATTTAATCTCAAATGCAACGACTATAATGATATGATAATTGTACATTTTAGGGATTATGGCATAGATAGATAGATAGATAGATAGATAGATAGATAGATAGATAGATAGATAGATAGATAGATAGATAGATAGATAGATAGATAGACAGCCACACTTCGACCGACTGGTTACTAAACCTGTGAGAGAAATCTACACTTCAACCAACTGGATGCTAAACCTGTGACAGAATTTGTTTCTGCGACCAACTGGATGCTGAACCTGTGACAGAATTTGTTTCTGCAACCAACTGGAAGCTAAACCTGTGACAGAAATATTTTCTTCGACCAACTGGATGCTAAACCTGTGACAGAAATCTTTTCTTGACCAACTGGTTCCTAAACCTGTGTCAGAAATATATTCTTCAACCAACTGGGTGCAGAACCTGTGACCACTTGGATGCAAAACCTGAGGCAGAAATTAATTCTTCAAATGGTTGCAGAAATCCAAATTAAACAAGATGTATGTCAGGACAGAGGGAACACTGTATAAATCATACAATGTAACAAGTCTGACTTTCAGTTCATCAAAATTGCTTCCATCACAAAGGAGGTGGTGCCTTATTTTGCGCCAAATCCAAAGTAGTTGCTGGGAGGGGGGAATTACAGACTTACATGTAAATCATAAAAACTCAGTTCTCCGAAGTAGATATGACATAATGTAAATGTTATTAATGCTACGAAACAATAGACTCCAGCCAAGAAAATGATGGTGATGACATGTTATTAACAATGGACTGATTTTGATAATTGTGTCAGCATTTATGCCTTAAGGCCCTGAAGAGACTTAAGTATTTGATTTTTTTAATGGAATTAGGACAGTTTGGGGGCATGAAGGTGTTCTTCGTCCTGCCTTTTATGCACTGACTATACATTGACCAGGCGTAATTGATAATGAGACAATTAAGGTGCACTCTTAATAATATGGTTTTAATGGAACCATTTTAAAAGGGTTCTATAAGCTGGTATAGATAAGGAACCCTAAAAGGTTCATTATTCAATTTTAGAAAGGTTCGAATGGCAAACAAAAACAACACTTAGATAATCCAGCTGCACTGATTTCCCACAATGGAACCCCTTTCTCTCAAGTTGGGAGCATATAGGGTCCCATCATAGGTCCTTCCGCACCAGTATTGAACCTTTTTCTATTCAGTAGAACCCTAAACAAAATCTAGAACCTTTTTGGGCTGTGGATTCTTTATACATATCATCAAGAACCCTTAGCATCAAGAGTGTGTACTCTTGGCACAAGATGAAACATCTTCCTGACTTGGTTTGCTCAGAATTGTTTCCAGGTCTCAGAGTTTAGCAGTTCCACCAAGCTTAGCTAATAATTTAATAATTGATTATTTATTATTCAATAGAAAGACATATAGATAATAAGGTACCCCCTGCGGACTATTAGTCTATTAGACTAATTTCATGGAAGCTTCTCTCAATTAACACTAGGGGGAAAGTGGTGCTTGGCTTCAGAATGCTTAGATGCCATTGGTTGATAGATTTCCCACCCTTGCTTCTGATAGGTCCAGCCAAGTTCAGCCAATCTGCACTGTAAAATTTGAATTTTGAGTAAGCTTAATTGATTGAGTGAGATGGTTGCACAATTCCTTTGAGCCATGATAGCTTGTTGTTTGCAAGTTATAACAACATAAAGATTATCATAACTCAAAACAGCAAGCTATAATGGCTCTAACAAATTGTGCAACCATATCAGTCAATCATTTGAGCTAACTCAAAATTTCATAATTTACAGTGTGGAGTATTTTTTGGTGAATTTTAATGTAACTGTAAGGCTTCAAACTTTGAAATTCTTTTTAATTAAATTTGAACAGTTGTAACGTTTTCCTTTTAATTCAGTTGCATAAATGTTCTAAGGACAGAAAGCAAATTAAGAATCATTAAATTACATAAAAGTTGTGAGAGGTCAAAGTTTAGGCACCCTTGAACTGTTTTGGCACACTTTGAGTTCTCTTTGGCATCATTAATCAAGGTTATAATTATTATGGCTTTAAAAATTATGATTGGCAAGAGCTTGAGTCGAAGAGCGGCTCACTGTTCTTACTTACTTCCATTTGCTCATGCAATAGCTGCCATAAATTTGCCAGATATTTATGAATCGATTACATTTGGAAGCAATGAACCTTCCTCATCAGATCAGTATTCCAATAAGAGTGCCTGTATGCATTGAATTTCTTAAATCTATTTTTGGGTGACATCTCTATTTCCTTGTTTTGGTACTGTATGGTCAAATTTGCTTAAATCATCAAAGAGTAGAAAAGAGAGGAGAAAAAATCAAACAGTTTTCTATATATGTGTGATGGTTTTGAAAAATGAGATAGGGCCTTTTTTTATTTTCTTTATTTTCATGCATTTTTAATTTTTGTTCTAAAACAAACTAAACTCTCGTGTCTGCAAATGAAGTCACGTTTGGAACACTGCCAGGTCACGTGTCTTGAGATATTTTTTCTTTCTTCTTTCTCGATTTTCTTTCTTTCTGTCTGTTTTATCTTGCTTGTCTAATAATTAAACTTTGATAGATGTATAGATGGATGGACACATGGACAAATAGATAAATAGATAGATAGATAGATAGATAGATAGATAGATAGATAGATAGATAGATAGATAGATAGATAGATAGATAGATAGATAGATAGATAGATAGATAGATAGATAAATAGATACCTGAACCGGGGAATTTAACCTGAGACCCTACTGTTGACCTTTTTAAGCACATATAATCTTAACTAAGGGGCAACTCTGATTGAAAAATATATCTACATCCAGACCTTTAGAAAACATCCAGAATAGCATTTCTCTTATCTTGAAAAACCTTTGGAGCAACTTAGTACAACAAAAATAACAGTTAATTACCTCTTTAAATGGTATTTGCTAGAGTAGCACCAGAAAAATGTATGCATTCTTTGGTATGAGAATCCAAAAATGTATTTGAAGCTTCAACATCTTACACACAAACTCAAAGAACCTAATTAAAACTGTAAGTAGAAATAAATTCATCAATACACATGCAAATAACTGAAAAAGTAACTTTTGAACATGTTCCAAGTTTTTTAACAAACTTTATTAGTTTTATTTACTCCTTTCAACATGTCTTTGAAGGGGTAAGTTTATGTTTGTTTTCAAATAATTCATCATTAAAATTTTCTTTGGCAGGAATATTGAACGCCTATGTTTGTTTGTTTGTTTGTTTGTGTTTTACGCCTCAGCAGCACCTTAGTGGGCTATATCGAGGCAGGCGATCGCCGTATGATGATGAGATGAGAAGACTGTGAGTCTGGTACATACCCTATTAATTCAGGGATGTCCAGGGTCTTTCAGTTGCCCCAGAATAGAACACTGGATACAACCCGCCTCCATTTAATGTCCCATGGGCTCGGACTAAAGTGAGTTCCCGGGGTGAGATTTGAACCCATGCCCTCAAAGCCAGTGGACAAGCAGTCTTGACCATTAGGCCACGGGGGAATCGATATACTTCACTGTACATAAATACATTTGTTTACTATTAAAGGTCAGTCTTAAAAGATTGAAAGGTTAGTTCCACCACCCTTAGATTTATTGACCTTTCATGACATTGACATTGGTCTATAAATAGTTCGATATTCAATAATACATTTGTTTACTGTTGAAGGTCATTAACCTTAAAAGATGGTGCTGTTCCCAAAGTTGTGATAGTTTTTTGGCACATCAGGCCTACCTATAAAATCAGAGGCGGCGGAGCTGGGGGGGCACTGGGGGCACAGAGGCGTAGATCCTGGGGGGGATGGGGGGGATGCATCCCCCCCTAGGATGAACCTGGGGGGATGATCATATGATTATCCCCCCTAGAATTTCAAATTATTAATACTTGGTGTTGACAATTATCTGTCATATTTAGCAATTTTCTATGATGCCAGTTGCATGTTGTGTGGAAAAAAAATTTCTCAAAGCTAACCTTCGATAATCTGTAATATATCGGCTTTTACACCATAGAGTGGCCCTCAAAATCTACTGCTGCGCGAGTTTCAGCTCGTTGGGCCATGCGCGAAGTTTGAGATCCCCGAAATCATCCCCCCCTACAAAAATGAAAAATCTACGCCCCTGGCGGGCACGTGCCCCCCACTTTTGGGCCCAAAAATACATAAAATGCCCCTTTTTCTCCTTGAAATTACCGTAGACAAGGTGCCCCGGGACCCGGTGCCCCCCCACTTTTCGAAGCGTTCCGCCACCTCTGTATAAAATCAGCAATGAGAATTTCCAATAATATGTGGTGAAGTAAGGCATGGACCAGGGCCTATGTATGCAATTGCCTGGATGATGGTAAATCTATTTGTAATGCCGAAAATATGTGTTTCTGATATGCATATGGGATGAAAAATAACAGAAATTCTTGTCATCAAGAAATAATAAATTTATTTTTTGAGAAAAAGTGATGACTACACCTGATAATGTAAGCCAAGAAATGTTTGTTTGTTTTTAGGTAATTTTGAGAGTAGGAGGACAACTGCATGACATATATATTAGTTGGTGAATTAGTGAAGAGTAATTTTACCTTTCTTTTTGACCTCCATGAGGTTAATTTCATGGTTGGAAAATGAATATCACTCTTATTTTCATTGGCAATCAATCAATCAATCAGCCAATCAATCAATCAGTCGATTGATTATTCAATCAATTTATGAGTTTTTTTGTTTGATGTTTGATTGCATTAGAGTAGGTCGGGGCAAGAAGCCCGGGTTAGGTGAGAGGCCCCCCCAGGTTTATATCTAAACTTACATTTTTGGTGCGTTTTCTTATTGCTAGGATTGAAGCTAGAGGCTTTTCAGGTGACGTCATAAATTTTCAGGGCGAACAGCACCAAACCATATTAGAAATTAAAGAAACAAAAAAATGTACATGGTTTTTGTAACTTTGACTAATTCTTTGAAAGTGGTTGTCAGAAATAACCATGGAAATGTTTAAAAGTATAATGGATATCTACATTGTTTCACTTTAGGACCATCACATAAATATGATTTGGATCATGTTTTTTGCATTTCAGTTTGAAATATAGAGGTAAAATCAAAATATGTTTGTCTGGGGCGAGAGGCCCCACATGGCATGGGGCATGAGGCCCCCTACACTGGGGCCTCAAAGC
The DNA here is from genome assembly GCA_026936325.1 of Platynereis dumerilii. Lineage (NCBI taxonomy): Eukaryota > Metazoa > Annelida > Polychaeta > Phyllodocida > Nereididae > Platynereis > Platynereis dumerilii. The sequence goes on from JAPTHN010000009.1 coordinate 5,234,379, forward strand.
CTTTCTGGAACCATTGAATAATGTGTACTTTACCCTGAATCTTGATAGAATAGCTAATTATAATAGAAATAAAATTGGCCTAAATTGAAACAGGACAAAAATAAAAAAAATAAATAATACATGTATGAACAGAAAAATTCTGAAATTCAGAAAAAGTGAAAAGAATGCCTTAAAATGATAGAAGGACCCCAAGAAATAACTTTCAAGCTAAATGCACTCGCAAAAAAAATTTCCATAGGATTATAATAGGGGGGCTTCTTGCCCGATGGGTGGGGTAAGAAGGCCATTTTAATTTTTTTTACAAAAATGGCCGTAACTCCTTTATTAAAATTGTTGGACATTTGTTTCGCTAGTTATAAATAGAGTCAAGTGATCCCTTCCTGACAGCGTAAGCATTCAAAGAATCGTCCATAAAAAGTAGGTCAAATCGCACCTCGAAGTTAAGGGGGGCTGCATGCCCCGACCTACTCTAAACTTTAATAGTTTTAAATAGTATATAATAAAACAAGTTTAAAAAAGAAGTGACTATAATGATACAGAATAGTTCTGCTATAGTTGCAGCTGATTGTGGGAATTTCCAAAACGAATTATTGAAACAAAACCTGCTTGAGAAGTGTTTTTAGACATGTATGTATGTATCTACACAGATCTATCTATGGGTGATGTTCATTGACAAGGCATCTTGACAAGCTATACAGAGGAGAATGTCGACAAGGCTGAGTGTACAGGTGGTGGCTGCTGACAATTTCTTTGGCAATTGTGGCTTGGGGAAGTCACAGCAAGATTCTTGTGTGCTTCTCTGGTAATTCTCAGATCATGCCACATATTATCAATGTTTTCTTGATACCTCATTAAGTCATTTCCTCATATTTTGATATGTGCCATACACTCCCAAAAAAGGTTTTATGGAACCTTTAAGGGTTCTATAAGCTGGAATAGATAAGGAACCCTATAACGTTCATTATTCAACTTTTAAAACGGTTCCAACACCAAACAATTACATCACTTCGATAATCCAGCTGTACTGAACTCCCACAATCAAAACCCTTCTCTCAAGTTGGTGGCATAGGATTCCATCATAGGGCCTTCCCGCCAGTATTGAACCTTTTCAATTTCAGTTGAACCCTTGACAAAATATAGAACCCTTTTTCAGCTCTGGGTTCTTTATACATGTATATATTTCATCAAGAACCTTTTGCGATAAGAGTGTATTGATATTTGAAACTGGAACTTTTTTGTTTGCAGAGAGAGTTGGAATGATAGATAATATACACTGAGCATCATTAAAAATGCAACACTGCAAAACGGATTGAAATGGTGCTTCCTCTTTACGTATCAAAATGAAAAATTTTCGTTGAAATTATCGCCATTTCAAAATCAGCAGAAATAAGGTCAATCAAAGGTTTCAAACCTACATGATTTAGTTTTAAGATTTAAAAAAAATTATTTTGACTTGACATAATATTCTCCAGCTCTCTCTCCGGTCTCATCAATCGACCCTCATGAGTGCCCAGAACTGGGCTTCGAGGGCTGCAGTCAATATATCTATCTTCAGTTTTGTCTCAAGATATTGAAGTTCTTGTTTTTCTTGACGTCACCTTTTGACCTTCAGCGAACGAAGTTCGAAGAAGGTATTGTAATCACTTGGGTAAAAATGTTGTCCGTCCGCCGGGCGGGCGGCGGGTGGATAGATCGTTTCCGGGCCAGCACTCGGCCTCTATTGAGTGTACATGGATGAAATTTGGTACACATATAGCCTGTATGGTCTTGTTGTGCCTTTTGATGGTCTAATTGATAGATATGCAATACCTTTTGAAATAATTGAGAAAATATAAAAATTATTTTTGTTCGTTTCCGGACCAAATCTCAGTCACTATTGCATGTACACTTATGAAATTTGGTACAGATGTGGCCTATATGGTCTAGTTGTGCCTTTTGATGGTCTCGTTGATGGATATTTTATACTTTTTGCAAAAGTTTGGAAAATAGAAAAATATGTATTTTTTGGTTCTTTGGGCTGAGACTCGGTCACTATTGCATGTAAATGGATAAGGTTTGGTACACACATGGCCCATAAGGTCTTGTTGTGCCCTTTGAAAGGTCTGGTGGAAAATATTAAATGCTATTTGAAATATTTTACAAAAAGAGAAAAAATAAATTTTTTGTTTCTGGCCCAAGACTTGGTCACTATTGCATGTACATGGATAAAGTTTGGTACACATATGACTTATGTGGTATAGTTGTGCCTTTTCATGGTCTGACTGATACTTATTCTATACTTTTTGTAATATTGAGAAAAAATATTAAAAATACTTATTTTCTTATTGGAGCCAAAACGTACCCTCTATTGCATATACAGCAATGCCATTTCCTACACGTATCACCTATAAAATGTAGCAGTGCTTTTTGACTTGTATTTAACACTTTTTGAATGATTGGAAAAACTTTGTACATGCATAAAACCGTACCATAATATAAGTAAATTAGTATAATAAGGCCTTTCCCTGCTTTTACAAACCCTGGCAAGCACACAGGTAGGTCGCAGGGCAGCAGGCAAATAGCAGATAATAGAACGCCATTACTCGACCACTGTTGCATACCTATAATATACGGAATTTGGTAAACACGCCAATTTTATGATGTAATGTAATCTTCTAAATGTGTTATTCGCTGAAGGTTTGCTGCTGCGCAGCCTATGTTTTCAAGATATCGACATTTGGTGATATTGACATGGATCTATAAATAGTTCAATGTCCAAAAAAATATTTGAAGGTCATTGACCTTAAAAGATGGCGCTGTCCCCAAAGTCATGATAGTTTTTTGGCACATTACCTATAAATCAGTAATCATAATTTCCAGTTATATAAGAAAGCAAGGTGTAGGCCTGTAGTTTGAATATCGTTTGTCGACTAGGAATGCTGCAAATATGTATATCTGATAATACATATATATGTGGGATGAAAAATAACAGGAATTCTTGTCATCATGAAATAATATTTTTATGGAAAAAGTTATGACTACATCTGATTATGTAAGCCAATAAATGTTTGTTTGTTTTCGGTAATTTTTAGAGTAGGAGGAAACATGCATGACATGCTTACTTGGTGGGGAATTGGGGATAGTAAATATTTTGACCTCCAGTTAAGTCAATAGTTGAAAAAGGAATATTATTTTTAACCAATCAATTAATTAAGCAATCAATCGATTATTCCATCAATTTATGAATTTATTGACGTTTGATTGCATTAAAGTTTAATAGTTGATGATACAATAAAACAGGTTAAAAAAAGACTGAACAGTTGTGCCAGGGCCTGAGCTGATTGTCAATTTGTGGGAATTGCTAAAATGAAACATAAAAAAAAATCTGTTTGAAATATCTAAATGTATGTATCAATACAGATCTATCCATGGGTCATGTTTATTGTCAAAGCATCTTGACAAGCCAGTACCTGCAACGGAGATTGTTCACAAGGTTGAGTTTATACTGACTGCTGACAATTTCTTTGGCATCTGTGGCTTGGGGAAATCACAGCAAAATTCTTCTGTACTTCTTTGCTAATTCTCAGATCATGCCACATATTATCAGTGTATTCTTGATATCCTCATAACCTCGTATTTCAGTGATGTGTCATAGTTGAAACTGGATTTTTTTGCAAGGGAAGTTGTAATAATTGATTATGTATGTATTTCAAACTTGTCTTCATCCTTACATTACCCTTCATTTCTTATTCCTTGATTTCTATAAAATATCTTTTTCTTCTGTTCTATGTTCGTTCATTTTCCTTCCTTCATCCCTTCCGTCTTTCTTCCATCTTTCATACCTTCTCTCCTCCTTCATTATTTCCTTATCATCCGTCATTCTTTCCATCCTTTCTTCCTTGCTTTCTTCCCCTTCCCTTTCTTCTTTCCTCCATTCCTTCCTCCTTTCCTTTCTCCTTTACTTCTTCCTTCCCTTCTTCCTTTCCATCCTCCTTTCCCACCTCCTTTCCTTCCCTCCATTATTTTCCTTTCTTCCTCCCTTCCTTCCTTCCTTTCTTCCTCCCTCCTTCCTTCCCTTTGTTTCTTTCGTTCTTTGTTCCTTTCTTCTTACTCCCTTCCTCCCTTACTCCCTTCCTCTCTTTCTCCCTTCCTTCCTTCCTTGCTTCCTTCCTTCGAAATCTATGATTAATCTTTTTTCTCAGATTTACCTACCAATATTTATTTAAGTGCAAACTTTATGCAACGTGCACTCATACAATTGACTTATGCCGGATACAGCCACAGAGACCTACAACATTAACAATAGGTGCTGTCATAGCAACAATAGTTCAACAATACTTATGAAAGATCAAAACGATGATATTCAGGATTTTAAACAAATGATTGTAGCAGCAATATAGCTGTCTATCCAATAATGCTGACAGGACACACTATTTGAAATGCTAACTTTCATGTGGCTAAATATCCAGAATTATGTATCATTCATTTCCAGGAAGTTGCGAGGTGTAAAATGTTATATTTAAATGCAATTTTAAGTGCAATTTGTATAAATATAATGATTTCATTAACCCCAAACCCTGTTAAAATAAGTTGCGGTGCTCAGGGGGCGACCGTTAAATATCCGGGGGGGAGGAGGTCAGTTTGAGATTTTTTAAAAATTAATAATATCTTGCCCAGTTTTGCATACATAAATAAATTCTTTTTGGGTAGTCTTGAAATAAATAATTTCTATCAGGGGTCTTTCTTTACAAGGTGTTGCTTTGATTTAGAAATGAATATTCGTTGACTTCGAACGCTTGAAATACATAATTTCTGCTGTTAATGTGAAATAAATAACTTCGCGTCGAAGAAAACTCAAAGCTTTCCCTGGAAATGTAATGGTCGCCCTCGAATCAGAATCACCAGAAAATTATCCAGAGTTAGCAAAAAACAACTTGGATTTTATGTTCACCAAAATTTGGTAATAAATTGTTTATTTTGAAGAGCGATTGGGGTTTGTTAAAATTATTTTAAGATGATTTGTAGCATTTTGCCAACAATTTTTCTCCTGATTATTCTAAATCCCTGAACCCCGAAGAATTCGGTCTAAATATTGTTTTAAGATATTCGAATTTTTTGAAAATCGTCAGCTTTCATTTTGCTCATTGTATAGCCTCATCCATAAATCCATATTTCGTAAAATTATTTGACCCATGCTGAAGTGATGTAATTTTGTCTATAACAGGATGGATTTGACATTTACCTCATTTAGGATGTTTGTATGAAAATTTAACACGAATATTTAGTAGGAAATCAAGGTATATGACCTGTCAGACCTGGCAACTGGGTTTGTAGGTTTAAGGGGATCACTTACCAAAATATAGTTGCAATTCAATTTGTCCAAAATGAGGTTCACAAATATTGTTCAACCATGTCTAAATGTGAACATGAAATTTTAAATTTATTTATTAATCTTAAATTGCATAACTTTATGGTTGTCTTCTCTCTGTCTTGTCTTACCTTTTATCCATCTAATTTTCTCAATTTAAATGAGAGTTCTCCGTGGCCTAATGGTTTAAGGAGCTTGTTTGTGCTACCAGTCTGGCTTTGAGGTCATGGGTTCAACTCCCACTCCTGGAACTCAATTTGGTCCGAGCCCATGGGACATTAAATGGTGGTGGGTTGTATCCAGTGTTCTGTGCTGGGTCAAATGAAAAACCCTGGGCATCCCTGAATTAATAGGGTATGTGCCAGACTCACAATCTTCTCATCAATCATCATCATACGGTGCTCACCAACACTGGAAAGTGCTACGGCATGGGAACCTTGGGCAATGTTCCTCTAGTTTCTGCCCACGGGCACCGTACTATGGCTGCCCTGAGCTGTATCATTGTGGAAGGCTCACCACGAATTTCATGCCTGCATTGCAGTGCATGACTGAGAGTATTTAGGCCTACAATATAATACAATGCAATGTGATTCTATCTCATCTCATCTCATGGGGTAGTCTCATCTCAACATGTCCTTACTGCATCTCATTTCATGTTACCTGAAAGAAATATTACCCTATCTTATCTCATCTTATCTATTAATCTTCACGTCATCTTGTCTCACCTCACTTCATTCCGTCTTATCTCATCATACCTATCTAATGATATTTCATCGTATAACAACATAACATCATATGTTTTCTTGTCTCATCTTACTTTATCTTACTTATCCCATCTCATATTATCTAATCTTATCTCATCCCATCTCATTCTCATTCCATCTCATCTCATCTTATTTCATCTTATCTTTTCTAAACTTTTTTTGGGTATCAATTTATATAATAAAGCAATAAATTAAGGCAAGTGCCCCCCTTTGAACCAAACAATTACTAATTATTACAAGTTATTAAACATAATAATTATCGCCCTTATTTGGAAATTCCATCCCACTATTTATTTGGCTATATATTTCTCTATGATAATCCCTTCACTCATTCATCAATGAAATAGGAAAAATGAAAAATTTACTGAAACTGCTAGTCTTGCTGTTATTGGCATCATATGCACAGGTATATATATATTTATCTATTTTTCATTATCTTAAATTAAATGGCATGAAGGGTCAATTTTATTATTTTTTAATCGACTGCAAGAGACATTTTATTAGATGAGCCGGAAAATTATTTTTGTGTATCTTTATTCATTAAAGCTGTTTTTTTTTAAAGACCACTCCAAAATTAATTTTGTAGAATCAATTGATTCTCTCGCTCTGAAATTAGGAAAATAATTCTGAAATTGATCTTTGAAATGCTAAATTTTGTTTCGGGGGAAATTAATTTGATTGCATGCATTCCGCTGCTTAAAATGTGGAATTTGAGAGGTTTTGTCAGCCATACGCAGCAAAAGACCTTCAGCAAATCAGACATCGACCGTATTATCTCAGCCAAACCAGTAGTTGCTAAGGGCAAAAAAAAAAACAAATAAACTCTGATTTCATAATTTCCTTCATTTTTTTATTACCTGGTTATGCAAAAGATTGACACACATAATATGATCTGATATAAAGTCACTTTTTAGAACATTTTTAAGTTACTATCTGCTGATCTAATTACTGGCAGATACTGTGAAATATCCATCACAACTGAAGACAAAACATATTACAAAACACACAATGCATTGTTTTTTAATGGTCTGACTCACGTGATTTATTTCACCTTGGTAACAAGGTCACATGATGTAATAAAGGTCATGTCTCCACCCCATAAATTTGACATTGTCTGGAACTGTCATAAATTTGATAAATGGTCTGCCAGTCATTATAATGTAAGACCTACAAACTAATACCTGACATAAAAAGTGATGGAAGATTGATACATTATTTAAAAGAAAAAAAAGGAAGGAAACTGAGGAAAGAAAGAAAGACAGGAAAGAATGAAAGACAGAAAGACAGAAAACACAGAAAGACAGGAAAGAAAGAAAGAAAGACTGAGGGAAAGACATGAAAGAAGGAAAGACAGGAAGGAAGGAAGGACAGGAAAGAATGAAAGAGAAGAAAGAACGAAGGACAGGAAGGAACGGATGACAGTAAAGAATGAAAGACGCGAAAGAAAGACAGGAAAGAAAGAAATACAGGAAAAAAAAAGAAAGACGGGAAATAAAGATTAAAGAAAGACAGGAGTAATGAGACCTTAAAAGTCTTGTCCTTATGTCAATTGAGCAGAATGGATGCATGGATGATTGGACTTTATGTCCTGTATTTCACACTAGGTATGTAAGCTCATCAAGACAGGCTGAGAATACGTATCAATGAAGCCACAGTTGATGGAAACTGCTGTCCAACGTAAATCGAGGTGACCTAGCTAGAGTGGGAATCAAACCAAGGTCTCAGCAATATGAAGTCAAGAGCACTACACTCTAAACACAGGGTTTTAAAAATCAGCTGAAAAATGACAACTCTATAATCAGTTATCTTTTTCAGGGCCACTGGAATTGGTTAAAAAGGATATTTGGCATTAAAGACAGCAAACCAAGTTACATTCCTGATGACTCTTCAATGGAGGAATGGTATGGGTGTCATGGGTAAGTAGCATTTTAATCTTTTTTTAAATGTCTTACCGTTATTTTTGAGGCCCCGACCAATTTCCGGAGGACCCTTAAAAATACCTGTAATCTTTTTTTAGTGCTTCCTCCAAAACAAGAATACTTTCATTCCAAATCTTTCAATGTAACTAGTAGTTCGGAATGTAATGATGAAGTGTTTTGGTGACGAGGCCCATTGAGAAGTTATTGATAGGATCCCCAAGTTATTTTAGACTTTAGTAGTTTGGTGATAGGACTTCCTTTAATTTTGTGGCAGATTGGTGATTGGGCCTCCTTTTTGGGGGCAGGGCTTTGTGTAATTTCGAGGTATTTTGGTGAGGGGCCTCCTGTAATTCTGTGTGTTGTGGTGGCTGGACCTTTTGTATTTTTTTTAAAGTACTTTGAGGTATTTTGGTCATAGGGCCTCTTGTATTTTGGGGGTATCTGGTGATAGGGCGGACCTCCTGTAATTTTAAGCTATTTTTGTGATGGAGCCTGCTGTATCTTTTATGTATTTTGTTGATAGGGCCTCCTGTAATTTTGACTTATATCCCCCAGATGGGTGATTAATTAAATTCTTAAGAATTCCAGAAAGAATATGACGTAAACATTGATTGTCAGTGCAAAAAGAAGAAAAAGGACAAAGCACCCAGTACTAATGCGGAGGAGTTATTCGCTGAGCAAATAAACAAATTTTGGCAATTACTACTTATTTTGCAATGCATTTAGAAGAAACATGTCTCATGTTTTTAAATATTTCTTTATTTTGCTGAAGGTTTGTTTTCAACAACAGAAGAAAATCATTGCATTGTCAATGAACTGCAAAAAAATCGTCATTGCATTGGTGTCCTTAAATTTATCAATTACATGCATGCCTTGCACATGAATTCTTTTTTATGTAGCCAACATTTTCAAAAATGAATCATTTATGTACTTGTTTAATTTTACTACAGAATGCCCTGCCAACAATACAGCCGAGTGCAAGATAAAATAGACACCATCAAGGAATTAGATGCCCAACTGACTGGGAAACAATACCATGTGGATCAAGTGAGACCGGTAAGAGATCAAATCAAAAGAGTTGACACAGTCATCTCAATCGATCAATCAATTGCTCTCATTGTGCCAGCATTGTTAAATGTTGTTCTCAAAAAAACGTGTTCTACACCATTGCTCATAAATATGGAATACTTCAACATTCTCCATTGAAATTGACAACTTTAGCAACTTCTGCAGGAGCACATGATGTTCTGATTCAATAGTAACTAGTTCCAATGACCGCTAAAGGGAAGAACATGCTGTAGTTTAAAACGCATGCTGCAGCGTTAACCCCAGGAAAAGTTACAGCAGCACGAAATATGGAAATTCAGGGGTTTTTAGGGTGAGGTGCATTAAACCAAAAATTTAAAATTCTTGCAAAAAATGTAGTTAAGGCTTTCAAAGAGTGATAAGAGAAGATGACTTGACCTTTACAATGGACCTTGCTTACATTCACACTCATTTCCATTTATTTGACACTTTTTTTCCAAAAAATTATTCCATATTTATGAGCAGGAGTGTAAATCAGACAAAACCATGCTAGCTGGTATGTGCAAAGTGTAGTTCGGAGAAGTGTAAAAAAAATCATATATAGTTATTGTCTGACACAAAAAGATTCAAATGACAATCATTATAAATCAGCTTATGTTTGTTTTGTCCAACAAGTTTTTTTAGAATGTGCAAGTGTTTTCACATTCCTACAAACATATAAAAAGCGTAAATTTGCTTTATGGCCTCCAAAACCTCCAAATTTTGTATCTGATGATGGCTAAATAAATCTAAAATATTGTATAAATCATGAATCTGTTTGGAGTAACTTTTATAATTTAATTTTCACATCCGATACTCATTCTCACTGAGCCAGCTTTACAAAATCGAATGTGCCCCAGAGCCACATTTTATGAGGGGTGTTCAGAAAGTTCATGGTTTTCTTTTTGTTTGGCCACTTATTTTCTATGAAGAATTATGAATGTTTCACAGGACACAATTCAGGTATATTGGAATGCATTTCTAAAATATTGGATGATTTCATTGGTTTTCTTTGTCTCAAAACTACCTGCCAGTCCAGTGTGGCGTCAGTTCCTATGGGGCTGGTGGGGCAGGTGCCCCACCACTTTTTTTTTGCCAGAAGAAGGTGAACAAATTTAGAGCTTCTGTAACTCTGCTGTGCCCATGACAAAATTTAAAATGTTCCACCACTTTATTTTGAAAATGACGCCTCTGCCTGCCCAACCTGGCTGGAGTAACTGATTCCGTAGCAACCACACAATAAATTAAAAATAAATTAAGTCCTGTGAAAAATTCATAATCAAGGTAGAAAGTAAGTGTCCACACAAAAAATAGCAGTGAACTTTTTGAACGCCCCTCGTGTTTTTTTAAAAATTATCCCGGCAGGTAATGAATATAACGAACAACGTCTGATTCCGGAAAGATGCAAATTTTAACACACATACTACACATGTAGCCACAAAATGTATGCTGTTGCTCTTATGTAAGCTGACATTTCTAATGTAACCTTGAAAATTAATTATTTACAGAATGATGGGACGCTGGACAACTGTATCTGGCTGACGGAGGGCCAGGCGGATGGCATCCTGTTGAAGGCAAAGGAGGATGTCCTGTTGTTGAAGAACAGGGACAGGTGGTTGAGTGAACTGGTCAGTACATGATGACCATAAATATGTAAATACAATGTATAAATGGAAATATTAGTTTTCTTCACGGGCCTGTGTTGGCGTAGTTTCAGCATTCACAAGCCCGTGTTGCTCCATATTTTCATCAAAATGTTATTTTAATCTCAAGGGTCAAGGGGGAGGGGCCCGTGCCCCAACCCCCCCCCCTGATCTGCCACTGATCACACAGCAGTATATAATTGTAAATTTGGGAGTTTTTCAAACTAACAAGGTCCAAGTATGCCCCCAAAAATCCGTCATAAAATTATATTTTTGAAAAAGTTCATAGATATACAGTAATTTTACCTTTTCTTTTACTGCTATTAAAAAGTTGTGTCATGCAATCCTAAATTTAAGCTTATATAATTTATTATAAAAATCAATATTTTACAGGGTGCGGCAAAAAAACTTGCACCAGCAATAGCTATGAATTATAATTGCTATAATTTCCTAACTAATGCTTCGATTAGTATGAAATTCGGACACAACCGAGCCATGTATATCTAAATTTACTTATTCTAGGAATTTTCCATTTTTATGATTTACTTTTCATGTTCTAGGTCTATAGACAGTGTATGTCAGTTTCTTCAGGTGCATCTTGTTTTTGCCAAGTATACCCAAATCGCAGTGTTCAATCAAGCTACTTAAACGTTGGGGGTGCTTCAGACACTTCTCTCGACTTTTGCCCATGTAAAAACATTTTAAATTTTGAGGTCTGATGAATAGGGGGGCCTCTGATTTTGGACTATAGGATAAACTCGAATACTAATAACCTCTCTAGGCTTCTCTTGGCAGAACATACTATACCTAATCTTGTTAAAATATCACATTACAATTGATCAATACATAGACAGACATATTTGGTAAGTGCAGCCCTCCAAGGCAATTTGTTGGTACTCCCAAGGCTTGATTGATGAGCTGGGAGAGTGGGGGTCCTATACATACATATTCACCCTATCATGTCAAGATATTTTACTTGCCCAGCACAAAAACTGATGCTGGAGACCAAAAATTCATTATCTCATCTAATTTACATCCATCGGGCATTTTGCTCATGAAGATCCACTTGAAATATTTTGTGTTCATCTCTCAAGTTTTGAACCCATGCAATCAAAAACCTTCAGCAAAGCAGGCCTGAAATGATATTGTTCAGCCACCAAACTGCTTTATATTGTTGGCTTATACAGTGGGTTTGTCTTGGCCAGAATAGAATGCAATTAAAACACCCCAGTGTTAATTTTTTTGACCTTATATGGAAATGATGATGAATCATTCTGTTATCAGTATAGCAAACAATGCAAAAATTATCACCTGACCACAGAAACTGGTCTTATTATGTGAAATATTCACTGGAGTTATTCTCTTTCTTAAAGCCACCTTTTGATTTAAAATTCATGGCATTCAGAAATGATCAGTAGGCCAGCAGTCGCCAAAGTATTGCAGCCTCTTTTGGTTTGGGCAAGCAAGATTTTGCAGAGGCTGTACGTTGTTGAGAATAGCCAGTGTTCTAACTTTAATTTTACACTAATTTAACTGCTGGGCTACTGCTAGTATGTTTGGCTAGATGTCCCATCACTCAAAACTTAAGTTTGCAATTTCCTGTTTGATCTGCCAGAGATGTTCAAGTGGTGCAATTTTTTTGGCCGCACCCTGTAGTTCTGAACAGAATGATTGTAATTTTCCAATATTTCAGAGCTCTGGTCAATTTTTGACCGTCTGGACATTATTCTTGGCCTAGTGACAGAACATCCCCCCCCACTCCATTTTCTTATTCCCCTAATGTAAATTACCTCCGCTTCCTCAAATTGCCCCCAATTCCCCCACCTAACCCCTTCTTTTCCCCAGGTTTCCCATGCCTTTTCCCTCCTGGAACCCCACATCCCCAACATTTTCTTATGATGCCATTATCCCATAGGGTGGGGGAGAGTATCCTGTCATGAGGCCTTATTCTATACAAAATCAATCTTATAACTATTACTATATTTTAGAATGGTCGTTATCGATATAAGAGAGACCTGAAAAAATTACGACATCGACAGAAGAGGAAGATTATCGACTTCACCAAATTCACCACCTTCAAATGGGAATCATTCCCCATCAAATACGCTTTTGATGGGTCACATTGTAAGTAACTGTGTACAATTTTATATAATATTAGATTAGATTCAGAAGGGGAGGTTGGCCTAGTTGGTAGCACTCTGGGCCTACAATCCCTGGATGCCAGGTTCAATACCAGCTCTAGCTGACCCGTTCGCCTAAACCCAAAGGCATAGCACAGGGAAAAGGGACAAAGAAGGCTAAAACATTTGGGCAGATGATCAAATATACATTATTGAATATTTATGGTTTTCAAGTTTTTTACAAAAAGCCATATGAAATCTGGATCATGAAATTTGGCGAACTAGTGTCGCTCTGCCTCCCAAAAGTCCGCTTGCAGTATGGCGTGCCCAGACTATGTTTGACACCAGCAATCGTCATTCTAATTGAGCACTGTGTCCGCGACCAGTCAAAATAAGCTTCCTGAGAGCATAAATACAGGATGCAAGCCCCAAACAACCATCCGTCAAATTTTTTGCATGAGGCATGGGTAGGAAGTTCCTACCCATTTTTCCCTGTCTCTCTTTCAAATTACATAAGGGTATGCAGCATTGGTCATCAGTGATCTTTTTAATCTTTAAGTTATTTGTCTTTCAGCCCCTGAAGAGATGCAGAAAGTGAGAGATGCCTTTAGTCACTTGGTGGCACACACTTGTTTAAGTTTTGAAGAAGTTCCAACTGACCCAGCTCCAACGGAACATTATATTCTATTCACTTCTGCGGCAGGTGCTGGGTATGTATAATTAACACTAGGTGGATCTAATACTGAATTTTCATACTAAAGTAATATAGTGTCCTCTGGTGTCAGATATTTTTTTATGAAAAAGGGAATTGTTTCTTTGCTTATTTATTAGTGTGTACCTACACTGTACACATTGAGTGTCCCCCTCAAAAATTGTAAATGGATGATAAGAGACCGTTAAGAATTTATGACTTGGGGCTATTTTGGAATGGATTTCACTCAATTATGAAAGCTCCATCTGTATTTGGAAGTGATGCATTCACTTTGATGCTCCCTGTTTGATTTGTATAGTATTTAACTGATTCAGAACCAATTAAACTGATTTGGCTTTTTCAGATGTCGTTCTTACGTGGGCAAAACTCGCTTCAGCCCTCAAACCATAAATCTGCAGTACAACTGTTTCTGGGAGGTAAGACGTATGCATCTCCTGATCATTATTAAAATACATTCCTCTGTTAATTTTGAATCTAATATTTGAAAAAAAAACAAATCAACTTAAAAAAAATCACTAAGGATTCCAATGATTGATTGATTGATGCATTTATCAAAGTAATAGGGACATTCAAGTAAAAATTACAAAAAGGTGATGCAAATCGATGGTACCCAGACATTCTGGAGGCTTGTCTAATATCTATCACTATGAACCTATTATTACTTATCTATATATTCAATAAAATCTAAAAACAAATCTATTTTATCAAATCGAAATTGCACTTCACAATCTACCCTAATGCTTATAATTGGCATCCAACCCAAGGGGGTTGGATTGCACAAACTACTCTCTGAATCTTTCGACAAACTCTTCGGCCTTCGGCCTTCCCAAGTCATACTTCTGAACAGGTCTGAAATTGTCTAATTTTAAAGGCACACACTCGTCAAAATCCAACTTTTAATTCATTTATTTTCCCATGAAAGAATCAGGTGTTGTGAGTTCATGCAGCAAACATTTCCCCAAATCGGTTTTCAACATAGATTAGGAAAAATATATGAAATTGGCATTTCAGCTTATTTTTGTGGTCCTCCAGAATGTTCAGTCAGCTATGCAGTGACGTGAGGCTGGGTGGCCCTCCCCCTCTCTCCTCAGATTGTATGGACAATGAGAGAATGAGACACTTGCAAATTTTAAAACCTAACATGACCGTGACAAACTGAATGGGGGGGATTAATAAATACTGTTATAAAGGTGACAAAATGAGTTTGAGACAAACTGAAACTGTGAAAATTTTCAGAGGAGTTGCATCAACATTGCTGTCAATCACTTTGATTGGGTGGAGCTATTGAGTTTCAGGCATGGACAACAGTGGTCAAATTGCTCCATATGTGACAAATCCAGATCGCATTTTGTGACTGAAATATTATTAAACTACCTGATAGATTGATAGATAGTTAAATAGTTAGATTAGTTAGATTAGTTAGATAGTCAGTTAGATTTGTTAGATAGTCAGATAGACAGTTAGATAGTTAGATAGTTATAGTTAGATAGATAGATAGATAGATAGATAGATAGATAGATAGATAGATAGATAGATAGATAGATAGATAGATAGATAGATAGATAGATAGATAGATAGATAGATAGAGCATGGAGAAACAGAGAAATAGAGAAATAAAGAGATAGGGAAAACTTCATTGTTTGACATATTTATAAATATATTTTAAGAGGGCTGATAGATATTAAATAGACAGATAGGCTGCAATCGGTTTATTGATTTCTTGTATTCTGTACAGGATATAGTTTTGGGGATCATGTGATAGAAATCTCAGTCAAAATTGTTTTTTATATCTATATCTGTCATGAAATGATGACCTAAATTGTTTTTCTTTTCTTTTTGCGGTCTGAGTTTGTCAATTTTGGTCACTGTTCAAGTGTTCATTTAACGTCAAGACACTTCATTGTTTGACATATTTATAAATATATTTTAAGAGGGCTGATAGATATTAAATCGACAGATAGGCTGCAATCGGTTTATTGATTTCTTGTATTCTGTACAGGATATAGTTTTGGGGATCATGTGATAGAAATCTCAGTCAAAATTGTTTTTTATATCTATATCTGTCATGAAATGATGACCTAAATTGTTTTTCTTTTCTTTTTGCGGTCTGAGTTTGTCAATTTTGGTCACTGTTCAAGTGTTCATTTAACGTCAAGACACTCCCCCTCCCCTCCCCCCCCCAGTATTAACCTATCATTTGTGATGCAAAACTCAATGATTGAAATGAAAATCGGAGGTCATCACAGTTGCACATTGTTTTGATTGTCTGAAGGTGTAATTTTTTTAATATTTCACAGCTCTGAAGGTGTCATTTTCAAAGTATTTCACAGCTCTGCCTATCAGTCACAATGCTCATCAAAAGCCACGTGTATTTGTTTATTAAAAACCCAGTCTCATGTCACTGAAGAACCTGCCTTCCAAAAGGGGTCGCTTTTTACTGTGCCAAAATTATGGCAAAAAATGAAACCTATAAGTTTAGTTTTGATGAACTTATTCAGGCATAAATTGGAAAGGACCACCATAGCCTTTTTATAAATACAATGCTTGAAGCTCTCAACCGATAAAAAAAGTGCATGATTGTGGCCCTTTAAATGCATTTCTTTTGCTTTTCAGTTTGGTGTTTCTGTACATGAAATTATTCACGCACTTGGACTATGGCATGAACAGAACAGATTTGACAGAGATGAACATGTCAATGTAAGTCATCTACATGATGATACCTTCAAGAAAGTATTATTTCAAAAGTCATAATTTACTCCTGATTAAACCGAGAAGTTACAATAACGTACATGCTTGGGAAGGATTAGGACAGATTTGCCTTCCAAGGTCATTGACAACAGTTTGATAATAATTGCTGACCAACCATATAAAAAAGTGTTCACAAGGAAAGGATTGTGCTGACAAATTGTTCAATAGCATAAAATAGTCTTTGAAAAATTGTTCACCAGCATAAAATAGTGTCAAAAAGTGTTCACTAGCAAAACATTGTCATGGTAAATCGTTCACCAGCATAAAATAGTATAACTAAGTGTTCACCAGCAAAACATTGTCGTAAATTGTTGTCCAGCGTAAAATAGTCTTTGAAAAATCGTTCACCAGCATAAAATAGTATCATCAAATTGTTCACTTGCAAAAGATTGTGCTGACAAATTGGTCACGAGCATAAAATAGACTTTTATTTATAAAGCATTGTTCACCTGCATAGAATAGTGTCAGAAAGTGTTCACCAGCAAAACATTTCATGGCAAATTGTTTACCAGCATAATATAGTCTTTGAAAAATTGTTCACCAGTATAAAATACAATCAAAAAAGAGTTCACTAGCAAAAGATTGTGCTGACAAATTGTTCACCAGCATAAAATAGTCTTTGAAGAATTGTTGTCCCTCATAAAACAATGGTGCAATATCATTTGCCAGCATATAATAGTGTTGGCAAATGGGTTACCAGCATAAAATAGTGTTGGTAAATTTTTATTGTGAAGCGTTTAGAGTATTTATAGATTCTACGCTATAGAAAATAAATTTATTAAACTTCACCTACACATAGGTGAAGTTTCTTGTAATCGGTAGTATTTATTATTTATTATTTATTCAAACTCATCGGAGAGTTTTCAAAAAATTCATGTACATAGCCTACAATAATCTAAGAACGCTTTTTTTTATATTTGACCTTGACCTATTTTTCAAGGTCACAGAGCCTTTTAAAGTCGGATTTTGCAATATTTGAAATGCATGTACCTCATCCGGTTATTACCGTTTTCATTTTCCTGCACATGGAAAGGTCCCAGACACTTCCTTCACAGTTTGACCTACTTTCATGAAAGTAGGTCAAGGTCACATTGTACAAAGTCCATTTTTATGGTTTGAGGTCTATCGCGGGATCTCAGAATCCATAAGTCGTAGAGTCATACCGATGGTGCCAAAACGTGCTCAAAGTCACGGGACATCTGCCCGACCCTTTATTTTTCATCGGCAGTACCGGTTCTTGAGTTATGTAACTTTAAAGTCATACTGCGTCACCAAAACCGGTGACCTTGAGAATTTTACCTTGAAATATCGATGTTAGCTCATAACATGTCATAGTAAACCCCCCCCAAACATACACCTAATAAGCCCATATTGACCTTTAAATTTGACCTTGACCTCATTTTTCAAGGTCATTCGACCTGAAAAAGTTTGAAAAGTTGCCATTTTCAACAATTTTTTTTACCATGTTATATTTAAGATATCAGAATGATTCACAGGTGACAGATGAACATTGGCCTGTTTATTCCTAATATCTAATCATATTTTTAGTATCTCCTTCGCCAGATTTATGAAAAAATTTTTAATATTGCTAACCGACAAAGGTTAAAAAATTACACATTTCCGCGTTTTTGACAAGGAAATATTGATTGTACAGGGTTACAATGCATGGCTGACCCGCCCTTTTTCATACAATGCCATTATGAAAATCATATCTATTTTGACCTAGAAAATGTTTTCCAAGGTCAAATTCAAGGTCAAACATGTCAAAAATTTTTACATTTTTGACATTTCATATTTTTTAACAAAGAAGGAATCAAGATATTGTTACAAAAATGGTAGACACACTTGCTACAATACTCTAGAGGCTTCTTGTAAATTTACAAGGTCCTCGGATTGACCTACGTTGCACAGTAAAGGTCAAAAGGTCAAAAAACGAGCGAAAAATTTATGATTTTTTTTCACATTTCTCAAAGATAGCGTAATTTCAAACGGCCGTAGCTCCGATCCTAATTAAGATAGAGAGAATCTGAAAACAGATTCGGAAAGGCCAAATTCTCCTCTAGTTTTCATTTTCTGAACATTTTGTCGTAGCTCCGACAGTTAAAAAGATCGCCGGACCCTGAAAATTTCATGTTTTTTGTCGAATTTTCACAATATATTATTATTTCGACTTGGAAGGAATCATCCTTTTTTGATCAACTTGCCTGGACCTATTTGTAACATCTGTTTACATAATCCTGGCAAATTACGTATGTTTTCATTGAACCGTTTTGGTTATACAGTGATTTTAGATTAAAAACTACATTTTTTCAGGTATTTCTAAAGTTCATATTACTGAATTGTACCATAATTTCAATCTACGATAAGTCCGGTTCTAATTAAGATACAGAGAATCTGTAAACAGATTTGAAAAGGCCAAATTCTCCTCTAGTTTTCATCTTCTGAACATGTTGTCATAGCTATAACGGTTTAAAAGATCGCCGGACCCTGAAAATTTCATGTATTTCTGATGGTCAAAGAGATCACATGACCCTGAAAAATCAATGTTCTCAGAAATCGCAGAAGATGTACTGGTGGATGTACTGGTTCATGTATTGGTTCATGTATTGGTTCATGTACTGGTTCATGTACTGGTTCATGTACCGGTTCCTGTATGGTTCATGCACTGGTTCATCTACTGGTTTATGTACTCGTTTTTCTGTGCATACTTGCATGTACTCAATGTACAGGAAACATTCTTGTATTCTTGTCTGTATGCATGTTACATAATTAATTTAGGGCTGGCCCTTTTTCAACTTTTTTTGAAAAGTCCTGCTCCATCATTCTAATATGAGGCCTATAGGTCTTAGAAACAACCTCATACCAAAATTTTGCACATTTAATGAAAAAAACCCAGGCCCCTGGGCCATTTTAGAAATTACGTTTTAGACAATAAGAAAAAACGCAAAAATACCCTCTATCTTGAGAACTAAAGCAGATAGAGACATGATATTGACACCAAAATCTCCAGAATCCCCACATTCATATTCATCTTCAATACATTTTAGGGCCCTAAACCCAATACTTTTTGAGTAATTGGCAAAAAACCATATTTTTGCCTTTATTTTCATGAAAATCGTCAGCAAAAATTCAATTAATTGTGTAAATCATTGAAGATATGTACCTGCTGTGCCTCTGTCTATCTCCAGTATATATTATGTAATATGAGCCTTTATCTTTGTTGTTACTAGTACAAAAATGCTATCAATTAGTTATTGTGAATGAGTATTACATGCATTATTTACATCAAACCACTGCCTCGTTTAACCAAGTCGCTCAAAAAGTAAGAGGAGTTGCATTCTTCCAAAAGTTATAAAAGGATCTGCCCTTACTGTAATTTGTGTCCGATATGCTGCTGAAGCAGTTTAGCTGTTATCAGAAATTATATGTGTAAGTGTCTGTAAAATAATTGGTTATTTAAAGGAGGTATGCTTAGTGGATGGTTTTCTCAGGGGTCTACCATCATTGGCAGTGAAAAACTAACAGTGACACATTTTGGTGACCGGAAATTTGATATGGGACTTGAAAAGGGTAACTTAATGCAGCTTGCAGGTGTAACATAGGTCTACATTTTAATTTTCCAATTGAAAATGTTTGAATTATTCCTAATAAATGAATAAAGTATATCTTTCCTATGATAGAATTTGCATGCACAATAATATTCTAACTGGTGCGTTTCTGCACTGACTCTACCGTCTACATGTATGGTATAATGCTGATTGCCCACTCTGATTAGGATATTTTTCATGCAGTATTTAAAGCTTTTGAATTTTATGACAAAACAATGCCAAGAATTGATAAACAGAGAGCTGATTCGCGGTCATAAGCCACTTTTTGGCTGGATTGTTAAATATTTCTTTTGTTGGCAAATTTTTCTTGTGAACATCTATGATATAATAATTGCTTTATCAATGACAGTCAGTGTCTCAAGGCTGAGTGCACCCTTTTTAAAATTACCATTCATAGGGACCCACTTGATATTTAATCATTTATCTTCAGTTATGCCATCACCATATGTACTCATGCTTTGGATTATCTCATATGAAAAAAAGAGTGTTGCTGAATCTTTTGTCAATTTAGTCTCTCTGGATTTATTTGCCATTGACCCTGTTAAATGACTTTGAGTTTGTAGTCTATGCTAAAATACCTAATGGCATTCACTGTATTATCCACCACAGATAACAATTTGTTTTATTCTCATTCATTATGGGTTCATTGGCTTCATATTTCTTGACATTTCTAAGAATCTTAAATAAAACATTTTCTAAATATTTATGGTTGGTCAGTCCATTCCTTAGTTTTCACAAGGAGAAATTAATGAACCACAAGAACAACTTCAAAAGACTAATAGCATACATCTTTGATTATGTATTGCACTAATTTACCCTTCTCAAGTTCCATCTCATTGTTGCCGGTCCACAAAATGTGCCTATTCTTGTTGTTCACTGCCGATGAAGGCAGACTCCTGAGTCATGAGTAAACCATCCACTTAGCATACCTCCTTCAAATTACCAATTATTTTACAGACACTTACACACATAATTTCTGATAACAGCTAAACTGCTTCAGCAGCATATCGGACACAAATTACAGTAAGGGCAGATCCTTTTATAACTTTTGGAAGAATGCAACTCCTCTTACTTTTTGAGTGACTTGCTTTAATGAGGCAGTGGTTTGATGTAAATAATGCATGTAATACTCATTCACAATAACTAATTGATAGCATTTTTGTACTAGTAACAACAAAGTAAAGGCTCATATTACATAATATATACTGGAGATAGACAGAGGCACAGCAGGTACCTATCATCAATGATTTAAACAATTAATTGTATTTTTGTTGACGATTTTCCTAAAAATAAAGGCAAAAATATGGTTTTTTGCCAATTACTCAAAAAGTATTGGGTTTAGGGCCCTAAAATGTATTGATGATGAATATAAATGTGGGTATTCCGGAGATTTTAATGTCAATATCATGTCTCTAGCTGCTTTAGTTCTCAAGATAGAGGGTATTTTTGCGTTTTTTCTTATTGTCTAAAATGTAATTTCTAAAATGGCCCAGGGGCCTGGGTTTTTTTCATCAAATCTGCAAAATTTTGTTATGAGGTTGTTTCTAAGACCTAAAGGCCTCATATTAGAATGATGGAGCAGGACTTTTCAAAAAAAGTTGAAAAAGGGCCAGCCCTAAATTAATTATGTCTGATTCCTGTGTACTTTTCCATGTACCTTTTACTTGCTCATCTACTTGTGTCTGTTCGAGTTGCTGGTACCACAGTAGGTGAAGTTTTGTTACCGCTCGCGGTTACGTCTACTAGTTATTATTATTATTATAAAGTAATTTTTACTAATTTTTCTCAGACATAAAGCGGTATATATATGCAAATTGTTAGCCAGCATTAGAGAATAGAGAGTGTTGGCAAATGTAGATCTTAAACTCTCAAATCACTGCTATGCCAGAAATGTTAAAATTCAATTGACCCCACTTTGACATCCTAAAGAAAATATCAACATTCTCAAATTGAAAAAATGTTGTTTTATCTCTTACAGATTGATGAAGAAAACCTCAGTTTTTTTTTGGCTGGACAATACAGAAGCGTCAGTGACACAGTTTCCCTCAATGTTCCCTATGACTACACTTCAGTAATGCAT
The DNA here is from genome assembly GCA_026936325.1 of Platynereis dumerilii. Lineage (NCBI taxonomy): Eukaryota > Metazoa > Annelida > Polychaeta > Phyllodocida > Nereididae > Platynereis > Platynereis dumerilii. Next base: position 5,256,385 of record JAPTHN010000009.1, read on the forward strand.
TACCATCCAGGGGTAAGTAATTCTTTTTTTTCATTCAACAATTAGACCATCTATGATTCAGGTTCTGAACTGCACTTCAACTTATAAAGCTCAAGCAAAACCTGGTTGATTTTTGAGTTTGTCTTCCAAATCATTTTATTCGGGTTAGTACAAATACTGTACAGTCGTATTGTCATGAATGCTGTAACCAAACTGCTGTGCCAAAACCAAGATGGATGGATGATTGGGGCTTTATGTCCTGCATTTATACACTTGGTAGGCTAATTAGGACAGGAGCAGGAAACAGCAATTAGGCAATGGATGATTGAAACAGCCGTCCAACATAGGTCCAGGTGAGCAGGCAAGAGCTGAATTCAAACTCTGGACCCATCGATTGGCAGCCCAGCACGCTACCACTAGACCAACCCTCCCCCCCCCCCCCAACTGTGCAAAAACCAAGATGGTTGTTTCAAAAACCCATGTGATTTTTTTGTTAATTGTCTAACATTTTAAGAGTGCTGTTGTGAATTTTGGTCAATATCAGAAATGCAGCTGCATTGGAGATGTGATTATATTTTTGGATGAGCTTTAATGCAACAAGAACCCTCAGGTTCAAAACAACATGCATGTTTGATAGAATATTGAGTGCATCTACCACTAGCTTTTCGTATTATTGACAAAAGTTGCACAGAATAGGAACCTTCAAACATTATTAGTTTTGTGTGAGCCATCATTAAAATCTTTGAGTTATTAAAACCAAATATCTTATCGCATACAGGATGGAGCTATAGACCCATCCAAACCTGTGATAAATGCTGTGGATCCGTTGTACCAGTCTTCCATGGGACAGAGAACAGGCCTATCCCACTTTGACGCTAAAATTATTAATTTGGAATACTGCAAAGGTAGGTTTTTATTTTTAAATGTTTATATTTAATGTCAGTCTAGTTAAATATCCAGTTAAAGAAAAGAGGGGCATTATATATGTTGATAACCTGGATCTAGTGTTGCTGCTGAACCATAATTATGTGATGTAGGGAAAATGTTGCCGAGTGCTCCAGACAAAAATACTTTACTGTTTAAATCATTGTCTAATTATCTTAGCATAAAACTGTATTTTAGACAGATGCAGAGGTACAAGAGTCCCAAATTGTCAGCATGGCGGATACCAAGATCCAAAGGATTGTTCTCGATGCCGATGTCCAGATGGTTTTGCTGGAAATCTTTGCCAGAGTGCTGCACCTTCTGTAAATGGTAAGTAAAAGATTTTAATGATATCACTATAGTATTCACTACCTTCACAAGTTCACAGGGGAAATTGGAGAGGAATTTTCGTGCCTAGATTATTGTATATTCTGATAATGAAATAGCGTCGATACTTCTATTCTTATAGTAGTGACAGAATCTGTGTCATAAAGTCCTATCTGTAAATTTTTGTCACAAGTCCAAGTCAAATTTATTGCTGCTTCAACGTTCTTTTCTGGCCCTGAAATTTCAACAGTTAACACAATACCATACATTGAGAGTATTCGCGCGCTCTCTGCATAGCACTACAGCACTCTTTCTAGTTTTTTGAAGGATATTAATTTTTATGAAACAGCATACCCAAATGCCACATTGTATAAGTAACTAGATCTGTACGTGCACTCATATCTACTTATTACAGAAAATTGTGGAGGAGAAATCAACCTTGGTCCAAACGAAAGTAGAAATGTCATGTCACCATCTTACAACACCAGGGGATATTACCATGACCACCAGGTATTTTGTTTACTGCTCTTCTAACACTACAGTTGCCAGCAAAATTATTCAACACCTTTTGTATTTTCCCATTGAATTCAATAGTTGACAAGTCTTGCAAAAATGAGGGCAGTGACATGAGCATGTATCAAATCATGAAAAAAAAGATAACATCACATATTGGACAACATATTGTCAAACTTCTGTGAAGGAGACCTAGATTTGATAGGCAGTTTGCATTTCCGATAGGGGTCAAACAGTTGCGAAATTATTCAATTACCCCCTTCCTTCAATTGGAATGTCATTGGAGTGGGGGGGTTGAATAATTTTTCAAAAGTTGTGACCCATATGTGAAATGGAGCCAGATATTCGTATTTAGTTACACCTCATAGCGGATTTAGTATATGTCATCTAGTATGTGATCCTATCATACTTTTTATGATTTGATACATTCTGATGTCACTACACTACTTTTAGCAAAACCTGTTTACTATTGGAGTCTATGAGAAAACATCAATGGGGTTGAATAATTTTGCTGCCAGGTGTAGGTCTTTCTCCTATCATGTAGGTCTCACCAGGAGGAGCTTGGGTGGCTCAGATCCTTTCCTAGCATCATATGCCAGTGTGTCTAAAAATAGATCACTCTACCCTGCAGTTCGTTTATGATGCCAGCTTGTCGCTTTGGTCAATCCAAGAATCTAAAAATTAAATCCATCTGGCCTTTCAGCTCAATGATCTGCTTCCACCAATATTCTATTGCCAATTATATTACACCAATTTTCAATTATAACTCTTTCTCAGGAATGCAACTGGCTTGTGCGATCCCCTCCCGGCTACCGCATCCAAATCAGCTTCGTCAATGACTTTGCCATCTACTGTTTCAAACAAAATTGCCTCCATTGGGTGGAGGTCAAATACAAGAGAGATAAAGCCATGTTTGGACCAAGGTAAGATATATTCTGCATATTAATTTCCATAGTAAAGACTCCAGAAGATATCAAAAATAGGATATTTTTTAGTTAGATACATTCAACATCTTACAGATGATTTCATATTTGTAGACATTGAGACTGAATGTGATTTTTTTTCTGCAACATATTATTCTGTAGGGAAAAGTGATGTCGTTAGTTTTTCTATGTCACTTTCCCAATAGAACACATGTCGCAAGTCCTAGAAAAAAATTCACATTCAGTCTGAGTGTCTACAATAATGAAATCATCTGTAACTGGATTACCATATTTTTCCAAAAATATTATGTTTTGGAGACCTTGAATGGAAATCTCCAAATCTCTTTGTGTCATTGTCTTAGTAACACTATAAATCTCCAACTTCAGTTATGTTTTATGTTGTAGATTTTGTTGTGCCCAGACACCCACAGCAACACTAGTCTCGGAGGACCAAGAAATGGCCGTGGTCTTCAGAGCAAACTGGACGACAAATCTTCCCAGAGGAAACCGAGGGTTCCACGCCGTTCTCAGAACAGGTGAGACAAAAACGAGACTTCCAAATCTATTTGTATTTGTTAATCTTTTTGCTAAATGGTAATCGGGCAGAATCAACATTGCTCAGACAAATTCCAGAATTCGTAGATTGAGATTGAAGAAACTGCTTATTTTTATGCCAAGATTTCAAATACAGTACATAAAATTCATGAAATGATCAGTCAATTTTTGAAACCTCAATTGTTTTGTTATCCATGTGAATATAAATAACACTGTATAATTATTGATGGAACATTACATCTAGTCATGGACTATGTTGCGCTACATCACTGTTGAGAAATATCTGATTCAACCTTCCAAAAAGAATGGAGTACTATAACCATTGACTTAACAATCTTTAAATTTTAAATTTTCAGTAAGAGGTTTAAATTTACCGCCACCACCACCGCCCCCTACCACTCCAGCACCAGTGCCTCCTCCTAGTGACGATGGCCAGAACTGGATGTGTAGTTTAGAGACACCTCGTGGGGAATTCACTTGGTGTGGAATGGAGCAGGAACAGACAACTGATGACTTTGATTGGACTATCAAGGTAAAGAGTGTGGTACCTGACAAAATCTAATCAATTGAACATTAGGGCTATCGGATGTGTGGTATATTATGAAAATTAGAGAAGTAATGAGAAATAAAGAGAAATATTCCAAAGCACTATTTAATTTTTCTTTCGCCTTGAATAAAGTTGAATTGATAACGCTGTCCTGTGTTTTGGTATTCGTAAGTGTAGTTATTAACCTTGCTCTTGAAATTTCTTGTCACTATCCATTAGGATTTATATATGATTTAGCAGAGCAAAAGAGGAGTTCACTCTTTGATTCGTAATCCAACAAGAAAGAAATAGGGATGTATCGAAACAGGAATCTGTATTCGGTTCAGCCGAAGCCTTGTCCTCCGAGAATCGGTTCAGCTATCCAGGCCATTGTTTAAAATAATTATTCACTGGGGACTTTCACATGCACTAAAGGAAATGAGAAGCTCACTGAAGGCATACTTTATTATATATTGTAAAACTGTTTTTGTGCATATATTTATACTATTTCGTGAATATTTATTTTCCATTCCAGAGAGGTCCAACTCCTTCGGATGAAACAGGCCCTGATTCTGCTTACAACGGAGACTTCTACATGTTTATAGAGGCTAGCGATCCTCGTAAAGCCGGAGACACTGCTGTGTTAGTACTTTACTGAAGACAATAATATATATACTTTTTATGACCAAATTTTCTTTGACAATGTAGATAGAATTATGCAGTTATGTTATGCTATGGACAGTGGATTCTTATACGATTATGAAGTAATTGTAACTTAGATGTCTCTCGTTGACAACAGTTACATATTGGGCCAGATCAAACATTCTTTGCCCCTTGGAATCTCAATTTTTAATTACATCAATTAATTAAATAAAGTCAAGAGTGAGCATTCCTTTTTTAGTGTCTGTAGAAAATCTGCTGGATCGGTCGATCCGAGAAGCTAAAATCAATTATATATGTGGCCTTACCATCCTGTATCAAGCTCCTAGTAGATGCTTACTTACGTTTTATCAGTATCAAGTCAACTAGTAACCATGCCAACTTGTAAACAAACAAACTGGTAACCAACAAAGTAACTAACAACACTACCAACTGGTTTTATGAGTTATGATGTCATTCATGATGTTCCACAAAACTTTTCTACAAATTAGTACAATGCCCTTATAATTATTCTTTGCAGCATCTACATACCAGCAGGCAACCGCAGGGGTCAGTACTGTCTGCAGTTCTATTACCACATGTTCGGCTTCCACATCCGCAGTCTAAGCGTGACTTTGACAAATCCAGGAAGGTCAACCCCTCAAATTCTTTGGAATTTGCAAGGTCAACAAGGAGCCAATTGGAGACAACAAAGGGTCAGCGTCAACATCCAGACTGGGGATAAGGTATGATGATGATTAGTCTAGTATTCCACTGTTTAGAGGACAGCTTCTGTTAACCTAAACAGGATTAGCTATTTCCAGCACTGTCCAAAAAGTTCAGATGGATAGAATGTAATGTCATGTTCACTGTATCCACCATTGTAGAACCTGCAGTGCAGTATAAATCCTGCGTCTCTAAAGATAGCTCACTCTCATCCTGCATTAACTCCAGTAAGTTCCCAGGCTGCCCAGGTGTTCTAGCAAGCCTCCCAACTCTCACTCTCTGAGAAGAGAGACTTGTCTCTTTGGTCCAGTGGGTTTTGATGTTGGGAAAGTAAAATGGAGAACACAATATTAATTTCATGTAAATACACACAGTGTTGGGAAAGTAAGCTTGAGAACACAATATTAATGTCAGTAAATACATACAGTGTTGCAAAAGTAAGCTTGAGAACACAATATTAATGTCAGTAAATACATACAGTGTTGCAAAAATAAGCTTGAGAACACAATATTAATGTCAGTAAATACATACAGTGTCGGGGAAGTATAAGCTTAAGAACAAAATATTAATATCACGTAAATACATACAGTATTGGGAAAGTAAGCTTGAGAACACAATGTTAATGTCATGTGAAGACACACAGTGTTGGTAAAGTAATATTGAAAACACAATATCATGTAAATACACAGTGTTGCCTGTTGGGCAAGTAAGCTTGAGAACACAATATCAATGTCGTATAGTAAATACACACAGTATTAGGCAAGTAAGCTTGAGAACACAATATTAATGTCAATAAATAGGGGAGAGTCCCCTCGATCGAAACACTTAAGTTCAGAGGCTCTGTGTGCAAAGGGTATTAGTGATATGAAGTTCAAAACTGGCCAAAAAAAAACGAGGATTGAGTTGAAATATATTTTGCTACCGTGTTTTGGACAAAGCTTGATCCGTATGGACACAAGACCATTTTTAACAGCCAGAGCTATTCACATCATTTTGTAAAACCGAAACAACTGTCCCGGATTGTTTTATTAATTTTGGGCAGATATAAAATTTATCATTTTTATGTATTTCACACTTCAAGGTTGTTCCTGAAAAGGCCAATAGAGGGCATGTCAACATGGGAGATAAATTCACATAATTAATTTTACTTAACCCTGGACCATAATTTCTTAATCTCAGAGATTCATGCTTCATAAAATCTCAAATTATCATACTGACAGGCTGTCGTGTCAATAAAAATACATCCATGAGGTGGTCCAATCGAGGACACACCACTGGTCCAATCGAGGAAATAATTGTCATTGCTAAATTTAAGCCAGTGCCCTGAATTTTATAGATGGAGGAAGTTTTCTTTTTCATTTTGGCAGACTATTAGTTGGAGGTCACTAAAACAGATTCTGAAGAATTTCCCAGCAGTATGCGGATTCTGATTGTGAGAGACCTGCATCACAATGTTAGATCAAACACTATCATTTTATACCTATTATGTTAACTTCAAATGTCAATGATTTTCCCAGTCAAACATTCATGACCATTTCAAAGTGATTGAAAAGGAATCACTCAAGACAGGACACCTGTTTATAAGTTTTATAATTATGTCATAATTAAAGTGTTCCGATCAAGGGACCGGTCCGATCGAGGGGACTCTCCCCTACATACAGTGTTGGGAAAGTATAAGCTTAAGAACACAATATTAATATCACGTGAATACACACATTATTGGGAAAGTAAGCTTTACAATATTAATGTCATTTAAATACACACAGTGTTGGGAAAGTAAGATTGAGAACACAATATTAATGTCGTAGTAAATGCACACAGTTCAGCGTTTTTAGCACTGAACTGAGACATATGTCCGAAAATGCTATCATCTTTACGTAGTTAAATTATTGTTATTTATTCGTACAGATTGTACAATTGCATATGATTAGGTAAAATAATTTAGTAAAATAAAATCGTAATAATAAAGAATATTTTGAATTAATTTCAGATTGGTTTTGCTGCCGAAAGAGGAGATGAGTTTTCCGGAGATATCGCAGTCGATGCAATTTCCCTCAACCGTGGAGGATGCTAAATTAAATTATCACTTACTAACTTTACCATATCCAATAAATAAGTAATAAACTGGCAATATGAATTTGTGGCATATTATTTTTATTCTGTAAAAAATTGAGGTTGCACAATTTCTATAATTGAAAGAGATGATGAACTTGTACATAGCCTGATACCTCAATAAAATAAAGATGTATTATGGAAACAAGAATCTTCTTTTATCATTACTCAATACAGTGGTCCCTGCATTGTAAGACCCCTGTTGCAAGACCAACTTGCCTTATGTGACCGCCTTCTTTCCACACTAAGTAGTATTTTTAGAGCGTTTTGCACCCCAGCGAGAGACTGCAACCACACGAGAGACCATATCATAACCACAGAAGGGGCAGTAAAACGACCAAAGGATTGAAATTCAAAAGCAAAAAGACCAAGGGACAGGTAATTCAAAAGTAAAAGACCAAGGGATGGGTAATTCAAAAGTTAGAATTGACCAAGGGAAGGGAGGGTTGATTGATGAGATGGAAGAGGGAGCGGGAGTCCTCAACATGTTACACATTTACCCCATGTGACAGATCTTTTACTTACCCAGCACAGACACTGATACAAGGGGCCGCCAATTTAACGTCTCATCCAAATGACATCCAGCTGGGATTTTGCTCATGAAGGTACGCTGAAAATTTTGGGTTCCCCACCCGGAGTTCAAACCCATGTAGGAAAAGACTTTAAGTGGAGCAGGCGGGCACCTAAGCCACTTGGCCACCCAGACAGCGATACGCCTAATACAGATAAATCAGCTACTCAGAGGACTGAGAGGGGTGCATTTGATTAAGCATATTATATGAAGAGAGTTCCACAAAGTCATGGAACTGTTGTGTGTAATTTATGCCCTCTTGTGCAAATTGTTGGAACTAGTTCACCTGTTTTCAATGGTTTGTTTATTTTTGGCCACTTCACCTGTGAGTGTCATGTCTGCAGACTGGAGTCATTGGTCCATAGCATGCCTGCATTTTATATGGGGTCGTTCCACACCACTGACTTTGCTATAATTTCAGGATTCTATTCAGTTTACAGACCCCTATTCTATAGTACAACAACATGAATCATTTGCAGCATTGGCAACAGAGTTATAGACACAGTGATTCTGTACAAACATGATGTCTTGGTCTGCATGCACCCTGCTAAATCATTTGACAATGTAGCACTGGGATATATTCACCTGCATCAAATGCTTTTCTGCTGTGGAGAATAACATTTTGCACCTGTAGAACAGGTTTGATCAACTGAACAGGTAGGTGCACCACTGTTTAATATATTTAACAAAAAATGTACTGCTGACATCATACATGTATAATGTTTGGATATCCATGTCTGGCACTACAAGTTTAATATTATTTTTTGTATCATCATCATTGGGTTTTAAATAATTATAAAGGGTGTTGATTACATTATCTATATTCCGAAATATATGCCCATACCTTAAGAAGTGTCAACAAACCAACAGGATATGTATTGTATTCCTTAAATATTTTAACACCCAAATATTTCTGGCATGACAATCTATCTATGACTTATATAACCCAACCATTCACAAATTGTATTGTGTTGAAGTTCAAATCTTCTTACTGTAATACTAGAATTTGCTTGATCATAGTTTATTATTGTTAAATTGTTCTAATTCAGCTATTATTGGATTGTTACTTGTATAAATGCCTAATTTAGGTGTTATCAAATGGATCAAAAGTAAATGCTGGATCTTTATTTCACAGGAGAATTGATATGCTTCTAAAGCGACTGCCATCTCTATTAAATCCGAGTAATTAATGCAGAGATTTCTGACCACTGCCATTCAATCCATCAATCTATCTATCTATCTATCCATCTATCCATCTATCCATCTATCTATCTATCTATCTATCTATCTATCTATCTATCTATCTATCTATCTTCCATCTATCTTCTATCTATCTATCTGTCTGAATTTATCTATCCATGTATCTGTCTATCTATGCATGTGTCTATCTATCTCTCTATCTATGCATCTATCTATCTATCTTTCTATCCATCCATCCCTCTATCAATCTATCAATCTGTCTATGAATCAATCTATCTATGAATCAATCTATCCATCTATCTATCTATCTATCTATCTATCTATCTATCTATCTTTCTATCTTTCTATCTATCTATCTATCTATCTATCTATCTATCTATCTATCTATCTATCTATCCATCCATCCATCTATCTATCTATCTATCTATCTTTCTATCTTTCTATCTATCTAATTATGCCTTGCTGTCTGTAACTCACCAAGGTCCTCACTGCCCATCTACATGTACCTACTTATTTATATATAATCTGATTGACTTAAATTCATAACAAGTCAAAGCACTAATGTAATTATATCAATGTCTGAATTTAGATTGACACTAACTCAATGATATGGATATATATTTAGACTGTTGATATATTACCTCCAATTGAATTTAAGGTTCAGTTAAGGCAGAAATAAAGTGGTTGACTGATTCATAAGAAATTGGAAGAATTATCTGTAAATTGGTAGAAATGCGTCTAGACTTTGGCCTTGAAAATTATCTCAAAAGTCTTGTAGCTGATTGCGGATCGCCGGTCCAAACCGTTTCAAATTCAACTTTCAACTTGGTCGTTTGATGTCACTGGTTAAAAATGTTTTATTTGTGTCAGTTATGGTTAATCAGTTGATCATATCTAGCAGCATAGGTGACAATAAACAAACTAATTAAATGACTTAAGGTACCTCATCAAACAAGAAGATTAGGAGACAGACAGAAAACTGTCAATGACGTGGTAAAGCCAGTTTGCAAATTGAAAATAAGAAAAAAATTGATCTTTCCCAGTGGACCGCCAATTGCAGTCTACAAAGAGCTCTCAGTCGAAATTTTGAAAAGTATCTAATAAAAGAAAGAGAAATAAAGATATTACTTTTTGTTTGGTCGCCTGTCAAAGGGCGGCTTAGGCTCAATATTTTTCTAGCCTTATTTTTCATTTTATTTTATCATTTCCATCTGTTAAATTTGAGATCTTTTATGCTGAAGCAAGTTTTCTTTATTCTGGGCTTTAAAGCCATCTGTTGCTAAACTTTTTTCCCTGAATCTTTTAGTATCTTCAAAATGTTTTACAAATATGTTTGCTAGCGACTTCATAATGTAGCTTTGTGTTGTATAGGCCTATAGGTATTTCTATCTCTCTATCTAATTGTCTATCTATTTGGCTTTCTATCTGTCTTTCTACCTACTGGTCTATCTATCTATCTATCTATCTATCTATCCATCCATCTACCTATCTATCTAGTTTTCTATCTATCTAGTTTTCTAGTTTTCTATCTATCTATCTATCTATCTATCTATCTATCTATCTATCTATCTATCTATCTATCTATCTGTCTATCTATATATCTATCTGTCTGTCTGTCTTTCTAGCTGTCTAGCTGTCTGTCCTATCCATCTAGTTTTCTATCTTTCTATCTGCTTAGCTTCGAATCAAAATCAAATCAAAATCGATTTTATATGTACTCAGTTTTACAAAAAAATTATTTTATCTAATCTATCTATTTATATATCTATCACATCTATTTGTCTGCCTATCTGCACCATTCTTTACATGGTAGTATCTATCTTCAACAGGATGATCAATTTCTATTCATAGAAATATGTCTAGATTGTGTTTGTCAAAACATTCTTCTGTATTTCACCAAACCCATCTGCTCCTTGTAACTGAAAACTTGTGACATAAAAAATATTTTTTGTTTGGTCAGATATCAAATTCCAAAATTTATGCTTGATGTAGCAGACCATGACTGGCAAAAAAAAAATGAAAAAAGTAATAAAGGAACATAATTTTGCATTTTCATAAAATAAAGATATCTTATAAATTGATGAACATTGTCATTCTGCGGTAAGTTGCATTTATAAAATGGTTCTGCTAAACTTATACCCTTATTCTAGATTTGGATTTAGTCTAATTCTATAGGTCTATGGATCAACCACCATTAATGAGCTACTCTCCATATCACCTGAATAATTTAACACTCTTGAAGATCAAAAAGTGCTAATGATCCATTAATCTAATATTTAATTAACTCAAGGTCAATTAATTTAAGAACTTAATATCATTTGAATAATTCATACCAACAAAACATGATTAAACATGACTTGTATGTTCAATAAGGAACCGATTGTATATATAAGCCAAAGCAAAGATTTTATTTAGTGAAATAGATAGATGAATAGCAAGACAAATAGTTACATAGATAAATCAACAGGAAGCAAGCTGTTTTGCCTGAATAGAAAAAAACAGATAATGTATTTTATAAAATGTCCAGCCTAGAGCTGGAATTCTTCTTTTCTTTTCTTTTCTTTTCTTTTTTTTTTCTTTTTTTTAAATATTGGTGTTTATTCCAAATATTTTGGAGATCCCCAAAGTCATATCATAGTGTTGTATATATATGAGATGCCTCTTATTATATGTTAGATACTTCCTTAATGTCTGTTTTTATTCAGTTCCTTTCTTATTTTTTAATCATCTGCGCCAGATGAATTCCTCATTTATTTTTCTTGGATTTATTTTTTAGTTCTTACAGTTCATCGTTGAATCTTCAGACATATTCGTGTCAGTCTCTGACGTGAAATCATTCCTTTGTGAAGTTTCTCATTTAGACTCTTCTTTTACCCCATCTTTCTTTTTTTTTCTAGTTCATTATTCTATGATATCACTGTCTCTTATTTAGCTTCCAGACATAGCCTTCTTGTTTGCATCTTTCTCTACTTCCAAGACTCTATTCTTAAATTACCCTTCAACCTCTTTAATTCTATATCATCTCCATCCTTCCCTCCCCCTTTTCTTCCTCTTTCCTTCCTGTTTCTTTCCCGTTTCCTTCCTGATTTGTTTCTTCTTTTCCTTCCCTTAAATTTCTGTTTCATCCTGATAGGATATCCTTCCTTCTTTTCCTGGTATCATTTTCTTCCTTCATTCTGCTTTTTCTCAATTTATATCCTTCCTTCTTCAGAAGTTCTTCTTCTGATTCTTCCATCTTTAGTTAGCAGCTTCCAATCCTGTGATCCAGGTTCAATTTCATCTCTTGTTCCTTCCTTCCTTCCTTCCTTCCTTCCTTCCTTCCTTCCTTCCTTCCTTCCTTCCTTCCTTCCTTCCTTCCTTCCTTCCTTTCTTCCTTCCTTCCTTCCTTCCTTCCTTCCTTCCTTCTTTCTTTCTTTCTTCCTTCCTTCTTTCTTCCTTCTTTCTTCCTTCCTTCCTTCCTTCCTCCCCTTTCTTACTTCCTTCCTTTCTTCCATTCTTTCTTCCTTCCTTCTTTCTTCCTTCCTTCTTTCTTCCGTTCTCCCTGACTTCCTTCCTTTCTTTCTTTCTTCTTATAAATTATCCCACTTCCATTGTCATACTGTTCCATCAAAATTTTAAGTTGGGCACCATTTTGGAATGACATTTAATAACAAAACTAATTTATTAACCTTTTTATTTTCAGAGCTTCCTGGAGTTAAAATGGAACCCACTTCAATAACTAGAATCTTTTCAACTCTAAAATGCTATTAAGGTGAAACATTCTTGTGGCTAGCATTTATCAAAATCACTGGGTTATAACGAATGATGCTACTATATAAGCCACACAAAAAAATACAAACTTTACCTGGATATATCTTGCTATTTGAACAGACAGGAGCAACATTTAAATTTAAGGAATGGCACCACAAAGAGCATTGAAAGTGGATTTATTTGCACGATGGAAGTGTGTTGGATAGTTTAAATATTTTATGGTTTTATCAAGTAAGATATATTTGAAGATTTGGTTTTATTAAAAAAGAAGTTGACTCTAGCATTTTGTAAACTGGATTTTGTCTCATTGTTGCAAAGGTATCTTACTTTGGAAAAAAGCATTTCAATATGCTCGTTGTTGCTGAATATATATTATTTACTCAATTTTGAATATTTTTTAAATGCGTTTTGCTTTGGCATTTCATCGAATGCAGATTCTTTTAAAGCGGTTATTCGCTTGATTGCAACTTATACACGGGCAACTGAATGTTGTCTCCGCCTGAAACGAAAACTAAAAGATGACAGAACGCAATTTCATCACAAAAACCCCAAAAAGTACATGATTTGAATAACTGCTGTGATACAACCTGCAAGATGTTTAAAGGGGATAGTAAGACCTTCAAATATGTCTCATCTAGCCAGCCCGTGTCTGGTATGGCCACTACTCCAGGCCCGCAGCATAAGGCGAAAGCAAGGGTTGGGGCGGTCAGCGCTGGCGATAAGGCGATATCTCCGGCTAAATCTAGGCCGAAAAAGAGGAACAAATTGCAATTGGATGGTGAGTAGTTTTCTTCTTGAACCTAGTTTTGTGGTTATCTGATATAGTTTTATGAAATTAAATTGCAATCTTTGCATCTGTTTAGTTGGGGTGTACCGAATCCCCTATTTACCAAACGGAAGCCGGTTGCGATTCCAGATTGCAATTTTAGTCGATTCCGGGTCCGAACCTTGGAAATTGTTTATTGAATATTTTTTGTCATACAATCGCAAATTTTCACTAATTTGCTTAAAATGCAATCACTGATCCAAATGACTAATTGACCACTCATTTAATGTAAAAGACCTTTAAAGACATCATTGATGTCCTCAACATGTAATCACTCTTCCTTAACCAGCTGTAATGAATTTCTGATCTTCCTATCCAGGTGATGATGGACTGTCAATGGCATCTGTAGAGTGGTCTTCTACCACTTATAGTGTGCAAGAAATTGTCCAACAATTTGGGTCAAAGTTTCCTGTAATTGTCAGGACTGTGCAAGGCTATGATCAGGGAGGCCCAGATCTGGAGGTCAATACAGGTCAGGTAGGTCAAATGTTAATTATGTATCTGGGTCAAGTTGTATGTTTCTAGGTCATGTGTTTAATGACTGTTAATTGTGCAGAGGAAACATTGAGGTAATGAAAATGGTTAGAGATTGTAATAGACCAATAGTCACTTAATTGTTTTTTGTCTCATTTGGATGAGACATCAAATTAGCAGCCCCTTGTATCAGTATCTGTGCTGGGCCAGTAAAAAATCCCTCACATGGGGTTGATTTGTAACATGTTGAGGACTCCCGCTCTTTCCCACTCGTCGATCAACCATCATGAGTGCCAAGAACTGGGCTTGGAGAGATGCACTTACCATATCTATCTATCTATCTATCTATCTATCTATCTATCTATCTATCTAAGGTGTTTCTTTACATTATTATATGTTATGTTGGGGGGGGGGAGGGTTGGTCTAGTGGTAGCGTGCTGGACAGCCAATCGCTGGGTCCAGGGTTCGAATCCAACTCTTGTCCGGTCAGCTGGGCCTATGTTGAACGGCTGTTTGCCTCATTGCCGTGTCCTCCTCCTGTCCTAATTAGCCTTCTAAGTGCATAAATACAGGATGCAAAGCCCCAAAAATCCATCCATCTATCTACATTGTATCTATCTACCCAACAAAATTCTATTTAATTTTTCAACAAACTAAACGTTACATTTAGGATGGTACAAAGCATTTTCAAGTTTCATTGTGGATGGTAGCAATTTTAACACACAAAACACCCACAGAAATTGACATCAAAAGAGAATTTTTAAAAATTTCAACAAGCCTGACTCCGTCAACCTATCAACCTTCAGTCTTTCCTGTACACTGTACACTGTACACTGTCTTATTACTTGTACTGAACACAGTCATGTCAACTAGTAGTCAAGTTGTACTTCAAAGTTATGACTCATGAATCCATACATGTTTTTAAAAACTTTAGAGTATATGAAATAGAAGGACTGTGTTTAAAAATTACACTAGTGACAAATCAAGCTCATTAAACTGCGCTAGTTTTTGATGAACAAAAAAGATACCTAAGGAAATTTGTTCTTGTCCATGTTATTTAAGATGTTTACTAATGTTTACATGTATTTTTGCATAAGGAAATCAACATGAGCATAATATTATGTCCAATGCATAAATTAGAAAGTTATAGCACTTCACAATATGATGGGAGGGGGTTTGGCAAAGTTTGTAGCACACTTGGCTTCAAATCGCTGGGTCTATGCTTCGAAACCATCTCTGGCACGGTCCTGGACCTATGTTGGACAGCAGTTTCAATCATCCATTGCCTTATTGACGTGTCCTCTTCCTAGCTGTTCTTGCAATACGTTAGCTCAGTGGTAGCGTGCTGGGCTTCCAATCGCTGAGTGTGGGGTGCGAACCGGGTTCTTGCTTATGTTTGACGGCTGTTTCAATCATTCTTCGTCTCATCGCCCTGTCCTCCTCCTCCTGTCCTGATTAGCCTACCAAGTGCACAAATACAGGATGTAAAGCCCCAATCACCCATCCATCCATCCATCCATCCTGGACCTATGTTGGGCAGCACTGTTAATCATCTATTGGCTCATTGTTGTATCCTCTTTCTGTCCTTGTGCAATATACTAGCTGATCTGACCCTCCTCTCCTGAAAGCAAAAACTGCTCAATAGAGACTATTTGAGCAATGATACATTTTTTAAAGAATGTACATTTAAACAATAATTCAATTTAATGCGACAAAAAACGTAAAAACGTCTCTTTGTTTGATGTTTTGAGGCATGTTAGAACTTTTCTGCCCATATGATTCACATAATATATCTAGTTCACAAAGAAAGTGGTTTTACTGAAATAAGACAGACAATGTACAATGTTCCAATTGTTACACTCATGTGAACATGAAGTTTAACATGTTATGTTACAGACTATCTACTCAACATCTGAGGTTAGGAAAAGTTCAGTTGTAAACTTTAGCTTGTGAAATTTCCCAAGTATAAGACATGTATGATAATTATTCTTGGAGTGTTAAGTTTCTAGCATGCATGGATGAATTGTTTTTGCACTAAAAATAATGTTGGGAAAGTACATTTTGCACGAAAATTATTCTGGGTCTATTGGTGTGTAGCTATATTTTAAGCAAAAAACCTTGATGTAAAGGAATGTGCTAAAAATATTGAGATATATCATGCTCAATATATATATATAAGTTCATAAAAACAGTGTATATTTGGTAATACCCGTGTTACATTTTCTGAACACAACTTGAAAATCTATATTGAAATTTAGTTCGAAGTTATTCCCAATTCAGTAACAAGAAAATTCTTTTTAAAAAAAGAATAACATCTGGATTTTATTTTTAAATTATGTCTATACTATGGCAGACTGTATTATTTCAGAATATTTTATTTTTACCTTTAGAAAGGCAAACACATAATGGCACAGTATATAGGGGGAACGGGGGCACATTGGGACGCGGGGCACTGTGGGACAGTGGGGTTTTCTTGGATCCTGGCAAGGTATATGATATGGTAGTGCCATCATATCTTGTAATTTCACATCCTGATGTTTCCATGGTTTTATAGACAAATTACAGCCACATGCAGAAGTATGGCGAGCAAAAGTTTGTTTTTGCTACTACTGAAGTAAATATGGACAGGTTCAATTCAAACCATTCTGTGGACAAACCATGAACATGAAGCTTTCTCAGTGCTTGTATGAATTTTATATATCCTAACGAACAGTTATGAATTGCTATCCGTATAAACACACTCACTGGTGTCCGAGAAATTAGCATTTTGGTGAAAAAGTCATATCGGGGCTCATTGGGACACTGAATTTGGGGCACATTGGGACGCACTTAATATGGCAGAATTTAAGTGTCCAAGGCAACTGAATGACCTGGGACAGCACACAACAGGTGTTCAGGCCACAGTGAATAGAGGTATAGTGGATTACCATGCTCTGTGAACAAATTTGTCGCAAAGCACTGTGTGTTACTTACATAGATGTCCGCACCCAGGACATTTTATGATAAATGTTTAAAACTGTTTAAAGTTATGAACTATTGGCACTACAAGGTGTTAATGCACTGTATATTGTCTTACGCACTACTTATATGTGATATCTATTGCACATGGAGTGTTAAAATGATTTTTCAATTGATGTCCCAATGTGCCCCGGCTGATGTCCCAATGTGCCCCGCGGGGCACATTGGGACAGTCATTTTTTCGACTCACATTTTGCTCTCTGGCTGCAAAAGGGTATGTGAAGTCTTGTTTATTATGCCTTGCATTTAAGCTCGATGGTATTGGTGATATTCATGCAAACTTCTGAGTTCTTCAGTGCTTTCAGCATTGAGCAAAATTAGTAGACGTTAAAAGCGTCCCAATGTGCCCCCGTTCCCCCTATGTTATAGATCCGTGGATGCACACTTCATTTGCAAGGTCTTATCCCTCCTTGCTGTCTGTATTATGATGGGATTAAATTTGAATTTTAATATCTTTAGAAGCTTTTCAGAATCAGTGTCAAGAAATATTTAACACAAAAATTATATCAACCGTTGGAATTTGAATATCCACACACTCAGTTAATTCAGTAACATTTAATTTAGCTGGGCAGTGTTTTTTTTTCTTGTGCATTTTGCTGAGCACTTGTTGACATGATAGAACCCTTTTATGTATTAGATATACCAATAATGTATACATTACATTGTTCCTGATCAAGGGAATTCTATGGTAAAGCAGTGAAAGCCGTCATTTGACTGCCCACATCATTCAGCATTTGCAGTATAGAGAACAGCACATGTGGTGACACCTATAAATGTACTTTTAACAAGGTTATTGAGAAAATAACTTAATCAGGTTTTAAGCTGACCTCGTGTTATATAATGACTAAATTATTTTCCCAGTAACCCAGTTAAAAGACAAGTTATAGGAGTTAACCACTTTAAGATAACCCGTGTTAAGCGTTGATACAATCTTGCACAGGTGGCCTATGTAGATCACTGGTCTTACATTCTTTGCCATCACTTTGACCTAATTTAACCTGGATAAGAGATTAATCAGGTCTGACACAGGTGGCTTTAACTTAATGAGGACCAGTTTAGGAACTTGGTTTGTTTAGATTGGCAGCTGTGATGTGCAACCATTAACACCCCTGTGTCAGTTCATTGTAAGTGTTTGGGCCATTTTCAGTGGTTGTTTCTTCACATTCACACGGATACTAACCCTACAAATGTGTTGACCAACAAAGGTGTTAATTGCATGGGCGACCATACTAATCATTGAGAGACAAAAGGTATCAGGGCATGCAAATGGCTTCAGTCCACCTATATACTGGCATATGACAAATCAAAGAAATGCCCAAGTCATGTGTGTTTTGATATATTTGTCACAGATTCCATCCAATTTTAAAGTTGATTATGAAAAACATTTTCTCAGAGTTCACAGTTATTGTTGGGCGTTACTGGTTCTATAAGTTGTAGATTCTTATCTACTTCTATCTTATATCTAACTGCTAAAAGCACAAATAGTAACAAACAATGCATAACAGTTAGTGATCACTACTGTTGATGTATGTTAATTATAATCTGTCATGTAATTTTGAATAGGCTCCCACTATAGTTATGAATTTCTTCAAAATATGCAAATACTATAAAGGAACAAAGGATTTGCATGCCACAACATTATCAAAATAAGTGAGATGTACAAGGTCAACTATTGCATTTGCATCATATCTGTATGTTATTTGCAAAATCACCCTGCTTCTCCAATTTCCAAATTCGAATTGCATACGCTTGTATTGTCTTATAGGGTATTACTGGTATGCATGCACGTGGCGGTCGGCCCCCATATTTTCTTTGAAATTATACTGTTCATCTTATTGGTCCGTTGGCCCCGCCACTGATGTGGAGCTACTTCTAACAAAGGCAATTGGTCCATACCTGCACCTGACCTTATCCAATGAAACTCTATACTGTGCTTTCCAAATTGTCATGTATAGTTTCCCAGACAAAAAAAACCCATATTTTCAATGCATAATGATTGATGATTATATGTGGCATGGAACTGCTTTCTACCAAGATCAGGCTGATGTTGTTTTAATATTCTGCTAGCAAACTTGATGCATTTTGCCAGTCCCTGCTTGTCATGTTACGTCTTGTCACTTGAGCAAAAATGCAGTATGTAAAACCCTATCATCCACCACCATTATTAAAATTCTCAAATATAAATTGGCTCATACTAATGGTGGTAGAGTATGACAAATATTGGAAATCCATTAAATAGGCATGTCAGCATGTTCTGCTAAAGAAATAGTACCACCCATTGTACTATGGTACATGACAGACTGAATACAATGGTACAGCACAATAAGATATGTAGGCACTGCAAAATTCTGCTGTAAATTATTCTATAATTCTGCAGCCTGAGTGAATCGGGTGATTTATAGCAATTGAGTCAATACTAAACGTCTCAAACGAAACTATTCGTGGAAGCACGGACTCTCTACCACTGAGATGAATAATTATTACATCATAAACATGGGCGACCATACTAATCATTGAGAGACAAAAGGTATCGGGGCATGCAAATGGCTTCAGTCCACCTATATACTGGCATATGACAAATCAAAGAAATGCCCAAGACATGTGTATTTTGATATATTTGTCACAGATTCCATCCAATTTTACAATTGATGATGAAAAACATTTTCTCAAAATGCACAGTTATTGTTGGGCGTTGTTGGTTCTATAAGTTATTGATTCTTATCTACTTCTATCTTATGTCTAAATGCTAAAAGCACAAATAGCAACAAACAATGTATAACAGTTTTTGATCATTACTGTTAATGTATGTTAATTAGAATTTGTCATGTGATTTTGGAATAGGCTCCCACTAGTTATGAATTTCTTCAAAATGTGCAAATACTATAGAAGGAAAAAATGATTTGCATGCCACAACATTATCAAAATGAGTGAGATGTACAAGGTCAACTATTGCATTTGCTCCATATCTGTATGCTATTTTCAAAATCACCCTGCTTCTCCAATCTCCAAATTCAAATTGCATACGCTTGTATTGTCTTATAGGGTAGTACTGGTATATGCATGCGCGTGATCATGAAGGATATTTTAGGAATGCCTGACAACAATGTCTTTTATCTTTGCTGCACTCAGAGTAACACAATATTATGAGTGACAGTCTTTGATAAGTATGTGAAACACAAGGCCATGGAATATAACTTCAATTGGAAGTGGAGTTTCACTTACTTACCAAAGGTTTTGACCCATGCATGAACATAAGTGCTTGCAGTGCAAAGAAAATTGGCAGCCATTCATTATCCTGGTTACCTCAAGTATCATCCTTTGTAAATGAAATGGATATGTTTTAATCTCATTGGATAAGAATCCATACTTCCAAAAGCAGTTTAGTTGAGGATGTTGAGCTATGACCATACGGCAAAACATCACCCATTTCATTAACTTATAAATAGGCAGAACTATAGGTCAGGTAGGCCCCATGCCCCAATGAGGTCTCGACTGAATACTATGGTGAGTTTTTAGTTTGAGGAAAGTTGAGTTAGTCATGTACACAAAAGTTACACAATACACATCCCAACATAATCCACATAGAATATCGCTATGGTTCATTTCAGCTTATTACAAGATAAGCACTCAAGAACTGCCTTTCCAAAATTATGTCTCTCATTGTAATACAGATTTTTAAGTGTATATTTTACAGTTTTGTTATGAATAGAGGGGGTTTAACATTTCATTTACCTTGTTAACAAACCTAGGGGTACTTAAGGTCAAAGTTTAGGGTCATTCAAACACCCCATGACCCCTCAGCCATTACCGCTGTTATCGTTTAAGTATCCCCGTTTGGAAGGGTAAAACTTTTCACCCTTCTTTCAGACAGTCCCAGAAAGTTTCGGTCTTTAAAAAACCATTAGCCCTGTCCCCAAAAAGACAGTGTCCTTGAGTTACCCCTTTTATGTTTGCCCCCCAATGCCTTAGTATATCCATGGTGACACTATATGTTGGGTCATTGGTTGAAGAAAACAAAGCCCAATTTACCCATTGGCCCATATTTGGGAGGTTCATCACCCCTAAATGGGAGAAACACAGTCGGAAAATGTCCTCGTGGTAATGGCTTTTTAACAACCAAAACTTTCTCTTAGTGTCTGGAGAAAGGGTGAAAAGTTTTACCCCTCCAAACGGGGATACTTAAACGATAACAGCGGTATTAATGTTCAATAGGGCATGCTTGATTTTTATGGGTAAGTCCACTTATGGTTTCCAATGTCTGGTTCTTTTTGGTTAGTAATAAGCTGTTGAAAACTATTGACATGTATGAAAAGCTATGCTGAAGTATGGCACCTATCTTCATCATGTTTGTGCATGTGTGAAACTGAGCGGAAACAAGAATTACAGCCTCGGCAAAAATTGATTGAACCTCATATTCAAAATAAAGTGAATTTGTTATTTTGTTTTATCTTTGAGTAATACACTGTACCATTTGCCTTTTTTGTTATAGTCACATTGTCAGGACACATTATTACACTTCTGATACAAAAGGTTCTTGATGGTTTATATAAAGAACCTGCAACCGAAAAAAATTGTTGAGGGTTCAACTGAATTGAAAAGGTTCAATACTGCTGGGAAGGCCCTATGACGGAACTATATACTCCCAACTTGAGAGAAAGGTGTTCCATTGTGGGAGTTCAGTGTAGCTGGATTATCAAAATCTTGCTTTTGTTTGCTGTTGGATCCTTTTGAAAAGTTTTATAATGAACCTTTTAAGGTTCCTTATCTAAACCAGCTTACAGAACCCTTATAGCACCATTCTGTTAAGAGTGTATAGTCTCAGCGGCTTGCACTATGCCCACCTACTTACCTATTATATATAATACCTATCTACATGTAGCTATGTTTCCAATTATCCTATAGTGTAAAGAAACGAAATTGGTCTTTTACATAGTACTGGCCTTTTAATATAGCAATTCGCAAGTTCACAGACCATCATCATCAATTCAAGTCGTTTCTTCAATATAGTGCAAATCCATAAATTCTACCTTTTTATCCTTTCTTTACACTTCAGACTGAAAAAAACATAGCATGAAGGGAAAGGATGTTTAGTTTTTACTGGAGCATTACACATGTGTACTCTCCTTCTCTCAAAAAAGATATATGCAGAGAGAGATTTCAAGAAAGAGAATGGTACTTCTGACAAGTTTTTAAAACAACAATATATATGGCCTACATGCAATGTCATGCATGGTTTTGTAGTTTAATGTCATACTTTATGAAAAAAAAAATAATAAAATAAAAAAAAGGATGTAATTTCTATGAAGGGGATTTTAAAATATGGTTAGATAGGGGTAGTTTACTGTTGAATTCAAACCCAAATACATGTAACTTCAAATACTTTGAATATATTGTGTATACAAAATGCGTTAAGTTGCAGTAAAATTGTGATTTCTTCAAGCACTACATATACACTCACCAGCAAAATAAATGGAACTGTTGTTTTAGCTCATATTTTTGCATACACTGTAAAACCGAAACCGTTGGTTTAACGGCATTACCGGCAGCAAATTAGCCGGTAACTTGCCGTAAAATCAACGGTAATGCCGTTATTCAATTTACGACAAGTTGCTGTAAATTTAACACTCTCATGTCGTAATTTGATACAGACGGCAAATTGCCGTAGCTGTAATTTTATGCTAACGGCAAATTGCCGTACACTTTGCCTTAACAGTAAGCTGCCGTAAATTACAAATTATGCCGTTACGTCATGTTACGGCAATATTGCCTTAATTTAACTACAAATTTTCAAAGCTACGGTAGGGATGACAGCAAGATGCCGTAAATTTAATGGTATGTGTGATCAGTACCTTCATATAAAAAATTTAAGCATACTACAGATTTTAATTTCAGTGAATATCCCTTATGGATTATCAATATGTATATTCATTGCAAGGTAATTCAAATTAATTGGCCTGCTATCCTCGCTAATGCTATTGTTCGCCTGTGATTGCAGTTCACCAGATGTCACCTTCGCTCTTTCAGGGAATTAGTTAATTTCTGCTTTATGCATTGATCATTTTTAGCCTCATACTTTATTGCAACATTATCATTTGAGAAAGAATCAAACACAAAAGAAAGCTTGTCATAAGAACACATTTATTAGCGGATATAATAAAAAAAACAATTATTAAAATAAATTTTAAATTTTGATTTTATTTCTCATTCATCCAAAAGTCTAAAAGAATATTTATCTAAGTTGAAATTGAAATTTTGTCCATTGGATCTTTCCTGGGTCAAAATGGATTTTTTTCTTCTTTTGGTTTGCCTCCAAACTTCGAAGCAACGGATCTCTCTTTTTTGTCGCCTGGTTCCTGAAATGTGCAAACATAATGACAAGTAAATGTACAATTTATATGCATGTTGTTTGTCATTCTCAGAAAAGTGACACATTCCTCTTAGGTCAATTTTATAAGAAGAGTTCATAATTGATTATATAATTAGCAGGAGAGAGTTTGCATGTTAAACCATATAAAAATTTAGTATGCGAGGGGTGCTCATAAAATTTAATTATTCTAAATACATAATAATGAATTCTTCACTGGGTAATAGTTTTGAAATGCATTATGCAGTTGTAAAGTATTGGGTAATTTGGAAATTTTAAAGTTACGCTTGTTTCCATCAAGGAAAAATGCTCAAGAGAGATTCAGGACCACTGACATTTGAGACCAAGATAGCTGAAAACCGCAGCTTTATTACTTATATGCATAGGATTGACAATGTTTGATTTCTCTGAAAAAAAAACAAAAAACAAACAACAAGAACCGAAGACTCAATGTGCAGTACGGAGGCGTATTACTGGCAATGATATTTTTTATTTTTGGTTTATTCCAAAAACTTCTTGTTTAAACCAAAAACTTTTTTTAATTTATGAAAAACCTTTTGGTTTAATCCAAGATTGCTCGGTTTATTCCAATAGCTTTTTGGTTGAAATTCAAAAGCCTTTTTCATTTAGTCAAATAAAATATTTGGTGTAATCCAAAAACCTTCATCTAATTTAAAGAGTTTTTCATTTGAACCAAGAAACATTTTGATTTTTATCGAAATATCTTTTTGTTTAATCCCAGAGTTTTTTTCTTTTGAACCAAAAATCTTTTTTATTTAATCTATAAAAACTTTTTCAGTAAAATCCGAAACCCTTTAGGTTTTATTCAATATTAAATTTTTTATATAACTTTTAGTCTTAGCAAAAAAGCAGGAAGAGTCAGGAGAAATGAGTTGGGAACAGTCATGAGGAGGCAGCAGGGGAGAGTCAGGAGGAAGCAGTCTGGGGTTTGGTAATCGGGAGGATGCAGTGGGGGAAAGTTGAGAGGGAAGTCACATGGAGAGTTTGGAGGGGCATCAGGAGAGGAGTCAGAAGGCGAGTTTGGAGGATGGATTTGGGGAGAATCTGGGAGAGTCATAAGGAGTTTGGATTGAAGGGCAAGTCAGGAAGAGCGAGTGCAAGAGTTGCTAGAAGGGAGTAGGGGAGATTCAGGAGGTGGGGTATCAGGAAGAAGGAGTTGGGGAAAGTTGGCAGGACATAGGGGGAATCAAAAGGGGAGTCAGTCGCGGGAGTTGATAAGTCAGGGGGAGGAGGGAGTTGGAGAGTGTTGGGAGTAATCGGGAGGAGGGAGGCAAAATTGGGAGGAAGGGAGTTGGGAAGCGTTTCATGGAAAGTCAGGAAGGCAGTCTGGAGGAGAGAGTTGTTGAGAGTCAGACAGTGATGGAAATGGAAAGTTTTTTGTCAGGGGAGCTATCAGCTGTGGCGGCACAGGCGCGCCATTTCAAATTTTTAAAAGGAAGAAAAATTCCAAACCAGGGTTTATTTTTGGCTAAATTTAGGCCTACCTGGAGGACCGAAAAAGTGAACATGATAATTATCTGTTTCTTCTGATGATTGGGGGAGCTGTAGCAGGTCACAGCTCCCTCCCTTGAACTCCCCCCCCCCCCAATTCCATCACTGGATTCGGATGAAGGAAACTGGGGAGAGTCAGGAGTATGGAGGTTAGTCTGGAAGAGTGAGTTGTGGAACGTTGGAAGAAGGAAATTGGGGAGAGTCAGGAGAAATAGTTGCAAACCTAAAGCTGGAACCTTTTTCATATAAAATAGTTTTTAAGTAAAATCAATAAACAAAAAAGGGGTTTTGGTTCAAATGAAAAACTTTAATCCAAGAAGCTTTCGGTTTATCAAATTTTGGCTTAATGCAAAAACCTTTCCACCTCAGCAAAAAAGCAAAAGGGGTTAAAGGAGAGTAGAGAGTCGAGCAGAGTCAGGAGAATGTAGGGATGAGGGAGTCAGGGAAAGTTTGGAGGAGGTTGAAAGGGGAAACAAGAGGAGAGTCAGAAGGAGAGTTTGGAAGAGGGTCAGACAGAGTTGTCAGGAGAGTCAGGAAGTGAGAGTTGTGAGGAGAGTTGGGAGAAGAGAGAGTGTCAGGAGGAGGGATTTGAGAGTTGGGCGGATGGAGTTAAGAGTCGGAGTTGGAGAAGGAATTTGAAAGAGTCAGGGGCTAGGGGAGAGTCGGGAGTTGGGTAGAGTCAGTATTTGGGATAGTCGGGAGGGGACTCCAAACTCAAAACTCCCAACTCTCCCTGATTTCCTTCTTGCGACTCAATAACTCCCTAATCCTGATGCACCTCCGGACTCAACCCCAACTCCTGACTTCAAAAATCCCCTCTCCCCTACTCGGTTCTCCAGACTCTCTTACCAATGATGCAGTCAAGGTTGAAACATCCGAGAACAAGGCCAGGCCAAGGATTCGGCATCCGAGAGCGAGCCAAGGCTGAGGCCATCAAAACATAACCCAGAGACGGGTCTTGAGGATGAGTCTTCTCGAGGCCTCCAACACTGGCCCAAAGACACCTGAGACTGAGGCAAAGCCTGTGATTTGGCATCCAAGACCCAGCCAAGGCCAAGGCCATCAAAATATAGCCCCGATGCTAACTTCGAGAACAAGGCCGACTTCGAGACCTCGAACAATGTCCCTTTCAACTCTCTTCTTGACTCCCTTCTTCCACCTTTCCATGACTCCCTCCTTCTGACTGTCAACAATTCTCTATTCCTGACTTCCCTCCCAACTCTACCTGAACTCGCCCAAACTCCTGTCTCCCTGACTCTCCTTCCAACTTCACTTCCAACTCTCATTCCATCTTCAATTCCGAATCTCCTTCCAACGCTCCTTCCAACTGCCCTTCCAATTCTCAACTCCACTTCCAACTTTCCCTGACACCCGACACTCCGATGAAAATTGAAAATTTCTTTGTATCAAACCCGAAATAAAAAATCTTTGGCGGTAATACGCTTCCACTGTCTGAATCTGAATCTATAGCACGGCCGATTTTTGCATGGCAAGTTCAATGTGTAAAAGATTGAATTGACATTTCACATTCCCACATTCTGTTTTTCGATTTTTTTTTCTCCCATTTGCCTTATTCATTTTGCTTATGTTACTTAATTGTGCGTGCAAAAGTTATTGAGTTATGATGAGATATGTTTAAAACGAACACGCCAAAAGAAACAAAAACTTCACACATCTGATTTCCAGCCATTTTCTTTGCATTTGCCACCAAAAGCCATATTATTTATCAGCGCACAGCACCTGTTCGATATCAGTCACTGATTTTGCAACTGGATTACTGTATAATATCTCATATTGAGATTGCCTTGAAAAAAATTGTTTTATTTGGCATACAGTATCAGCCCAAGGCAAACAGTGACACAACTTACCATTTTACTTTTTATGATGTCATATTGTATAATACATTTGGGCAATATCTCTGAACCAAGTCATCACAATGGCATCCAAATTTAAAGCTGTCCATCCTGGTTTCAGGCAGGAACCTTACAATTCTCTTTCTGGAAAAATAAATAAATATTCTTATTCAGTGTTCTTCAGAAAAAATTAAGTTTAAAATATCTTATACTCTGACATGATGTTTATATAAATGACTTACACATTGTTTGTATGAATATTGCTGGTCATTGGCAGAGCTGAGAAAGTATGGGTTGAAATGCTTTGGTGATATTTCTTGGAGTTGTTTACTTCAGCCAGGAACGACGATGTGTCGAACTCATCAGATGGAATAAGATGACTTCAGTAGGAGAGTTTTGGATGGTACTGCATCTTGACTGGTTGCAGAAGGACAACATTTTGTAGTCACTTTAACTGGATTTTATAAGGTCCCCTGCAACAAAAAGAATTGTTATAATATGGCAGCTGTTTGCTGAAAACTTAATGACATCAGTAGATACCATAGACTAAGTCGCTGTGAAGGAACCTAAATCTTGTAGGCAAACCGCAAATTTTTTAAACTCTCAAAAAATATTAAAACTCCTCAATTACATTGAAATAGCTTTGGAGTACTGTCGATCAATAACTTTAATGTATAACGGATACTGGGGGTAAGTTGTGCCAAAGGGCAACTTGTGTAGCCCACTTTTGGAAGAATTTAGTAAAGAAGGCAATGCCATCCATTTAAAGGGCTCAGCGGTAATGTTTGACCTACTGACCTCAGGGACACTGGTTCGATTCTCAATCCAGGCAACCCTTGTCAGAGGGATCTTTCATCTTGTGCAATGGTGCACATTGCCTCATTGCTGTAGTCCCTAATCTAATATTAAGCTAAATAATTGCATATATATGCAGGATATAAACCAGAAGGATCCTTCCCTTGCAATGGGTGAAGCCATAGGCGTATGGGAGGGGGGGGCAGGGGGGGCGGTCGCCCCCCAAAAGTTTGGGAAACAGTAAGATTCGGGCAAAAAGGCCAAAAAATTTGGGCAGATGAGTAGGTAAAAACTATTTTAAATTAGTGATTTCCAGGCTATTTCATTTGAAATGGTATTAAATTTAGATCTCGAAATTCGGGAAAATGTCGCTCGCCCCCCCAAAAATTGCGCGTCCCGTACGCCTATGGGTGAAGCACAAGATTTTTTTGGAATAAAGTTGGTGCTACAAATTGCCCCATCAAGTGACAAAATGAATTGTACCAGCGACTTACATGTAGTTGTGCCACTTTACCCACTTTTCTCTAAGGCCTACCATCATCATCCATATACATGTATTCCAATGTGCTAAAAATAACTTTCCCCAGTCTTCCTTCCCTATCATTAATAGAAACACCCTCATCTAATGACAAATGAGGGCAGTGAGCCCTCATTAAGGCTGAAAAATGTGTAATGATTCCATCTTGACAGACTTTTTTGAATCAATGGATTGATTTTTCAGGGGCAGGAAGATCAACTCAAGCTGTGTATTATTCACAGGCCCACATGCCCATTGCCCAATGAAAGGACAGAGCGAGTTCTAAAGGCAGATCCTACAGAAATGCCAAGCTCTGCTTTTGGATCCGCGGATTCTTGTTGAACATAATATTATATGACCAGTATTCCAAGTGCATTTGCACATCTTACTATTTTTTGTTACCCAATGACACTCAATATGACTACATACAAAATTTTATGTCTTGCCATTGCTGTCGAATTGCACTTTTACAAAAAAAACTTAGGTTTTAGTATTGTTCCTTAATGGTTGGACATTTTAAATAGCTTTACAGTAACTGTGTTATTAATATAATGTATGCTAATAATTTATAATTTATGGAAGGCTTACAGGGTGAGCATAAAATTGAGCTGTGTCGGGAGACCATTGTATGTTGTGCCATTTTTGCTTCAGGGAGATTCCCAAGAAACCAAAGCTTGATCATGTAATCTGATAATTAGATATCGATGATATAACAAATTGGCCAGAATCAAAGCGAGTTTCAGGGCGACCAGACCATATAAAAGATCATGGCAAGTGTTTGAAAAAAGTAGGTCAAGTACCCAAGTGCTGGGGTAAGTTGTGCCAGATGATGGTGAAAATTGTTCGATTTAGTTTATTCCATAAAAACCTATCATTCTGCCTATTTCTTCCGATAAAGCATGAGTTCAGCATATGTCTGATATGCTACATGAAACTTGTTAAACAATTATAAGCCATTTTACACAAAAATGCTGCAAAATCCAGATTATTAATTGTTAAGAGGGAGATATAACACTTTTAACATTTCTTCTCAGTGTAAGTTGTTTCAAAAGATGTCTAACGTGTGGTGCCCTATTTTCGTCAGTTGTTCCCTTTAAAATGATATCAGTGCTGTACCATCACTATGACAAGTTGTCTATTCTCTTTCCAGCACTCAAAAATATTGTTTTGCAAAAGTTTTCAGAAGAAGAGATGGCATGCACCATTTTACAAGGTTTTGAGAGCAGTTATCCATTGCAAAGTCATTATGACGATATTAGGACCCCAGGGTCCTATTATCATCAGCTAGGGTGTCCTAATTCCGTCAGATTTCAAAATCACACTGTAAATTAACAATAAGTCCAACATGCATTTTGTATTTCTAAAAACAAATTTGATTACTTAATCTGTCCCTCATTTCTGAGACTTGGGTCGTTTTCACTTTTTTACTAAGTGCAACAGAGGCATAAAGATGGGTCTAAAAATCAAAGGAAGCTAGGCCTGCTCAGGGCGATTTTGTCTCAAAATTATAAAAAATATTGTGTTTTTGACCACTCCAAGTTCAGGAAGCTATTGTGGAGTTGTCAATAGGGTCATTAATGCTGTTGATGGATTAATGTAAGCAACAGTGATTTTACTTCAAGAATCGTGACTTTTTTGCCCACCCACACAAAATTTGGTTAAATTAGGGTACATTGCTTAAAAGTGACGATAATAGGACCCTGACGAAAATAGGGCACCATACGGAAGGCTTTGAGTAAAATGAAGAGAAAAATAGGTTTAAAAAAAATTAAATCCTATCTCATGCCATTGGCACAACTCAACCCACTCCAAATTACAGTACTTACCCTAAATTGATTTTCTGAAGAAAACTGGTTGTTAAAAATAAACCAACAATGGAGAAAACTGGTTGTCAAAAGTAAACCAGCATTGCAAGATTTCAAAATCTGACTACACAAATATATCTAGATATACACCTTAACTCCATCCTATCAGAAGGACATCATCTTATACCAATACCAGATGACTGAGAACAAGAATGTCAGTCCTCCGTACTTCCAAGTTTTCAATAACAAATTTGAACTTATGAGTGTTGCTTTTCGTAGCATTATATTTGGCAGTTTTTTTTCCATGGCTCATAATGACATTCACCAAATGTGAATACATGAGTGGGATTGCCTTATTCACCCAGATCTTCAATTCACCCCAACGATAATGCTTTATTGAATCATTGAAAATAATGAAACTCATTTGATTTACAACAGTGGGTGGTACAACTTATCCCATGGTACAACTAACCCCATTCTCCCATACTGCTCATAAAAAGACCTCCAGTGAGTAGCACAATTTACACCAGTACTTCCTATTAGACTCCTGCACATAAAAATATTGTAAAAGGCTAGCTATTCATATTAGTAATGCATAATTTCACAAGAAAATTAATTTGTTTATATATAGCACTAATATTGAATTAATTATTTTGCAGTCAGCCCCACCCACCTCTTTCACTTAATACAACATTCTCTGGGTAGGTTGATACTCCTGTGTTAATAGGCAAATGTATATTTAAAGTGATATTACCTTGAAACTTAAAATTTCCTTGTGAATACAGATCTTCTCAAGTCTCTCATACAGTGTTCAACCGGCAATATAGTTGACAGAAAATATCATTAAGGCAGACTTAAGTACAATAGATTTAAGTTGTCTAGATTATTGTTATAAATCATAAACAGCCAAGAGTCATGTTTGCAGAAACAAACAAACAAACTGCTTTGACAGCATTGTTTGTGTTGTGGTTCAGAACAGTTGGCCTGCTGCAACAAAATTTCTACAGTAAGCTGCTGTAGTGCATAATTAGGCCTATACGGCAACTTCGTAAAAGTAACAGTTACCGTAAAATCAACAGTAATTGGCTAATTGCCGTTTTCTTGATCTTACGGCACATTCCTGTTGGTTTTGCGGTAGTCAATGTCACATTTACGGTTTACTGTTGAATTAACGGTAATTTACCGTTTTTAAAGTTTTACGGTAAGATCAGCGTCAGTTTTACGGCACTTTTTCAACGGCACCTACGGCATGGGTTTACAGTGTAGATCTATGTTTATGTCCAAAACCAAATTGATGGCATTGATTCTTTGGTCCACAGGCATATAATACATACCAAAGATCATTCCGCTGCAACCATTTCCTGTCTTTCTCAGGTCCTTTGCATCCAAATGTGAGATTTTGCAAAAAAGTGACCTAATCTTAAACTTACAACCGAACGGACGATGTAAATATGGAAAGCCTGCCTGACATACGACCAAAAGCCAATAATCACTTCAGTAACTTTGTTTTAGATTTTGCACAAAATATTTGAGTTTTCCAATTTTGGAACACAGTAAAAAGAATCACTGAGTTTCGTGCCCTTTGAAAAGTGCTATATTTATTAAATTTTCCTGGGATGTTTCCAACAAGTACAAGAAAACAATTCAAGGCAAAATACGGATTATAAAAAAGAAGCCACTCGACTATTTGTATTGGTCTTAGAGTTTTTGCTATACTCTACATTTTCTGTACATTTTGTCACAACATTTTACAGTTTACCCAATATTTACGTTCCTATATAATTGGCTTTATGCTCCGTGGGTTGTCACGCTTCTTTGTTTAATGATAAGTTAAAAATAGATGCCCAAAAAAACCTCTTGTAAATGTTTACCTACATAGAAGTAGTAGAATAAGATGCAGCAGAATGGTACAAAATATTCCTTTTGTAATTTTAAATATATGTTCAGGCTTTGTCTTTTTAAGATTGAAAATGTGTACTCCCGCTGTGAGTTAAGTTCAAAAGATCTTCTGAAAATGAAAACTCATCTAATTTGTGATATATTAAACGTGCTTATTTTATTCAATAAATTACTGAATTAAAAATTAGCTTTCTACTTTCAAATAATGCTCTACAGGAAATTAAGATTCCATGAAAATGTAATTAGATTTCTTGAAATTTTAATCTTTATGATAATTAGATTTTTAATTCGTTTTATGAAAATTACGAAAAATAATGATTTATGACAGCAACACAATCTTGTAATTCTAAATTCTGAACCTTAAACTTTCATATACAAAAAAATTATACATAACACATCCTTATTTTATTTAGACCTTGTAAATTCAGTAGACCTACTGTCCAACTCTCTCCATAATTTATAATTCTGAAACTTGACCCTTCAGACCCAACTTGATGAACTCTTATTTCACTCTAGTTTTACCTTGGACACGTTTGGACTACGTGTTAATGCACGTTGATAGAGTGTTTGTTTCCACAATGGGCCATTATGTCTATTTAAGGGTAATTCTAGGATTATTTAGCCAAGAAATACCAATATTTGGCAAACCAAATCCCTACGTTCAGTGATATTTAAGTCCTTGTATATATAGGAGCCTATTGAGCTTGTGTGAGTTGATCATTGCCAATATATACATGTGCATGGATGGTGTAATTATATAGTGTGTATTACTGCCGTTTTCATAAATGCTAACTTTCTGCCTCTTTGTAGGGGGGAGGGTTGGTCTAGTGGTAGCATGCTGGACTGCCAATCGCTGGGTCCAGGGTTCAAATCCAGCTCTTGCCGGGTCACCTGGCCCTATGTCCTTCGCCTCATTGCCGTGTCCTCCTCCTGTCCTAATTAGCCTAACAAGTGCATAAATACAGGACGTAAAGTCCCAATCATCCATCCATCAATTCTACCTCTTTGTGGGACATTCTCGAGGGAGGGTGTCAGTGGTAGTGTGCTGAGCTGCCAATCACTAGGGTCTCCATACATGTATAATTCTTGCAGAACTGTTATTGGTACATGTATATATTTAACCACAGTTCTGAAACAATGTACCTCGTACTATGAAACCTATAGTACTAAGATCCTCTGAATACTGCCATCCTGATTGAACCACACCGTCATCCGAAATGAAACACATAATCATCTTAAACACCGTCATCGCAAATGAAATAAACTACCATCCTAAATGAAACACGCTGTCATCCTAAATGAAACGTGGTACCATCCTAAATGAAACACACTGTCATCCAAAATGAAACACACTGTCATCCCAAATGAAATACATTACCATCCCAAATGAAACACAGTGTCATTCTATATGAAAAACACTACCATCCTATATGAAACATGGTACCATCCTAATGAAAAACAGTACCATCCTAAATGAAACAAATGCAGTCACAATCAAATTATGTCTTGAATAAATTCCTGATACAAGCAGTATTCTTCCTGTCCATTAGAATTGCATGCAGCCTATTCTTCCGTAACTGTTACAGAGAAAGACCAAGATAGTTTAAACTTCACTAATAATCAAATATTTATTTCAGATCCTGCAACTGCACAGCCATGGTGAGCAGGACAGGATGAAAGCACGGATGACCAGAGGAAGCGTCATCAGCATACCTCTTTCTTACCCAATGGACGTTCGCTTGTTAGATTCTGGCGCCCCTTCAGGTTTACCTTTATTAAACTAGCAATAAGACAACATATATTCAGAAATATGCAGCTGTAGAAATTCATACAAAACTAAATTGAGGATTCTGATTTATAAATGTTTTGGATTAGGCTCCATGAACATTTTTCTGAGCCATTTTGCAATTCCAGGAACTCATTTTAATGAATATTGTTTGTAGATGTGTTTCAAAGTTCTTGCAGAGAGTCGCATTAATTTATCATAATGTAATTACTTTATTTGCTGCAGTCCTATGTTCGTAGCTGAAATGTGTTACTTTACCAGCATGTCACTTTCGTTAATGAAAAAGGATTTGCCCCTGGAAATTGGTACCAAATACACAATGCCACTTAAATTATTTAACTTCTTCATTGATTGATTGCCTGCTGAATGTAATTATTTACATCACTCATGGACTGAAATGATACGTTGCTTTCTTCTTATTTCAGAATCGATGAGATTTGAGCATGCGGTCCGCAAGTTTCCTCTGCCATTGCGAGTCCTTGTCCTAAACATTGATGAAAGCGCTCCGATAGGAATGGTCAACATAACCGGACAAGAACTGGTCATTGTGGAAGGATATGAGGAGCTGTTTTTGAAGTGCAATACTATTCAAGAAGGTAGGTTCGAAACCTTCAATTAGAACATCTACATCTCCATGGTTGCTTTGAAAAAATCTGTATTTATTAAAAATTGTTCAAATATTTTTAGAATGATGTTCCATCACAAAGCCTACTCTCATGAATCTTTTAAAACCTTTTCAAACTCCCAGTCTGTTTGACTCTTGTTTTAAAACTGATACATTTCTGAACTCTGAATAATTTCAAATATTCATGAATTTTCAGGTTGGATTGAACAGAATGAAGTAGTCGTGATCCCTTCTTTCGTGGACGTCAAATTCTCTGTTGCCATCTCAATGCACGGAGCCTCCCAAGATGAATGGGAAGAATATTACAAAATGTTCGCTTTCTCCGTCCGACATCTTAATTTCAAGATTGTGAAAGGCTACGAAGGTGAGTGAATAACTGACGGAATATAAGTGGTATTCCGGACACTCAAGTATGAATGATTTAATTCAGCCATATGAGACTATTGTGATGTTACTCTTATATGTAGCAAAGCTGGTTTTGCTTGTGACCAAATGCAACTCACAACCAGGTGCTCATAAAAGCTGTTTAGTTACTGCAGTACATGTGACAAGTACTTAGTCAAAATTTCAAATGAGCATGCTTATGCTGTCAATGAACATCATAATAGGTCAGTAAGTTCCTCTCTCAGTCTTTGAATTATCAAATTCTTGCAGATCTGTTGGAATGGGTTGCAGTTGGGCAATCCTTTTTTGTTAGAAGAAAAAGCCCCCAATTGATGGCATCACTTGATAGTATATTGCAGTGTTACACCTATTCATGTAGAACTAGGCTGAGCTTATGATAAGATATACTGTGAGCAAAGATTTGACCCAGAATATTCTGTACAGAAAAATCTTCCTTTAAACTTTATAACTGAACATTTATATTATGGAACTAGCAGAGTACCCGTCTAAAGAGGGATGGAGGGGGCATTGACATCGTACTGTTGATTTACCCAATCAGGAGTTATGTGAATAAATCAACATGATGTCTGTAATACTTGTTTATGGTGAATTGAAACGAAAGTGCTTCTTCTGAAACCCCCCCCCCCCTCCCCTCTCTCTTTATGTTGGACAGCAGTTTGACGTGTCAATGCTTTGTCTCATTTGGGTGTTGTCCTTGGTTCGTAAAGCAAAGAAAATAAATAAAAATCTATATATGTAATCTACCTTTCTGTCTGTCTGTCTTTATGGAGTATTGATCTACTGGAGATGCATTTCAGTAACAGATAAGATCTCCCTCTATCTATATTTTCTATATATATTTATCTATCTATCTATCTATCCATCTATGTCTCTATGTATGTGCCGGACTGCCCATTAATATATCTGTCTATCTAACTCTCTATCTGTCTTTCTATGTATCTCAAGCTATCTATCTATGTATGTATCGATTTATCTATCGATTTATCTATTGGTCTATCTGTCGATCTATCTATCTGTCTATGTACCTATATATATCCCGGGGGGGGGGGGTACTCGGCAAAATGTTGAAACCGATGTGCGGCACGCATTCCAAAAGTTGTACCCTACGGTCAGGTTTTCAAAACCCGAATTTCATACCCTATGGTCAGGTTATTATATAGGCCCTAAAGCCTATTTCATGGACATAAAAGGGAAAAAGTCATCAGAAAAGGTGTGAAAACTAAATTGCAATTAAGAATGACACCTAACACTTGAAAGCTCAATGCAAATTAGACATTGCATGATTGCATTTTCCAAGGTAAAAACACCATTGTGTGATGTCCAATTGAAGTGTACCCTATGGTCAGGTTCTCCAGGCCTCCAAAAATGACTCTGTGATCAGGAAATCTTCTTTAAAACCCTATCTTTTGAGCGGCACATAGGTAATATGACTTCAATGTGAGTGCCCCCCCCCCGGGTATATATTCTTCGCTCCTTCCTTTCTTGTTCGCTCCCCTGTTTTTGTGTCTTTCGTCTGTGTTTGAAGCATTTTTAAATGATTGGATGTAAATGTTTGAGTGATAAACAGAAGTTACTAAGGTGAAATGGGATTTTAAAAAGCTGATGCTCTTTAAGAGGGGCTTGTAGATAGACTATCTACCTACCGATCTGCCTGTCTGTCTATCTATAAGGATGTGTTGAGTTACCTATAGATAGAGATCTATCTACATGTGTCTTTATTTCCTTCTCTCGGTCTTTCCTTCTTTCCTTCTCTCTGTCTTTCCTTCTTTCCTTCCTTCCTTCCCTCGCCCCCTTTCGTCTAGGGTATCTTTAAAGGTCGTAGCAAAAGTGAAACCACTCGCTATGAGTGGCTGCTGCTGTTGCTGCTGGAATATTTTATCTGTTTTTCCTCGCTATAATCAACAATTCGAAAGTTACGATGCATTTAAAGCATTAAGAACATACCTTGGACATAACAGGAGACAGTCACTAAATATAATGACTGTCTGTAAAGCAATAACAGAGAAGACCCGTTACAAAGGAATATGGAGAGGGTGAATTTTATATATGTATATAGATGATTAAAACAACTTATGAAGATATTATAATAGATGTAACAAATGCTTGTTCTTCTTTATATCTTCTATGGCAATCGAGTATCTTAGTCGAAAACAAATGCATCTGACCTAGAGAAATTACTGTCAACATGATGTTATAGGCTGTAAATGTGTAATGAAAGAGTATTTCAATGTTTGCCATTGATGCACCACAGAACCAATGCCTATAATGCCTATACCAACATATTGTGACACTATTAATAGTATTAATTGCCTTGTTTGTGACTTTACATGCCAAACAGAGGACTGCTTCTTGCTCTGGTATGTTCATGTAGTAGGCTCAAATTACTCCTAAAAGCTATTTTTTTAAGAGATGGCTCTACTGATTTCACATTAGTGTACTTCTTTAAAAAAAAAAAAAGAAAACGAACACTAGAGACTTTAAGACCCAGCTTCACCAACAGAGTTGGACCTGGACTAAGTACCAAAATTAATACTAGGATCAATTTGTGTGGTAAAATGGCAGCACTGCCTAGCAAGCAAATATTTTAGACCAGGTTTAACCTTCAACTTTCCAGTTGGTCTTAACTCTTTTGGTGAAATCCGCCTATTTTACTTGCAAGCTGCACTAACTTCCAATTGCTCTCTAACCAGAGATAATTGGGGTCGGGCTACAGTTTTTTTTTTCCATTTGCATAGCTATGCAGTCTATTTCTTCAAACGCAAAGTGGTGACATAGCTGTCTTTTGCAATTTCAACATTTATTGGGTACCATAGCTAGGGGTATTAAACTCCCCCCCCCCCGAACCTCACATTCTTGTCATCTCATTGGCAGTGGCGGATCCAGACAGGGTCATCTAGGGGGGGGGCCCGGGCATGTTTCGGCATTCGCGGGCCCGCGTCAGAGCGTATTTTCTTCAAAATACTATTATTAATCTCAGTGGCCGCCTAGGCCCCCCCTGTATCCGCCACTGATTGGCCCCTCATCCATGCCAGATAGAATATTATATACATATGACACAATGACATTATATTACATATTTAAATTCCAGGTGTTATTTTCTGTGAAGGATTTCAACCTCGCCAAGTCAACCACGAAGATGTCCAAATCAACATTTCGTCAAACATGGGGACTTATGCCAATTTCCCCGCTTCTCCGAGGCTCGACCGCCGAGACGTGAATGGTCAGTCTTCAAAACCGCAAGCAATACAACCAAACAAACAACATAAAACAATTCCTGATCAGAGACGCTCCGATCAAAGACATCAGAGAATTGTTTATGAAAATCTCTACAGTCCTGAAGTTCCTCCAAAAGTCAAAGTGAGTGTTTGCATTAAATATTTACTTTTAAATAGATAAGGTGCAGATACTTAAATCAGTAATCGCCGTCCTCTATACAGTATACAGTAAGTGAGGCCCTCTTTAAGCGCAGTTCGAGTGCTTGCGAGGTTTCATTGATAGGATGAGAT
The DNA here is from genome assembly GCA_026936325.1 of Platynereis dumerilii. NCBI lineage: Eukaryota > Metazoa > Annelida > Polychaeta > Phyllodocida > Nereididae > Platynereis > Platynereis dumerilii. The sequence goes on from JAPTHN010000009.1 coordinate 5,294,515, forward strand.
CTCAAAATGTAAGACATATCCTCTTTGTGAGGGATATTTTACATGATGCAAGGGACTGTCAACTTATATTACATATAGAATTACAAGAGAAAAAATATAACAAATTGTCTGGTGAATTACAAAGTGTTGAGATCCCAGAACCAACTTGGCAAAGGGCAGGGGAAGTAAACGAAAACAAACCAGAGTCAGGTGTAAGGAGGTGGGAGACTTAGGACTCACATAACTTCTGATCCAACTGACATTATGTGTCCACTGATTGTATATTTATCGTTGTACCATGTCAATTGATTGAATAATATTTATCGTTGTACCATGTCAATTTAAAATATTTATCAATCATCATTATATTTCGCCATTCAGGATATCCCACCAAAATCGCCAAAATTCTTGCACGCCAACCAAAGGAAATCCCCGGAGAAGAACGATATCTTGCAAGCGAGGAATAACCACGCTAACGTCAAGAAAACCGTCACTTCCAGCAACCAAGGTTATGTCAGGGATGATTCTGATGACAGCCGGGAAGTTACTGAAATGTTCGATAATGTGATACGAGAAGCAAAATCAGCTCAGTTGAACGTAAAAACAGAAGAAATGAAAGAGAATGCTTCAACGGTGCTCGATCTGGTGACCCGCATTCAGCTTAGTGATACGGTGGAGAAGAGAGTGACCGAAATGAACAAAAAGGTGAGTGATGATAATATTTTCCTACTTCCATTTTGTGCATTATATTGAATTGCATTGAAAAGTAAAATATCCAAAACAACAAAATTTTACTCTTATTACTTGTGGATTTCCTGATTTAATAGTGCCTTACTTCAGGATGGTTAATTCTAAAAACTTATTTTAATTTGGTCAAATAATGTGAAATTTGTGTCACTTTGAGATATTCATTGTGATCTGTCGTATTTTATGTTGCATTGCAAGATTTAGGCTAATAATTTATTTGACTTTCTGTTCAAATCTGTCGGTTGTAAAATGCATTTGAACTTTCATAATTTTCAGGCATCAGGGAAATTTGTCGGTTCACGATTCACAAGCAACACTCCTCGAGCCATAGTTCAACCAACAGTTCACAAAGAATCATCGAGTGGACCTTTCGTAACATCTGTTCAACTGGAACCTCTTCCTGCTCAACATAGGAACCAATCAAATGCTCATGGAGGCTCTAAAAATGGCGGTTCTCCTTTCGTACGCTCCGAGAGTGCTCGCCACATCACTTCAGGGGCTTACGATAACGTATCGGTGAGTCAGACATCTTTCAGCCAATCAGAACTCAACCTAGCAGCGAAGTCAGGCCCCGCTAAAGCTGCAGTGTCCCCAAATCAACGAGCGTCAACGGTCGAACATAATCCAAATGTACGATATCAAACGCTCGATGCGATTCCTACTGATGTCTCAAAACTAACTATCGAAGAAGTTTGCCATTGCCTGGTTCTGTTAGATATGCAATTACACGTAAGGGACTTTCGATACAGGAAGGTTGATGGTCTAAAACTGAAAGATTTAAAGGAACTGGATCTTTTGAAGAAGTTTAACTTCAATCCTTTCAACGCCTCGAAACTAATGCGATTTCTACGAGGATGGCGACCGCCTACGTCTTAGATTCGTTAATGCTTATTATATAATGAGCGATGTGTGTGAAAGTGCAGTGATTTGTGTAAACATGCAAAAACTGTTAATGTGCAGCAATGCTATATTATATGTTGAACAGCTATAAGGCTATACAGTAACTGCAAATTATGATGTGCAATTAATGGTTTCATATATGCAATAGATATAGGCACCTGGCACTTGCTATAATCTTCTTCTTTTTCAATGATACAATGGATTTAATATTAATTTGCCTGCAAACACTACATAGTCAAAACAATTTTATTTTCATTATTTTAACTCACTGTCACAGTGTTTCCATAAATTTTTCAAACTGATATATTACATGTGCGTATGCCACAGCTTTTATTTTTCCACTGCCAGATCATGCTTTATAAATCCATTGTAATATCCATTGCAATATTATTCAGAATACTGCAGCTTATTGTTGTTATGTAAAAAACAAACTGTTTATTGTGTATACATGTATATTAATTACCTTGAGTCTCCAGTTTTGACAACTGGAAAAGCTTTGGTGTGAAGTTTTAATTCAAACTAATTATATTTAGTTATTGTATATCATTTGTAACATATGTATTATAGATATATACATATTTTAGCATGTACGCCATCTGTATTATTTTTTGATGATTTATAATCCAGTATTTTTACGTATGAGCATCAATTTGTAAATGTTGAATAAATTTTCTAATTTTAGTAATTCTTTATTTTTTGGAAAATACAGTGAGCAAAGATGTACCTGACCCTACAATTTTTCCTTTTTGAACAATTTCCTTAATACTCCATAATTCTGACACTTCACAAAGTTTAAGGGCAAGTTTTCGAACAAGAAAATTGTCAAATAGTTATTTCCTCACTCAGTCTGTATGACTGTAGCAGACGTAAAAGTTTTGAGAAAAACAGTACATAATTTTGTGAGACCAAAGACCACTTTTACAGTCTTTCACTTTGATATACAAAAAATGAGGACCAGTTCAGTGTGAAAAATGCACTTCGTGACTCGTGATAGGGCTCTGATGAACAGTCATCTTCTCTACTCTCAACATTGGAACATTTGATTAGTCGTGATCAAGAGAAGGCCATTTGACTTGTCATAACTGATTTTGGATTGAAAATCAGATGCATAATCCTTTCGTTTGGCTGTCACCAACAAGAGGGATAAGTCTCCTTAAATCAAATTAACATTGAAAGTATTGGGTATGATCATGACTAATCAAACAGGGGCGGGCGGCCTGTGTTGGCAGAGTGGCAGCTGTCATGAGCCCAACCACTCAATGCAAGGTGCCAGACAAATAGAGAAAAACCCTAAAATTTCTATCTTTACCAAGTTGGAAACTCTAATAAAATCAAACTTTTAGGTTAAAAATAACCCCAATGTGAGACTGTGGTCGTAATGATTTATTTCAAGTGTGTGAAGTCCCTGAATATTCATTCCTAAATCAAGCAACACCTTTTTTTAACCCCATCAACAATTATGTAATTCAAGACTTCCAAGAAAGTATTTATTCTTTTCACGAAAACTGAGCCAGAAATTATTTATTTTAAAAAAGCTCTGCACCTCGCCCCTGGATATTAAATGGTTTCCCCTGACAAACATTAAAGGCAAATTGAGGGCTTCAATAATCTCTGACATCTATATTTTGGCATGAAAAGAACACTTCTTGTGGTACTTGTCGTTTGTTGTTGGTGTTGCATAAGGCTTGGTGATGTAAAAGATAGGCATGCTTATTGCACTGACAGTTATATCTTGTGTACCAAATAATTGCACCTTGCAACTGATTGATCCACTACAGCTAGGCTGACTAAGATCAGAGCAGACTCACAATTTCTTCTTCTTCTTTTCTCATCCTCATGATCCTTGGTGTAAACATGGGTGCCAACCATAGAAATACTACGGTGCCAACGGTGGAGCCGCTTGAGGGTTTCCTGTTCCATCAAGGCACTGGTTTGGAGAAAAAACATGTCTTAGAAAAAAATCTATTTACTAGTCAGTACATTGTTTAAAGAGAACATTTTTTTATAAGTCAAAGAACTATTCTGGAACTTGTTTGATGTTACAGTCTGTCACTTTGATATAGAAAATGAGTGGACGGTTGCACTGTGAAAGTTGCACTTTGTGTGTCATCATGCTGATGATTTATCATGATCACACCCAATACTTTCATGTTAATTTGATTTAAGAAGACTTATCCCGCTGTTGGTGACAGCCAAACGAAAGGATTAGGAGTCTGATTTTCACTCTAAAATCAGTAATGACTAGTCAAATGGCCTTCTCTTGATCATGACTAATCAAACAGCCTCTATGTTTCCCATGTTGAAAGTAGAGAAGATGACACTTCAATGGTTAACATGAGTCACAAAGTGTATTTTTCACAGTGAACTGGTCCTAATTTTTTCTGTATCGAAGTGACAGACTGTAAAGAATGGAGCTACCTCTCAAACTTCATGGTTGAGTTGGCCATTTTCCCTTTACACCCCCATGAAATAAAGGTATGATGAATAAACTATTCCATGTGGATAAATTAATGTTCAGATGCTCAGACAAACACATCTTTAATTCATAATAAACTGTCCTGTTTTCTGAAAAATCTGCATACAATGTACATATGGGTGAGATGTTAAAGGGTCATTCCACAATAACTAAGACAAAACTGTCACTGGTGTTACAGTATAAGTAAAGTAGCACCATTGACTCAAAGTAACCAAATTAATATTTGTTTGAATTATTTCCCATTAAAATAAGAATTTCATTGGATTTTCTACCACCATTGATCACTGGTGTTACCATTGAACTGCAGTGTTAACCATTTTTGGGTAACACCAGTGACATTAACACTAGTGTCAATTTGCACTGAAATACATATTGCTCCCACAGTGATGCATTGATTTGAAAAGGTGTTGCCACAGCTTGATTTCTGTATCTTATGTCTGAGGCAGATTTTGAATATTCTAGTATAATCGACCATTTTTTAGGGTAACACCAGTGACACCAAAAAAGAAAACTCTTAATTTCAGTACACCGTGATGCCACCCTGCATGGGAAAAATGCATAAATGCCAAAATCTGCAGTTATCATGGATGCCTGTCGATCAGAAGATGCCCCCTGGTACATTTGACCAAAGATAGAAGGTAACATTCCTTTTCCAGCCATGCTTTATTTAATGAGTAACACCAGTGACATCACTTTTCTGATATTATACAAATATTGGATGGGAAGGAGTCCAATATAGAGTATAATTGGATGAAGAAAAGTTATATTGGATGAGGCGCAGCCGAATCCAATATAACTTTTCTGAATCCAATTATACTCTATATTGGACGACTTACCATCCGATATCTGTTATATTCTTCATCCAATATAAGTTATATTTTCCTTTTAAGTTGCTTTGCTGCCAAATGGTCAAAAATATGCATTCAGATGTTTTTAACTTTCATGACTTGCTGCTAAGACAGTATTTTTCCCCTATCATTTGAAAAAAGTGAAAAATCATAATGTTGAAAGCTTCTAATTCTAAAAACCACCCAAGCTCACATTACAGACAGCTGTAACTTTAGAAGTTCAAACTATGAAAGAGGAGGCAATGGTGACGTCACCATTGTTAATTTGCTCTCATGAGGCCATCAGTTGTGATGTCACAATGACAAGTTGACCATTATGACATCACCAGTGGTGACGTCACAATTGAAAAACAGGTAGTGAGGTGATTGTTCTTCATTCAAAAACTGTCACGGATCCAATATAACTTTTTAGGATCCAATATAACTTTTCAGGATCCAATATAACTTTTTGCTGCCTAATATAGCGGTAATGTCGGACAAGAACAATCAACTGTGATTGGATGACATAATTCAACTGAAGAATATATTTTGAATATTGTTACACTGTAACGTTTCACAATATAAGCACCTACTGAAAATTTCCATTTTACAATAAAATAACTTCTTTAAAAGAGTGCGAAGGCATATGATTAGAAAGAAAATCATAATTTTATGATTTTGCTGAAAACTGCTTGAGTGACACAAAAAGCTCAGTTACTGTTGAATGACCCTAAATTGAAGATGCCTTGTATTTACAACCATGGGCAAGAATTTCTCCCGAAAAATTAACAAATTGTACATGCGTCATGATTTTAAATTAATACTACAAAATTGTGTACCTGGTAAACTATAATTATGTTAGCATCAGGTGTTGTTGGGCATGATTTATGCAGTAAAAACCACCAATAATTGTGTGACTAATGTGTGGTCATGGTCAGAACAAAATCATTCAGTTTCAATACCTTTTAATTTGATTGCTACAAATGACCTTGGCAACTCAATGAGGTGTTCATCACTGTTAGAGTCTGTGGCAGCATAGTTATTGTGATATACAACATAAAACATTTAAACAGCAAAAGAAATATTTATAAAAGAATTAAATTCTTGTCTGGTGTTTTAGTAATAGTGGGCCTAGAGGAGATGCAAGTTTACTTGAGGTAGACATTTTTTTAAAGTAAAAAAATATATCAGGATTAAGAGGAGCAAGGCTTAGAAGTGGAACCTGAGCTTCAGAATCAGGTAGCAAGTGAACCGACTCTGACTCCCGACTCCGAACTCCAGCTCCTGACTCCGGCTCCGACTCCCGACTCCGACTCCTGACTCTGACTCCTTTGCCTTTCTGAAAAACAAAGACTAAAATTGTTGCCATGATGATGATTTCTTTGAATTTTATACTTTAATAGTATTCCTAGTTTTGTATGATTGGTCATTAAACATTTAAAACACCCAGAGAATCTAGCCTAGACAAATAAGTTTATGTTGGTAAATTATCACAAGCATGCATGCAGCGTATAATTTATTGCTGACTTTAATATTGAAGTCACAGAGAAAATGTCTACATCAGCGTGATCCACAAGCAGAGTTGAGGTTATGACAATAGGTCATAACTTTCTGTAGGCCTTACAGTTCAGCTTCGGCAGTATATTTCTAAAAGTCTTTCTTTTTTTTCAAACATCGCTGGTAGCACTACAGCACATGCGTGATGCTTGAAGTTAACCTTGCATAAATCACATTGAGCTGAGCTGATTGGTTGAGCCAGATGGATAGCTATTCTGAACTGTTTACTGGAGGCTGTGCTGGAGTGATTGTTTTATGACATGTTTTGTAAAATATTTAAAATAATTTTTAGGAGTTAGGACTCCACCTGAAAACATCCGACTCCACAACTCCGACTTCTTCTCTGACTCCAAACCTCTTGCTTTATGGTACCAAGTGCCAGCCTTCTATGATCTATCTCCTCCCTTGGAAAATATTATGCTCAGGAACTTTCACATAATTTTGCTGTTCCAAGACATGCAGTGGAAATAAAACTCAGAATAACATGTGCGCAAGTTGTTTACTGTTCACCAGTCACCACTGAGATTGAAAAGGTGAATCTGCTATTAGCTTCATTTGATTGTGTCTGTGGAAAGAAGCAACTGTATAATTATAGTCACTTCCTGCGAGGAGCTAATTTAGCTGTTTCTGACCAGGGACAATTTTAACTGTCCCTGTTCTGACGTAGAGACATCTTTGTCTACTCACCAGACAAGATGTATTTTTTTGCGATTCTTGCCTTTTCAATTTTGTATAGCATCTCTGATTTTCGTTGCTTTTCTTTTGACATTTGCTGCGTGCATAAAAAGTAAAAACCATTAGGTGTAGAATTGGCGAACTGTCTCATCTGTAGCTTCCAATTTCATTTGTCGCCCGGCATCAAGATTGATTTGCCGCATTTGGAGGGTTAAGTTGCAGTCTTGAAAATGAGAGTTATTTTAAAGGATATGTGGTGTCTGCAAAGTTCACAAAAAATATTCATTGTAAGGGCAAAGCCATTGCCATGCCAAAGCCCAGCAAGTGTACTGTTCAACCAATCACCGGATGTCAACTTTCTGCGGTACTGCACTTTTTGAGTATCTCGTATTTTTGTGAGTTATGTTTCTTTGCTCAGAACCAATTAAATTTCTTCCTGAAAATGTAGAATTCGAAAACAGGTCAACTAGTAACAATGACAAACTTGTGGTAACCAAACCAACTCTTAATTTTTCATTTTTCAGTAATCAACATGCCATGGCCAAGCAGTAGGCCTAACCAAAAGGGAAAACTGTTTACCAACTCGTAACCATTGACTGTTGCCAACTGGTAACCAGGGGAAATCAGAGTGAACCAACTCGTAACGAACTCGTAATCACCAGTATTGCAGATATTTTTACATTGTAATTCTGCATATTCAGATTTATAGACAATATTACACTTTGACAATTAAATGCATGTTTACGACTTGGTAAATTAAATGGTAATTCACAAAAAATGGATGGTTACCAGTTGGCAGGGTATCAAGTCAACTAGTGACCATGCTAACTTGTAACCAACCAACTGGTAACCAAAAACCTACCAACTGGTAACCATCCTTTTTTGTGGGTTATCAAGTCGTAAACATGCATTTAAATTAATTTCAAGACCATACCAACTAGTGAGTTGGTTTGGTTACTAGTTGGCATGGTTACTAGTTGACAGTAACTGTTGACTTCATACCATAGTAGAATTCTGCATCAATGCTTGTGTGACTAATGTGTGGTCATGGTCAGAACCCTAATATAAAAAAAAGCATTCTGTTTCAATACCTATTAATTTTATTGCTCATCAAAACTGAGAAAGAAATTATTTATTTAAAATAAACTCCAAGCCCCCCCCCCCTTAAGATTAAATGGCAACTCCCATATGATAATTCTTCTGGAGCCTAATGCATGGTGGCGTCACATTTAGGGTTTTTTTTTTGGTCTGACGAAGGCCAATTTTACATAATTTGATTACTGCCAAACACCATGGCAAATTAATGTGGTGTTCATCACTCTCAGAGCCTGTGGCCGTGTTCTAAAAGTATAAGACAACACAAACTTCACAAAGCAAAACAAAATGTTAAAAAGTATAAACTTCTTGTCTGGTGTTTTAGTAATAGTGGGCCTAGAGTGGATACAGGTTTTCTTGAGGTACAGTAGTGGACAAAAGTTTAGGCCACATCAATTTTTTATCAATATTAGGGAAAGTAGGTGCTCAGCTGAAAAATTTCTGCATGGATTTTCTTGCCTATGTGTCAGGGAAGTTCTACAAGAGAGAAAACTTGATCTATTTTTAGTACTTCCTTGAATGTGTATGATAAACAAAAAATTCAGGTGGTCTAAACTGATGCTTGCTTACATCCACAAAGGCCCTTAATGGCATTGTGCATTAGCGGAAAGGTGGCTAGATTATTCAATGTTATTTTAGACAAGTTATTCAAACATGTTTCATGTGATTTAAAGGCAATTAGTCATGAAACAGGAAAAAACACATTTTTTAAGAATTTTTTAATATTTCAACTTAGGAGGTAATAATGGTGATTCAATGAGCCAAAATTGTTAATGAATAAAAAGTCAACTAAAAACAACTAAGAAAATATGTGTCTGACACATTTTCATCCTTCTAATAGAGTATGAATACACTTGACACCCGGTCATATTGCAAGAATGTGTTTTTGCCTGGTTTCGTCTAAAAGACTCCTATTTGAAGCGTCATAAAACAATGAAAGGAGAGTTTTCATTCACCTGAGTATGTGTCCTGATAAAATCAAACAACTTTTGTTTGTTCACTTTACTTATGATGAAACTACACCCACTTTTATGGAAGGCGTAAAACTGGTCCATTCCTTAACATTACGTTTCAGCACACTTTCCAGAGTGGCGTCTGTAATTTTGTTTGTACTGTGGGAAAAGAACAAAAGTTTGTTGATTTTATCAGGACGCATACTCAGGTGAATTGAAACTCTCCTTTCACTGTTTTATGATGCTTCAAATAGGAGTCTCTTAGACAAAACCAGGCAAAAACACCATTTTTGCAGTATGACCGGGTGTCAAGTGTATTCATACTCTATTAGAAGGATGAAAATGTGTCAGACACATATTTTCTTAGTTGTTTTTAGTTGACTTTTTATTCATTAACAATTTTGGCTCATTGAATCACCATTATTGGAGACCGTCAGGTCTCTGCGCGAAGCGCAGAGACCAGAGGTCTTCAAATGGTAGGAGACAGAGCTTCACACAGGGATATACTAGGGAAAACTTTTGCATGCGCCAAAAAAAAAAAAAGTGTCGGCGTTTATGTGACGTCATTCATTGTAGCGAGATCACAATGGTGATGACGTCACAACACTTTGCCAGAGGTGACGTCACATTTATGAAGTTATAAATAGATCATTACGCAACGTGTAGGCCACTCTGATAACAGCCACCAATTATAGTTTAGAGATAATCCCTCCTCCAGGATGATCTTGTGCACGTCCCTTAGGGCAACAGAATTTTACGCTACATTTTGTCACTTAGGGGCCGACCAGACGATAGTTGGGGGGGGCTATGGATTTTACCCTAAGGACGAACTTTTTTTTTTGTTTGCGGTGCGTCGCCGAACAATTTTTTTGGAATGCGGACTCGCGACAAACTTTTTTATCGGAATTTTAACATTACGGTACCCTAGCTACAGGTGGAAACAAACTTTTTTTTAATTTCCATGTGCTGAACAAACTTTTTTTTTCAGTGTCAAGTGGGAAACAAACTTTTTTTCACCAAATATCCATAGGCCCCCCTCCAAGATCATCTGGTCAGCCCCTTAATAATGAATGGTTCTCACATAGACGAAATCACATCTGGTAAACAATTTTGTAGCTACCTTGGAGTTATCTTTAGTCTACCCTGACCTACTACCCTGGCTACCTTGAGGTCTGTCGGGAGGATGTGGCCTAATATCGTGGCTGTCTTGGAAAGAGCCAACATGTTGGAATTTGCCGTGAGTAAAAAAGGTACCCTGGCTACCTTGGGTGCTTTTTGTACATGTGAGACATAATTCTGCATTGCCGTGGTGGTTACCTTGGCAATTTTATTGCCTTGACTGCCGTGGGTAATACCCTGACTAACTTCAGCACTTTCCTGACTACACTGGCTATCCTGAGCACTACCCTGTCTATCCTGTGCCTATCTTGAGTGCCTTGAGCCTTACCTTGAACACCTTGAGAACTACATTGACTATCTTGAGCAATACCTTGATTCTGTCTTTACAAGACTGCTTTGGGTGAAAGGCAGGGCACTGTGCCCTGCAGTCTTTAGAAATTGCAAGTCATATGACTGGCCAGAGCGGGCATATGGATGAGAGCTGATGAGCCACAACCGGCTTCTCAGATTTAGCGGGATAACTCCTTTCTTAATCACTGTTTAATGACCCTTTAATGTGTCGTGGTTCTCACATGAAAAAACATCTTAGCTTAAGGTGCCATAACAATCACATTTTAACTTGGTTTTAACATTGCCAATCACATAATTTGATTTTAATACTGCACATCAAAATGAGTGTCATGCTTTAATGTCCATATTCTAGTGAGGGAGAGGGGGTTCAATTAAAGGAGTCCCTCTGACACTTCGTGTCATCACAAAAAGATACTAGAGGGACTCATGGAGTCTGACCTTGATTACCTGGCCTGCCGTGGCATCTATTGTTTTTCTTTACAAAACATTCCATTCATCAGCCCATTTCCCGCCTTTTTTTCTGCCTATTTTGCCGACTTTTGTCTTGAATTTATAACTATGTCAGTCAGGAAATTTTTCCTGTATGTGAGAATCAGGCATTATAAATGTAAATCTGATGACATCACCCAGATAAGAAATGCCAGGGCTTTGAGTTAAAATAAAAATGCTTACAGATGATTTCATATTTGTAGACTTTCATCAAATACAAAATATTTTGCAAAATTTCTGGTATGACATGAGAAAATCCCACCAAGTGATTGGTCAAGTTGCCCATTGCGTGTCACTTTTTTCAGCTTGCTTCAAGCAAGTGATGCTTGCAGGAAAAATGATATCATAATTTTGACCAATAGCATACTGCGAAGGCCAACTTGGTATTGTGGCAGTTGTTCACACATGTCAAAAAATAATCCACCTACATGAACTCTTTCATTTCTTCATGAACTGTTGTATTTCATACCTCTATGTACAACTGTTGATTGTTTCAATTTAGGCAGGGAGCCAGGCTGGAAAAATTGGAGTTTGGCTCAACCCGAGAGAGGACCACATAAGTTAAATACCATTTGAATCCCTGTATTCTGTAGTTTCAGAAACTTCCTTTTGCAATGAAAAATCAGTTGAGAGTTTTTTGTAGTTTGGTTACCATGGCAACCAAGTCAGAAAATTATGTGACAAACAAAAAATAAATAAAATGCTCTCATACGGGTAGTTTTTCTTAGATAAGCTTCATGTTTCTTTTGAATTACATTTTATGGAAAGGTCCCCTTCTATTGGTCACATGACCTTGGGGTAAAGGGTCACATGACCATCAGGGGAGGGAGTTAAATAGGCAAAACTAGCAATTTTTAAGCCATGCAGACATACAAATATGCACTGGACAATGCAGTTCAATGACACATTTTCAAATTGTTGATATTTGAGAGATGTAATCACATGCTTTCAAGAAATTAGTCATTTGGCATAATTGCTACCATGGTAACAGAAGTGTTTATCTCCAAAATAGCAGCCCCATTTTTAGATTTAATTTAACTAAAATTATGTTTCTGGCCTGTATTTGTTCTTTTACAGTAGAGAGTGAAATTCAAAATGATGATTTATTATGTATTGTAGGTGCTTAAATTTGGTATGATTTTTAGTGGGGTAATAGGTCACATGACCAGCAGGGGCGGGGGTCATACAGCTAAAACCAACAGTTTTTGAGCAATATGGACACCATAAATATGTACTGGACAATACAGTTCAATAACACATTGTCAAGGTATTGATATTTCATAGACCTAATGTCATGCTTTCAAGAAATAGGTCATATGGTGTTACTGTTACCATGGTAACCGAAATGTTTATCTTCAAAATAACAGCCCTATTTGTAGATTTTATTTTACCTAAAATCATGTTTGTGGCCTGTACTTGTTCTTTTACAGCTGTAAGTGAAATTTCAAATTATGATTTATTGTGTATTGTAGGTGCTTAGATTTGGTATGATTTTTAGTGGGGTAATAGGTCACATGACCAGCAGGGGTGCGGTTGCTTGTGACAATGTCTCTACTGCCATTGTGTCTAAGATCAAAAAGTGCTTTTCAAAAGACTTTGGATATTCCAAATAGCACTTTGAGGATATTTGAAAAGGTCAAATATCCCCGAAGATGCTATTTGGATATTTCATCAGACCCTATTTCATCAGATGATATCTCATCTTAAGCTTTGGCTGACCGTATGGAGCTTTGGCAGACCGTATGGAGCTTTGGCAGCTGCCAATTATTCTCCGGGTCCTATTTTTGGTTCCAAAATATCCAGCAGAGGGGGCTTCAACTTCAGAGGCCTGGATACATGCTGCACTTCATTTACATTGGAGTGCCCTCTTGTGTTGTAGAAGAGTTGGCAGTGCATGACAGCCCAAAGTTCTAACAAATAGTGTCCAAATAGTTCCTAAAAGTGAGACACTATTTGATGTAGAAGAGATGGCTGTCAATATACTATGACAAAGTCTCTAACATAGCACATTAGAACTTTTGGAAACGTTCAGTAGAAAATGTGGCTTGGTTGCACTTTTTGGATATTTCGTGAGGGACATTGGCAAAGCATGGTGAGGGGAGTAGATATTGTGACAAAGACCTATTTTAGTGTCTGGCATGCAAAAAGCAGCCCGATTTGCAAATCGGGCATGTAGACCTTTCGGCTGTAACAGCGGTCAAGTACCTGAAACTGACAGTTTTTTGGCAATGTCAACACCATGAATAGGCATTGGTCAAAACAGTTTTATGACACATTGCATAGATATTGATATTTGGTAGACCTAATGTCATACTTTAAAGAAGTATGTCACATGGCATTACTGTTACCATGGTAACAGAAATGTTTATCTTCAAAATAATAGCCCTACTTGTAGTTTTCATTTCACTAAAATCATATTTCTGGCCAGTATTTGTTGTTTTACAGTTCAGAGTGCAAATCTAAAATTATAATTTATACTCCAGTGAAGGTGCTTAGTTCTTGCATCTTTTTGAGTGGGCTAAATAGATCACATGACCAGTAGAAGAGGGGGTAAAATAGCTAAAACTGACAGTTTTTGACCAATATGAACATTATAAATATGCACTGGACAACAGATTTCAATGACACATTGTCAAGGTATCAATATTTGATAGGCCTAATGTCATGCTTTCAAGAAATATGTCACTTGGTATTAATGTTACTATGGTAACAGAAATGTTTATCTTCAAAATAGCAGCACCATTTGCAGATTTCACCTTACTAAAATCCGGAATACACAAATATGCATGGCGTGTGCACATTTGGTTGCAATGGAGAGTGACATTTTAAAAGATAATACATTCTTCTAATGGGGTTTGTTTGTTTGTTTGTTTGTTTGTGTTTTACGCCTCTGCAGCACCTTAGTGGGACTTCTAATGGGGTAAAAGGTCACTTGATCAGTAGGGAAGAGAGACAGTAGACAAAACTGGCAAATGTTAAGCAATAAGGACTTAAGAAATAGACACATGATGACACAGTTGAAAGACTTATCCAAGATATTGAAATTTGGGAGATTTGAAGACAAGCACACTCATTCGTTCAATAAATATAATATTGTTATTTGGCAATACTGTTACCATGGCAACACTGTAACAGAAATGTTTATCTTTGAAAAAAAGACAGCCCTATACTTTTTTGCAGATTTGGTCTCACTGAAACGTAAATCTTGCCTGTGTTCATTCTTCTACAGTTGAGAGTGAAATTTCAAAATGGTGATGCACATACTGTATCGCTCTGAACTTTAATTTGGTATGATTTTCAGTGGGGTAAAACCCTAAGTGGTCATATAATCAGCAGGGGAGGAGGCTAGGTTGGCAAAATTTTGATAGTTAAGCAATCTGGACTCTAGAAATAAACACTTGACAACACATTGCCAAGGTATTGATATTTGAGCTGTAATGTCATGATTGTCATCACTGTAAAACCAGCTGTGTCACCTTTATGGCAGTTTTCATTAAAACAACAACAAGTTATCATTCCTGTCACAAAAGCCAAGGTTTTCTACCATAAAATGACAATTTAGGGTTTTTATCATGGTGGCTGCTGCTAAAGATATGCATTGTGGACATAATAGTAAGCGATATCTTGCTTGGCCCACAGATCTACACTGTAAGAACCTTACCGTAGAAAACTACAGTAACTACCGGCAGACTCCTTTGCCGGCAACTACTGTAGTTTTTTACAGCAACAAAAATCACTACTGTAATTCTGCTGTACGGTACTTACTGTAAAAACTACAGCAATCAATATATCTTACTGTAGTTTGAAAACGGCATCTTACCGTAGTTTTTACAGTAATAGATTTTCATACTGTAAAAGCATTACGGTAAATTACTGTAGTTTTTACGGGAAGGGGACCTTGTACTGCAGTTTTAACTACAGCTGATTATTGTAGATTTTACAGTAAGATTATTCTATACCGTAGTTCTTTTGGGGTGTGTTTTATTATTGGGACCACTTTATTCAATTGCAGGGACAATTTTATTTAAACAAGATAATTGGTAAAAAAATGTCCATGAACAGAATAACCAATGAATTTGATGAGATGCTAAAATGGAAACAGTAGATAAAATAGAAGAAATTCCATAATTTTGAACAGCATTTCAGACTTCAGTAAAATATCCTGTAACTGGTCCTTTGGACTCCTGAAAAAGAAGAAAATCATATGAGTTGATGAAGCATTCAAGTAATAAAGAATCAGTTAATTGAATGTTTAATGAACATACTTAGTTTATTCAACACACTTACCCAGTCAATGTTTACTCAACTCCACTGCTAAAACAAGAAATAAACATGGAGCCACTGAACAGTGCCACCTCTTCCTTTGAATAACTGTCCAAGAATGACTCTAATACAATTGTCTAATACTGCCAATAAATTCAGTTTATGTAACTGGGTCACAGTTCTGCGTCAGTGATTTTCCCTCTAATTACCCCTCTAATTACCCCTTAATTGATGCCATACTCATATAATATGCATGCAAAGTGACACCTTGTGGTATTCCTGAGAAATGACTACTAGTATACAATTGTGTATAGTTTGATATTATTCCATTTAGACCTTAGATATTATTTAGAGTGTATTTAGCAATTTAATAAATGAACATCCTACAAATGTAACACAGTACAGTTTAAAAAAATAAATAATCTAATCTAATTTGTCAATCAAATGCTACACAATACAGATTTTTTCAAAGTAATTTTCATATGTATCTGATCTTTATAAATGAATTTGCCATATTGAATCTGTAAATTCATATATTTTAGAGAATAATGAAAAAAGCCTAATATTATATAGTCCACATTTCAAATAATTATATATTTTTAAGTATTATACTAGATAGTTGGGTGAACATTGTGATACAAATACATGTATGTCTACAAAAATATTGATATGATTTTAAAAACATATTTCATGGACATAAATATGAGGGATGGCTATTTTCCAATATAATATCTCCAATTAGAACTTAATGCTCAGCCATTGCTTGTGGACATGACACATTTGGTATATTCCCTTTATAAGGAATGAACTGTCAGTACAATGGCTTAATGTAGTTATTACAGTAGTGTGATAGTGGATTACAGTAGTGGCTTGCTTGCTGTAAAATCATCTTGCTGTAATATGAAGCTCACAGTGGCTTGCTGTAACATTTACAGTAAGGCTTACGGTAGAGTTTTGTTTGCTGTAAAATCTACTGCAATTTGCCGTGATATGAAGGTTACAGTAGCTTGCTGTAACACTTACAGTAAGGCTTACAGTACAGTTTTATTTGCCGTAAAATCTACAGCAATTTGCGGTAATATGAAGCCTACAGTAGCTTGCTGTAACATTTACAGTAAGTCTTACGGTAGAGTTTTGTTTACTGTAGCTTCTACAGTAGCTTACTGTATCAGAGTTGTACAGCAGCTTACTGTAGTTTCTACAGTAATTCACTGTACAAACTACAGCAATTTGTTACAGTGTAGGCTAGATTGTCGACCAGGGACTCAAGTTAAACACTTTCATTACTGGTAATTCTAATATCAAATTGCCCATCAAAGTAACAAAAAAAAAAAGGATATTGAATCAATTTTCAGAAACAAAATAAGGAATTGATAGGGGTTTTAGGTATCTATGAACTATTTTTAAGTTTGACAACTGTTGCCCTGAAAAAAAACAACGTTAAAGATATTGCTGCAAAAGAAATTTCCAGCCTATTGAAAAACCCCATATTAGACCTAAAACAGCTTGAGCTCAGTTCCAATAAATACAAACGTAAGTCAAATCAATATTGTAGGTCAGAAAAAGTTGTTAAATGTGAGAAAAGTCACTGGTCACATTTTCGTCTCCGAATCCGATTCCAGCTGAAAATCTAACATCAACTCAGACTCCAACTGAACCTGCAGATCCATGACTCTAACTTCGAAGCTCTGACCATAACGCAAAGTTACATCATCACCATAGGCCTGTGAATGATCCTGCAATGATTCTGATTTGGTTAGAATGAACTTTTCTTGAGGAAAATTTTTTCATTTTAACCTACAGTACAACCCAAATAAAGTGTGACTACTCCAGCAGGGAGGAAGAATCCGCCACTACTTTACCCTTTCACACCTTTTGGCTCCCTCTAAATCACTTCCTCCCTTTACCTACTTTAAACTACTCTTAAAATTGCATCAAATATACATTTAGCCAAAACCATATCAAATTCTGTTACACCCATTGTGAGGAGTCAAAGGTAGTTGTAAAGAGATTTGGGATGTAGAGGAGAAAGGAGGGCAAAATAGGTAAACAGAGGACTTCTGACAGAAAATGTTCTTACTTTATTTTGGGTTGTACTGTATATTTAAGGCTTCAAAGAACACACTGTGACTGATAAATTAATATCAATGCTGATTATTTGATCAGATAAAGGAAGTAATTAAAAAGCCAAAGATTGGCTGCAAATACATTACCAGGGGGCAATCGGTTGGCTAATTGACTGGTACATTTAGTTATTGTGTCAGACTCAAGGAATCTTGCCCGTCTGTGTCAATTTCAGTGGAACAATACACCATAAAACCAAACTTCTTTGAGCAGATCATTTAATCGTTTGAAAGCCCTAAACCTGTGTACTTTAGAATTTTGATTTAAAATTTGATTATTGAAATATCAAATCTTGGTCGGCAGAGAGATGTTACTCATGCAGCTTATAAACTGGGTTTCTGACATCCTCAATTTCTGATACACAATTCAGCTAAATTTTACAAATTTAACCCCACCACCTCCTCTAATGTTCATGTGACCTATTACTTCATTGAAAGTCATTACAACTTAAGCGCCACAAAACAGAATATATCACTTCTTTAATATTTCTCTCGCAACTGTAATAAAAAGAATACAAACAAAAACATGATTTATTTGTAATAGAACTCTAAACAAGGCGGTTATTTTGAATATAAACATTTTCATTACCCCAGAAACAGTAATGCCGAATAGCAATATCATAATATCATTATATCTTTTGAAAGCATAAGTATCCTTGACATCACATCTCTCAAATATCAATACCTTGGATATGTCATTTAACTCGGTGTTAGGGTGTATATTTTAGTCTCCATATTGCTTAAAATTTGCTAGTTTTGCCTTCTATCTCTCTTCCCTGGTGGTCATGTGACCTTTACCCATAAAAAGTCATCCTCAAAAAATTCATACTCAAAAAACAATTTTAAGTGCCCATAATACAGAATGCGCCATCATTTATAATTTCACTCTCAATTATAATCCAGTGAACACAGGCCAGATTTATGATTTTAGTGAGATGGAATCTGCAAATGGGGCTGTTATTTTGAAGATAAACATTTCCGTTACCATGGTAACATGATGCCAAATGACATATTTCTTGAAAGCTATGAAACATACATACCTTGGCAATGTATCATAGAACTGTGTTGTCCAGTGCCTATTTATAGTGTCCAAACTGTCCATATTGATAAAAAAACTGTCAGTTTTAGCTGTTTGAGCCCCTCTTCTCCTGGTCATGTGACCTTTTGCCGCATTCAAAATCATACAAGATCTAAGCACCTATGATATAGTATAAATCAAAATTTTGAATTTACACCCTAAACTGTAAAAGAACAAACACTGGCCAAAAACATAATCTTAGTGAATTAAAAACTACAAATAGGGCTGTTATTTCTGTTACCATGGTAACAGTAAATCCATGTGACATATTTCTTTAAAGCATGACATTAGGTCTACCAAATATCAATATTTATGCAATTTGTCTTAAAACTGTGCTGTACAGTACATATTCATGGTGTCGACATTGCCAAAAAACTGTCAGTTTTAGGTACTTGACCGCACCCCTGCTGGTCATGTGACCTATTACCCCACTAAAAATCATACCAAATCTAAGCACCTACAATACACAATAAATCATAATTTGAAATTTCACTTACAGCTGTAAAAGAACAAGTACAGGCCACAAACATGATTTTAGGTGAAATTAAATCTACAAATAGGGCTGTTATTTTGAAGATAAACATTTCGGTTACCATGGTAACAGTAACACCATATGACCTATTTCTTGAAAGCATGACATTAGGTCTATGAAATATCAATACCTTGACAATGTGTTATTGAACTGTATTGTACAGTACATATTTATGGTGTCCATATTGTTCAAAAACTGTTGGTTTTAGCTGTATGACCCCCGTCCCTGCTGGTCATGTGACCTATTACCCCACTAAAAATCATACCAAATTTAAGCACCTACAATACATAATAAATCATCATTTTGAATTTCACTCTCTACTGTAAAAGAAATACAGGCCAGAAACATAATTTTAGTTCAATTAAATCTAAAAATGGGGCTGCTATTTTGAAGATAAACATTTCGGTTACCATGGTAGCAGTTATGCCAAATGACTAATTTCTTGAAAGCATGTGATTACATCTCTCAAATATCAACAATTTGAAAATGTGTCATTGAACTGCATTGTCCAGTGCATATATCTATGTCTGCATGGCTTAAAAATTGCTAGTTTTGCCTATTTAACTCCCTCCCCTGATGGTCATGTGACCTTTTACCCCAAGGTCATGTGACCAATAGAAGGGGACCTTTCCATAAAATGTAATTCAAAAGAAACATGAAGCTTATCTAAGAAAAACTACCCGTATGAGAGCATTTTATTTATTTTTTGTTTGTTACATTATTTTCTGACTTGGTTGCCATGGTAACCAAATTACAAAAAACTCTCAACTGATTTTTCATTGCAAAAGGATGTTTCTGAAACTACAGAATACAGGGATTCAAACGGTATATAACTTATGTGGTCCTCTCTCAGGTTGAGCCAAATCCTTAAATAAAGCCCTTTTTGAGGTCTGGCTCCCTGACTAATTGATATTAAATCAGTTTCAAGCTCACTCTGAATGGCTTCACATCTATTGACACAAAATTATAATGCCTTGACCAAAAGCATTGTCTATGACATCACTAAGGGACTAGGTATTCAGAATTTATGACTGGGTTGAGGGGGAGATGGGAGTTTTACCTGCGTGGGTGCACATGCTTCAAGGAGGGCAGTTCTAATTGGGAATCAGATCAGGGACCCCGTGATTGGTAGCCCATTGTCTTGCCGTCTGAGCCGAGCCCCTCCTCTGAGAAAATGTTACATTCACAATTTTACGTGTTTACTTTCTGTATAAACAGTAATTGCATGGGTCATCTGATCCCAATCGTCTGAATGCACAGTATTGGACTTGCAGTTCTAATGTGTGTACTAAAAATGTGTGAAACACAAACTGAAACTCTCACTTGAAACTGCTAAAGTCAGTCCCTGTTAGGAGATCAATGGCTTAGAATTCCATGGTCACCCATGTAAAACACAATGTCACTTTTCAGGAGAGAGTGGTTTCATACCTTCTCTCGACCAATGAACATTGCAAGAAAAATGATGTATTTTCAACCTCACATGTCTACAAATATGAAATCATCTGTAATGGGGCCTCAGAACTACAGTTTAAAAATGAACTCATAGTTACAAATCCCGAAGTGTTGACAATCCTCTGACGGTCTCTCTATGCTTTGGCATCATCATATTACCTCCTAAGTTGAAATATTAAAAAATTAGAAGGATGAAAATGTACCAGACACATATTTTCTTAGTTGTTTTTAGTTGACCTTTTGTTTATTAACAATTTTGGCTCATTGAATCACCATTATTACCTTCTAAGTTGAAATATTTTAAAAATTTAAAAAAATGTGTTTTTTCCTGTTTCATGACTAATTGCCTTTAAATCACATGAAACATGTTTGAATAGCTTGTCTAAAATAACATTGAATAATTTAGCCACCTTTCCTCTAATGCACAATGCCATTAAGGGCCTTTGTGGATGTAAGCAAGCATCAGACGTAAGTTTAGACCACCTGAAATTTTTGTTTATCACACATATTCAAGGAAGTACTAAAAGTTTTCTCTCTTGTAGAATTTCCCTGACACATAGGCAAGAAAATCCATGCAGAAATTTTTCAGCTGAGCACCTATTTTCCCTAATATTGCCAAAAAATTAACGTGGCCTAAACTTTTGTCCGCTACTGTAGATGTTGTTTTAAAGCATAACGAATATCAGAATGCAGAGGAGCAAGGATTAGAAGTTGGAACCGGGGCTTTGGATTCGGGCAGCAATTGAACCAACTCCTGACTCCCCACTCCGACTCCCCACTCCGACTCCCGACTCCTTTTCCTTCCTGAAAAATGACTCCGACTCCTTAGGTCTCATGAATTTCAACTTCGACTCCCAACTCCTCTTATAGGGATCATTTGCGCGCTAGTTTCATGAGTTAATCTAGTCATACCTTATATGTTTTTGTTGTTATATATATGTTTTTACATGTTTTTACATTATTTTATTGCTGTTATACTGTTTGATTTTCATGTCTGCAAAACGAGTTTCCTGAATAAGGATTAATAAAGTTATTGTCATTGTCATTGTCATGTCATTGTCATTGTCAGTTGCTCAATTTTGGTGAAATAAGTTAACATATATCATATATGACACATCCTGTGTACAAACCTCCCTTGGAAAATATTATGTTCAGGAGCTTTCAAATAATTTTGCTGTTCCAAGACGTGCAGTGGAAATAAAACTCAGTATAACAGGTGTGCAAGTTCTTTGCTGTTCATCACTTAGTTTGTAAAGGTGAATCTGCTATTAGTTTCATTTGTGACTTTGGTCGTGGAAAGAAGTAACAGTAGGGGAACGAGGGGCAAAACGGAGCGGCGGGGCAAAATGGTTTTTTAAGTTTTCTCGGAACGTTTTGATTCTGCAACATTCTCACATTGCAATGACATGAATTATTGCATTTTTGTTTGTCAACATGCTTTTTAGTTAGGCTATTATCAAAACAGCTGATTAATTGCAGAACTATTGCAACTTTATTTCTTCCCATTTTGCCCCATATGAAATTCCATTTTGCCCCAAGCATGGGCAAAACGGGATAAAGTTGCATTTTTGAAAATAGGGGAAATTTTGAATTGGATCTATTAAAAAAGCACTTTTCTGTGTTTGAGCAAGTGGTATTGGTACTTCTTCATGGATCAGACCTTATTTGGCATTCTCATGATATACCACCTTCGTGCAGCGAGCCTTCGAAGTTAGGCGGCCCGTTTTGCCCCTCGTTCCCCTATATATAGTCTCTTTCTGCAAGGAGCTAATTTAACTGTTTTTCTGACATAGAGCTCTTGACATATCTGTACAACTCACCTGACAAGATGTAATACTTTGCTATTCTTGTCTTTTCAATTTCGTGTGGCATCTCTGATTGCGGTTGCATTTCTTTTGACATTTGCTATGTGCATAAAAAGTAAAATCCATTAGGTGTATAGAAGTGGCTAACTGTCTGATCTCTTGTTTCAACTTTCATTTGTCATGCACTTGCCATCATTACTGAATATACACTAAAAAAATCCATGTTGGTTTTTTGCATAGAAATTTGGTTTTTCAAAAAACCATTTTGAATCTAAAAAAACAATTTTGTCTGAAATTTTTTAGGTGTAGATTATTTTTGTAGAACGTCATAGGCCCCTCAAGGTAAAAGATAAGACAGACAGTGATGGTGTCACCAATGTTCTAAAATGCAATTTTAGCCCAAGTAATTTTGGTTGGGAAAAATTAATTACGGTATTTTGCTGTTTAGAGTGGGGCTGGGCAAGAAGCCCCGGTTTGGTGAGAGGCCCTCCCAGTGTTATATCTAAACTAACATTTTTGGTGCATTTTCTTATTGATAGGATTGAAGCTAGAGGCTTTTTAGGTGATGTCACAAATTTTCAGGGCAAACAGCACCAAACCATACATGTAGTAGAAATTAAAGAAACAAAAAAATGTGCATGGTTTTTGTAACTTTGATTAATTCTTTGAAAGCGGCTGTCAGAAATAACTTTGGAAATATTTTAAATTATAGTCGATATCTGCATTCCTTCACTTTATGACCATCACATTAATATAATTTGGACCATGTTTTTTGCATTTTAGTTCAAAATATAGCTCGGTCGAATTAAAACATGTGGGTTTTGGGCGAGAAGCCCCACATGGTATGGGGCATGAGGCCCCCTTCACTGGGGCCTCGAAGCTGCTTCAGGAACCATTTAATGATGTGTCCTATACTTTAAATCCTTATCGAATAGCTAACTAAAAAGTAGGTCAAATCACACCTTGAAGTTAAGGAGGGCTGCATGCCCCGCCCTACTCTACCCGAAGTTTCCAAAAATGACTCAGGGCAATTTTGCTTTTGGCTGTCAATTAATTGGAAGAGTTTCACAAATTGGCCAGTTCCATCTCAGTTGTTTTGACAGCCTATTTGTTGTTTTGCCTCTTTCTTGAAAACATGTTTACTCATTTCAGAAGGTTTTCGGAGAACTTTTAAGAAATTCGAGCTCCTAATATCAGCTAGTGTTTTAAATCAAAGCTTTTGCATGGTCTGGGCAGGTAATGATCTTCTGAAGCCAGGATACATGCATCTATGAAATGAACCAAAGTGCTAATGCATTTCTTCTTTTTCTCCTTTGGTCTGCGATTTTACTTTGACTTCTCAAATTGCCAGGCGGATAAATGGATGATGGGGCTTTACACCCTGTATTAATTCTTATCCACCTGGTAGGTTAATTACAGGGTGAGGAAGCAATTTTTTTCAAAATTTGACAGTTTTCTAACTGAAGTGGATCCGGGCATCCTAAACTTAAGGTAAACAAAATTTAGCTCCCCTCACCCTGGCATCATCTCATCGGCCCCTTATTGTAAAAGATAAGACAAACAGTGATGATATCACCAATGTTCTAAAATACATGAATACAATCACTTATCTATACACATAACATCATTAAAGTTGAGTGCCTGATTTCATGTGATGAGACAATCAGGCAATGACTATGCTACAAACCAGTCGTTATACAAGTTTGATCAGTAGTAGGCTAATTTGTACACAGAACAAACTTGGAGGCAAAAGTCAATTGGATGGGACTTTATTTTTTCGCAAACACTTATAACTGTGTTGAGTCACGACAGTTTTCAATTGATTATTTTTCTTATCATGCAGCTATTTTGAGTGGCAGGGATTTTCTTTTGAACCTCTCTAGCTGCTGCAATGTTGCTATATTATCTTACTATACCATTTAAGTTCACATCTTTGTCACAAGCCTGTATTTTACTGCAATAAATCCTATATTCTTTGTTGCCCACTTATCGTGTCATGTTTGACTGTTTGTCTAATGGCATAAGCCAGTTATTCACCATGGGATCGGGAATATGTGTTTATCACACCCACCTCCGGTTAAAGCCCTCGGGTGATTAATCACATATTCCCTCTCCCGTGGCGAATAATAATATCTGCTAATTACCCCTGCCTGTTCATCTTGTCATTGTGGTAGACATCAGCAGAACTGTAGTCCTGCAGCACTGCAGTCCCAACGCCCCTAGTGGAGGTTTGCAGATAAATACACCTGCCAATGCACTTCCAATTTGCGGCTTCTCTACCTGCTTCTGCATAATGACAATGCCAGGCCTGGCTTCTTGGGCTGCCCCAGCCTCCTGCATGGCCAAGCTTTGATGCCATATATATAAATTTGCTTCTTGTGCAAAAGATCACATAGAGCCATGGAGTCTCTCCAGCACTATGGTTGCCTTTTCTTGATCCTATTTCTCTTGTATCCGAGCGATGCTCAGATAAGTAAACTAAAATCAAGCGAGACAATCACATACAAACAAAATGCCACTCAGCTTAAAGTTGGAGTCATATTTATATCGAATAATGACTCTCCCTTTGATATCGAAAGAGCAGGAGCCGCTATTGATATAGCCTTCGAAAGAGTCAATCGGGAGATTTTGAACGACAGTTTCGCAATAACGCAAGTACGACACGTGTATGGAGACATCTGTGATGCTGCAACAGCGCCTGGTAAGTTTTATTTTATTTCTACCAGCTACAAAAATTCAGTTTGAAAAGAAAGCCTTTTGAGTTGAAGTCTTTCAATAGTCACAAATGTTGATTCTATCCCTATGCCGAATATCTGGGTCATTCCACAGTGACTGATTTTTTTGTGTAACTCAAACTGTTTTCAGCAAAAATCATAAAATTAGGATTTTCTTTCTAATCACATGCCTTTCCCCACTTTTAAAGAAGTTATTTTCATTGTAAAATGGAATTTATTAATAGGTGTTTATATTGTGAATCGTCAACAATATTCGAAATATACCAAAAAGGTGATGTCACAGAAAATTGTTCTTTCATTTACTGTACGTTTTCAACCATGTAAAATCAATGTAAAGATTTGTGGCAGGTCTAAATCTCTAGACAACTACTCCACATACTTATATCCCAAGAGCGACTGATTTTTTTCCTCACTTGTGTTTACTATGGAAAACAAAATGACCTTGTCACCAGAAAACTGTCACTGGTGTTACTCATAAAATAAAGCATGGCTGTAAAAGGAACGCTCCCTTCTATCTCAGATCAAATTTACCAGAGGGCATCTTCTGATGGACAGACATCCATGACAACTGCAGATTTTGGCATTTATACGTTTTTAGCATGCAGGGTGGCTTCACAGTGTGCTGAAATTAAGATTATTCTTTTTTTGTGTCACCGGTGTAACCCTAAAAATGGTCAATTATTCTAGAGTTTTCAAAAACTGTCTCAGTCATAGGATATTTCCTGTTAACAGAAATCAACCTGTGGCAATACCTTTTCTAATCATTGCATCACTGTGTGAGCAATTGGTATTTCAGTGCAAATGTCACTGGTGTTACCGTCACTGGTGTTACTCAAAAATGGTTTACACTGGAGTCCAATGGTGACACCAGTGATAAATGGTGGCAGAAAATCCAATGAAATCCTAATTTTAATGGGAAATATTTCAAACAAACATTAATTTGGTCACTAGTTTAACTTAGATTGTCTTTGAGTCAATGATGTTTCTTTACATATACTGTAACACCAGTGACAGTTCTGTCTTAGTTATTGTGGAATGACCCGTCTTCTTCTTTGAGGCAGCAATGAGGCTGGATGGAACCTATAGGAACATCTTTCGAAGATTAACAACATCACGGAGAAAAAATAAACCTGTCATTGTGTATAGTGTGTCGTACAGACAGCTTATATCTTAAATTCTTTGCATGTTTTAAGGTTTTAAGACCATCGAAGTTCTTCTGAATAAGCAGATGAGAGAACTTTGACAACTGCCCCTGCGGTGGTAGTTACAAACTTACAAAGGACTTCAGTACTTTTTCACACTTTTTCTGGCAAAGCTTTTATGTTTGAAGTTATAGTATTTGCCTGGGGTTTCTTCAAGGAACATACTGACGTCACAGGTGTGTCGTATATTTGTGAAAAACTGTGGCACCTTTTCAGCTACTCCAAGATTTAATTAGGGAAAAAATTAGTATACCTTCGATTTCTATTGAATTGACATTAAAAAAAATTTAGATCCCTTTTTGTTTTCTTTGGTCCTACCGACAGACCCTGGCAAAAGTGTTTCGAAAAGATCCAGATACTAAAAAACAGTTGTGTCTGGCCTTAAAAAGATGCAAACAAGAACCAAAGATGCGAACAAGAACCAAGAGGCCAAACATTTAACAGGCATCAAAATATAAAAAAGCTTCATATTAAAAACCCTAGTGTACGTGCAGAAAATAATTTGCTTAAGAAATGTATAATCTTTGAAGGCAAAACCGGGAAGCTGTTCAGACTTGGTGTAAGATTTAATTAATCACAGGACATCCAGGACCAGTGCAGGAAGATCTCAAGTGACCGTTAAAGTTGAATCCCACACTTGGCAAGAAATCTAAAATCCATGAAACTTTGCCAAAAAGTTCTTCAAAACCAAAGCTTTCCAACGTAAAAAAAAATAGACGGGCTATCCAGCATAATTTTTGAACTATGATCTTTTCAAAATCTAATGTCATTACATTAAAACATACAGCAAAATACTA
Source organism: Platynereis dumerilii (assembly GCA_026936325.1). NCBI lineage: Eukaryota > Metazoa > Annelida > Polychaeta > Phyllodocida > Nereididae > Platynereis > Platynereis dumerilii. The sequence goes on from JAPTHN010000009.1 coordinate 5,321,670, forward strand.
AAAAAGTGTGGCATTTATAATGAAAAGGAGCGTCACTCGAACAATATCCATTAGATATTTATGAAAAATTAAAGTAATATAGCTGAAAATACACTTTATTGAAAAACAAGTTTTTGAAGGGGGGTTACCGATCTTTTTTGAGAGTTCCGTGGTGTACAATATGATAAAATTATGAAAAACGGTTCAACAAAAATAAGTCCCTCGTAAAATGAACTTGAATATCTCAAAGATTCCTTCTCCAATTTTTAAGAAAGTTGAATTGAATTATAAAGGCCTGTATTTCAACCCAAAATGTGTGTATTTATAGTTTAGTGCCATTATTCCTGGCTGACCCAGCAGCCTTCGAGTGGGTTACAGTAGAAGTACTCGAATGCTTCCCCTTTTCACGCTGTAATGTACTAAAATAATATGACAATGAGGTATATATTTGTAAAAAAAAATTACATGGTGTGGATAAATAAAAGAAATCTAAATCTAATCTAATCTAATCTACCCCTGTTTTCAAAAATCTGTGGCTTTTCCAATGCATATGAACAATTTGACCAGTGAGGGAGCCACAAGCTGGGGTATTTTTGTTGAACAGTTTAGTTACATGGAGTACAATAGGTGGAGAAGCTGTACTCTGTGGGATTCAACTTTAAGCCTGACTTATCTCATTTTTTGCTTCTCGGATGGACGAACCTAACAGGTTTTCTACCTTACTCACAATTTTTATTAAATTCACACATTAAAAATCAAGATTAACCTTTTTCTGTTCCTGGAGAATATTCGAGAATCTAAAGATAAATAATGTCTGGCCTCACCACTGGGAATGTTCTAATTAGTTTAAAAAAAAATTCAATACAGTGAATCGAATAAAGTTTCGCAAGCTGAAAACGACAAATTTTGTGCTGGTGATCAGTGATAGGGCATCACATCCTTTTTAAGCAGTTTTGAAGCTTACCGTCTGTCACTTTGATATAGAAAAAAGAGCGGACTGTTGCACTGTGAAAATGGCACTTAGTGTGTCATCATGCTGATGATTTTTTATGATCATACCCAATGCTGTCAATGCCAATTTGATTTAAAGAGACTTATCCTGCTTCTTGGTGAAAGCCAAACGAAAGGGTTATGTATCTGATTTTCACTCTAAAATCAGTTATGACAAGTCAAATGGCCTTCTCTGGATCATGACTAATCAAATTGCCTCTCTATGTTTCCCATGTTAAAAGTAGAGAAGATGACACTTCATCGGCTATCATGAGTCATGAAGCGCATTTTTCACAGTGAACTGGTCCTCATTTTTTCTTTATCAAAGTGAAAGACTGTAATAGATATATACTGAAGAACTATTCACAACTTTGACACTTAAAACAAATTCTCTTGAAGGCCCAATAAGTTTTCCGAAGAACCTTATGGTAGGGTATTTCGAAAATACCTTTTGCCATCAGGTATTTTGAGGTATCAACTGCGGATCCTATTTGTGTGCAAACCTGGGATATATTTTTAGGGACTCCGGAGGGTTTTTTGGAGAATGTTTAGCTGCGTTAGCTGAAATTTTATAATCCGTCACTAGACAGTCCTTTGGGAATTTTAGCAAACTCGCTGAGATTGTGCCTTTTGAAAAATCTACCTCGTACACTTTCATTTAACATGTGTTATTAGCAACCGTTAAAGGACATGCAATCTTTCCTTACTTTGAACTATATGACTACCAGTTTGTGAGTTGCTTTATTTTAGTGGTTTAGCATGCAATTATTCCTTTCCTTTGTGCAAGAATCAGACTTCTATCAAGTAGTATCACAGAAATGTGACAATATATTGGAAAGTTTTAAAGAAGTTCTCAGAAGAAAAAACATAAATGCCTTCCAGCACAGTGGTATATAGCACATATACTCTGTATGTGCAGTGGATGCGGGTTCAACTTCCCCTCTGAGCATGTCCAGAGTTTATCACAATATAAAGATTCTAATAGGATTGCCATGCATTCCTGATCAAAGACTGATATCAGTCTCACTGTCTATTAGGTTTTATCAATCTTTTCTGTAACTCAATTTTTCTCATTTCTTCGCAGGAATTGCAGCCGAACTATATTACGTTGAGAAAGTGATTGGATTGATTGGCCCAGGTTGTTCAAATGCACTTGATCCAGTAGCTAGGATGGCCTACTTTTGGAATCTGCCCATAGTCACAGGTAAGTTGCTCTTTTGACAAAAGAATGTTCTTGTATGTGATATGAAGCTCTCGTGGGGGTGCGGTCTCTCATCGGGGTGCAAAAAGAACTAAAAATACTACTTTGAGCGAGAAGAAGGCGGTCACATAAGGCGAGTCGGTCTTACAACAGAGGGTCTTACGACGTTGGTAACACTGTACTCCAAACTATAGGCGTTCGGGAGGGGAGGGCACACTCTAAAAAATGTCGGGACAAAATTGGTTTTTTAGATTCAAAATGGTTTTTTGAAAAACCAAATTTCAATGCAAAACCAACATGGATTTTTTTTAAATTTTAAAAAATGGTTTTTTGAATTGAAATTTGGTTTTTCAAAAAACCATTTTGAATCTAAAAAACCAATTTTGTCTGAAAAATTTTAGAGTGCAGTTGATCCTCCAGAATTTTGAGAATTTGTGAACCACTATAAGATTCAAGCAAAAAACCTACAAAATTGGAACAGATAATTATATAAAAATCATTGAAAATCAATTGTTTCCAAACTATTTATTTAAAATGGTATTGAATCTATATCTCGAAATTCAGGCAAATGTCTCTCGGCCCCAAAATGTTTGCGTGGCAATGTGCGAAGTACGCCTATGTCCGCAATGCCTTTTTGACAGCAACACCTTCATGTCTTTGTCTTTTGTTAACCTTCTTTTGCAGCATTTTAGACTTTCTGTCTGACCTGTTTTCTTTGACTTGTAGGTGCTGGTGGCAGTGGGATGTTCTTCTATAAAGAGAACTACAGGACATTGACAAGACTTGCTTACTGTGAGTGCAGGATGAGGAGGGTCATCCAGACTGTGTTGGAGTGAGTATCATACAAGTCTTATATTGATGTAAAACCTTGGAGCGTTTTTAGCAGCACAGCTGCTCTTACCCCAAGTCCTTCTGTGATGGAAAAATTATAAAGAAACTAAAAAGGACTAGCTTCCATGGGTCAAAGGTCAACCATACCTTCTTCTTCTTCTTCTCCTTAGTATATATCCGTCACTGGTGTGCCTGTGTTGGAACCATGCACTGTCTGTGCTGCTTAAAGTGCTTGCACGTTATTTTCTAAAACTCTGCTCTGCCACCTAACGAAAGGAATTTGGAGGGCTGCAGAAGCAGTGACATCTGCAGATTAGCACCGGAACTCCCGAAATGCAATGCTATGCATATTATATTATGCTCTGCATTCTCTGTCTGTCAAGGATTATCTCACCATACAATCAATTCATTGAATAATTTTAATCTAACTCTCATTTACCTGTCACCTATGATTGTCTGTCGTCAATTCCTGACTTATCCTGGACAGAGGTGTCCATGAGATTCTGTGTAAGCTTCAGGGCTGCTAAAAAGTACTTAAGTACTTCTGTACTTAAGTACATTTTCTTGAGTACTTGGAATGTACTGGGTATTGGAACTGAACCCAAAAGTACTGTACTGGTACCCAGTACTTTTCAAAAAGTACTTGAAATTTTAAGTTCTTTTTAAGTACATTTATGTACTATCAGTAAAAAATTCCAACTTGACAGCTTACAAGCCATGTTAAGTGAAGTGCCAATTGATATTTCCCGCAGCAATATTTTGTGAATAAAAGTCTTCCATTAATGTCCCCATTTGCTTAAAAAAGAAACGCTACTTTTTGGTCAATTTATTTAAAAATGTTAAAATTGTATGATCAGATGATATTATACATTAAATTTTCAAAAAGATTGCGATTTTCTTTGTCGACGATTGTGATTCAATGTGTTGGACATCAAAAAGTACTGGGTACTGCCAGGACTTAAGTACTTTCAAAAGTAATCGGTACAGGAATTAAGCACATTGATTAAAAAAGTACTGGGTACTGTACTGGGTACTGGGAACATTTGGAAAGTACTGTACTGGACTTAAGTACTTTGAAAAGTGCTGATTAACAGCCCTGGTAAGCTGCACTCACCAATAAAATGCTGTGCCTCATTTCGCAGGGCTCTCCCTACACTGAGTGCTTAAAAGAACAGTACAGCAGCAAATTAAAGTCTAAATTTTCTGAAAGCTAATCATTAGACACTTTGAATTTGTGCCAACGGTTGGTGCCATTATAAACTAGAAAAAGCCATACAGTTGTAAAAAAAAACACTCACTTGCGATGAGCACTGAACAATGCTGAATGCAAACAGCTAATTTGTACAGTGTATATTGTATAACCATGAACCTCCTTGAAACTAAAGAGAAGTGATTTTATTATCGCTATTCCAGGTAAATAGCTAATAACAGCTAACTGATAATTAAATTCCACTTGCTGATAATGAGTTAATCTCATGACTTAGGACTGGTCAGCTTTATTTTCAGTGTACCGCAGGCTACCTGTATCTGATGAAGGCTCTGTTCTGGGTGGTACATATGTGTTAATTAGCAGCTGCAATTTATATTAATTAACAATTTTTATGATGGTATCTAAGTTAATTATGTCCTCCGAGATCTTATATAATTTACCATCTCTCACGTTAAGGGACCATTCAGAATTTATGACTGAGGGGGGATGGGATTTTTGCGGAACTTCCCTTTAAAAATTGATACCCCCTAGAGTTCCATAAGCATTTTTAGTACCCCACCCTTTGGTTTCATGCTTATTTTTAGTATTCCCACCTTGACATACAAAGCAATACATATACTTTTACACAAGTGCCCCTTGTACCAACCCGCATACAGATTCGCGGACTTTTGCGCGTAAAAATGCGTGGTCAAACTGAGTACATGCGGCATTATGCGCGTTTTATAACATTTTTGTTTTGTTGAATTTTGACCTACTTTTTGTGGTCGATTATTCAAATGCTTATGCTGTCAGGAAGGGATCACTTGACTCTACTAATAACTAGTGAAACAAAAGTCTACCAATTTTAATAAAGGAGTTAAGGCCCTTTTTGTAAAAAATATAAAATGGCCTTCTTACCCCACCCGTCGGGCAAGAAGCCCCCCTATTATAATCCTATGGCAATTTTTTTTGCGAGCGCATTCAGCTTGAAAGTTATTTCTTGGGGTTCTTCTATCATTTTTAAGGCATTCTATTCACTTTTTCTGAATTTCAGAATTTTTTTTATTTTTAAATATTTTTTGCCCTGTTTTAATTTTGGCCAAATTTTTTTGATTTCAATTAGCTATTCTATCAAGATTTAAGGTGAAGTACACGTTATAAAATGGTTCCTGAAGCAGCTTCAAGGCCTCAGTGAGGGGGGGGGCCTCATGCCCCATACCATGTGGGGCCTCTCGCCCCAAACTCACATATTTTAATTTGACCTCTATATTTTGAGCTAAAATGCAAAAAATATGATCCAAATCATATTTATGTAATGGTCATAAAGTGAAGCAATGCAGATATTCATTGCTCTTTTAAAAATTTCCAAAGTTATTTCTGACAACCACTTTCAAAGAATTAATCAAAGTTACAAAAACCATGCACATTTTTTTGTTTCTTTGATTACTTCTATGGTTTGGTGCTGTTTGCCCTGAAAATTTGTGACGTCACCTAAAAAGCCTCTAGCTTCAATCCTATCAATAAGAAAAAGCACCAAAAATGTAAGTTTAGATATAACCCTGGGGGGCCTCTCATCTAACCCGGGCTTCATGCCCGACCCAATCTACCCCCCTTGGAACACGTGTGAAAAATTCGTACCCTCTTGTGCAAAATTCCCTCCCCCCAAGTCATAAATTCTGAACGGTCCCTTAGTTTAGCACACTCGAGCGACGGTATTCTTCTGTGCACATGTGTAAGAAATTAACCAGCTTCCAAAGCGCAAGGCTGATGATGTTGAAGTCTCAACTGTCCAACAAACATTTTATCAGCCTATTCTATTAAATTTGAAAGGTTGCACAAAGCGTTTCAAATCTGTAATGTAATTCCCATTCCCATTTTTTCAGCCCGTTCTATTAAATTTGAAAGGTTGCACAAAACCTTTCAAATCTGCAATGTAATTCCCACAAATTATTTCATGCATCTGAAAACGTGGTAAATTTCAAAGAAGTATCCCGAATATTTCTTAGCATTATCTTTGTAATATGATATCCTATAGCTTGGTCCACATAGACGTATGGGATAATACCCCCCCCCCCCAAAGTTTTGGGAAACGGTGAGATTCGGGCACAAAGGCAAAAAAATTTGGGCAGATCATTAACTAAACATTATTGAAAATTAATTATTTCGAGGCAATTTCATCTGAAATACTATTAAATCTAGATCTTGAAATTTGGGCAATGTCGCTCACCCCCCCCCAAAAAAATCGTGCTCGCCATACGCCTATGTCCTTGGAATGACAAAGTAATATAACTGTAGGTTATTTTCTATTGATCTGTCATTCTTTGTGAATTATGCGTCTGATTTTAACAAGTATAAGTGACATAATATTCAGCACTGGAAGGGAATATATGATTTATCAACCTGAATCCCTAGGATGAACTTGTTCTACTGCAGCAATCAAAATCTGACTTCACAAACGCTTCAGATTAGATTTTCAACCGAAAAAAAAAAATTTAAAAAAGAAACCCAAAATCTAGTGAAAGACATATTTTGCATAACCATATTGATACAAAATTAGTGAATAGGCCTAAATGTTTGATATATAGTGTAATTATAAAACTTAGATTTTTATTTTTTATTTTTTCACCAAACAGAGCATACAACTGGACTAAAATAGCCTTGATTGTGGATCGTGACGATGAATTCGGACTGGAGCTTGGTCAATCCTTGGACTCGGGTCTACAGAAGAATGGCTACTTCCCTTACGTCAACTCCATATATGGTAAACACGATGTTGATCTGGAACGGGTGCTGAGAGATACATCATATCATTCGAGAAGTAAGTCAACAAATTATTCTAATTTAAGATTTTAAAAAAGTGTCCTTTGGTTAGTGTTTCCTCGCAGGATTGCAGCCAAGGAAAAACAAGTGATTACATTTTGCTGTTTGAAGACATCGATGATGTCACGACATGGCCTAGCTTTTACCTTGAAATGAATAGTACTGGATGATCGGAGGCCTGATGCCTCCTGCAAATCCTCAACAGAATTACAAATATCTGCCTTTGTTTTTGACAATACAGAGGGCATTACATACTTACCACAAATTCACAAACTACAACTAGAATGGGCGCTCAGAGAGCACATACATCTTCGCTGTCCATTTAAAATTGAACTTCCACTACTGCAAAATGCCGCACATAAGAAGTTGTTGAAGACTCAAGCTAAATGCTATGGGATTGAAAAAATTGCAACAGCATTCTTTAAATTTTCTACAATTTCATGCTAATTTCAGCAATTCTGGTCAGATTTTCATCAAACAAACATTGAAATGTTGCTAATCTAGTGCTTTGGCACTTTCAAGGGACATTTTATTGCTGTTTTTGCAAAGAAAATGTAGAAATATATACCATCTTGGCTGCTAATGCTGCAGCAAAAAATGAAAGTGCATGTGGCACGGTAGAGGCCTTTTCCAGATTTCTTTAACTGTGGGCCCAAAAAAGCTCCAATAGCAACCACAATTTAATCAGGTATTGTGTAGTACAAATGAATACATCATGGCAAAGGAAATCTAAATCCATCCAGTAGTTTTTGCAGGAGGTGACTCACATACCCTACACTGTAAATTCTGAAATTTTGAGTTAGCTCAAATGATTGAGTGAGACGGTTGCACAATTTGTTTGAGCCATGATAGCTTGCTGTTTTGAGTTATGATAATCTTTATGTTGTTATAACTTGCAAACAACAAGCTGTCTTGGCTCAAAGGAATTGTGCAACCATCTCACTCAATCAATTAAGCTAACTCAAAATTCAAAATTTACAGTGTACTAACGCACAGCGAAGCTAATAATAATCAACAGCGCCATTAAGCTTTTCATGTTGTATCCCAATATACAGTAACCAATACATATGCCTACATTGGCAATGTTATCAATTATCGAAGAATTGTGATGTGCATGATGGATCCAACCAACATGTATGAAAGTGATCTGAGAACTTTGCAGGCAGTGTAAACTGAGTCACGGAAGGATGCAACTAAAGAGAACAAATGGAAACTAGAAAAGGTGCTCGGAGAGCACATAGCTTCGCTGTCCATTTAAAATAAGAAATTGATTAAGACTTATGCTACATTCTCACGGCGGCTCCCGGAGAACTATTTAAATCGGCGTCGAAGTATTTCCTGGTAATTTGGATGAATTTGGGTGATCCGCCGTCGACTTTTCACATCCCCCCAAGGGAAGTTTTTGTTCCCCTCAGCGGTTCCTAGAAATGGAAAAACTGCGCCGTGGATGTCAAAAAAGATTCAACAGGTACAAACTTTTTTTTCATGACGGCGGAACAGAGCCCAAAATTTTCTTGATTTTTGGATGTCCGGCGTGGATTTTTTCAGTGAGAACGCCTCAAAAACATCTCCGGCGGGATATTAGGACATCCCCTGCCCCTGAGGGGACCTCTCCTGCCCCCGCGGGGACCTTTCCTGCCCCCGCGGGGACCTTTCCTGCCCTTGGGGGGACATTTGAAGCCTCGCCGGCAGTTTTTTTGACATCCCGCCGCGTAGAAATAGGTTCCCTGAGGGGCAGTTATAGGTTCCCTGAGGGGTATTTTTTATATCTCGGGGCGATATAAAAGTATCCCTCAGGAGGAGGAAATTCCTTTCCCCCGGCGAACTTTTGGGGACGGCGTACAACTTTTCTTCCCTGCAGTGAACAAAAAGAACCCCGCCGCGATATGCTTTTCCTTAATTATGTAATGGTTTTATAAACATTGTATGTGTATGTCGCCGTGATGGTCATTTTTTTTCCTAGAATTCAACTCAAGCTGCCCCTCAGTGGTTAAAAAGTTCTCCGTAACGTGCCGTGAGAACTGGGCATTAGGCCACGATGTTATGAACTTGTCATAGAACTTGCAGCAACATTCTTTGGATTTTCTACAATTTCATGCTAATTTAGACAATTCTGGTCGGATTTTCATCAACAGACCTTGAAGTATTGCTAATTTAGTGCTTTGGCACCTTCTACGGAAGTTTTATGGTCGTTTTTGTCGAGAAAATGCAGAAATATATAACCCTCTTGGCTGCTAGTGCTGCAGCAAAAAATGATAGAGCATGCAGCATGGTAGAGGCCTTTTTCATATTTCTTTAGCTGTGGGCCCAAAAACACATGCTGAAGTGCCATGGACCACAATAGCTTCTCAGCGAAGCCAATCACAATGTTTCAATGGCCTTATGAATGAATTTGGCGGCAATTATTTTGTAATCCCCGAATGATGCAGCCCATAAAATTTTATGATGATTTGTTACTTCCAGGAAGATCCATACCCTTTTTATGCTTCGAGAAATTAATTCCTTTTCTTTCTTTTTGATCTGCTTCTTCTATTACTAGAGTGCTTCTGCTTCACCATACTGGACATCTTTAGGGTCTCTAACATGACTATTGTGTTTTATGGAAATAAATGTGAATCTGAAATGTCTTATCCTCATATAACATTGCATGATGATAGCTGTCTGGCATACAATGCATCATGCAATGAAAGAATCTTTTTGGACATTCAAGATGAAGGCATATCGCATCTCTAATGACCATGTTTGACCATAGGCATACAGTCCCACATACTGCGCATGTACTTTTGGGGAGAGCGACAAACATTTTATCCAAATTTCTTGATCCAGACTTAATTCCATTCCATATAAGGGTATGTCTTGCGAACCATTCATATTCTATTTTAATTGTTCAATAACATAATATTATGCACTTTTTGTCATGATATTTACCTCCCAAGTTTTTAATGTAAACCAAATTTTGAGGTGGTACTAGTCTCCCCCCCCCCTCTCCAGTATCCCTATGTCATGTTATGATTCCGAAGATGTCTTAGCACCAAGTCAATTCAGTGATCATATTGCATGTTATGTTGGATCTCTGATTACAATAATACTGTGCGACAAAAAATATCACTCATGTCATTAGGCCGCAAAACATTAAACGCCATCTTATTGCTTATTTTGTCGATACAGAAATCTGCTTAATACCTTTATCTATCTGTTAATAACTGAAAATATCATGGAAGGGTCACGGAAAAGCTCATGGAGAAAAGTCCTAACCAGAGTCACATTATGCAGTATGCATTGGATGTGACACTGACAGATCCTTGTTTTTTTTTTTGTGCAATGTGTTTTTGTAGGTCAACATCAAATATAAAAGAATTTTTGTGTCTGCCAATTTCAAATGTGATGTTACAAATTTTACTTTTATGGAATGTCTGGTCTCGGTGCACTGATTGCGGCTAAGTTTAGGCACTATTCTGCACATGTCTACATGAGATTGTCCATAATGTATACAATCATGCCATACAGTATGAGATTGAACTATCAGTCTTTTTAGTGATTCAACAAAAGTTATCAATATTATATCAGTCACTGTACAAAAGCAACTATTCTATTGTTCTTGCGATTTTTTTAGAAAGTTAGAATAAAGCAGACAACAGCCCCAACAGTGGGACTACAGTTTAACCATTTTGGTCTCCGCCACTAAGTACTTCATTTAGGTATTGCTACCAAAACACACTGGAGCATTGAAGAAATGGAAAAAAATAGAGGCAATTTTAAAGGCAAATTCAGCCTGTTCTGCAAATTCGACCCCGTCCACATTGTATTACCCGCAATCCCGCAACATTCCACAACATCTCTGTGACCCGTATTTTACTGCAACGCCAGCTACCAATCTGCTGACGTTTCAATACAATCTGATTTTCCAGTTCGGCCCTCTATTGAGGGAACCCTATCCTTCAGTTAGAGGCACTTTGCGCCAATAGCACATCTAGGCCTACCTATGTACATCACAGGGCTAAGGCAACGCCTCAAAAAAAAAAATTCTTAAAACAGTAGGCCTACTGTTCTCATGGCATGCAGTTATACACGAACATCACTACATGTAAATAATAGTAATAGGTCGAGCATCTGTCTTCAAAATATTCTGCTTCTCTTCAACCCACAATACGCATGCGACTTAGTCCTCATGCTAGATACCAGCATTTTACATTTGCATTATTTCTTTTGAAAGACGGAGGTCAAATGAAAAAGATCGGAGTTATTCAAGACTGCTTTCATGGCATTCAAATATGAAAGAGAGGTAAAAAATACTTTTTTGTTAAACAAAATCCACAACAATGACATCAGTTAGAGTTGCATGTCTTAAGGCTGCTGCTGTGGTGTTCAGTGCTGCCCGTAAGTTAGTGAAACGCATGATATTGTGCCATTGCATCAATGCTAAACATCCTCAACCAAATTGCCTGTGGAGTGTGGAAGCATGAATTCTCATCCAATGAGACGAAAACAAATTGGGTGATACAGGCCCATATGTGAGGCATGTGGGATAACAATGGCAGCCAATTTTCTTGGCTACGGTAGGAGTTATGTATGGGTCAAAGTCTTTGATAAGTAAGTGAACCACCCTTCCCTTTGAAATAACATTGGGCCTGCGTTTCACTTACTTATCAAAGACTTTGACCGATACCTGACTCCAACTACAGCAAAGAAACTCAGCAGCCGTTGTTATCCCACATGCCTCACACATCAGCCTTTATGACCCAATATGATATTCTCTCATCGGATAAGAATTTGTGCTACCACAAGCAATTTGGATGAGGAGGTTAAAAGCATTGATGAAATGACACAATATCATGCGTTTCACTTATTTACAGCCGGTACAGAACTATATAGGGGTTCACGAGCAGGGCAGGACATCTGGATTTCAAGAGGGGCACCCATTATATTGTTATTGTATAATTTTGGATAAAGTCAAACTTTTTGTATGGGGCAGGGGAGTGACAGGGGGGGCACGGGCCCTATATGAGGTACAACGTACCCAGACTTTTGCCAGGAAAATTCATTCGTTTGGCAAAAACCAAATCTGCTGATGTCTCAACTACAGATTCCTGACTCTAACCATGGTTTTTAAAACCGAATGGGAAAATTATTCTGTTTTGTATTAAAGTAGGTCATCGGTAAGTTCTCCGACGCACCAGAGTACAGTCATCATCGAGGACTGACCCAAAACAATGAGAGGTCTTTCTCAGAAGCACCTTCAATTTTTGGTAGTCATGTTGCATTTATGACGGGAGAAAATAGGAACGAAACTGAATGAAAACATCTTTATTGTTCTGTCGTTGTTTTTTTAAACACTGAACGGATGTCAATATGAATTTGTTGCAAATTAGCTAAGATAGCTATTTCCACGAAATTTTTTAATCTGTCTTCAAGTGTGCAATTCGCTGCTCCACCCTCGTAAAAATTGGGGTAGATAATAAAATGCAACAAAAATATACAACAATTATGGAAAATCAATGGTTTTCATGCAAGACATGCCATATTAATGTTCAAAGTTTGGATATTATATTTGAGCAAGTATGACTCAAAAAGAATGAAGTATAGCCATAGTTCCACCCAATTATTTCAACTGAAAAATATATGTCAAAATAACAAGAAACAGCAAAAACCACAAGAGGAAAAACACAACCAATTGGTATATTGTGTGGTTGATCTCCAGAGACAAATCACTGTGGTTAAATATTGCCACCAACAATTCTCATCAAAATCAGTAGTTCCTTGGGGTCCAGACTGTCCCCTTTCCATATAATGAGAAGTAGGACAAGAAACCTGATTCGGCCTCTGTGGAATATTACCAAAATAATATTCTTTGGCACTGCCATTTAATGACATAGGCTGTAATTGTAGAATTTTCAAGAGGATATGGCAAAAAAAGTTGTTTGACCTACATTATTTTCATTTCCTATAGCATTGTCATTTCATACCTGAGGATGGCTGAATAAAGCCGAAATATTGTACAAAAATCATGAATTTGTTCGGATTGACTTTTGCGATTTACTATATTAAAATATTCAGTGGAATTAATGGATACAGTGCAGTTCAAGGGCAAATTAAGTGTGACTGGATTAGACCTCTTTAGCACGATCATAGACTGAGGGTAAAAGTGCATGAATCTACATGATTTATACTAGAGATCACAAAGGCAAGACGGGCGTGTAAGTGTGAGCATTTGCTTGGAAAAAATATTGGGTGGTACCGTATATGTCAGTTACACTCTAAACATTTGGTTGTCAATGTGACTAGGTAGTAATGGTTGCAAAAAGTTGGTAGTGACTTCCTGGAAAATCATATTCACTATTCTATCATAATAAAAATGACTATGTTGACTGTGTAAGTGTCCAGAAGGTAGTCAATTTTATCACCATCTGGTAGCTTTAATAACCAGAGTGGTGCAGCTTACTAATTCAATATTTGTCAAATTGACAACCCTTCAGTAATTTTGACACAAGGAGTTGTCAGTTTAGGCACCAGGAATTACCACTCTAGAGTTGTCATCTTTACCACCCTGTGTTCAGAGTGTAAAAAATTATGTCAGGATTCCAAAATATCTTTGCACCCATGCAGGCACTCAATTCAGCGACAATATCGCATGTTGTGTGATGTTCCAGATTACTATGAAATACTATGTGACAGAAATAGATCTCTCATGTCATTAGGCAATGAAACGTTAAAAGCTCTCTTATTGACTATTTTGTCAACACAGAAATCTACCTGATTTCATGAAATAACCAGAATCATGCTTTGCCATGAATCGTGAAAGTTCGTTCATTTCTGTTGTGCTAGACTTGTTTTTGTACACACTCTGTAATGACTTAGTAATACATAGGATTGCTTCAAATACTTTTACCCTCTATCTGTCAAAGGATGTGATATGACAATTACTTTGCACTCTGTAGCCTGGCAACAGTTACAGAGAATTAATTTGTGTTGTAGTAATTGCGGCTACGTTCAGACACTATTCTGCAAATTTCAGCGTGACTTGGTTCTTGTTGTAGACAACCAAGCCATACAATATGATCTTGAAAGATTTGTTTTCATGCAAAATATGATTAAACAATGTTGCAAGGAATATAAATACGGACTAATGTGTCAAATGTAATAGCAGCTGCTACAGCTATATGAGTTATTAAAAAAAAGCAAACTTATTTCTTTCGTCGGTCTGTTCCAGATGTCATTTCACTCCCAAAGAAAGAATAAGAACATAATTTTTGCTATTTCTTTATTTTCATACACAACAAAGATCACAAACTGGGGAAATAGTGAGAACATGCAATTTCTAAGACGTTCTGTCTTTTAGGCCTATTTGAAATTAAATCTGCAACAAACATGACACAACTGATGCAAACCTGAGCATTGCCATCAAAATTGGACCAAAAATTGTCAGATGGTTTGGAAGATTCTGCATGCACATGTTATTAAATAATGACAATGGTACACTTAATAACGGTTTTACTAGCATCTGTTTTCAGAACACGCCTGCATTTTTACATTTTGCATGACTACTTTTAAAACACGGAAGTCCAAGAAAAAAGATAAGAGTAATTCAATACTGCTTTCATGGCATTCAAATATAAAATGGAAGGTTTTTTTCGTGAGACAAAATCCTTCAATGGCATCATTTAAAGTTGCATGTCTTAAGGAGACTAGTCTATCATATATTCAGTACAAATCCATAAAAAAAACAAAGTTCGCATTTTCAATATCATGAATTATTTGATCACTGACTGAAGATTAAACTCATGTTCAAAAAATTGACAGAAAATCACCAAAAAGAAAGTTATCAAATTGTCATTAATCAGTATAAATATGCATATTCATAGTTCATCAACCTTAGGTGCATTTGTATAGTTGATCTCCAAAGACCAATCATTGTGAAATATCAGCACTGACAAGTGACAACGTAAGTTAAAAAGCAGCATGCAGTTCCTTGGAGGCCATTATGGCCCCCTTTCCATATGAAAAGAAATAGGACGAAAAGCTCGAACATCCACCTTTTGCAATTAATATTTCTGACGATGGAATTTAATTGAACTGTTATTGTATACTATAGAAGTCTCCAGAGGACGTGGCAAAAAGTATTTATGATATAGTGGCCCACTGTAAAACGAGCTCCCGTTATATTAGTTTCATACTATTAAAGCAAAAATTCCTGTCGCAAAAACAATGGTTTTCTATTGTAAAATGACAATTTTTTGCATTAATAACACCAGCTGCTGTAAAAGAGATGCAGAAGGTTTTAGAGGCCAGTTGTCAGAGCTATGTGACATCCTTAATTTCAATGTCAGGAAAACCCGATTTGATGATATTAATATAACTGTTGCATTTTCAGTGTACTTAAAGTTCCAGTACTTCATTCAACTGGCAATACAAAAGCTCTTCACGAAACAAAGTATAATTGTACATGTACATTGTACAGGGTCCCCACCGGACACGGAAAAGAGGGAAAACAGGGAAAAAAATCCGGGAATTTGAAACTGGATCTCCAAATTCAGGGAAAACACAGGGAATTTGGTTTTATATCTGTTACAGATGATTTCATATTTGTAGACATTTCTCAAATAACAAAATATTTAGCAAAATTTCTGGTCTAACATCAGAAAATCCTGCCAGGTGATTGGTCAAGTTGTCCATTGCGGGTCACTTTTTTTCAGCTTGCTTCAAGCAAGTGATGCTTGCTGGAAAAATGATGTCATAATTTTGACCAGTAGTATACAACAAAGGCCAACTTGGTATTGTGGCAGTTGTTCACACATGTCAAACCACAATCCACATGAACTATTTCACTTCTTCAAGAACAGTTGTATTTCACACTCCTGTGTACAACGGTTGATTGTTTCAATTGATATTAAATCAGTTTCAAGCTGACTCAGCACATCCTCACATGTCAGTGTAAGGCTAGTGAACCTACCCTGACCACATGCACCATGTTTCAGTGAATATTGGCAGCTATCCAAATATGCATCCGCTGCCGTAAATAGAGGCTCTGAGAGGTTGCAGAGGCTCTGAAGGGTTAGAAATTGAAAAATATTGTCCAATAGGAGAGTGAGAAATTAATATTTTCACACTGGAAGTGATTAGTAATAAGCTTTTCATAGTTTCTAGTAACTGTCATAAGATCAGTAAAAATGTTTTTCATA
The DNA here is from genome assembly GCA_026936325.1 of Platynereis dumerilii. NCBI lineage: Eukaryota > Metazoa > Annelida > Polychaeta > Phyllodocida > Nereididae > Platynereis > Platynereis dumerilii. The sequence continues at coordinate 5,337,856 of JAPTHN010000009.1, forward strand.
GCTTCTAGTAACTTCCATCAGATAAGATTATAATCCAGAACTTGGAAACACTAATTAAAGGATTTTGATATTTCACTGTTAGATATCTCAAAAAAAAACAAACCCTTGAATCAAAAAGTTTCGTAAATCTCAATTGCCAATACAGCCCACTTCAATCAGTCATCTATCTATCTATCTATCTATCTATCTATCTATCTATCTATCTATCTATCTATCTATCTATCTATCTGTCTACCTGTCTGTCTATCTATCTATCTATTTATCTATCTATCTGTCTATCTGTTTATCTGTTTATCCATCCATCCATCTATCTATTTAAATTTATCTATCTATCTGTCTATCTATCTATCTATCTGTCTATCTGTCTATCTATCTATCTATCTATCTATCTATCTATCTTTCAAACCAATTATTCCAGAGGAGATCCACATGTCTTTTGTCTCTTGCATCAGGTGGCATTCAGGCCGTACCCGACTGAGGCCGGCTGATTCAACTTTTACAGCCCAGGCCCAACCACCGTCTGACCAAAGCCCGGCCCAGCCCATTGCAGAATTGAGCTATATTTACCTAAAAACGGCATGTTGGCCAAATTCATTATAACAGCATAAATAAGGCAAGGCAAAACATTCATATCATTGGAAGTACTCTTAGTCTAAAATACAAATACAATTCAGAGTGCCTTTGTTCTGCCTTTGTTCTTATTTCTTGAACATGTTTCATTCAGCATCATGGCAATGCACTGTAAGGTGCTGCCACCTTTCTATTATTTACATTTATCTCTCTGACACAATTGGCTTTCACAACAATACTTGATGATTGATAAACATTGAAAGACAAAACAAAACATGTCAGCAGCAACTGGAACAACAGAATGCTTCTCAATTGAATATTGTGTAACAGCTTTTAATCTTCTTCTGAGGTGTGTACCACAAACTCCACAACAGAATGGGTACATTCGTTTCGCTGCTCCAAAGTGCTCCCTGGAGTAGAGCAGTAAGTGTAAAATGCGGACCTGACGTTTTGGCAACGGGCAGCCAGTCTGTTGGTTAAAGTCTTGGAAAAAAACTATTCAGTACAAGTGGAGACCATGTGGACCACTGGATAACAGGTCCATAGTGGTTTTGCAATAAATTATCAGATAAATTTATTAATTAAGGAAAAAGAAAACTTTGTAAAATGTTTTTTTCAATAAATGATTTTAAAGTGATTGGCTGCGTCTGTAGACTGCATCCAATGAGAATAATTTGTAATTAAGACATGCATAAACTTATCGCAATTAATATAAATATGGCAAAAAATTTCAAGTTGCGCAATTTGACAACTCACTAACTTTTGGACAGATGACACAACATGGCAGCAATAATTTTCAATTCACACTGCAATTGTGTGTGCCAATGAACTCCACTTAATGAAATGTGCAAAATGAATACTGTAAAGATTCCTCAACTATTAAAAAAGTTATTACTCAAAACACACGTGTATGCTGTACCTACGTAACATTTTTAGGGGACAAATAAAAATAAAAATTTTTGAGTTTACATCCACCTTCAGGGCAAAAATGCATTTAGTATCAGAATTCTGTAGAGTTTCTCTCTTTGTTCAACACAAAAATAGGTATTTGCTGGTGTATGCACTTCTGTGGATCATCATTATTTTTGCCACTACAACTGTTTGAAATTGAACAATATTTTTAATTGCAAAATGTAACATACAGCATGTGGACTGATGACAGTAGCCAGCCAGAGCACACAATGAGATATGAAGGGAATTTTGATATTATTTGATTCACTTTTTATGGTAGATTTTGCTAATTTCTAATTTTATTGTTGTTGCATATATTAATAGAATTATTTGAATTTTCATAAATAGTTGTCAACGTTATGTGCAATAATTCAAAATGTTAAAATAGAAAACCTAATATCCTAATAATCCTATTTGTTTAAATATTCATAGCTCTGGAACAAAAAATCAAATAATCAAAAATCACTGCATTTGGCGCATTTCTTTGTCAATAATAAGCATTTTTCCTGAAAAATGGTCCACAATTTGAGACATATATAGTTGTCCACAATATGGAAACTTTCTGTGTTTCAGCCAGTCAAAAGACTTTGAAACAATAGCTTTGCAGTTGAGTGAATGAGGGGACCTCATAAAATAGCACTGATGCATTTAATTAAACATTACGGAGCACATTTATTGTCAAAGTTACAAGACAACTGATTTCTTCTCTTTTTTAGTTGTCAACACTATTAAACAGTGCATTTACCTGCCTATGCAGATACAAGTGATTTAGTATTGATTGTTAAATGAAAGGTTCAATCAAACAGAATTAGAATTTTCATTGAGGAGGCCGGGCTGCCTGCATTTTAGGACTAAATCGTAATTTTTTGTGGACAATGTTTTCTGACAATTTTTCATTGTCCACATTGTTGTATTTTGGGCAAAATGTAGTAAATATACCATATACAGTAATCAAATGAACAACAGTTGCTGGTGTACCATAAGTATCAATTGAGGAGATCTTTACAAATATTTACTCGCATAACTCCCTGTATTTGTGGACAACTTGTGGACAACATGTGGACAACTTATGGACAACTTCACTGCAAACTGTTTGATTTGATGTAAATTCCCGTTTCTATGCATTTTGGTTTTTCTTTCATAAGCTGTCTGTCCATAAAATGGAGTAAAATGTAGATTGTGGACAACTGTGTTGACAACTGTAACATGCAGACATGGTGATCTCATACCTTTTTCAAGTGATAGCAAAAATACCAAAAATAGTTGTCCACGTTACATGATAGATAGATAGATAGATAGATATGGTAAGTGCAGCCCTCTAAGCCCAGTTCTGGGCGCTCACGAGGGTTGATTGATGAGATGAGAGAGAGAGCAGGAGTCCTCAACATGTTACACATTTACCCCATGTGAGGGATCTTTTACTTGCCCAGCACAGACACTGATACAAGGGGCCGCCAATTTAATGTCACATCCAGCTGGGATTTTGCTCATAAAGGTACACTGAAAATTTCGGGTTCCCCAACCGGGAGTCGAACCCATGCAGGCAAAGACCTTCAGCGGAGCAGGCGGGAACCTTAACCACTACACTACCCAGCTGCATGTCGACAGACTACACAGCTTTATTCATTGGGGTAATGGAAATGTTTTTTGAGCATTTGAAAGTTATGCACTACAGAATAGTGCAAAACGAAATTTACTTGAATTGATGTTGTTTTTGCTGTACAAGCAGGATTGAAAAATTGCTTGTGGAGTTGAACAAAATAACAGTGGCGTCACCAGGGGCCCCTGAAATTCATTCCCCCCCCCAATTTTTAGCTTAAACCCATTGTCCCATAGGTCATTACATGTCACATGGCCCCTCGGGTTGAACGGCCTGGCCCCCTTTGGCCTGCCTAAAATAAATCCTTGTGACGCCACTGCAAAATAATGATAACAGAAACACATTTGTTTTTTTAATTACATAAATAATTTTTATTTGTGAAGCATCATTGTTTTAAAGAAATAGCTGTTTTTGACATTGGTAAGATTTCGCCGTTTATTTATTTTATTATTATTTTTTTATTCACCCCCATATTTGGGGAAAAAAGAGGAACAACCATAATAATAAAATCAAAACAACAAAACATAAAATTAATTAATTTGGTTAAGCATAATCGCCGTTTTGGTAATGTCAAATAGGCTGAAATAGCACAATAGTGTATCTCTAATATTTTATGCAGCAAATGGTGAAAAGACATGAGTCCCCTCCCATTTCCTTGCGGCGCGCCTTTGCACTCTACAGAGTGCCAACCTCTTGTTAGACAGACCTATATTATTGCATGCCCTGTTACCTTTTCTAAATTTGAAGCTATAGAATACCAAATATTTGTGTAAAGCATCCAAAACACTTGCAAGGTGACCCAGTGGTGTTATAGTTTATTCTAAGCTCATTCTGGTCCATTTTGAAGATATTGTGAAAAACAAAAACAGTGTGTCAGATCAAAATTAATGTCCCTTGAAGGACCACATTTGGCCTGGAGCTAGCTGCCAATTATGCAGAAAACTGGCCGGCAAAAGAGCTGGGCTGTCTAAAATGCGGTCTGTCATTTCTGTAGCATCAGTGGTTGCTTAACTGTGGTCATATTCATCGATTTATTGCTGTCAAGTAAATCCTCTCACGTCAATTAGTCTTTCCCGCCCGTCCCGCGCCTTCGTTCACCATTTTACAGCGGCCCTGGAGCAGAAACGTCACTTCCGGAGTACTTGGAGTAGGGGGAATCGAATGTACCCAATGAGCCTAAAAATATAAGCATGTTCCTGATTGGTTCTTTCACTTTAGTCATGTAAATAGGTGATAGGATTAAAATTAATGAGACTTCACTCTCAGACAGGACTTGAGAGCAGGGGTAGTGTCAACTATCCCTGCGTGTGGAGGATGACTCAGCATGGCTTCACATCTGTTTACACTAAATAATAATGCCTTGACCAAAAGCCACGAGAATTGTCTGTGATCATTCAGAATTTATGACTGGATTGCGGGGCTACATGCTTCAAGTGGGACTGTACTAATTTTTACCTTTTGTCCAGAATCTATGTGCCTTACAGTCTTTATAGAATTTATGACTTGAGGGGAATTGGAGTTTTGCCCGACGGAGCACCAATTTTTCACACATGTTTCAAGGGGGGTACTTATTACTCACAACATGCTTAAGGGGGTATGAAATTTTAATAAAAGAAAATAGGACATACTAAAAATCCACATGGAATGTATGTATGAGAGGTACAAATAAGCATGAAACCAAAGGGGGTATACATTTTTGATAGAAAGTTCCAACAAAACTCCCCAGAATCACAAATTCTGAATGGTCCCTCAGGACAGGATCGCCCAGTGATGTGGTCAACAATTATAAGAAATTCCCAGTGGGAATCAGATCAAGTACCCCGCGATTGGTAGCCCATTGTTCTGCACCCTGAGCTGAGCCCCTCTTCTGAGAAAATGTTACAATCACAATTATGCATGTTTATTTTCTGTATAAACAGTCATTGCATGGATCACCTGATCCTAAGCGTCTGAATGCACAACATTGGACTTGCTGAATGTATGTACTGAAAATGTGCGAAACACAAACTGAAACTCTCACTTGAAACTGCTTAAGTCAGTCCCTGTTGGGAGATCAATGGCTTAAAATGCCATGGTCACCCATGTAAAACGCTATGTCACTTTTCAGGAGAAAGTGGTGTCATACCTTCTCTCGACCAATGAAAATTGCAAGAAAAATGATGTATTTTCTACCTCAAATGTCTACAAATATGAAATCATCTGTAATACGTGAAACAAGGGCTCTATTTTAAGCAAAAATCCATAAAAGTGATAGTTTTTGGTTTCCAGTTTGCGACGATAATGCTGCGATAACACAAAGATAAGCCCAAATAACATCAGGGAAAACATCTGGTGAAGCAGGGAAAAATCAGGGAAAATACAGGAAATTTGCTCGACAAATTTCAGTGGGTACCCTGAGTGTATTTGAATTCAGTTACAGTTTGATGGGCGAGACTAGCAAACTTTAAAATTGGTTCAATCTATAGTTTCACAAACTGTTGTTATATTTTGTCATACTATTTGTGTCTGACAGTCTCACAGCAAACTGCACCCATTAATTGCTATGGACGCATCTATAGTCATTTACCGTACACTGCAGTGCAGGGCAAATTTAGTGAGGTATTTGTGGTTCTCTGTACTTTGAATAATTATGCCTGAGTCTGCTTCTTGTGTTTGTCTTCTACATCCAAAATCCAACCAAAATGTCATGAAAGCAGTCTTCAATTTCTGTGCTCTTTATTCTAGAAGGTTGTTTGTCACAAAAACAGTCATGCAATTTTACGCAAAATGATGGAAAGACAGTAAAATAAGATAGTTTTTACAGCTGCTTGCAGCCTGTATTACAGAAGGCATTTTCAGTAAGCTTCTGACCATATAGGAGGCCGCACTATTTTACCTATCACTTTGAAACTTAGTATACAGTCTAAACATAATTTAATCTTGCTTCCATCAACTTTTGGTAAACTTCTGTGCATCAAACTTTTTATTTTCGAAATTAAAATGTTCGTTTTTGGCGCGAATTTCAAATGACAAGCTGCAGTGAAACCAGCAGCAACAGCAGCAGTCAGATCCAGTGTTTGCAGATTCAATAAAAGAATGAAGGAAGGGGTGAAGGAAGGAAGGTATGAGGGAAGGAAGGGATGAAGGAAGGACTGAAGGAATGACAGAAGGAAAAAAGGAAGAAGAAAGGAAGGAAAAAAAGGGAGGGGGAGGAAGGGAGGGAGGGAGGATAATAGATAGATAGATAGATAGATAGATAGATAGATAGATAGATAGATAGATAGATAGATAGATAGATAGATAGATAGATAGATACTATCTACAAGCAGCTGTTAAAGTGCTTGCACGTTATTTTTTTAATTGACAAGATGAAAAAACTTCTGCTTGATATATTTCTAATATCGGAGCACTAAAACAAATAAGTGATAAAAAAAAGCACCCAGAAAGTTTTTGTTTTGAACACTGCATACAACTCCCCTGAGTCCCCTCCATTTAATGTTCCATGGGCTCAGACAAAATTGAGTTCAAGGAGTGGGATTCAAACCAGCAACTTCAGACAGGGAATAAAATAAGCGTTTAACAATAGTAACGATCCCAGAATGTGCAGTGATCAACGTGAAATGTGCAGTGATCCAATTCACTACCAAAATTATGCAGAACGTTCAACCCCTGATAAATTCAAACCGCTTAGGGGCTTTGAGCTTTCATGACATCATCATAGATTTTGTTCAGCATACAAAGACTCTGAAAAATCATTTCCATGGGCTGGTGATACATTTGATGATTTTCCTGGATATCCGTTTGTATAAAATAATTTTGTTTTTATATATATACGTTTTCTTTATAAGTGAAAAATGTATGCCCCAAAAGCAAAATAGCTTATACACCAGGGCTTTTTTTTTCATATGGAAAACAGAGAAAGCTAATTAATTTTTGCGTTCTTAAACTGGGATATCATAAATTAATCTTGGAAATGTGTGTGCTTCTTGATTCGTAGAACCTTGCAGTACACAAGTTAATTTGGTATGCCCCAGCCAATTTTCTGATTACTCTTGCCCGACTTTCTATGCACTGTTAAATTGTTTGTCACACATACCTCCGAATTAGCTTGGTTTAAATTGTTTGTCACATAAAATAAGCAAGCTTGGGAAAAATTGCCTCAACAAAAACGAAGCCAATACCCAAGCAAGGCAACGTGACCAGTTTAAAAAAAAAATCTTTCTACAGCGCAGATTTTATGGTTTTCTTCGGATCGAAATTGCTTCTCTTGAGTTTCTTTTTGTCAGCAATAAAATGATGAATAAATTTTATATGTGCCCTAGCAACATCGGCGATTTGAAAGTATAGAACACAATTATTTTATCCCGCACTGCAATCATAAAAGTATTGCTGGAGGGTTAAAAAGAATAATGCGACATGCAGCATGAATGTTGGTACCTTAAAATACATGAGCACCAATGTACTGCAAAATGTGCACCGCATTGTGCAGTGATAAAATTTTCTTATTTTAGGCCTATACCCTGACCTCAGAACCAGTGGTTGCACAACAGCTCACAACAGGCCAAGAAAACTCTCTAGAGCCATAATCAGATTAAAAATATTAAATTTTAATTATTCCATACGCATAGATCTTACTTTTTGCTGGTCTAGAGGTCTCTCATATTTTTCTTCAGCAGACTGATTCAAACCTCCATGGATTTAGATTATACATACTTTCCTTTGTCAGTCTACAACAAGCATAAATAAGTTACCTAAAATTAAAGGGCAATTGAAACTGCACTATAAAATATTTGGGGACAAAACTGGATTTTTAAACTCAAAAAAACGTTTTTTTGAAAAAATCCATTTTGGTTTTTGCATGGAAGTTTTCCAAATAACCATTTTCCATTTTTAAAAAACAGTTTTGTCCCGAAATTTTTTAAGTGTGGCGATTCGACCCTAATATATCATTGTATATTATAACTCACAAAGTGTAATTTTCATAGAAAAACAGTCATCTTCTTCCCCATAAAAAGTGTAACAGCTGTAATGTTGAGAGCGGCAAAATATATGTATTATATATAAATATACTATGCAGAGTAGATTATCAAGTGGTCACATCAAAGAGTCATTTTGAACCATCAAAAGAGCTACTTTGAAAGAACACTCATACTCAGAGTGTAGCACTAGTGGGAGTTTATTGATTTTACTCGCGTAAAGATTTTAAAATCCCACAACGACATTGCATACATGTGATGATTGCTCTTTGCTACACTGTGAAATTTTGACTCAGCTCAAATGATTGAGCACTGTAAAATTTGAAATTTAAAGTCAGCTCAAATGCTTGAGTGAGATGTTTGCACAATTTATTAGAGCTAACATAGCTTGTAGTTTTGATACTCTTTCTGTTGTCATAACTTAAAACAAGCTCTGTTGGATCAAAAGAATTGTGCACCCATCTCACTCAATAATTTGAGCTGACTCAAAATTTCAAAGTTCCCAGTACAGAGTTTGAATGGGTTTATAACATGCAGATTAATTGGATGGACGCGTGGATGATCGGGTCTTTATGTTTTATATTCATAATTTCATATAGGATTATATTATGACAAGCGGAGGACACAGCAATAACTCCATGAGGCAATAGATGGTTGAAACTGGTCTTAGAAGGTCTATGATACATGTGCATGACTTATTAGCCAGAGCAGGAGTCCAAGCTGGGACTCAGCGATTCTAAATAAAGCGGATAAAGTGGTACCAACTGAGCTGCAGAACTGTCTGCTTGATACACGTAGTAAGTGAAACATGTGATGTTTTACCATTGGGTCAATGGTGTTCCTTCGAGGAGTAATGGTTAAAGTGCTTGTTTGCGCAACCACTGGCTCTGAGGGTGTGGGTTCGAATCCCATCCTGGAACTCAATTTAGTCCGAGCCCATGAGACATTAAATGGAGGCGGTTTGCATCCAGTGTCCGTGCTGGGACAATTGAAAGACCCTAGGCATTCATGAATCCATAGGGTATGTGCCAGACTCCCAGTCTTATAATCAATCACCATCAGATGGCAATCGCCATCACTGGAGGGTGCTACACCATGGGAACCTTGGGCAATGTACCTGTATCCTCTGCCCATGGATGCTGCTCTGTGGCTGTCCTGAGCTGTATTCAGTGGAAGGCTCACCACAAATTTCCCCACACCCAGGGAGCATAATATATACAAATACAAAATTTAAGACAAATAAAAATGATGAGCCATTTTCAACCAAACTGCTTATTGAATCTAGGATTCTCATCCGATGAGATAAAAATCCATTGTATGTTAAAAGGATGATATTTGAGGTGGTACAGACAACCTCTGAAGTGGTCCGGTATTGAAGAGGTAATGGTACTGGACCATACGGGTCCAAAGTGGTCCAATCCACAGCAATACTTTTCTGTTACAGCTGTATGTCAAATTTTAAATTGTAATTGCTTGAAGAATCAGGGCATTGGTTCCATGTATCAAAGAAAAAAAGGTGCATAAAATTATATAGTTACCAGAAAAGAAAGTGAATGTTGGAAAAGCTACCACTGCCAAATTATAACATTGTAACTACAAAGTATGCAATTGCTTTTAATCAGTGTGCCAAATCTATAAACAATTATTGCATTGTCAAAATGCCATTTCTTTCTGCCAAGACTCAGACCCTAATTAGGTAACTAAAAGTAAAGACAAAAGGACTATCTTAACATGTAAAAGGTTTTTTGATGTTTGTTCATTCAGGTGTTGAAGGCTTATATTTTGCATTATATAATTTGATCCTGGGGAAGTACGTATAGCATACTATCAGGGCGAGGGAAGCTACAGTGTTGTTTAAAAGTAAGTGAAACAGGTGATGTTTTGCCATTAGGTCAATGCTTAACATCATCAACCAAACTGCTTGTGGAAGCAACGATGCTAATCCGATGAAATGAAGACAAATTCTCATCACATGTTATTTGTAACAAATTATAACAAATTTTTATCTTCTTTATGGAGCAACTGAAAGATTTAGCTTCAAATTATTCATCATCTAACTATACTTGAGTTTGACTATAATTACAACCAGACATGTTGTTTATCATGTTGAAGTGTCCCTGGAAATATCAGCCGTTAAAACTCTAAATACCGGAGCCCCACAGGGCCGTGTGCTCTCCCCAGTACTTTTCTCGCTTTATACAAATGACCTAAGATGGAATTCAAGAGATGGAAATGTAACGATTGCAAAGTATGCCGATGATACGATCATAATCGGATTGATTACCAAGAACAATGCAACACAATATCTACAATGTGTAAACTTTGAGAATCATTGGCGCAAGGACAATTTCTTGGAATTGAATGTGAAAAAAATTTAAGAATTGAGAATTGATTTCAGACGTAACAATAATGTAAATTGTAGCCTATCTATATTAATGATGCAATTGTTGAAGTTTGTACTGAGTATAAATATTTAGGTCTTGTTATCGACAATCGTCTGTGTTTTGAACAACATGTAACTGATCAATGTAAAAACGCCTTCAGGAAGATTTATTATGTCAGAACTATGTTGAGATTGGGCTTAGACCCTGACATTATTGCGATGTTTTTTAATGCAACATTAATACCAACGCTTACGGATGTACTGCTTTTTACAATTTTTTGAGAGAAGATTAACAAAAAGGAATGTATGTAAAAAGATCCTCAGGGGCAACAATATTAATTTGATTAGTATTGAGGAAATACACTCAAAGATGTTATAAAAACTGCAACAAAAATTGTCAGAGATGAGCTACATCCTATTAACACCGAACTGTCCCGTACCCCTAGTAGAAGAAGATGGCATGTATTGCCTATGAGAACGTCTAGATTTAAAAATTCTTTTGTTCCAAGTGCCATTATTTTACTTAATTAAATCATATTATTATATAAATTAATTCTTTTTATTTTTTAAATATAATTAATTTTCCTAACTATAAATTAATTGTGTGTACTATGTTACGACGTGACCAATAAAACTTCTTATTCCTATTCTTATTTAGTGAGTGCAGCATCCTGTTATGATTTCAAAAAAACTTTTATACCTTTTTATTTTATTTTCAGTCATCATCCTCTGCATGCCTGGTGACATGGTCAGACAAACCCTCCTCACTGCTTGGGAGATGGGCCTCCTGCAAACTAACGAATATGTCTTCATAGATGTCGAGATGTTCCCCTTCCCAGTAAGTGGCTTCATGAATTAATAAATTAAAATCAATCTATTGACCATCAACACAAATGTTAAAGGTCATAATTATATAGAATATTTGTAATTACAACTTTCATAATTATATCTGAGAAATTACAGTGCACGCTTGTAAGGCTTGGTGTCCACGTTTATTATTAATTAATTATATATAGTAAACGTAAAAAGCCTCCTAGTTCTACAAAAACACTGAAACAGGTGGTTTTAAGGTATAAAGACTTTTCATCTACAACAAAGAATTGTTGAAAGAACTCTAGTAAATCTACTTCTTGAATGCATCTGACAAAATACCGAAAAATACTGACTACTTAAAAAAATATATAAATATTTGGGCTCATTTTTCAGGGGGACTACTTTGGAAATCATTCCTGGGCAAGAGGTGATGACTATGATGATGACGCCAGAAAGGCATACGACTCGGTTCTGCGAATCGTCCTGAAGTTTGGAATTGATGAAGCGAAAACTGGGTTTGTGGAAGAAGTCAAGAAAAGAGCACTGAGAGATTATGGATTTGATTATGGCGATGAGGAGGTAAGTTACTTTTAAAAAATGTAGGTTCACAATGTTGAGAATAAATGATGGGGGGATGGATGATTGGGGCTTCACATCCTGTATTTATGCACTTGGTAGGCTAATTAGGACAGGAGGAGGACACGGCAACGAGGCAAATGATGATTGAAACAGCCGTCCAACATAGGCCCAGGTGACCCGGCAAGAACTGGATTCAAACCCTGGACCCAGCGATTGGCAGTCCACACGCTACCACTAGACCAACCCTGCCCCCCCCGAGAATGAATGAAGGGCAATTCCGTAAAGTCTGATTCACAGACTTGACACTTTAGCAGCTTGTGTAGCCCCAGCATTACACCTCAGCTATGTTATTGTTAAACCGGGATGAGGCCAGATAATAGGGGCATCAGACAATCCATCAACCAAAGCTCCAAGTGCAACAGGAGCTGAGCTACATCAAAATTTCATCGTGTCTGGCGTACATCGTGTGAGTACGTCCGACACGGTGACGTTTTGCCTTGTATATCAGCTCCTGTTGTATTTACTTGTGGCTTTGGTTGATGGCTTATCTGATACCCATATTACCTGGCCTCATCCCTATTTAACAATAAAATAGCTGAGGTGTAATGCTGGGGCTACACAAGCTGCCAAAGTGTCAAATCTGCAAATCGGACTTTACGGAATTGCCCTGAAGATACAGTGTAAATGTTCACAACATACATGTAATTAACTGTGTACGACAGCACACTCTGTGTTTACTGAGGAATATTGGCAAATCATAGAAGCATGTCACTTCACCAAATAATTCTGTCTTGCAGGTAAACTTTCTTGTTGCAACATACTACGATGCTGTTCTTCTTTTCGGGATCACCATAAACGAAACATTATATGACGGTGGAAACTTCTCTAATGGCAGATCAATTACAGAAAGAATGATGCGCCGTTACATAGATGGTAAGCAAACTACTTTCAAATTATCAATTTTGACAAATGATGTGAAGTTATGAAGCCACTGTGTCCCACAAGAATATATTTTGAAATGAAGCCCGAAAAGCGTAAGTGCAAAATTGGAGAACATAGTAAGGAGAACATTTTAAGCAAAAAAATAGGCAGGGAGAATTTTAGGTTCAATCAATTGTAATTATCTCTGCCAAATTAAACAGCTTTTTATACCTGCAACTCAGCACGAAAGTAAGACTGAGATAAACTAATCATTTTTCTATTTGACATTACTCAAAATTCTCCTAACGAAAATGATCACATGACCTTGTTCTGAAATAGTGCATAATTTCTAACCCCAACCCTAACCCTATGGTTACCAGTTTTTGGGCTTCATTTCGAAAATTCTAAACTTTGTTAATGGACACTTTGAAGTGCTTATCATCTATATCACATACTTGATTTTAGCTGCCTGGGGTTTCATATTTGCTGACTTAGGTCATGTCTCACCAAAATATATTGACTGCACATATAGCCAAAAAGCATCCATTGTCACAGCCATGATACCAGAAACAACATGAAACGTTCCTGTAAGTGACACTTCGTTGAGCAGAGAAGACAATCCTTCCTTATTGATATTCGACTAAGTATTGTTGGCTATTATTCCACAATCATTAAACTACACCCCCCGAAATAAATACGGAGTATCATCCTAGCCACAATTTAGACAGGTATCTGAAAATATGGTGGAGTCATTCTCTGCAAATATATAATAGGTTATTATAGTTAAGTCTCTGTGATTGTTTTCTGCGAAGAATTGTGACAATTTGAGACACTGAAAACAATAAAATTCAAGAATTGGCAGGGGCCTTTTTCTGGCACTTAGCAACCAAAGCCATGTTGTAATTTGAAAACCCTGAAATTTGAAAGTCCTTTCAGATAAAACATCTACTTTCGAGCACTGTAAAATCGGAGGCACTGATTCAGCTCAATTGATTGAGTGAAATGGTTGCACAAGTTGATTGAGCTAACATAGATTAATGTTTTAAGCTGAGATAACTCAAAATACCGAGCTGAGATAGCTCAAAATACTAAGCTATGTTGACTAAGGTATTCAAGCTGAGAAAACTCAAAACAATGAGCTGTGTTGACTTACAGCTCAAAATATTGAGTTTTGTTGACTCATTGATCCAAGCTGACACAACGCAAAATTTTGAGCTGTGTTGACTCATTTTTAGTTGTTTTTGATTTACGTATATTTGTGTGACCTGTCTTATAAAGTTATTTATGGATATGGGCTGTAATCCAAATATATTGTTTGATCTCTCAAGGGGATCCACCTGATCCAGTATGCTTCATTTTAGCACACCATGGACAGGCCCAAGATGCATTCAACAAAGACCATTGCATCACAAGATTTAAAAAATTGATTTCTTGTGAATAAATCCCAATGGCCTGTAGCTCATCTCAGTTGGTATACAACGACGAACGAAGAGTGAAGTTGTGGATCTTCTGTTATGAAGATCCACGGATGATCAACAGCCGGGTGGCTGTTCCACATCCTTCGTTTCTTTGGATGCTGCATGTGGTCTGCTGGGGAGTCCGCATGCAGCGTAGCTATTAAAGCTGGGGGGTGGGTTTGTGTGGCAATTATCCAGAGCTGTATAATTTAAGTTGGTATACAGTGCTAGAAGCCTATATTTGAACACGCTCTGACTTGGAAATGTTGGTTGACGTGTAAAAGCATGCATCTAATTACTCCCACAAATTAATTTAAGAGAGATAAAAATAAAAAAGTAACCAGCTAAAGTGGTGTGCTACTCATTTTTTCTCTGGGATAGTGTAATATAAATGTTCTTTTTTCTTGTAGTAAATAAATATTTAAAACTAAATGCAGTCTTATGAGAAGTGCTTGTTATAGATGGCGCTATATGTGGCATGACTGAGATGTCAAGCTATCTTAGTCCAGTAAAAACTGACATGATTTTGAGGAGACCTTGAAGTAAATAATAACAGGCAGAGTTGGGCATCACAAGAAAGCCCTGAAAACATAGTTTCAGGATATGGCAATTATTTTTTCCCTAACCCTGGGGAACATTGAGTTATTTGGGTTACCGTGGCAACCAAATTTAAATAAAATTAAATTAAAATTTTCTATAAAATGCTCCCTTATACAGAGAGAATTGGTCACAAACACATTCAGACTGTAAAATTTGTGGTTTTTTGTGAAAAAAGTATATAACATACAGAGAAAAGCAAGACACTTTTGGAAAGCCTGGAATATTAGCTTTCAAGATATGTAAGACTTACCTGCAGAGTCATGTAATTTTTCTTAAAATAAGAGAAATTATAAACGCTTATTCTAAAAAAGTTTGTTTTTCACTGATCTCCTGGTTGCCATGGAAACCGAATATGTAGTCAATATTTATCATTGTTTCAGTTTGATCATCCTTCATTAGTGCACCCATGTGGCACAGTCTGAATGTGTTTGTGACCAATTCTCTCTGTATAAGACAGCATTTTATGGAAAATTATAATTTTATTTTATTTAAATTTGGTTGCCACGGTAACCCAAATAACTCAATGTTCCCCAGGGTTAGGGAAAAAATAATTGCCATATCCTGAAACTATGTTTTCAGGGCTTTCTTGTGATGCCCAACTCTGCCTGTTATTATTTACTTCAAGGTCTCCCCAAAATCATGTCAGTTTTTACTGGACTAATGGGGTGACTCCTCACTAATAACATCAAACAAAATGTCATGGTTCATACGAACCGCGATATATCCTTAAACATTGACCAGACATATGTGTAACCTGTGACAGATATATTGAAGCCTTAAATGTTCATTAGCAACATTTGCCATATATGGTCCAGTAATGGCTTGCAATATAGCCCGGTAAATGGTTTCCTGTGCGCTCTATATATCTGTAGTCATGTTGGAAGCAGGCTTGTTGCCTCCTTTTCCAGTAATATCTTCAAAACTAGAATTCCGATCGTCTAAATGAGTCGAGAAAAAGGAAGTTGCCAATAGTTTCAATATGCAGTGTTGAATGCTCACATTACATCAATTACTTGGTTTTAATGGTTCTTTCTTTCCTTCCTCCCTAACACCCCTTTCTTTCTTCTTTATTTACTTCCTTCCTTCCTTCCTTCCCAGATTCCTTTCTTGCTTCTTTATATAGATCATAGATCTATCTAGATTTCCTAAAATCTGTCAGCAAGCTTACATTGAATTTCTTGGGAGTGCCCCCCTTCACTCAGTCCTCACTGCTACCATGCTCAGCCCCTTATTTGTTTTTCTTTGAGATGAGCTTGGAGTGCCAGAAATTGTATGAGTGAGCATGAAGAAAACAATGGTGCTAGTATAGATAAATAAATGGTTTTCTCACATCTTCAGAGGTCACACAATCAGCATGCACAGTTACAGAACCCAGTATGATGCCTAAGTGTGATTGAAAAGAGCTATTGTACACTGTTGCTCATAAATATGGAATACTTTAACATTCTCCATTGAAATTGACAACTTGAGCAACTTCTGCTGGAGCACATGATGGTTTGATTCAATGGATACTACTTCCAATGACCGCTAAAGGGAAGAACATGCTGTAGTTTAAATCACATGCTGCAGTGTTAACCCCAGGAAAAGTTATAGCAGCGCGAAATATGGAAATTCAGGGGTTTCTTAGGGTGAGGTGCATTAAACCAAAAATTTAAAATTCTTGCAAAAAATGTAGTTAAGGCTTTCAAAGAGTGATTAATGAAGATGCCTTGACCTTTAAAATGGACCTTGCTTACATTCAAACTCTGAAATTAACATTTATTTCACACTTTTTTCCAATAAGGTATTCCATAGTTATGAGAAGGAGTGTATTTCTTGCTAATCATAAGAGAAAGTGGCAAGGGGACAACTTCCTAATTTATGGCTCCTTCTGGAGATGTTACAATCCAAGACCTTTCCATAATTATGTGCAAGAGTCAGTGTTGTGCTCGTTACTCAGTCATAGTAACTAGTTACATATTACATATTACTTTTATAAAATGTAATATGATCCGTTACATATTACTTTGAAAATTGAAAAAAAAGTAATAATATTACATATTATATATTACTTATTACATTGGCTTATTTTGACGCATTTAGTTAGTAATATTGGCCAAATGATGAGAACAGGTCCAAGAAGATTGTTATAAAAACACCTTAGAATCCCCTGCACAAAATGATAGGCCTAGTTGTAGACCTACAAGACATTAGACTGACACTTAAATCTTTTTGTTTTTAGTATTTAAATGCCAGATGTAGTTAATTTGATTCTATTCCACTTCTTGTACTCTACCTCCCCACCGCTACCTCCTTTGTACAAGCAACAATCCAATATCTCATTTGATAGGTCATGACAGTTACCAGATGTCTGGTAACTGTCATGTATAGGTGGAGGCACAAGTACTGCAATCAGCATAAAAAGCTGAGGGTAGCTGCTACCTCACTCTAACGATGTTTTTACTATCTTTACTTATGAGTAGTACAACCATATTAAAATGAACACATAGTCTATGGCACGAGAGTGCCAAATACCTCATCAAATGGCAAATATCAACAAATATGAGATAGAAGCAGTTAACTGAAATGTGGACATAATCTGACTGCAAATGAACATGTGGGAGATCATTAAATATGCTGTTGACCAGGCAATCTAGTAACGTGAAAGTAACGGAGCTTAATCGAGCAAGTAACTGTAATCTTATTACTTTGATTGTGCATGTAACATGTTATATTACTTAGTTACTGACTCTAGTAATAATATTACATAACGCGATCCGTTACTAACGCGTTAGTCGCATCACTGCCAAGAGTGTATCTTGTTTGAGACAACTAACCACAGAGCGATATCATATAACAAACATTTACATTCAGATTTCAGACCTTTGTCCAAAAACACGCACCAAAATACAAACCCCTATGACATTTACTTTGGTAATTCTATATCCCCTAGTAAACAAGCCTACTTATCTCATACAGCTACTGTTATTTTATAGCATACATGTATATTTATCTCTCATGTTACCACTATGACAAAGAACATAAAAAAGTGTGATAATGGCTTTTTCTCAAATCTTCTTATTCGTCACACTCCTTTATCGTTTGGACATCTCATGTTCTTGAGCGTTGTGCCAATCAACGTAATATGTCGTAAATTTTACGATTTCTCTTGCATTAGTCTTCCCGCCATCTCATGAAAACCAAAACAATTTGTGAATGGTCATAAATAATAATAGTTGATGAAAAACAAAGCATAAAACATTATAAATGAAAAACTCTCTTATTCTTATAAGGAGTGAATGGACTAATCAGCCTTGGTGAGAGCCAAGAAAGTGAAATTATCAGTTTGAGAGGAGAAAACTATAATTTCAATGATAATTGTTTTTAAAAAAAGCATCTGTTAGAAGGTGTGTCCCTTAAGAATGTTCAGGTTTTTTTTTTAATGAAGCCGAAAAACTGAAAGTGCACAGTTGCAGAGAAATGGCAGGACAACATTTCAGATTTAAAAAATCAACAATGAGAATTTCAAAATTGACATTACTCAAAATTCTGCTAACAGTTTTTTTTTTCATTTCTGTCTCAAAAACTGCACCCAACCTTGTCCTAAAATCATGCACTATAAGTTTTCAGGTTTAATAAACTGTGTTTATGGATACTTTGAAGAGCTTATCATCTAATAACACATACTTGCTTTAAGCTGCTAAGGGCTTCATATTTGCTTACTTAGGTCATGTCTCACCAAAATCATTTTCCCATTGTCAAAGCCTCTGGTGCGAGCTGGCACAGCGAGGCTTTGACTCTGTTGACAGTTTTTCCTGTGGTTTTAGTCACATTTAGATCAGCTATGCCCCAGTGGCTTCAGCTAATCAGAATGCAGCTTTCATATTATCCATGAATGTTGAATGTCATTATGATGCAATAAAACACACCAACTGAAAACAAACAACTGTCACTTGAAAAATACCTAAACTGTGAAATGACTTATGAGTACTGAAGCCAAACACTAGAACTGTGAAAAATTCAGATGTCAGTCATTATCATCCATGCATTTAATTCTTATCTGATTGGTTGTTGGGTTGCTTCTCAGAAAGCTTCATTGGCAGTGATTGACTTAGTCCAAGTTTGACATTTTCAGAACGCATTTCTGTGCAAAAGTTATTATTAGGCAAGCATTAGATCTTGGGGGGGGGGGTATTTAAAGGTTTATATTAATAATTTCTTTCTTACGTTTGGTGAAATGAACAGATTCTTTTTCAAGGCAGTCTTAAACAAATTTCTGTTTGGAGTGTCTCTTTAAAAGGCCCTGTCACAGTTCCAGGGACGCTTTAGAAAAGTGTGTGAGTTTTAGAAAACGAATTGTTTTAGCAGACACAAAATTAGCAAGTACTTTAAAAGGTGTTTGTAGATAGACATTTACTGTATCTATCTATCTACCAGATTCTATCAATCATGATCCTCCCTTCACCCATTCCCATAGGCGTAAGGGAGAGGCATTTTGCGGGGGGGCTGTCGCTATTTTGCCCTGAAATTTTAACATGCCATGGATGTGACCGGGGCAGTGGATCTGCCCTGATTGGTGTGGATTTGCCCTGATATATGCCATTTGCCCTGATGAAAAGGGGGGGGGGGCTGCAGCCCCCCTGACCCCCTGCGAAATACACCTATGCCCATTCCTTCATCTTCATTCCTCCCTTCATTCTTTTGCAGGTTGCTACTGCTGCCCACCCCCCTTTTGAAATTGCTTGAACTTTTATTTGAACCAAGATAGTAATTATTGTGCATTGATGCCGAATACAGCAGCAAAAGCCTCAAACATAATGATTAATATCAAATATAAGTAAACTCAGAACAACAAATAGATTAGCAGACAACAGCTATAAACAATATGCAAAGTCTGGAATGACATAACCTTCTTAAATTGTAACAGTGTCTCTGATTAGTGCGCACACAGTCCTTCGCATGCATACTTGATAACCACACTTATTGCAGCCATCCAGGTCAGAGGCTCACTGGCAGAGCCAGTTCGAGTGAGCCGAAGACCACGTGAGAATGCACCAAAATATATAGACTGCACATATAGCCAAAAAGCATCCATTGTCACAGCAATGATATCAGACACAACATGAAACGATCCTCTAAGTGACACTTTGTTGAACAGAAAAGACAATCGTTCCTTATCGATATTCGACTAAGTATTGTTGGCTGATATTCACATTCGTTAAACTACACCCCCGAAATAAATACGGAATATCATCCTAGCCACAATGAGACAGGTATCTGAAAATATGGTGGAGTCATTCTCTGCAAATATATATAAGTTATTATAGGTTAGATTCTGTGATAATCTTCTACTATGAAATGTGACAATTTGAAGCACTGAACACAAAGAAATTCAAGAATCTGCGAATGCCTTTTTCTGGCACTTAGTAATGCCATTTTGAAATTTGAGAGCCCTGAATCCTGTTTTCACAAAACATTGACTTTCAAGCAGTCCTACAGTATAGATAAAACAGCTGAAAACTATTGACAGCATGGGGGACTCCTCACTACTTTCAGGGAGAATTTCCCTGCCAAAAAAATCTAACAAAAAGTCATATGAACCGCGCTAAAACATTTACCATGACATATATGTAACCTGTGACAGATTGTGATGCCATAAAAGTTCATTAGCAACATTTGCCACATATGGTTCAGTAATGGTTTGCTATAGCTCAGGAATGGTTTCCTGTATGCTTTAGCTTTAGTCATGCTGGAAGCAGGTTTGTCTTGCCTCCTTTTCCAGTAATATCTTCTAAATAGTGGTTCCTTCTGGAGAGGTTACAATCCAAGACCTCTCCATAATTATGTGCAAGAGTGTACGTATTATGTTTGAGACAACTAACCACAGAGCGATATTATATAACGGACATTTGCATTCAGACCTTTTTCCAAAACATGCACCAAAATACAAACCCCTATGACATTTACATTGGTAATTCTATATCCCCTAGTAAACAAGCCTACTTATCTCACACAGCTACTGTTTATTTTATAGCATATATCTATCTATCATGTTACCGCAATGACAAAGAACATAAAAAAGTGTGATGATGCCTTTTTCTCACATTTCCGTATTCTTCATACTACATTATCGTTTGGACATCTAGTGTTCTTGAGCGTTGTGCCAATCAGCGTGTTACGTCGTAAATTTTACGATTTCTCTTTCACTCATCTTCTCTCCATGTCATGAAAACCAAAACAATTTGTGAATGGTCATAAATAATAATAGTTGATGAAAAACAAAGCACAAAACATTATGAAAGTGAAAAACATTCTCATCTCATAAGAAATTAATAGATTAATTAGCCTTGGAGAGAGGCAGGAAGGTGAAATTATCAGTTTGAGATGATAAAAGCAGTTTCAGATTTTCAATGATGCACTGTAAAATTTGAAATTTCGAGTCAGCTCAAATGATTGAGTGAGATGGTTGCACAATTTTTTTGAGCTATCATAGCTTGTTGTTTTGAGTTATGATAAACTTCCCGTTGTTATAACATACAAACAACAAGCTGTGTCAGCTCAAAGGAATTGTGCAACCATCTCACTCAATCATTTAAGCAAACTAAAAATTCAAATTTTACAGTGTAATTGTGAAAAAAGGGATTATTAGCTGTTGGCGTGTTGTACTGCCACTACTAATATTGACAAAAAATAATTATTGGTAGGAGTCAAGAGTCCTACCTACATACCCGTCTAACCACGAAAGTCATTAGCAATCTCCTTGCTAAGTCGAGAAAAAGTAACTGGAATAGTTGTACTTACTTGAACAAAAATTGTTCTACTAAGCCTTTGGTTATTACCTGTTTTAAGTAAAGCCTTTACTAAAGGGCATGGTATCGCATGACCATTAGCACTGGGCTAGAGTCAGGCTTCGTTTCCGGAGTGTAATATATTTGCAACCTACCTATTTGGTCATGCCATTAACTATTCCGAGAATATTAAGGCTTAAGTGGGAGGCGGGGAGAACTTGGAGGGGGGGGGGAGATCTGCGGTTCTAAAGGTCGGTATGACCATTTTATGTTGCTTAAGATTTCATGAAAGTCACTTTTGAATAATATAATCAAAAGTCAAGAACATTTTAGAACATCTGATACAGGTTTTGCAACCCAGTTGGTTGAAGTATGGTATTTGGTCACAGGTTTTTCAAACATCTGGCTTAAGTATGGATTACTGTCATACATTTTTTCACCAAGGTTGAAGTATAGCTTTGCAAACATCTGGGTGACTGGGTGCATTCATGGTAAATGGTACAGGCCTGTTTTACTGAAAGTCTAAGCATACATAATTTGGAACCGAAGATGGGGAATCCCAACTTTTTCAAAGGAAAATTTAGTCAGATGTTATTACAAACAGGCTTACAAACAATAACCAAGAATTATAAAATGGACATACAGTGCCGCCTGCAAGTAACTGAAACGCATGATATTGTGCCATTGCATAAACGTGAAACATCTTCAGCAAAACTGCTTATGGAGGCATGAATTCTCATCCGGAGAGAATAAAACATATTGGGTCATAAAGACTGATATGTGAGGCATGTGCGATAATAATGGCAGCCAATTTTCTTTGCTGTATTCAGAGTTAGGTATGTGTCAAAGTCTTTGATAAGTAAGTGAACCACCCTTCCCTATTAAATAACATTGGGCCTGTGTTTCACTTACCTATCAAAGACTTTGACCCATACCTAACTCCAACTACAGCAAAGAAAATTTATTTTCGACAGTCGTGGGCTCATTATTTTTGTCATATATATATTTATCTGAATTGGTAACTTTTCTGAAAGGAGTTGTGCTAACGAGAAAATAATTGCAATATTCACAAAAACAACGTTTTCTAAGGGTGCTGTACCAAATGAAGCAACTAAGGAGAAAATCATTACCTAGGAATGTAGTTAGGATGATGTTTAGCATTTCTGCATTAAGTACATATTAACTTACAGTACAGGTACATCACCTCTCCTAATGGTTGATAATCATCTGTGGGCTCATTATTTTTGTCATATACAAACTAATTACAAATTTTCTGAAAAACAACTCTTTTTGCCTTATTACCTGATGCTCCTACTAATTACCTGACGTTAATTTCAGGGGTTTCCGGCAGGTTTTATATGGATGGCAACAGCGACCGCCTAACGGACTTCATCATCCAGGACACGAGTGCTTCCGATGGAACGTATAAGGTAATCCTGTCTTTGTATCATCCGGAAACAGATCCAGGATGGGCCATCCGGATATATGAGATGTTTGGATGAACTTTCGATGACTAGATAGATAGATAGATAGATAGATAGATAGATAGATAGATAGATATGGTAAGTGCAGCCCTCTAAGCCCAGTTCTGGGTGCTCATGAGGGTTGATTCATGAGATGGGAGAGAGAGACGGAGTCCTTAGCATGTTACAAATTTACCCCATGTGAGGGATCTTTTACTTGCCCAGCACAGACACTGATACAAGGGGCCACCAATTTAAGGTCTCATCCGAACGACATTCAGCTGAGATTCTGCTCATGAAGCTTCACAGAAAACTTCAGGTTCCCCAACCGGGGCTCAAAACCAATGCAGGCAAAGACATTCAGTGGAGCAGGCAGTAGTCCAGGAGCTTATGGGGATAATTGTGCATATTTGTCTACAAGCATGAAATTTGGCACAAATGTTGCTGAGGGTATATAGATTCAAATTTTTGAGGGCGCCGGAGTGGGCGCTCGTCTTGGTTGCTATAGCAACAAATTCAAAATGGCCGCCGCTCGATATCTAATTTTGAGTATAACTCAGTAACAAAAGGTCATAGGATTGCAAATAATAGCTCTGAATATATGTTTTTGATGCCAGGGATTCTGATTCTGCCATAATTTTTCATGTCAAACACATACTTTGGTCTATAGAGCCAAAATTAACTGTATATTGGGGTTATAGAGCTCATTTTATCGAAATTCACCACAGATATTCAGCTTAAACTATTGCAAATTGTTCCTAGTAGCAATTCATCAAATTTTGATAACAAAACTAAACACCAGCTTTAGGTAATAGAAATACGTCAACATATCATCTGTACGATGATACCAAAGTAACCAAACAAATGTTGCAGAAATGGGTATTGTCAATGCAGCTGCCTTACGCACATCTGCAGGTTCATTTGCGCATGCAGTCCTCTCCATGAAATCTTTCAAATCCATAGCCCTACATGTTGCATGCCGATAATTTATATGGTATACCAAAAGAAAACTGTTACTGTTTCAAGTGTTGGCCAGTATGACATCTGTTATGTACTTACCCTCTCCTGCTTTCCACCCCCTTCCATTGAAATCTTGGATTTCCTAAAGATACAATGGCGATTGATTTGAAGAAAGACTTGTTTGCAGTTACAACCTTTATCTGTGCTCAAGCATAAATGATCCTTGGGTATATATCTGAGGCAGTCTGAGATCAGACTGCCTCGTCCCAAAAGCACCACATCATAACTCTCATTTGGAATACTCGATCCTAACAGATGGAAGTCCAATGGGAAGAAAAAAAGAAAAAAAATATTGTACAAGCGTAGCAAGCAGTCTGATACATAGCGAGCAGTCTGATACATTTCAGCATGAATTGCAGTCCTACGAGGGGGGATGGGAAAATAGAAAGCCAAATGAATAAGTGAAATAATGTGACATTGCCAAGTTGACTGTCGGGAACTGATGTGCTCAGTTTCAAAGGGTGAGATTTGGGACTATTTTTATCTGTGTAATAACTAAATGGTTAAAAGACAAGCAGACCATGTTCATTGAATCTTAATGCTTGATTGTAAACAGGTGTGACAAATTAATAAGCCTTTCCTTTATTTTCCTTTATTTTAATTTTTAATCTTACATGTTTTTTACATGTCATTAATTTTGTCATTTTTTATGGTGCATCACTGTCTGATTTCATGGTTCGTGGACAATTGCATAGTATTCTTCCTCTGATACATTGGTCTATTTGCTTTCCCAAAACAGACCGACAGTGGAGGTTTGTTATTCAGAGGAAGAGACTGACAGGTGCAGTCTGTATTCAAGGGATACTACCAAGAGATTTTTGTTTCTACTTGTGAACATACTCATGTTTCATTGACTTTTGCCAACCCATATCCCACAAATCGTGAAATTATTTGCATGCAATGTCAAGACAATATTCACGTGTGGAGGATTAGTTTTCAAAAGGACCAAGGTATCAGGAATTTTACTACATGTAAGGTGACCAAGAACGCTGCTATTCCAATGCCAAAGTAAAAGGAAATTCTCACACTGTAGACAAGCATGGAAGAAGGACAATAATAGACAGATATGTTAAGTGCAGCCCTCTAACCCCATTCTGGGCTCACGAGGGTTGATTGATGAGATGCGAGAGAGAGCGGGAGTCCTCAACATGTTACACATTTACCCCACCAATGACATTCCTCTGCGAAGACTCAGTTAGACACTAGTTTGATATGTACCAGTTTCAGTATAAAATTTACAAACTCAAATTTAAGTCAGGCCAAGTTTAAATGTAAATCGAACAGCATTTACCACCATTCAACTGTTTAACACTTCACACAATGTACTGTGTGACGTTTTTCATGTAGATAACAAGGAGTAACCTCAATGTTCATTATGAGCTGGAAAATGCAATTTCAGTTATCCTTGGCAAGACATTGGTGGTCCATTTCACATGAAAGGAATACTTTAGAAAGGACAATCATCAATTTATCGAAAAAACACTTCCAACCTTTCACCAATCAGTCCTGAGGTAGTTTGGATGCTGTTCACTGTAGTTCTTACCTAGGACAACTTCCCTTATGACAGCTTTAAGATGTTTGTCAATGTACTGGTAGGACTCTCCAAACCTACATTTCACATGAACAAACACAGGCATGGTGGGAATTGCGGCCAATATTTCAGACAATAAACAAAAAGAGGTACACATTTCCTGATGGATATAGAAATCAAAAGTTTTTCTTTTATTCAACAGGCAAGATCTTGGTGACATACTGCTAGGCAGCACTAATTTCAAGATTGTCTTGTCAAAAAAAAATCTTCTTGGATCTTTCAACTTCCACCAGCTATCACTTTTAGGCACAAAAACCCTCTTACCTTATCTAAGTTATCTATTACAATCTACATGTAGCAAGTAATAAAACAGCTAGCCTACCACTCTACCAGTGTGTGAACTTTGGACAGGGAAACAGTGGTAGGCCTACAACAGTCCCTGTGTTAAAGCACTGCGTTTTCTGCATGAGTAAGGCGGTCTCTCATGTACTTGAATTCTCTTGGAACTGGTAGGAACATATGTGACATCCCAGCAAATAAAACTTGTGCCAAACTCGGCCAAGCTAAATGTTTGGTCACTTGGTATTGCACTTCATGCTTCATTTGGATGAGACATGATTTTCCTTTGGTATTGCCTGTTGGAAAAACAGTCTCCTTGGTCAGATAGGAGAATTGTCCTCCAGTTACTAATACCATGGTATTTCTGAAGAATGATCCATCGCAATGCTGTATTGTTTTGACATACCATATTAACAATTTAATGAGTTCCCTGTGATTGAATGGTTTAGAGTGCTTGATAGTGCATGCACAAGTTTCAAGAGCTTAGGCTAGAACCCCAACCCATGAACTCAATTTATTCCAAGCCCATGAGATATTAGATGGGGTGTTCTATTCTTGGGCTACTCAATGACCCTGGACACCACTTGTTTTATAGCATGACTCCTAGTCTTCTCATCACTCATCACGCATACAGCGATCACCAAAAGTGAAGGTGCCATGGCAGGGAACCTTGAGCAATTTTCTCTTGTCCCCTGCCCATGGGTACTGCAGTGTGGCTGCCCTGAGCAGTGCTATTGTTGGAAGGCTCTCCGCAAAGTCATGCCACATGTCGGATCTTAATAAGAAACCCTGACTGACAGCAGTCTACTGCAGAGGCAGGCAAACTAGCAAGGCTACAGACTGAAGTTATTCACATCGAATTGGGTATGGAATTGGCATCTGGGGCACTAGGGCACTTGCCTTTCAGGTCCGCTCTCAGCAGAACTCTGCAGAACTGTGCTGGGCTGCCTAAAAAAATTCATGTATGCATACACGGACGTGAAATACAGCGGCCCTACTGAAATGCCTGCTTCCTACCGTCGCAACAGAACAGGCTGCTGTAGCATGCAAGAAACCAAGTCAAATCAATTTCAAGACTTGTGAGATGTGACTGAAGTTAATCAAACAAGACAGTCTGTGCAAAGTCGCTGCACATATGAAACAAATATCTTGGTAGTGTGATAGTATCCCTCAGAAAAATACCAAGAAGCATCTACATGTGTTGCTGAGCACAAATAAAGGTTGTATTACCATTGTAACTGAGAAAAAGTCTTTGTTCGAATCAATCGCCATTGTATCTTTAAAAAATTAATGATTTTAAAGTATGGGGATGGCAAACAGACGTGGATAAGTACATCATAGATTTCATATGGGCCAACACTCAAAGACAGCAACAGGTTTCTCTTGGTATACTACACAACTTATTGGCTAGCATCATGTAGTGCTGTGATATTTGAAAGATTTAGTGGCGGGAACTGTGTGCGCAAAAGAAAAGGAGTGCATAGATGGAGCTGCATTAACAATACCCTAGTCTGCAACATTCATTTGGCTACTTTGGTATCAATGTACATATTATATATATATTACATAATTGATAATTTGGTTCTTGTTAGAGTGAAATGTCATCAGAAAATTGAAAGTATGTTAAAAGTTTTGATAAACTAGGCTCTATAACCCCAATATACAGGTATTTTGGCTCTATAGACCAAAATATGTGTTTGACATGAAAAATAATGGCAGAATCAGGATCCCTGGCATCAAAAACATATATTTAGAGCTATTATTTGCAATCCTATGACCTTTTGTTACTGAGTTATACTCAAAATTAGATATCGAGCGGCGGCCATTTTGAATTTGTTGCTATGGCAACCAAGACGAGCGCCCACTCCGGCGCCCTCAAAAATTTGAATCTATATACCCTCAGCAACATTTGTGCCAAATTTCATGCTTGTAGACAAACCTGCACAATCCACCCCTAATTTCCCCATAAGCTCCTGGACTACAGGCACCTTTTAAAAGCTCTCAGCCAACCAGCTGCCCCTATAGCTTCTGCAAGCACATTAAAAACTTCCAACAGAATCTGCAAGAATATAAAGTAGGCAATTGCATCTTCTGCCAAAAAGTTTTAAAAACGGCGTTCCCTCCTTTTTAAAAAAAATCAATTTTTCGTTTTATCTGACATGACATACGGGACAGTTCAGAATTTATGACTAGGGGGGTGGGAGTTTTGCCCGAGGGAGTACTAACTTTTCACACGTGTTTCAAGGGGAGTATTAATTTTTACCTTCAGCAAACGAAGTTCGAAGAAGGTATTGTAATCACTTGGGTAAAAATGCTGTCGTTTCCGGCCCGGCACTCGGCCTCTATTGAAAGTATGGGGATGAAATTTGGTACACATCTAGCCTGTATGGTCTAGTTGTGCCTTTTGATGGTCTGATGAATAGATCTTAAATAGTTTTTGAAATAATTAACAGAATATAAAAATTTTTTTTTTTTCGTTTCCGGGCCAAGGCTCAGTCACTATTGCATGTGCATGGATGAAATTTGGTACACACGTGGCCTATATGGTCTAGTTGTGCCTTTTGATGGTCTCATTGACAGATATTCTATACTTTCTGAAAAAATGAGAAAAGACATAAAAACAAATTTTTTTGGTTTTTTGGGCTAAGACTCGCTCACTATTGCATGTACATGTATAAACTTTGGTACACATATGGTCAATATGGTCTAGTTGTGCCTTTTGAAAGGTCTGATGGAAAATATTATATACTTTTTCAAATATTGAAAAAAACATAAAAAATATTATTTTTGTTTCTGGCCCAACATCCGGTCACTATTCCATATACATGGATGAAGTTTGGTACACATATGGCTTGTATGGTCTAGTTGTGCCTTTTCATGGTCTGACAGATGGCTATTCTATAGTTTTTGTAATATTGAGAAAAAATATTTAAAAGAATTTTTTTATATCGGAGCCAAAACTTCCCCACTATTGCATATACAGTAATGCATTTTTCTAAACAAATCACCTATGCGATTAATTTAGCAGTGCTGTTTAATGCGTATAACACTTTATGAATCATTGGAAAAATAGAGATAATGGAAGGCCACTACTTGACCGCTATTGCATACCTATAAGCAATTTCGGGAACGCACCAATTTTATGAAATTATTGTAATCTTCTAAAGGTGTTATTCGCTGAAGGTTTGCTGCTGCGCAGCCTATGTTTGACTACACTTCCAAGGGGGGTAAGTAATTTTAACAAAGAAAAAGTGTTATAAAACACACATACACTCACTTTATCCGCACTTTTTACTCGCCAAAGTCAGCGAAATGGTTGGAATCTGTACGCGTGACTGTGTAACAGTATATATGTGTGCATTACTTTGTATGTTGAAGGGGGATACTAAAAATACGCATGAAATCTAAGGCTGGGTTACTAAAAATCCGCATGAAATCAATTTTTGATGGGAAGTTCCAGAAAAACTCCCACAACCCCCCCCCCCAGTCATAAATTCTGAACAGTCCCTAAGCTTGTTTGGACAAAATAAAATGCAATGACCCTAAGATCTTTTATTTAAAATACCAAAATAAGTCACACTGTATCCGAACATTAAGACAATGCAAGATATATCATTAAATGTCAGATAAAAACGTTCAAAACTGCAGCCATACCCCTCCCCCAAAGACTCCGCGTCTGGATCTTCTACTGTTATTAACCAGTAATTACTCAGTTGTACTTTTTGCTGATGGTAATTGATGATTTGTTTTTCTAAATAACAGCAGAATGCCTAATTGAGGATGTGTAATTGTTGCGAAGTCTCTGTGTCAGTACTAAAACAACAGTAACCTGATACTAAACATATGCAATTACGCATCTGCGCCATGCAGCGAGCCTTTAACTTATCATAAGTCACATTACCATTGTCATCAAGAGACATGATAATGAGATAGAAGCCGCAGTGCCAGACCACAAAAATGCAGTCACTAACATAAATGCTGCTTTATGAGCCATGAAACTCCCAGGCTTCTCCGAAGACTAACATGACCGTGTCCGGATCTGCCAATGCAAGGGGGGCACGAGTTGTCGGTCGTTGCAACTGATATTGGCATATGTTTATCGGAGAAGGGGGGCAGGGGGGGCCATCTCCCCCCCCAAAAGTTTGGGAAATAGTGAGATTCAGGCAAGAAGGCTAAACAATTTGGGCAGTCATGATTAAATAATCACTAGTGAAAATTAATGATTTCAGAAATTTAATTTGAAATGGTATTAAATCTAGATCTTGAAATTCGGGCAGCAAATGTCGCTTCCCCCCCCCCCCAAAAAAACGCATGCGCCGTACGCCTATGGATATTGGCATTTCTTTTCTACCATGTTTTATGGGAAAACTTTCTGATTGGTCAATTTACAAGAAGTGAGACTTTTCTATTTTTGCATGAAACATAAAAAATCTTTTTTTTCTAACTGACACCAAGAAATATCATGATATCCATGCGATCCATTATCACTTACTTTTTTCTCATTAAAGTAGGACTTATACATTGTGAAGATGCTTTGCATTTTAAGATAGTAGACCAAAAAAAAAACACAATCTCATATGGACTGATATGAGAGTAGGCCTGCATGTGTGTAGTTGCAGTAGACCCTGTCAAATATTGTGGTAGATGTCTCACATGCTATTTGTCAGTAATGCATCTGACCGATCCATACATAGCGAGTTTGGGAGCATGGTAGGGAATGACATATGAAAGAAAAAAAACCTTCATGAAGGAATAAAGAAATTGAAGGGAGGATGGAAGAAAGAAAGCAAAACGAGCAAGGAAGATACTGTAGGTCTCATCCAATCTAAATATTTTTTGCATTCAACACAATAAGCAGTAAGTAACCTAAGAACTATGATGGGTTCTTAGAAAAAATAGAAAAAGGCTCTGAGATGAAAATGCTACTGCAAAGTCTTCACTGTGAATAAATGCTTTTCTGTCTGTCTGTGGTAAAAAAGGATTTTGTACAATCTTTTAATTCTTTCCATTTTCAACTTTCGAATTGCTTTTCAGGATGTTGCCTTCATATTCGGAAACAACTTAGCAAAATTACAATGGAGCCCTGACCTAAAAGTACACTGGCCGGGAGGATCTTCCAAACCCCCTCCGGATGTTCCATTCTGTGGTTTCCGTGGCGACAATATTCTCTGCAAAGTCAAAGGTAAGTTATTAACTTGCTTTAGATAGTTAAATGAAACATTTAATTGGTACTAATTTGGTAGATACAAGATGTGTTCAGGTAGTTCTAATGAATTTTTTCTGGTAGACATGTAGCTGAAGCTAGTGGAAGAAATATTCACGCAACAAATTTATTTTTAGTAGCAAATGTTTCATTGATGATAGAACAATACTGTGCCTCTAAACACTATACAATGTATGGCAGCCTTTAACTTTCTCCAAAGGATTCAATCTCTTTCGCAATTCCAAATTTGATCTTCCCTTCATACCCAAAGCACTTATTGGTCTAATGCAGTAGAATATTGTTATTTCTATGTCAAAATTAACATGATCCAGAATTATAAAAGGAGCTGAGCTACGTCAAAATATTGTGTCGGACGTACATCGTGCATGTGAGTACGCCCGACATGGTGACATTTTGCCTTGTAGTTCAGCTCCTGTAGCACCTGGAGCTTTGGTTGATGGCTTGTGTGATACCCCTAATACCTGGCCTCATCCCTGTCTGACAATGAAATAACTGAGGTGTGATGGTAGGGCTACACAAGCTGCTGAAATGTCAAATCTGTAAATCGGACTTTACGGAATTGCTCCTGTGTGAGTTGCAAATAAACATCATATCATATAATATCATTATTTGCAGAACCTCTGTCTCCAATAGTGATAGCTTTGGTAGCAATTCTGGCCTGTGTGACAGTTGGACTGATCTTAGCATCTTTCATGTACAGGTAAGTGTACCTTTTCTTTCTCACACATTTTCAGACCGAGAATTGAATCTTGTCAATTTTGGTTACAGGAGTTACTGAGCCTCACTGCATGTATTTATATGGTAACTCTCTAGATACACCTAGCATAAGCTGCATAACTATCAGAAGTACAGTGGTTATGCCTGACCCAGCTTCAAAAAGACTAAACTAGCTACAAAAAGAACATAAATCCCTAAAATCATATGTCATTATTAAGATTAAGCAGACTAATCATAGGCTTGCATGCTATTAAATCATCTTCAAAGTCAAAGTTACTGCAGAAGTGACTTATATGACCCTATAGAGTATAGATAGATAAACAGCTCATAGATTGGGATTCAATTGCCTCTATGTGCAAGAAGATTTGATCTCAATAATTATATGAAACTCTTTCATGAGAAAATTTCGCGCAGGGCCTACCTGTTACAAATATAATATGATAATGCCGCAGCATAGAAGACGGGACTTGTAACTACTCGATTGGATGACAATATCCAAGCATTATTTTTTTGCTAATTTTATTTTTTTGGGAATTTTTTTTTTTGGATAATTTTTTTTTTTTGGAAAAAATTTATTTTTTGGATGTTTTTTTTTTTTTTTTCGGTCATATTTTTTTTGGGCGGAATATCAAACAGAAGAAGAAGAAGAAGGTAGTCACGTTGTAGTCACGCGTGACGAGAAGAAAGTGCCAGGATCATATTATGGGATGTCTGAATCACTTTTTTTTTATTGAACTATCTGGAGCACTCCACTCGCCTGATAGCCATAAGGGACGAGACACCTCGCTTCGCTCGGTGAGCCGGTGGCTCTGTCCCGTCTATTATTGCTTTTATGCTTCAAAATAATACAAATTGATGTTACTGGAAAAAAGTAGGTAACAACGTCCCATGCAGCTTCTTGGTTGTGAATGTGAAACTTCAAGGAAACCGCTTCACAAAATGTCACGGTGACCTAAAGGCTGATAATTATAACATGCAAACACATCGTTACGATGCAGTCCTGAATGACTACCCGTTACAGGCCCAGTATAGGTATTCACCACGGGAAAGGGAAATGTGATTTATGCATCGAGGGTTTTAGCCCGAGGTATGATAAACACATATTCGTGATCCCATAACCGGCTTATACCATGAGACAAATGCTCAAACATAAATTTATAAACATTGGAATGAAGAATATGTGGACAAGAATGAATATGGCAGGTGATTGGCTGACCGAGGTGTCAAGTGGTATAATTGGTTTTATCCCATATTATCAGTCTCAGTTTTCCAATGCTGTTACAGCTTCACAGAGCCAAAGATTATCCACACACAGCTAAACAACCTTGCATAATTATGTTGGACAGCAGACTCAATCGTTCATTGTATTCTTCCCATGTCTTCCTGCTGTCATTTAAAAATTTGAGGTAGTTCACAAAACATTTACTTCAACGTTTTTCAGGAAGATGAAACTGGAGAGTGCCTTGAAAGACCTGTCATGGATTATTCCTG
Source organism: Platynereis dumerilii (assembly GCA_026936325.1). Lineage (NCBI taxonomy): Eukaryota > Metazoa > Annelida > Polychaeta > Phyllodocida > Nereididae > Platynereis > Platynereis dumerilii. The sequence continues at coordinate 5,371,237 of JAPTHN010000009.1, forward strand.
CAGATGCAATAGCTGCTGCCAAAAATCTGGCGGGAATGTCCATGACCACTTTGGTACGGTCGTCTCGCCCCAGTGTCGTAAGAATGCTTTACATATTGTCTTTTTTGCTTTGTGGTAATTTTTGCACACTCTTAACAAAAAGGTTTAAGGGAGCCTTTTCAAAAGGGTTCTATAAGCTAGTATAGATAAGGAACCATAAAAGGTTCATTATTCAACTTTTAAAAAGGTTCCGAACAAAAGCAACACTTAGATAATCCAGCTGCACTGAACTCCCACAATGGAACCCCTTTCTCTCAAGTTGGGAGCATAGGGTTCCATCACAGGACTTTCTCACCAAGTATTGAACCTTTTCAATTCAGTTGAAACCTTAAAAAAAATTATAACCCTTTTTTGGCTGTGGGTTCCTTATTTAAACCTGCAAGAACCTTTTGCGTTAAGACGGTATGCATACTGATTATATATGCATTGAATAGTTTTGTCTCGATATATCTATCTATCTATCTATCTGTCTATCTATCTATCTATCTATCTATCTATCTATCTATCTATCTATCTATCTATCTATCTATCTATCTATCTATCTATCTATCTATCTATCCCAAGCATTTGAATTTACAATGTCATGACTGCAGCTGATCTAAGCTGTACCAGATTGTTTCAAAGCTTAACAGGTTAACCTCATCTGGTTGAGTCATATATGACTTCTCTTCTAACAGCTTTACTTTTAAAATAATACAGACTTAACCACTTCAGGATAAACCTAAGTTAAGCGTTGATACAATCCGGTACAGGTAGCGTCACACCACCCTCCCTGTCACTGAGGAGCAATGCTGCGAGCAACAACAATCTGTGGATTCGGGTGCCTATTTATCTATAAATATCCATCTGTCTATTTATTTATCTATCTTGATATATAAAAATCTATTGTTATCTATCTTGGTTCATATCAGTATATCTGTTTAACGTCCCTGAAGTGTTCAGAACAATTCATGATGTCACAATTACACAATTATTGTTGTTAATGTATACTCCTGCTTAAAAGTAAATGAAATGGGTGACGTTTTGCCATTGAGTCAATTCTAAACATCCTCAACTGAACAGTCTACACTGCTTGTGACAGCATGAATTCTCATCTGATGAGATGAAAACATAAAAGCTTTAGAGGACAGTTGGGAACCAATGGCTCCAAATACTTTGCATTTCATCGTGGAGAATCCATGCTCTCACAAGCAGTTTACACTGTTGAGGATGTTTAGCATTGAGTCAATGGCAAAAAATCACCCAATTAATTTACTTTTAAGCATCAGTATTCACTAACAGCAATGCCATAGTTTAATTTTGACATCATACTCGTAAATTGTTGTGAATGATGATAATCAATGCATATTAATAGTCTATTGGTACGTCACTGTGTGGTTGCAATAGTAATTATACGGAATAATTGTGCTGCTAATTGTTATTGTTGTAAGTGAAAGAGCCATATAGTTTGATATTGTATTGGAGATGAGTTGTTGAGAAATAATTATAGATTCAGGGATATCCGTCACAGTAACTGGTATCCGGCCGGTTATTGTAATTTGAAGGATATCCGGTGTCCAGCAGAATTAGGGTATCAAAACTGGATATCAGAACCGGATATCTGACATGATCAAAACTTAATGAAAGGTTTTGATAATAAATAAAAGAATGTTACAGGAATCCGGTAGATGATGTTGCTGGATTATCTTGTATCCGGCTGTTTTCACTATCCGTGCATCACTAGAAATAATTTCTTTCTTTTCATGTAAAGTACTAATAGACTAATCTCATGAAACATATTTTCATAAATGTTTAGCTGAAAGTTACTGAATCAGGCAAAAAACTACTTGAGCTTCAAAATAAACTTACATTCAGTACAAATTACTACAAATGCTCCTACATGCAATATTGTCACAAATGCCATTTGCCACAATTGGCATGTTTATTGAAATGCACTGGGAAGAATTACTTAAAGTCAATAAAAATATGGTTCTGGTAGTCAATATATGTATCTTCTTAGGGACCGTTCAGAATTTATGACTGGGGGGGTGGGAGTTTTGCCCGAGGGGGTACTAACTTTTCACACGTGTTTCAAGGGGGGGGGTTTAATTTTTGACAACACTTCCAAGGGGGGGGTAATAAATTTTAACAAAGAAAATTTTTTATAAATCCCGCATAAACTAACTTTATCCGCGCTTTTTTACATGCAAAAGTCCGCGAATCTGTACGCATGACCATGTATAACACTAAATATGTGTGTATTCGTTTATGTGTCGAGGGGGGGGGGGACTAAAAATATGCATGAAACCTAGGGGTGGGGTACTAAAAATCCGCATGAATCTCAAGGGGGGGGGGGTATCAATTTTTGACGGGATGTTCTGGCAAAACTCCCACCCCCCCTAGTCATAAATTCTGAACGGTCCCTTAATATGTTTAGTCTACTGAGAAAATAAATAAGTTTAACTTTTATTGATTCACTTCAACAAGTGCAATGCTTGCAAATATGAGAAAAGGAGAAAATCTTTCGTCATTTTTATCAATATTTGGAGACCATACTTATTATCAATATTGATAACAATAACTGAACGAACATTTCTGGGTAATTCCGAATGAATAGAAAATATCAACAAAAGGAAATTTCAAAGAATAAAGATAAAGCACCAACATTGGCAAAAGTGAAGCAAAACTAACTTCTTGGTCAGTAAATCTTTGGCATCAAAGAGTAAAAGATTGGGAAAAGTCAGTTCTATGAATGCTGTAGAATGCAACAATAACATCGTACTGAGTTCTGGGAGTTGCCAGGGTATTGAAAAGTTCTGAAGCTTGTCTTGATTTTGCAAAGGCATTCAAACCAGTGCAATGTTTGATCTTTAAGCAATGACTAAGTGCAGAGGATTTTTGACAATGAAATTAATCAAGCTCTTATAATGTGTGTAAAGCTGCAGCAATAGATCAGCTTTGGATTCATTTTATTTTATAAGCTCTTAGTTCTAAATTTTGAAAGAGTTTATGAAAAGCAAAAGGAATAAGAAAGGACGATCAAACAGACGTGGATCCGTAGACTAGTGATTGGCATGTCTGCCTTGTCCACAGTGGATGCGGGTTCAAACCCTGCTCCAGTCATGTCCGGAGGTTATCAATATATAATGATTGGTATGATTGCCGTTCAGTACAGTGAGCACCAGTGAGCAGATTTATATACAGCAGGAAGATAGGATAGAGAGATACACTGTACATTGTTGCTTGAAAATGAGTGAAACAAGTGATGTTTTGCCATTGGGTCAATGCTAAACATCCCCAACCGAACTGCTTGTGGGAGCATATATTCTCAAGTGATGAGATACAAATGTCTCACAATATAAAGGCAGATATGTTAGGTTTGTCCAAGGCAAATGGCTGTCATATTTCTTTGCTATTCTCAGAGTTACATATATGGGCAAAAGCTTTGCTAAGTAAGTGAAACCCAAGGTCTGCATATTAATATGTATAACACATGCGTACCTCAAGTATCGTCCTTTTTAAATCAATACGTTTTTATCTTATCGGGAGAGAAATCATGCTTCCACAAACAGTGCTTAACAATTGATTCAATAGCAAAATATTACTCATTTTACTTACTTTCAAGTGACACTGTAGATAGATAGATAGATAGATAGATAGATAGATAGATAGATAGATAGATAGACAGACAGATAGATAGATAGATAGATAGATAGATAGATAGATAGATAGATAGATAGATAGATAGATAGATAGATAGATAGATAGATAGATAGATAATGCAACTAATTTATAAGACAATGCAACTATTTAATAAGTAAAGATACTGCAACTAATTTATACTGGTTTTTTTGTTGTTGTTTTCAGACCAAAGAATCCGGTGATGGGGTTAGTCAAAAACAGGAACAATATTTCATTACGGTTGGAAACTATCAGGTAAACAAAACTCTTCTTTAGTAACAAATAATTAATGCAAGATTGTCATTAATTTGATAATTTTTTTTCTGCTTGTTCTTTTTAACAGGGTCAAGTGGTTGCCATGAGAAAAGTTGAGAGAACAAATATTGATGTCAATAGACAAGTCCAGATGGAGGTCAAACTGGTACGTGATATATAATCTAAACATATCCCAATCAGCATGCCTCGACGGTCCAACGTTGGCCCGAAGCTGGTCCGATGCTGCTGACATTGGACTGACGCTGGGCCGACGTTGGACCGCCGAGGCATGCTGATAGGGTAGGCCTTATTTTGCAATTTTGCCGATATATTACTAATTGACAAACCTTTGTTGCAACAGGTATATATGCTTCATACCAAATAAAAGTCAAAAATAAAGTCAAAAGTCGTAAACTTCCAAGATAATTCTGCATTTTCAAAATTGTTTCAGCGTCGAGAAACAACAAACGAAAATGTCACCAAATTCATCGGAGCCGTATTTGAACCGACAAAGACAACTTTGGTCCTTGAATACTGCCAGAAAGGAAGTCTTCAAGTAAGTAACATTAAACCTACAACTTGAACCGTATTGGTTCCTAGTTAATTGAAGCTTTGCATGACATTATTGCAATGCTATTGAGATGTTTCCGGGCCTCTTTCGAAATGTCTCAATGCAAAATTTCAAAGTAAAGACAGAACAAGCTTTTTCACTTTTAAGACAGAGAAAATGAAACAAAAGAAGAAAGAGGAAACTTTTGACTTTTCAAAAATCGAAAACTTCAGATACTTATTAGATGGGTCATTCTACAGAATTGTTCCCTCTTGTATGACTGGATTACTGTTTTTCAGATTTGCTAAAATGCATGATTTAATCAACGTAGAGGCCAAGATAGGTTCTGAATTACATCTGGCAATGATCATTAGTGTCTATTGTCTAATTTCTTAAGTTTAATATGGCTAGGATCTGAGCATCTTTTACATAGTAACTGGGAGATTTATGGCATACTGTATCAAATACTAGTTACATTTGAGTACTACTGTGCAATGTGTGCATACTGAGTTCACACTTATATTAACATTTTATTGAGAGATTGTACTCTCTATACATGCACCAGAGACAACAGCAGTGAGCTGCCACAGGCAGTGAAATCTGCCAGAATTCACATGCAGCAACTGACAGGCAACTGCCACTGTGGTGGAACAAGTCCGATCAACTGCCCAGAAAATTTAAACAGACATATTAAAGCCTCTATTTTCACATGGTATACAATAATTCAGCTTAGAATATCATTTGTAGGCCTATTAATATCAAGTTCTCGTTAAAGTTTTCCTTTACATTTTCCTGCTGTTTAGCTGTGCAAACAGTGCACATAATATAAGGTATATGACTACTAGTACTCAAGCAGACTGTCCCCAGTCCCTCTGTTGCTGAACAGCGCTAGCTGTGAAGAGACTGTCAGAATTCATGGTCAGAATTCATGGTCAGAATTCATGGTCAGAATTCATGGTCAGAATTCATGGTCAGAATTCATGGTCAGAATTCATGGTCAGAATTCATGGTCAGAATTCATGGTCAGAATTCATGGTCAGAATTCATGGTCAGAATTCATGGTCAGAATTCATGGTCAGAATTCATGGTCAGAATTCATGGTCAGAATTCATGGTCAGAATTCATGGTCAGTTCTTTCATGTTTAAACTCTAAACTTAGGGCCTCTGTTTCCCCGTAATTAATCTTTGGTAAAGGCAGATGTATTCCGTATTTATTTTACACATTTTGTAAATCCACTTATAAACCTATATATTCCGGGTACCAGCTTTATCCACAAATCGTCTTTTGTGACAAAATGGGTCTTCTTAATTATACAAATTCTCTCAAGTTGATGACAAACACGTCAACTCTTCACTCTAAAAAATGTCGGGACAAAATTGGTTTTTTAGATTCAAAATGGTTTTTTTGAAAAACTAAATTTCAATGCAAAACCAACATGTATTTTAAAAAAAATCTATTTTGGTTTTTTGCATTGAAATTTGGTTTTTCAAAAAGCCGTTTTGAATCTAAAAAACCAATTTTGTCTGAATTTTTTTAGAGTGTTCATGACATATGAGGACTTTAATAAAGAGTCCCTTTTAACCATCACACATACAAAACAAGAGTCTTACATTTTGTCAAATCCTCGTGAAATTTCACACTTCAGGAACTTAATCTTTGTACCGTGTAATCATGGTTAAAGCATAAAACCATAATGTTCTGTGGTTACAGTCATAATTGAAGCCTGTTAAGCCTTATTGTAATGCTGAACCGAGGCTTACACTTTACGATTAATTTCACCCCGTTTCGGACTGTCACTGCCAGATAATCCACATAAACCGCTGATAAACTTTACATAAACAACAAAGAAAATTACTCCATATAATGAAAATGAAACTTTCATTATATGGAGTAATTTTCTTCGTTGTTTCCTGCCAGATAAGTTTAAGGTGTACGTAAGCCACTTTGCACAAGATTGTAAACAGCTTAACACCTATTTCCACAAAGTAATTTCCAAAAAAAGGTTTATGTGTGGGCTGGAAATAATCAGTGAGAGACAAATTAACTCTGGCAGAGTCAAATTTCTCCAGGAATGGCGACAGCAGGCCGGCAATTGAAATTTAGTACTTTTGCTTTCAAAAATTCCTTGTTGGAAAGGTAACTTACAACCTGTCTGGAGCTCTCAAACCCAAAAAGAGGCATCACATAAAGTTTCATAGAGCACGAGACAGCATGACGCAAGTATCATCGTCTAGGGTGTTTTTCCGAGGATGTTGTTTGGTCTTCCACATTTCATATCAAGTATCAGGAGTCAGTCAGACTAGATTAGAATATCCGTAGAGTTGACATTGCCTTGTTCGGAAGGGCAAATATCCTTTTCATATTGGACACCGCTTTCAAACGTTTGAAAACGAAAGGGAAACTGCTATTATTTTGAGAAGCTCTGTGATCCCTTTATTTGACACATGTAAATGGTTAAAAAAAATATGATTTTTCATTATGACTTGATTCAAAATCTAAATGGAAATGTACTAATAATGAATTTGAGTATCAGTAATTATAATGTGATTATTTCCTATTCCTATATCATTCTCTTTTTCAGTAGATTTTAGCAGTGCGAAGCGCTAGCTCTTACTGAAGAAATTTTGTCAAAACTTATGACCGTAACCGTGGGTGCCCCTGCTTACCAATCTCATTCAAACTTAGCATACAGCCTGTCCTGAATTTTAAATCGCGACGATAAACTTTTGGTGCCCCAATGTTACAATACAAATTAATAAAGAAAACAAATAGGCTTCTTTTCACGGGGTCAAAGGTCAGCTGCATTTGCATGCAGCATGTTTACAGAGTGCTTGGCCACATGGCTGTCTTGTGCGTTCAGCCGTGACAGTCTGGATCCGCTGTGGGTCTACTGCTATATTTTAAGGAGGGAAGCTGCCCTCTGCTTCGTAAGGCAATATCATGTTGACATTTCGCGCTGCTAAAAGTGCTTGCACGTTATTTTATATAGTTAAACCTTGAATTCAATTGTTTATTTATCTTCATTACAGGATATCATCATGAATGACAGTATTAACTTGGACTCATTATTCAGGACTTCACTGATTGAGGATATCAGCAAGGTAAAACTTAGTTTGTCATGCCAGTATTTTCTGAATTCCCTTTGCACGAGTTTAGCAAGCAGTTGTTTCGTCAAAGAAACTCTGAGATAGTCTTCAAACGACAATTTAAAGGAACGTTTGAAAAAGAAATTTCATATTTTGTTGGCAAAGCAATTTGACTTTGAGTAGCATGTGATTGTTTTAAAACTTGTGAAACATTACATAGCACTTCACAAGTTTATCTAAATCTGACTGATATAGCAATCATGCAAGAAAGGACCGTTCAGAATTTATGACTGGGGGGGATGAGAGTTTTGGCCGAGGGGGTACTAACTTTTCACACGTGTTTCAAGGGGGGTATTAATTTGTGACAACACTTCCAAGGGGGGTATGAAATTTTAACAAAGAAAAAATGTTAAAAAAACACGCATAAACTTATTCTATTTGGACCTTTTTACGCGCAAAAGTTCGCGAAATGACACGAATCTGTATGTGTGGCCGTATATAACGGTATATATATGTATGTATTGCTTTGTATGGCAAGGGGGGGGGTACTAAGAATACGCATGAAACCTAAGGGTGGGGTACTAAAAATCCGCATACTAAAAATCCGCATGAAACTCAAGGGGGGGTATCAATTTTTGATGGGAAGTTCCAGCAAAACTCCCACCCCCCAAGTCATAAATTCTGAACGGTCCCTAATGTAAAACCAAGTTTAGAGTCCATTTTACTGATCCAATAAGTCCCAACAGACTTTACAATTACATCCTTGTCAGTCCTGTTCAAGCATGAATCTTTCTCAGCTCCCTGGATAGCATACACCAGTGTGCAGTGGATCTCACGCGCTCCTTAGTCAAGCATTCTTCAATCGCAATCACCACCTATTGCCAAGTACCCATTGCACCTGGGTGGGGTGAGGCTGTGGTTTCAGGATGATTTGCCCAACTTGTTAATGAAACAAGCAGAATCAATTAGATAAGCAAAAAATGCTCCTTAACAAGTTCAAAAGAATCACAGGCTAATTGAAACTTGTAACAGAATTGAATTTGACCAAAAAAAAAACAATATAGGTTGTGGGCTCTTGGTATTCTCAAATACGCCAGATACATCTAATTATCCATTCGACTATAACTGCATAGAAACGTAGGCCTATAATGTGTAATTTCTCGTACTTTTTACTTTCAGGGTATGCGATATCTCCACTCATCTCCAATCGGTTTCCATGGCAAGCTGACATCTTCAAATTGTGTTGTCGACAGTCGGTTCATGTTGAAAATCACTGATTTCGGTTTGCCAACTTTCTACGACAGAAAATCTCCTCAAGAACTTCTCAGGAAGGACACGGATGCAGGAAATGTGCACTCAGGTAAAACATACAGACATACACACACTTTTGCATCCAGACAAATTAACATACAGACACACATCAATATTTACATAAACCACCATGCATCAAAGAGGATTACATATTATAATTATATGCATTTTATGTGAATATTTACATGGTATAACAACTAATATATATATATGAGAAATGAAAAAGCTTTGCCTCTTATTAGTCCTCTATAGTGAGATCTTAAACGAGTATTTTTTTCTCGAATAATCACCAGGCAAGTGAAAGTTTATTTTTTATTTTTTAATAATTCTTCTCCAAATTTATAAAACGATGTTTGGAATTCAATAAAATTAAATCAATAAAACTAAGTTCTTTCTTGGGGCCCATCAATTTATTTGATCTGCAGATTACCTTTTTTTTGGGGGGGGGGGGTTAATTTTTAGTTCAATCTCCCCACTTGAGGGAATTTCTCATATAGGTCTAAAACAGAACACATTTAAAAGTAACTTTTTATAAATTGTCCTAGAGAATGAAACCCATCCGCACAGCTCCTATCTTTGAGCTCTTTGCAGATTGGCGGTTCACTGGAAAATATTATTTTTATTATTTTCAATTTGCAAACTGGCTTTGCCACATCACTGACACTTTTCTGTTGGTCTGCTATTTGATTAGTACCTTACGTTATTTAATTAGTTAGTTTATTGACACCGATGCTGCTAGATATGATAAGCACTGAATCAACTTATTAACCACAACTGGCACAAACAAAACATTTCTAAGCCAGTGACATCACATGACCAAGTTGAAAGTCAATTTTGAAACTGTTTGGACCGCCAATCCGCGAACAGCTATAAGTCGTCATTACAAAAACTTGGCCAGAGATGTTGCTATATTTACCCACATAAAAGCAATGGTCCTCAACCCAAGCACTAAAATTACAATCATTTGCAATGTTAAGAAGATTACCACTGATACCTGATATAACTGTTTTTTGACAATAAATACAACTTCAAAAACAATTCGCTGGTAAACAACTGTCTGTATTACAAGATACATGATTCAGGGTCATTAACTACAAAACTAATTGTCATAGATATTGTCACACAATATTACTTCAAAACAGTGCACTCAGCTGCCCTTAAAAGCCCTTGTCCATTATCAAGTACATAATGTACAGTTTGGGTGTTGTCATCCCATGTTTCATCCTATGCTAAATAAAATCAATTCAACCAACTTTTTACTTTCTCTAATATTGTTGGCTTCTGACCTGAGCTTCGCTGCTAACTCTGGACCAGTGTTGAGGGTTTGATTCCTGACCTAGACAACCCATGTTAGACAGAAGTTTCATCCTCTGCCAATAATACAACTTGCCCCTTTTCATGGTCTCTTTCGGTCCTCTTAAACCAAATTGTTGTTAAAATAAGCAATCTGTCACACACCCCCACCATGAAAACTATCCTTATCATTCGTGGTAAAATTTGAACCATTCACTGATCAGACATGCCTCAAAAAATTTCTAATAAATTCTGGATTCATAAAAAACCATGTCTGATCAGTGAACCCGACGTAGCTCACAGTGAAAAATGCCCTTGAAAATTTGAAGCAGGGAAATTTCAAAATGGCCGCCGTTTGTTATTGCCTTCTGCACTTGCTCAGTAGGTCTGAGCACGCCCAGTGGGAATCGGGTCACCTCTTGGCATGCTCAGTACTATCTGGGTCAGAGCAAATTTTCCATTGGAGTTCTATAGTGGCCCCTAACACAAAAACAAATATTAAGAAGATTAGGAGCTAGATGCTTGATCCCATTTTTACAAAAAAAGCCTTCTATGCATCTACACTTAAATTATATTCTCAAATTCATAGGCCTATAGCCAAAATAACCCAGTTCCCTTCTCGCTACTCGACTCATGCAAATACGAGACGATGTGAATTGAAGGCTCTATTTTCAGCATACATGTAATAAACAAATCCATCTATCTGCTATCATCAATGTCATAAAAAATATGCAGATGGTATTTCTCCGTTTTTCTTGATACTTGAAACTTTCCAAGCAACATGGACGATTAGCATTGGCCGCCATGTCACATTCACAATATTGTATCTCATCCAATATATACCCTTTTTATTTCTCATCAAATTCCTCAATGTACATTCCTGGCACTTTCTCTATACTGCCATATTCTTGTTTAATATTCCCATGTAATATTACCATTCTCTCTTCCAGAACTGTTTTGGACTGCGCCAGAGATTCTCCGAGGTCTGATCAATTATCGCGATATCAAAGAGCGGCAAAGAGCTGACGTCTACAGTTTTGGAATCATCTTACAAGAGATAGTGACAAGGAATATGCCCTTTTCTGACGAACTGGAAACCATTAGCGCTAAAGGTAACTGATATATTTGACCTTTCCTTATAGGTGCCAATGTAATGGATACAATCATACAAATGACAATATAGATATAGTGTAGTATAGTAAGACAGAGGTCAATTACGATATAAATTACACATACAAAATGGAAGTGATATTCGATCTTTCCTTATTGGCGCTAATGTAATTGACATCTAAGACACTCTAATGAAACAAGACAGTGGTCAATTACAATGTATAAGGGACCGTTCAGAATTTATGACTGGGGGGGGGGTTGGAGTTTTGCTGGAACTTCCCTTCAAAAATTGATACTCCCCCCCTTGAGTTTCATGCGGATTTTTAGTACCCCACCCCTAGGTTTCACACATATTTTTAGTACCCCCCCTCGACATACAAAGCAATACACACATATACACAGCCACGCGTACAGATTTGCGTCATTTCGCGGACTTTCGCGTGTAAAAAAAAGAGTTAATGCGTGTTTTTTAACATATTTTCTTTGTTAAAATTTCTTACCCCCCACCTTGGAAGTGTTGTCAAAAATTAATACCCCCCTTGATACACATGTGAAAAGTTAGTACCCCCTTGGCCAAAACTCCCACCCCCTCAGTCATAAATTCTGAACGGTCCCTAATTATATGCGCGAAAGGTAACTGATGTATTGACCTTTTCTTATACATGTGTGTGCTAATGTAAATGGATATAAATGACACTATAGCCATTGTGTGAAAGAAGACAGTGGTCAATTATGATATAATTATTGTGTAATCACTAATCGCAAGTGCAAAAAGGTAAACTGATATATAATTTGACCTTATAGGTGCTAATGTAAATGGATATAAATGACATTCTGGCTATTGTGTGATTTAAGACAGAGGTGAATTACGGCATAATTGCATGTGCAAAAGGTAATTGATATATTTGACCTTTTCTTCAACTTGGTGCAAGTATGCATGTGACCTTTTGGGATGTGCGGGAGTGCGAGTCAGTGCAGATGTGACTTAAGCTTGTGGTACTTATAATTAGTGCCAATTAATGTACTTGAACCCTGGTGATAATTTACATTGCAAACTGCTATCAAATGGTAACAGCGATAATGTGCAAAAGATAAATGATATATTTAACATGTAGAGTGAGTTTAAAAATATGTACTCATGCATACACGATAAACTTAATAACTTTGGTGACTCTCTGAATTCAGAACACAAGACAGTGTCAATGATAACTATTAGGTGATAAGGTGACTATATGGCATCAAAGTGATATAATGACTGCATTTGATATCAGATTCAATGTGAGTGCAAGTGCTAGTGATATAAGTCCAAAGGGTAATTGATATATTCGACCATTTGACTTCCTTGACTGTCGGAGTGCCTTAGTGCAAGTGTAAATCATATAAGAAATACCAAAGGTGATTGGCTTACACTTGACCCTTCGACATCAACTATTAAAGCACAAAAGTTGTTTTTCTGTCTCCAGATATCTGATTCAGTGCGAGCGCAAGTGCTAGTGAAATATATATGTCCAAAGGAAAATTGACATAATATTATTTTACCTCTCTGAGTGTACGGCAGCTTCAGTGCTAGTGCACATGATATACACTGTAAGAAAGGTGATGACCCCTTGATGTTAGTGCAAATAGTAAGGTAATATGTGATATAGATTTATTTGACCTCTTGGTCTTTGTACAAATAGTTTTAAAAGTATTATTTGATAGAATGTTATGCCAACATTGTGATGCAATACAATAAATTTAAATTCAATAAATACAATACAATACTATATAATTGCAGAGGTAATCGACAAAGTCACAGCAGAACAGACTCCTGCTTTCCGTCCGAGCATTGATGGTGGCGAAGGAGAAAACTGGATCGTGAACATGTTCCGCAATTGCGTGGAGGAAAATCCAATGAAGAGACCGGATTTCAATGACATCAGAGCTACAATGAAGGCATCCAACAAGTAAGACATCACTGATCTATGAATCTCTACTATTGACCAGACATGGGGTCAATTACTTTGAAAGTAATTAATTACAATTACAATTACATTGCAAAATGCTCAATTACAATTACATTGAAATTAGACCAAAAATTGAAAGTAATTAATTACAATTACAATTACTTTTGAAAAGTAATTTCAATTACATCCAATTACTTTACAATTACATGACAAAACAAAATCTCAGAACCTGTTTTAAATTCATAGTAACGTTACAGAAAAATTCTGTATATAACTTGCTGTCTAGTTAAAAGTGCTGTATATCATGTTGGTAAATCATCCCTGACATTGGTCCCTTTAAAGTCTATAGGCAAGTACACAGTCTTCAAATAAACCAGCTAGGTGCTGATGGGATGTAAAACACACCCACTAACTACACATGTACAAAGATGATATGGAAGAAATGTGAAGAAGTCAATCATATAATGGCCGGCTTCTGTTATTGGCACTGTTAATTTGGTTGGATTTGATCTGTTGACTTCATAATAGAAGTATTTCTGGACAACATGACAGAACACTGCCATACAAAATTGTATCATGCATGACTGCTTTTCCTGTTCTATCAGTATCAGCTATTATCTAAATATAACATAATTAATTATCCATGACATTAATTTTTCAAATAACTGATGAGCAGAGCATTGACTGTTGAACAATATAATTGTATCCAACTTTTTCTTTGCTTTGCCTCTTTTGGTCCTCAGCTTGTCTATGTGCCCCTATCTACTGTCATTCTCTTATCCATTCATATGTACTTCCATTGTTACAGCATTGTGTGTTACCAGATCAAGACTAGTATAGTACACCCCTATTGCATAATATTATGAATTGATAAGACACAACTTATCAATAATGAAACAAGTAGATATATTCCTCTTGTATCTGAATGGGAGAATATTATCTTAGAGCCTATTGTTGCAGCATACCAAAACCAATTAAAATGTGGTGATACAATCAAAAGAAAACCTGTAAGCGTAACTATCAGGTACTTTTTGATATGTTTTAGAAATAAATTGACAGATATGTAGAGTAATTGAGATGTAATTGAAAAGTAATTGAAATTTCAATTACTTTCCCAATGTAATTACTGCAATTACAAATTACTTTCCACTTTTTGAGCTCAATTACAAATTACATTCAATTACTTAGAAAAATGTAATTAATTACACTCAATTACAATTACAAATTACAATTACCCCATGTCTGCTATTGACGTGATAATATCCGGGAATATCTCAAGTTATACTTGATGTCTCACTTTATAAATTTCCCTGTACCTTCTATGGCCACTCGAGCTAGTCTTCTTCTGCATCTGAGACTTGCATTCTGAGTGCCCTATTGTTGGTATAAGGCGCCCAGAGTGCAGATCCATGTAATGATGAGAAGGGAGATTAATAGTTTTTTGCATTCCAAACTTTGGATAAAGTCAAAAGTTTACGGAACTTTGATTAAAATTTGTAGTTTTTGGAGGGGTGTGAGCTTCTAATACAGAAAATATGGTAATTAATACCTTTTCCAACTAATTCATAGTCTCCAATCATTCTGGAGATTTGTTAACCTTTCAGAGGTCAAGAAATAAACATTATGGAAGTTTGTTTACATTTTTTTCTATCTTTTAGAGGTAAAAAATAAACATTATGGAAATTTGTTTACCTTCCAGAGGTCAAGAAATAAACATTATGGAAATTTGTTTGCCTTTGCCTTTCAGAGGTCATGAATTAACATTATGGAAATTTGTTTGCCTCTCAGAGTTCAAGAAATAAACATTATGGAAATTTGTTTGCCTTTCTGAGGTCAAGAAATAAACATTATGGAAATTTGTTTAACTTTCAGAGGTCAAGAAGTAAACATCATGGAAATTTGTTTGCCTTTCAGAGGTCAAGAAATAAACATTATGGAAATTTGTTTGCCTCGCAGAGTTCAAGAAATAAACATTATGGAAATTTGTTTACCTTTCAGAGGCAAGAAATAAACATTATGGAAATTTGTTTACCTTTCAGAGGTCAAGAAATAAACATTATGGAAATTTGTTTGCCTTTCAGAGGTCAATAAATAAACATTATGGAAATTTGTTTGCCTCGCAGAGTTCAAGAAATAAACATTATGGAAATTTGTTTACCTTTCAGAGGCAAGAAATAAACATTATGGAAATTTGTTTACCTATCAGAGGTCAAGAAATAAACATCATGGAAATTTGTTTGCCTTTCATAGGTCAAGAATAAATATAAAGGAAATGTGTTTACCTTTCAGAGATCAAGAAATAAACATTATTGAAATTTTTTAACCTTTCAGAGGTCAAGAAATAAACATTATGGAAATTTGTTTACCTTTCAGAGGTCAAGAAATAAATATTATGGACAACCTACTGAAGAGAATGGAAATGTATGCGAACAATTTGGAAGGCTTGGTTGCGGAGAGAACGATGTTATTAGTCCAGGAACAGAAGAAAACTGAGGAACTATTACTCCAAATCTTACCAAGGTAATCTTCTTTATTAATCAGAAGTGGGCCTAATGATTTTGGAGATTACAGATATTGGCCTGTCAGTCATGTATCTGTAAAGCAATGACATATATGACCTTACGCTGATGTCATTATTGTGCATTATGTGAGGTATGTTATCATCAGCTCAGTTTCAGGTTTCTTCCATGTGTCTTTTGAAGCAATTGGTAATATAGCAATTATAGATGTTGATTTCTCCTGTCTTGAAATTTATGAAAAATGTTTAATCAACTCTGGGAACTGACTTCCCCATATATAATTATATATAAGTTAGATTCATACGTATAAAATGTGACTTTTAGGCGAAATTTCAGGGCTTATTTCCTGACTCGTACAATGTAACCAAACATCTAAAACATGCCACTTGCAGAATTTATCCTGTTAAAATGTGAGTTAATCTTATTAAAGGAAGTGCCAATAGAAGTTTAGAATTTAATTCATGTGCAAAATTACTTCAAAAATGGCCACTTCGCTGAATTTTTGTGTTCTAGATAGAAAGTAAATGGGGAAAAAATAATTCCCTTTTTTAAGAAATAGGCAGTGAAGTTATGTATAAAAAAAAAATAGATAAGTGGAAACTACACAGCCATTAAAGCTAGACCACTGAACATCCTCTGAGCTTCATAAGCCATAAATTAGAATTTTGTTTATAAGCCATTGCCATGACAACCATGGTTATTGTCCATGTGTCTTATAGTCCAGGAGCTTATGGAGAAATAAGGGTTGGATTGTGCAGGTTTGTCTATAAGTATGATGAAATTTGGCAGAAATGTTGCTGAGGATATTTGTATTCAAATTTTTGAGGGTGTCGGAGCGGGCGCTGGCTGGGGTTGCCATAGTAACAAATTCAAAATGGCCGCCGCTCGTCATCTGATTCTGTGTATGCAAATGTAACTCGGTAGCAAAAGATCGTAGGATGGAAAATAAAGGCTCTAGATATATGTTTTTGAGGCCAGGGAATCTGATTATGCCATTATTTTTCATGTCATACACATATTCCGGATTCTAAAGCCTAAATTACTGCATATTTAGGAGTTTAGAACTTATTTTATCGAAACTTATGACATGTCTTCAGTTTCAACTATGGCACATGTTCCTGGTAGCAATTCATCAAGTTGTGACAAGAAAAATATAAACACCAGCTTTTACTTCATTAGAATAGATCAGCATATTTTCTGTACAATGACACCATAGTAACCAAACAAATGTTGCAGACATAGGTCCTGTCACTGCAGCTGCCTTTACTCACTCCTGTTCATTTGTGCTCGCATCCCCCCTCCCCGTGTCGAAATATTTTTTTTATCCACAGTGCTACATGATGCTAGCCAATAAGTTGTGTGGTATACCAAAAGAAACCTGGTGCTGTCTTCAAGTGTTGGCCAGTATGACATCTATGCTGTACTTACTCCCTTCTGTTTGCCATTCCCACTCATTGAAATCCTGGAAGATACAATTATGATTTATTCGAGCATAGATTTGTTTGCAGTTAAATATTTATCTGTGCTCGGGCGCTAAATGCTTTTTGGGTGTGTATCAGTAGGGTACTACCAAAGCATTTGCTTCAATGTGTGCACAGACTGTATTGTTTGATTAACTTTAGCCACATCTCACAAATTTAGGCAACTGGCTTGAGTGCTTATAGGGTGCCTGCATGCGCCGCTGAAGGTCTTTGTCTGCAGGTGTAAGAACCCTGGGTGGAAAACTTGAAATTTTCAGTTAACCTTCATGAGTCAAATCCTAGCTGAATGTTATATAATTTATAAAACATCAAATAAAATCAATTTTGACAGTTCTTCTACACCAGTACAATGTCATGTAGGCCTACACTACATTCCTGACAAGTAAAACATCAAATAAAATCTATTTTGACAGTTCTTCTACACCTGTACAATGTCATGCAGGCCTACACTACATTCCTTATAAGTCTATAGCAATTAAACCAATTAAGGACAAGTAACTCAAGAAGTGTCAATGATGGTTATTAAATTATATAAATAGTTTAATTTGAAATAAATAAATAAAATAAAGAGTTTGCAAATTGCTGAGTTCAGACTATCCCAAGACAGAAGACAGTAAATTTAACATACATTTATTCAGCCAAATTCATTTGTTAAATTTTCAGGTTTTTAATTCCATTTTTAAAAATTACCTTATAATGCTTTGTAAAAACTAAAAAGCCTTTTTAATTGTCCTGACATTGTGCATAGAGCTATTCATTTACCATGTATAATTTATAAATGCATATACATTTATATGTTTTCTTAGGCTAAAAATACTATAAGGGCTTTATAGATGTATTATTGGAATTGAAGCTAATTGGATAAATTAGTGGTTCCTCTTAAAATGACACTGATTGATATTGAATTGGACAGAAGTTAATTAACAGTGCCTCAATTAACAGAGTGCAATTCAATCAGTGATTGCTACAGATGTCCATGTGATTGCCTGGCACTTAGAATTGAACTCAGAGAGCGGGGAAAGGTAGCAGAAGAAGCTACGATGGATGGGTTACGGGTGGAGTTGTATCAAGCAGCTTCTGTGTTGTATCAGGATCTACCCACTACTACTTTAAATAGTAAGACACGAAAATTTCTGAATGTAGCAAGGTTTTATTTGTAAAAGGCAGTTTAATGAAAAAAAATAACTCAAGTGAAAATATGGCTTAGAAAGACCAGTGTCTGTTGCCAGGTGATCATTTTTGGCGTGGTTGCTACCGATGACAGCATCGTTCCTTGTCATTTCATGCAAGGGCAAAAAAGCAACCCTGCAGCGTTTTGTTAACTTTCCATTTTGATCAAGTCAATCTCAATGTAAAAGCCAACAACATCAAGCAGTTTGGTAGCTGAATACTGTTAGTTCAGGCCTGCATGGGTTAAAATAATGGGTGCGAATACAAAAATATTTCAAGTTTATCTTCCAGAGTAAAATGTAATCTGGATGTCAATCAAGTGAGATAATAAATTGATGCCCCCTCTGCATCATTTTCCACTCATGCCATTCCATATCATCAAACAACCCTTGGAGCAGCAGGAACTGGTCTTAGAGAGGTGAACTTTCCATATATTATATGTCTGTCTAGCGTCTACTTATCTATTAACAGTAATGTGACATTTCGGTGAGATTTAGCTTTTAAAAGCAAGTGTGAAGTATGTTTAGCCTTTTGTCCAAGATGAGAGCTCCCCTCTTCACCAGACTTCAAAATTTCAAATGATTTAAAGTGGGCAACAGTAGATAGAGATGTCCGAAACACCACCAAAATTTCAATGACATGATTGAATGCATCAAATTGGAAGTATTTTAAAAAACATGATACACTGACATACACTGCCTTCAGATCTGGAATGTGCAAAGTAATTTGTAAGAATGGAAAATGCTTTCAGTAAATCAATTTAGATATAAATATCTTGAATATGTCTGATTTCTATATTAAATCATCAGTTAGGAAAATATAACAATTATAATTCACAGCTATGGATGGTGCAATTTTTTACTAGCACCTTGTACCTTGGTCTTTCTGAAGAATGACCAACCACCATTCAGTATTGTCTCAACATACCATTCAAACAAGGTAATGAATTCCATGTGGCCAAAATGTTGGGAGTATTTGATTGTACATCCACAGTATGGGTTCAAAACGCAGCCCTATAACTCAATTTAGTCTTAACTCATG
The DNA here is from genome assembly GCA_026936325.1 of Platynereis dumerilii. Classification (NCBI taxonomy): domain Eukaryota; kingdom Metazoa; phylum Annelida; class Polychaeta; order Phyllodocida; family Nereididae; genus Platynereis; species Platynereis dumerilii. The sequence continues at coordinate 5,390,699 of JAPTHN010000009.1, forward strand.
GGTCATGACATTGAGTGTTCTATGGTGGGGCAATTGCAAACTTGGAGACTCCTGAATGAATAGTGTATGTGCAGGACTCCTAGTATTCCCATCACTCGTCATACGGTGAACACCAAAAGTGTTACCTAGTTCTCTGCCCATGGGTACTGCACCATGGCTGCCCTGAGCAGTACCTCTGGTGGAAGACACAATTTCCATGTGTCACATGTCAGATCATGACCAAGAAATCAAATCAAATCAGTGTCAAGACTTGTGATAGATATATGACCAGTAGGTTCAGACCTCTAAGCCCAGTTTTGGCAGCTCACTTGTAAGGGTTGATTGATGAGATGGGAGAGAGAGAGGGTCCTCAACATGTTACATGTTGACCCCATCTGAGGGATCTTTTACTTGTCCAGCACAGCAGCACAGACACTGATTCAAGGGAGTGCCAACTTGACATCTAATTCGAACATTCAGCTAGGATTTGACTCATGAAGGTTAACTGAAAATTTTAGGTTTTCCACCCAGGGTTCTTACACCTGCAGACAAAGACCTTCAGCGGCGCATGCAGGCACCCTATAAGCACTCAAGCCAGCTGCCTAAATTTGTGAGATGTGGCTTAAGTTAATCAAACAATACAGTCTGTGTACACATTGAAACAAATGTTTTGGTAGTATCCTACTGATACACACCCAAAAAGCATTTAGCGCACGAGCACAGATAAATATTTAACTGCAAACAAATCTATGCTCGAATAAATCATAATTGTATCTTCCAGGATTTCAATGAGTGGGAATGGCAAACAGAAGGGAGTAAGTACAGCATAGATGTCATACTGGCCAACACTTGAAGACAGCACCAGGTTTCTTTTGGTATACCACACAACTTATTGGCTAGCATCATGTAGCACTGTGGATTAAAAAAATATTTCGACACGGGGAGGGGGGATGCGAACGCAAATGAACAGGAGTGAGTAAAGGCAGCTGCAGTGACAGGACCTATGTCTGCAACATTTGTTTGGTTACTTTGGAGTCATTGTACAGAAAATATGCTGATCTATTCTAATGAAGTAAAAGCTGGTGTTTATATTTTTCTTGTCACAACTTGATGAATTGCTACCAGGAACATGTGCCATAGTTGAAACTGAAGACATGTCATAAGTTTCGATAAAATAAGTTCTAATCTCCTAAATATGCAGTAATTTAGGCTGTAAAATCTGAAATATGTGTTTGACATGAAAAATAATGGCATAATCAGATTCCCTGGCCTCAAAAACATATATTTAGAGCCTTTATTTTCCATCCTACGATCTTTTGTTACCGAGTTACATTTGTATACACAGATCAGATGACGCGCGGCGGCCATTTTGAATTTGTTACTATGGCAACCCCAGCCAGCGCCCGCTCTGGCACCCTCAAAAATTTGAATACAAATATCCTCAGCAACATTTCGGCAAAATTTCATGCTTGTAGACAAACCTGCACAATCCACCCCTTATTTCTCCATAAGCTCCTGGACTATAAGACACATGGACAATAACCATGGTTGTCATGGCAATAAACAAAATTCAAATTTATGGCTTATGAAGCTCAGAGGATGTTCAGTGGTCTAGCTATAATGGCTGTGTAGTTTCCACTTATCTATTTTTTTTTATACATAACTTCACTGCCTATTTCTTAAAAAAGGGAATTTTTTCCCCATTTACTTTCTATCTAGAACACAAAAATTCAGCGAAGTGGCCATTTTTGAAGTAATTTTGCACATGAATTAAATTCTAAACTTCTATTGGCACTTCCTTTAATAAGATTAACTCCCATTTTAATGGGATGAATTCTGCAAGTAGCATGTTTTAGATGTTTGGTTACATTGTATGAGTCAGGAAATAAGCCCTGAAATTTCGCCTAAAAGTCACATTTTATACATATGAATCTGACTCATATATATATGGGGAGGTCAGTTCCCAGAGTTAATTTATATTTTTCATAAATTTCAAGACAGGAGAAATCAACATCTGTAGTTGCTATGTTACCAATTGCTTCAAAAGTGGAGCTGCAGGTTTCCAAGCAAAAGATGTTTTACCCCAATTTTAATGTGAAATATTCTTTCTTTGGCCGAGGGGGACAACAATTCTAAAAATAAAGTTTTTTGGCCGCAAATATTGACATGAAGTTAATTCTAGTGATATTTCTTTTAATAAAAATGTATTTAGTCTATTCAGTGTCTTAAACCATTATAAAAATAAAACATTTTCCCAGTTAATGCAGATGTTATATATGATAATTGAATTTTTTTCAATCGAAGCATTGTTGAAAATAGCATTCCTGGGTGAATAAAATTGAAAATTACAACTGAAAAAAGGTTCTGAGCATGTTTTTATTAATTCAGTTGTATTCCTTGTGTTCAGGAACATATAACTGGACACCAAAATCATAATTCTATTAGGATTACAGCCTGATTTATGAGAAAAACAAGGTTGTCGTGTTTCCATTTTTCCACAAAAAAGAATGCTCGACAGCAAGTTGACTTGTAATCTTTAAAGCTCATTTACAGAAAAAGTGCCACTCTCCCAGATGTCTACCCAACATTTTTTTGAAGCCAAGATGTCATAGTTAAGGAATCTGAAGAGTATTGCTTTCCCTCTCTCGGGCACCCAAACCACCCTCCAGCCCCTAGACTATATTGTCACGAGTACAAAAATGTTGGCAACCTAATTTTTATTCTTTAAGCCATATATATAAATATCTGCTTTGAGCTTCCAATAAAATTTTTGCAAAATTAACACTATATTCTTTAAAAGTTATGGAAGGAAGGCGGAACAACAACAACAAAAAATGAAATTTTGCAATTGGTGTATTTTGTTGGTTTCGCTGCGATTAACTTCAATTATACTATCACTACTGCACTCCAGCAATAATAAGAGAATAGGGTTAGCTCAACTGGCCTCTGGGCTTCCAAAAAAATCCAATCGCTGGGTCAATCCTAGGTTTGATTCGAATACTAGTCAACTAGTAACCATGCCAAGTCGTAACCAAACCAAGTCGTAACCATTTTTCATTTTTACCAACCAAGTCGTAACCATGAGATGTTGTAATCAAGTGTCCATGACCAAGTAGTAACCAAAAAATAAAAATTCCATACCAACTCGTAATCAGTACTTATTGCCAACTCGTAACCAGGGAACACCAACTCGTAATCACCAGTCAATTTTTGACTCCTAATCACGGCACCCTCCCTTGCAGCTACTTGTCTTGGCAGGGTGAATCACAGCAGATATGGTGCATTCAACTTGTCATTGGCATTGCTTGATAGTAGATGTGTAATGTGAATCATAAAGCTTTCATCAAAGTTTTAAAAATGCTTTTGTATGACACTGGCACAAAACCTTTGAAAATTCTTATTGCAATCAAATTTGACACCAGACTTCATTCATCCTTGATTGCAATCAGCTTGGTAGGGCCTTGGTTACGACTTGGTAGGGCCCTGGTTACGAATTGGTAGGGCCCTTGGTTACTAGTTGGTTAGGTCAGAAAATGGATTTTAATGAGTGGTTACCAGTTGGTGACCCACATGGCCAGGTCTCATGGACCTATGTCAGTTGGAAATCAGTTTCAATCATCCTTTGCCGCATTGCTGTGTGCTTATTGTGTCCTATTCACCCTATCATACAAGCTCCCAAGTTCATCAGCTGCATGGCAGTCCCTTTCTTATCAGCTGGCAAAGTTCGATAGGCTGGTGTGTTGAATCAATGAAGCTAATCTTTATTAACAGAGTATTGTCATGTCATTGAGTAGACCTTTGTTGAGTGGTTATTGCCAGCTTGGAACCTGCAAGCATACATTGGTCAGGCAGCTGGCTGCAAAAATAATGAGTCCGTACCAACTGGCTGGGAGGTGCTGAATGATGCTTGGGCTGGCTGGTCACCCAGCTGGCAACATTACAGATATTTTCTCCCAGTTACATAAAATCACAAATGTAGGTGTCACAAAAATTGTGCACTAATTTTGGCATTATTATCACAGTCTGTCATGAAGTACCCTTGATCATATAGTGCATGAATACTGAACATGAAGCTCTAATTATCCATCCATCCTCAAATTGTTTTTCTTGATATCCAAATGATTCTTTCTCTAGGTCAATCGCAGAACAACTGAAACAAGGCAAACATGTTGCTCCGGAGACATTCGAAAGCGTCTCTATCTACTTCTCGGATATTGTTGGGTTTACGACAATTTCCGCTGCAAGCACACCTCTACAGGTACGAGATAATTTACTCAATAATCCATTCATCCTGTCCCTCTTTCTGTCTACCTCTTCTTATTTCTATCTCTCCCTATTTCTTTTTGTGGGCATAAATAATTCTTGGCTAAGCCCTTCCTTAACTTCAGAGACACCTGCAAATACATGGCTGATTTTGCTTGTTATAGTACTCAAACCAAATTAAAATAAAGATTGTGTATTCTTTAATATCTTTGTATGTTCCTTTTTGATATCTTTCATTCTAGCTTCTTTTTTTTTTTTGTTAATATTCCTGATTCTATTTTTTTTTCTTCCTTCCTTTCTTTTTGTCTAGTTTTCTTTAATTTTCTCTGGTATTGTTGGATTCACTATTATATAAGAATTATACCTGTATTTCAGAAGAAAGCTCTCTATTGCATACCCAACAACATGTTTCTCTCTCCCTTGCTTGCTTGCAAGCAGCATTTCTATTGTGGCAGGAAGGCTCTGAAACTTATGACAACTGCCTTGGTCATGCTGTTTCATCTCTGGGCCATTCCATGCCAAATGGACTAACGTCTCCCACATCATGGCTTCAGATTTTAATGAAATAATTACACAAGCTACATGTACATGTTTTATGAAGCCAAGCAAAATATTTTCCCTGTATTCCAAGTATTTTGAATTTGACAGCATTTTCAAAATTAAGGTCTGCAAACTAAAATTTCTATTTTCCAATCGTCAAGTCATTTCAAAAAGCTGCCGAAGCTACGTTTTTCAAGATATTGTGATAAAATTGTACACAGATCAAGCTGAGATATATAAAATGCTGCTGGAAGAAGCCAATACAGATGATGCTTTCCATCTGTTCGCACTAGCCTGTTAAATTTGATTCATTTTTGCGAAATTTGGGTAAATTGTGGGTTTTTGGAATTTTTTCACTCAGAAGCCAAGATTTCAATAAACCTGAAACTTTTCATGAATTGAGGCCAGGGCCGGATTATCCATAGGGCACAGTGGGCACTGTGCCCAGGGCCTCACATGGCAAGGGGGCCTCACAAAGTTTTGAAAAAGAGGATCACAAGTCAAGGGAAAGGGCACTCCTCGCTTTTACAGCAACATACAATATCTAAAATAAACGGTCCACATGGAGGCCTCCCTGACCATTGGCACTCTGACCTTCAAACACCAATTTATTGTCAAGTTTTGTGGGCATTATATGTTAAAACTAATCATTGCCTGGGTTGAAAAGGAATCACTTGCCATTGAAATTTCACTTCCCTGCATGTTGGGACAGCGTTTATTGCTAATAACCAAAAACACTGACACAAACAGGGGCCTCTGAGGCCCCCTCCCCTGCTCATTTCTTCAATCTTTTTCACTGGGACCTCTGAGGCCCTCTCCCTTGCTCAGTTGCTTATTTCTACCATTTTTACTTGTTGATATTTCAAAACACAGAAAGATAATAATATTAAAGAAAATGAATTATAGATTAGTGCATATTAAAGAAAATGAATGATAGATTAGTGCATACTATTCGTTTTCATTTTAAAAAAAACTCAAGAGCTATCAATGCAATTGAGAATCAATACTTAAAGTCTCAAACACACCATTTTTAAGTAGAGTAAAATAGTGTTTTACATAAGTGTTTCATAATGATCATAAATAATGAGACAGTGTTAACATGAATCAAAAGAATATAATTAAATGGTCTTATAGGCCTACATGGTGTGTCTCATGCTCATTTTATGGGCTGCTGACTTCTGAGCAAAAATAGAGAGGGGTCTCTAAGATCCATGTGAATTGCTTGTGCCAAAATAATAAGTTGTACCCCAGGGAGGGTTGAAGTCATGACCATTATGAATGTACATACACCATGCGAGCATATTCATATCTACACTCACCAGCAAAAGAAACGCAACACTTGATTTTAGATCATATTTTTGCAAATAAATTTTTTTGGCCAAAACCAAATAGATGGAATTGATCCTATCGTCGACAAGCATACTTGCACCAAAAATTATTCAACTGCAACCATTTCCTGTCTTTTTTTGGTCCGTTTTATCAAATTTGAGATTTTGACCAAAAAAATACTTTTCCTACACCTAACAACCAAAAGGAAGATGTCATTTGAAAGTCTACCTAATAGACGTTAAAAAGCCGAAAAATTGCTTCAACAACTTCATTTTTAGATTTTACACAAAACTTTGAAAATTTGCGTTTCACCAATTTTAGAACACAGTGACGAAAATGATTTAGTTTCATGCCTTTTGAATTGTGCTATTTTTGTCAAATTTTTCCAGGATGTGTCCAATATGTCTCTGACTCTTGAGGAAAAAATTCAAGGCAAAATATTGATAAGAAAAAATCTTTCATTGCATTGAAGGCCAAATTTTAAAAGTGAAAGTGACAATAACTTAAAAAAATATTAAAATCCAAAAACTGAATTTATGACATCGTAAGATGTTTCAGATATCTTTGCCTTGACATGGACTGAACTGATATTCCGGTAAAAAAGTAACAGGTTGATACTTAGAAATGAATTTCTTAAATTACAGAACATCAGTTTTATTCCAGAAATTACCTACAGGTGGGGCTTCAGGCTAGGACCAATATTAATTTGACCATTGTGAACATACAGCAGGTTGATTTATTTGGACTGGTGTTGAGCACCATCTCTTGGAAATTTGTGGAATGAGACTTGCATTCTGAAATAAAAAATTAGTGTCAAAATATGGACCTGGAACTTTTTTACCGGAATATCAGTTCAGTCCATGTCAAGGCAAAGATATCTGAAACATCTTACGATGTCATAAATTCAGTTTTTGGATTTTAATATTTTTTTAAGTTATTGTCACTTTCACTTTTAAAATTTGGCCTTCAATGCAATGAAAGATTTTTTCTTATCAATATTTTGCCTTGAATTTTTTCCTCAAGAGTCAGAGACATATTGGACACATCCTGGAAAAATTTGACAAAAATAGCACAATTCAAAAGGCATGAAACTAAATCATTTTCGTCACTGTGTTCTAAAATTGGTGAAACGCAAATTTTCAAAGTTTTGTGTAAAATCTAAAAATGAAGTTGTTGAAGCAATTTTTCGGCTTTTTAACGTCTATTAGGTAGACTTTCACATGACATCGTCCTTTTGGTTGTAAAGAGTAGGGAAGGTATTTTTTTGTTCAAAATCTCAAATTTGATAAAACGGACCCAAAAAAGACAGGAAATGGTCGCAGTTGAATGATTTTTGGTGCAAGTATGCTTGTCGACGATAGAATCAATTCCATCTATTTGGTTTTGGCCGAAAAAATCTATTTGCAAAAATATGAGCTAAAATCAAGTGTTGCGTTTCTTTTGCTGGTGAGTGTATTTTGATGAAGTTTCTCAGCATACCTTAAAAATATTTGTGTTTTATGCTGTTTTTGGATTGCCACAATGTTTACCAATCTATATATATTATAGGTAAATGGATGAAACAAATTAATTACTGTATTCTAGAGTTCATGAAAGATTTATTTAAAGTATTCCAATTTACTTAATTAAATGCTCCTTGAAAATTAAGAGAGTGAGAGTTCATGAAGTGTCGCGCGTGTCTTTTTATTTTTCTGATTAATCAACATTATCAGTAGTAATAGCTCCAGAAGAGCAGTTTAGTCAATGACTATCACAAAGTTTCAGTGCTGGAGATCTCAGATATAAATTTCTGCCTGTTTACATCATTCATAATGATTATTTCCTGAAATCTACACTTTCAAAATGTTCGGTCAATTTTAACTTTACAGCAAGGATGGAAGATGGGGGCCTCATTGCCTCATTGTGCCCAGGGCCTCTCAGGCCCTAGATCCGGCCCTGATTGAGGCAGTATCGAGTTCTAGTGGTATGAATTTATTCATATTTCTAACTCCAATACTTTTTATTCACATGAAGAAAATCTCAGTACGATTCCTAAAATTGACTAATTTCAAGTGCAAAAATGGCCATGTGGGACGGGTGATAGAAACTTGAAATTTATTTTTGAAGCAGTTTATGTGATCATCTTGTATTTCTGCAAAAATGGTAGATGCACTATTTTTCATTTTTCTGGAATTAAATTTTAGAATTTCGAAGAAAAGCCTCATTTATGCTATATATAGTATGTAGGAGCCTTCCAAGACCAGGTGGAACCTCAGATAAAGAGCTGAATTTATTTCTGAAAGTACCTCAGATGGACACATTTTAAAATTCCAAACTTTAAAGAGGTATATTGGTTTCTCGGAAAAGGAAATAGTAAAAAAAATTATGTTGAGTGAATTTTGCAAAGAAGTTCAAAATTGACAATATGTGACTGTTGTGACAGATTTTGTAAATGAGATTAGTTGATACAGTTGCCTTTCAATGATGTTAAAATATGAGAATGCATCTTCGGTTATCAATATGTTTAAAAAAATATCACGATATGATGAAAAATATGTAAAATTCATGTGCAGTGACATTAATTTCAGTTTTGGAAATAACATCATTCTAGTGACAGATGACCAGAATTTTGCAAATGTGGCTTTATAATTATTAAGTATGTAGGTATATATACCCCAGGGACCCCTTTATGGGTACAAAGTAATGCATTCCATTGTAGTCATGAGAATCTGACATGATTTCACACGCAAAGAACTGGACAAAAATTAAAAAAAATTCCTGGTGATTCTAAATAAAACTGATTTGTAATGTTCAGAAGGCAATTTGAGGCACCTTAAAAAAATTGGCACTTTATTTTGAGTTCCACCTGCTCTTGGAAGGCTCCTACATAGTGTAAATAAGGCTTTTCTCCAAATTTCTAAAAATTAATTCCAGAAAAATGAAAAATAGTGCATCTACCATTTTTGCAGAAATACAAGATGATCACATAAACTGCTTCAAAAATAAATTTCAAGTTTCCATCACCTGTCCCACATGGCCATTTTTGCACTTGAAATTAGTCAATTTTAGGAATAGTCCTGAGATTTTCTTCATGTGCATAAAAAGTATTGTTGATAGAAATAAGAATAAATTCATACCACTAGAACTCGATACTGACTCAATTCATGCAAAGTTTCAGGTTTATTGAAAGCTTGGTTTCTGAGTGAAAAAATTCAAAAAACCCTCAATTTACCCAAATTTCGCAAAAATTTATCAAATTTAACAGGCTGGCGCGAACAGATGGAAAGCATCATTTCATTATATTCAGCGTATATTATGGTCTATATCTCACCATGATATATGCCTGGTTTTGTGGCGATATCTTGAAAAATGAGCCTTCAGCAGCCTTTCTCAAAGATATCAAAAGATGAAAAATTAATTTTATGTTGAAAGCCCAACATTTTCAAAATGCTTTCACACGCAAACTGTGTGGAATATGTCAGAAATATTTCGCATGTGCTCATTAAACATATACATGTATATCAGGTTAAAATTTCATCAAAATCGGAAAATATGATGTGGGAAAATTTCTTGATTTTGGTCCATTTGGCGTGGAATGGCCCCTCTGTCATTAAAACTTTGCATACAGTCTCAATAGAATTTTATCTTGTGTTGATAAACTTTTCGTGTCTTTCTGAGTTGAAGAAATTAATAAAGAAAACAAACAAGCTGAGTTTCTGCAGGTCAAAGGTCAATCACCAAAAGTAGGTCACAGGCCAGATACCGTCCAGCAGGTCTAAGTGACAAATACCCTTGTGCAGGTCTCACATGCCAGATACCATTGTGCAGGTGACAGGCAAAGGGGTAGATACTATCATGGGCAGTCTACCTACAAGCATCTCAAAGTGCTTGCACGTTATTTTTACCACTTCTTTCTTACTTCTTTCTTTAATATGACTTTTCTTATCTTCTATATCCCTTTTTCATCTTTCTATCATCCTTTCTTTACACTGTTCTTTTTATACCAGTATATCTGGTGTAGGATCAAGTGTGTACATACTGTCAAGTTTGTCATGCATGTCCCATTCAGCTACAATTGCAGCAACTGTACCTTGCATCAAACATGCTTGTGACAGAAATTGATAGCCTTAAGAGGCACAAACAAACGAGAATTTATAGACCCAACAAGCACGCAATTGTCACTGATATGAATCAACTATCCTTAAATGTCTCTTTCTATAAAAGATTTGTCTTTCTTTCCTGTGCTTTCTATCTTACTATTAATCATGGACCCCTCCGTCTTTCACAGTGAAACTACTGAAAGCCCAGCTGTGAAAACTTGCAAGCCACTTTCTCTAACTTCTTGTAAGGTCTTAGGCATGGTTTTGTGTCTGAAACTTATATGTTCTCAAGATAGCACCTCTGCATGGGACACATTTCTGTTTTAAAATATATTGACAACAAATTATCCTTGCATTTCATTATTTCATTCATATTTCACGGGCATTATGCTACTGTTAAACAATCCCTTCATGTATACTCTATTTATAACTCTGAACTATTCATAACTCTGAACAGTGAACAGCCATTCTTTACTGGGCTATCCATCATCAAATCATATCCTCTTTCTTCTCTTCACAGATTGTGGACATGCTGAATGACCTCTACACCTGTTTTGATTCTACAATTGAGAGCTTTGATGTTTACAAGGCGAGTTTATGATTATATTGCAGTGACATTTCAGCTATAAAATTGCTCAATTTGCATGATAATTTTCATCAAACCCATGGAGTATAACCAAACGATTTTTGTGTAATGAATTAAACTGTCGACTCAGATAACATAGCCAAAAGGAAAATGATCTTATTTATTCAAATTATTCTGTTCGGTGAAAGTTAATTAAGATGTTTTCATTGTGGACTAGGTGGAAACTATTGGAGATGCGTACATGGTTGCTTCAGGAGTTCCAATAAATAACGGAAAACGACACGCTGCCGAAATATCAATGATGTCCCTTGCTCTGCTGCGGAGCATCAGCCGATTCAAGATACGACACAGACCGGAAGAAGTCCTCAAATTGCGAATTGGATTACATTCTGGTAAATCAATAATTATTGCAAAATATATTTCGGATGATGATATTGTCAGACGAAGCTTGCTTCTTGTATCTGGCTCCCTTATCATAGCTCACTGAGAAAGTCAAAATAACTCGGGAAACCGGTTCCCTGGCAGCTCCCTGGGATGATGTCCATGGATTTAGAGCTGATTTGTAATAGGCCCCATGCAAATTTACAAAGAGAAAGTTAGTTTTAGAATTCTAGATGCAAAATACCTCTTGACACTTGGATGTTGGGTCACAAGACCCAAACAAAAGTTAGGCCTTCAAAGTTATCTTGTAGAACAAGCGATATAAAACTTCAAACCACGAAAACAATATTCCATATATCCCAAATAAAGAAGCCTTATTCCAACCTGATCACCTTTAATAATTACATGTACATAATCACTCTCTTATTTTTATCCAGGCTCAGTGGTCGCAGGAGTTGTGGGTTTGAAGATGCCGAGATATTGTTTGTTCGGAGATACGGTCAACACAGCCTCACGAATGGAGAGCAATGGAGAAGGTTGGTCTAAACAAAAAAATATTATAAAAATTAGGTGACTACAAGCAATTCTGCCCATTCATGTTTCATCACAAGAGATCCCTTAAAGCTAGTACGTCCGCCGATTCAAAGCAAAATTCAACTTGTAGTTATAGATCATAAATTGATCAATATTAAGTATAGTATACACTTCCAATCGACAAAATTGTGTTTTTTCCATAATTAAGGGAGTTTACTTGATTTTATAACTTAAAATTACTTGAGGAGAACCCTGCATTGCTGAAAATGTAAACAAAATAGGGATTTTTCACGATATGAAATGCTCTTTTGTTGACAATTTTAAAATGAGTTGATCTTCATTTACTGGGCTTAAAATGGCAGTTACAAAAAGTTAAGTAATACTTTAATCCTAACTTTAAGCAACTGTAAAATCGGGCAACAATATAGCTTTAAATTCAGCCATTTTGCAAATTCTAACTCTTCTACAGTTTACTACAAATGCACGACGCTGGTCCCGATCCTGACACATTTTCCCCCTAAGTTTTGCAGCGAGTTCACATAATGTGGTCTATAAATTTAAATAAGGGTTCTCTTAGGAAATCGTTTTTGTGGGATTTCTACGAAATTTACGTGAAAATTAGGATCTAACGACAAATTTGTGGGTTTTCCATGTCTTGCAAAGGCCACGACGAATAGTTTCGATATAAAAAATGTCAAATTAAAAAACAACAGTGAGTGCAATCAATGAGACACTGGAAGAAATCTGTCCACTGACAGAATGGTCTCCAAGTCACAATGTTTTTAAAAAAAAGTACTGCGACTAAGTTTGAGGCAGGTCGCAGTTAATTTTGCTGACGTCCCTTCAATGTGGGTTGACTGACCCAGAAGACAGACAAGATCAATCAGGAAGTAATGTGATCAACAACACGTCCAAATACCTTGTACTAAATTAATTCCAGTGTCTGCTTTCATCTTCAGGTCAGAGGGTTGACCATACTAATTTCTAGCACCTGCAGCACCTTAGTTTGGGTTGTCACCGTCACGGTTGTGGAGAATTAAGTCAATTACTGATTGACCTCCCAGTGCCAAGACCCCAAAACCTCAAATAGGCACAAAGCCTTTCTTTGATGATATCCACATGCCAACAAGCAGTTTACAGTCTAAGAAAGACAAGTAGGGGAGAGCGGGACACGTTCGACCTCGGGGCACATTGGACCATTGCCAATATTTTTTTTATAAAACATGCGCAGTTATCCAAATGCCCAATGAAGAGACCTTTAGTGGTATGCCTTTTATCCAAAAATTTCATGAACATTGAAGGAAAAGTGTGAGGTCTATTTCAGGTTTCTTCAGCATAAAAAGTTACTTTTTCCAAGTCTCGATGGCTAGTTTACCTTTCTTAAAATATGGGGGATCTAGTCAGACAAGTCTCATAAATTGAAACTATCACCACTTAAGGTGGCTCGATACTCGTGAACTTTCCGAGATAGGATTTCTCAAAAATAGTTTAGAATGATCCAAAATATAGTTTATAGCAAAGATATGCAAAAAAAAGTGGTCGCTACCAAAGTCAGTTCACCCAAACCTGAAAAACTGAATTTTTTTCTTACATTTTTTACTGTGAAGTTTTCCCTACTATTCCGTGGTCATGCATCCCATATTATGCAACGAAGCATGAAATTAAAGAAGACACTTGAAGGGAAAAGCTGATTGCAATTTCAAAGAGAAATATTTAGTTTAAAGGACTTTCCAAGGGTCTCGGAATAAAAGTTTTGATTTTGACAATTTCAACCTTTTTTATACACCATAGTGCTAAACAAAATTGACAAGATAGGATTTTTTAATTCTTTGTCATTTACTTCCAAAAATAGTGGGGAACAATATGATGATACAGACAACCCTTCCTACCACAATGGAAATTGATATACAACTTTTTTTTATTACCAAGTCATTTTTGAGAAATTAGACCTGCTTGAGGAAAATCGCCTTTTAAAATGTTTTATTCTCAGTATCAAGTTGAAACTCCGGCTGTTTGTAGTACTCATCATAGCGCATCTAGTGCTTCAAACGGGAAGTCTCTAACTCTAATAGAAGTGGCGCAATTTGCAAACGAAGCGGCCGACACTTGAAATTCTCAGAATTAAAAAAAGATCTTGAAGCAGTGTCAGCACAGTGGTGACGTTACGATAGATAGGGCCTGCCTGGCTGCGAGTGAATGTGCGTTAACTACCACTTCGCATAAGTAGCGAGCCACCTTAAGTAAAGTTGATATAAGTTTCCAGAGTTCACATTCAACCTTGTCAGCGAGACGTGCACATTTTCATAAGAGGTTGGGACGGGGCAGGTTGGACCAGCATGGCCGGGGCACATTGGACCTTTATAAACTGGATTGACAGACAAAAAGTTATTGGCAAAATGTCACCTGTGTAATTTTTAACATTAATAGAGCACCTAAGTCATCCCTGTACAATATGAGGGTAAAATCAATTCAGTAGGCTAATCTGCCAGCCCTTCTAGCTGAAACAAGACTTATTAAAATTATCTGGATAAATATTCCGAAACAATCAATCTGCAATGACACAAAAGTGTATGTTGTGATCTGTGAGAATAAAATATGGTGTTTGTTCACTTTATTCCACTTTCCTAGAGTTTTATTCAGTGATCCAACGTGCCCCACATGGCGGTCCAACGTATAGACACCTAGACACCTTTTGATGATAATCACATGCCATTGAAAGCAGTTTAGAAAGACACATAGACACCTTTTGATGACAACCACATGCCCTTGGAAGCAGTTTTAAATAAGACACATAGACACATTTTGATGATAATCACATGCCGTTGGAAGCAGTTAAATAAGACAAATAGACACCTTTTGATGACCAGCACATGCCATTGGAAGCAGTTAAATAAGACTCATAGACACCTTGTGATGACAACCATATGCCTTTGAAAGCAGTTTAGTAAGACACAGACACCTTTTGATGACAACCACATGCCATTGGAAGCAGTTTAGTAAGACACATAGACAACATTTGATGACAACCACGTGCCATTGGAAGCAGTTAAATAAGACACATAGACACCTTTTGATGATAATCACATGCTATGAAAGCAGTTTCGTAAGACAAATAGACACCTTTTGATGAAAACCACATGCATTTGAAAGCAGTTTAGTAAGACAGAAACCTTTTGATGACAATCACATGCCATTGGAAGCAGTTTAGTAATAAACATAGACACCTTTTGATGACAACCACATGCCATTGAAAGCAGTTTAGTAAGACACATAGACACCATTTTATGACAACCGCATGCCATAGGAAGCAGTTAAATAAGACACATAGACACCTTTTGATGACAACCACATGCCATTTGAAGCATTTAAATAAGACACATAGTAAGACACCTTTTGATGATAATCACATGCCATAGGAAGCAGTTTAGTAAGACTCATACACACCTTTTGACCATAATCACATACCATTGGAAGCAGTTAAATAAGACACATAGACACATTTTGATGATAATCACAAGCCATTGGAAGCAGTTAAATAATACACAGACACCTTTTGATGATAATCACATGCCATTGGAAGCAGATAAATAAGACACATAGACACCTTTTGATGACAATCACATGCCATTGGAAGCAGTTAAATAAGACGCATAGACACCTTTTGATGATAATCACATGCCATTGAAAGCAGTTGAATAAGACAAATAGACACCTTTTGATGACAACAACATACCATTGGAAGCAGTTTAGTAAGACACATAGACACCATTTGATGACAACCACATGCCATAGGAAGCAGTTAAATAAGACACATAGACACCTTTTGATGACAACCACATGCCATTGAAAACAGTTGAATAAGACAAATAGACACCTTTTGATGACAACAACATACCATTGGAAGCAGTTTAGTAAGACACATAGACACCTTTTGATGACAACCATATGCCATAGGAAGCAGTTAAATAAGACACATAGACACCTTTTGATGATAATCATAAGCCATTGAAAGCAGTTTAGTAAGACAAATAGACACCTTTTGATGACAACCACATGCTATTGGAAGCAGTTAAATAAGACACATAAGACACATTTTGATGACAATCACATGCCATTGGAAGCAGTTGAACAAGACACATAGACACCTTTTGATGACAACCACAAGCCATTGGAAGCAGTTAAATAAGACACATAGACACCTTTTGATGACAATCACATGCCATTGAAAGCAGTTGAATAAGACAAATAGACACCTTTTGATGACAATCACATGCCATTGGAAGCAGATAAATAAGACACATAGACACCTTTTGATGACAATAACATGCCATTGGAAGCAGTTAAATAAGACACATAGACACCTTTTGATGATAATCACATGCCATTGGAAGCATTTAAATAAGACACATAGACACCTTTTGATGACAATCACATGCCATTGGAAGCAGTTGAACAAGACACATAGACACCTTTTTATGACAACCACAAGCCATTGGAAGCAGTTAAATAAGACACATAGACACCTTTTGATGACAATCACATGCCATTGAAAGCAGTTGAATAAGACAAATAGACACCTTTTGATGACAATCACATGCCATTGGAAGCAGATAAATAAGACACATAGACACCTTTTGATGACAATCACATGCCATTGGAAGCAGTTAAATAAGACACATAGACACCTTTTGATGATAATCACATGCCATTGGAAGCATTTAAATAAGACACATAGACACCTTTTGATGACAATCACATGCCATTGGAAGCAGTTTAATAAGACACATAGACACCTTTTGATGACAATCACATGCCATTGAAAGCAGTTTAGTAAGACACATAGACACCTTTTGATGACAACCACATGCCATTGGAAGCAGTTAAATAAGACACATAGACACCTTTTGATGACAATCACATGCCATTGAAAGCAGTTTAGTAAGACACATAGACACCTTTTGATGACAACCACATGCCATTGGAAGCAGATAAATAAGACACATAGACACCTTTTGATGACAATCACATGCCATTGAAAGCAGTTTAGTAAGACACATAGACACCTTTTGATGACAACCACATGCCATTGGAAGCAGTTAAATAAGACACATAGACACCTTTTGATGACAATCACATGCCATTGAAAGCAGTTTAGTAAGACACATAGACACCTTTTGATGACAACCACATGCCATTGGAAGCATTTAAATAAGACACATAGACACCTTTTGATGACAATCACATGCCATTGAAAGCAGTTTAGTAAGACACATAGACACCTTTTGATGACAACCACATGCCATTGGAAGCAGTTAAATAAGACACATAGACACCTTTTGATGACAATCACATGCCATTGAAAGCAGTTTAGTAAGACACATAGACACCTTTTGATGACAACCACATGCCATTTGAAGCATTTAAATAAGACACATAGACACCTTTTGATGACAACCACATGCCATTGGAAGCAGTTTAATAAGACACATAGACACCTTTTGATGACAATCACATGCCATTGGAAGCAGTTTAATAAGACACATAGACACCTTTTGATGACAACCACATGCCATTGAAAGCAGTTTAATAAGACACACAGACATCTTTTGATGACAATCACATGCCATTGAAAGCAGTTTAATAAGACGTGCAGACATCTTTTGATGACTATCACATGCCATTGTAAGCAGTTTAATAAGACACACAGACATATTTTGATGACTATCACATGCCATTGGAAGCAGTTTAGTATATTGATTTATATTTTGCCCTTTCTGTTTCAGCATACAAAATCCATTTGAGTGAAAGCATCAAAGTGATCCTGGACACATTTGGGCATTTCATTTTAGAAGACCGAGGAGAAATTCCCATCAAGGTACAGTGTAGTTTATAAGCGTCCGATTTAGATGACTACTCGGTAGCTTTCTGTAACTATCAAAATTTAGACCAATAACGGCGAAATGTTTGTACATCTCTTCATCAAGTTCATGTAAAAAACAATCTGAATCTTTATTTTAAATTATTTAGAAGCGTGTGAACAATTTCTGGCCCGTTGTAATTTTTATCTATTTTATTTTGTTTTCAGGGAAAAGGTACCATGAAGACCTATTGGCTTTTGGGCTCAACTCGAAATACCCAGGAATAAAATAGGGACTCTTTTTGAAGGACCAAAGATTTAGGACCAAACTCAATGGACTATTCAAAGTGTTTCAAATCCTAATGAAATTTATCATAACAATCT
Source organism: Platynereis dumerilii (assembly GCA_026936325.1). Classification (NCBI taxonomy): domain Eukaryota; kingdom Metazoa; phylum Annelida; class Polychaeta; order Phyllodocida; family Nereididae; genus Platynereis; species Platynereis dumerilii. The sequence goes on from JAPTHN010000009.1 coordinate 5,408,631, forward strand.
AGTCATTTTGAGTTGGCAGCTAAAGGACAATTTAAATTGAAGTACCATTAATTTCATACTGTTAATTTTAGCAACTCTGTCACACGGCTTTCATTGCAGCTTTTACAGGATGAATTACAATATTTTTACCAGATCTCGAAATATACATAAGAGGGCATCGTAGTTAGTTCGAGCTCAGCTGAAGCTGGCACAACCATTCATGGTCCAGTTAAATAAGGGTAGCTATAACTATTTGGGGCAATGTTGCATGCATTTAGTAGAAATGGTCAAGAGAGCCTAAAATTATGCCTATGATATCATTGTTTGATGTACCCTATGCGGGCCTATAGTATACAGGGGTCATTATCGCCCTGTGTAATAAGAGCGTATAAGGGAGCCACCATTTAATCTTATAGTTTTTTTTTTAATTAATAATTTCTTGCTCAGTTTTGGTGAAATAAAAAAATTATTTTTTGGCAGTCCTGAAATAAATAACTTCTGGTCGGGGTATTTCTTAACAAGGTGTTGCTTGATTTAGGAATGAATATTCGCGGACTTCGCAAGCTTGAAATAAATAATTACCATGACCGTGAAATAAATGATTTCCCGCCGAGGAAAACTCCCAGCCCCCTCCCCGTGGAAAATAAACGGTCGGTCCCTAATAAGACCACCCCATTTGTGGTCACGAAGTGGTCTCTTATGGGCGTGTAGTCTGCAAAAAGACTTGTTTAATTCTTAGCTTCAAGGATTAAAACATTACTGACCCAACAGACTTGTTGCTTCTGAAAAATTCACCATACACACAATTTTTATTTTATCAACATTATAAAAAATTGAGATTACAGTTTTGTTTTGTTTTTTTCGTTCTACCAACGACCTTAGTAAAAGCGCTTCGAGAAGATCAGAGAAGCTAAAATTCAATTATGTTTGGCCTTAGTGCGGGAGGAAGGCAGTCACATACGGCGAGTCGGTCTGATAACAAAGGGTCTTAATAAGGTAAGGATGCAGGGACCACTGTACTTAAATATTCTGTTTCCGAGGTAACCAGGTAACATAGAATTATAACATAAATTTGTGAAATGACCAACCCTTTCATGGGCAGAACACTGTACATATTTTAAATTCATAATGACGGGTGACTTTGTATTATTAGATGTGTTCACTGAATTCAGCTATGTAAACACTCAGTTTTAACATTGTTTAAAATTGCTATTTTTTACTTAATCTGTACTTGTTGAACATTCCTGTTGCCTTGTAGATCAGATTTTTCCTGCCATTGTCTGTGTACATGTTTTTATTGTTTGACTTTTAACTAATCGTTAAAAATTCACGGAGCAAGCCTATTGAGGTAAACTACCTTTGTTTATTGAGAATTTCTCCAAATAAGAATGGAAATTACTAAGACATATAAGATTTGAGTTTAAATTTTGTATGCAGACAAGCTTTTCACTCTTTAAATCATTCCCTCACTTTAAAATTATTGATACTATTAATTCAAGACACTCGTTTTAATACTATTCATTATTAGTATGATTTGATATTAAGGTTTGTTAGATGTGTAATTGTTGTGTAATAGCCGCAGTGCCCGTATCTAATTAATTAATTGAATAATTTATAAGTTGTTGAAATTATAGGTTGAGTCTTTTAATTATTTTATATACCCTTCTTTAAATGACAAGTATCGGAATTGTTTTAAAACGTAAAACATCGAAGACTTTTCTAGAATAGCTGTTACTCCAAAAACACAAATAAATATACTCTAGTTAAGGCCGGACAAACTGATTTTTAGCTTCGACGACCTACCGACACAACAGATTTTCTGCCGGCGAAAAAAAAGCTTACATACAGTTTTATTTAAATTATTAACACAATAAAAGAACTAACATTTACAATAGTTTCTTTTTTTCATACTACAAACCAACCGGAGATCAGTTACCTTGAGAAGATCTGAGAAGCTAAAGATCAATTATGTGTGGCCTATTCTGGCGGAGATTAATCCATAAATCCACCTCATATTCAATACTAAGGCCAGACATAATTGATCTTTAGCTTCTCGGAACTTCTCAAGGCAGTTTTTTGAGGGTCGGTCGACAGGACGCAAAAAAACGTAGAATTTCAATTATTTATAATGTCAATTTGATAAAAATGCTCGTTTTTGCTCAATTTTTTTTTCCGAAGGCAAAAAATCTGTTGGGTTGGTCGATCCGAGAAGCTAAAAATTTTTTAAAGTCTGGCCTAAATCCACCACATGTTCAATACTAATCTCAATACTAATCTCAGTTAACCAGGGATTAGAGAAAGGTGATTATATGGACCTTTGTAGATCTATTATATGTCACACAAATAAAGAACCAAATGAATAAGGATTAAATCTTTTTCAAATGAGTTTGAGTACATACTCAAAATTAATAACGAAGATCACGCTGAGTTAGCCGATTTATAAATTTATGTATATCTGAATATTATAATAAGACCAAATGGGTATGGTGGTATTTTGAGATGTACTCCACGAGTTGAAGATATCCTGAGTCCTCTGTACCCACGAGTGCGTCAGCACGAGTGGGTACAGAGGACTCAGGATATCTTCACGAGTGGGAGTACATCTCAAAATACCACCATACAGCCATTTGGTCTTATTTATACCCCATTATGTAATTCAAAAGAAAGCTGAAATTCACTGAGATGATCAATACTCAACAGTGGCCTCAGCCAATCAGAGCACAGATGGCAGCTCAACTGGTGATGTCACAATGTTGTGACGTCACCATGGACATGACGTCACAATGGTAAACAATGCAATGACATCATCAACCATTATCAAACCATTGAGTATACAAAAAACCATTGAGTATACATTACTATACAACGCAATACCACATGGGATATATCCACTGCTTTTTCATGTGGTATTGTAAACGTTATGGGGTATATATTTGATCTGCATACTCTTATAGACAAATTATACATTTATACCATATAATATTTATACCTTTGTGAAACAGAATTCGTACAAAATATTTATATTATGGTATAATTGATATAACAAATACACAATGTAAGATTTACATCCAAAGTTGTGAAACCGAATTTGTACAGATTATTGTATATAAAAATTTTGATCTCATACTTCAAAATTCAATTGTTCAAATTCAATTGTTCATATTCAATTGTTAAAACATTATCCTGATTCCTGAGTATATTGATTGTTTGTTTCAGTCAGTAATAAACGCTTCAATCAAAAGTCTTTCTTGAAAATTTCTTCTGAGTTCCACAGGAAAGACAAGTCAATCTCATATCCAGTCATTAATAACAAATCATCTTAAAAAAGTTTTTTTTTCCAAACACAGAAAAAAATTATGACGGTAATGGAACAATTATTTTTGCGAGTATTTGCATCACACAAATTTAAGCATGTTAAGTCAACAATCACATGGAAAAACAATGACGAGGCTATTTACGTGCAATGTAACGAAACTATAAAATTTTTACCTGAGGATTATTCCAGTCCAGAAATAAATATATTTTCAGTTTCACATACCAAATTTTATGAGTACAATTGAGTATATTAAATGATGAGGTAAATGTAAAAATTGTAATATTTTTTTTACTTGAGAATAATGCCAGTTCTTATTTATGTTTAACAAATGATACCAGGTTTTATGGTAAAAATTGTTGAGTATCAAGTACTATCAACATTGACTGGTAAATGTAAGAATTGTAAATTTAATTACCATTATACAATCAATAATTTCCAAATATTATATTTGAAGTGAGTTTGGCAATCTCCTCGAGTAGGATGTTATCTAAAATATGCAGTAACAAACTTCTTGTTTTACAAAACAGCTGAAAATTATATAATCTCGACATATAGAGTGTATATAAACGTAACATGCAAAAAGTATGAATCTCTTGGGTGCGTACACCATATTATTGAATCTCGATTGTCTGTTTAGTGTTTACAATGACTGTGTAGTGTGTTACCTCCACACTGGTTTTTTGTCGGGTAAAACATTTGGGACGTTTCGTAACTTAACCGTAGATCGGGGGCGGTTGGTATTGGGAGGGTGTTGGATAATGACAGTGTAATTAGAGCTGTCAGTAAACATGGGCCGAGGCTTTTTATCGTTCTGATCCCAGGGAGCCGTGAAGTCTGGTTCGATTGGTTTCGGACCAAATAAAGTCTCGTCAACATAACTTTGCGAGTGTTTAATCTTTTGAGCTGAACTTGGTCGGGATTGCGAATTTGATCGTGCTGATCCCGGTCGTGATCCCGGCCTGGCTGATCCGAATCCTGATCGGGCTGATCCAGGCCTGGATGATAACGGATCGGAATAGATCTTGACCGCCGATCCCTGGAGGCTATGCTCAAAAGGGGCCTTACCGCTACCCCCCGGACCAAATAGTGTCTCATCCACCTCACCCGAGTTGTGGTTTTGGCTCGACTTGTATTTGTTCTTACTTCGGGCACTTGTAGGTCGGCTGGATCGAGGAGTTTCCCTGCTTGTATTCTGGTTTTTGTAGTCCGTCAGATCGAAATTATGTATCACGGGATCTTTAGCATCCCAGGGAGCTTTGAATGAGGTTGATGCAAGTTTTGGTCCGAATAAAGTCTCGTCTACGTAACTTTCATTATGATTGTTGTGGCGCGGTGTTTTTGACCGAGCTGATGTAGGTCTCGGCACCGGACTAGGGCTGTTCCACGGGGCATTCTTTACAGGTCCACCTTTCGGCGTACTGGGGCGTTTTGTTTTTACAACATCTTGAAACGGCTTATTGTAAGTCTTTCCTAATGGCCTGTCACTTTGGCCGACCTTAGAGTTACTCCAGTTGGGTTTGAAGTTACCGGAAGAAGACACAATTGTTTGTGTATAGCTCTGGTTTCCCGTGTGAACCGGGGTCTTTGCGGGACTGTAGCCGAAAACTCCAATTCCAGCAGCGTTCATTCTGCAATTCTGGACGTAGGCCTAATTTGCCTCAGGTTCAGCTCGTAAAGTCACCCCTTCTTTGGTTTGTCAGTATGTGTTCATCATTTCCCACGTCAATCTGAATTTTCAAACCAAAACAACTTGTCTTAACTTTAGAGGCTTTTGCAAAAATTTAAAATGTTAAACGATGAAAGTTTATAGAAACAAGTTAGTAGATTGTTACCATGCAATATGTTGAAAATAATTGAGACAGAGACCTGCTGGGCGTTTTCAGAAAGATTATAGCATGTGCAACACGGTTGACGCATGTCAGTTACCGAACATTCTAGAGGGTCACCCAGAACCAGAACAAGAGAGCTTAAATCAAGCAGGAACCAGTTTGTCATGTGGTAAAACACTAGCGACCCTTGTACGCCCCACTACCTGGGGAGTTGCCAGAAATTCTACTTGAGAGTATTGACGTTGGAACTTGGCAGATTCCCAGCATCTTCCAGGAAACACCCTATAGGCTTGAGTCTGGCGAGTTCGGAAACAAGTTCTCGTAACCTGTTTGACATGTTACTCGTGCAACCTTTACGAAAACACCCTGCGACTCAGTGAGGAAGCATTGTTAATTGCGACACTCTGCCTGACAGTGACACCTTTCCTCTTTTTGCCTTTTTTCTTGCTAAGGTACTATGTACACAGTTGGATCAACAGGTTCTTTCAAGCCTTCATTGGCTTTAACTTCAAGGTTGTTAATTGGCATTAGTGTAGGCCTAAGTACTGTCATTAAAGTACTGTTTGACATTTTTTGGCGGTGGTGGCTATACGCAGAGCCGGGCTCTGCCAATAGCCTCACTTGGCTATATGCAGAGCCGTTCAGTTCTCAGATGATTTTTCTATGCACAGAGCCGGCAGATTGTGTGGATGTGTGAATTTATTATATTTTGGTTCCAAATAATTAAAATAAACATCATTTGTTGACACTGTATTTACTTTAAACTTTAGTTATGTATAAAGAAATTCATGGGTCACATAACAGGAGTTCTCAGAGCTGGGCTCTGCATATAGACAGGAATGGTTATACACAGAGCCCGGCTCTGCCAATAGACAGGTCACCCTACTCACAGAGCCGGGCTCTGCCAATAGACATGCCTGCCTATTCACAGAGCCCGGCTCTGCAAATAGACGGTTGGCTATTTGCAGAGCCCCGGTCTGTGAATAGACAGAAATGGCTATATGCAGAGCCCGGCTCTGCCAATAGACAGGTCAGCCTATTCACAGAGCCAGCTGGCTCTGCCAATAGAGTGAATAGACTGACCCGCTATCAGCAGAGCCGGGCTCTGCATATTTCCTTGGTCTTGATTGCCGGTCAACTAGGCGACAGACAACTAGGCTACAACACTACCAACTAGGCGACCACCAACTAGGTGACATACCACTACCAACTAGGCTACACTTTTTAGACAACTAGGTGACAACAGATACCCCCCAGATACCATCCAGGTGACACATATTTTACAGGGGATACCAACCAGGTGACAGGACACCTTCAATGGTGGTCTATTAGGAAATGTATTGTCACCTAGTTGGATGTGTTTTGTGAACTTGTGTCACCTAGTTGGAAGTGCTGTGTAAATTTGTGTCACCTAGTTGGAACTGTTTGTCACCTAGTTGGAACTGGTATGAAATTTCCAAATTTCTTGTCACCTAGTTGGTACTGATGGGTGTCGCCTGGTTGGTTTGTCGCCTAGTTGACCGTACACCTTCCTTGGTCTTTTTTGGCAGTAATTTGACAGCAAAGCGTCATTAGCAACCAAGGTTACAGGTCAAAATTAAGCCATTTGTCAACATTTGTGGACGCCCAAAGTTTTACCATTGCATTCTAGAATACTTAGACTTTATTCTTACCAGCTGTCGTCCCAAAAATGCTGTTGTAACCAGCAGAATCCTGCTGCAAAGTCAGCAAGTCTACAACATGTCTGACCACGCCTCCAAAAAAGTGATTTCTGAAAATAACACGAGGTGGCGCGCCCAATTTTTTTCGCCACCTTGCGTAAAAAATTACTGAGCGATAATTAAGCGGTCAAAAACGCACGCCGGTCGAAACATGAACGCAAAACTAACGATTATTTCATCAAGATGACACTGAATGGAGGTTTGGTAAGTATTCAACTATTTTCTTCATCTGTCAGAGAATGTTTTGAGTTTGTTTTGGATCTAAAACGGGGTGAAATTGTTGGATAATTTGCCCAGGAAATTGGCGGCACGTGGTTGGACGCCAAGCTTTGTCAGGTCAAATTTTGGACACAAACGGCGAATACACGAAGTGCTGTCAAATTTGATATTGTGCTGGTTGTCTTATTTCCAAATTGTGGACTTTGGAATTTTCATTTTGGCTAATACTAGGCTTATCAGCATGATCTGATCAAGCAGTGAAAAGTTTTTGTCTTGAAAACATTTTGAACTCCTAACATTGTGAATTTGTGATATACAATTTTGAGTAAGAATGATTTGTCACATTTTTAAACTGTTTTCCTTTTTGTTGTCACTCAAAATAACCTATCTCATTTTTGTGTTTCAGATTTCCGTCAAGATGTCCGGCAAAAAGGACGAGGCACTGTGCCCAGTGTGTGCCAAAAGGGGGAGCCAAAATCGACTGGAAATTTTCCATGTCAACTTCGATGAGTCCGTGCTGATGTGCCCTGAGCCATCGGTAAGTAAAAGTGACATTTATTTTTAATCTTGACTTAAATTATTAGACTAAGTAGTAAGAGACTAAGAGTCCTGTTTTACTGATTTAGTGTATCTCCTAATAAGAGCTAATAAGATGCATACCTCTATTCTCAAGGGGTCGCTTTTTTCAGAAATTTTAAAGATAGACAGAAATGAGTGAAAATTATGAGATTAATTCAAATTTAATTGTTGAATTTTACCGATTAATAACACTCTTTTATTTTATCTTTTCAGTGCACTTATCCGATTGGTGTAGAACCCTTGTCCAAAGTATTGAACGGACCTGATGGAGGGCCACCCATGATCTCAACTCCTTCCATCAGTACTGGGTCATCTATGTTCACCAAATACAAGAACTCCTATTCATCTTCAGTTTCTACCGTCAGCAGCTTGACAGGGTCGTTATCTGCAAATCCGGGCGTTATCCAATCGAGCATTAATTCATCTATCTTAGACGCTTCAACACTTATCAACCAAAACTTGAATCTTAACGACAGCCTTCCAGCTTTGAATGACAGTTTTCTCGACGATCTTTTCGATCCTCTGTCGAACGATCATAGTTATGCGGAGGTTCCGGTTGGTGAAATGGTTTCTGTAGACACTCTCAACGTGCGACAGAATGACATTGTTCTACCCCAAAATGACAGTGATATACCAAAGGCAGAAATTGAACTTGCACCAACTGATCTCTTCTCCAACACATCTGTAGAAAATCAAGATTGTACAGAGAATTTCACGAATGTATCAAGTATTAATGGTACTGCTACCACGGCCAGTGTTCCACCTTCATCTAATTCTTCACTTGAATCTAGAACTGCAACTTTACCGATGCCATCACAATCAGCTTCACAAGCTGAACATTCTCCTCTAGTGAGTGAACAAGTATCGAACAATCGTGTCTCTGCTGTCTCAGAATCTACAAATGCTGCTTCGATCACAAACTTGTCTGCAAATGTTACCCTTTCTCAGGCTGTACTTCAAGAGAAAATTGCCCCTACACCAGAAATGACAGTATTACCCACGGAACCAGGGCTAGTGACAGTTACAGAAGTCCCAGTAAATCAAATTGTGTATCCTCAATGGAGAAACAAGGACTCATTCTGTTGGCTAGACGTCTCCATGCTCTTGCTTACTCATTGCCAATATATCTGCAATTTTTCTGCATCGTTAAGCGCCAATAACTTACTGTTTACATTGATGAAAACTTACGACCGAGCTCTCGAACTTACGAATGACAACCGCGGCAAAGGAGTCCACCTCGAAACGAGCCTAGGCCATGTCGTCGTCAAAACTGGAGGAGGACTATCTCCGAGAAAGCTGCGACTCTCGGCGTTGGCTGATGAACACCCCCTTGGTGCAGCCAACCCCATTGATCCTACTATTACCCCTATGGTCTCTGGTGCTAAAGAAGTCGATAGTCTCCTAAATAACATCAGAGAGACATTGTGGCAATTCCTTCAGCCGAAGATGAGAATCGAACGAGGCAACCATGACAGTCCAGTCTTCGCTCTTCCGTTGCTGTTGGGTCTAGAAGATGTTCGACAAGAATTTCTGGTGTCCTACACTTGGCAGATGGTGTGTTGTCATTGCGGGCATCATCACGAAGACAGGTACGTGTCCAATGATTTAGAAATTATGTTTTTCAGATAGTAAATTTATAAAAAAAAATTTTAATTTGCAAATATCTTAAGCATGCTAAGTGTAAAAATAGATTACAATTTTGCTCTGTTCACTGCTGTTTGGCTCTCAAAAAATTTGTAAGTGCAACTGTTTTAAATCTAGCCAACAAATATTTAGTTCAGCTAGGTTTCAAGAAAGATGTGTAAATTCCTAGAATAATCCAGAATTTTCATAGAGATACTATAGAAATTTGTCATGTTTATTGTTGAATTGTCTACAATTTAATTTCATATTTTCATGTTTCTTGTTAAGGGCACATGCTGGTCGAAAAATGGTGAAAATATTTTAGAAAATGGAAATTCTGATTTTGACAGTTTCAATAAATACAGATGTCCAGACAATAGGGGTGTCACGATACACCTATCCAAAGATACGATGCATACCTCGATACCACAGCCACGATACGATACACGATACGATACATCTATCATGCAGATTATGCTGCAGACAGCTTTGCAGCAGACACTGTTTCCAGTTAACACAAGGAGGCAGCACTGGCCAAAGTAAATAAACTTCTCGTTTGGCTCCAATTTCGTGAGACACCCAGTGAAACAGATTTGCAATGTTTGGAAAATGTGACGAATTTGAGATGTTTAGATGTTTTTTGAGGGTTTACTTGGGTCTTTTCAATTAAAGTACGTATCTCGGTACATGCCCCACGATACCATATGTGTATCTAAAGGCAAAATATCCCGATATATCGATGTATCGAAATTTCGTGACACCCCTACCAGACAACAAATGCAACTGAAATTACGCAAAAATTCCTATTATAACCCTGTAAACAACCTTGCCGATCTTACCTTTACAGTTAAAATTATTAAGAGTTTATTTCCTTTTTTTGCCATTTTCCGAAAACTGCGAATTTTAGTGACTTTGAGCGCTTACAAAAAATTCATCTCAAAAACCGCTGAAGGCATCATAATGAATTTTGGCATACTGCTTACTGACAAGTTCGCTTCCGCAATAAGGCTATTTTCAGTAGTGTTGTGCCGGTTCCCGTAATTTCGGTTCGGTTTCGGTTTCTCCACTACAACCGAAACTCTAACCGAAGTTCAATCTAACAACCGAGTGTTTCGGTTATCGTATAATATCTAATTTTATTGAGAAAACAACGAAATAATCCACAAAATGTCGATCTGTTCACTCTCCCAGACGAGCGCCATGTTTATGCATTGAATTTCCGGACCCAAAAACGATTTTGCGGACCGGGCGCTGGAAAGCGGATCGCAAAATCGGGTCGTGCACATTGCGGACCACGTAGATTCGTCTGCAACCGAAACCGCAACCGAAACCTCGGTTTTTGGGTCGGAAACAACCGAAAACCGAACCGAAGGAAAAATATGACAACCGTCCAACACTAATTTTCAGAACTGTATTTCGATTAAAGGCCGAGGGACAGCGATTCAAACCTGAAAGATTGTGAAATAGCTCCATAGTCCCATGTTCGCAAACCCAGAAAAACCCTATAAAAACATATTTTTAGTCTAAAAATAGTCTTATTGCAGATCCGAATACCTCAAATTATGAAAATAAATGAGTTCTGATTATTCTGATAGCTCAGTCTTGAGATGAATTTTTTGTAAGGCAGAATACTTAAAAATATGTAAAATTCTTTGTTGCCATGGCAACCGTAACCATGGCAACTTAAAATTTCACGGAGTGTCATAATTTGGTGCCCTGAAGACCTGTGTAACATTTCATAGCTCTAGCAGCAACAGTTTCTTCTGGACAGCATACACACATTTTTCGACCAGCCTGTGCCCTTAGTAATATCTGTTCTTCTTTCTCGTTTCAGAGTTGAGAAGATCATGCCGACCTTCCCAAATGTTCCGAGTGATTTCTCGATGCTTGCCCCGTGTTTCGTGAGGTCCTGCTTCAAGTGCAATGCTGGAAAACAGCGCATCAACATGGTCTTTCACAGGTACTGTAATCCTTAAAAAATCTTAAACTTGTGAAAAGTGAAAATTTGTGAAATTCTATTGTTTTATGTTTTTCAGTAGTCAAAATTTAGATGCAATTGGAAGTTAATAATGTTTTATTTCTTGAAAACTTCTTGAAAGTATGAAGGAAATTATATATATAGGGATTTAAAAACTGGGTTTTTTTTCCAGAAATATAGTAATTAAAAGTGGTAATTTACTTGGAAGTTAAAATTCATTTTTTAAGCCGTTCAGTTTGAAGTATGTTTTCATTTGTGTCTTCCTTTAATAATCTCCATTTTCTGTATATTTTCAGATTGCCGCCAGTGGTCTTCGTCCATTTTGTTGAAGGGATATCGGCGACTTCTCTGGAAGAGTTGGACTTCCAATACCGAGGGTCAAACTACCGAGTGACAGGGGTCGTTCAGTACAAGACGGATCACTTTGTATGTTGGTTGAGGCACCAAAAAGGTATGTATACAACTGTTTCTTGTGTTTTTTATCCATTTCATAAATTAAACCTGTTAAATAAATGCTAGGGTTTATGTTCAGATAGGCTTTTTGAGGCTAGTCCGATCTTAACTTCTTTTTTTTTTTGTAAATTAGATTAAATTGTAAATTTCGTTCAAATAAGATTTTGGTAGTAGATATTTTTTTCTCTATTCAATACAAAAAGGCTCTTCCTCATTTTTTTTTTCAACATACTACACAAATTATTTGGCGTAAATAATTTAATATTTCAAAGTCTAAATCATCTTTTTATGGCTTTAACAAAAACAAATTTTGCATTTTGATCAACTTAAGAATTTTTTCTATCTTTCTCCATCAGTTTCATAATTTAGCTAGATCTGTAGTTAGATATGTAGCTTCATACATTAAAGTCAAATATCAATGTTTAAGTTTCTAATTGTTTGAATTTTGAGTTTCAGTCCATTCAAAGTCTGAGGCTGCTGAGATTCCATTGCACTCGTTCACAATCTGGTTTGTGGCCCGAAGGTTAAATATTTCTTGCAGCTGATGATGACGAGTCCGATATACAAACTCAGTTTGTCAAGTTGAAATGTGTCCCTTTTTTCGCTTTCACTCTTTACTTATCATGTTTATGTCATGTCTATGTAAAGTTTACTGAAAATTTGTTTCTTACATTTTTTTTATTGGGAATAAGAATTTGGAAGGGGGTTTAATTTTGAGGGAGTGAAAATATTCGGGGTCTCCTTGATTAAATCTGGGCAGTTTGGTAGGATGGATGTAAAAACTACACTTTGATTGCGATATTCTCAATTTGAATTTGCAATTTTGTTGTCTTCAGTCGTTCGGCAGATTGAGAAGATAACAACCATACCATTGGTTGCTTCTTAAGTCATATGCAATAGCATGATCTATGCAATAGTATGCAATTTACTATAAACTCAGAAAGATTGTGAAATACACGTCTCTCTCGATATAGCCCAATAAGGTGCTGCAGAGGCGTAAAACACACACAAATACACGTCTCTCTGTTTCCGTCTTACTATATTGGTTAGGATGCTAGCTGTTCAAAGTTTTCGTAAAGTAGGAGTTTTGCAATCAGCATTACATACGATTTGAAATGTGAGCAATAGATGCTGATCCTATCTGAAAATTAACTGACAAGGTCTTAGCTTTTATTTGTTTGGTCAGTAGAAGAGATAACCGCATCATTGGTTGGTTCGTAAGTAAATAGGTACAGTTAGATCTATACTTATTACTATAAAGATAGTGAGATACGCGTCTGTCAATTTTCGTCACAATATTTCGGATAGGAGCCTAGCTGTTGGTAGCTATAAGAATTTTTAAAATAGGGATATTTACATTTATTAAAATGGTAGTAGTAGATTGTATCTGAAATTTTTGATGCTGAGGTATGCGACTGCATGGTTACTTTTGTCTTTCGGCGTACAAACACAGAGTTGCCTGAATTGGGTATTCAAGCAAAACTTTATGTCTATAGACTCTTGTGGTACTTCAGAGATAATGTATGTTTTGCGGTTGCTGCTACTGTAATCTAAAATTTTCAGTGAAGGTCTCGGTCTCAAATTTAAAGTTGAGAGATAGTATCTCTAAAGTAGATTGGTTCTAGCCGAGTTTAGATGTATATTCAAAGCTTAAATTAAACTCATTAAGATTAAGTTACATAAATAAGGTCAGTTGTATCGATAAACATGATTATTATTGATAATCTGAAATAAATGTTCAGGTTGAGGTTATAAGAACATATCTTAAAAACGAGATACGAAAATGCGTAAGTACAGTAACGGTAGAATGCGTCACTAAGTTATTCGTAACAAAACGTCGTCCAACTAATTTGGTATAAGTGCCAGGTAAAGTAAACTTCTGGAAATGTCTCATAAACTAAAACGACATCCAAAAATCTAAAAAAAAGTCAGGTATTACAAACTTCTGGTACAGACTCATTGGCCAAAAAAGGGTATAGTTTTCATGCGCAAAAACTTCTGTCTATAGACAAATTGGCTTTGGAGTAATTGAACCAGTTGTATGTTCAAAATTTACTGTAGTAAGTAAGTAGATGTTGAAATGATTTAATATTCTTTTGGCAATACAAAATTATTAATTTTGGTGTAAAAAGTGTTGAAATTTCATTTTTGGTCACAAAATTTTTATTTAAGCAAAAAAGTGATTACAAAAAAAAATGAACGAAAGAAGTGAGATTCGAAACCATAAAGGAAGGTACGAAACCAAAAGGAACGATTCAAAGTGAAACGGAATGATTCGAAAGCAAATAAAGAAAGGGAGCATATATTTTCATCTGACCTCAGAATTGGTTTGTATGGGTTTGTATGATCCTATAACGTTTATTTAAGAACATAAAGGAGCTGTTTAATTCAGAGATAATTTGTTTTCTTGAGTTATTCTTCGGAGAAAAGCTACATATGTGCATCAATTTTTGCGATAAAATATTTTTACATTAAAGTTAGGCAGTGTGACATATATATCAAATTTGGGAAATTACATTTTCAGCACCATAGTTTGTGTCAGCTACAATTTTTCTTCAAGTAGATCGATGAATATACCTTCAAATATCGGTTACGCAGGTCGGTTAAGACAGGTTTGCCCACGTTAAGTTACCCTTTGTTGATTCATGCTAAGTCATAACCATTCATCCATTTAATAACCAGTGATAGCTTCATCGATTATATCATCTATTTATTGTCCAGGGTTCCTATTCAACTCGCCATTCTCATTTCATCATCAGTCATTAAGATTTGTTTCCAAGATCATCTTGCTTTTCGTTGGTATGTCCTTAAAATCTCTGATTATTCTCGCAAAAATGAAATAGAATTTATTTGAAAGCAAATCAACATTTGAATGACCAAGAGATCTATTCAAGAATAACAACTTTTTATCGTATTGAACTTGTTTGAGTATATTTCGAATCTCTCCCATATTGATAATATCATGATTTAAAGACTTAAGATTAAGTTGTGGTATTGTAATAATAATGACCGTTTGCTGTTATAAGGACATGCCAAAGTCAAAGCATTTTGTTTTATTTTCAACTTTAAATATATTTCACTATTTTTATGTCGTATGTGGAATTTACAGGTAAGGTGTGGAGCGGAATGCAGGTAAAAATGTCGGGTTATTTGTTGACATAAACTGGAACTATTTACTAATCTTTTATCTATTTATCTTTTACAGAAGACTTATGGAGAAAGTGCGATGATTTGGAGGGCAACAACACAACCTTCACGAAGGAAAAACCAGAATTTCCGACTAAAGAGGTTCACATCGTGATGTGGGAAGTTATCGGAGAATGCGTCCATCTCAAAAACGAGAAATTGGACCAAGTTTCCAAGCCAGAAAAAGCTGCGTCAAAGGGTTTTGCTGCTCTCAAGAGTCCCAAAATGAAACCAGTGCCGAAGTCTGCAATCATGGACCTAACATCTGCTGTATGCGGTACTAATGAGGTGTCTAATGTGGCAAAACATGAAATTGGAGTCCTTGGTCCCGCAACTTTTGATTCCCAGCAACAACACCAGGTGGCACCCGCAATTTCTTACAACTTACACCAGGTGGCAGCACCTGGTGTGGGTATTCCTGTTGTTCAAAATCAAACGAACCAAGACTACGGTAATGGGACGTCATTCTCATCCGTGGTGCCAATCGAACAGTTTATGTCTCCTATAACAACATCAGCAACACCAACTGTCAAACCAGTGTCTCAACCGATAATGCTACCTACTATTCAACCAGCATATCAACCACAGGTGCAAAATCCAGCTGCTGGAGCAGCAAAAATGGCAACAACTGACTCCAAAGTATTTCAACCGATCGTGCTGCCATCTGTCAAAACTTCTAACCAACCACAACCGATTCAACCAAACGTCAGGAGAACATCGCAAACGTTTCAGCCAATCGAACCACCAACAGTCGTTGCGAGTGCTCCTGTACCGCAGAGAAATGCTAATGATGACCGCTTACAGAAGATCAGAAATAGATTGGAGCAACTAAAAGCCGCTAATGCCAGAAGAACGAGTATAAAACGCGGAGTGAGTCCAGCTCGCAGCCCTGCCGCATCCCCAATTGCCCATCCCGCTTATGTGTCTAATGTCGCAAATAAGCGAAAATCTGGTTTGAATTCCAGTACCCCAGCAGCATCACCTGCTCCCATGCCTAAAACTGATCAAAAGAAGTCCTATCTCGCAGCTCTTCAGCCTTTCTTACAGCGCAAAATCAGCACGGCTAGTTTAGGACTCAATTCGAAACAGAAGCAGTACTCGGGCTACATGACGAAAGCCGAGAGGGCAGCAATTGAACAGGCGAAACGCAGCCAAGATGATCAAGTGGCATTATTGTTCTCAAATACATCATTAGAAGATCTCAGTAAATCCAGGGTATCTTCAGTTATCGGTTCTCCAAAGAAGTCAGTAAGATTTACTGGCGATCATTCGGAGAAAACGTCAAAATCAAGAGTAAAAAGACGGCTTGAAGAGCCAACTTCGTCGCAACAGAAATTTGCAAGACCTCAATCGAACGCCTCTGGTAAGTCTCTTAAATCTGATGGACCAAAGTTAGATATTAGTGCGGCGAAGAAATTGGCGATATCTCAACTAAAAGACTTGCAAATCAAGCCAAAACGCTCGAGATCTCTGTCACAAATTAGCAAGCCAAGTGAAGTCCCCAAGTCTATGCCAATGCCTGTTGCTCTTAGTACTCCGAAGAAATTAAAGAAGAATCCTTCGGAATCTAATCTCCCGAGTCGTGAGTCTGAAGTATCTAAAATCGCCCAGGAGAACAGTGTTATTGATGAACTGTTGAGTCTTGTATTTACTGACGACTCAAAATCGAACACTGTCTCTCAACCAAATGTACCAATCACAGACTCTTCAAATAGTCTTGATCCAAGTTTGAACTCTGGTATGGCTACACCAAGTCTGGACGATATGTTTTCTATGCCATCGTTTTTCTGATTGGATGTTCATTGCATTAATTGCTATCGATGTAATTGACACTTTTGTAATTTAAATAAGACATCAGGACGATCATATAGGCCTATGATATGTCTCTTGCCTTTTTCACTTGCCTGTGATATAACTGTGTTAAAAATTTTAAATGTTTCGTTTCTGAGTGACCACATTGAAATTAAGATCCAATACATTCCTGATTCCTGTTTATATGTGAGAAATATTTATCAGATAAGATTATTTTTTAATTATTTGGAGAATTTATATAAGAAGAGTCACGAATGGTAACTTAAGATTTTCGTTTGGTCTGTATGTTAGTTATTTAAAAAGTTTAAAATGCTATGACCTCACAATTGAATTGCTCAATCTTGTTTTTGATGCCGGTGTTATATGTTCCATGTGATTTAAAAATAAATTCTGGTCGATAAAATGTTTATCTTTGTACATGTTTTACATTTCTATGATTTGAGATACAGTAGACTTAATTTCTTGTTCTCTGTTTAGGGCATTTGGTTGTGCCTTCGAATGAGCTCTATTGGTTAAGAGTCTTTAAGACGTGATCTTCTCAGTGTAGTAGATGGGATATATGTTCTTTTTCGATGTTAGCTGGTATTTTCTTCTGTGACCTACTGGTAAAGGTGTTCCAACAAGTTCAGAGTGACTGTCCGATATAGTGTTTTGTGTTGAAACTTAGCAACATTTGGTTGAAAGGGTGCCTCGAAATGGACTCATCGGAAAGATTAGGCCACACATAATTGATCTTTAGCTTCTCGGATCCTCTCAAGGCACGTTTTCTAGGGTCGGTCGGTAGGACAAAAAAAAGTGAAACTTTTTTTTTTAGTGTCAAAAAAATTTTTTACATTTTTTTTTCCATCGGCAGGAAATCTATTGTGTCGGTGGGTCCGCGAAGCGAAGAATCAATTATGTGTGGCCTTATGGTCATGGACAAGCAATTACATTCTCGGATGTCTTGAAATATTTTGACTTCCATCAGAAATGTTCGTGCTAGAAGTTGAATGTGTTGGTGAACCCACATGGCATGCACTGGCTGTCTTAAGTTTTGGGTCAGAAGAGTTGTGGATTTCTAATGGTTTTCTGAAGCTCAAGTTAAGTATTGGTTGCTATCGTGGTCTTTTTCGGAATTGGTTTTGCCCTGATGGCTTAAGCTGAAACTGGATATTAAACCAGGAATTTTAAAAGTTGCTGGAGAGCTAAGGCCACACATAATTGATCTTTAGCTTCTCGGATCCTCTCAAGGCACTTTTTCTAGGGTCTGTCGGCAGGACAAAAAAAAAGGTGAAAAAAAAGTTTTTATAATGTCAAAAAAAATTTATTATTTTTTGCCATTGGCAGGAAAACTATTGTGTCGGCGGGTCCGCGAAGCTAAGAATCAATTATGTGTGGGCTTGCAGGACTGAACTACAAGAAAGTTAAAGAGTTGAGCGACTAAATTGAAATTAAATATCACATTGTGTTCGTTCCGACTGAAGTCCAATGGAGATGGGTTAACTTAGCTCAGCTGGTAGCGCACTGGCCTGACAATCGGGGCTTATGTTGAACATCAGTTCTAACCACCCTTCACCTGATGGCTCGTCTTATCCTAAATTGGCAAACCAGAGTGCGTAAATACAAGGACATACCAGCTCTAGTCATCGATGCATCCGACTGAAGTACAGCGGTTGTGCTCTTAACCAGTTGGGGCATTCGTACGTCAATTAGCAGAAAGGCTACATAAAATCTGCTGCAACACAGCCACACTGGTGATCTCGCCATTGAGCAACATAACTGGCAAAGGGCCTAGTACGGGCGTCGGATCATAGCCCACGTCTGGCTCCCAGGGACACGCTTGCCTCTAAATAACCCACACCAGTGCTTATGGGCGTAAAACACAAAACTCACTCACCCCCCAGGGACGAGCTAGAAACCAATTCCAAAACCACAAACCATTTTAATCCTTCAGTACAAATATTTGCGAACAAGTCGATCTTTATGATTATGATACTAATAGAATTATCTTTTCAAGCCGATTCTAATCATATACCAAATGCTACCAAATACCAATATGGTATGTTGGTGTTGCAAAAACAAAAACCAAATTAATAGGAATACCAATATGGTATGTTGGTGTTGCAAAAACAAAAACCAAATTAATAGGAATTGCTGAAATACCATTTTAATCCAAGAGCTTCCAAGAAGGCCAGAATAGTTGCGCATAACTCTCTTTTAGTGAGAACCGTACCAGGCCCGGTTCATGATTTTAACCAACAGCGACACATAGGTGTTGCCTCGCTTAAGATTCTTAAAGAGAAAACAACACAATATATATGATGGAAGTGTCTCAACAAAATCACTGCTACAGAGAAGCAACAAAAACTGTAAATTAAAAAGACAGTTGTTCAGGTTATATGGTTTATTAGGAACACCAGAAATTTAATTTCATCTGATGCGAAGCAAAATATACAACATAGATGCATATGTATATCATCGACATAAATTATGCAATTACAATATAATGACTTAGTACAGCAATCGGTATTTTAGTTTTCCTTAATAAGCTTCTGGTATGAACAGCTTTTCAGGACATATGGAAATATAACTAATAATCTACAAAAAGTTTTTCTTCATCAAAAATTTGAAATGTAATAAACAATTTTTAATGACCACATTGAGGTCATCTAAAATGGACCAATCAAATTGTCCAGAATTAGGTCATTGGTTTCAGTGTTTGAATTAGCAAATTGTACATCAAGAAATATGTTGCATTCTTGAACGTCCAAAATGTCTAAAACAAAATCAGGTCAGTATTTCCATCGACAGATCTCATCGCCAAGAAAAACTCAGATTTAATAGGACAAAATTAAACATTGACACAAAACTTTTCAAATGATTGTTTAAAAAGTAGGTTGTTAAAAATGGCCAATGATACTGTTGAGAATTGGGTCACAGTTATAAATCGACCAATGACTTTGTCAGGAAGTAGGTCAGTTGTTTGAATCAACCAATCAGCTGGCTTGGATCTGGAGAGAGTCCAACATTCCTTCAACTGTGTCCAGCTGCTTGTTTTTGTTTAGCTGCTCTTTTCTTTCCAGTCCCTGAAAGAATACAAAAAATTTAATTCTGATTATTTAAATTCTAAAAAAATCTTGTAAGGCCTACTGGTATTTCAAAAGACTAAGGAGAAAGGAAAAGTTTGAAATCTAGTTATTCGATTTCTGAAAAAAAATCTGATTATTTCGAAGTCTGCATCCCACAGAGCAACCCATACACCCTCTAATGTTCAACTTCGTAAGATGGAAAAGTTCCGACATAATCAGATTTAATTAATTGAACAAAAACCTCAGGGGGATTCCAATGAGAGATACAAAGGAGATGAGTTAAGTACCGTTCGAATTATAACTTCCTCTATAATTTTTTTTTTTTAACTCAGTTTATTTTATGTATTAAACCTTTCTTCAAAAAAATCAATTAATGGTTAGTATGACAAGTATCATGCCGATTGGAAACGTTCAGATATTCAATAAAACGCCAAAGAAGAGTAATTTAAATAGGTGTATAAAACCAAGTTTGGCGCATGCCAAACAGAATTAGTATGACACAGGTAAAGTTATTATGTCAATATGGTTTAAACTCACGGAACACACAATTGACTCTTCCAAAACTTACGTCAAAATATCTCTCAATCTCAAATTCTTACACAGACACAACACACATGTATACTCCATCATTAATTATCATGCCATACCATTTTACAAAAGAAAACGTTTAATAGTTACAGCACACATAATATTATGACAGTCAAGATAATTTTAGAAGGGAAATTTAGTAGAGTTGGGTATTGTGAGGATTTTGCGATGCCGTAAATTCACGATACTACAATACAATACCTGCACGATGAGTGTCATATAGTAGGAGAAGAAACAATCGGGCATATTGCCAACAAATTTTGGTGCACGATACAATAATTTTGTTTTACGTACATCTGTTAACTGTACACCGAATCTCACCTGGTAATTGGCTGGAATACCAGCAAAAACGTCATTTATGAATTTTTGCTATTAGAATACCACTTTAAAACTATTGTTGAACGAAATAAGCTTTAAAAGGCTTGTAAGCAATGTCTCAAGTTTCTAAAAATGTATATCATGTTTTGATAGCAAAATTTGTATCGTAATGTTTTAGGGAGTATTTTTCATCACCATAGTTGTAACATGGTTGCATTGAAACATCTTGTTGTTGATTGTATACCTGAACTGCCCCAACACTAAAATTAATGGGGATTAATTGAATTTGTTCCGTCCACATGCGAACTGATGTTTAGCCTGATAATAGCTCAGTATGTACAAGTTGCACAGCAGAAAAACACAGGGGTAGATGCGCTAAATTGTAATTTGTTAATCACATTTTTGCGATCTTTTGGTTCCATTTTTGCCCAGTTTTTTTACGACGGCAGTCCACTCATACAAACGGGGCATAGCGTAATATCTTGCCTTTAATTGACAGGGTTAATAAGCTTACAACCTACAAATTTAATATTGCTAAAATTAGTCTCAGAAACACCATTCTCAAATCCACACCAATTTCGCACTCATGACTCTGAGTCACATGCTATTTTGTGTAAATTCTCATGCATAGTACACACCCTTGCTACTAGGTGTCGCCTGTTGCGGCTTGGCAGGAGCGGCAAATTCAAAAAGATCAAGGAGGCAGGCAAGATGGGCCATCTCAGGATCTTCTGGGACTATGTATGGTTCCTGTAGACAATTTTGTAATTGAAATTTCAGATGCACGAGAAATATCGATTGTGTTCCAATTTATGTAGGCCTAGTGGTAATATGTTTTTACATAAACTATTTTAAAAAAATTTCTATGATTCAATATTATTCAAAAACCGGTATTCTGATTTTGACAATTCTTTATAGCTAACTAATTTGGAAATGTTGGTCACATTTATCGTTCCTGGTTTAAATGCATTTATTACATTTTCAATTGTACTTTGATTGTCAGGCCTACATTTTCCTTTCAAAATCCTTACCCTATATTTATTGGATATCTGCTCAGCAGCCCATGCAGCAAACTTGATATTTTCTTTCTTCAATTTTGCGTTAGCTCTTGAGGAATTTGCTATGTTACTGGCAGCCTGAAAAAAATAGGACAAAATTGATAAATCAAATGACAGATGGAAAATGCAACAAGATAAAAGTTATGGCCCTTGACCTGAGCTTAATAATCACATCCTAAATTTGGGCCTGCAAACAAAGCTACTTAAGTTAACCCTTACCGGACTGAAAGGTTTATGTGTATCCCAAGCTTACTGCCTAATGGACCATTTATGTCCCTCAGCAACAGTTGATGACGTCACAATCGTCCTGGGTGATTGTTTTGTTTGAACAGCCCAGTCTGGTAAGGGTTAATTAAGGAAGCATGTAGGCCTTTTTAAAACTCACAGGCATTTCAGGAGAGTATAAGAGCAATTTGCACAATGAAGGTCTAAATTGAGTTCCAGTGTCCTGTGATTGAACTTGGGCCCTGGAGTTTTTGAGTATTTCCATGAAACCATTACCAATTGTCTTTAGGGTCGTTTTCAACAGCTCATATCTTACCTGTTTCTCGGTAAATTACATATCAACAAATAAAATATGAGTTCAACTTAAACTTACCATAAACAGACCATAGAGAGCGCGTAGATTATTAGGACTCATCTTCGTAGCCTGGGCAAAGTGAGAACGGGCGTATTCCATATTGTCCTGGCCTCCTTGAGTATATTTAACCTGAAAGAGAGAATGGCATATTGCAACCTACGATTCAGCTGAATTTGTTCATCAACTGCTAACAGTATCTGATTTCGGACTACAATGTTGGGAAAATAATATCAACCGTCTTTCCTCGATTAGAAGCCGGACGTTTATTGTTTGACAGAGGATTTTTACCTCGGCGATTATACGATACAATTGTAGCTGACCCAGCGTATAATTGCGACCTGCGTTTATTATTTTAGCGTAGGCCTCTACCCCAGCCCCTAAACGAGACAGGCTTCTATTTGAGACCAGGCTCCTATTCGAGGAAATACGGTTAGCAATAATGATTAAACTTTAGGCCACAGATTAGTTCAATTTTAAAATTCAGTAATCATGAGTGTCCTTTGGATCTGGAATTAGTTCCATATAAATATCTATTTTTCTTATCATATATATCTAACTTATGTACCTCTGCGTATCGGCAATGGTATAGGTGGTTGTGTGGGTTAGACATGATCAACTCCTCCAAGCAGTAAGCAGCTTTACTATAATCCTGTTCAGTGATGTACATATCGCTCAGTTCCATCCAGGCCTCGTAATCACTCATGTACCTGGAAAATTTAAGTTAGATTTAAGTCCAACAATTTCCTTGTCTTTTCACAGCAGAGTGGCCTATAATATATTCCCCCCAAACATATTTCCAAATCAACTAGGCCCAATAGAACATCTAGAGTTTCTCAGCAAAGTATAGGAGCTTATAAATTCAAATTCAAATTGTGGCAAAAGTACTTACGTTCTCAAGTAATCATTTAACTCTTTAATAGCATCAGCGTTTCTGTTTTGAGCTTTCAAGATACTGACAAGGCGTTTTCTCACAATCTGAAAAAAAGAAGAAATAGATCTTTATAAACACCCAACCATTTTCATCATACCTGTTGTAAACCTGTAAAATTAATTCAGCGTGGCAAAAAAATAAAATATGTTTTAATCGGTGAATTTTTCTTTTCTAAAACTTGTAAAAAACTTACAGAATTAGTTTCATCGTCTTCTAAAATCATCCTATAAAGTTTCTCTGCATCTTCAAATCTGAAAATTAAAGACATGCTAATTTACAAGTATAACTACAGATAAATATTCAAACATACTAATAATGTAAGTACTGCAGATATTTCACAAAAGAAATTCAATATTGGAAAAAAAGAAAAATAAATATGTTCGCTATCAAAAATGCTAAAATTTTACCTTCCAAGAGCTTCATATCGGAATCCTATTAATTTCCTAACACGGGAACTTTTGGGGAATTGAGCTTTCAATGCTTCAATTGTGTACTGAAAAAAAAAAAACAGAATTGATCAAGCATAAGACATAATATTTCATTGGATAGGCTAAAAGAAGATGAATTTATTATGCAGTATTTAATATTTAAATGTGAGCTGGATAAATGCAAAATTTTATAAACTTACACTTGCTATATCCATTCTGCCGCAGTCACAAGCAGCTATGCAAACTTGTTCGTATATGAGCCATACTGAAAAATAATTAATTCACAATCAGCAAATTACAAGACCAATGCTCGGTTCTTACTGTTCTATTATTTACATCCAAGTCTAAAGTAAGTTTTGAAAACAACATTAAAATGCAATAAAATACAAAAAGAGCCTTTGAGATTGGTGGTTAGTTATGATGGATGAATGGATGATTTGGGCTTTACATAATTACATCCTGTATTTATGCACTCGGTATGCTAATAACAGGGTTCCCACTCTTTTGCCAAGTTCAAATTCAAGGTTTTTTCCAGGTTTTTCAAGGCTGCCAAAACCAATTTTCAAGGCCTAAACCTGCAATTCTTTCAAAATGATTTTGCGCCCCGGACAGTCATCAAGGTCCAAAATTTGTTGAACCGTTTCAATTTTGGCGAGAGAACCCCAAATTCCAGACTTTTTCCAGGTTTTTGGTGGAAATGTCACATTTTCCAGGTTTTTCCAGGCCGGGAAAAGCACAACCCAAAATTCCAGGTTTTCAAGGTTTTCCAGGTTGAGTGGGAACCCTGTAATAAGAACATGGTTAGTTAAGAAATATTTCAATAAAAGTTATAGCCTCATTGAGCATGGCATTCTTACATTCATCTCCCAACTTGTAAGAGAAATCTCGGAGATCTTCCCAAATGTCGATCACCTCTTCGCTATTCCTCCTCTGTTCATCTCTGATTTTCTTTAACCTGTTCTTCAAATCTGCAAATAAATTAATTGATGCTCAGTAAAAATTTTTTATATAGGCTATGTATATGTTATAAGTTCACATATTATTTAAGCTATTTGATCTTTTGGTGTTGGCTGTCATGCTGTAATTTAATTTTAATCAATTTGGAAGTCTACTCGATACCTATCGATAGGTGACGTTTTTCTGAACCGAAACAGGATATTATAAATCATGGATCATTTTTGAGGTAGCTACAGATTACCTATAATTTATCTCAAATTTTATAGATCTGCGAAGAGTCAATGTCTCAATGACAATGGACATCACTGTCATCAGACTCCAGAGCCCAGCATCAACATCTTCTCAAAAACTTGAAGTGGGTAACTGTGGGTTCACTTAATCTAGCCTACTGAAGGTTCAAGCACCATTAAAGAAACTTTGGCAATGTAGGCCTACACTGTTTAGCAATGAAGACCAGGGCCCCTATTTGTACACTGACACAGTTTTGATTTGACAATGAATATTTTTGACAGCACAATGACACATGTCATTTTTGACAGCTCCAAAAAGCACACATTCAACTGATGTTCTTGGACAGATTAAAGGCGCATCGGCCTTGAAATATACATTTTCTCAATCACTGTAATGTATACTTTCAATCTATCATTAGATTACAGCTAAAAATTCAGTACTTTAAACAAAAACGACGAAAAATCAACAGAAAAATGCCACACCTTCCCAGCCGGCCGCCATGTTGGTGATGCTCTCTAAAGCTGAAGAGTTCTTCCGGTCCACTTTTGTTTGCGCATGCTCAGGCTTCGTTGCCATGGTAGTTGTGTACACTAACTCCAAGAACAGTCCCAAGAAAATCATTTGGCAACAGAAACAGGAGAAAACTACACAAGATGATTCCTCCAAACGCTTCCCTCGTGAAATATGACAACCCTGTGTTGGTCAGCAGAAATTCTGACAAGAAGACACCTCGTGTAAGTTGCTGTTATTTTTTTAAGCAGTGAAACAGTGTTGCCACTGAGCTCCACTGTTGTCATTTAAAGTATTTACTTGTAACTTGGTCAGCAGATTGACAGCTGTTGTATGAAAATTGAAATACCCAATATTTCTAATTGCCCAAATAATTTACTCCAAACAATCAGCGAAGTTGGCGAGACAAAGTCCTAAATATTCCTCTACGCCAAAGCCAGTCGTTTGTAATGAGTATATAGGGTACCCGGTCAATCCGCCCTGAGACTAGCCGCCTCGCTACTACCCGCCTCAATAGAACTCGCCCTGGCGCCAGCCCGCCCCAAGGCAGCCTGTCCGGTACATTGCCAGCCGTGACCCCCGCCTGGTGGTCACCCCAATGCCCGTCTCCTCAGCCCCCCTGCAACAAGCAGCACTCTCCAGACCATATGCTGTTTGATTGGCAAAAATAACCTGGCACATAATGCATTCTACATTAAGTTTATTACAAAAAATCCAATTGACTTTGACAAAAAGCACCAGTGACTAGTTGATCCTAACTGAGTTGAAAATGAAATTAACAGACTTTCAAATTAAATTTTAACTAATTCCTGATGGAAGACCTTAATTGGGCCTGCATGCTGAAGATCTTACAAGCTACGATAGACCTATACATAGACCTAGTTATAATCATAGGGGGTTTTAAGGCAATGATCTCAACTCATAATATACATATGCTAGCTATAAGTTATTAATCAGTGTTTGAAAACAACAGACAAGTTAATTGGTTGTTGAAATGTAATGAAGAAAATGTTGTAAAATGCTTGTATAAATAAACAAATACGGGAATTGGCCATTTATAGAGACAGTATTGATAAATGGTTGCTAGACACAAGTCAATGTAAAATTAATAAATTATCATTGAAGATTTGTGTTTAGGCTAGTCCAGCTGTTATGATTTACATGTAATTAATTTTTTTTTCGCTTGTTTTTAATTATTTTACATTTTAAATTCTTACTGCTTTGTACATATTTTTAATGTACAAATAAAGACATATATTTCACAATAAAAATCGTACAGAAACAGGTAAGAATTTTAAGTCTTTACAGATGAGAACAGAGATGCATGATTCTGTTATTTATTTACACTGCATTGGATATTTTGATAATTTAATTGGGCTACCAGCAATTAAATTAGGAGTACATCAATACAATCAATTGTTGTCCAAAAGGTGTGAACGCATTGGCAGCGGGTCTATTCCATTGATGCTATTGTTTAATTGCCATTCATTACATAATTACAGATAACGTGTCAATTGGATATTTTCACGTCTGTTTAAAAATAAATGCTCAAGGAGCTAGGCTTTATATCTATAGCTGGTAAAAAATGCTTTAGCCAGATTTGTTAAAGTTGTCAAAAAATCTTAGCCAATTTGCTAAAACTTGGGAAAAACAGTTGTATTTTCCGATTTTCTTTCTGCCAGATTGAGATTGAATTAGCTAGCATTTTTCTAAAGTTCTGGTGAATGCTAAAGCCCAGCCAGGAGTGAGATCATTTCATCATTTTAAAACTCAAATAGCAATTATTTATTACTTTTTCTTTTGAGGGTGATTAAATAAAAGCGTGAAGAAAGTGGGCCTACTCCACAATTTCATAGTAAAACCAGCAATTCAAAGAGTGTAATTTGGCATGACAAAATACTGATTGACATAGAAACATCTAAAGATGGATTGATATTTTTCTCTTTCTTTTTTTTTGTAGGCCTACTCAGACTGGCTAGATATAGGCCTCTGTAATTATGTCACTCCATAACTTTATTAATGTCTGTTGTTCGTCTGAACTTAAATATTGCTGTTTATTTATTGGCAGATACCCATTTCCTAATGACATCGAGCAACAGTGGCTGACTTGTATCAAGCAACACTAGCTGATTTGCAACTTACGTAACTGATAAGCAACACTACCCGCACAGTTTAATATCACTGCCAATAATTATAATTGATGTAATTATATAGGGGCGGGTCGGAGGCAGGGCGGGTAGTACGGAGGCGGGTAATAGTGGGGCGGGTTTTGCCGAGGCGGGGAGTGGCTGGGCGAGTAGTCCCAGGGCGGGTTCACTGGAAACCTTATATAGCGGGCCATCAGTAAGATCTGTAAACCTTTATTGTTTTACCATGTTTACTAGATTTTTTACTTTACACGTTGTTTGAATCGAGTCCTTACAGTGACTGTGGTCACTGTGCTATATAAATTTCTGTGCTATACTACGTGTACACTAACTTAGTCTTGCCATCATCATGATTTAATGCCATGTCTTACAATAATATTTTCCTACTTTTTCAGTCACGAAATGTGAAGCCATCTCCAGCTCCTCCCACAAGTGGCAGTCCAGTGCCCAACCCTCCCCCGAAACAGAAGTTGCAGCCAATGGATGCCAAGAATGTTCAGCAGACTGACGAGATTCTTAACTCTATTTTACCTCCTAGGTAAATTCATGTTCATTGATTTAGGTTTTAGTTTGCTTAATCGTCATGCTAAATTTTATGAAGTTTCTGTTATCTTTCATTATTAAGCATTCAGTTAACTGTTTTTATGTGTTGCTGAATTATACAAGTTTAGGAGTGAGTTTCTTTGTCACAAAGTTTTGCTTAAGGTTTCCCTTTTTGATACTATACTTGTAAATCACAATATTTTTGTGTGGGGAAGACCTGTATTTCGCAAAAATATGGAAGTTAAAACTTTTTTTTTTTAATTCCACAATTGTGCCAATACGACACTTTTCTCTTGAAGAAAAACCTGAAACAAATTGCTGAAAAAAAGCACAAAAAATGCTCAAGAATCTGTTTTAAATCAAATCCCAATATCTAACTTCTTTAATTTATTTTTTGTCAACTAGAGAATGGACAGAAGGAGGGCAGTTGTGGGTGCAGCAAGTTTCCAGCACTCCAGCGACACGTCTAGACGTCGTGAACCTCCAAGAAGAATTAGACCGTCGTCTCCAACAACGCCAAGCTCGGGAGACTGGAATCTGTCCTGTGCGAAGAGAACTCTATTCACAATGCTTTGGTGAGTTAGAGTAGTTAAAAACGATAAAAGCTATATATATATATCAATCTGTTTCTTTCAAGAGCTTTGAATTCTCAAGTCATGTGTTAGTTTAATTGTGTATTTAAGTACATGTAGCTTTAAGTGGCATGATCAGGGCTAGGAAACCAGAAATCTCTTTTGTTTTATTCTCTGAGAAAAATCTCAATTTTCAATGAATTTTGGTGGATTTAAAAGTAAAAAATATGTTTATTCATCTATTATTAGAAATAGGCAACTCAATGAGAAATTCTCAAAAAAAAGAAATTGTCATTGTCCACTGTTTCCAAATAAGCTACCTTGGTTTGTTTTAATTTGACAATTCCTAAAATGTCCTTTTGAACATTATTTTGTGAAAAAAAAGGAGTTATTCTTTTCCACTCCACTGACCTATTTCTTTTCTATTATTGTCGTTTTAGAACATATTCTTATTGCAAAATGTGTCCTTCTAATTCACAGATGAATTGATCAGACAAGTGACCATCAACTGTGCAGAACGAGGTCTATTACTTTTGAGGGTGCGTGATGAGATCCGAATGACCATCGCTGCTTACCAGACTTTGTATGAAAGCAGTGTGGCCTTTGGAATGAGGAAAGCGCTTCAGGCTGAGCAAGGAAAGTCTGATATGGAAAGGAAGGTATGTTGAACAGCTTGAAAAATTACATGAACTATATAGTAATTTGACTTTAACTCCTAACTTCAAGTTTTTCTGTTAGAACTGTGTAAAAATATCAACTGGTTTAAAATTGTGAAGTTTCTAATCTGTCATTTAGCATTCGTGAAACAGGTATGATATCTCACAGAAAATCACATTTAATGAGTTTCCGTCACCAGCCTTGTTCACTTATCGGTAAATTTTAAAATATGTGGAATGCAATGGACATCTTGATGATATTCTCATTGGAAAAAAAAATTCTCAGGTTCACTTTTTTTTAATTATTAAAGAAGTGTTTAGTCTTTGAGGATATGAAGCAAATTGAAATTGAAGAATTTCAAACTTTGAAATGTGCCATGTTCATTGTCATGAGATTCTATAGATCAGCTATTGTGTCAGACTATAATTGCAGCAAATTGTTTGTTTCAATGCTGGTATAATTATTTTTATGTCATTACATGTGTTTGTATCTGTATTATATGCCCCTTAAAATTTGCCTGAGTGTTGTGTACTAAGTGTAGGATGAATGTCAAATCCAAATTAAGAGAACTTTTCAAAAATTCTTCTGATCAATCTTAAATTTTTCAATTGTTTTTAGGAAATAATTTTTAAAATAAATTTTGACTAGATTTGTATACTGTCACTTAGAAGTTGTAGAAATATTTTTGAAAGTTTTGTCATTGATATAAATTCCTTGCAGATCCAAGAACTAGACCAAGACAAGAAAGATCTGGAGAGACAAGTGAACGAATTGAAAGCAAAATGCGACCAGATTGAGAAAAGAAATGCCGAGCAAAGACATGTTGAGGAAAAGAAACACACTGAAGAGATCCAGTTCTTGAAACGCACAAACGAACAGTTGAAGGTACGGTGATTTTTAAAAATTTAATATTTTGGCCTATAGGCCTATAAAAAATGGGTAAATTACTAAATTTATTTTTTGGTCTACAAAACTTTATTTTTCTGCGGCAAATTTAAAAATTACTTTTTGTTTTATCAAGGAATCTTTATATTTCTGCAATAGAACCTATACTACTTGGTAAATATTAAGAATGAGGAATGAGCAATGCAAAAAAGAATATCATGAATATCTTAATTAATTGCAATAATTGGGATGATGCTAAATTTATAAGAAAAAATAATATTTTTGTACATATCCATGTGGTCAAATAATTAGTTATCAAGCACTTACCAAGACTGCAAAAGCAAATAGGCTGCTGTTTGTTACATCAATGATAAATAAAATGAATATGATATCTCTCGGTTAATTAATATCTTATTAATTTTCAAAATCTATTTTTCAGACACAACTGAATGGTATCACAGCACCCAACAAGAAGTAAAACTGTACCTCCGACCTTACTCAAACATAGACGATTATTGTCTGATCACATCAGTAATTCAAGACTAGAATTTATTGCATATTTATTTATGTGGTCATTTTTGGCTGTTTCCAAGCATTATATAATGAGCAGAATAAATGTATCTGTGATAAAATAAGCATTATTGTTATTTGCATGTATTCCTATGCATACGTGATATGTATTTATGTTGAGTATTAATTGAATAGTTGAAAATAAAATCAATGTTATTGTTCAAACTTAATTTATTGTTTGGCTTTATTATTCCTTTTTTCAAAGGCCAAGGAGGTAAATCTCAGTATTTTATTTATTGGAAGTACCTGGTTTAGATTTTATTTCTTTTTTTTTTATGTATTGGACCTGTGAGGTTTTCCCCCACTTTGCCTATATGGCCTATATAATATAGAGAACATGTTCAGGTATTTTCATAAAATTTAATTTAATTATTAAATGCAAAAATGGACAATTCAGGAAGAAATTTAAGATCAACAGTTAAAATAATTAGTTGGTGTCTTGGTAGTACATCTTAGTGTTCAATAATGTATTTACTATTTAGGCCTAATAGCCTAGGTCCTAAGTTCAATAATTACTTGATAGATTTAAAGAAATCCGAATTTGAAATCCAGAAATCCCAATGAGAAATCCGGAAAGTAGTCTGCCACAATTAATTATGCAGCTCTCTCTTGATTGGCCGAAGACGGGGCACCTTGCGTCGCTATGGTGACGACGTAAACATTAGCATATAACGCGACACACTTTAGAACGTCACAGGCGTATTTTGGAGCGTCACGACGTCAAATAGAGCGTAATGATCCCGCCAAACGCATCTTTGGTGAGATATGACAATCCTGTCTTGGTGAACAGGAACAATGACAAGAAACAAAGGGTAAATTGAGAATTTTTAATCACTGCCAAGTTCAAAGTCTAAGGCTCAACTCTTCTGCACTGCTCTGCAGGTCCTGCAGTGCAGGCTTGTCATGTTTAGGGAATATATGGATTTAGGTCTGGTTGTGAAAATTTTCAGTTGGTGAGGCATAAATTTGCAATTCAGCCAGGCGTAATTAGTTAATTGATGAAGTTCAATATACATGTCTGATTTCCAAGTCAAAGGAAATGTAACTAATTTTTTTTTTTTGCAGGTAAAGTCTAAAGAAGTAAGGTGATGTAAAAACTGCAAATTAAGTTAAAGATTGCGTTGAAAGCCCGGGGTTGAAACCTTTATTTTTTTCGCTCAATTAATTTGGCCTATTTCTTAATCTTTTTTGCCTCGTGAAATGATTATCTAACCTGCAAATAAGAGGCAATGTCATAGCACACCAGCTGCCTTTAATCGTTTTAGAGCAGGCAGCGACAGCATAATAGTAGGCCTCTGGTGGCCGCAGCAACTAGTCATTTCAACTTTTTGTTATTTATGCCTTTTATAGTAAACTTGGGATTAAACACAGTCTGGAAGTCTAGCTTTTGGAATTTCAATGTGTTAAACATTGTTAAAAAATAACGTGCAAGCACTTTAAGAGATGCTTGTAGATAGACTGGCTAGGACTGTCCATGATAGCATCTACCCCTTTGCCTGTCACCTGCAAAAGGGTATCTGGCATGTGAGACCTGCAGAGGGTATTTGTCTCTGAGACCTGCTGGAGGGTATCTGGCCTGTGACCTACTTTTGGTGATTGACCTTTGACCTGCAGAAACTCAGCCTGTTTGTTTTCTTTATTAATTTCTTCATCTCAGAAAGACACCAAAAGTTTTTCAACGCAAGATAAAATTCTATTGACACTGTATGCAAAGTTTTAATGACAGAGATGAAACAGCATGACCAAGGCAGTTGTCATAAGTTTCAGAGCCTTCCTCCCACAATAGAGATGCCACTTGCAAGAAAGCAAGCATCTCTAACAAGCAAGCATCTCTAAAAATAAATGGCTCTCTCTGGGGCGCCCAAAAAAACGAATTATTAGGTTTCTTGCGAATTACTGTTGTGTGAAGAGCTGTATGATGTTGGACAAATAATTATCTATCTTTCAATATAATTATAATTATTAATCAACATCAGAAATAGACTTACAATCTCTGCTTTTTGTTTCAATCAGTCAAAACCAGCAAAGACGGGGTCTGGGAGCGGAATAGGGTCCGGATCTTTTTCCAAGTTGCCCCCAGTGGACAACAAAGTCTCCCAACAGACGGACGAGATTTTGAATTCAATATTACCACCTAGGTATGTCTAATTATAAACTTATGTTTTTGTGAGTATTATCTAGTAGACCTAATTATAATTGAATGTTTTTGTGTGCTGTTTATTTTCTTCTTTTCGTTGTTGTGTTATTCACTCTATTTCAGTTGTTGTTCCTTTATCGAAAATTTTCAATTATTTTGTTCTTTTTTTGCTTCTAGATTCGACTGAATTTTAAGTTTCTATGCATTGAATTATGAGGTTCCTTCTTCATTGTCAAGGTGATTGTTTTTATTATGTTTAAAGAATTATGTAAAAGGACACCCTGAGCTGTGGAAATTACTTTTGATTTTGTTGTTTTTGTCAAACACTTAATTTCCCATTATTATAAATTGTTCCTGAATTTTGCCTTGAACCTGAAAAAGTTTATGAAAATTTCACTGCAATGTGCTGTGTTATGATCTTTGGATTTCACATTGGAAGAGAAAAGAAGAGGGTTTGGTTTTTAATATGTTGGTAAAATCTATGGCCTGTAGTAATACCTCTAAACTTTTTCATTGCTTCATTTGAAACTTCCTAAAAATGTTTTTTCCTCCTTTTTGTTGCAAAATGACATAGACCTGTATTTTTTTAGAGAATTTACAGATGCTGGTCAATTATGGGTGCAGCAAGTTTCCAGCACTCCAGCAACACGTCTAGACGTAGTCAATCTCCAAGAAGAACTAGACCGCCGTCTCCAACAACGCCAAGCTCGCGAAACCGGAATCTGTCCCGTGCGAAGAGAACTCTA
Organism: Platynereis dumerilii; assembly: GCA_026936325.1. Lineage (NCBI taxonomy): Eukaryota > Metazoa > Annelida > Polychaeta > Phyllodocida > Nereididae > Platynereis > Platynereis dumerilii. Next base: position 5,442,252 of record JAPTHN010000009.1, read on the forward strand.
TTCACAATGCTTTGGTGAGTTAAAAGTTTTTGATATGATTTTGGTTATTCAATTGTTAAAAAAAGAAGTGAAAGAGATTTTTACAAAGGTAAATTTACTCTCTCTATTTTAAAGTTTTGGCCAAGAATCTGTCCTCGATAAACTTGATTTGGGGTACATGGCCTTAACCAAGAACTCTGGGAGATTGAAGATCTGAAGTATCTTTTTTTTTGTCCTTTGGTTAAATCAATCATTAACAAAGCTGGTCAACAGAAAAAATCATAACTCTATCGTAAAACAAGGAAACCCTTAATCTTCAATGTCATTTTGCATACATTCATTAAGATTTTAAATTGTTTCCTATGAAGAGAACTAAGCAAGGTCACATGATTTTTGGTTTCTCAGAACTTTTCGAGGCACTTTTCTATAAATCTCAGGTTTTTACTTCGTCGATTTAAAAGAAATTGTGCATGAGCAAACTCAATTTTATTTTTGCAGGCTGAAAATCTGTCCAGTTGGTTCTCCTGAGAAGCTGAAAATCATTTATGTCTGGCCTAAATTGTTGTTAATTCTTTTGCAGACGAATTGATCAGACAAGTGACCATCAACTGCGCAGAACGAGGTCTATTACTTCTGAGGGTGCGTGACGAGATCAGAATGACCATCGCTGCTTACCAGACTCTGTACGAAAGCAGTGTGGCATTTGGAATGAGGAAAGCGCTTCAAGCTGAACAAGGAAAGTCAGAGATGGAGAGAAAGGTAGACATTTTTCCCGTAAACTAAATTTAAGAAAATATTTGATGTTGACTAAACAAAAATATTTTAAATTTTTTTCCTGGCATTGATTGACATAAAATCTGAATGCAGCTTTTGATTGAAATTTCATGTCAATCAATTGATCAATAAATCTTTTTCGCAGTTTTTGTCTCAATCGATTGATGATCGATATTTCTCAATTCTTGAGATGTTTTTGTATCAAATAATACCTTTCAGTAGTGTATGACTACATTGCATCTATAAGGCCAGACATACTTAATTTTTAGCTTCTCAGAGCCACTGACCCTTCAGATTTTCTGCCGTCAAAAAAAGCCTGCTTGTACAGCTTTTTTCTTCCTATTGATCAACCTTAGAAAAAGTGCCTTGAGAAGATCCCAGAAGCTAAAAATCAATTAATTATTTTCTGGCCTTGTCTGCTTGGAAACCCTGCAAAAGTCTTACCATTTTTATTTCAAATTCTACACTGTATTGAGCATCCTTTGACTTTCCTTTATGGGTAATACAACTGAGTGGAACACAAGCAAACTCTGTGAGTAAAGTCACTGACATGAAATATGTATATTGCTCGTTGCCTGGCCTTCACAGCCTAATTGTGGTAAAAATATTGTCAGAAGCATCACATTTGTTTCTCTCCAGCAAATTAACAATGTTCAAAGAGTTTCATGGCACTCAATTTGATGAAAGTCAAAATAAGTCATTCTAAAGTGACAGGAATGTGCATGTATATTCATTTGATTTTGTTTTTGTGTTGTGCGAAAGTAGACCACTGACTTATTATAGTCACTGTATTAAAAATGTTATAAATTAATTTTAATATCTTGAATTGGAAAACGCATGATGAATTCATTTTCAAAAAGTTCGGTTTTTCACTAAGAAGAAATTACTACGTCACAAAATAATTCAACATGATCTGTTGTCGCATGGGGCTGCATGAAATGATTTAGATCATGACAAGTACTGCACTATGTGGTATTTTTTCAGGTCTTTCTGTTTCATGTATACCTACTTTATGGTGACAGACTGGTAAGAGATCAAAAACAAAAATTCATGAATGGAAAATGATCTTCTGAAGAATCAAGATGCACTTCTACCACTTCATCAAAAATTCTTTGGATGTCGTTTCATCTTGATGTATTGATGTCTTTCAAGTTTAGTCCACAAGACATACATTTAATACTTTTGTTGGTCCTTAATATTTTAACACTTTATTGATGTCTCCTTCCAGATCAAGGAACTGGAACAAGACAAAAAGGATATTGAAAAACAAGTCAATGAATGGAAAGCAAAATGCGAACAAGTGGAACGAAGAGCAAACGAGCAAAGAGCTGTTGAAGAAAAGAAGCATACCGAAGAGATCCAATTCTTAAAACGGACCATGACACAGCTGAAGGTTTGTTGATTTTTAATAATCTTTTGTTGTTGGTTGTTTTTTCAAATTTCAGTAATTATACGGTGAGAATTGTTAAATCTTTGTTTTCAAATAATATTGTGCAGAAGGTATGATAATGGCACTCACAGGTTTCATGGTTGTGGAATTATGGACATGCTGAAAATCGGATATGACTGGTATAATTACTGACTGACTGACTGACTGACTGACTGACTGACGGAATGACTGACTGACTGACTGACTGACTGACTGACTGACTGACTGACTGACTGAGTAATTTATCGAAACTCGAGTAAACTGGTCTGTTTATTAGATCCAACTGGCTTAATTACTGGCATTGATCTACCAATTAAATGAATGTCTGGGAAAAAAGAAATAATTTTCCGAGTTTTTGACAGACTAGCATAGTACCCGTGATAATGGGTATAATGACAGTAAGAGTCCAGGGAAAACAGAACAACTATACAGTTGCGGACGAAAATATTCATACAGCTGAGTATTCTGCACATACCTGGTATTTACTCTAGATTCAGGGGTGCGAGGAGAAAAATTTCACTTTTAAGTCATTGCCCTAATCAATTGTCATTGTCAAGCACTGCAAACATAAGGATATTGCTTTTTTCAAGCTCAGGGGGCGCACAAACGTAAAATTTCAACATGACAAACGTATTCATACAGCTCGAACACGTTGGGTATAAAGTGCATCAAAAGCTTGAATTTCTATTCCAAATCATTTGTAACTTTCTGTGGCTTCTTTGGATAACCTCCTTAGAACTTCAAAATGCTTTTTTGGGTGTTTTTATCTGAGTTGGTTGACCCACACCACCCTATAGCACTGGTATTATTTTACCATTAAATGTATATGACATTTCTCAAAAGATGGCAGTAAGTCCATAAAGAATAACCTCATTTCTTCAAATGGTCCATCATAGCTTTCTTTATGCAATAGGTTGTTCCTGATGTAAACTACAAGAAGTTGCATTTGGTTTTACAAGATTTAGACATGGGTAACAAATGTCTAGCGAAGTCTTGAAAGTTTTGCCCATTGAAATAGCATTGGGTCTTGGACAATTTTTATCCTAGGTCTTTTGCATCATGTGCAAATCATCACCTGCATGCCATAAGTTAATTTTAGTCCAAATGAGAGTTTGCACTAATGATTAAAGCAAGCCATGAAAGCAAATTTTACTGTGTGTGAGCATTTTGCTTGGCTTAGCGAGCATCGTTGCAGAAGTTTCACATACATTTAATGGTAAAATGATACCAGCACTATAGGGTGGTATGGGTCAACCAAAACAGATAAAAACACCCAAAAAAGCACTCAGGACTTCTAAGGAGGTTATCCAAAGAAGCCACAGAAAGTTACAAATTATTTGGAATAGAAATTCAAGCTTTTGATGCACTTTATACCCAGCGTGTTCTAGCTGTATGAATACTTTTGTCATGTTGAAATTTTACGTTTGTGCGCCCCCTGAGCTTGAAAAGAGCAATATCCTTAAGTTTGCAGTGCTTGACAATGACAATTGATTAGGACAATGACTTAAAAGTGAAATTTTTCTCCTTGCACCGCTGAATCAAAAGTAAATACCAGGTATGTGCAGAATACTCAGCTGTATGAATATTTTCGTCCGCAACTGTAATTACATTAGAGAAGATTGATAGTCGTGCATAAATGACTAATAAGTGCACTGGTATAATATGAACAGTTTGAGAAACCACACCCACTTATGGTTGTTGTAAGAGGTGAAATAAAGCTGCTTGCAAATTTTTAGTTGTGGGCATTGAGTAGTTTGGGAGGAGTAGCGTAAAGCATCCATGAATTAATAGTGATAATGGTATAATGACAGTAAGAGTCCAGGGAAAACAGAACAACTATAATTACATTAGAGAAGATTGATAGTCGTGCATAAATGACTAATAAGTGCACTGGTATAATATGAACAGTTTGAGAAACCACACCCACTTATGGTTGTTGTAAGAGGTGAAATAAAGCTGCTTGCAAATTTTTAGTTGTGGGCATTGAGTAGTTTGGGAGGAGTAGCGTAAAGCATCCATGAATTAATAGTACTAGCGTAGTACCCGTGAAACGGGAATAACAAAAGGATGACGGAGAAATGGTTATTGAAGAAAATATACATTTTGTGGTGAGCTGAGAAAGATATAGCATTCAGGAGCGAGAGCTTGAGATAAAACAGTGAAATGGAACAGGAAACATTGAATATCAAGGGCAAGTGATTGACAGTGGCCCATCCCTCCCTCTTCGGAGTCCAGGGAGAATCATCAACCAACCACCACCATTGGAGAATAGCCTATTGATAGTCGTGCATAAATGAGTAATAAGTGCACTGGTATAGGCTTATATGAACAGTTTGAGAAAGCAGACCCACTTATGGTTGTTGTAAGACGTGGAATAATGTGGCTTGTAAATTTTGAGTTGTGGGCAATGAGTAGTTTGGGAGGAGTAGCGTAAAGCATCCATGAATTAAGGGTATGATGATGATGATGCTCACTTGATGACTGTCTGAAAAAACCCCAGAATGGCTTCCTGATTGACTAGGTGAAGGATTTTATGATTAACTTTCTGTATTTCTTTCTAAACGACTCCCTGACTGAATTTGTGATTGACCTTCTGAAAGAATTTATGAACGACTTTCTGATTTACTTTCCGCACAATGTTCTGAATTGCGTAGCCTCTCAAGTTCTGATGACCTTTTGAATGACTTCTGAATCTCTCTGAATAACTTTTTAAAAGACCTTTTGATGAGCTTTAGATTGGCTTTCTGAATGACCTTCTGAATGACTCTCTGATTGAACTTGTGAACTATGTTCTAATTGACTTTCTGATTGACTCTCTGATTGACTCCCTGAATTAATTTCTGATTGACTCTCTGAATAACTTTCTGATTGACTCTCTGGATCATCTATTCATTGGCTGTCCAGATGATCTTCTGAATTACTGACTTTCTGAACAACTTTTGGAAAAACTCTCTGACCAACTTCTGTTTGACTCTCTGATTGACTCTGAATAACTTTCTAATTGACTCTCTGAATGGCTTTCTGAATGAATGTCTTTAATAGTGGATTTCTGATTGGCTCTTTGAATGACCTTCATGATGATGACTTTCAAAGTGATTTCTTGATTGACTGTCTGAATGACTTTCTGATTGACTCGCTGAATGGCCTACTGAATTCTAAACAACTTTCTGATTGACTCTCTGATTTCAAATAACATTCCAAATTACTTCCTGACTTTTGAAATGACTTAAAATTGGAAAGATTCTCTGAATGATTCTCTGAATTACCTTCTAATTGACTCTCTGAATGATCTTCTGCACAACTGTTGTATGACCTTCTAAATGGCTTTCTTAATGACATTCTGGATGACCTAGATTGATTGACTGTCTGAATGGCCTTCTGATGTACATTCTAAATAAAGACTTTCTGGCTGAATCTCTGAATGACTTTGTGAATGACCTTCTGAATGATTCTCTGAATGATTCTCTGAATGACTAACTGGTTGACTCTCTGAATGACCTTCTTGAATGACTCTGAGAGTGACCTTCTGAAAAAGTTTCTGAAAGTTTCTGCATTACTTTCTGGATTACTTATTTGCTTTCTCGGTGACTCTCTGAATGAACTTCTGAATTAATTTCTAACTGACTTTCTTAACGGTTCTTTGATTGACTATCTGATTGGCGTTCTTCTTGACTCTCCGGATGACTTTTTGATGGTCTCTCTGAATGACTTTCTGATTGACCTTCTGGCTAACTAAATGACTCTCTGGAACACCTTTTGATTGGCTTTCTGATTTCTATCTGAATGCTTTCTGAACTACTTTTTAACAGACTTTCAGAATGATTTTCTGAAAGACCCTCTGAATGACTTTCTAAATGATCTTTGTGATAATTTTTTTAATGACTTTCAGTAAATTTTGGAAAGACTCCCTAAATGACTCCCTGACTCAGTCTGACTGAATGTGCCTGAATGACCTTCTGAAAGACTTTCTGAATTACTTTCTGGATGACCTATTGATTGACTTTCTCATTGGCCCCTAGCCTGACTCTCTGAATAATTTTCTGACTGACTTTCATTATGATTATCTGAACAACTTTCTGAATGATTCTCTGAATGATCCTTCTTAAAGACGTTCATTACTTAAATGACTTGCTGGATGACTATGAATACCTTTCTTAAACTTCAGCACCTTTTCCCCCAATGCTCTCAGCTCTTGGAAACCCTCAAAAATCATATTAACCAATTCATCATTTGATATTCAATTAGTACCACAATTAAAACATTTCAGGAGCTATTGCGTGCTAGACACCATGCGGATAAGCCAAAAAATGCCGAAAGCAAGTTTGACTTTGAGGATTAGCATGCTCAAATAAATATTAACATAAAAAGTTGGAAAATTTGTCTGATCCAAGTAGCAAAATTAGTTTACGATTTTAGATATGAAATATAATTTAGAAACTGTGTAGAAATAAACAATTATATTGAATTGATTTAGAAAATTTAATTCTCAGACAAATTTTCCAAGTGTTTACAAAAGATTTGCAAGATTGCATTCTCATTAATTTTCTGAGTTTGAGTATTGCCATAATGAATATTATGCTTAAAATACTGGTTTCTAACAACTAACATAGACTTTAAAACTTTTTAATACATGGAGTTTAATATATAGAAGTTTGATAAATATGTCAAGAGAATGTATTTGTCTGCGGAATCTGTAGTTAAGTTGAATCAGAATTAATTACCGACTTAGCTAAAAATATCATGTCAGTCCGCTACTCTGCAATTATAATTATAATTTCAGTTTTCCTTTGATAGATGAAACTTAATATTGTTTGTTATAACCATATGTCCTAAAGATTTATATATTTATATGTTTTTTGACCTAATAATCAACAAGTTTCTATTTCCTAGGAGGCTTGGTCATATGTTGTTAATTTACTTCTAGATATTTTTTTAGAAGCAGAATTTTAATTCATAATATTATTGTGGCAAACATGTTGGTAAAACAGTCAAAGAATTATCTCTGTTACAGGTTTTTGTATTGCATTGAAAATCTTAAAAAAAGATGACTTAAATGACAAAAAAAAAATCAGATTTTTAGAAAATATTTTGTCTTTTAAGTTGCCTTATTCTACCTGTAACAGGGAGAATTGAGACTGTCATTCAAAATAAGTGATTGCCACTTTTGCAATTACATAAATCTGATAAATAATTGCTAATTTGGCAGTAACTTTTACTGGTTTTTAAAATGCATGTTCATAAGGATGGCTCAAATTTTATAACTTACGAGACTCAATTTTGTTAATTGCAGTTTATGTTGATATTGATTTAATTATTATCTTTTCATACTACATGCATCCACAGTTTGAATAATTATTGTGTAAATTATTCTTTTAAGTAATTGTAAAATATTTTTTGAATTTATGTAGACCATCGTTGGCACCATTACTGGGGAGGAACCAGGTTAAAAAATTCTTCAAAAAAATTTCTGAACTTCTCAACCAGTTCTGCCTAGCTTTTTCCTCTTACTTATGATAAATCTCCCTTTGTAAATATAGTTAGATCTTTATACTCTGCCTTTTTCAATCTAATTTATAAGTCTTCTTGAAATGTTTCTGTATTGTTCTGTCATGTTTGACGCCTCGGAAGTTATAAACTCTCTTCAGTCTACAATAAGCGGGATACATCCTTTCCATATATCTGTGTCATTGTTTGATGAAGCGCTGTGCCTACTACTGCTTTTAGAACTTAGATATTTCCTTTTTATCAGGAAATTTTTTGTGTCTAGCGTACAGTCTACGTACAACATCTTTTACATTATGACAAACTCTTGACTTCTTTATAATTTTTGAAAACTCTTTTTGGCTGTTGTTTCTTATCCTTGTTATTTTAATGTTTTGCCACTGTTGTTTAAATCTTAAAATTTAATGAAAAATTGTTATTATTGAAAAAATGACTTTTATTTGTGGTCTTTTAAAAATTAATCTTTAAGGTGCAAGTGGTAAAACATTGAATATCATGGCCGGCCCATAAATATTTTTATCTCAAAATAATTAATGTTCCTCTTCTGGATATGCTGATATATTTTAAGCCAATCTGTTTCTAATGAAATTTAAATACAATTCTTCTATAGGATTTCTTGAATAGTTTTTGAAACTATCTTTTGTTTTCCCTCAACCATGTCGCTTCAAATTGATGAAGTATTTCCTCTCTTTTTTAAGACATTATTTATAAATCTAAGCTTCTGAATCCTTTTGGGGCATTTTGAGTTAAAACCATAAAATGATGACTTCCTGGTACTTTTTTTATTTTTATTCATTAGCCATTCTGAAATATTGATGCTGATGTGTGACTTAAAAGTCTAATATTTTTCTCAATAGTTTTGTAAATAGCTGTATAAAATGGATAATTTATGGTTTTAAACAAAACGCCTCTCTAATTCTTGTGAAGATATTTTACAAATTTTTTAAAGGTTTGTAAGAAAAGATTTTTTAAAGAATTGTAAGAAATGGATTAATAAAAATCCACTTGGTGGTTTGTAGGCTATTGAATATGAAATTTCCAGAATTTTTTAAGGGAATAGATGAAAATATTTTTATTCATTGCCTTTTGACATGAATGTTTTTCTTGGAGTTCAGACCCATGTTTAAAAAAATGGTTTTACTTTTGCCTTTTTATTAAATTTGGAGACGACAGTTTCCTCACAATCTTACTGCAGAAAAAAAATGATAAAATAAACGAAAAACAGTTTAATATGTATTTGAAAAAACAAGAAATATGTACACTGTCTCATAAATATTACATGTAAATTATTTCAGACACAGCTTGATGGGCTCACTGCTCCGAAGAAGTAATCTACATTTCAAACACAAAAAGTTCAACATCTCAAAAATGTGTTCACTATTCACTACATGCATTTAACCATCACCTTCAGGTAGAGACTGAGAAATATATCTTGAAATTGTTATTATAATCAAAATCATCTACTTATTCTGTATTTGTAATACCATTTTGCAATTATCAAATGATCTTTTTATCTTAATTTTTTTAATTTTGTGAGTAATCTTCAGATTTTTGAAAAAATCCACAAAAAATATCATTGAAACAACTTTTTTTTTTTTCATTATTTGCCGTGTCCTCATTACTGTTTATAAAGAATGTAAATTAATCATCTTATATTAATTAATACATATTATTACACAATATACCATCACAAAAAAAATTATCTGACTTGTCAAATCATATTTAGACTGTGATATTAATAACTGATGTTATTTTTAGTCCTAAATTGTTGTAAAAACCACATGGACAAAACACTTTACACATTGTTACATTACAGTCACAATAAAATAAACATCCATCACAAAGAAAAGTCTTCTTTTTACTGTAATAAAGTGTTGTCAGGGACTCAGAAGTCAGACCTGTACCAGTTACACGAAACACAAAATAATTTAACTTTTAGGGGCCGACAAGATGATCTTTGGGGGGGGGGCTATGGATATTTAGTGAAAAAAAAAGATTGTTTCCCACTTGACACTGAAAAAAAAAGTTTGTTCAGCACATGGAAATAAAAAAAAAAGTTTGTTTCCACCTGTAGCTAGGGTACCGTAATGTTAAAATTCCGATAAAAAAGTTTGTCGCGAGTGCGCATGCGAAAAAAATTGTTCGTTGACGTGTCGCGAACGAAAAAAAAAGTTCGTCCCGGGGGTAAAGTCCATAGCCCCCCCCCCAACTATCGTCTGGTCGGCCCCTTAGCTTGTCTTTTTTCTTTGAAAACAAAGAGCTAATTGTCGTCACTCGATCGTCGTCGTTGTCGCGGTTAAGGTTTGATTAAGTGTCAATTAACCTTAGTGCTTCACTTAGAGTTATGAAATTTGGTACTGGTATTGGCCTGTAGGCATGGATCGGAAACTAGATATCCAAGATAGCTGCCAAAATGGCTGCCAAAAAATTGCTGCTATTCTTGAACTGCTAACTGTGACCTTAATATTTCACTTAAGGAGTTCTGAAATTTGGTACAGGTATTGGCCTGTGGGGATGGATTGGGAACATGTCGGGAAATCCAAGATGGCGGCTATTTCGTGGTTGCCGTTTTTCTTCATTCTTGAAAAGCCCACTGTGACCTTAATATTTCGCTTAAGAGTTTGGTACTACAATATATAGCTTTGGCCCTATCAAGAAAATGCATACATATAGAATTTATTATATACTGAGTGCCAGCTATCCTGAGGGAAACTTCGGACGGATTGGTCTTTCTCTCCTATACCCAAGTCAGACGAACGATTTGCACGTTAGAAAGCCCTGCAAACCATGAGAAGTCAACTGAATTAAGCAAAAGTTTTGATTTTATTGAGAACCAAGTGCAATCAGTCATGAAATCCACAAATATGCCAGCAGATGAAAATGGGTGTCCTAGCCATTAGACCACCGTACCAAAATATCAACACATAAATATTTAACAATAACCATGGAAGTTATTCATGAACTCCTACAAGAAAAAATCTCATTTTGAAAGGAAAATACAATAGCCGAATTAGAGTTTCTTAAAAACTTTATTGCAGTAATTAGACACATATTTTATCATCACATCAATATTTCTAACAAATTCTAAATAAATACTAGACATTTCTAGTGAGATCCTCAAACAACATCAACATATTATAATGTTGGAAGAGCCAAGGAGCCTGCAGAACCACCCTTACTCACTACGGGGATAATAGCCCACCATTAAACACCGGGAATAGTGTGTACCAAACAGGCTTGGGGTCAAGTACAATCAATTGTACTTGAGTCCAAGTACAAGTACATTGGCATTTGGCAAGTACAAGTACAAGTCCAAGTACAGCTTTTTAACAGAGCACTTGAGTCCAAGTACAAGTACTTTAGCTCAAGTACAAGTCCAAGTCCATTTCAGATGTTAAATACAGATAAAGGAAATCACAATAATTTGAATATATATTTTGTCATACTTCCAGATCAATGAAAATTTGGCCTGCATTTTTAAAGTACTCGCATGATGTACTTGTACTTGGACTTGAATCCAAAGTACTTGAAGTACTTTGTATTCAAGTCCAAGTACAAGTACTTCATTTTTAGAAATTACGAGTCCAAGTACAAGTCCAAGTACAGAGTACTTGGACTCGAGTCCAAGTACTGAGTCCAAGTACAGTACTTGACCCCAAGCCTGGTACCAAATATTTTAACGTTTGCCCAATTTGCTAACTCGGACAGTAAGATTACTAAAATACAAAATCTGTTATACAATCGTAAAAAGAAATGCACCTCTGTAATTTATAAAGCCAGAGAAAAGTATTTTTGGATAATGGCTTCTTCATAACAATCAGACAAATAACTATTGAGTCAGTAGGCCCTACATTTAACAATGATTTAAGAAGAATGACTTTTATCAGATATATATATTATATACGATCTTTATATAATTTCTAAAAAATAAATTCAGATTCATACCTTCATCACAATAGTTGTGTATTTATATTCTACACAATAGCAAATTTACACGTAAAATAGATGATGCTACATAGATCTTAGCAAATCAATAACAAATCCCCTAAAATAAATTAAAATCCGTTGAACAAATGACTCATAAATGAGACTTGGCCTGAGCAACTTTTGAACTTGTCGGCCTCTTGATCGCCTGCGAAATGTACTGTCCAGCAGCTATTAGTTTGTCGATTTCCACTCCCTGAAACAAAATCAAAAGTCTGAGATTGCAACTTCACTTGGAGAAAGTTGATACTTATAATGTACAACTCTAAGTGAATTACTACATTGTAAATGCATGGAGGGGGTCAAAAACCTAGTTTTAAATGGAATAGCCCTGATTAATACAACCATTGGCTCCAACAGTGTCTTTCAAAGCTCAGAGCACCATATAGGCAAGTATCTTTACTCTTTTGATATTGCAGTGTGCCATTCACTTTAATTTCAGATTGAAAAGTGTAAAATATAGCCTTATTATGTGCTCCATATTAAGACATAATTATTATAAATTTTTAAAGGAGGGTGCATGTTTATTAAATGGATAGAAGAATAATATATCCGCTAATCTATTTAATATGAATATATACTTACAGTTTTAATTCCCAAACCATTCATTAGATAGACAACATCCTCCGTTGACACATTTCCACTAGCTCCTTTGGCGTACGGACATCCTCCGAGTCCAGAGACCGAACTGTCAACTACTGAGATCCCCATCTGAAAACAGAATTGTTTTTAGTTTGATAAATTAATGCAATATTTCATCATGTTATTATAAATATCCATGCAAAATGGAGTTGTTTTATTTGCTCAGGGAGAGCGATGGACAGGCTTTCAAATCAGTGAGAATAAATAATTAAATAAGAAGTTTAAATAATATGAACTACATGAGATTATGAACTTCTACACTTGGACATCAATTCATTATGCAGTTTCCATTATAGTAAATTTCCATGGAAAATATGTTTGACTTCTTTGAGTATTGACATTTGTGTAAGTGTAGGCCTATATTAAAGTGGACAATATAAGCATATTAAATTTCATTGTGATAATTAACACGGATTAAGAAACAAGGAAACACTATCACGAGACAAATCAGATGCACAATATTTCCCAATGTCAGTATTGCCAGTTTCAAATAGTATGCTAGTACATATAATATAAATTATCAGTGTTAACATAAATTCATTTTGCCACAATGCAATCAATAACAGAAATAACATTTAAAATGTTCTGACCTGTAATGCTGCAAAAATATTAGCGATAGCTTGTCCGTAAGTGTCATGGCAATGAATGGCAACCTTGTCTTTCGGCACGACCTTTATGACCTCTGCTAACATCGCTCTTATTGACCCTGGGGTACCAATTCCGATCGTATCACCCAGAGAAATCTCGTAACAGCCCATTTCATACATCTTCTTGCTGACCTTAAAAAAGATATATATACAACTGTGACAAGAGTTCCGTCATTGATTTAAAATTGACTGGCAAGTTAGGCCAGACAATAATTGATCTTTAGCTTCTCGGATCTTCTCGAAGCACTTTATCTAAGGTCAGTCAGTGGGACAAAAAAAGAAGCTGTGCATAAATAGAGATTTATTTTGTTAATGAGATAAAAATTTGTTGGAAAGCTCAATTTTTTTCAGACGGAAAATATGACGGGACGGTCGATCTGAGAAATAAAAAATCTAAAAATTAATTATGTCTGGCACTGACTAAGAAGTTGATAGATAAAGTGTAGTATCTTACTTCAGCAACTTTGACAGGGCTAATAGGTCCCTCATATGGACATCCCACAACACAGGACACGTATCTGAAATATAACGAATTATTAAATATGTATTCAAAATTTTGAAAATTGTCCATTCGCCAAATCATCGCAATAATTCCAACGTCTTGGAAGTTACACACACTGCTTAATTACAACACAATGAAGATTTCAACAACATATGATTGATGTCCTCTAATAATAATTTGATACATTTTTTGTATGACTAAAATATACATACCCTCGGACTGGAATATTACTCTTTTTCGCAGCTTGCATTACATCACTAAATCGCTGAAGACTTTCATCTATGGAGCAGTTGATATTTTTTCTGCAAAAATGTAAAAAAAGTTATTTATATGACTTGCAATTCACGCATTTACAGAAACGAAACAAGAAAGTAATGGCCAAATAATGAACGTGAGATTACTAATTTATCATATGTGCAAGCTCAGTAAATCGAAATTTTCCATAAATTGGAAATAAGTTTAACTGGCTGTCATTGAAAATAAACTCAGATTCAGATTCTTTTTCTTTGAAGTATTACCTTGTTACAATAATATTATGCATTTAAAAATATATACATTATAAATTAATAAACATGATAAAACTATGCTCAAAGCTGGTGCCCCTTTAAGACAATTCAATGTCACTGTCATACATACCTACTAAAGGACTCAGATGCTGCGCCAAAAATTGCCACTTCTTGGGCACCTGCTTCAAGCTGAAATTTAAGGAAAATTAAATAATCAGTAAAGTCAGTCGTTTTTTGAAAAGGGTGGAGGAGTCGCTTTAGAATAACTCTCTGAAGTTCTCATTTTGTTTTCAAATTATTTGTACTTACAGCGGCTTGAAATCCTTTAATATTTGGTGTCAATGCCGTGTATTGTACTCCTTCACTTCTTCGTATGCCTTTCAGAACATCCGTGTGGTCTGCCATCTGAAGCAATAAATACCAGCTTTCTTAAATTTTTAATGAAATTATAAATACTGAAATCAAATTATATACAGTGCATGGAAAACATTTTGAAAATAAGTCAGTGTCTCAGTGACCATGCAATATGATGTATCTTTTACCTGAGGTACCCATTTTGGAGAGACAAAACTTGTAGCCTCAATAACTGATAATCCAGTCTGAGACAGTCTGTTTATCAACTCAATTTTGACATCTGTTGGTACAATCTCCTGAAACAAAATATACACGAATTAGTTACTTTTATCTGTGTAAAAGTAAATTTAACCACTAATAGAAAAAAAAAGACTTTTATATAAAAGACATTTGTCAAAGAAAAAAAAGTAGTTATAAACAATTATACAAAAACGCCGACTCCTAGATCCTCATATTAAGACAAGTAAATGTTTAATACTATATCGTATTTCTAACAAAGGTCTTCAACCGAGTGTAAACAATTAGCAAAATTTTTACTATACATGTGCATAAGTATTAGAAAAAGTTTGACAAGAAAATAAATCAATTTTCAAATTTCACCTTTTCATTTTGAAGTCCATCCCTTGGGCCTACCTCTACAATCTTCACGAATTTTGGTAAACCCGAAATCTGAAAAAAAAAGAAGAAGTTATCACACATTATAGCTATGTAAGATTAGCATTTGTCAATTAATTTCAATGAAATAATTTATTATATGAACGCAAATTATTGAAATGAACAAGATATGTACATTATACATAGAAACTAGTTGGCGGCTCGAGTCGTCTACGCTGTCTCAGCTACATAGAAACAATCATACGCGTGTAATGCATAAGGCCAACATCCATATACTTGTCCGGCTCTGCATTTATTATTGTTTTAACTTAAGTAAATTAATTTGAGGGAATGACAGCACAGTCATCACTCAGAGCCTGGCCTATTACATAATCATTATCATAATGGCATACAATATGTAACAAGAGCAATTTAATACCTTCATTCAATCACTGACTCAACACTTCATCAGCTCAATTGATGTCAGTGAGTCAAATTGGTTGTACTCCAACTGACAGATGTGTGCCATTGTTTACAACAAATAATCATGTGATAAACAAAACTTCAAAATAGGCCTATGACTAAGTCATTGAAAATCTGTCAAAACAATGGAGTTTACACATTTTACTTGATAAAAAGAACCAATACTTCTAAAGCAGGCTTTTTAAAGTGCCAACAACTGTTTAGTCTGATAGAACTCGACCTTATACAAAACAAAATCCCATTCATTTACTTACTGTGGCTGTAGAAGAGGTCCGAGACCAATTTAATTGGACAATTTTATAAAGATGTCGACCTATCGCCACCATTTTGTTTAGCAGACGCCAGATTCGGAAATAGGTCAAGCAGACTAAAACGCGCGCTGTATTGCCTGCATGCATGTTGCGCCAGACGAAAGAGCATGCGTTGGAGGCCTACCAAATATTGTTTATCACACTTTTGCAATTTCGTTGAATAGCTGATGAGGATGGGCTTAACTTGGCAGATCTGGATGAGTCCTTCAGCAGGTAAATACAATTTTTAAAAATTTCCATTGATGGGGAGTGAATGTTTCTAGCTGTTTAAATCTCAGCTCTAGATAATTTAATAGGAATAACTTTATAATTGAATTGAATCCAAATTGCAAAATAGTAGGCCTATGTATGTATTGACCTATCACATCTAATCTAAAAAAAAAAGTCCAGTCATTTTTTTGTGGCAGTAAGGTTTTGGCTGATAACTAAAAACATACCTTACTCTGCAAAAATACTTGTCTTCTCCTGTTCCTGACACCTTGACCAAGCAGTTTCATGAACATTTGGAAGTATTGGCATGTTGTAGCCCTGGTTTTGAGGTAGTCCCTAAGAATGAAATTGCTGTCAACACAGCTCAAGAAGCCATTTTCTTCTACTGCTTCTATTGCTGCTTTTGTGACGTCACCATTGTTTCAGTGATGTCATAGAGCCAACAATGCCGATGAAGTTACAACAGAAGGCTAAAACTAGCCCTAAATGTGCTGAAGAGCAGCAGCAATTTAGCATTGTACGTGCCTGAATGATAAAGCTGGGAGATTAGAGGACATCAGTTTAGTCCAAATCATGGTCATGGTGTACTCACCCTGACAATCCAAAAATTAAACCTCAGACTTAATCATGGTCCGTGGATTGTTTTATTGGCTAAAAACTTACTGCCAAATAAAATATCTGGGTTTTTTTTCTTTTCTTTTTTAATGTAGTGGTCAAGAATCGCTTAAATCATAATAATTCATCAGGGGCATGTTTATCTCATCCGCCTACGCTTTTAAAAAAATTTGTGTTGTTCCCATCCTGATATCCTGAAGGCCAAATGGGCCCTGGGAAACAAAATAATTAATATAGCTGTAACTGACCAACTGTTTGACATACAATATTTTTAAAAGTAAAGAAACCTGTGGCCGGTCAGCTGTGATGCTTGAAAAGATTAATTAATGTCTAAATTATAGCTGATAAAATATGCTGGTGGTGTAGTAATTAATACACTAATTAATGAAGGAGGATTGCCAATTAACTGACTGTCACACATGGACTACCAATGAGTACATATGTACATGCATATAATTATATTATCAAATGTCTCACACATATTTAACATTGGCCTTCTTTCACTCTGGAGTCTAGACTTCAATATATCTGTACAAAGTTGAAACTAGAATAATACGCATCACACATCTTTGCAAAATTATGCATAATTTAATGGGTAAATTATATCACATAATCATACATGAATTCACAATAAATTTGGGAAATTCAAAGACAAAGACAAAGCACAAATAAATCACATCACAATATATCAACATAAATTAAATTTGGAAACAAACTTATGAACCTTCCAATAAATTCAGGTTGCATCCCAGAAAACTTAAAATCAAATTTAATTGACAATAATATTATTAAAATTGCCATATTACTGTACAATAATTCCCATGAATATCACAAGAAACCAAACTTCATCAATTACATACTGTCCGAAATACATTTGCTGTACACGATTTGACAGAGCAACATACATCGACATACAATACATCAAAATATAATACTGTATATTTCGAGATTATCATGATTAAAATGTAGGAAAGAATTAAATTTTAGAGGTAAAAGATGTAATGTTTACAGAAAAATGTTATGATTGGATATTCTTAAAACAAAATAGATTAAAGTGTTCACAATTAAAAGAAATTAATGGACAGATTCCTCCCATTCTAATACAGGCCTTATCATAAAGACTAATGGACTTATTAATGGTAATTTTATGATATCGATCATCATTACCTTGAATTGACTCAACAAATTACAACAACATAATGGAGTAAATTATTAAAGTACAGTACAGTAGAAGGAGTGGTTTAAACAAAGGAAAAGAAAATATTTAAAACTGAGATTCTGGGGCGTAAAATTTTTTTAATAGGTCTTTGACAGCATTCAAGCCTCTGTAAGTTTGCGTTTTCAACACAATGATTAAGAGCTTTTCTTAATAATAGATAATGCGCTCAATTCTTCGAAAGTTCAGTTTGATTATTTTCACTATCGCTGCATCGGTGGCATGGGTGGCAGCATAGGCGCACCCTGTGGCGCACCTTGTGGCATTCCCTCGTTCTTCTCGTCTTTCTCCTTCGCCCCGTGTTTGAGAACTCGGGTGAATTCGATGTAATCAAATTTTCCCTCTTTCATAGGTACTCCATACAAGAGCTCGTCTACCATGTCGTGCGTCCACCTGTCTCCCATTGTTGTCATGATTTCACGGAGGTAGCCTTCTGCGAGTTCACCTGTTGTTAGAAAAAGATTCAAGTTTTTAAAGATTAATGCAGATAGATCAGTGACTTGGGGAACTGTGCACTGTTACAGCTCCCCCCAGTGATCAGTGATGAGACATGTTGACTTTGGTACAATTTTTGGATAACACATGTATAGTAACAGCCTGTTGTACATTCAAGCAAAAATTTTAAATAACTGAATAAAGTTTTATATCAAGGATTGGGATTAAATTTTCGAACTCTTAAAAATTATGAATCAATGCTACTCAAATGTCATGAAAAGTTGCAGAGACAAAACAATTCTTGCAATCAGCAGGGCAGTATGAGCTTTGATGTCAAGAAGCAACTATGTATAACTAGATCATATAAAGCTATCACATAAGAATAATTTAGCTGTGACTTATCCTCTCATTGAGACTGAGTGACTCTTGCAACCAAACTGACATGATCCATTTCTCTGTCTGATAATATCTGAGAGAAAGATCCTTTTTTTGACAAAAAAAAACAACGAATGTTTGGAATATGTTCCATTTGATCATTACCTCCGCCAATCATATCAAAACACGCGAACGCATTCCTTATCACATCTTCTGGATCAGTGCCATTGAGTTTCTCTCCGAATAACGTCAAGAACATTGTGAAATTGATTGGGCCGGGGGCTTCCCTCAACATCTGGATCATCAAATCGTCAGTGGGGTTCTTGCCGAGAGAAGTGAAGATCTCAATCAAATCATCTCTGTCGATAAAACCGTCTCTGTTTTGATCTATCATGTTGAAAGCCTCCTGAAAATCAGAAAAAGAAAATGTGGATAATGGCAACAGTACAAGCCTAAGACCGTTTAATCACAGAACTCTTAAATTTCCATAGAACTAAAGATCTCTGTTGAGGTTTCGATAAGAAACTTTTTTTAAAATCACAAATATGGGTCAGTATCATTGCATCAAGGCGTTAAGATCAGGAAAAGTAGTTAATGGACGACATACATTTTCAATTCAATTCCTCAAATTACTAAAGAAGCAGAAGCATGTTGATTCACTTTCTCAAACCACCAAACGAAGCAGACAAAATTTTATTCATTTTGGCAATTTACCAATTACATTCACATCCTCAAACCATGAAAAATAAAGAACTAAACACATTTCTAATTTACTAATTCAAACTGCTAAATAAGCAGATACATTTTCAATTCACTTTGTCATTCTGCTAAAGAATCAGACACATTTTGAATTTAATTCCTCAAACCACTGAAGAAACAGACACATTTTTAATTCACCTCTTCAAACCACTAAAAGAACCGGCACATTTTGTAGGCCAAATGCACTTCTTCATACCACTAAAAAACAGAAACAGATTTAATTCAGTTTTTCAAACCACTAATGAACTAAGTTTTAATTCACTTCTTCAAACTGCTGAAGAAGCAGACACATTTGCAATTTCCTCAAAGTTCAAACTGCTAAAGAAGGAGACACAGGTTTAATTCACTTCTACAAACCACTAAAGAAACGCGCACATTTCTAATTTTCTTCATTAAACTGCTGAAGAAGCAGATACATTTGCAATTTACTTCAAACCACTAAAGAAGCATACACTTTTTAATTCACTTCCTCAAACCACTAAAGAAGCAAACACATTTGTAATTCACTTCTATAAACCACTAAAGAAACGCGCACATTTTTAATTTTCTTCATTAAACTGCTGAAGAAGCAGATACATTTGCAATTTACTTCAAACCACTAAAGAAGCATACACTTTTTAATTCACTTCCTCAAACCACTAAAGAAGCAAACACATTTGTAATTCACTTCTATAAACCACTAAAGAAACACGCACATTTTTAATTTTCTTCATTAAACTGCTGAAGAAGCAGATACATTTGCAATTTACTTCAAACCACTAAAGAAGCATACACTTTTTAATTCACTTCCTCAAACCACTAAAGAAGCAAACACATTTGTAATTCACTTCTATAAACCACTAAAGAAACGCGCACATTTTTAATTTTCTTCATTAAACTGCTGAAGAAGCAGATACATTTGCAATTTACTTCAAACCACTAAAGAAGCATACACATTTCTAATTCACTTCCTCAAACCACCAAAGAAGCAAACACATAATTCACTTCTATAAACCACTAAAGAAACTGACACATATTTAATTCACCTTATCAAACTGCAAAAGAAGCTGACACATTTGTAATTCACTTCTTCAAACGGTCAAACCACTAAAGAAACTGACACATTTTTTATTCTCTTCATCAAAATAATGAAGTAGACACATTTGTGATTCTCTTCCTCAAACCACTGAAGAAGCAGACATACTTTTAATTCACTTCCTCAAACTTCTGAAGAAGATGACTCATTTTCAGTTCACTTCTTCAAACCACCAAAGAAGCTGACTCATTTTTAGTTCAATTCTTCAAACCACTAAAGAAGTGACACATTTGTTATTCACTTCCTCAAACCGCCAAAGAAGCAAATACATTTTTAATCCACGTCTTCAAACCAGTAAAGAAGCTAACACATTTTTTATTCACCTTTTCAAACCACTAAAGAAGAAGTGTAATTAAATCAATTTCAGGGAATAATAAGGCCACACATAATTGATCTTTAGCTTCTCTGATCCTCTCAAGGCACTTTTTCTAGGGTCGGTCGGTAGGACGAAAAAAAAAAAGGTAAAAAAAAATTTTTTTATAATGTCAAAAAAAAAAAAAATTTTTTTTTCCATCGGCAGCAAATCTATTGTGTCGGCGGGTCCGTGAAGCTAAGAATCAATTATGTGTGGCCTAATCAATATATTCACGGATATATTCACGGGGTTGAGTACTTATGCAACTAAACCCACTGTATGTTCTTACCTTGAACTCTTGAATCTGGTCTTGGTTGAACATGGAGAAGACATTTGACGTGTGTCTGTGGAGTCTTTGTCGATGTTTCTTTTTCGATTTTGAAGACATTCTGGGGCTTCCCGGACACTGTATTACATGAAGAAAAAAGATTTGTAAACATTAATTGGATTTATTGCTGTTTAAATCAACGTATTAATATATTTTACTGTACTTAAGCCTAAGAAAGGCAAAAAGGAAAAGATTAACTTTACTTTCAAGCTGGATTTGATACAAGGTATATCGAAATGAGTTTAGAGACTGATACTATTTCAAATTTTTAGTAAACTGTTGTTCTAGCTTATTTAGACTTATAAACACAAGTACACCACACAAATGGACATTTAAAATGTAAGAATTAAATGGCAACACAAAAATATTGGGGAATATGTACAGATGCAATTGTTCTGCAGCTTATAGTATAGTGAAGTTGAGTAAACTCATAGAATAGTCAAGATGAGTAAACTCATAAAATATATTTTTTCTGAAAGTTGTAATGTATTTGCAAAATATTAACATACAAAATGTGGAATCAATAATTATTTAAATAAGTCTTCCAAATTAAATCAAATCAAACCAAAAAATCTAAAATAACCCTAAAAAATCTGCATGCAAGGAACCAAATTTGAACACACCAACGTAAGAGAAAACGCCACTCTGCAAATAAAATGTAATGCAACCAAACTGAAAACAAAAGGGAAAATTAAAATTACGCTAATGCGTACACCTAAAAAATATGAATGTATGCATTTTTGTCAATAGAAACTGAATACACACTATGAACACAAAATGCACATCAACAAACAATCAAATGCGCAGAATGGATCAATTATTTTGATAAAATTCCCAATTTGACAGAAGTATTGTGCTGAAGTTTTTTTTTAAATCACTGCGGCCATAAATTAAATTTTATGTTGTTGATATAAAAATTTTGAGGGTCGTTGAATTTTAGTTTTACTACCTAATGAATGTGTTTGTGTGTTTTCTTTTCTCATTGTTGATTACTGTTGTGGCTTTTTTTTGTAGAAGTAATTTAATAGAATAGTATAGAGATGTTTTTGTCTGACTAAATTATTGCAATCACTCGAGTCAAGCAATCATCAACCAAACTATTTTTTTTTTGTGGAAAAGTTTCATTTAATGATCTGAAATGTTTTCAACAAACTGAAATGAACAAATGATGCACTGGAAAATGTATGCCATGTCAATTAAATTTTCAACTTGCTTGGGAATAATGTATTGTTTGTACTTTTTGTCTGGTATTGTTGTGATTGTATGTGGTTAAAATTCAAAATAATATTTCGCACAAAGCTTCACAATTAACTTCTTAATTACATTGTTTCCAAATATCCTTGAAAAGTTTGTTGAGTGTGTAAAATTGTAGTCTTCATCCGCTTCGCATAATTTACAAATTGTGAGTATTAAAAAAATATGGTATGAAACAAATTTCTACATAAATTGTGCTGCGGAGTTTTTTTTTTACTGAAGATAATGTGTAATCAGAAATGACAAACTGCTGCATAAATTGTGTTGCGGAGTTTTTTGCAATGTGGATACACATAATGTGTAGTCAGAAATAACTATTGGGCATTGGCAAACAAACAGCAACAAATATTGGGAATAACATTGGCTATTAGCAAGGATAGATCAAGGTGATTATGTTTCAGTGATTTATCAGTACAATACCCTTTGTTCTTGATAAATATCTGGACAACTGTGGTAACTGAGGATTATTTGTACAAGGGGGGTAAGAAGGAAATTACCAGGACTCACATAGAAAACTATGTCTGCAGAAAAAAAAATTAATAAGCAAATTGGTAGCAATTTCTGCAAGTTTTTAAAAAGTAAAAGTTTCTTTAGAAATTTTTGCACTTATAGCGTCAATAGGCAGTTGGAATTTTGACGTGAACTTCTCAGTGTTTGAATAGTGACTGTCGGAAAATTTTCAGTAGAGGAATATTTTCCTCATTACTGAAATATGTGTGTACTCATGAATTTGGTCAGATCGAAATAAATCAGAAGTCTAAAAATTCACCTAGCAACAATCTCGAAAAAATGTCCAAATTGTAGAAAATTAAAATGTACTTGTTCGAAATGAGAAGGCAACTACTTTCCATTGGTTTTGAACTATTTTATAGCTTTTCTATGTGTGATTAACTCATTGAGGGATGGAAAATACTGGAAGCATTGCTTGGAAAAAATGGCAAATCATTCATAAGCATGGAACCCAGGCATGGAACACACAACCTAGTGTATATAGTGATTGTGTACCTTATCGGTCATATCGATCCGAGAAATCATGGGTGAGCCAAGCGACTTGGGGGTTAAGGGCGTCATAGGGGTGGTGGGCGTTAAGGGCGAGGGGGTGGTGGGCGTTCTTGGGGATTTTTGTGACAGACTTGGGCGTGGTTTAGGTTTTGGAGCAGCGTCGAGAGAAACGTCAGGAGGGTTAGCGAGGGGTGACATAGGTTTTTTAGCGGGAACTTCAGGTTTTCTCAAAGGTTCAGGTTTGTCAGCTGGTTGTACAGGTGGATCTTGTCTGTTTGACGGGATTTCAAGTGTTTTGTCAGGCTTTTTGGCTGTACCACTTCGCCTCTCAGGCCTTTTGGCGGGTAATTCAGGCTTGTCTGCCTTTTTGGGTGGTGCTTCGACAGGTTTTTCTAGTTTTTTGAGTGGCTCTTCGACAGGTTTTTCTAGTTTCTTGGGTGGTGCTTCTAACGGTTTTTCTAGCTTTTTGGGCGGCCCTTCTACAAGTTTTTCTAGCTTTTTTGGAGGCGCTTCGACAAGTTTTTCTAGCTTTTTTGGTGGCGCTTCAAAAGGTTTTTCTGGCTTTTTGGGTGCTTCTACAGGCTTATCTACTTTCTTGGGTGCTTCTAAAGGCTTTTCAGCTTTCTTTGCTGGTAATTCAGGTTTTTCAGCTTTCTTTGTTGGTAATTCAGGCTTTTCTAATTTCTTAGGAGGTGCTGCAGCAGGCTTTTCTTGTTTTGGAGGTGCTTCAACAATGCTCTTTTTCTTTTTGATTGGTAATGAAATAGGTTGTTTTTCTGCTTTGGGAGCTGGTGGTTCAGGTTTGTCTGATGTTTTGGGTGGAACCTCTGGGATTTTCGGTACTTCAGGGATTTTAGCAGGATGATCTAACTTTGGGGGACCTGTACTTGGGGGTGGGGTAGTTCTTGAATCTGACTTCTTACTGCCTCCGAGAGACGGGAAGTTAAAAAAGGGGCTTGTCAGTGAATTCTTCCTTGACTGGGGTCTCTCGGACGACGCTCTGCGCTGGTGACTACCTTGGCCAGCCCCGGCTAACGACTCAGACCTCTGTTGAATGCTCGTTAGAGAGAACTTTCTCGTTGGGCCAGCTGGGGCGGGCTCTTTTCTGGTTGGGCTCTGACTACGCATTCTGTTCCGTCTCCCGGCAATGACAAAACCAGGGCTGGGGTCGGAAGGGGGTGCAGGGTTATCAGGTTTTTGGGGCCCATCATTTGACTTCCCGGGGTTTACCATCGCCAGTTTGAAAGTCTTGATGCTCGCTGAAACAAAACAAGACTAAAACTACAATTACACTAAAACTAAGTTATTAGTGCATCTATTAACTTTAAGCTTAAAACAATACTAATATTATGACATACAATACAATAATTATGCAGAAAGGAAAGGTTTCATTCTAAGTTTGCACTACATGGTCGGGGCGATTTCAGCCCAGCAATACTATATTTCCAGATCTAAATTTTAAAGTTGTCTAATCCTTCAAAGTGCTTTAGTGTTTTATCTACATGTGCAGTGCCTCAGAGAGATAACAGCTTCAATTCTGAAGCCTTCACAGATTTCTTTCTGCTTTAAAAATTTTGAAATGATTGTTAATTAACATTATCCACTTATTCTACAAAAGAATAGACATATAGTGCAAACTTAGAGATGTCAAGACATCAACTCATTTAGTGTTGTCCGTAAGTTAGTCAAACGGTTGATGTTTTGTATAAACATCCTCAACCAAAGTGGGTTTGGAAGCGTAAATTCTCATCCGATGTGATGCAAACGTACCTATGGGGTCATAAAGAACTATATTTGAGGTATATGGGATACAAATGGCTTCTAATTTTCTTTGGGTTCACTGACATAAAAAAATTAATAATTTGAAAAATTTGTGTAATAGCTTGTAATTATGCAAATGTTGAAAAACGTAATTATGTAAATGTTAGAAGAGCAAAGAAAATTGGCAGCCATTTGTATTCTGGTGCCTCAAATATTGTTCTTTATGACCCCATGTTTTTTTTTTCTCCTTTGGATGAGCATCCTCGCTTCCACAAACTGCACAAGTAGTTTGGTTGAGGATGTCTAGCATTTACCCAATGGCAAAACATCACCGGTTTCACTTACTTACAGGCAGCACTGTAAATTTAAGCACATACAATAAATTAAAAGGTAGGCCTACTAAAATAATTTTCTATTGGCATACCTTTGCTTTGAAAAACAAAATGAACATATGAAAAGTTTTACTATGCTATGCATTTCTACAAGGACATTGTAAGCATTGGAAATAAAGTGAAAAATAACATGAAAACTAAGAAAAATTTAATTGTAGAATATATCTATGATTTCTTTCTGAATAAAATCGGCTTAAAATGAGAGCTAGCACTCTAAAACTAAGATGGAAAATAATTCAATCTATATATAGAGTGTTATGTTTTTGAGCCTCCCCTCCAAATGACTGATACATCATGACAGTTGGTACATGTATAAAACACTGGTTTGTATACATGTACATGAGCATTCTGTGAGTCTTTGGAAAACTTATTTGAAATATCTGCCATTGATGATAATTATTGAAAGTAAGAAAATATATCATCTAATTTTACTTACCAAAATTAACAGAGCTCTACAGACAGGCTGTAGACAGGCTGTTAATTGTTTTTGGCAGAAGAAAACAAGACTTAATGGAGGGTATCACACAACCAATACTCTAGCTATTATTGATAGTAAACCAGAACTTCTTATAAAATTCCTGTAAACTTTCTTTGGATTGATATATAACTTTGTATGACCTTGCAGTACTTTATATTGCCTGTATATCAAAAAGAAACATAGTTAGCATACCTGCAGTCTGATCATGAGTCAGCTGCTACGTATCACACATAAAATGACATTAGTACATTAGTCTATGCCAAGAAATGTGATAAACATATACATGAAGTTCATCCCTTCTACAAGAAATCTGTGAAGTTTTTTGAAGTTTTACAACTGTTTTTAACACATTTCTTACCTCCCAATAAAGTCAGAAGTAATCCCTAGTGTCTCAGTAGACACTAGAACGAAATATTTTATGAAATCTGTCCAAAATGGCTGATCCTGGGAGGAAGTAGTTAAACACTGCTTTACCCCCTTGCAACTTGACCCAGAACAGGAAGGGTGGGGAGGGGTAACTCAAGGAGGCCCAAGAAAGGGGTTTCAGTCAAATATTTTCCCTCCAAAGCGGCAGAACCCCTGCAGAACCCCTCAATATTAACCATGTCGTCTGTTTTATTAATTTTCTGATTCTAAATTCAATTTAAACTCTAAACTTTGATCAAAAGTTGCTACAAACAATGTTGCAAATAATTTGGTGTGAGCAACAAGTCCCTTGCAGTTTATCACACCCCTTTGCGGCCCCTAGCAACGTCCTTAGCAACCAGCTTCCTCGAAGTTGGTATCCAAGGAATGACGTCAGTAGCCTGCCATGCTGGCAAGGCAAACCCAAGAACAATGCTGGCTTATGTATTGCCTAATTGCCATCAGCTGTTACAGCTTTTTGATGCTATCTAACCCAATTATGCAGAGAGATCTGTTTGCAAACATGCTAGTACCAATGCTGGCCTGAAGAGATAGGCAATGTTTTATCCCAAGGGCCTATATTCCAGGCCTATATTATATCAAGTATAGGCCTGAGCCCAATCAAATCTCAGTCATGCAAAATTAATAAACTGGAAATCACAAGATGAACTTCTTGAAGCAAATAATTTCCCAATCGATCGAATATTTATAGTCCAATTGAAACAAATAATAACAAAATTACTTTTGAAATTATGCAGTATAGTGGTGTTTATTCATAATATCACAGACAACATATGAAAATAATTGATGCCATTGACAAAAATGCATGTAATTCCAAAGAAAATGAGATTTTGAAAATAAGCTGATAGAAAGCTATCAGATGAATTACAGAATATCAATATGGTAGGCCTAACACAATTACCTTTTTTTTTTATTCTGACAGTTTTGTCTTAAATACAAAATTAATTATACTTTTATATTCATGATGATACGCACAATTAACTACAAGAATTGTGCATTATATTATCACAGATAATAGCAGTCAGACTAGATCACTGGATCATCTTTTATCTTTGTTTGATAAGGTCAGGCTGGTCAGCTTACTTAATTCAGTAGCATAATGTTGAAACTTTAAAAGTTTTGACATGATTAAAAGTGCATTGTAATATTCTTACATGAAAGTTCTAAGGCCTACTAGCTATGATAGGTCTAAGGTCTGATAAATGTATGCACATTATAAATACAAGTCCCAAATAAAATCACAGCAAAGCAGTATGAAAAAATGAACAGTTATGCTATTGTCCTTTGACATAATATTATATACTTTTAATTGTCATGGTATGGAATGTTGTTTGTACATTAAAATTGGTGATCCATAAATGATTTATCTAATCAAAATTCATGGTGAGGTATATAACTTTCATCACATTTTGCTCTGCAGGTGATTATTAATAATTACGGTGAATGACAATTTGGTGAAATGTCCATGTGTCACGATTAAAAAATCATGTTCGGCCAACTAATAAATTCTGGGTGTCCTCCAGCAAACTCTCAACTCTTCCTCTCTGAAAATAATAAAGTTAAAATTGTTAAATTTGAATTCAATTCTTCAGAGACAAAGTAACAGAATCTTTGTCAAAATTCAGATTGGCATACAACTCTGTAATTAGCTGGTTTCTAACAATTTTTCATTTATTTATGAAATGAAGCTGTTGATTTACACAACTTAAATAAATCTAAAAGCTATTAAAAAAAAGGTTAGTAGTAAAGCAGTGAAATAGATTCATTTACCTCTAACTTTGACAAATTGTCAGATTGGGACCTGTCCTCTTGTTTCACTGGTAGAAGAGCCTGTAACCTGACAGCCTTTCTTGCCGTTGGTTGACACATGATCAGTTCTCGCACTTCTTGTTTCTGAAAGTTTCCCAAACGAAAAAAATGCCAATATAATATCTATAGAGTAATAAATTGGTAATTAACTTTTGATTCATTTCATTCAGTACGAGTTTCGAGTCATGGCCTAATTGGGGATTCCTGTGGGTGTTGTATATTGCCAGCAGTACAGTGCTGCCTATAAGTAAGAGAAATGGATGATGTTTTGCCATTGGGTCAATGCTAAACATCCTGAACAAACTGCTTGTGGAAGCAAGGATGCTTATCCGGTGAGAAAAAATCATGCGGGGTCATGAAGGACGATATTTGAGGCATTTGGGACACAAATGGCTGCCAATTTTATTTGCCCGACAAACAGTCACATATGGGTCAAAATCTTTAGTAAGTTAGTGACCCCTTAATTCCTATTGGAATTTATAACATTGGCCTTAATTGTGTTTCACTTTAATGATCATGGACTTTGGCCCATACCTAACTCTTGAGTTCGACCCAATGCAAAACATCATCCATTTCACTTACTTTATTACAGGCAGCACTGTAGTTGTAGAATCTCAACATTTCAAAAAAGAGATTCAAAAATTTTAATTCAAAATTTTTTTTTTTTTTAATAGAATACCCAGGTGAATCTCACAAAGTTCCAAAGAATCCAAACTAAACCTACAAACCAATAATGAATCACATGACACTCAGAACACACAACCAGTGAGTCAGACCAGTAACACACAAACAATTTGAAAATAAAAAGAAACCAAATTCTTACCCTGTTTGCTTCGTATCTTAGCCTCATTATTCTGATCCTGTTTCTGGCTTCTGCGGCTCTGTGGGGAAAAAGAAAAAATAATTTATTGGTATTGGATTATTTTATGTACAGCGAAAGAGGAACTAAGAATTCCTGCGATGTTTCTAATAACTCTTATAGTCTTAGTGAATTGATGTTACTGATGAAGAGGGGTGTTGTGGTATTTGCTTGTAAACTCTGTTGTGTGATTTAAAAAAACTAAAACGTATTCACATTAGCCATTTTTCAGTTAAGTTTGTGCATGTGGCAAAGATGGGTGAATGATTGGGACTTAACGTCCTGTATTTATGTACTTTGTTCAATACGGAAGTCTAGAGCCAAGAGCGCTACCAACTGAGCTACTGTAGGCACTATGAATATAAGGACGATAATAAGGTGCCGACGAATGTCACGATTTTAACTGACATCTAAATTTTTCACATTTTTTTTGCAAATTTTTGGTATAAGTTAAAATCGTGACGGTCATCGCCAACACAGTAAAACGGCCGACTTCCTGTCATCTGACCAATCAGAGAGCCGGAAATTTGACACATTAAACTGCTTGAAGAATTGCAACGACCCAAACGTAACCCAGTGATATTCATAGTGGTAGGTGCCAAGATGAATATATTGTATAATGAATGGAGAGTTAAGTAATTTTAGTTTGAAAATACTCACTTTAGTTGACCTATTAACTTTTCATGTTTGTCTTTCTCTGCGAGGTCACCGGGAGATGGTGGAATGTTTTTCCTAAAAGTAAAAAGAAATGCATTCAAATAATATGAAGTAATTTTATTCAACACAATAATTTCAATTTGATTTAAGTTATATAACGTGATAGAATTGTAGGATGTTTATCTAAATAATTAAAAATAAAAACTTTCAATAACCTTGATCTATATATTTGTAAATTTATATAATGTAAACTTTGTGAGAATTCAAAAGCAACTTAAATATCAATTATTTTTCTCATAATCATTTATAATTATATCATTCTCTATTCCCTGAATATTTCAATTCAATTTTTTCAATTCAATTTTTTTATTCCAGATGTAAATAGGATACATGTATTCACAATAAAAATAACAGTTACACCTGGGGGCAGATGACGGGTGGACATATTTTGCCCAATTATTATACATAAATTGAGTAATACAAATAGGTCATTTCCAATATATTAGCTTAATTAAAATTTTGAAATAGTTAGATAGATAACAACGTAATATTTACTTGGCATCATCCTTCCTCCAGTTCTGAATCCTTGTCTGGGCTTGTGCTGCTTGTTCCGCTATCTGTTTCGGAGGTTCTTCATACTGTAATAAATCGTATAATTTGTTTCGTCAGGTTGTGAAAGTACAATGTAATTTCAATCGTTCATGAATGTTTCTGTCAAGTAGCCTACCATGTTTTTCATTCTGTAATTAATCTATGTGTTGATGTTTAAATTTAAAACTGGTTAAAGACATTGATGGGAGAGTGTCACAGAGTATGACAGGCCTTTTCTTTTTTCTTTCTCGTCATAATATTTGCGTCAACTCATTCATGGGCATGAGTTATTGGTCTCAGATTTTCTTCATGTAACTTTGAACATTCCCTCATGCTCCAACTGTTCGTTCTCATAGGTTTATCTTCAGTAATTATGTCATGATAAGCTTAAATATGAGAGTAAAAATTCACACAGATGTAACTTACTGCATTATAACGGCTCCGAACTTGAGGACCAAGCCTGCGTAATTCCCCTTCAGATTTTTTGTTCCAATTCTGTTTCACAAATTTCACATTTTTCTCTTTAGTTTCTTCTGTCTGCCCGTTCTTGTCCTGAAAATAACATAAAAAGTGTCAGTGAATTGTTTTTAAACAAACCCACCCCGAGAGTTTCAACTTGCAAGGCAGTGGAAGCTAGTGCTGCTGGGAAAATATAGGCGATTTTAACGATCATTGCCGCTGCACATAATAAGGCCTATATTGCCGTTGTCATAGACATAGGTCCTACACTTTGTCCCATTTGACATGATTTGCATGAATGGGCTGCTGTCGTAAAAAATTTGTTAAAAATGCATAAAAAAAAAAAAGTACTGTAATATGAATTGCGAACAAGCTCATCTACATGTGCATATATATGTGTGCAGTAATTAAGGTACAGTGTAGCCACTGTAGTTGTGTACATGTAATTTGTAAATAGGCAAATCAATCAATCAAAACTGTTTATTTCTGTCAAAATCAATAACTCAAAGCTGTCAGTGTCACTCACTCACTGCCTGTCACTCAGATCTAAATTCACTTTCAGCTTGACCTGCTGACACACCAGTTGCATACTCACCCCCATTCTTCACATAATTTGCAAGAAAACCCTTGTTTTGGTTTTTTGACAGCTCGCCGGATGTTTACGTTTTGTGCCTTGGCAACCACGCCACGCCGCGAGATGTCAGGCGAGAATACTGATTGAGAACTTCCGGTAAGTTGGGTTGCGGATAAGGCACCTTCACATTTTCACCTCTGGACTAAATTCTAGTTAATACAGAGCTTAAATATTCTGAGAAAAGTTAGACTTGATGCAGGGGACTGATTTTGTGCTACTGTTAAAGTCACTGGAGTCAATTTTGCTGCAAAGTCGACGTCCAAAAGACAGTTCTTGCGCGCACCTGCTGCACCTGTTTTGATATTGATGATTCTGCAACAGTGTAATACTGACAGAGCAGTAATACAATTTTTGCAGAAGCCACATAAATGTGATTTGACTGATACAGTCATTTTGCCTCAATTTTGACTTCACTGGTCAATTCGTCCATGCAATCATGTCAAAAATCCCCAATGCACTCTCTTTCAAACAATTTATGGTGAGAAATGAAGTATTGAAGTTATATCGAGAAATTCTGAGGTGCATAAGGAAATTACCCAACGAGACGTATCAAAACGAACTGAAGTCGTGGGCGAGAACAGACTTTAAAAGGAACAAAAACGAAACAGATGAAATGGCAATTAAAATGATGATCTCTCAAGGAAAGAATCAGCTGCAAAACCTCCAGAAAATGATCAACCTGTCTCGCTAATCTGAAATATTTCAACAAGGTGTATACTTCGTTTGTTTGGCAAATTGTTCCAAAATAATGGAAATGCTGGTTTATTACTCGTGCTAATTAGTAATTATCAGTTGGAAGACTTGACTTTTTTTTGACACATGAATATTAATACGTCCTTCAATCCCGAGAATTACTTGTCTTTCCGGATTATTTATACTTCGTCTGAATCGTTTCCAGATGTAAGGTTTACAATAATAACTAAATGTTTCTTATTTTTGCAGGAACATCTATATCTCCAGCCATGTCTATATCAAACATAATCTTCCAGCGGCTTTTCAGCCTATTTTGTGGTATTATTGGATTCATCAGAAGAATCTTGCAAAGAGCCATGTGTAGTGTCCGGAGAATCCGTAAGAACTCCGGATCAATCTTACCGACGACTATCGATCAGATGCCAAAAGTTTCCGACGTCCCTCAAGCCGTGCCCTGTAATGATGTGAGTATATTTATATATCGAGGCATGGGCGTTACAGTCATTCGTAATACTGGACAGTGCACTGAACTGTCTGAACAGGCTGTTGTAGGCCAGTCTTGATAATTTTGAAGAGGATTTAATGCCAGTGATGTAGAGCTGACCTTTCCTCTTTTTAATTATCTCTCTTTGCTATCATCTTAATCTGAAAATGACCAGCTTCTTATCTTAAATCTGGTATTTGAATAATTTTGCATAAATTAATTTTCAGCTGGAATTGGAGTCCTGGGACTCGTGGGGAGCCGATGGAGACGGTCTTGGAATGAACAGCACTTCGCAGCAAAACAGTTACAATCGCTACAGTAGTCATAAGCAAGAACCAGCTGAGCTGGAACCGGAACCAGATTTCTTTGAAGATATGCAGCCGCAATATAAGAAACCTGCCAAAGTGAGTAAAAAAAAGTATCATAATCTCCTTTTAATTCAGATATATTATTCAACATGATCTTGACAGTGACGGGAATCTGTCGTATAGATGCCTCTCTCCCAATGACATTAAATTTTCGTCTATTCCTTGTGGGAAAATAAAATAAAAAGTCTGAAGTCAAATTCAACGGAAGTCGCTCAACTCTGCCAATTCTGACTCCTAAGCCCTGGAATCATGAGTGCAACTTGACTCTTATATAATCATGATTTCCATTTTATGTAAGATTTTCCATAGAATTTGGTTTTTATTAATGCAGGTGCGCATGCGCAACTGCATTATACCAGTCACTTACTATAATGGGTTTTGTGGATTAGAACATGCACCCCGATATTGCTATCAAATAGTCAATTTTCGT
Organism: Platynereis dumerilii; assembly: GCA_026936325.1. Lineage (NCBI taxonomy): Eukaryota > Metazoa > Annelida > Polychaeta > Phyllodocida > Nereididae > Platynereis > Platynereis dumerilii. The sequence continues at coordinate 5,475,624 of JAPTHN010000009.1, forward strand.
GTTCGAAAATCAGATTTTCCGTTAGTGGAGAACCCCTAGTTTTGTGCGCAGAAGCATTTTGGATTATGTATTGGTTATTTTTATAAAGAAAGTCATATTTGTGACAATATGGGGTAAAATGATGCATTTCTGCCAATCAAAAAAGTTATATATAATTTTTTCTAATCCCCAAATCTAAGAATCAAGAAAAACGTATGTGGAATATATATCAGGCAATCTATATACTAATTTTCGCTTTAAAAAATCCAGTGGTTATTGCTCTAGGCCTGTTGACAGATTGTTTCTGTAGAAAAATGGGTTTTGTGGATTGGGACGAACTCCATGATCTTGCCATCTAAATAGCATTTTCTTATTGGAAAGTCACATTTTCACATATGGAGAGCATCTACAGTGGTGTTTAGGAGCATTTTGGATTATAAATAGGGTATTAAGAGACAGATGTTCTCATTTATAGCCAAAATTACAAAAGTGTTTTATGATGATCCGGGAAAAATAAGATTTCTTTTTTCCTGTTTTCCTTATGTGTAATAAAAAAAAAAAATACATTTGAGATGTACTTCAGACATTCTATATACCTGTTTTTGCTTACAAACGTGTTCAGTGCTCCATATCTGGTTACAGATTGTTTTCGTAGATGAGTTTGTGGATTGGACGGAGCACCTTGATCTTGCCATTTGAATGTCATTTTCAGATTTTCACTGATGGAGAACATCTGCAATGGCGTGTATGAGCATTATGGGATGTGTATAGGGTATTAAGAGACAGGATTTTCTCATTTATTGATATTAACCAAATGATGCCCTTCTGACAGCTGAAAAATAAGACCAGAAACAGTTGTTTTTTACCAAGGCCTGAAGTTTCAGAACTCATATGCATATGAAAATCCAAGTTTTCAAAATATTGTGTCAAACGCAACCCTACAGTAGAAAATTCCACCTGCATTATGCAACCCGCGGGTTCTTGTTACACCATATAATTTTTTACCCCGCTGGCTATGTAATAGCCTACGGGGTACTGCAGTCCTCAACGTGACGGGTAGCTGGGGATTTCGTCAAGCATAACTCACTTCGTGTTGCTCATATTTCATTCAAATTTTGCCTGTTATCTTATGTTGTCATGCAGATGGGAATGACAAGTTTCCAGGCATTTCTAGCAATTAGATGTGTGTAATTCCATGTTAGTTCAATAAATTTCAGGAAATTTTTCTGCTTGACCCCCTTAAATTTGTCTCAAACATTTCTCAAACTAGCCTTTAGTAGTGTAATAGATGTGTGAATAGTTTCAGCTCTATATCTTAAACTGTTTAGTTTAGAAATATTTTCAAAACAGACTGTTTTTATGGCTTTTTTGTCATATCAAAGTCGCTTTTCAAATGTTAATATTTGGGATTTCATGAAAGATATGACCTTGATTGTTTCCGGACATGATATCTGGGGTCCATGAAGTGGCTTTGAATACCTTTAAGGGGTATCTCTCATCTTGATTTATCTCTACAGGCATTCCAAAAGGCTCTTCCATTTGGCGTAAATTATTGATGCAACTTTTTCAATCAGCTAAAACTCTAGAACTGCATTATCTACAAACTTTTTATCTTGCCTTTTTAATCTACTGTAGTAGTAAACGTAGTATGGTAAGGACTGGTCATATGAATTAATAGTTCTGGTAACAAAGTTCATCAAATTTGGGTAAAAATGCTATTTCATAGATTATCAAGCTAAAACGCCAAAATATGATGCCATTTACCAATGTGAAACCAATGCCCTTTTCAAGTGTTTATTAATGCTCATTTTTCTGGAATACATTAGTTTTGTATGCATGTAACAGTATCCGAATGGTCTCAATGGCTTCACATAGAGCCAGCGGGGTTCACGTGCTTGCACGGTATTTTTATATAGATTATCAAATGTCTTATTTCATTTCGTTCTCATTCAGATATTAATAAAGAAGAGGGACGAAGCAGGCCACTCGGGTCTTTCCAATCGTTTAACGATGAGCACTGATGTCCTGCCACCAACTTCAGTGAGTAATTGCTGTAATTTTATTCCAATTGGAGCTACAATCTTTGTAGCAATTTGTTTTGGTGTTGTATATGTTTTGATATTGGATTGTAGTTTTCATATACAGTGACACTGCCATGCTCTACAGAAGTATTAAATTATAGGCCAAGCCGAGTGTTTGAGTCGCCCAAAATCTTTAGCCTGTCAAATGACCGCTGATTTCTCAAAATTATTGAACAGTGTCCATTTTATGAGGGTGCAAGTAGGAGCCTGTAGGGTAAATAACTTGCAAAGGGATGTGACATGGTGCAAATCTTTGAGTAATATGTGCAATTACTTGACGCATAGAGTCCAAACCATGTTGTCAGGGTATTTATTTCCCTGTTAGGATGCAAAACTTTTGAAAGAACAAATATCGATGAAAATCTAAGATAATAATTGGTCTTTTTCTCTTCACCAGGGTTCAGAACTAGGTTCATGGGACGATGGCGAAAGTGCGTGGGCCGCAGAAGCAAACGAGGACCTCTCATGGCAGGCAGAGGAAACGATACGAGAAAAGAAACGTCTAGAACGTGAAAGGCGACAGATGGAACAACAGATGAAAAAAATGGAAAAAGAGGCGTCAAGATCTCGACGAGATAGCGATAGAGCTCATTTTCAGGCAGTCAAACTCTCATGACAGAGTTGAGACTGTTAAAATGTGCAAAAAACTCTGTATTATTTCTGTATATAAACGTGGGTTCTACATATATTTATGAAGTTTATGAGAGTATGAGATATCTTGTTGATATTAGCTGGTGTCAAAATTTATGTTGATGACAGACTTAAATGAAGCAAAAACTTATTGTGTATTAACTCCACTAATAAGTCTGCGTATTGATTCTGTATACATGAGGGATCTAGTACTGGTCTGCATGTATTTCTGAGGTTCATGTAGATTTCTTGTGGTTAATATGAGTCGGGTTTTGGACCTAACAAGACACAGGACTATTCTCTACTATGCTGATTGACTCAGTAGAATGTGGAATCTATATTATGTTGCAAGATATACATGTATGGACAATGCGAAGATTTTACATGTATTGTGCAGGCCTGTCTCTGTTCATAAATGGAATTTGTTCTCACAATGTCTGGTTCTTACAGTGTCTAACTGGTCTTAAAAACGTTTTGTGTTTATAATGTAATTGTGGGATTTAATTTTCTATGTACCTTGTTTAGTTTTGGAGCTAAATGATGTACATATTGCGAAATAGTCTTTATAGTTTATATTTCTTGATGGAAGTTGGAAATTTTCAAACGCGAATAACGTTGATTTGCTTTGCCCTGAATGTTGGCTTATCTGGGTCGGTCCTTTAAGTGATAGATGTTACATTATGAAGGCATACATGTTCTTGCTGTTTGTGATAAGTTTGTTTTAAAAGTTATGGGAAGTCAGTGTGCAAATGCTAAACTCAAGTATTGACTGATATTATGAATTTTGTAAGGTCATATTAAACTGGCTGTCGAACAAGTTAAGAAAAACTTAATCCAAAATTTTTTTGGAAATTAGAATCCAGAAAAGCTGCAACAGCTGTCAGAAAAAAGCTGAGATTTTCATCGCAAAATCTTCATATAAACTACTGAATAGAATGAAATCAAAAATGCTGTTTTAAACTAATTGAATGGCCATCCGCATGTTGTTGTTTTTTCATCACAATCATGTGCAAACTATGTCACTACATACTGACAAGATACCTTTGCCAAAATACTGGAATTACCTTAAAAGCATTAACGAGACCAATGTTTCGTAAAAATGCGACGTGCAAATTAAAAGTGGTATGTCAAGATATATAACATTAATATGTACCAGGTTTGTATTATGTTTTGCTGTTGCTTTTTCACAAGTTATTTTTCATTTAGCTTAAAATGATTGTTTCAAGTTAATATGTTTTCACGTTTTGCAAATTTTTTTAGTCCAATTACAAAATATTTAATAGTGATCTTAAGTATTTGGGTCTGTTAATATTTACTGGGGTATATTGGAACAGTAGTGCACATTATTTACTGTAATATTAAATGTGGAATCAAGAGTATGAAATTAAATTTTCTAGACTTGGTTTATAATGTATTAGCATGGTTCTTTCTGAGAGTTTTGCGACATCATAAATGTTCATTTATTACACTGCACACAGTGCACAGTAGCCATTCATTGTTTGTTTGTATTTCCTTTGTAGTTCTTGCTCAATCACAAATAGTATTGTTTGCTGGTCATGATTTTGTTTAAATCTGTAAATACAAAATTCTGTTTATTTTGTACAAATATTTTGGGAGAAACTTGTGGAATGATGCATATAAGATGGGTTTGTAAATTGTCTATCATGTTTTGTTTTTAGTTGTTGTTTTTTCTCATAATTTTCTTTGTAAAAACCGATCGCAGCATGTTGTTGAAATTTATGAATCTAAAATAGACCATTATTTCAAAATTCTAACTTTATTTTTCTCGTGACTAGGATCACTGGTATCGGTGAAGTCTGATCTGTAATTTTTTCACGTCAGTATTTCAGTAAAAGTATTTCACTGCTGTGTGTATGTTTTATATTTAAAAGTTTATTTTACTCGGATGATTCCTCGTTAATGAAATGTAAATTTATTCCATGCAAGCTTAAGAAATGAGCTGAATCTGTCGATAACACTCAATTTGAACCTTTTGTTTGTCTATTATTGATTTTGAGGCCAAATTATTGACTTTTGTACTGGTGTATATTCTCGATATGTTTAATAACAATGACAATAGCAATATTTGCTGTTTGATAACTCATTATTTTTCCATATAGCATTGGGGTTACAGAAAGTTCTATTAATCCTAAATCATCTTTATCACGTCACAAACAAGTCACTCAAGACAGAATGTTTAATGTAGTTTTAATTAAGCTTAAAAACATATATTTAAAAGGGCCACAGTGACACACATATTTATATTCTTTAAATTTTGCTAATGTGCTAATAAAGGTATAGGACAAGACAGCTTTGAACAAGTTGAAGGTGTTATCATGTTATTGTATGCTTATATGCTTACAAGCAGCATTGTGAAAATATTTAAGTTGTATTAATTTATAATGTGCGAAACTGCGTATTTAATGAGACTCGTGTATTAAAGTTGATATATATCTTTGAAATACGTATAATTTGTAATATTTGTTTAATCAATTTACTCATGGATCATACTGTGTTTTAATGAAGTGGCTCGACGGTAGGGACTGGAAACACAGAGCATCAGCACACGTTTCTGGTCTGTGGGACCCAGGTTTAATTTGGATCTGTTTGATCAGTGTTTTTTCTTCCCATTTCGTGGGTATAGAAGTCCTGAAAGTAATACCCACATGTGAGCTTATGTGGAGGACTCCCGGAGTGATCTGATGTGCAAGATTCCTGATGATTGATTATTTGCCGGTATTGGCACCAGGGGGCTAACAGTCTACATGTATCACCAGCAAGTGCCACCTTGTGAGGCTTTAGAAAACTAATGGTGAAGTTGAACCTCAAGATGCAAACCTAGAAGGGTTCTCTTCAGGAGAGACTGCTTTTAACAGGCTAACTAATGCGGAGAAATTACTAATGGAAAGCTAGAAGGAAAAGATCACCTAGTTATTGCAGTGAGAGGTCACATATTGCTGGGAGGTTGCTCATGGGAAGGTAGAAGGAAGAGGTCACATATTACAGGGAGGTTATTCACAGGGAGGGGGAAGGAGGAGGTCACATGTTGCAGGGAGGTTATTCACGAGGAAGGTAGAAGGAAGAGGTCACATATTGCGGGAGGTTGCTCATGTGAGGTAGAAGGAAGAGGTCACATCTTGCAAGGAGGTCACTCATGGGGAGGTAGAAGGAAGAGGTCACATATTGCAAGGAGGTCACTCATGCGAGAGGTAGAAGGAAGAGGTCATATATCACAGGGAGGTCACTCATGGAGAGGTAGAAGGAAGAGGTCACATATTGCAGGGAGGTTACTCATGGGGAGGTAGAAGGAAGAGGTCACATATTGCAAGGAGGTTTCTCATGGGGAGGTAGAAGGAAGAGGTCACATATTGCTGGGAGGTTTTTCATGGGGAGGGAGAAGGAAGAGGTCACATATTGCAAGGAGGTACTCATGGGAATGTAGAAGGAAGTGGTCACATATTGCAAGGAGATCACTAATGGGGAGGTAGAAGGAAGAGGTCACATATTGCAGGGAGGTTACTCATGGGGAGGTAGAAGGAAGAGGTCACTCATGGGGAGGTAGAAGGAAGTGGTCACATATTGCAAGGAGGTCACTAATAGGGAGGTAGAAGGAAGAGGTCACATATTGCAGGGAGGTTACTCATGGGGAGGTAGAAGGGAGAGGTCAGATATTTCTGGGAGGATACTCATGGTGAGGGAGACGAGAAGGAAGAGGTCACATCTTGCAAGGAGGTTACTCATGGGGAGGGAGTCGAGAAGGAAGAGGTCACATATTGCAAGGAGGTCACTCATGGGGAGGTAGAAGGAAGAGGTCACATATTGCAAGGAGGTCACTCATACTGGGAGGTAGAAGGAAGAGGTCACATATTGCAAGGAGGTCACTCATGGGGAGGTGGAAGGAAGAGGTCATATATTAGAGGGAGGTTACTCATTGGGAGGGAGAAGGAAGAGGTCACATATTGCAAGAAGGTCACTCATGGGGAGGGAAAAGGAAGAGGACACATATTGCAAGGAGGATACTCACGGAGAGGTAGAAAGAAGAGGTCAAATATTACATAGAGGTTACTCATGGGGAGTTCGAAGAAAGAGGTCACATATTGCAGGGAGGTCACTCATGGAGAGGTAGAAGGAAGAGGTCACATATTGCAGGGACGTTACTTATTGGGAAGTAGAATGAAGAGGTCACACATTGCAAAGAGGTTACCCATGAGGTGGAAGGAAGAGGTTGCATGTTGCAGGGAGGTTACTCATTGGGCGGTAGAAGGAAGAGGTCACATATTGCAGGGAAATTAGTCACGGGGAAATAGAAGGAAGAGGTCACATATTGCAGGGAGGTTACTCTTGGGGAGGTGGAAGGGAGACTTGTTATGTACTTTAGCAGTAGGATTAAAAGTTTTCAAAAATTCATTTTGGAACTAGACAATGGTTTTATGGTTAGAACACTGTCTGCAAGTGGACTGCTCTTGCATTGCCACTTCTTTTCCAAGCCTTGGCAGATCAGAACATATCCTGTCTTGTGTTGCCACCTAGTGATTATATAGTGTGCTATTCTACTAGCTCCTGCGAACGTCATCATCATTTCTATCAGAGGAACACGCACAATTTTGTCTGGAAGACGCCGGGGCTGTTTCTGAGTGTGCTGATGGCCTTGTCTACTTCCTTAGAGAATATGATTGCCGAGTCTGACTCTGGTATACATCAATGTTGAATAGAAATTTTGTGAATGTGCAATGAATTGGAATTATTTCTTGGGACAGCAATGCTGCAGCATACAAAATCAACTTGTGTGCCAGGTGGCAGCAGCATGCAGTTCTCATTTTCAACAGACTGGTTAGAACATAAGAAGTTGTCACATCTGGATGATGTCATGGTGATAAGGAAGACATCAATTGCTTTTTATAGAACTTTGTCAATTGAGATGGAAAAAAAGTTGTATACATATTAGTACCCTTAGGTACTACCCCACTAGTTAATGACATCTGATTGATGTTTACCTAGCAATAATGTTAGCTTGATTAGAATTTCCTGTATTGCTGGTAGAGATCCATAATTGTACAAAGATTGGTCAGGCTAAGGATTTTTGATCATTGTATTTTAACGACCCCTTCAAGCAAATTACTTTTTAATGGGTCATAAATTAGCTGATGGCTTCATTATGACAATTAAGTGATCATTTTCTGTAAAGATTTCAGCTCAAGTCTGTGATTAAGACTGTTAGATTTTCTTAAATTCTGACTTAAGTTCTAAGAAATGGGAATAGTGTGATTTGTCGTTATTTTGACTTAAAAGATCAAAGCTTGCCACCTTTGGTCTTTGACACACAGCTTGATGTCTCAGTTAGAATGATCACTATGGCTTTTAAGGTCAAAAGATCAAAAGATCATGTCTGGCCATTTGACAGTTGAAGGTGACAGAAAGAAGGAATGAAGGAACCGGGTAAGAAGAAGAAAAAGAGAAAATATAATTTTAGAAGAAGATAGATATATGGATAGGTAGATAGATAGATAGTCAAATCTCACCCTGGGAATTCACTTTAGTCCGAGCCGCGTTGTATCCAGTGTTCTATGCTGGGGCAACAGAAAGACCCTGGGCATCCCTGAATTAATAGGGTACGTGCCAGACTCACAGTCTTCTCATCTCATCATCATAAGGCGATCACCCGCCTCGATATAGCCCACTAAGGTGCTGCAGAGGCGTAAAACACAAACAAACAATGATAGATAGATAGATAGATAGATATAGATAGATAGATAGATAGATAGATAGATAGATAGATAGATAGATAGAAATGGGGTCCACATAGATAGATAGATAGATAGATAGATAGATAGATAGATAGATAGATAGATAGATAGATAGATAGAAATGGGGTCCACATGAAATTCAAAGTAAAATAGCCAAGGGACAGGGGGACACAAAATCCCATCCAGAGACTGACTGACTGACTGACTGACTGAATAACTGAATGACTGAATGACAAGTTAGTCTTCTGAATGGTGACATTGATATAACAGTGAGCCTCACCAAGTAGCTAGACAAAAATAGAATTAATGGATTAAGAATTCAAGATGTATTTATAAATTTCGTATTTATGTGACCCACCTCATGATGATTTCCTGGCACTAGCATTATATTTCTTGAGAAACCTGCAAAAACTTAAGTGCCATCATGACAGGCCCAATTTGTGTAGTATATTAGCTGGGTGGTAGTTATTTGTATGAGGTATATCAACCATCAGTTATTTCTGAGTTCAAAGAACTAGAATTGATACATTCATAATTGGGGTTGGCAGCGCCACTGTACTGGTCTGCCCTCGTGTGGAAAATGTATGAACTATCTAAATTGTTGAGACATGGCCACATGGTTGCTTTCGTACCCAGAGAAACACTGAAATTACTGCCAGGTGTGGTGTTTTTGATCCTATTCAGTGTAGTAATTCAGTCTTGGGTTTCCTGGGAAGATTTTATAAATTTATATATCAATTTTAAAAAAGTATCTATATTGTAGATCATGCTACTTCTATTTAAAAAGATTACTTAATAGTAGGCCTAAAAAATCTTGTAAATACAGTAGATAGATAGATAGATAGATAGATAGATAGATAGATAGATAGATAGATAGATAGATAGATAGATAGATAGATAGATAGAAGGCGGGAGCTATTTTTTTAGGAGTTTTTAGTTTTTAGGCAGCACCCCCCCCCCGCCCCAAATTTATTAACGTCCTGCGCCTATGCAGAGGCAGAGGCAGAGGCAGAGGCAGAGGCAGAGGCAGAGGCAGATAAATAGCTAGATAAATAGCTAGATAGATAGATAGATAGATAGATAGATAGATAGATAGATAGATAGATAGATAGATAGATAGTTAGAAAAAAGGGGAAAGAAATAGGTCTAAGACATCTTGCAATCAGGATTCTAAGCAATATGACAGATTCTTGAAACAAAACTTTTTTTACAAAAAAATGTATTGTGGGCCTATTCTGGAGATTTTATTAATCTGTCACGATTCTACCACAAAGACCTATTTCCTAACAACCCCCTGTACATGCTTGATGAGTGCCATGTTCTTCCAAAAAGAAAAAAAAAGTACCAAAAAAAAGATTGACTTATTATCTAGCAGCTGCACATGTACAGCCCAATGCCTGCAGCTGGTTTTAATTTCCCAGTCCAATTAACAAATCTGCTACTGCTCTGAATTGCTTCAGTGCTTCAGTGCATTTCTGTAAACTTAATGCTCCAAGGGCCCGAGAGATGGCGCTGTCAGATCAATTATCACGTGCTCATGACGTCACAGATTGGTCCTGATTGGTCAATGGACCTTCACACCAAATCGCGGTGGGAGAAAATGATAAGGTCATTGGATTTATTGAATCCAGCATGCATTGGTTCACTGGTTCAATTTGGACCAATTTAAAAGGTCCCAAAAGTGATTTCCTGTCAGTACAAGTTAATTTAATTGATTTCTCCAAATGTATAGTGGTTTTGCTCTATGTATTTTGATGAATGGGTCTAATTTTGTAAATAATGATATCCCGAATTTAAGCTAATTAAGCATAAGCTTAGTGTTTGCAGAATCGAATTGTGAATCTTGAGTGTAAAATTTGGATTTTCGTGAAGGTAACAACTAAATCTATCCAATTACACAGTTTCAAGGCAGCCTCTTTCCTGTCTTTTTATTAGGTCTGCCAGCAGAGCTGAGTGATGCACCAGATTATCCTGTGTGTGACTCTGTGCACCATACTCCTGACTTGTCAAGATGCTGTGCACCAAATCCTGTTAAAACTACGTGCTGTATATGGATCTGTTTCTTTGCAGCATGCTTTCTTGTGACACACTAAAAGCCCCTTTCAATTTCGACAGAACTCCGTAACTTCTACATTGAGTATTTGGTGTTTTACTACATTTATACAAACTTCAACTATGCTGCACAGTGTCAACACATACATATATATGGCCGGCAGGTTGGCAGATCTACGTATGCACTCTCTGAGCATTTGTTCTTGTTGGACATTAAGATGATTAATTTCAAAAATTGTGAAAATCTGTTTACCTCTTCATTTTCTCTTCAATTCCTCTTATTTCATCTCCTCTTCTTTTCCTCTTCTTTCCATCTTCCTTTCTTCCTTTTCTTTTCCTCTGCTTAATTCCTTTTCTTCTTGTTTTTACTCTCTTTTTTCGTTTCACTTTACCTCTCTTCCTCTTCCCTTACTTCTTCTCCTTTTATATTTGTTTCCTCTTCTATAATACTTCCTTCTATTAAATTTTAAAACTTTTTTTCCACTTCCTTAATTTCCTCTTATATTTTCTCTCCTCTTCTCTGAGTCACTTGTTTTTCTTCACTTACTGATTCTTTATTTCCTTCTCTTTTTGGCCTGCTTAATTCTTCTTTTCCGTTTCTCTTTCTATTTCATCGTGTATTAAAGTTCTCTGTTTGTAATAAAGTTTAATTGTATGCCCATAGAATTCATTACATAAGTTGCAATTCAGATTTTCCAAATTTCTTGCTGTTGTAAGAAAGCTTGAAAATGTCTTTTTCTGTTTTAAAACTCTTCTCCAATACTTTCTTAATTGCTCTTAATGTAAAATTGGTTTGCTAATTCGTAATACTAGATTTTTAAAAAAAATCTATTTTAGAATAAATCAAACTTTCTTTCATCACTCTAAAAATGTTTGTTTATGTACAGTCTGTCACTGCGATATAAAAAAAAATTAAATGAGGACTAGTTCACTGTGAAAAATGCACTTTGTGACTCATGATAGCCGATGAAGTGTCATTTTCTCTACTTTCCATAGAGGCTGTTTGATTAGTCATGATCAAGAGAAGGCCATTTGACTAGTCATTTATATCTATCTATCTGATATAACTGATTTTATAGTGAAAATCAGATGCATGCATAATCCTTTCGTTTGGTCGTCGACAACAAGCGGGATTAGTCGCCTTAAAGGAAACTTAACATTTAAAGTATCGGGTATGATCATGACAAATCTTCAGCATGATGACACACGAAGTGCCATGTTCACAGTGCGACAGTCCACTCTTTTGCTATATTGAAAGTGATAGACTGTAAAACAGACAAAATGAATGTTAGCTGGTGTCCATCCAAAATTTTGTATATATTGGGAAACATTTACATATGTGAAACAGCCAAGGAATTTGCGCATCCTGAACAAGTTTTTGTGTAATCTCATCATACTCTGTAAAATTTGAATTTTGAGTTGGCCTAATTGATTGAGTGAGATGGTTGCACAATTCCTTTGAGCCAAGATAGCTTGTTGTTTGTAAGTTATAACAACATAAAGATTATCATAACTCAAAACAACAAGTTATCATGGCTCAAACAAATTGTGCGACCATCTCACTCAATCATTTGAGCTAACCCAGTATTTCAAAATTTACAGTGTAGAAATGCTAAGAATGACTATAACTTTTATCTGATTTTACTCAAAGATCGAGTTTGGACGAACACCAGCTAGAGTTCGTATATCTGTTTTAAACAAACCTTTTTTTTCGGTGCAAGCTTAAATTCCTAAATTCAACCTTATTTTTCCTCCACACCATCACACTCGAAACATTCAATGCTGAATTCCGGCTCTCTGAATAAATTATCAATTGACATTGAATGGACATATTCACCAAATTTCCAAACACCATTAGCAATAATTAAGATGGGCATATGCTGTACGTGTGAAACTGTCTAAATTAATTCAGAGACGCCAATTTTGTTAATGTGAGTGGCTCCAACTTGTAAAATTATGTAAATGACTAAATGTCTTATGTCCCCAGGCTAAAAAAACAACTTAAACTCCAAAACCACCTATCACCATTTAAATCTATAGACACTCAAGTGATTTTTAAGCTATTTTAGAAGTGAAAATTCAATTAGATAGGTTAGATATCTCATTTAATTCAATTTAAGTACAAAATAAATGTTTTCTGTCCTCAAAGTACAATGGTTTAGCAGCGTCACTATAATTAGACAGATAGTGTAGGTGCAAGATGCTATTTTGTTAATTGACAAAACGTCTGAGAGTGACTCTGAATTCAGTAAGTTTGGGTAAAATGTATAATATATTCAGTTACTCAAGCACTTATAAAGTATTAGGAAAATAGTGATGTTATTTTAAAAAGAGGTTTTCTGTAATTTTTAAAGTAAAATGCTGGATAGAGGAAGAGGTTTTGTTAAGAAAATTTCACGGAAATAAGATAGGTTTTAAACCTCAGCAAATTCAATTAATCTTTTGGATAATATTGTTTTGTATAAGATTTTTGCTGAGGATTAAAAAACTATTTGCATTGCACTTTTGTAACCCCCCCCCCCTCTCTCTCTTTCGCCGATATATATAATTGCTGTTTCCTGGTCCTGTCTCAACCCCTAATTAGCCTACCAAGCAAAAATACAAGACGTAAAGCCCAAATAATCATTCCACCGCCTGCTTCTGAATAATGTGATTCCAGGTCTAATCACAGCAAAACTTTTTTTTCAGCAAGCACAAAAATATATCAATTCACCTAATAGATAACAACACAAATAACCCCCCCCCCCCCCTCCCTTTCCAAGCCAAGCCATTCAATATTAAATCCAAAACCAATCCCCGAAAAGACAACCCCCCTCTCCAACATACTCCTAACATATCAATCCTGTATGGTGACCTCAGCCTTCACCAATCCAACCTATACCCCCTCCCCCAAACCTAACCCATCCAACCAACCATTAAAAACCTCTACCTATCTTTATCAAGTCCTCTCTTTGTATTGTTGATCTGTTTAATAGAAATAGTTCTGATGGATGTTAGTTAATGATAGGGGCAGGCACTGGGTATTTCTTTACCAAGCTGTTTTCATAGAATTCATTCTGTATTCTGTGGTGCATAGAGTTGTGGTTCTTCTACAGACTGCTTGGTGGCAGGGGAGGAATTAGTCATATTGGAGAGGGGAGGGGTGAAATGTTGGCGATATATGATTATCTATCTCTCTATATGTTGGAGATATCTATCTATCTATCTATCTATCTATCTATATATCTATCTATCTATCTATCTATCTATCTATCTATCTATCTATCTATCTATATATCTATCTAACTATCTATCTAACTATCCATCCATATATCAATCTATCTATTTATCTATGGGCTTTATATTTATCCAAGTCAGCTTTGCCTATAGGCCTATAAGGCTGTATTTGGGCCCATGTCTATCTACCTTGTCTTATAATCAGTACCATCCCAAATGAAATATATCATCTTCCTAACAAGCCTAAGATGGTCTATGGTGTCCTGCCTTGTAGTGACTACCATCCCAAATGAAACGATGACAATTCTCTCCTCAATAAATAATAAATTTTTGGTTCCTTCCTTCCTTGCTTCCTTGCTTGCTTCCTTCCTTCCTTGCTTCCTCACTTGCTTGCTTCCTTCCTTCCTTGCTTCCTTTCTTGCGTCCTTACTTGCTTCCTTCCTTGCCCTTCCTTGCCCTTCCTTCCTTCCTTCCTTCCTTCCTTCCTTCCTTCCTTCCTTCCTTCCTTCCTTCCTTCCTTCCTTCCTTCCAACTAGGTGCATACATACCCCCCCCTCCAACAAATCCTAAAATCTCAATTCCGCCCCTGCATTTACCTGTTTGCCCTGCAGCTCATATATAAGTCAAGCTAGGTAGTAATTACCCCTTTTAAAGGGTGATATTTTAGCGCGTCTTTTTCATACCCCCAGCAGGTACCTAACATATTATTTCGTATCATTTAATAACCACAAAAAGTCACCAAATTTCCCCAAATCCTTTCAAGATTTCTCAGCCAGTTTAAAAGTCTAGGCAGGTCCAGTCAAAACTTCTACATCTAAAATTTAATTCAAAGACATTTGATATAGTTGAGTTAGACAGTTAAATTTACCAAATTGTATAATATTATGTGTTTATAAACTTTTAAAGTCAACACGAATTAATTTCAAAGAAAATATAAACTTTTAGTGAATACAGAAATTTTAAGAGTTCTTTTAGTCAGATATAGGCCTATGTTAATTATCATTACATAATAAATGAGGGTATTTTCAAGAGTCTAGACCTATAGATACATTTTTTCAAAGTGAAATACCTGCATAATCATAAATTTTACATCAAGTCAATTATTACTGTTTGGACCCAGCTAAAAAGACATCACTCAATGGCCAATAATGTATGTTTTTATAAAATTTTTGATTTTTCAAAGACCATTACAGTTAGCATGTAATCTTCCGGAATTATGAACAGTTATGATTACATAACATTACATAATGCTTCTCATAGGAAGTACTTCTGAGAAGTTTGTAAAATAAATTTATATGACTTTTTCTTACAATGAAGGCCTATTTGTTTTTTTAATGGAAATTTTGACCTTTCAAGTAAAAATCTTTTTGATTCTTTATTTTTTTAAAGTTTGATTTAGTTTCACATTTCCTCTCTTCCTTTTTATCTATCTATCTATCTATCTATCTATCTATCTATCTGTCTATCTATCTATCTATCTATCTCTCTATTTATCTATCTATCTATCTATCTATCTATCTATCTATCTATCTATCTATCTATCTCTCTATTTATCTATCTATCTATCTATCTATCTGTCTATCTATTTATCTATCTATCTATCTATCTCTCTATTTATCTATCTATCTATCTATCTATCTATCTATCTATCTATCTATCTGTCTATCTATCTATCTATCTATCTATCTATCTAGACTATCTATCTTAAAATCACCACCATCCAAAATGAAATGATTCCCTGAAAATTAACAATCTCTCAATTCCTTCCTTCCTTTCTTCTTTCCTTATTTTCCTTATTTCCTTTCCCCCTTGCTTTCTTCCTTCTTTCCTTCTTTCCCTTTTTCCTTCCTCCCTTCAAAGAATCAAAACATATTTATACATCAGTATCTTCTCAATATTCTATTATTTAAAAGAAAAACATATCTTTTTAAAACAATTTACCTCCCTTAATTAAAGGGATTTCGACTGCAATTTCCTCTTAAATATTTAATTACCAAAATGTAAATGAATATTTCCTTTAATTGCAAATAGCTATACCATCCTCATATTTCAAGGTGGCATATATGATCCAAGTGTATTTTTTAGGTGGTGTGCTCTTTTAAGGAAGAAAAAAAGCACACAGAGTCAGAAGTGCAAATAGCAATTTTCCAAAGTTTGCACTGTAATTAAAGTAAGATTTATTTTCTTCAGCTAAACAAAATTATTGCCGACAGAGAATTACTTATTTGAAGTAGATATAGGCAATATATTTTGTCAAATTTACTTTTCTATGGCATTACATTTTCTTTAAATAGATATCATTTAAATTGTTTGTAGAATTGACAGAATTATGTCTCTGCAGTTATCTGTCTATCTATCTGTCTATCTGTCTATCTGTCTATCTATCTATCTATCTATCTATCTATCTATCTATCTATCTATCTAGCTATCTATCTAGCTATCTATCTAGCTGACTGTTTGTAGGACATAGAAATTTTCTATGGATCTATCTCCTTGAGCCAAAATCCATTGTCTTTTTTATCTTTGCTATATTTGCAATCTGTATTTGGTTTAAAAAAACGATCAATTATTTTTTCGACAGATTGATTACAATTTATAGTTTATCTGAAATCAGTTTTTTAAGAGCTGACAAGCCCATAACTTCAAATGTCAAATCTAAGTGAAAAGGCGCCCTTATCGTTTGAGATTTTAGTTTGATACACCCCTATGTCAAGGGTCGATTGTACCAGCATGAAATATCAGTGCATCTTTTTGAAAAATAGATCTTTAATTAAAGAAAAGATCAAAATTTCATGTCTCGAGCTGTCTTCAAATTTGACAAGTTGGTTCTATTGTTTTAAACTTCACAAGGGTGAAAATGAACTTGTTTGCTTGTGAAGATTCAGTTTGGCAGAAGTGTGGTACCTTCATTTGGATCCATTGTAATTTAGCAATTAAGGGGATTCTTAAAAATAGACTTGTTGGTCTTAATTAGAGAATCGGACTTAATTGGAATTTAAGGTTGAGTAAACACAAACACAAGTTTTTTAATAAACATGGCCGCAGTGCCTTTAATCATTTGAGGCAAATCAAACACACAAGACAAGGACATTCATACAGGAGAGGACATGACACAACATAGATAGACAGGATGACACACAGATAGACAACATAGATGTGAACATAGATTTGTGAAATTGATAATTATATGCTCTGGGTTGCCCAAGAGAAGTCCATTGTGCATAAGCACTGTGCATAAGCACTGTAAGTCCATTTGAAATTGAAATTGATATACATTTAATGTACAGGCAGGTAAATTATGAGAACATTCATAATTGATATGTAAATTATATAGACGGAGAATAAACAAAAGGTATTGTTTTATAAATGACTCGGTGATATGTTATACAATAATAACCAGTATAATTTTTTAAATAAATTACAGAGTGTACGTTTAAACCAATAGGCCAAGATAATTGGAGTAAATTTTATAAAAGGATTTTTTAAAATTTTGAATAACACCCACTTCTTGAAATATCCTATAATAAAAAGGAGCGGGTGGGGGGGGACTCGTTTAAAAATGCGACGCTGAGTACTCGCGCCCTGAGTATTTATAGGGAGCGGATTTGAGAAGGTGTGATTGCTAAACCGCGAGAAACAAGAAAGGCCAGAAACGTGGTAAACACGTGAGGAGACAGACTAAAGAAACTAGAAGGTGCACGGTGGCCACGGTTTGGTCACTCAATCACTCTTAGTATAAACTAAGCTATAAATTGAGGTCTTAGCAGTGCTTCATTTTAATGGTTTTAATCCGTTTATGGCTAGTTCTCACGACGGCGATTTGAGAGCGACGCATCAAGAGAAGTCATTTCTTGGAAGGTTGTGGCGTAGAACGTTGGTTTTGGCACATTACGTAATCAATTAGTGTCATGTGCGACGCTTAAAGTTAGTAGCCGCGGTGAGTCTTGAGGTGTCCGCGGCGCTTCTTAAGCTTTCTTCGCCGCGTTACGCCTCTCTTTCCTCAGCGCAGTTCCAAACAGACGCGTCGCACTTTGTTTTGGAATTCGGCGAGGCTGCTTTTACTTCGCCCAATGTTGTTTCCTCTTACGCCGCTGATGGTTGTGAGGCAGCTACGTCTGAAATTGGCGACCTGCGACGCATCAGGAAACCTTCGGCGTACACCCGAGGTAAGATGCGTCGCTGAAAATGACAGCCTCGCCGAAGACTGTAAGGATGCAACGCCGCATTTAGGGACTTGTTACTGCGTAACTTGATGGTTCATCGTCGCACATGCATTCATAAAGCGCCGAGGACATTACAGGCGCGTCGATGCTGACCTTCTTCGTCGTCCTTGCCTTAAGCAGCGACGAAGGTCTCTTAAGCATCGACGAACGTCTGTTGTTGCAGCGCTGCGGCAAAGTGTGTTTCGCTGCTGCAGGAGTCACTTTTGGTCATTATAAAAAGGGACACAGAGGACCTCCTTGCTTCATTTGCTGATTGCCCTTCAATGAGAACACAACGACTACTGCCTACTGAACATATGCATGATGAATGAAGAAGAAATTATTGTTGTGGCTGGTGCTGCTGCTGTTGCTATCGGAGCTGTCTATTTGAGACAGAGGAGGAGGAGGGCCAGGAGACAGAAAAGGTGGTGGATTCGCAACTGGTTGCTGCAGAGGGAACAACATGGTCACTTCCATCAACTGCTGCCTGAACTGCAAGTGCGTGACGTGTCCGGCTACTACAACTACACTAGAATGCCCCCTGCCATCTTTGCTGAAATCCTGGAAGCTGTTGGACCACTCATCGCTAAGCAAGACACCAACATGAGGAGGGCTTTGGAACCTGGTCTGAAGTTGGCTATCACCCTGCGGTACATGGCAACAGGAAACAGCTACAAGTCCCTAGCTTATGCTTTCCGTGTGGCACCCAACACCATCTGCAACTTCATCCCTGAGGTCTGCCTTGCCATCGTTCATGCCTTCGAAAGACAGCTGGCACTACCCACACAGCCTGAAAGATGGAAGGAGATAGCCAAGGCTTTTGAGAGGAAATGGAACTTGCCCAACTGCATTGGAGCTCTGGATGGCAAGCACGTCGCAATCCGATGTCCCAAGGCTGCAGGCTCCTTGTTCTACAACTACAAGGGATTTCACTCCATTGTCCTGATGGCCCTCGTTGATGCCAACTACAAGTTCATCTATGTGCAGGCTGGCTGTCAAGGAAGTGCATCTGATGGCGGCGTCTTCAGGGACACAGTACTTCGACAACTCCTGGACGAGGAAGATCTAGGCCTACCACCTCCAGAACCTCTACCTGGCACAGAAGACAATCCTTTCCCATATTACATCGTGGGTGACGAGGCATTTCCCCTGAAGACATGGCTGCTCAAACCAGTGCCAAGAAAGAACCTTGACATTCCTTCCAGAGTCTACAATTACAGGATTTCAAGAGCCAGGAGAGTGGTGGAGAATGCCTTCGGTCTGCTGTCAAACAGGTTCAGATGCTTCCTGACCACCATGCCCCAACGACCTACAAGAGTGACATACATCACAATGGCTGCTTGTGTTCTACACAACATTCTGCGAGACAGAGTAGGCGTCCACCATGCCCGTGACAATGAAGTGATGGACAGAGAAGATCCACAGACACATGACGTCACTGAAGGAGTTTGGAGGGGAGACCGTCAATTAGGAGACCTAGGAGAACCACTTCGACACGGAAATGCCTCCAGAGATGCCAAGGCTGCTCGAGACTACCTACGTGACTGGGTCAACAGTCCGGCAGGAAGTGTCCCTTGGCAGTTGGAGAAAATCTGAAGAAGATGCATTCAAAACAACAAACCCCAGGTCCTTTTAAGGGCCACCAAATCCTCCCAATTGAGCTGGCCATGTACACATCCTATGTTGACAAAACAAGCCCAAAAATCAATCAATCAATCAATCCCTCCATCCATCTATCTATCTATCTATCTATCTATCTATCTATCTATCTATCTATCTATCTATCTATCTATCTATCTATCTATCTATCTATCTATCTATCCAAGTCCAATCCCTGCAAAGTGACGACAACTGCTTTTCTTTTGCTGCAGTGTATATATGTAACGAGCATTGTGTTCCATCTATCAAGCTATCTATCTATCTATCTATCTAGCTATCTATCTAGCTATCTATCAAGCTATCTATCTATCTATCCAAGTCCAATCCCTGCAAAGTGACGACAACTGCTTTTCTTTTGCTGCAGTGTATATATGTAACGAGCATTGTGTTCCATCTATCAAGCTATCTATCTATCTATCTATCTATCTATCTATCTAGCTATCTATCAAGCTATCTATCTATCTATCCAAGTCCAATCCCTGCAAAGTGACGACAACTGCTTTTCTTTTGCTGCAGTGTATATATGTAACGAGCATTGTGTTCCATCTATCAAGCTATCTATCTAGCTATCTATCTAGCTATCTATCTAGCTATCTATCAAGCTATCTATCTAGCTAGCTATCTAGCTATCTACCTGCCACTTGAGCTAGACAAGTGAAATTACAAAGTGATGCACTTGTACTAGTGCAACCAACCAACACAATTTTTAAAAGCAAAGCACTTGTACTAGTGCATTACATTTTAATTAAGAAATTCATGCACTTGTACTAGTGCAATAAAAATATGTTTATACCAAAGAATGCAGCACTTGTACTAGTGCTGCACTTGGTATGTTTTGGGGCAAAGAAAGGGGGAACTAGCACCTTGCTTTTATGAAGGTGATTACTTTTAATGAAGGCCAGGACCGGACTTTTGTTTTGGGGGACTTTTTTTTTGGGGGACTTTTTTTTTGGGGATTGTCAACGTTTTTTTTGCTCTTTTTTGGCTCTTTTCGGTCAACACAAGCTCTTTTTTTTTTGTCAACATAAGATGTGTACGTGGCCTGCCCTTTTGGGAGGATTTGGTGGCCCTTAAAAGGGCCAAGGTTTTTTGTTGTCTTTGCTGCATGTGGTCTTCTACTTTCGTGGAGAAAGGAGACCTGAAGTCCAACTGGGCGAAGGGGAAGGCTGGTGCTGGTGATGGGCGGCCGGTTGACCAAAGCTGGGTCCAGGGGGGTAGCCGTATTTCTCGGGGCTGTCCTGTGCATCCATCATCAGTGTCATGGTGGAGTGGCTGGGCTGCATCGGGGTGTAGCTGGGAGTCTGCCTGGAGGATCCTCCTTCCCTGGGCTGGTGCTGCTGGTAGTGATGGCTGCTGGAAGCCTGGGGATGGTGCTGGTGGTGTGATGGCACATACGTCGAAGAAGGAGGAGGATGAGGAGGAGGTGGCATCTGCAGGCGCTGAGGAGGATGAGGAGGCTGGAAGGTGTGCTCCTGATGCTGTCTTGACTGGCGGGTGACCTCATCATCCCAGTAGAGGGCGGCCTCTGCAATGGTCCTGACCATCTGCCTCCTGATTTCATGGCTGGCGTGCACTCCCACGTGGTAGAGGTCCTGGCACTTCATCCTCCAGTACTCCTGGTCGGGTGTCAACTCCTGGTGGTCGGGGCACATCTTGCAGCCAGAGCCTTTCAGGATTTTCTTGGCGGAGGACATGGCTTGCATGCTGCCTGCGATGACGTGCATGGCGGAGTGCATGGCTTCATCTCCTGGGGCCTTCCTCTTGGTTCCCTTGGCAGCGGCTCCAGGCTTTGGTGCTCCAGGGAAGACTTGGGACTGCTGGCTGTCCTGTGCTGGCTGTTCAGGTGGCAGGTCCGGCATGTCATAGGAAGCTGGCAGGGAATCCTCAGGGTTGTAGCTTTCATCATCGGAGTCTGAGGCTGGCCGGTTGGCAGACAGTTGAGAGATGGCGGACAGCTCCTTCCCTGGCTTGTGCACGATGGAGTCCTTCAGGAACCGACAGTTGTTCAGGATGTACTCGTCCCTCTCTGTGAGCTTCTCCTTCCTGGCGGCTCCTGAAGCTTCAGGCCTGACGAGTCTGGAGAAGTGAGTGCGCACTGTCTTCCTCCAGTTGAAGATGTCCTGGGAGGTGTACTTGGGGCCCAGCTCCTTTGCTTTTTCTGAGTCCAGCAGCAGCTTCTCGTTCCCCTTGTAGCCTCTGGTCCCCTTCATGTACAGCACAGGATGCTCCTTGTACCAGTTGATGAGGTCATCTTCTTGTTCAGCTGTGATGCCCAGGTTGTTGCGGATGTTTGGCTTGGGGGCCTTCCCTTTGCCCTTCTTGCCCTTGGACTTGGCTTCAGCAGCTGCAGGGGTGTCATCAGCAGAGTCTTCTTCCTCCTCGAAGGTGTCCTCATGGATGGCCACTCTGTCTAGAGCAAGAACAGGCTGGCTCTCTGCTGTTTTCTTGGGAGTCTGCTTCTTCGGAGTCTGCTTCTTTGGAGTCTGCTTCTTTGGAGTCTGCTTCTTTGGAGTCTGCTTCTTTGGAGTAGACCTGGCAGTAGGCTCTGGAAGACCCGTGGAAGACTTGGCAGCAGGCTTGTCAGCAGGCTTGGCAGCAGGCTTGTCAGCAGGCTTGGCAGCAGGCTTGGCAGCAGGCTTGGCAGCAGGCTTGGCAGCAGGCTTGGCAGCAGGCTTGGCAGGCTTGTCAGCAGGCTTGTCTCCTTCCTCTTCAAAGAGTTCAACTGAAGAATCTTCTTCTGTTGTGTTGTCTTCTGGCCGGCCCTCGAAGATGGTCTCGCTGACGACAGTGGCTTTGGAGGTTGAAGTGGTGGTCTTCGTCTGGCTGCCAGCTGTAGTGGAGGTGTAGAGCCCAGGTAGAGAGAGTTCTGCCATGGCTGTAGTAAAGAAGGCAGTCACTGCAGCATCTGAAGGTTCATGGAGAGGAGTTGCAGCTGGAGTTGTAGCTGGAGTTGTCACTGGAGTGCTCCCAGGAGTGTGGAGTGTTGACCTGGTGCTGAGCTTGGTTGGTGCCCTGGTGACGACGGTGCCCTTTCTCCTCTTTGGTCCCATGTTGTAGCAGCAATTTGAAGTACAATTGTAGCAACAAAAGTAGCAGCAAATGTAGCAGTTGATAATAGTGTCGTGGATTCTAGGTGTGTTCTGGTCGAAGGTCTGAGTGGGTATGGTGCTCTAAACTGGCCTCCTCTATATATATGCAGGGTGCGGACCGCCTCTTTCCCCCTCCTTCGCCCCCCCTGCTTCGCTGCTGCTGCCCCAGCCGCTGCGCAAAAAGAGGGTGACACGCAGACAAAGGGTTGATGCTAAAAATAGAACAACGCATGCACTCAGGCGCCACTCTGTCTGCTGCATTGGGGGTCCAAAAGACGCGGCGCGCACCCTCTCACGTGCGTCGAACATGTGTCTTTCTGCGACGCGTGTCTGAAACATGTGACATGAAGCAAGAGCTTTCTGCTACACTGCTGTTTCTGCGTCGAAGCTCTTCTTTGTGCGTCGCAACTTTAAAAATCTGCGGCGCGCACTGATTTCTTTTTACGCTTCTTCTTGCTTCACCACTTCTTTCCTCGCAAAGATTCAACCGGTTGAATCTTTTTTTCCTGCATCGTCAAATTTCTAGGAATTGCGTAGAAAGACCTCTTAAAGCGACGCATGCTGTTCCTGTTGCGCCGTAAAGCCTAAATTGACGGCGAACATGCTCAAATCTTTGCCCTTTCCTGGAAATATAAGAAACGCCGTCACTTAAACCCTCTGTTACGTCTCCGTGAGAACTAGCCATTACTTGAGCATGGGCTGAAGGATTCTTTTTATTCTTGAATATATATTGTTCTTTTAAAAGAAAACTCACTCAAATTATTTCGTACTTTCTTATATGAATCTTATTTGAGTAAATCATTTTCTTTTAACTTCCAATTTTTCAGAGCTCAATGTATTGAGGCTTTTATATCATATAATGGACATTTGAAGCACTTAACCTTCGGCGTATATAAAAACATATAACTAATTAGGACAAGAAAATAAAGTAATGATTTTGAGTTGTATTCAATATTTAATGAGCAAATCTTTGTGCCAGTGTCCACCAACCTAATTTGCTCTAATTCGAATAATTTGTGAGTAGTTTTACCTCATTATTAAAATATCGGTCACTGATGATCTGCTATAAATGTAAGTAAATCACGAAAATCCACCTATTAGTCATTAGTAATTAGTGATACTTTTCAATTGGAATCAATTGCCCTTCTTGGAACCACACTTTATTCTAAAATTTCTTAGAAGTTTTTGCTGTAATGAAATTCACATATTCATAAAGTTTCAGCTGAAGTTTACATGTTACTTCAGAAATTAAGTCAATCTCAGCATTTAACTAATTTTGTATTTTTCAATTAAATGAATTGGTCTTCCACATGTTATTGTAAATACATCAATTTGAGCAATTTTGTACACTTATATGAAATCCTCAACTAGCTGAAGTTGCCCTGCCACTCCAGATATTAAAGCTAATCTCATTAATTCATTAATTAATTACTCTTTAATTACAATCAATTGCCCAAACCCCGCTTATTTATGGTTTTGAGCAGTTTTACTGTTATGGAATTCTCAAATTCTCAACTAGCTCCAGTTTTCATGCCACTTCACATTAATAAGCTAATCTCAGTATTTCACTAATTGTTTATTTTTCAATTAAAGCCACCCCCCCCCTCTTTTTTTAATTCTGTGTATCTGTATGAGCAGTTCTTGCTGCCAGATAAACTCATCACAGTCATGCCCCAGTGACCGCCAATCAGATTGCAGCTCTGACCTAGGGGGTAAAAGGGGCGGGGCCTATGAACCCAGGGTTAAAAGAGAATGGCATGCACCCTCCAGTAACAATTCAGTTTTCACTGCACCCTCGTCACAACAGCAGTGTAGTGGAATTTCTACCATTTGGGGAAAATAGTACTTTCTAAAATTCCATTCAACAGGATTTTTGCAAGTTTGCCTATATTATCATTTTGGACTTTTGTGTATTTCAACATTACACATACAATACACAAGTTGTGTATTGATTAGGACAGACGTACCATATTTGGAATTTCATACCATATTTGGACACTTCAAAATCAATCACAGATTCTGAGTATGGAGTATTGATTTTGATTGACTACTTTGGAATTCTGAAGTTGGAATACCACTGCACACATAATGGAGTACCTGGTTGTCATGACAACTTTATTGTTGTCCTTGTATGATGTCACAGCAGTCCTTCCATCAGTGTCTTATGATGTCACAGAGGAGTCTACTTCCACCATTGTTGGCAACATCATGGCTGATGCCGGATTGTATGGCTCGCTTGGACCAGAAGTTGTGAAGGATTTGAGGTTCAGAATCACTGATGAGACCATGGATGATCTACTTACCATTGATGACGTCACTGGAATCATCCGATTGAAGACTGTCCTGGATCGTGAGGTCATCTGTTCCAGCCCCCTACTGGAGAATTCCTGCAAACTGACCTTCGACGTCGCTGCGACCAAATCGAATCCGGACTTTTACGATGTTGTGACGGTTACAATCAACATTCTGGACATCAATGATAACATTCCGAAATTTCCTTCCAAAAGGCATCACATCATCATTCCAGAATCAGCTAATCCACCTGTAACCTTCAACCTGCCTCTGGCGAAAGATGCGGACACTGCTGCTAATGGAATTAAGTCATATTCCCTGCAATCTACAGACGATATCTTTGAGTTGAACGTCATCGAAAGTGCTGGTACCATTCGTGCTGTCCAGCTGGTGCTTACAGAAGAGGTCGACCGTGAGTTGAAGAGCAGTTACGAAGTCTCCCTATTGGCTAATGATGGTGGTCAAGAACCTGGAAGACTCCTCATCAACATCACCGTCTCTGATGCTAACGATCATGTACCACAGTTCGTTAAGGATTCTTACGTCATCTACATAGCAGAGGATGTTCCAGCCTCATCTACTTTACTAACAGTCCAAGCTACTGATGAAGATATTGGAATCAACAGCCAGATAGTGTACAGTTTAGCAGCTGCCTCTGAGATGTATAGTGAACATTTTTATGTTGATAAAGATTCCGGTGATATTATTCTCATCAAGCCTTTGGATTATGAACTCGTTCCTGTTTATAATCTGATCATCCAAGCAGAAGATGGTGGTACAAATTCTCAACAAGCTTACTGTGATGTCATGATCAATGTCAGTGATGTCAATGACCAAGCTCCGGTTATAACCATCAACACTTTAGCTGGAAAGAGCAGAGCTGAAGTTTCCGAAGCTGCTGAACCAGGACAGTTTGTTGCTCATGTTTCTGTGAAAGATCTCGACACAGGAGCTGGTGGAGAGTTCTCATGTTATTGTGACAATCCGAGATTTGAACTCAAGACTTCTTCTGCAACTCGCTTCGATCTCATTACTGCTGCATCTCTTGACCGCGAAGAACAAGAAGAAATCATTGTTGAGGTCATCTGTTCAGATAAAGGATTACCCATCTTGACTTCCAGCAAGCTTTTGACAGTGTCTGTCCAAGATGCCAATGACAATCCTCCTGTATTCTCTCAAGAATCTTACACACATACTATTGAAGAAAACAACATGATTGGGGCTGATTTATTCCAAGTTTCAACAACAGATGCAGACATTGGAATGAATGCTGAAGTTTCATACACTGTTGTAGATGATCGCATCAAGATTGATTCGGAATCGGGCATGATTCGGGCAAATAATGTATTCGATTATGAAGATAACAACAGGATGGTTTTTGAAGTAACTGCTAAAGACAATGGAGTCCCCAGCCTCTCTTCTACTGCTACTGTGACTCTGTACATCCAAGATGTCAATGATGAAGCTCCAGTGTTTACGAAAGAAGTCTACAACTTCCAAGTTGCT
This sequence comes from Platynereis dumerilii, assembly GCA_026936325.1. Taxonomy (NCBI): domain Eukaryota; kingdom Metazoa; phylum Annelida; class Polychaeta; order Phyllodocida; family Nereididae; genus Platynereis; species Platynereis dumerilii. The sequence goes on from JAPTHN010000009.1 coordinate 5,502,074, forward strand.
GAGAACCAGTTGTCTGAAACAGAAGTTGGTACCATCTCTGCTACTGATGCTGACTCCTATCCTTTTAATATGTTGTCCTATGCTTTAGCTGAAGATTCTGACTTGTTTAACATTGAAGAAGAATCTGGTGTGATCAAGACTTCCGGACCTTTGGATCGAGAAACAAGAAATAATCACATTCTTGAGGTCGTTGCGTCAAACGCTCGAGCTGTACCACCTCTGAGTTCAACAGTTACCATCAACATTGAAGTCACTGACGTAAATGATAATGCTCCCATTATTGACTATCCTTCTTTGGAGAATGACACTGTTATAATCTCAAATCTACTTCCTGAAGGTCATGTGATCACTCAGGTCAAAGGTCATGATGATGATAATGACCTTGAAAGTTTGGAAGGTCAAGGTCTCCATTTTAACATTGCCAAAGGAAACTTCGAGGGTTATTTCGACATCAACAGAGAGTCGGGAATCATCACTTCAGTGAAGTCGCTTGAAAACTTCGAACTGGAGACTTTCGAGTTGCTGATATCTGTTTCGGACGATGGCAATCCTCCGCTTGGATCAGAGAGAGTGATGAAGATCATTGTCGACCAATCAGTGCTTTTCGAAGGACAAAAGATGCTCGTTGGTAACAACTTGCTAGTCGTCGTCGTTCTGTCCGCTGCTTCTGCTATCGTAGTCCTTCTTCTTTGCGTCGGAATCATCGTTTTGAAGAAACGCGACATCAAGAAGAAGCAAGACAAATTAGAATCATCTCGGTACACCATCGACTTCGAACAGCGTGACGATACTCACGTCGACCTCAGTATCATCAGCACAATGATACAGTCTCATCCTAAAGATACAGCAGCACCAACTGATGCACATCAAAGAGCTGAAGCAAGAAGTAGCATCTCATCATACCAGCTTCCTCATCCTGAGCAAGATGATACAAGAGAAAGAAATTCATGGCCAAGCAGTCAACAGGTAAAAATGTGTTTCAATCATCTTAGATTCATATATAACATCTTCCAAATGCTGTTCGAAGTCGATGGTGTATCGTGATGATTCTAATAGCAAATTTACAATAGTTATGTGTGAAATAATTTAAAAAGAATGATAATAAAATTGAGCTTCATTGTGATATGAATTTTACCATGTAAGCTGCATTCTTACATGATTGATTATAGGTAGAATACGAAAATATTTGTGTGTCAACTTTCTGTATTCAAGTTTCTAGATCTCTTGATTTAGTTTTGACCATTTGTGTGACACTCTTACAATTAAATAAAATTTTGAATGGTTTCAATATTTTTCAATTTCAGAATTTGCACCACTCTTCCTCCCAACATGCTCCAAGTGTGTCATCAAAATCACAACAACAATTGACAGTTATGCAGGTAAATCTTTTCTCTGACCTCTTTGACTTTTTTGTGGAACATTTTAAAAACCTTGAACCTCTACTTAGGGCACCTGTACATTGTGTAAAAAGACATCTACCTCATTCATTGGACCTTTTACAACACAAAAGACACGTTCCTGACTTCCTATACTAAGTGCCCATTAAATGAAAATGTCACTTTGTCTAGTTAGAGAAACCACAGGAATTTTAAAGTCAAAGAAATTCCGAGACTTTTTGACTCACAAAAAATTGGTCTAATTAGATTTTTAGGATTCGTAGGTTGGAGGGAAAAAGTCTAATCCAAATTCCATTAATACATACGAAATTGCCACATAATTACTTGAGGCATATTGCATTCCCAGAAAATCATATCCCAGAAAAAGGGTATACACATAATCATGAGATTTGTCTCAGATAATCTTTAAAACTCCATAAGCTTAGTCAGCTTAAAAGATATCAGATTCACCACCAAATTACTGCTGTATACAACCTACCCACGTATGATTCTGTTGAAGCTCAACATGTATATGTTTTGACTAAGACAAATTCCTGCAAGCTACCACAAAATTACTGCTACAGCATTTATTTACTTTTTTGGCCTACTCACTTTTTATACTCAGATAAGTCCAATCCAAGAAGTGTTGCCCTTCAGACATTTTGTTTCAAACTTTAAGAAAGTCTTCTTTACTAAGTTTCATTTCATGATTATAATTTCTAATTTCCAATTTCTATTTTCCAGTGCTATGACCAAAGAAGGAGGACATTATCAGACCATGACACAGACAGTGCCTACTCAGGAGAACTCTCCAATTCTGACTCTGGAAGAGGCCTCAGTATTGACTACCATGATTGCAGTAAGTTATTGTTCAGATATTTTATTTGATTTTATACATTTGATGTCTGTCAAATAGGTTGTTAAATTAAGGAATTATAGTATTAGAATAACTTCCAAAAAGGCATCATGGTAGCTCCTCAGTAATCAACATAATTTACACAATTCATGAGTATTCAATAAGAAACTTAGGGAAAAATCATTTTTCTAGACAGATCAGCGTGTTCATACTTTTGTTCAACACTTAAGTTTAAAACATGCAGAAATTATGAGTTTGTAAAAAATAAGTATTTTGCATTTTGAATTATTTTTAGCATTTTTTGTTTGTTTACTTTTCTTAAACACGGAGCATTTAGTATTTGGTTGAAGGTATATATTTACAGTCCAAACATAATTATAGGAAAAGTAGAGGGAAACACATAGTTATTAGAAAACTTTACAAACCTACCCTCTCCTATTCAGTTTTAGAATTTGTACTTGTATTCTGTGCCTATGCATGGGTAAGGAAAGTCCCCCACCCATGGGGTTATAATTAAGATATGGAGTTTAATTAATCTTTTCAAAAAGCAAACAAACTTCATGATTATGAAATATAATTATAGCTAATCGTGACATCAAAGTAATGTTGGCTTTCAAAATCAGTTTTTCTTGAAAAACAAATTTAAACAAAATTCACAGCGAATATCATTAACCGTGACCCCCCATGATCATGCATAAAAGTATGTTTGCTTCTTCAGGTAGGAAATGAAATGTTTATGCAACTGACAATGTTTACTTTATAGTGTCAACATTTAAGATGTAAATTTATTTAAGTGAGAAAAAATGACCGTCTGTGTACTCTTGAATTTAAGGGGTGAAACTAGAATTTTGAAGTAAATTGGTAGACTAACAATAAAGAATGGAATTTTAAAAAGGAAGAAATGATAGACATTAAGATACAGCTAGATAGACAGATAGACAGACAGATAGACAGATAGATAGATAGATAGATAGATATATAGATAGATAGATAGATAGATAGATAGATAGATAGATAGATAGATAGACAGATAGATAGACAGATATGCCATGTGGCACCAGATCTTCCCTTTTTTACCAAATCAAAATTATTAATTCCAATTTTTGTTCTTTTCTTTGTAGGTTATGGCTATGGTTCTTATATGGAACGACCAGCTGCTGTGACATCATCACAAGAGAACAATGACGCCATCAACATTGGATATTTCGACAATAGACCAATGAAGATCCCCCAGACTATATCCCAAAGGATCATGAGCAACAGATCTATTCCTGTTGCCAACATCCAAAATTCCAACAAGTTACAATCACATCAGTATGATCAAGACATTCCTGTTCAAAATCACAAAAGTATTCCAAACTTCAGAAACAGAACTGTACAAGAACCAGCTCCATGGAAAGACAATAGTTTTACAGACTCTGTTCAGAGTTTGGACTCAGGACCGGATGATGACACTAGCAGCACTTCCGGAAGTTATGTAATAGACTTTGATGAACTTGACCTAGAAGATGCTGTCTATGTGCCACGTCCTGTCAGTGTTACTGTATGAGATGTGCAGAAAACTATCTAGGAGTTTATATCAAATTTGATTGTGATACAAAATAGATTTACTGTTTTTCAAAAGTGGAAAAATTTATATTAATTTGTCAGAGAGCCTCAATCAAATGTGTTTTCAATTAATTCATTCAATTAAAAAATTTGAAATTGAATGGATTAATCAGTTTCAAGAGAGACTGATTGGAATGTAAAGTTGACTGATGCATAATCATAACATGATTGTATACCTGTGATATTGAAAACGTATTTTCATTATATTATTGTCAAAATTAATTGTTGGTGAAGATAACTGATTACAGCCAATTAGGCCTATCAAGTGAATGTAAATTTCAAGTTGAATTTCCAAAAAAAAAAAAATTACTTCAGACATCATGTCGGTACAGGTCTAAACAGATTGATATCTTTCCCTGAATATCCAAACTTATATTAGTACAGGTTTACAATGTAACTCTATCACATTATGTGTCAAATGGTATTGTATGAACTGAATATTTTTCAAGGCCATTGCACTATTATACTAAAGGTTGATGTTGACTGTTAAAATTGAGCAACTGCAAAAATGCCCTGTTTCTGATTGTCCACATCTCTGACTTAGCTGCTCAGCAGATCTTCAAAATTATCCTTTGTCAGCCTGTGGTTTATTGAATTGAATAAGTATCGAAATCCTATACTATAAGTCTATAGGCCTACTGCATTCCTTAGAATACACACATTCATCAAACTTGAATATTTTTACCAAATTGTGTTCATACATTGTATTTCTATGCTACAGTACATTATATTTGTATATATTTTACACAAAGTTTTGTATTATATTTTTCATAGTATATTTATTATTGGACAATAATTGTCAACATTGATCTCTTGAATGCAAATGTGTTATGTAGTTCTGTAGATTGTTATTATTTATTTAATAAATATATTCAAATTTATGCAAAAAAATGTGTTGTCTTGAATTACTTTGCACCAATGTTGTAAAAATAAAGAGCGTATCATACATGATTAGAAAATATGAAGATATAAGAAGGCAAGTTAAATAAGGTGAAAATGAGATGGGATGAGGGGATGAGATGGTATGAGATGGAGTGAGATGGTATGAGATGAGATGATGAAGTGAGATGAAACAGGTAAAAATGAGATGAGAAGGTAGATATCAGGTGAAATGAGTTGAGACAGGAAGAGATCAATCAGATGAGATGACGAAGTGAGAAGGGAAGTGATGAGATGTAATGAGATGAGATGGGACATATTGGATGGGGTGAGATGATGAAAATGATGAAAATGAGATGAAATGATGAACGAGATAAAACAATGGTTTAAAATGAAATAAGAAGGACGTGATGGTACGAGATATTAAGTAGATATGATGAGATGAGATGAGATGATGTAATGAGATGAGAAGAACGATGTGAGATGAGAATGGATGGGAGATGAGATATGATATGAGTCTGATGACTCTGCTAGGATGAGATGGGAAGGAGTTGGATGAGATGTGGAATGAGATGGAATGGTATGATACATGAGAGATTCTGAAGATGAATGTGGGGAGATGGATGAGATAGAATTATATGAGGTGAATGAGTTATGGGATAAGATAGGAAGGGTTTGGGTAACTGAATGAGATGAAATGGGTATAGAGATGAAATGAGATTTTATGTACATGTATTGAGAAGAGAGGGGAGATGAGAGGTGAGTTGAGATGGAATGATATGAGCCCGATGAGAAGAGATGGGAAGGTGTGGGATGATTTAGGTGAGACATAAATGAGTTGAGATGAGATGAAATAAGATACAAAAAGATGGGATGGTATGGAATGAGATGTGATGCCATGGTATTCTTATGATAGTAACAACCCGGATGAGGTTAGACCTTTGAGATGATTGGATGATTAAATTGGATTAGATGAAAATTGTGCAATTACAGATACTTGAGAGATGGGACAACTTTTGATTGGTTTAAATTTTTATTTAATGTACACTAATTTTTTTCTTGTTCTTAATCTGGTCTATAAACCAAATGTATTTAGGCCTACTCACAGTTTGCTGAAAATCACAGATGTTACACTAACAAAATAGAGGAAGTACTTGCACAGTCAAGATGACACTAAGATGGTTTTAAAAACATTTTATCTAAACCCTTTAGGCTACAACTAAATTTAGACATAATCATCTGCTTATTGCCATGTAAACAATAGCATTAAAACAACTCATTAAGCAGCACATGGTCATTTTATAGTTTGGAACTTAACTGCCAGGTGTCGCTACATGTGAGTAGTAATTAAGGTATTATGACGTCATAGGGGTTTCCCGAATTAGCATAACTTCCAAATATGGGGAGGAGGTGCCCTGCCTTAATTGTATTGTAAACCAATGATTTGCTCAACATGGGGTAGATTTATATAAAAGGTTTTGTAGGTTTAACAATTGAAAATTTGAAATGATATGTTAGCTGTGTAAATACTTATACAGGTGCATACTAAATTTTAATACAATTTTAATAGTTATAATTGCAGTGATTTTATCTACAGATTTATGCCATATGTCCCAATTTGATTAATAAGATGAAACTATTCATGTGACATTATTTGTGGGGCAAGATAGATAGATAGATAGATAGATAGATAGATAGATAGATAGATAGATAGATAGATAGATAGATAGATTCTCAATCAAGCTACCATCTAACTTTTCTTTAATTACACCATTATAAATATCAAGTAGTTTTGAAACTTTAAAAGTAAAAAGCGACATTCCTTTCAGACTAGTAAGATATGTTAAATCCACTTAATCAGGTAAGCAGTCATTGTACATCTAAAACTAAAAGGCGTGTTTAGTAAAAGTTAAATTGGGCATATTGAAGTGTCAATTTTCTACAAGACAACAACTCTAAAAGCTTGAAATTGCCCTTTTTCAGTTTAGCTGGCCATTTTAAAGTTGGCACTTAGTTTCTTTATTTTGTCCAAAAGGAATACTGTCTTTTCTTTCTTTCTGTCTTTTCTTAAAATAACTGATAATTGGCACACCTCCACTGTCAAAATTAAGACAATATACCCAATTAAGGGATTTACCAACATATGTCTTTTGCAAGACAATTGTTTTGTTATTTAATTAAGGGGGAGGTGTCAACATTGGGGGAGGGTGTGACATATAGGGGAAGGTGTCATAAGTTGAGTCTGATATCACTTTGATCTAAATATTTAAGACAATGAAATAATTTAAAATACAATTAAGATATCGGGGAAGTTATGTCTATTTCAGGCATTTAGGCAAAATCCAGAGTTGTGGTGCCTTTTTTTTATATCGTTCTTTCAAACTTTTTTAAAAGGCTTTTTAACATATCTATCTATCTATCTATCTATCTATCTATCTATCTATCTATCTATCTATCTATCTATCTATCTATCTATCTATCTATCGATCGATCTATCTATCTATCTATCTATCTATCTATCTATCTATCTATCTATCTATCGATCTATCTATCTATCTATCTATCTATCTATCTATCTATCGATCTATCTATCTATCTGTCTATCTATCTATCTATCTATCTATCTATCTATCTATCTATCTATCTAGGTCATTTGAAGCACCTTTGTGAGTAATTGTGACCCAAAAGCACGATGCTTGCATGTCTGAGAACCTTTTACCTTTATCTTTGAAATTCCTAATTGTTATAAAAACGTTATTCTAACAATTATGTGGGTTTCTTGCTTACCTTTGTAACTCAAATCCTTTGAAAAATCTGCTCTTACTTAGGAAGTAAAAGAAAAGCATTACCTAACAAATATTATTCCTTATATTTATTTCAAGTTATTCATGGAATAGACTTGGAAATAAATATTTGTTCAAAAGACTATTAAAAGTGTTGTTTCACTTGCAAAAGTCTTTTGATTGCTATCCAAATATTTTGACAATAGCCAAATAAGGTAAAACGGAAGTATATCACCTTCCATTAATTGTGACATCATCAAAAGTTGTGTAAATTGGAATGCATCACAAATTAATAATTTCAAAGTGGGTGTTACATAACATTCTCACCTCAAGTGTGAGAAATTAACTGTGCATTTGGAAGAAGTAGAAGTGCTCTTAGATGTAATATTTCTAAGGTAAAGATTGCAGAGAGCTATGTATAAATAATTTGAATGCATACCTAAATGGGATGATAGTAAGACCAAGATAGATAGATAGATAGATAGATAGATAGATAGATAGATAGATAGATAGATAGATAGATAGATAGATAGATAGATAGATAGATAGATAGATAGATAGATAGATAGATAGATAGATAGATAGATAGATAGATAGATAGATAAATTAGTTATAACAATTAAATGGTTTGAAGTCATAGATGTGTGGATTGATATTGATTGATTGATTACTAGCTTGGAAGCCTTGGATAGATAGAAAGACAAATAGATAGACAGATTACTTGATTTGATAGATAGATAAATAGATAGATAGATAGATAGATAGATAGATAGATAGATTGATTGATTGATTTATTGATTGATTGATTGATTGATTGATTGATATAACTAGCTTGATTAACTGATCCTACCTGGCTATAAAGCTGACGCTGTGATTTACATTGGCCGAAATCTGGCAGACCAATTCAAGTATCATTTTAACGCCACCTGCCACACAATTGTGAAGTGGGCTAATCTATTTACTTAACCACTGCTACTTAATCTTTTTAAGGGTGTTACATAACTTCACATAAGCTGTATGCAAGCTTCCTGATGCCACTTGAAACTACACTTAGTACCAAATAAGCACTCTCAAAAATGTCATATTGTTCAAAATTTTTCTTAGTAACAATTTGGGCTGGATTTTGCTATTGTTCACAATTTGTCTTGGGTTTTAGCTAAAGTGGAACTTTTAGACACCATTAAAATGTAAATGTACGTTTGAGTGTTGAATCAAGAATTTATAAAGAATTGTGCAGTATTATTCAACACCTGGGCTAGTAAATAACTTAAATATTAGCTACCTTCTCCAAGCAATTAGAAAGTTTGCTTACAAGTTAACATTATTGAGATAGGCAGCTTTTACTTTCACTTAATAAGAGACTGCGGATCCAAACATGCATAAATTTGCATTTAAAGTTGAAAAGCAATTTTTAAAAACATTGTATAATAATACTGTAGACAGAAAGTTGTGCAATTTAAAGGACAGTGTTTTGTGATAGAGGGTAAATTATGAGAAATCATTTGTATTTAGTAATTTTCGCTTGATGTTGGGTTTCAACAAAGTGATCTCCAGCAAAGAAATAAGCAAATGATACTTATAAGGGGAAGAAAGGTAGATAAATATGGAAATGATATGGAAATTACAAAGGAAGAATAAAGATAATAAAAAGAGACAGATAGATAGACAGATAGATAGATAGATAGATTATAGATAGATAGATAAATAGATGGATAAATAGATGGATAAATAGATAGATAGATAGATAGATAGATAGATAGATAGATAGATAGATAGATAGATAGATAGATAGATAGATAGATAGATAGACGAGACGCAAGTATATAACAGAACAGGTAAGCTCAACAAATTAATCAGAACCCCCCCCCCCGGGGCCCCCACCCCTCTCCAAAATAATCATTAGTAGATCCATTCCAGAATTCCACAAATATTGTATGAACAGTAAATTACTGGAAAATAAATTAAGAAAAAGCACCTAAACCCATCAGGCCATCAGTTCAGTGTTTAGAAGGTTATCAGCAGGTATATACTAAGCATGTGAGTTGTTTATGATTTTTTTGGCTTAGTTTATAATTTCTGAAATACAATTTATCATTTCTGCTGGGCTGGGCAAGCACATAACATATGGGAACCGCATGTTCACGTATTAGTTCATCTAAGATTGTCTTTGGTGTTTCTGTAGGAAAATAATAGATCTAGATAACTAGAACATGTGGCTAGCATTTGGTGAAACCATCGTGATGGGTGGGCTCTGAAAAAAAAAGTCCTATAAAAAATATAAATGAAAATACCTGGGTGTCATATGCACCATTGATAAATAAATTAACTAATTATTAAGATAGAGAGAATGTTTAGGAAGGTGCCAGTCAGTCAGTCAGTCAGTCAGTCAGTCAGTCAGTCAGTCAGTCAATTAGTCGGTTTAGTCAGCAGTCAGGCATTGGTGCACTCAGCCAAAGAGTCAGCATGCAGAGTCTATCTATCTATCTATCTATCTATCTATCTATCTATCTATCTATCTATCTATCTATCTATCTATCTATCTATCTATCTATCTATCTATCTATCTATCTAAAAGGAAAACAAAATCTGAAAGATATCAAGAACTTCAAGAAAAAACATACCAAGAAGAAAAACACATATTTATATTGCATTAGTTACAAAGGGTAACAATATACTTACATACTTTAGATCTGAAAAACAACCATATATCCCCCCTCAAACTTTCCCTTTTCCCTCCAACCACCCCCTCCTCACCCCTAATACATCTTCCATGTGCTTTTTTGTAGTTTTTGAGGTTTTATTAACTTTAGCAGTTGGGAAACTTGTTATCATCAAGCCTGGTAGGAATCGTAGGCCTAAATCTTGAAACAGGAGTAACATGATATAGAAAAGTTGGATTTTGCCCAGCTGGTAATACACACAGAGGGTTAGGGTAATAACCCTGGTCCTTTTTGAAATGTTAATGATGACCAGATTGAGCAGTACAGAAGTATCCGCACAGTGGCGCCACTAGGACTGTGTACAAGAGATGTTCTCTGGGTTGGTTTTCCTTGTTGAAAGATTTAGTGATTGGATTCAGCTGATCAGGCAAGCTAGACATAAGCTGACATACAGGCTCAGGCTGCTCAGTACTGTAATATATACTGAAAACAACTGTTTCAGACATAGCAGAGTAGTTGTAGAATTGTAGAATAGCTAGCTGAATGAAGAGAGTCATGAAAAGTGAAGTCATATATATTGTATTTCCAGATTTGTTCTTTTCTGCATGTGGTTTTAAAACTTTCCAGTTGTCTTGTTGTTTAGTTGTATTCATACTTATCGCTTATATTTTCATCACTGTCATAATCCTTGCATTTATTGCCTCCTGAAACCTTCATCCATTCCTGAATTGTGTCCATTTTCTTCTTTCATACTTTCCTATACTTCCCATTCTTATTTTCTTCATCTCTGTTCCTTCTTTCCTTCTTTCCTTCTTTCCTCCATGCTTGCTTCCTTGCTTATTTCTTTTGGTTGCTAGATTCCTTCCTTCCTTCCTTTGTTCAGTGAAGTTACTTCCTTTCTCCCAAGATTTCTTCCTTCACTATCTAAGCCTTCCTTCCTTCCTTCATTTCTTCCTTCCTTCCTTCCTTCCTTCCTTCCTTCCTTTCTTCCTTTCTTTCTTTCTTTCTTTCTTTCTACCTTCCTTCCTTTCTTCCTTCCTTACTTCCTTACTTCCTTCCCTTGAGCATAGAGATGATTCCAATTTGTCTTTCTTGATACATGAATCAGTTTCTAGGTAACGACTGCCAAATGGCAATCATCATTCCTAAGAATATTCTTAGAACGTTCCATCATAATTTTATAGTGACAATCTTATTTAGACCAGTATATATGTCACATACTACAGAGCATATTACATATATAATATATATGTAATATAACTTTTGATAAATAAGCATCATGCCATATGTTCGTCCCAAAGTATTGCAGGTAAAACTATCAATAACCACTTATTATGTGATTTATCCTCTACCAACTATACACCACATTATTTACTGAGCATTATGAGTATTTTGAATAACTTTTCGCCAGTTTATCTTATCCCTCCAGGGAAAATGTAGGGCTAATATGATTGACCTCTAACCCCAAATTCCTCACTGGATAATCTCATAGTACCCCTGGGCTTTTCTAGTAACCCCTGAGTTTTTCTTTTTGCCCCCAAAATATATTTTTGTGACAGTTGTAGCATTTCTCAATGGATGAGGGGAGATGGGATTGGAGGGTGGTTGAAAGATGTTGGGGCCCTTTAAGAATTTGGGAAGGAAGGGATGGAATGGAATAGAAGGAAGGAAGGAAGGAAGGAAGGAAGGAAGAAAGGAAGAAAGGATGGAAGTAAGAAAGGATGGAATGAAAGAAAGACGGAAGAAAGGAAGGAAGGAAGGAAGGAAAAATAAGGATGGATAGGAGGAAAGAGAAACAAGGAAGCTATGATACAAGTAGGGAATGGACTCAATGAATGAAGAAATGAAGGAACCATGGCAAATGAAAAAAGAAAGGAAGAAAGGGACGTCCCAGGGAAGGAAAAGGAATTGAAGAAGGAAGCAAGCAACTTCTATAAAGGAAGGAAGGAAGGAAGGGAGAAAGGAAAGAAGAAAGGAATAACAGAAGGAAGAAGAAAGGAAGGAAGAGGAAGGAAGGAAATGAATAAAGGAGCAAAAACGAAATGGATGAGTGGATAAATAAGCAAAGAAGAGAGAAAAGGAAGAATGGAAAGGAATAACACTATATTTATTTAGCCAGACAGAATACACAAAATCTCTGAACTCCAGTAAGTGTGTATTCATGCAGTGACAATCACCAAACAACAATTATCTTACTTGCCCACCCCTTTCAAACAATACATTTTTACAAATTGCCAATTACTCTCAATTATTGAAATACATCATTTCAGGTTGCATGCAAAGTGTGTTTGTTAATAATTCTGTTAACAGTACTTGACAGATGTTTTGTGGATCAGAGAAAATGTTACAATTTTCAAAGAGGAAAGTCAAGTGTCACACTAGAAATTTTAGAGTTATTAGCCGAAGCAGGTTTGCTAATTTCTGCACCTGGTGGGCCAGTTACATTATCCTTTGATAACTAGACCGAAACGCTCTGGAAAGTTTACAAACAGAGGACTTAATTAAGGCAGTCTGTTCGAGCTAGTTTTCCCCACCAAAGATGTTACGTAACATTACCCAAAGTAATAGCCAAACGTCAGTATCTCACTATCTTTGCAAGGAAGGCAAGGTGATCTGTTTTATCTTAATCATGGGAAAGTGAGAAATGCTAGCTTGACTAAAGACATGATTATTTTCAGCGATTGTTCACTGATAAGATATTGTTGAAGAAATGAAGGAAGGAAAAGAGGAAATAAGGAGGGAAGAAAGAGAGAAAGACAAGAAGGTACAGAGGAAGGAAGAGAGGAAGAAAGGAACACGGGGAAAAGGAAGAGAGGAAGGACAACGGGAGGGAAGGAAAGAGCAAGGGAAGTTAGCAAGATAGGAAGGAGGCAAGGAATTTCAAAGGATCATACACAAAGATAGGAAGGAAGCAAGGAAGAAACAAACAAAGAAGAGAGGAAGTACAGAAAGAAGGAAGGGAAGGAAGGGAAGGAAGGGAAGGAAGGGAAGGAAGGGAAGGAAGGGAAGGAAGGGAAGGAAGGGTTAAACAGAAAGGAATGAAACTATGAAAATATTAAAGAAAGAAGGAAGGGAAGCAATTATAAAGATTTTTAGGAAAATGTCAAACCAAAAAGCAAGAAGAACTTTGCATAGAAAGACGAAGTATATAGCTGCACAGTCCACAAGTCTTTCACACCAAGACACACCCACCACCCCTAGACAGACAGTCAGACACAGAGACAGCAAGATAGATAGACATACAAAACAGATACAAAGAACCCAACACTTCCTTCTGCCCTTAATGTTTTCTCCAGATTGCAACCAGACCTTGATTAGTATCCAAGCAAGTAACCAAATACTTTGTGTAGCAGCTTAAACCTGTCACCAATTTAATCCAGCTTGACCCAAGAAACCTCCAACTTTGCCTCCAGACAGATAATTATCTGTGTATTGACCCTTAAAAATGTGCTGCCTGGCAACCAAAATGGTCAGTCTGGACGCCATATGTCATCCAAAAACAAAGATGGCGGCTGTTTGTTTACATCCATGGAAGCTTTTGGAACTGAAGAGCTTTGAAGGAAGGAAGGAAGAAGAGTAAGAGGAAGAGAAAGAGTAATGACAAGAAAAGGCAAGAAGGAAGGATGTATAAACATCAACGAGATGGAAGAAAAGAAGGCATAAAGAGATTGAGTAAAGACATGTGCAAGAAGGAAAGGTATGAAAATGAGAGGAACTTCCAATGAACTATAGAAGAAGTCACTTGAGACAGAAGGAAGGAAAAACAAGGAACAAAGGAACAGGACGAGAAAACAAGGAATAGGAACAAGGAAGTCATGGGAACGGAAGGTGATGTCCTCAGCTGTAAAAGAAGAATGCAAATGTGAGACGGTATCCAATGTCCGAAAAATGTTTGACTTGGGTGGGTCCCTTCTACCGCACCAGACCAGACTAATCAGCGATACAAGAAAGTTGAAGGAACTACTTTTATAAATGTACCTGCTTTCTCAAAGAAATCTTCTTGCGAAAGACAAAAGGGCAAAAACAGTTCCTCAAAACGACTGGCAAAACATTTCGCAGTCATTGGACCACTCCGTCGTCATAATCTCAATACTAAATCAACTCAGTCTATTGCTGCAATCTAAACACAAACCAATCATCACTCATTCTTCATATACACATTCTGTGAAGTTCTGAAGATGGAACTTCATGATAATGATGAGCCTAATACCATATTGTTTACAAACAATGTGGGTTGATATGAGTAATCAGTAAATGGTCAGTAATTAGTGATCAGAGTCTTCAATCTGATTGTGATAGACTCTTACAAATATTTGTAAATTGTTCCTATGAATCTATAATGGTGATAAATTAATTGAAATGCTCATAAAATGGGGGTAGATTACTCCATACATAACTGATTTTGAACCTCTCAGATCTTCTCAAGGCACTTTTCCTAAGGTCAGTCTGTAAAAAAAAGCTGTAATCTCAGTTTGTTATCATTGAAATTATTAAAATTAAAAATTGCGCATAAGCTCAATTCTTTTTTTCATAAACAGAAAATATGTTGGGTCGGTCAATGTGAGAAGCGAAAAATTAATTATGTGTGCCTTATTGGAATAAAATGCTGTCAAGCTGAAACCATTGAGCAGGAATCGAACCTGAAGAGATAAAGATACAGCCTTTTGTTACCAGCTCTTGCTCTTCATGCATTGGTAGGTAGGGCCCCAAAGAGGCTCCTTGAGTAAAACCAGGCAGGTTTGCAGCAAGTAACCGTCTAGTAAGTCAAGCAATAAATTTCTTATTATGCTTATCTGTTCTATGTCAAGGAGAATCAAGTTTTCACGTTCCAGTTGTCCAACTTTTGTTCTTTTTTCTCATCTCTTCTTCACATTCTTCTTTTTTCTTCTTCTTTTCTTCTTTTTTTCTTCATTTTTTGTTAGATGAAGTTGAAGACTTCTTACACACGCACGTGGAAGGCATTTAGTTGAGGGGTACATCTGTTAACATGTTCAATTTGAATTCCTATGATGCTGCCCTCTGGTGATAAATCACCAAACTAACTTCACCTAGTGGTGATGGATAGAACTGGTGAAAAAAGCAACTTGTGTTGAAATGGAGTAATACCAAACCTCCTATATTATTCAGACATCTGGAATAGTTTGGTGTGTGTGTTTGGGTGGTTAAGCAAGATACTTGGATTGGGGGGGGGGTTGAGGGTAGAAGGGGTGGTTGAAAAGCAAATAAATATCAAGAAAACGTTTCTTATTTCTTCAGCCTGCATCCAGTGTCCATGAACCATGTTACATCTGGGAAATTTTAAATCCAAGTTTCAATGTATCGTGACAACACTATATCATGGAAGTTAGGCCTTTGTAAAAAGATTCATATTGAGAAATGTAGAACAAACAAAGATCTTTGTAAAAAAAGCTTAGAGCTCTTTGTAGATTGGTGGTCCATTGCGGAAATGTATTTTCTCTTTATTATTTGCAAACTGGCTTTGCCATGTCATTAATAGTTACAGTGGCTGATCCTGCCATCGCCTTGGCATTCGCGGGCCCGCGTGGTCGTCACTTTAGCATTTGCTTACCCGCATTGCTTCATATTTTTCTTCAAAATTCTATGTTATTTCCATCTCACTGGTCTAGGGACCCAGCCCCCCAGGCCCCCCATTGGATCCGCCACGGAGTTACATATTGGTTTCCAGATCTTCCTATTAGGTATATACTTAAAAATTACTTAGTTAATTAGTTTGTTTATTCACACCTGACACTAACAAATCATAAAACATTTTTAAGCCAATGACATCACAAGACCAAGTTGAATATTCATTTCGAAACTGTTTGGACCGCTAATCTGCGAAGAGCTATAAATATATGTGGTATACGGTTTTTCATTGTCTTTCCATGTAAACTACTTTTGATCGAAAACGAATAATCGATAAATTTGTGTCCGTACGCTTCTTCACGGATACCATTTTACACGGTCCAACTGTATATAATATATATGTGGTCCAACTGTATCAAAACCCTGAAAGGGGGAGTAAAGCAAGGGATGACAAGTTCTTTCAAGCGTAGCTGTTTTTTTTGTCCACCATGTCTGTTTTATTCTGTTTTTGTGGCTGTTTTTGTGACTCAGTAGAATTCTTTTTTCCAACATGTTTTTCACATTTCCTACCAACTGTCTAGTTGTTGAAAATGTTACTTTGGTCTTTGTTTAGAATTAACTTGTGTGAATTCAAATTGATGTCACTTTGCTTGAGACAATAGACGATTCTATTCTATTCTATTCTATTCTATGCTATTCTCTGATATTTCAGAAAGAAACAATTGTGGAAAATAAATATTTTAAAATAATCTTCTAATTTCAGTCGAAGGTGGCCCATTCGATTAGACTTGGAAATAAAATTTCAATTAATTTTATGGGGGGAAGAATAAAAAAAATTTACCATAACTATGATTAGTATTAGGGTGCATCGTCTGCCCCCTAAAAATGAAAAAATTGAAATATTCATTTGCACTTTTGCCATAGTGTACCTTTGCCCGTAGAAACTCATTCTGCAAAGATCCGATGTGGCTTTAGGGTGGCACTTTTGTGTCAAAGTTGAGTCCAAAATTGTCAAAAAATGATGCTTTGAAAAGTCGCGGTTAGAAATATCTTGCTTATGGTTGGCTGTATGATTTCAATTCATACACTATTATCCTCAGAAGAAAATTGTCTTTAATTTGAATGGTAAAAAGCTATATTTCTGAAAATTTCTCATGCATACGTTTTTTGAAAAGCAGAAAATTTCTGACTATTATGACAAAATGTTTGGAAAAATCAACTTAAAAGCTCAACTTCTGCCTAACTTTGACGTAATCGTTAGAATAAGACATAAGGAATAGTTTGCTGAAGAAAGTAGGAAATTGAAAATTTTTTCTAGACAGTTATACATCAAATTCAAATGTGCAAATTTTCATAAATTACATGTAAATGTGAGAAATACATGCAGTTCGCTGAGACACCGTTCTGCATCTCTTTTTTTTCTGACTACATCATAATGCAATCAAGGTTTTATCAGATGATGTAGTGGACCATATTTCCACTTTGTAGACTTCTTTGACTTCCCAAAGTCATATCAACTTTTTTTTTGATTTATCACACTTTACCCAAAAAAAAAAAAATCTCCACTCAATCTTGACTTCTACTGAATGGAAACCATTGATGTTGGTATTCAAATTAAAGCTCTCTTTCTAAGGAATCTAACTGTGCCATTCAAAAATCATTTCATTTAAAATTGACAATATTATTTATAACCGCGAATCGCTAAAATATGACCTAATACTGAAATTTCAAGGCTGTTGTGCCACCCTTTGGCATTAGAATTTTTTTGTAAAATTTTACAGGGCTTCTTTTATGATGCAAGGGAACAATCAAAAGTGCATGATGTTTTGAAGAAATAGGGGCAGACGATGCACCCTAATTAGTATGGATTATGGAACCGAAAATCTATGAAAAACATACATGTTATCTTCTTTCAAATTTTGGCAGAAATAAGTTCAACGCGAGTTAAATTTACTCTTTTTGAAAATTATAGCCCAAAAATTAACAAAGGACATGGCATAACAAAGGACATGGAAGAACAAAGGACATGGCAGAATGAAGGACATGACAGAATGAAGGACATGGCAGAACAAAGGACATGGCAGAACAAAGGACATGGCAGAACAAAGGACAGGTGGAACAAAGGACACGACAGATGGCAAAACAGGGTATACAAAGGACATGATGAGGAATGGAGGAAGGAATGAAGGACAGAAATGAAGAAATGAATTGAGCAAATGATGGAATGACCCGAATGAAGAGAAAGAAGGGCAGAATGAACTAAGGACAGAGGGCATGAAAGCGTCCAGATAAAGGACATGACAGAGGACAGGACAGAGGACAGGACAGAAGACAGGACAGAGGACAGGACAGAGGGTAGGACAGAGGACAGGGTAGAGGACAAACTTAATGACATAAAGCACAGAACAAATGACAGAACAAATGATGGAGCAAGGGAATAGGACAGAAAGGGAAGAAGGAATGAAAGACAGATGTAAGGACAGGACATCTATAGGGTATAGGGTGGAATCAAAGACAGAAATTAAGGAAAGGATTAAGGAAGAAATGAGGGGCAGAAGGAGGAGGAACATAGGCCAAACGAAATCAAGAAAGAAGGAATGAAGGATGGAATGGAGGATGGAACAAAGGACCGAACAAAAGTTGTGAAGGACTGAACTAAGGACAGAATAAAGAACAAATCAAAGGACGTGACCCAGGAAGCAAGAGCAAGGAAACAATCAAATGAAATGAGATTTCAACTGGCTGGACAAAACAAGATCAGGAAACATTTTCTAACTCAAGATAATGGTTCTTCTCTAACAGTAAAATATGGTGTAAAGGAAATACCCTTTGTGCAAACAATTTCTAGCTATTACCAAAATCTTTTTATTATTTTCTGCAACTTGAAAACACATACACACGTGTTGGAAATCATGTGCAGTGTTTGATAAAATAATAATTCAGGTTTTAGGCATGTGGACCCCACATTATGAAAATGTTATGCATGCTCAGAAGAAAATAAATAAGCATTTGAAGACATTTTAATGGCAAGTCTGGAGAATGTCTGGGTTAAGTTTTGCTACTTGTCTGTTGAATTGGGGCAATATGTTTTGGGAAAGATATACTTGTATGTATATATTAAGTGATAAGTAATTGTTATTTCAAGAATTACATGCATTCCTCCTCCTCCTCCTCCTCCTCCTCCTCCTCCTCCTCCTCCTCCTAATCCTCCTCCTATTCCTCCTCCTAATCCTCCTCCTAATCCTCCTCCTCCTCCTTCTCCTCCTCCTCCTCCTTCTCCTCCTCCTCCTTCTTCCCCTCCCCTCCTCATCCTCCTCATCCTAATCCTCCTCCTCCTCCTCCTCCTCCTCCTCCTCCTCCTTCTCCTCCTCCCCCTCCTCATCCTCCTCCTCCTCCTCCTTCTCCTCCTCCCCCTCCTCATCCTCCTTCTCCTCCTCCCCCTCCTCATCCTCCTTCTCCTCATCCTCCTCCTTCTCCTCCTCCCCCTCCTCCTCCTCCTTCTCCTCCTCCCCTCCTCCTCCTCCTCATCCTCCTCCTCATCCTCCTCCTCATCCTCCTCCTTCTCCTCCTCTCCCTCCTCATCCTCATCCGCCGCCTCCTCCTCCTCATCTTCTTCCTCATCCTCCTCCTCCTCCTCCTCCTCTTCCTAATCCTCCTCCTAACCCTAATCCTCCTCATCCTCCTCCTCCATCTCCTCCATCTCCTCCTTCTCCTCCTCCCCATCCTCATCCTCCTCCTCCTCATCCTCCTCCTCCTCTCCTCCTCCTCCTCCTCCTTCTCCTCCTCCTTCTCCTCCTCCTCCTTCTCCTCCTCATCCTCCTCCTCCTCCTCCTTATCCTCCTCCTCATCCTCCTCATCCTCCTCATCCTCCTCATCCTCCTCATCCTCCTCCTCCTCCTTTGCCTCCTCATCCTCCTCGTCCTCCTCCTCCTCCTCCTCATCCTCCTCATCCTACTCCTCCTACTCCTCCTCCTCCTCCTCCTCCTAATCATCCTCCTTATCCTCCTCCTCCTCATCCTACTCCTCCTCCTCCTTCTCCTCCTTCTCCTCCTTCTCCTCCTCCTCCTCCTCCTCATCCTCATCCTCCTCCTCATCTTCCTAATCCTCCTCCTCATCCTCCTCCTCCTTCTTCTCCTCCCCCTCCTTGTTTATGCTTTCTCCTTGTTTCTCTCCCTCCCTGTTTTCCTCCTCCTTGTTTCTCCTGGTCTTCCTCCTCCTTGTTTTTCCTCCTCCTCTTTCTCCTCCTCCTTGTTTATTCCCCTCCTTGTTTATTCCCCTCCTTGTTCCTCCTCCTGCTCGTTTCTCCTCCTCCTTTGTCTCTCCTCCTTGTTTCCCCCTCTTGTTTCTCCTCCTCCTTGTTTCTCCTCATTATTTGTTTCTATTCCTCCTTGTTTTTCTCCTCCTTGTTTCCCCTCATTCTTGTTTCCTCCTCTTCCTTCACCTCCTCCTCCTCCATTTAATTTTTCCACATGCCTCTTTCCTCATACCTTGTCTCCTCTTCCACCTTATTATCCTGATTCTCTCCTCTTTGATCTCCTCATTCTCTAGCTTGTTTCATTCTCTTCACTCCTCATTGTCTTCCTATTTTTCCTCCAAAAGCTGAAAAGCAAAGCCAAAATTACAAATATTAGACATTTTAAAGTTGAAAAGAAGAAGCAAAATGCAGTTTATATTCACTGATCACAGAAACTTTCTTTCCAGAAATTTGATAGTTGTACAACAAACAAATGGTGATTATGTTTCAATTATTACCTGACATTTCACAGTCGATGCAGACAATGATCATCCAATACACAAAATTTCAAGGTGCTGATTTTGTTATCATTTTAAATAGTTTGCCAATGATTGTTTATTTGTTTAACCATTTCGTTTTCCAAATCAGTGAAGCAACGATAATTCATTTTGATGGTAATGAGGCATGGTGAAATATCAATTTCTGTGTTTTCACTAAAATTTGTCATTCCAGATCCTTTGGGAGAATTTAAAGCATAAAAAGATGTTCAGAAAGTTGGTAAAAAGTGGATAAAAAATAAAATTGCATAAAAAGTATACAAAAAATGTTTTAAAATCCTGAAAAACTAGCATTTTCCTGTCAGTGTTTTTGATTATAATGCTGTACTTTGTTACTCCCAGAATGATGGTGCTGGATTTAGATAAACATTGTCAGTTGCTACAAATTAGTTGTTATTAAAAAAGTAAGATTTTGATAGGCCTAGACGTAGAGTGTTTGCCCCTTTGAAAGAGGACCCAGATTCAAAGCTCCTGTTTGACAGTCTGACAGTAGCCCACACCTCCCAAATGAAGTATTAAAGTACTGCCAGATTGCACTAATGAGCTTAGTAAGCCAGAACACATGTGTTCTAAAAGTTTATTGGGGTTCAAGAAAGCAGGGTGACTCCCCCTTGTCAAATAGAGTTATAATTGGGATAGCTTGGGATTTAGTGGGAGAAATGAGAATTTGATATGGATAGATAGATAGATAGATAGATAGATAGATAGATAGATAGATAGACAGATAGATAGATAGATAGATAGATAGATAGATAGATAGATAGATAGATAGATAGATAGATAGACAGATACTGATTGATTGATAGATAGATAGATTGATAGATAGACTGGTTGACTGATTGGTCGATTGATTGATTTCACATAGATATATAAATAGATAGATTCATAGATACAAAGATAGGAAGGTTGCCAGATATAGATAGAAATATAAGTATAATGATATCTAGATAGATAGATAGATAGATAGATAGACAGACAGACATGGATATGTCTACTGTTCTTTGCAAGGACAGAGAAAAGTGCACCAAGAAAGCTGAACTTATTAGGCACTGAAGTAGATGGATAACCAATTACACATAATGAAGAATCCAATTACTGATTTTTCCAGTTTTGTAAATATCTCAACTTCATTTTACCAAACTGATTCACCAGAATAGTATACACAGAACGTCTTTATTGGTGCTTAATCAGTTACAAAATCACCGAATGGCGTAAAAATTCTATAAAAAGGTCTTTTTCTGCATTTCCTGCATTTCCAATTACTGAATACCTTCAATTTTTGAAAGGCAGGGGGCAAGCAAAATGTCAAATAGGGCAAGTTATTTACCCCTAATCAAATAAACACTTTTGATTGACAAGGCAATTATAATCTCAAGTGCCGATTCAGTGACTTGCTTTCTTAATTATGCCTAAATTAGATTTAAGTATATTTTTATGCTGGCTTCTAGAACTTTAGGACAAGATTTGTTATAGTACAGGATTGGCTCTGCAGCAAGCATACTATACTGGTTGCCCCATACTGAAAAGTGTCAATCGGTTTGGTCCCCACCATTTAGTAATATCAGCTAGAGCATTACAAAATATCTTATGATCACAAATACTTAATATTGTTGCATTGATGTATAAGTACACCTGCCACTCATTAATCGACCAATTGGTGCAGATACAATTGTTTCAGGACCTGAAATAAATGGGGGTGAGTTGTAACAATTGGGGGTGAATAGTAATGAGAGCAGTTTGTTCTATTTATAGGTCCAATTTCTGGGTGGCACATCCTTGGGATGATTAACAGACTGTTAGTGACTAACTGGCAGTTAAAGACTAACATACAGTTAGTGAATCAACAACAGTTAGTGCTTACTAACAGTAAGTGACTAACAACAGTGACTTACTAACAGTAGTGACCAACTGATGAACAACAGTTAGGGACAAACTGACTAACAGTCAGGGATTAGCTGTTAGTAACTTACTAACAGTTACTTGCTAACAGTTAAGGACTAGCTGACTTACATGACTAACTAACAGTTAGTGACTGACTAACAGTTGGTGACTGACCAACAGTTGGTGACTGACTAACAGTTAGTGACTAACAGTTAGTGACAATTAGTGACTAATTAACAGTTTTTGACTAACTAACAGTTTTTGGCTAACAGTTTTTAACTAACTAACAGTTTTTGACTAACTAACAGTTTTTAACTAACTATTTTTGACTCAGTTTTTCACTACCAACAGTTTTGACTACAAATAGTTTTTGACTAACTAACAGTTTTTGACAAAATAACAGTTTTTTTACTGACAAACAATTTTTGACTACTAACAGTTTTTGACTACTAACAGTTTTTGACTACAAATAGTTTGACTAACTAACAGTTTTTGACTGACTTGCAGTTTTTGATTGAATAACAGTTTTTGACTACTAACAGTTTTGACTAACTAGCCATTTTGACTTAAAATTTTTGACTACTAGCAGTTTTTGACTACAAACAGTTTTAGACCAACTAACAGTTTTTGACTAACTAGTTGTCTTTGAATGACTAACAGTTTTTGACTAATTAACAGTTTTACTGACTCAAAGTTTTGACTACTAACAGTTTTGACTAAATAACACTTTCTCACTAACAGTTTTTGACTAACTAACAGTTTTTGACTAACTAACAGGTTTTGACTAATAGTTTTTGACTACTAAAAGTTTGTGACTAAATAACATATTTAGTGACTAACAAATAGTAACTACCAAAACAACGGACTTAATGACTAACAGGTAGTGACTAACTGATGAAGAACAGTAAGGGATGCCTGATTACAGTTAGGGATTGACAGTCATATATAGTGACTCACTAATTAATGGTGAGTCATATTGAACCTATGCTCCCCCATATGAACTTGCCAACTCCAGCTAAACTGTCACAGGAATAAAAATAACAGTCAATACAATACACAAGTTAGTGTAGATCAGCTGAGCAGGTATAAGAAGCTATAAGAGGATTTATAGATGAACCCATAAAATATGTGTGTTCCAGACCTAGTTAGTGAGAGATATAGAAAAAGTATAGTTGGTGTCTCCGGAGTATCGCATGCCCCCTTGGGATGAAGAGATAGAGAGGGTGAGAAATAGACCGATAGATCTATCATGGGTTCATCTATAATTCCTCTTATACCATATCATGGGTTCATCTGTAGTTTCTCTTATACCATATTTTAAGATTCTTTTGGCAAAACATACTCTTATTGTAAATTTTGAAATCGTAATCACTACAGCCAGCATATATCTTTTTGTTCAAAAAGATTTTCATGTTATGTCCAGCTCATGGGCATACTTAAATATGTATTGAAGGGTGCAAACACATTGATAGACCTGATTCTATGAATAAATAAATCCATAACTCCATCTTTTTATCAATCAATCAATCAATCAATCAATCAATCAATCAATCAATCAATCAATCAATCAATCAATCAATCAATCAATCAATCAATCAATCAATCAATCAATCAATATTCCTTTCTATCTATCTATCTATCTATCTATCTATCTATCTATCTATCTATCTATCTATCTATTCATCTATTCATCTTTGTTCTGTCTATAGATCTGTTTATCTGTCTATCTATTTATCCATTTACATATAGATCTGTTATAGATCTATTTTATCTACCTGTTTTATTTCTCTGTCTATCTCTGCCGCTTTTATTTCTCTGTCCATCTGTCTATTTATAAATATATTTCTCTATCCACCTATACAGAACTTATTTTCTCATTATCATATTTTCGGGTAATCAGTCAGTTCACAAATTGAATATAAGAACTATTCAACCATGACTTGTATCTAAATTAAACATTTTATTTAGTTTTGCATTAGTTTTCTACTGATTTGACACTTTGTGAACTTAATATAGATTTCAGCTTCAATACAACATTTGTACTACAACAATAATGTGCTTAGTATTGTGTGAAAATTGTATAAAATTTTTTGTTTGGTACATTATATTGAGCTATTAAATTCAAATCAATCTTGTACCAAAATAGGTAAAGTCAAGTTTGGATATGTCAACTAAACATTAACTTTGTTAAAACATGGTCAATGGTTTTTAGTCAACCTGTCTGAGCAAGTATAATAGATTTTAAATGATTGATCAGTGTTCAGTTTTGGGGTGAAGATCTATTTATAGATGAAATGGATGGAAATACTGATATAAAATGAAATATATATATAGGGCCTAAAGTTTACTTTGTAAATATGGGTATATGTGGAAATCAAAATTTAGAGTATATTTGTGCCCACCAACCTTATTTGAAATATTCCAGAGTTAGTCCTACTCTGATAATTCTAAAATTTTTGTGGGAGTGATGGAACAATATATTTATTTATTTTTTAAAAATATTTGGAAAGAGTGACAGGAAATAGGACTCAAATATACAAAGTTTATTTTGTAAATATTTTTAAAAAGTATACTATATTGAAATCAAAACATAGGTTTATGCTCACCATTCTTACTTGAAAGATTGCAATATTTTTTTTTGGAAATGATGAAACAATATGACATAACTTTGAAACACCTGAATAAGGTTCAAAAACCTCGTCCATTTAAAGCAAACCTACAATTAAGTATCACTGAAGTCAAATATTTCAAATAAGCCACTTAGACAGCCTGTCAAGTGTCAAAAAAGAGTCTGAACAGTCATATATATTTGTCAGACCAAAGGGAAGATTCTGTATCATTTAAAGGTAGACAAATTCCTGGGAGTACCATATATTTTAAGGAAGACATCAGTGCCCAATTAAGAGTAACAGCAGATCATTACATTTGCCAGTTAGAGACAAGTTACAGAATTTGTCTGTGGAAGTTGCTATTTAATTCACATTAGAGGGCATTCCCATTGTTATAAAGATAGCTCCAGACCTCTGCAGACCAGAGTTCAAAGCTGTGCCGCTATATTTCGGTCCCTTGGAACAAATGCCCCACCATACCTTACCCAGGTAGGTGGGGTTTTGCCATCGCCCCTAACCTTGCCATAGGCACAATTCTTAGGGGAGGCACAGGGGGTGTGGCTCAAGTAGTTAGAGCAGACTTGTGCACTTTATTTGCACCCGAGTAATGACTGTCTATGTCTGTTTATATCTATCTTACTTTTGTGGAGTACAGTTTTGAAAAAGATCTTAATTTAGAAGTATATAGGGGTTACAAGTTCAGAACTGTTTTTGAGCTCATTTCCTGAGTTGTTTTTATTTATTTATATTTTTATAATTTTTGTCTTTTTTTTGTGTATAGTTAGTTTTTTTACACACCAAGTCATTTAAATTACTTATAAGAAGTATATAGGGGTTACAAGTTTAGACTTTTTTGAGAGGATTTCCTGTGTCAGTATTTCTTTTTACTCTTGTATTTTTTTTTCTTCTGAGGTGTATTTTATTTAATATTCTTCTGATCGGGACGATTGTTTCCTTGACTCTAAGTCATCTTAATTTACTAATTTCCTCTAGAATATGAATGTTGTAGGTCTATACACAGTGTATAAAAGTTTCAAACCTTCTTAATTAATAATTGTCAATATTGACAAAGTTCTTTAATTTCCTCCACACAGGTGCTGGCTTTATATTTCCTCATCTGAAGTATTTTCCTAATCATGAGGAAAGTTCATTACTTCCAGTCAAATCTGTAATAGGCCTATGTAAGGCAAAAGTTATAAAATTTGATCTTTGCATTTATTTGCCATGGATATTTTTATTTCACACAGTTTTGTACTCCTGTATCTATGCTCTTTGGCAGGCTAATTAGTAATTAGGTCAGGAGGAGGAATCTGGAGAACGCAGCAATGCGGCGAAGGATGATAGAAACTTTTGTCCAACATTGGTCCAGGACTCCGGGTGACCTAGCCAAACCTAGAATTGCAATCAGCAAGAATTGTGTATAGGTCTACACTCCATTAACCTCAGCACCAAAGGGTCGCCTTGATAAATTTACCCTTTTCAGGTAAAACTGTACTGAACTACTCCCATTTACCTTATAAAACAACCCCATTAGGGTTAACATTGGATTCTTTGATCTCAAATATAAATGTCACAATACTTAATTGAGCCATCAAACTCAGAAACACACTTCCAGACACAATTCAACAAACCACAGACATTCTTTTCTGCCTTTCCTGTCCACTTGTGTTTAATAGGTAACCATAGAAACGTAACAACAAAAGCTAAGTGTCCACAAGAGGTCATTTAAGTAATGCCCTTGCCGTTAGGGGAGCCACATGTCATTCAAATGGGGGCATTGACCTCAGTTTTGGTAGATCTGAGCATTGCAAAATGATGAAATGTGTTCTGCAATGATAGCTCCATTGTTGCCAGGTGTCACAAATAAATAAAAAACAAGGAAAAGTTCTGCATGTTTTTGCAATATATCGACAGTAGTTACCAAATCTATAGAAAGTTTAAACTATAAACAGAACTAAAACCACTTGGAGCAAAGCTGGAGACCAAATATTTGTACACAGCAAACTCACTCCCTCCTTATCAATGAACTTATCCGAGGTGATAACTGCCAAGAACTGATATTGGAGTGCTGCACTTGCAACATCTACCTTTCTCTGTCTGTCTGTGAGTCTGTGGGCACTATAAGTAGAAGGTGCTTACAATATCACATCATTAGAGCAAAAATATAATGTGGATTTAACCACAAACAACTGCCACATATTTACTGGATTTTAAGAATTACTCTCAACCTTAGAGAAGCAGGATTTCACAAGAAGAAGAAGAGGAAGAAGAAGAAGAGGAAGAAGAAGAAGAAGAAGAAGAAGAAGAAGAAGAAGAAGGATGGACAACTGGAACAGGATATCTAGAATAGGAATTGGATGGAACATGAACAGAATGCCTTTTTTCGATTGCATAAATTACAAGAGGTTTCCAGCAAACAACAACCTCTTGAATTCTGAATTTAGTTATTTGTAATAAATTTTCAAAACAATAGAATTAAATTTTGTCTTACATAATCCCTCTTTACTCAGAGGTGGGCCTACATCATCTTTACCTGTATATCAGTGTAATTTACAGGTTCACTTTGATTTTCAGAATGACACAGGTAACTCAGATTACAAATACTCAACTTGATGCAATCGATTACTTTATTATCATCTATTACATCATTTTATTACATCAATTGTTGGATTACATCAGGTTGTAACATTTTCACTCACGAACATTGCCGAAATTAGTCGAACAAAACCGAACAATAGCGATTATACCCGAGGGAAAAAGTAAAACTGTCAGTTTTGACTGATTGCCCCTCTGAAGTTTAGGAAAGGCAGATTTCTAATTATGCAATGGGTTAAGTAGGTTTTCTTTGTTGTTTGGTAAAGAAACGGGTAAGTATAGGCTGGAGATGATTGGGAATAGATAGATAGATAGATAGATAGATAGATAGATAGATAGATAGATAGATAGATAGATAGATAAATAGATAGATGAGTAGAAGGAAGACCAGTGGTCGAAATAAGGGGGTGTCAGGGGGGGTTTGACCCCCCAAATGCTCATGGGACCCCCTCAAATACATTTTTCAAAAGGACCCAGAGGGGGTCCTCAAAAAACCCCCCCAAATACTGAAAGTGTGCTGAGAAGTGAGCATGAAGCAGCAAGTAAAGCCTAATCAGCAAACAACAACCTCTTGTATACATTACCAATACGGTTTTCACAACTCATTTTCTGAGATGAAACATACCTTTAAAAAGCCCAGAGTTCATTTTTAGAACATCTGAAAAAATTCGGCTTCAGGGCACCTCTGGCGGCCCGCTGGCAGCCCGCGGACTGCCAGCTACAAGGGCTTCAACCCTTTTGGTCTTCCAACTGAGAGACCCCCCCAAATAACATGGCCTATTTCGACCACTGAGGAAGACACAATATAAGAAAGCAGGACTATAAGGAAAAGTAAGAAAGGAGGAAAGCAGAATGAAGGAGACCAGAATAAAAGAAAGCAGAATGAAGCAAAACAGAATGAAGGAAAACTAAATATAAAGGAAAGAAGAATGGAAAATGAAGGTAACAGTGGCGTAACTGGGGAGTCTCGAGCGGGGGGGCACCTTGGGGGGCACGCTATTCTCTGGGGGGCACCCTCTATACTAATTGTATATTTTAGCCAGAGTTGGAAAGTTCATATGCGGGGCACTTGGGGGGCACAGGTCCAATATGGGGGGGCGGTGCCCCCCCCTTGTCCCCCCCCCATAGGGACGCCATTGGAAGGTAGGAGAACCACGAAAGTGAGGTAGGAAAATTGTAAGTTTGGAAGAAAACAAACTCACTATACCAATCCCAAGTTACTGGCAGCTATCCCATCCCCTCTCTCGTCTCTCCTTCCACCTTGGTGATGAAATCATACTTGACTCAAAACTCAGTAATGTGTAGACCACCTCAATGAAAGAAACAACACACCAAAAAGGTGTTGAAAAGTAGTTGATAGAAATATCCTCTACCAGAATGCTGTCGAAAGAATGAGTATATTTCAAAGGCCTAATACTCACAAATATACCCTGAAAACAGCCCAAAATACTCAGAAAATACTCATGTTTGTAACTCTTTTAGTTACCCAACTAGAACTGATGAAAGTTCCACATTTTCTTCTTTGATGTTAGACTTGAGCCTTTTTCTTTGTCTTTTTGAAGTTTTTTTGCCACCCCCTTCTGCTTGGAAGTCATGACATCTTTCTTATGTAATGTTACTCAACACAGCATGCAGTGCTCAAGCTAATCTGCTTCCAGATGTATTTATATCAGGTTAAGATTTCTGCTTCACTGTGATGAATATATATATTGGAATATATACACATCCTATGTGTCTTTGCATCCCTTTGCTGAAGCTGTGCATGGTAAATGCAAGGATGCTAAAAATATGCATGGGTTTTGCATGGATCTGGACTCTAACTTTTTTTAGCCGATGCCCAGGCCCTTAGCAATACAAGATATGTGAAGTAACTTACTTGCCATAGGCGGATATATGTTCACCACCAAGAGTCCACCAGGTGGATTTGTCAATGGAAATAAGGAAACATGTGTGAAGACACATCATCAAAGTTTGTGCACTTTTGGGGAAACCCTGGGCTAAATTTAGACATGTTGGGGAAATGTCAGTGTGACCTTGCTGCAGCTGAGATTCCCAGAAAAGGCCACAACTACATTGTGGCTCTTTTCATGGAGCAGAGGAGATCTTTTAGAGCTGCCAATAGCACAGATCATCTGTCAGATGGTTAAATAAATATAATAGACAGACAGAAGATCTGTAGACAGGTATAGGTAGAAAGGCTATGAAAGAGATCAGACATGAAGGAACTTGCAGCATTGAATTGAAGCTGTGAATAGAATTCTCATCAACTCCTCAACAAATCTCTTTTAAAAATCCCATTATCTAGCAAAACAAATTATAACTACAAATATCGGCTATAATTTTCTTGTTAGATGTCTGGAACATGCAAGACTAGCTCAGCAGTCATGGAATCTGCATGGATTTTGCATGGGATTTGCATGACTTCATTCCATGATCATGGAATCTGCAAGAATTTTGCAAGGATTTTGCATGACTTCTCTACAAAAATTAAAGTCCAACGCAAGAGTATGTTAGAGACTAATTCAAGAAATTTACAAGACTCATCAAGAGAGACAAAGTTCAATGCGATTTTGCACGTCGCTTCCCAGAGTAGCTCTCCTGTAAAGAAGATGCAAAAACTTATTATGATGTCATCAAAAAAGGGTGGGCTTTCTCAGATGTAGGCTGCTTCTCTCAATGTTTGTTGTGTCAGTGAAAAGCTTGTCATTATGAAGGTGATTGAAGCTTGGATTGTGATATATTTGCTGAGGTAAGACCTTCAATTGTTCAACTATATATTCAGGCATCATAAGAGGTTCAAATATAACTATTTCTTCAGATAGGTAAATTGATTTGGAATCCGAAAGTTCTTAAGTGCATGCAAAAGATAGTCAAAACTAAGAATCTTTTTAATTGCATCCTCGAAGGCATGTAAATAACAATGTCATCTTCATGCAAAGGGAAATTACATTGTAGAAGTTCCTGGAGCTTCTGGGATTTCGACAAATTCATTCATCAGCAACACGCGTCATCCTCATAATAATTTCTTTCAACACATTACGTTGAAAGATATATCAATGTGTCATCACTTGTCATAACCTAAAATTCTGAAAAATTGGTCGACTCACCTCCTCAAAAAAAGAGAAACAGGAAAGGAAAAAGATACAGGATTCTTCGACAGTAAGTCATCCGGCGATTGTTGCACTGATTGCGCTGAATATGTACACCAATTGCATGGACCCATTGAACTCTAAAGAAATCCAGGACAGAATTGGTTTTTCCAGTACCAAATGGTTTTAGGAAACAATCATGCATGGGGTTTCACTTCAGCTGGGTGTGGGGTTTAGCATCTATCTATAGAAGTTTGGTTTCTCTACAAAACCCACACCATTTATTTGACAATTAAGCTGTATGGAATTTCCACAAACCCAAATTGGAATGATAAGGAGGACAAGCCCAAAAACCAATTATGGTTTTTGAATGAGATTTATTTTTTGGAGTGTGAATGGAGTTGATGCGCTGATTCGCTGAAGGTTCCAGGTACAATTCTTTGTTGCAATTTCGTCATTAGTCCGAGAATTTGTTTGGATTCCAGAAATGGTCGGTTATGTATTCATTCGCTCAAGCAACATCCCCGCTGAATGTTTTTCGGATGAAACCTTTTGGAGGGAAAGGGACTGTTACTTCAAGTTACTTGGAGAAATAAGAAAATGGGCCTTTATCACAATTACTGATCCCTAGATTATGCACAATTAAATCCAATAAGTTCGTGATTGGACTCTGACTCCTGACTCCTTCAAAATTCTGACTCTCAACTCAAATTCCCAAAGTCTCTGATAAGAGACTCTGACTCCAAGCGACATCAGTACACTCATAAGGATGGGATGAGCAACATGGGATTTGCAGCCATTTCGGGTTCTTGTTGTGCCCAGGGCGGTATTCAAACCCACTTCCTGATCGAGAGCCATACTTGTTTCAAACGCGGACTCTATAACCATTAGGCCCGATGGCACACAAGTGTAATCAGGATCAGATACTTTTTATAAATACTCAAAAAGCTTACAAAATTGCTGTTAGTCAGCAAGCAGTAAACAGTTGCCAAAAAAGTCTGTAAGCAATACAGCAATCAATGAAAAATGCAACAAAATATGTCAACTATTTACATGTTATATAAATACACCTGGCACCAACAATATTTACAAACCTAGCATACTTTCCAATCAACTTACTCCACTATACCCTTCTGATAGATACAAGCTTACTCAACCTGTCATCAGGCCTTATGCCAGCAGTTCAGAAAATCTTCCTTTTCCTAATGATGTCTTGGTGATAACATATCTGTCTGTCTGCTGGTGACAGACATGCTGAGATAGAAGGGGTACAGGTAGACTGATGACAGTTTTGGGGGTAACTGAACCTACCCCTGGTACCTGACCTGATACTGGATTTTCCACCAACTATTTTTGTGTGAGTTTTGAGTTGTGAGTAAGAAGAGATAAAGATGTTTTTCTTTTGTTGTTGCAACAGACACCTGAAAAATCTTTACTATTTTTCCTTTGATTGATTCATTAGCTGTCATTTTCATTGTCATTTTCATTGTCTGTCTCTTTGAAGATATAGATAATATTGGGGTTTTTGTCCTCTGCCCTCTTACTTACTTTAGTTATTTTTCTTTCTGTCTTTGTCCACTTTCTTCTTGTTTATTGAAGTTCCGTCCTTCCCTGAGTTCCCCCTTTCTTGTTTCCTTTCCTCTTCTATTCTTTCCTATTTTCTTCTTCAGTTTTTACTTTCTTCCCATCCATTTCTTCCCTCCCTTTGTGGTTTTTTTTTTACAGATTGTTTGTTTCCTTCCAAAGTGACTAAATCCCCCAGTGATATCACAGTACAGATCCAACTGGAAATCTGCAGATACCAGCAAGTCAAAACAAAATTCTGATAGAATTTGGTGGACATATGCTGCTCCATAAGTTCTTCCTGTTACATAACAATCATAACATACCAAACTTCAGATCTTTCTATACTCATGGCTACTTGAGAGCTCAAATTCTTTCAGAAAACATATCGTGTGTCAGGCACAAGACCAATTTACCCCTTTCTTAGTCTTCTGAGGGGTGATTCAACATTTGAGATACCCCTCTTCATCAACCCCTCGGCCAGGTGCTGATCTTTCTATTGTTGACACTTTGTTTAGAGGCTAACATTTGTTTCCTTTCAAATTTAGAGGCTATGCATAGTTCAAAGGTCTTATAATTAAAGGGCACTACTGTTTGGGTGAGTTTTACCTACAGAACATATTGTTGAGGGGGGTTTTCTCAATGCACACTGGTACACAGGAACCCTATGGGGGTATCCCATTGATGATGTCATAATCTCTGACGTCACTATCAAAGGGTGACCCCAAAAGGGGATTAAAACGAGGGTGAGATAAGAACATGATCAAATACCTGTTGTAAAAAACCTATATAACTTGGGAAAGTGTAAATAAGAAGTGCTTAATAGATTAAAATGAAGAGCTCTGAAGGGCACACTTCTTTTAAAAGGTGTAAGGTGTTTGTTAATTAACTCAAGAACATGTGCCTCAAGGCTTAGATAGACAATAGGCCTACTTAAAAGATTAGAGTCATATTGTTGAGGTGTTCGACATTGTTATCTCTTCTCATCATTACATCTACCAATCGGTAGAGTTTCATTGCAAATACCAATTTTTTGTTGCAATTTACTAAATTTATTGGACAGACAGATTGATCGACATCATGGTTAGATAGATAGATAGATAGATAGATGGATAGATAGATAGACAGATAGATAGATAGATAGATAGATAGATATATAGATAGAAGGATAGAAAGACAGATAGAGACTGATAGATAGATAAATAGACAGGAAGATAGCAGGGGCAGATCCAGAAAATTGTGATAGGGTGGGGGCTCTTCCGGGTTATTGCCCCTTGGAACGCATCTATATAGCCTTCAACATCATGCAAGTTGGCATTTATATATTAGCATGTAAATAAACTGTAAAGATAGATAGATAGATAGATCGATAGATAGATAGATAGATAGATAGATAGATAGATAGATAGATAGATAGATAATAGATAGAAAGAGATATTTCCAGTGACACCATGACCTACTTTCTGAGAATAAAATTTCTTGATAAATTGATATTACAAATGTAAAATACAGCAACATGTTTGCCCTACATCAATTTATTTTCCCATTGAAACCAAGTCAATTACAAGTTTCTCAATATTCAAAGAAAATTCTTTAATTTAACAGTATTTAAAGCATCCCAAAGCATACTCTATTTGCAAAGATACGCTTGCTTGGATAAAACTATCTTTTACAAATAAATAACTTTGCTAATAACATCCTGTAGTGCCTTTGAATAAATACTGATCTAGTTTTGGAGCTGTCTCAAACATTTCTAAATTACAACCTCCATTAAAATTTTAGCACAGGATAATTAGACTTGTGCTTATGATAATGAGATATCCATTACTGTAATCAGGCAAGTTTGAAATTAACTGGTGAACTGAAATTATTATGACAATTTTCTACACACCTAGTTTGCAAAAAGCAATTATTTATGTAACAGCCCTCAAATTATACCGTTTTGAAATGCCCCCTAATTAAAATGCTAAAGTTATGGCAATGCTCTAAACTTGGAGCTAACTATAGCTGTATCTGTATATTTTTGGAGATGAAAATTATATTTTTGTGATTTTTCATGCATTCCCATATATGTCACTGTTAAAGTAATCAAAGTGTACTGTTATATTTCATTTGTGATTAACTTCAATATTCTTGAAATTATGTACATTCATTTATCATATTTTGTACTTGCTATTCATACATTTGCAAGTTTCTGAGTATATATTTGCAACCAAAATAAGACTTGCACAAAGGACATCATTTTGCAGAATGTTAAGAAATGAAATAAGTTTTTTGAAATATCTTGAATTTACTTTATATAATATTAATACGCTTTTATAATAAATTGCACCCCTCCCCCTATTTTTCATGATGACTATTTCCCTTCTTGAACCAATTTATTGTAAGCTGGATCACCCGGCATTGACATATGCAAAAATGGCATGATAATCAAAATTAAGATCTAAGTTTCAATTACCATAATGATCATCATAATGATGACAGTCAATGAGGTGGAGAAACATATTAGCCCCAGCATAGTAACAATTGCTAAGTACAAGCAATTAACCTATCACTTGGTGTGAAACAACTGTTTATTAACTGATTTTGAAATTAGATCTCCAGTTCTCAACCCCATCAACCAAAAGTATGACTTTTTCAGAAATTGTGTTGACCTTGAAGGTTTTCCCCCTGTTAAAATGAACTGAGGGTATTGCAATCACTGTGTGAAGTTGTCTGTCTGACTGTCCGGCGGACAACATTCACAAATGCCAAATAATCATATCAAAATTAGACTATTGCTCGATAATTAATTTTTTAACAGTCCAAACGGATCTTGAAGAGAATCCAGATGTCATGCATAATTCTGCTTTAACTAATCGAAGCATGCATGCCCCCAGGTGACCGGTAAAATGTGTTCCAATTTTTAAATTTCTGAGAAATTCATGTACATGTATGAATGCTTTTCCCTCATTCTAATGATCTAAGTGTGATAAAAGGTTATGGCCAAAAAAAAACTTACTGAAAAGCATATATGTGATAACAATGCTGACAGTGGCAGATCCCCCCAAAGACCACTGAGGTTCAGCATTTTGAAGAAAATACGCATCAGCGTAGGACCGCAAATACTGAAACAAGCCCAGGCTTAGGGTAGCCGGTCTGGATGCACCACTGTGCAGAACACAGGTACAATATAAACTCAAGGACAAAAAGAAGTTATCACTTTTCATTTTTCAATATGAAATAATTCAAAGAAAACTAATTCTTGAGACATATTTGTCAAGTGCCAGTGTTTTCGACGTTTACAATGACCAATTAGTCATCGCCTCTGTTATGGAGCAGGTTATGAAATTCAGTAATTAGGCTGTCTACAAGTGGACTGCTCTTGCATTGCCACAGATCAGAACATACGCTGTTTTGTGTTGCCACCTAGTGATTAGTGTGCCATGCCGTGAGCTCCTGTGAGTGTCCACATCATTTCGATCAGAGGAACACACACAATTTTGTCTGGAAGACACCGGGGATGTTTCTGAGTGTGCTGATGGCCTTGTCTACTTCCTTAGAGAATGTGATTGCCGAGTGTGACTCTGGTATACATTAATGTTGAATAGAAATTTTGTGAATGTGCAATGAAATTGGAACTATTTCTTAGGACAGCCATGATTTAGCATACAAAATCAACTTTTGTGCCAGGTGGCAGCAGCATGCAGTTCTCATTTTCACCAGACTGGTAATTAAGCTAATCCTTAAGATCAGTTGCCTTTAACTGCACACAAACATTCAATAAAAGTTCTGTGATCTTTCCTTAGTTGGGATACAGTGAAAGACTGCCAGTGGGTGGACCCTAGATTGAGCAATGAGGCCAAGCAGTTGGGATACTGGAGGCTTGCATGTCCCAGTACGAGGTTGTACATCGGAGGGGCTGCTCCCAGCCAGCAGTTGGCAAGCTCATGACTAAGTTTGGCTTTTTAAACCGACTCAAGTGAAGGAACTTCCAAAGCCAGTAGACCTGCAGTCATGACACAAGATCAAGAAAGACACAACGACCATCAGCACATCCGGGTGACCTACATAATACGTGTAGTGACTGCAAAGCTTGAAATGTTTGATCAGGAGAGGATGCTGAGGGTTTGCTGCCATGAATTCTAATTTGTCAGACTCAGACTGGGTGCTGCTGATATAGACTCAGAAAAGACTCAGACAAATTTTATTTGTGCTCAGTTGCACAATATTTACATTCGTTATCAACAGTAGAAATTATGTCATATTAATGGAACTCCTTAAAGGCAAAGTAATTGCCGCTGATGTATTTTCCTTCAATAACTGGCAAACCTGAAATGTTTAATCATGAGATATGCTGAAGGTTTGCTGCTGTGCATTTTGTTTAGTATTTTGTTTTACATATATCATAACTTCTCTTTTCCTTATTTTTACATTTCTTCTTTTAAACATTTTTGGGTCATGCTAAATTAGAGTTTGAAATTGATTCTATTTTTAGAGGTAATTAAGTACTCACCCACCATTCTGACTACAGCCAGCTACTAATTTTCGAATGATGAACAGTATTGGCCTGCCCCTATCTATGCATGGATGAACTAATTACAGAGTTCAGCAAAGTTTAACTCCATGGCAGATGGCAAGTAGACTTAAAATACAGTGTCTAGAGTTAAGTTTTAACTTACAATCATCATGAACCATAGATATACCACTGATATTCTACTGTCAGTGACCTTTTCAAATAATTAGTTTTTCAACTGCACCAAATTACACAGAAGGTCATAGCCAGGATAGCTTCAGCTTTTACTTTTTTATGCTTTCTTGTAATGTTCTTTTTTCATTATTTAAAACAATTAGCCAGAATGAAGATCCTTGGCATTAGATTGAGTTTCTAAATTACAATTAGGCAAACTATATGTTTTATTAATTAGTGCAAATTTTATAGCTACATAGGCCTTCATAATTAAAATAATCAGAAGTGTTATTGAAAAGTTTCATGTGTTTTTTTGTCTTTAAAAAAATTAGCCAAAATGAGAAACCTTGTCATTAGATAAAGTTGGATGTCATTAGTTAAAGTAGGAGAAATTAACATTGCTATTTCATGTCTAGTGAAATAAAATGATAATTGTAGATTTTTTGAAAATTTACAAAGACCCAAGACATTTTGAATCGAAAAGTTTTTGAAAATTGGGTATACAGCAAATGAGACAGAAAAGCAAGTAATTTGAACAGTGAATTAAAAATTAAACTGATGTCAAATTTCTGATTTACTTGGCTGATCTGACTTGCAAAATGATTTCGAGCTTCATATTGCATTTCTATATAAGTAGAGTTCCACATTAATGTAACCAAATTGACGAGAATCATGATCATCAGATATAAATTGTTACATTTCCTGATAGTTCCCCACATCATCATCATAGTAATTAAGATGTCACAGATTTTCAACAATAACCAATTCAAACTGTTGACACTGCCAACAATAACATTAAAATCTCAACAAATAATTACACAATGTTACGTCATTTCAAACTAATAATTTTGACCAAAACTACCACAATCATTATTTACAAATCGTTTAACATATCAAATCAATTTGATGCCTGCCAGCGTCGATTTTATGGTAGCCTAAATTTAAAGATAGGTGTCACCACTAAACATGGGGTAGCCCAACATGGGGTCATTGATTACTGCCTTACGTAAAATGGCGCAAAACGTCTGCTTTTCAAAAAGGTAATAATTGTAATTTTGCTAGACCTGTTGAGGAGAATGCCAGTTATAATCACCTTTTTCAAAAATTGCCTTTTCCAAAATCTCCTTTTCGGTCAAAATCACCTTTTTTATATTGACCAAAATCACCTTTTTTTTCAAAAATCACCTTTTTCATACCAAAATCACCTTTTTTATTTTTTTCCCCCGCCATAGACCAGAACTTGATAAATTTTGTACTTATTGCCTCATTTACAGGACACAGGACATAGCTGTATTTTATATCAACAATCATTTTGAAAAAATAATTAACAAATTCTTAGTTGAAAAGTTCATTTATTAAATATTTGACAACAGAATAAATAAAGTTGCAACACAAAATAAATAAAATGGCATAAAAATGTAAAACTACTATTTACAATATATATACTATATGTACACAAAAATCATTCACATTTATAATGGTAAAAATAATTAGTCGTCATCCTCCCTGGTGATTCTTGGTGTGGGGTGTACCTTTGACATCCGCGTCAGCATGATGGAAGCAGTGATTTCTTCTGCCTCATAGGGGAGAGTCCCCTCGATCGGAACACTTAACTTCAGAGGCTCAGTGTGCAAAGGGTATATTAGTGATATGAAGTTCAAAACTGGCCAGAAAGATGAGGATTGAGTTGAAATATATTTTGCTACCATGTTTTGGACAAAGCTTGATCCGTATGAACACACAAGTCCATTTTTTAAAAATGCTTCAAATTCTCACATCATGAACTTGGTATGCTCGATTGGAACAGTGAGTTGCCTCGATTGGACCACTTCAGAAAGTCATTTTTTTACAGGTGATTTCATTAGTACGCGATTCTCAGGTTCTAGGCCCCCCAAATACATGCCATTTTTAGTTAATCTGATTGGTTTAGAAACAACAGAACGTCACACATTTGATTTATCAAACGTAGTATGTGCTGTTTTAGCATTGATTCCTCACAGCCAAGTGTGAATAACAAGAATCGCATGGTAATGAAATTGCCTGTAATACATCATTTTGTAAAACAGAAGCAACAGTTCCTGATCGTTTTATTAATTTTAGGCAAATATAAAATTTAAATTTTGATGTATTTCACATTTCAAGGTTGTTCCTGAAAAGGCCAATAGAGGGCATGTCAGCATGGGAGATAAATTCACATAATTAATTTTACGTAACCCTGGACCATAATTTCTTAATTTCAGGGATTCATGCTTCATAAAAATCTCAAATTATCATACTGACAGGCTGTCTCATCAATAAAAATACATCAATGAGGTGGTCCAATCGAGGACACTCCACTGGTCCCATCGAGGGAATAATTGTCATTTTCTAAATCTAAGGCAGTGCCCTGAATTTTATAGACGGAGGAAGTTTTCTTCTTTTTTTTTGGCAGACTATTAGTTGGAGGTCACTGAAACAGATTCTGAAGAATTTCTCAGCAGTATGTGGATTCTGATTGTGTGAGACCTGCATCACATTTATTTTTATTTTTTCAAACATAAATTTCAATAATTATCACACTGAAAAACCCATAAAATATAAGAAAAACAAATAAAAGGAGATTTTGGTATGAAAAAGGTGATTTTTGGAAAAAAAGGTGATTTTGGCAAAAAAAAGGTGATTTTGTCAAAAGGTGATTTCAGGAAAGGTGATTTTTGAAAAAGGTGAAATTGACTGGCCCCCATAGAGAATATGCAGGCACCATTCTTTCTCATTGTGACAGAATAACGTTTATAAATCCATCAGTGGTCTGAAAGATTGAGAGGCTTGTGTTGTGGTAGGCAGTCTTTCAATTTAATAAATCTGTCGATCGATTGATCATTCACTCAATCAATAAATCAATCAATTAATCAACCAAAAATCAATATTGGTCAAAATCTCCTTTTTCAAAATTTCCTTATAGCTTTTGGTCAGAATCTTCTGAAAATTTCCCTTTTCCCCTCAGTACATCACAACTTTGTATTTTTCAAAAAGGAAAATTTGCACGTCTCCCACCAATCCATAAATCCATTTCTGCTTTCTGTTTCGGACCCTATCTATCTATCTATCTGTCTATCTATCTATCTATCCATCTATCTATCTATCTATCTATCTATCTATCTATATCTCTATCTATCTATCTATCTATCTATCTATCTATCTATCTATCCATCTATTTATCTATCTATATATCTATTTATCTCCCCTCTACTTTTTCCTTCAAAGTACCTGCATGCATGGTGACATTTTTTGCCTATAGACAACTCATCACATTTTATGCATTCAGTTACCCCTCAGGGGTGAAAGTGGATATTTTTTAAGTGTGACCATTTGAGGGGTTAATTAAATTAAAGAGAGCCATTATTTGCATACTGTCAAGCAACAATATAAATGTAAAGTAGCTACTAAGTGGTTAAGTGTGTCTCTTGTCTTGATTGTGTTTCTGTTTGTATGGTGTCAAAAACTTTTGCCAAGTGCTGTAAGTGGTTTTTGGCACTGGATAATGTAGTTTTGACACTGGATAAATTTGGGAAGGATTACAATAGTGTGAACGAGTTGAAAATAAATAAAGGAGAAAAACTGATTTAAAAAACCAACCGAGCAATTGAAAACTGAAAATATTGTCTTTTGTTTTAAAAATACAATTTAGGGTGGGAAAATAACAGATTTATATAGCAATTTAGAAACTTTATATTCGGAGGAGGAAAATGATATATAGATCGATGGATAGATAGACACTTTTAGACAGTGGTGGATCCAGACTTGGTAGTCTGGGAGGGGAGGGGGGCCCACTGTGTCACATTTTTTCTTCAAAATACCACTATTGATCTTGGTGGTGTATCGATAGACAGACAGACAGACAGATAGACAGATAGACAGATAGATAGATAGATTATTGTATGTGCTATGACAACAGTGGGGGATCCAGATATGGTCATCTGGGGGCCCGGGCGCGTTTCAGCATTTGCGGGCCTGCGTCGCAGTGTTTTTTCTTCAAAATTATACTATTATTAATCTCAGTGGTCTGTATCTGCCACTGGACAATGGAAATTGGTGATCAGTTATGAACTGCATAGTCTGCATCACCTTAAAGTAGAGACTTTGTCTACTCTATGGAGTCTATGCTGAGAAAATAGCCCCCCCCCCTTTTCTCAAAAATAGAGAAAAAGGCCAAAAAACCTCAAATAAAAGGTCAGTGCAACCAAACTACTGCCAAATAGCACAGTGCCACCATAGACCAAAGGTGTCTGGGCTTTTAATAAGTAGTTAGAGTCAAAATAAAGATATTTACCATTTGGGGGTCTTTTTTACACCCCTAAATGTGCAAGGTCACAGGTATTTTAACCCCCTAAGGGCAAAAACCCTTTGTCAACCTGTTCTTACCCTGAGGTGTATGTGCCCTCCTGGGTGGATTCAGGAAGGTGTATGTATTGTGGAGACCAGGGGGACTACACCCAGGAAAATAAATGTTGAATAAAAGGAAAATAAAACTTTATTTTTCTGGAAAAACTGTTCAGTAATACTAATCTATTGTTATTTTATTGGTATTTAGAAAAAAAAAAGTTCTGTTCTATTGAGAAGTGAACTTTGTTATTTTGTCATTTTACGTGAATATGCAGCCTTTTCAAATGCTGCATTTTGATCTGATCATCAGATATATGAGAAGGAAGGGAGGAATGAAGAAGTGATGAAAGGAAATAAGAAAGAGAGGTAAGGGAGAAAGGAAGAAAAAAGAAATGAGGAAAGATAGAAAGGAAAGAAGAAAAAGGGAAGGAAGGAAGGAAGAAAGGGAAGAAGGAAGGAAGAAAGGAAGGAAGGGAGGAAGGAAAGAAAAAAAGGAAATGAGTAATGGAAGAAAGGAAAGAAGCAAGAAAGGAGAGAAGGGCGGGTAGTAGGAAAGAAGGAAGAAAGAAAAGAAAGAAGAAGGAAGGAAGGTCAGAAGGAAGGATGGAAGATAGGAAGTAAGAAAGGACAGAAAAAGGGAAGAAAGAAAGGAAGAAGGAAAGAAAGAAAGGAAAGAAAGGAAGGAAGGAAAGTAAGGGAAGAAAGGAGAAAGCAGGGAGGAAGGAAAGAAAGAAAGAAGAAAGAGGGAAAGTAGGAAAGAAGAAAGAAAGGACATACGGTCAAGCTATTGAAGGGGTAAAAATCTAAAATATTGGAAAATTGGAAAATTCAATTCCTTTTTTGGTTTAAATCGTGATATTTTTTTTTCGGTTCCCTTGTATTGTCTTTATAGATGCATTTCAAAATTATTTTCGTACTTGGGTGTAGTGTATATGCCAATACAATACTTTCAAAATACCGGTGGGATGCAAGGTAGCCCACAGGTAGTTTACCTGTACAGGCGGCAGTCTAACATCTCAATAAGACTAGACTTAAGGCACTAATTTAAGGGTCATTTGAATGTAATTGACTACCAATTACTGGTAATTACTATAGTGATTATAATTCAGATCTGTATCTGCCCAGAAGTCTTATCAAATGTCAACTAAACCTAAAATAACTGAAACTTCAAGGAAAGGCAGAAATGTGACTTATGACACTCAACATTTTGGGGGTTTTTGACATTTTCTTTAGCTTTGAAGTATGGTAATACTCATGGAAAGTGGTCATTTTCAGTGGTTTACCAAGAAAGTTGGTTATTTGATAGAGGTTTACCTGTAAATTAGGGTTTTCCTAACTTCACACTTTTTTGTGAAAATAAAAGCAACAACTAGGAGATGGGGATGGGGGGGGGGGGGGGTATTTTCAATATTCTAGCCTAGGTCACAAGGACGGATTGTCATTAAAATCTCCTTTTTCGAAAAAACTCCTTTTCCAAAATCTTCTTTTTGTCATAATCTCATTTTATTTCTTTAGCATAACCTCCCTTTTATTAAAAACCAAAATCTTAACTTAAAAAAATTACCCTTTTTTCGTCTCAATACACCCAATTGATACACCACAACTTAGTTGTTTTTATTTATTCCCCCATTTACTATTTAATTTCTAAAATTATGTGTACCAAAGGATATCAGGATGGGAACACCAAGACTTGGGGAAAAAATAATAAGTCAAAGGAGATTTTGGAAAAAGGTGATTTTGGGCTTGAATTATGTTGGACAGCGGTTTCGATCCTTTGCCACATTGCTGTGTCCTCTTGTCTTAATTAATTATCCAGCACGGTGATTAAATAGGCCAATAGGACGTATAGCTCCAATCATATCCATCCATATATGTACACTTTATACTGTAATACTTTACCATTTCCTCAATTATCCAAAAATACTAAAACTACCAAGTACATATAATTGACAAGCATAGATACAACTTTCAATTTTAGACTAAATTACTTTCTCAAATTACAATGCACATATCTTCAACCAACTCTAACTAAATACACAGATTATTAGGTACACAGGCAATTTCACGCTAAGTTTGTTATGAATGCAAGAAAATTACTCTATGGTACAAAAAAATGTGTCTTTATGTGAAAATTTCGCAGTTGGATACC
The DNA here is from genome assembly GCA_026936325.1 of Platynereis dumerilii. NCBI lineage: Eukaryota > Metazoa > Annelida > Polychaeta > Phyllodocida > Nereididae > Platynereis > Platynereis dumerilii. Next base: position 5,545,530 of record JAPTHN010000009.1, read on the forward strand.
TGTTTAAAACATAAACACAACTAATTTTGCCTCATGGTTGGATCAATAAATCTTTTCCAGTAATTGATGCTAAATAGAAAGACAACAAAACAACACTTGGGGCACTTTTTATGATAATCTTATGAATTTGGTCATTTACATTTTGTTGAGCCCTCTATAGGACGAGTGTAATGTTTTCATTGGCGTGTGTCTGTCCGTCTGTCTAGGTGTCTATACGTCTGTCAACACGATTGAGGAGAAACCGCTGAACGGATTCAACTGAAATTCTTCGAGTTTTTTTACAACTTCCACAATGTATAATAGATTAGATTTTTGTTGTGATCCGTGCATCCGATATGCCAAAATCATCAGAAACAGTCTTTTTATACTCACATAAATTAACTTAGACCCTCTGTTACTATAGAGGTACTTTTCAGCGTGACGGGATGGTACTCTAGGGGTACACTTACCTGATGCGGTGGGCCTAGATGCGCTCTACAGAGAGATACCACCATGTTTTTTTAATGTGATGAGGAGATAGATAGATAGATAGATAGATAGATAGATAGATAGATAGATAGATAGATAGATAGATAGATAGATAGATAGATAGATAGATAGATAGACATATAGATAGTCAGTAGAGTGCCCGCCTCACAAGCGAGGGACTTAGGTTCAATTCCCAGGCTGGCAATCACGTCATTCCGCGACGTCGTCGTTCGCATCAGACGTTAATTGGAGGCGCCGTGGGCCCAACTGGAAACAAGTCCCTGACTTAGCTTGGCTACCCATGTTAAATAAAAGTACCTTTACCTGTTACATTTATAGATGGATAGATAGATAGGTAAATGGATGGACAGATTGATTGTTTTATCTGTAGCATTGTGAAATTATCTAAAAAATAACTAATTATATTATGAATCATCATAAAAATCACTAAATTCGAGCGCTGTTCAATTTTGCTGGCCTACTTTATTTCATTACAACAATTCACTAATCATATGATATCATTGCATTTTAGACATCATTCTAACTGGGAAAATCCCAAGAAAATTCTTACAATAACTGAGCCAGAGCTCTACCTCAAGACCTATACACCTATATTTTTCCTAGAATATCACTATAATAATAAATCAGAATTTTCTTTTGTAGTGTGCCAGATTTTGGAGCCAAATCGACACCCAGATATTATATGAGTAGGTAGGTGTGACAGATTATGGGTTCCAAGATTTAGTGGTGTCAAAAACATGCCACCCATGGACACACTCAGTATGGGTTCATGTACTCATGGGCTGTATTTTGCCACAGGGCACTATTTACCACATAAGTTGATAGAACAGGCTGTAGCTGCTCTTTTCATGTAAAATGCAATATTTTTCAATAATTTTAACAGCATTTACCTCACTTTTTGCAGGTTAAGTTTATTTATTCAATTAGTAAATTAGTGATTTCAGTATGATGTTATACATTATGTCGTAAGTCAAGTATATCAAGTATCTTTACTGAACACAGGTCCTCTTTTCAAGCAAATTAAGAATTATTAGAGCAATTCGATAAAATAGAGGTTAATTTTCAAGAGATAAAAAAAATTGATAAGAGCGACTAAAATACACATGTATCAACATTTTATTTACAAAGAGCGACTAAAATACACATCAAAATTTTATTTTGGAATATATTATTCCCAAGTTACCCATGCACAGTGGTATGCAGGTATGACCAAGTTACCTGCTCTGGGGTGAATCAGGGTGAAAGAGCTAAACCCAAAATTAAGTCCATAAATATCAGCTTATTGACAGTTGGCATGAAATAAGCATAATCTGTGATTGATCGAATGATCGTAGTGTACAATGCTAAAGATATTATCAATACAACAGGTTGACACTTAAAGTGGTACAGGTCAACATGTAAACATTGTCTGTAAGCTTCTGTAGTGTTATTATGGCTCTGGTATATGTAGGCCTTTGTCACACCTGCACAATTAATGGCCTAGTTTTTTTGTGCTTCTTAAATTTATTCCAACCTGGGGTCTGCAACTATACAAATTGGAATAAAATATTGAAAAAATCTATCTATCTATCGATCAATCACGATCAATCAATCGATCAGTCTATCTGTCTGTCTATCTATCTAATATCTATTGATGTATTGATCTATCGATCTGTCAGCGGATTAGGGTAAGCTCATTCGGTTGCCCTCTGGGCTTCGAATCGCTCGTCCTGGGTTCGATCCGTGCATGCTCTGCCCGGGTCACCTCGACTTATGTGGACAGATAGATAGATATGGTAAGTGCAGCCCTCTAAGCCCAGTTCTAGGCACTCACGAGGGTTGATTGATGAGATGAGAGAGAGAGAGCAGGAGTCCTCAACATGTTAAACAATTACCCCATGTCAGGGATCTTTTACTTGCCCAGCACAGACACTGATACAAGGGGTCGCCAATTTAACGTCTCATCCGGACGACATCCAGCTGGGATTTTGCTCATAAAGGTACACTGAAAATTTTGGGTTCCCCAACCGGGAGTTGAACGCATGCAGGCACAGACCTTCAGCGGAGCAGGCGGGAACCTTAACCACAGTTGTTTCGAATCTTTCAATCATCCTTTGCCTCTTTGCACCTCATTCAGACAACCTGCCAAAAGGCATAAATACAAGATGTAAAGCCCCAATCTACCATCCTTCCATCGGTCTTACTGTGATCAACCGAACAGTCTACACACTCTAAAAAATGTCGGGACAAAATTGGTTTTTTAGATTCAAAATGGTTTTTTGAAAAACCAAATTTCAATGCAAAATTGTTTTTTGCATTGAAATTTGTTTTTCAAAAAACCATTTTGAATCTAAAAAACAAATTTTGTCTGAAATTTTTTAGAGTGCATGTATATAGATAGATAAGGGAGATCTACCCCCTTTGAAAAAAAGTGTGAACAATTATTGCTAAAGGAGGAAAGGAGGCTAATGCGGACAGATGATCAAATATATTATCAAATATATAAATCTGTTGAACTTGACGCAATTAAAATATACACCATTAGAATTGCATGGAATCTGAAACTCAAAATTTGGCAAATATCGCTCTCCCCCCTCCCCCCCAAAAGTAGTTCACTGGCGGTATATGCCGAAATGTTGGACGATCTATCTATCTATCTATCTATCTATCTATCTATCTATCTATCTATCTATCTATCTATCTATCTGTCTGTCCATCTTATCTATCAACATCTGTGAAATTTCATAAGATAAGCTATAGGCCTATAGCAAATTTAAGCACATCATGCAAATATTTTGTCTCCCTTCCCAAGGTTTCAGATTTATGTGTGTTTCTCTAGGTGGTTTAAAAAGAATTGAAAACTTTTTGTTACTAGAAATAAACATTTTACCAACAGCTGATTGATACTATGGAAACCTGCATCCCATCATTCCCTGTAATCCCACGATTTCTCGTGGCAAACAAGACCTCGCGTGGCTTGGGTGACCTCTAACGACGTTCATAGGAATTGGATATCTAAAACAAAATGGTACAGATCTAAATCCAGAAGTTTGATTGACAAAGCAACTGTTTCTGAAGTGGAAATTTAGAGTGTTTGGAATAAAGGAAGTTGTATTAAGATTGATTAAGGCAAATTGTACAAGGCTGACATAGGGATGGGGGTTTGTTGATGTGTAACTTATGTTTGGTTGTCTGACGTATCTTGTTGATGTCTGGTGTATAACAATCCAAGTTCACAATACTAGATAGATAGACAGATAGACAGATAGATAGATAGATAGATAGATAGATAGATAGATAGATAGATAGATAGATAGATAGATAGATAGATAGATAGATAGATAGATAGACAGACAAATAGATAGATAGACAGATAGACAGATAGACATATAGACAGATAGATAGATAGATAGATAGATAGACAGATAGATAGATAGATAGACAGATAGATAGATAGATAGATAGATAGATAGATAGATAGCTAGATAGCTAGATAGATAGATAGATAGATAGATAGATTGATAGATAGATGTGGTACATGCAGCCTCTACGCCCAGCAAGATCTGGGCACTCACGAGGGTTGATTAATGAGATGGGAGAGAGAGAGCAGGAGTCCTCAACCATCAACATGTTACAATTTACCCCCATGTGAGGGATCTTTCACTCAGCACAGACAGTGATCAATACAAGGGACCGCCAATTTAACGTCTCATCTGAACGACATCCAGCTAGGATTTTGCTCATGAAGGTCCACTGAACATTTGGGTTCCCCATCCGGAGTTCGAGCCCATGCAGGCAAAGACCTTCAGTGGAGCAGGCGTGGCAAGGCTGGAATCAAATCTAAGACCCAGCAATTGTAAGTTCAGAGTAAGGTTGCTGTAAGGAAACGTGAACGGCAGGGGCGGTCGGACCAGAAAGGGCAAACCTGATTCGTGCAACACAATTTAGTGTGAAGTCGATCATAATTTTGAATATATTTATATGAATTTTTGCATAATTTATGTCCTAATAATGTTTTTTCTTTATGATCAAAAAGGCACACCCTGCCCCTCCTGCATGGCCAAGGGCAGGAGGGGCAATTGTCCCCTTGCCCCCCCCCCTGTTCCGGCACCCTTGGTTCAGAGAACTACCAACTAAAGTAATTTCCCTTCCGAGAGACAGATCCGGTATAATATTATACAGTGACGCCTGTAAGTAAGTGAAACAGGTACATGATGTTTTGCCATTGGGTCAATGCTAAACATCCTCGACCAAACTGTTTGTGGAAGCATCAATTACATCTGATGAGATGAAAACATATTGGGTCATAAAGGACGATATTTAATTTGGGAAAACAATGGCAGCCAATTTTCTTTACTGTACTCAGAGTTGGGTATGGGTCAAAGTGAAACACAAGGCCAACGTTATTTCAATGGGAGGGGGTTCACTAACCAACAATTTTGACCCATGCATGCATATGTATACTAGTTTCTAGAGCAATGGAAATTGGCAGCCATTTGTATCCTACATGCTTCAAATGATATTATTGTCCTTCATGACCCAACATGTTTTCGTCCCATCAGATGAGAATTCATGCTTCCACAAGCAGTCTGGTGGAGGATGTTTAGCATTGACCCAATGGTAAAACATTACCTGTTTCACTTACTTATAGGTGGCACTGTACATGCGCAAGGAATTACGATCAAATTCCGGTATATTCAATATTTTAACGTCAAAATTTTAAACAAATAGTAATATAACGATATGCATGGACGAATATTGGATGCCGCATAGATTAAGGTCCCCATACAGTCACTCCTGTCTCGGTGTGGTACACCTTTTACCCTTCCCCCTTTCATAAAGGTCCTGATCATCAGCACACATTAACTTTGTTGAATCACAACATAAATATCCTTAAGACTAGAATTATTTTGTAGCAAATGGATGTAGATTGCTGACAAACTTGTAATTTTCAAGCAGCTTAAATGCAGGTCCATTGAAAAGCAGCAAGAATAAGGTTAAGGGGTTTGAAAACTGAGAAAAAAACCATTCATTAAAAACACATTTTGTGCTATGCACCTGACTACAACACCTTATCATAACATAGATCTTATAGAGCAGGTTGAAACTCGGAGTTGAGTTTTATATAAGGTTTTTTTCTTGACTTTTGTTGCAAATTTAGACATGGTGCAATGTAGTCTACACAAAAAAAGTTGCATGTTAATCATTTAGAGAAGCAGTTGAAGAAACAATGAAGGACAAGAAAGCAATTATAAGGAAGCAATGAAGGAGACTGGGCTAGGAGACTAGGAATGATGAAGGAAGGGAGCTGCAAGAAAGCAATTGAAGGAAGCAACGAAGGAAGCATGAAGGAAGTGATGAAAGAGTCGACAAGAGAGGTAGTATTGGTAGCAAAGAGAAGCAATGAAAGAAGCTATGAAGCAATGAATGAAGAAATCAATGATTTTTAAGGAGTCAACAAGAGAAGTATTATTGAAAGCAATGAGACTATGAGAGATGCAATGAGGGAAGCAATGAAATCAATGAAAGAAGAAGTGAGGGTAGCATTGAGTGAAGCAGTGTTGAAAGAAGTGAGGAATGCAATGTTGGAAGCAATGAAAGTTCTATGCAATGAAGGAATCAATGAAGGAATCGATGAAGGAATCAATGAAGGGAGTAATGAAGGAAGTATTGAAGGCAGTAATAAGAGGAGTAATGTTGGAAGCAATGCGAGAATCAATGAGAATAGCAATGAAAGAAGCAATAAAATAATCAATGAAGGAATCAGTGAGAGAAGATATGAAGGGAGCAATGAAGGAAGCAATGAAGCAACAAAAGAAGAAGACGCAATTATATGGAAGTAATGGAGGAGACTAGAAAGGATGACAACAGGGAGCTGAGGAAGCAATGAAAGGATGAAGCAAAGGGGAGACAAAAGAAAGGAACCCATGAAAAATCCCACAAAGAAACAATGGAGGAAGCAAGGAAGCAGACAAAAATCATTGAAGGAATCAATGAAGGAAGGAATCAAGCAATGAAGAAAGAAAGGAATTACTAAGGAGAACTAAGGAGAAGAAAGCTAAGGGTAAAGACCATGAAATATTCACAGGAGGCAATGAAGATAGCTATGCAATAATTGAGAGTATGTAAACTTCAATAAATCATCCAAGAAGCGATGAAGCAAATAGAATAATTGAAAGAATCAATGCAATCAAAGCCAATGTGAAACTAGAAATAGGGCATGGAATGGAAGAACCAATAAAAGAAACAATGAAGGAAGCAACTAAAGGAGCAATGAAGGAAGACCATGAGAGAAGCAAAGCAGGAATCAATGCAGGAATCGATGTAGGAACGATGAAGGAAGCAATGAGAGGAGCAATGGAGGATTCAATGAGGGAAGCAACTGAGAAATCAATGAAGGAATCAATGACAGAAGCATTATTGGAAGCAATGAGAGAAGCAACAAAAGAAGTGATGAAGAAAGTGCCAAAGGAATTAATGAAGGAATCGTAGAAAGAAACATAGAAGGAATCATAGAAGGAATCAATGAAACAATCAACGAAGGAATCAATGAAGGAAGGAATGAGAGGATACAATGTTGGAAGTAATGAAGGAATGAATGATATGGAAGCAATCGTGGAAGCAGTGAGGAAAAGAATGAAGGAAGCAATGAAGAAAGCAATAAATTATAAAGTTCTGAGGGACACAAGTGAAGGAGCCAACGAACGAAGAACTTACCAGAGAAAGCAAGGAAGGAAGAAGTACCAGAAAGCTTAAATAAAGTAAATAAGGAAAATCAAGCTTTACAAAAACGTTGGGGAAAAAGCAGAATATAATGTGCAATGAAGTAAAATAAAGAAAGGAAAAAATGTGTCATTTGTTAACAGTTTCTTTATGCTGTCAGATATAGACATCAAAAGTATTTTAGTCGGACAAGAATGTCCAAATTTAACCTGAAATTCAATCTTTGTGCAATGTTGACATGAAGACATATCATTAAACTGCCAAGTGTGGCCAGAAGTCAAATGCTTAAAGTAATCCGATATGGACTTCTGCAAAATAGACCTTTAAATGGTCTGGAAAGTTTCTAAAGTGGAATTTGATGACAAATACATGCAATTCGAATAAGCAGCAACATATAATAAGGATTAGCCATAATAATTGCCAATATCTATCTATCTATCTATCTATCTATCTATCTATCTATCTATCTATCTATCTATCTATCTATCTATCTATCTATCTATCTATCTATCTATCGGCTTGGCTTATGCCCCAGTCTCACAGCACATTACGGAGCACTTTAGGCGTCGGTGGGATGGTATTTCCTGGTAATTTGGATGAATTTGGGTGATCCCGCCTCGACTTTTCACATCTCTCAGGGGTAGTTTTTGTTTCCCTCAGGGGTTCCTAGAAATGTAATAACTGCGCCATGGATGTCAAAAAAGTTTCAACATGTTAAAATTTTTTTCCATGACGCCAGAACAGAGCCCAAAATTTTCTTGATTTTTGGATGTCCGCCGGGGATTTTTTCAGTGAGAACCACTCAAAAAATCTCCGGCGGGATATTAGGACATCCCCTGCCCCTGAGGAGACCTCTTTTGCCCCTGCGGGGACCTCTCCTGTCCCTGCGGGATATTTTTACTTCCCTGCGGGACATTTGCAGCCTCGCCGGCAGTTTTTGACATCCCGCCGACGGTCTTTTTACATTCCGCCGACGGTCTTTTGACATCCCGCCGACGATTTTTGACATGCCCACAGGCATTTAGATCTTTCCCACAGGGATATGATCTTGTCTCCGCCGATTTACGATCTTATCCCGCCGATTTACGATCTTATCCCGCCGTGATATGCTTTTAATTAATTATATAATTGTTTTATAAACATTGTGTGTCGCCGTGTTGGTCATTTTCTTTCCTAGAATTCATCTCAAGCTATCCGTAACGTGCCGCGAGACTGGGGCATTAGTTGGTGGCACTCAAGATTTCCAATCGTTCAGACTTGAGTTCGATACCAGCTCGATACCAGCTCTGGCAGGGTGACCCAGATCACCTGGACCAATGACAGTTTCAACCATCCGTTAGCATCTAGCTCATTGCTGTGTCCTCCTCCTGTCCTAATTAGCCATTAATTCAGAAAGTAAAGCCCGATCATCTGTCTTTCAGTATATCTTTCTGTCTGTACCTGTTTAGCCTCCTAGTCTCACAAACCCATCTGTGCTTGTTTACCCAAAGTTCTAGGTACATGTGTAAGTATACCTCATACTTGCAAAATGTACCCTTCTATTGTATTTTTCCAACATCTACATCCAGGCCTATATTTCTATATTCCAACCCAGGCGTTTAATTGAGAACATGTGCATGCGTCTCCACCATCACTTGTCTGTGTCTACTGTCTGTCTATATATCTCTGAATGTCTGTCAGTATGTGTTGATCCAAAACCTTTTCCCTCCAAGACCACACACTGTGTGTTTGATGCATACACGCAGAAAACCAGAAATGAAAAAATAAATAGAAAAAAAAACCTCCTTTGCAAAAATATATATGATGGTATTGAATGACAATTTCCCTTCTTTCCAATTTGATGGTAGGCCTGTTTCAGAAAGAAATGGGTGAAAAATAAATAAGCTGAAAAAAAAAATTAGAAAGAAGTTGTTTGCTAAAATTGAGACAAGTCAGGATAATGGAAATAGAGATAGAAAAAAATACATTAGCAAATGTCTAGTGATATATTAATGGTAAACAAAGATGGCCAGACTCAAATGTATATAAATAAACAGAAGGTTATTGGAAAACAATGTTTACTATTTGTCTTGCAAAGTGTTACAGTCACACCTGTAGGTTTCTAGATATATGTGAGGCAAGCTCAGCCAGCCTGCATCATTTTCTCACTGAAAATCTCTCGAAGTCTCTTGAAGTTATTCTGAGTTTCAATCTCTTAGAGTCTCTCAAAGTCTTTCAAAGTCTCCTGGAATTTCTTGAAATCGTGCTAGAGCCTTCTGAAGTCTCTTGAAGTTTCTGAGAGTCTCTAAGAGTCTCTCAAAGTCTCTCAAAGTCTCCTAAAGTCTCTTGGGGTTCCTTAAAGTGTTGCAGGAGTCTACTGAAATTGCTCGAAGTCACTGAAAATCTATTGAAGTCTCTTGAAGTTTCTGAGAGTCTCTTGGACTCTCTCAAAGTCTCCTAAAGTCTCGTGGAGTTCCTTAAAGTCGTGCAGGAGTCTCTCAAAGTCTGTCGGAGTCCCTTTATTTTTCTAAAAGTCACTGGAAGTTTCTCAAAGCCTATTGAAATTTCTCAGAGTCTCTTGGAATCTCTCGTGAGTCTCTTGGAGTTTCTTAAAATCTTGCATAAGTCATGCAGAAGTCTACTGAAGTTTCTCTAAGTCACTGTAAATCTCTTGAAGTCTTTTAAAGTTTCAAAGAGTCTCTTAAAGTATCTCAACGTCTATCAGAGTCTCTTGAAGTTTCACACAAAGTCACTGGAAGTCTCTCAAAGTATCTTGAATTCTCTTGGGAGTCTCTCAAAGTCTCTTGAGCTCTCTTGAGCTCTCTTGAGCTCTTTTGAGCTCTCTGGAAGTCTCTAAACATCATTTGAAGTTGTTCAAAATCTCTCAAAGTCTCACTGAGTCTTTCAAAGTCTCTTGAAGTGTCTTGGAGTTATTTGATGTCTCTGAAATTCTGTTGAAGTCTCTCAGGATCTCTCGTAGTCTCTCGTAGTCTCTCGTATAGTCGTTGTAATGTCTCTAGGAGTTCTTAATTATTTCTTCCTTCTTTTTATTCTTCTTGCTTGCAGTTTTCTAACTTTTCTTTCTTCCTTCACTTAATACTTCCCTCTTGTTTCTTTTCCTTAAATACTTTCGTTTGGCCTTCTCTGTCTCCTTCCTCTCCTTCCTCTCTCCTGCCTGTTTTCTCTCTTTCCTATATAACATCTCCCCTCTTCTCTTCTTTATACCTTTCCTTTCTCTCCCTCTCCCTGTCTTGCAGTACTTTTTCTGCCTTTCTTTTCAACCTCCCCCTTTCTGACAGTTGTCAATGGGTCCATTTATTTCATTTTCTGCTTCACATTTTCTGCATTTTCTGCAACTTGCTCGGCTTTATTTTTACTGACAGTGAGAAATTCTTACTGCCAAACCTTCTGCTACTTTACATTTCTGTGAGTTCTGCCTCTTGAATTACCCTGGCCTGGCCCTCAACATTTCCCTCCATGCACGATGTCTTGTTTCCCTCCACAAGTATAGTTTCCTCTCTTAAATGTTTAGATCTTACTTCGTTGAAGTTGCTATTCTCACTGAATTTCATGGAGAAAATTTTCTTTAAGATTATTTAAAAGTTGTATCGCCTGGACCTATGCGTATGCTGGACAGCAGTTTCAGTCATCCTTCGCCTCATTGCTGTGTTTCCTCCTTTCCTAATTAGTCCAAATGCATAAATACAGGACTTAAGGCCCAAATCGTCCATCCATGATCCATCCAATATCAGCCTAACAAGTGTCAAATGATTCCTGAAAATACATGAATGTGAACTATCCGAATAAATAGATGAACCTCTAGATGAGGGGTCATGGGGGACAGGGAATTCAAAAGTATTAAAAATGGGCAAGGGACAGTGCCCATGGGCATCGCCTCATAGGCTCATATTTACCTCTTTCTTGTAGAAGTATGCCAAGAAAATATCTTGAAAAAATAAAAAATAAACAGACCTGAAGAGCTTTCCACTGACTTGTTGTCCAAAATGTAACCGGAAGTAAACATTGTTGCACGTGCAGCACGTTCCTGCCCTTCAGAGCCGGAGATAGAATTCCTAAACAAAAGGAGAAATATTTTTGAATGGACATAAATATGATTTTTAAAACTGAATAGCCCATTATAACTTTTCTTATTTCTATGTTTCTGGTCAAAACAAAGAGGTCTATGAATTTTTTGTGTTTGTGTTTTACGCCTCTGCAGCACCTTATTGGGCTATAGATGAAGATAGATAGATAGATAGATAGATAGATAGATAGATAGATAGATAGATAGATAGATAGATAGATAGATAGAAGCTGACATATATAATGTATATCTCCTAAAAGTATAAACAATTATTCCAGAAACAACTTCAGCTAATCCATGTATCAAGCATTTATTATTAAACAGTACTGTACTGGTAAATTAATTCAATCTGACAACATATAGTTTAAATTTATTCCTCTGCAAACAAACTGAACATGCACGAGAAAATAATCAATATAATTAAGCATCATGTGATCGATCGATATTAATTGGCAATCAATCAATAAATTAATCTCCCTTAAGCTACTTAAGGCGTCAAATAGGATTAGTTCTAGTTGAATAGATTTAAGTATATCTGCTGCTCTGGTGTTTGTATCAATTGTATTTGTTACATATATATTGTGGGCTATGTAGTTGTTTGGGATGTTTAATGTGATACACTCAATTTAATGTGCTGTTGTTTATACCAATTCATTGATGGGCCATTCTTAAATTTCGGGACAACGGGTATAGGAAAATTGTCCAGTAACAGAGGGGACAATGTGGTAACGGAGGGGAATTTTGATGTAAAAAACCAACTGTTGGAACAGCGACAAAAGGAAAAATGATAAAAGATTGATGTAACTATTATTTTCAGAAGTACTTCATCTCGTATCAGTAGATTTTTTGGTCCAAATGTTGATTTCTTGCTCATGATCTGGTAACGGAGTGGACGGTAACGGAGGGGAACAATTTTTTGCTTTTCGCTCATTACTGCTTTTTATTTTGGAGATTTGACAAAATAATTGCAGAATATTAAAACCTGCCACCCTCAGCAACATATACATGAAATCGCTCTGTAAAATTATCATTGGTAAGCTTGGAAATGAAGGAAACGGAGGGGACATTTTAGTGGGACCAAAAACATTTTTTATGAACATTATGTCATAATTTATTGAATACATTTTTAATGAAGTCTGCAAGGCAGTGGTACTATGGCGCACATGCGTCTGATGATATTCAATGAAAATAGCTCATAAAAAACAATAACGAACAGAGCAAAGGCAAGTAACGGAGGGGAAAAAAAAATTGACATAAATTAGTGACACGACTATTGTATCAATTTAATCAATGAAATTATACCAAAAAAAAATTGAATATGAACTAAATATAAATTCAAGTCTATATTCCCATGAATCGTGCAAAGAAACTTTGAAAATAATGGTATATTAGGAGGAAAATGAACACTTGATTTTGTCATGTCAGGTCCAGTGACAGGGAAAAACCATTGATTTTGCACGGATTTCTGGACATATTATGCATTAAAAAAAGTCTAATGAATGACTTTTTGCTGCTCCAAATGCAGTGGTTCTAAGTAGAAATATGAATAACAGATGCAGAGTGACGCTTCAGATATTTATCGCATTCATATTAATGTCAGGGAGCTAGAGTGACGCAAATTGTCCCGAAATTTGAGAATGACCCTGATGTGTTTCGTTTTGCTTTCTACCTTGCATCTTATCTTGCTTGCTTACTTCCTTCTTTCCTCCCTGGCTTGCTTCCTTCATTCACTGTTCGTTTTATTATAAGGATATAGATAGATAGATAGATAGATAGATAGATAGATAGATAGATAGATAGATAGATAGATAGATAGATAGATAGATAGATAGATATAGATATAGGGACGACTCCAATGTCGGGATTGCGGTATAATGGAGACCAATCATCATCATCGCTTGAAATGTGCAAGTTACAACTGCCGTGGAATGAAATTGAATGATCAAGTTGAAATAAGCAGACTTCTACTAGACCATGATATCGTGTGTTTCCAGGAGACATGGATGTCAAAATCAGAAAGTTATGGTATCAACTGTCTTATACCAGAGTACCGAGGTGTTGCAAATTCACCAAATGATGACACTGCTGGAGTGTTAATTGGTAGACAGAATAAACGGGAAGGTGTAGCCATCCTGTGGAGTGAAGCCATGGACAAGTTTGTTACTCCATTGAGATATGATGATGATGATTGGATTGTTGGTGTGAAAGTCATTATTGAGCAGAGAGTTTTCTGCATCTTGAATGTCTATCTACCATATGACTGCGTTGACAATGATGAATTATACAGTGAAAGACTAAGTAAGTTAAACGTACTGATGGAAGAATTAGACTGCTCCTGTGTAAATGTAGTTGGTGATTTCAACAGCGATATACTAAACAAAGTATCGAACAATGCCAGGAAACTTGAGGATTTCTGCATAATGTATAATTACTTATGGTCAAGCAGGATTAAATTACCGGAGGACACTTTTTCTTACGTCAGTGATGCTTGGGGAACTCAATCTTGGCTGGACCATTGTATATCATCTGAAGATGGTTACGCAATTATCAGTGACATTTATGTGTTACAGGATTTTATCATGTCTGACCACCATCCCCTTGTGTGTGAATTGGTGGTTGAGAAAGTCCCTGCCCTTTCAAATGATCTTTTTTCGGATGTTACTGTACCAAGGATATCGTGGTCAAACACAACAGCAGCTATGAAACAACAGTATTATTTACAAACTGAGGATCTACTGAAGCAAGTTCGCCATCCACATGTAGCTTTAGCTTGCATGGACACTAATTGCTCAGATACTAGACATCGAGATGATCTTAATAACTACTATGACAAAATTGTGTCAGCCTTGAGATGCTCTGCGGAAGCGATCACTGCTAACAGGAGGACTAATGCTCGTAACTTCAATCGCCCTGGATGGTCCGACTACTGTGCTGAAATGTATGACACTGCAAGGCGAACATACAAACAATGGTTAATTCATGGAAAACCTCGCCAAGGTCCTCTGTTTGAACTTAAGAACAAGACCAGAGCTCAATTTAAAAGGGCGATGCGATTCATTAAAACAAATGAGGACAGGCTGCGAAGTGATTCTATCGCAAATAAACTGTCTCAACACCAGTATACAGACTTTTGGAAAGAAATCAAAAAGATTAATTACAGTAACCTGAAGCTGCCAAATAACATCGACGATGCAACTGGTAGCAAAGAAATTGTCTCATTGTGGTACAATCACTACAGGCCCGTAGCCAGGGGGGGTGTGTAGGGTGTGTACACACCCCCCCACAGCCCAACCTCCCCCTTGAATCCACAATGATCTTACGCGTTTTTGCGAGAATCCGCGAATGTCGATTCACGCGGTTGCAATACTTTTTGATTGGATTTATTTCCAAACAAAAATAAATGTATGCATTGCTCAAGAAACACAGCAACCATTTGAGGGACCATTCAGAATTTCTTTTAATAGGCCTAGGTTGCAGTATTTTTGAAGACGGGGTATATTCTTCTTTGATTTCAAGAGCTTTTATGTATATTTTTTCAAGAAAAAGAATTACAGGGTGGGTAAGAGAAAACTGGAAAATTGCGACAGATGCAGAACTTATTTATTTTCAACCATTTCCACTGAACACAGAACAATGATTTTTGCAAATGAGCAAGTTTAGACAATAGACAACATTTTAATCTTTGTGACAACCATTTTCTGCAATCACAGCCTCAACACGGTTTCAAAAACTTTTACAATTGTTTGTCACAACGTCAGCTGACATCTTGCCCCACTCTCTTTATATGGCTTCTTTTAGAGAGTCAACATTAGGGTGAGGGTTTCAATTGGTGGCCTTCTCCAAAACGCCCAAGGTTGCGTAGTCCTGAGGGTTAAGGTCTGGGTTTGAGGACGGCCAGAAATCTGGAGTATGGAGGGCAATTACAAAATTCCCGATCCTCTTTGTCTTCCCACGGCTGCCAGGCTTCCTCTGCAACCCTTTCCCACTGGCTACGGATTGTTTGATGGCATATACAATGCTCAGTGACACACCAACGATGTCAGAAATGGTCCGAGGCTTCACTTGGGCAGACTGGACATCTGCCACCATTTTCCTTTTCTGCTCCTGGGTCGCAATTTCTTGTCCCAGTATTGCAAGATTGACCTGACTTGTGGCTGATTAACCACTGTTTGTTGTGTTGTTGGTTTCATAACATTCCGTTAATCTGTTCGCGCTATACAGTATCTTAAAGATCATTCCAGATTTCCCTTACCCACTCTGTACATGCTGTGACTCATCCATATCTGGGAGGTGTTTTTATGTTGATGGGCATTGAAAGAAACTTAATTTACATCTAAAATTGGAGTAGGCAGTGGTATTGAGAAGAAACACCAACCCCCCCCCCCTCCCATGGGACAATGCTAAGATAAGAACATTTAATTAGAGGTAGTGAGGGGAAAGGCAGGGAAATTGGGGGAAATGAGGAGGTTATGTGGGGGAAACAGGAGCAAGAGTGGGGAACGGGGAAGAGGGGGTAAATCGAGGGAAGCGGGGGCAACAAGGGAAAGAGGGGGTAGAAGGGGGAAGAGAGGGCAAAATGGGGGATAACTGATATTGCGAGTATGAGAGAAGGGAGCAGGGGATGTATCCTAGCTGTCTGTGACCTGTCATGAGCCCTCCCCCTCACAAAGAAACCCTGAATGGTCTTGAGGGACGGAGCACGTACAAGCATGCAAAGTTGTTTTGCTTTTAAACATAAGGTCCATGTGGCTCAGGCTCTAGGCCTACTCCAAATATTAAATTCCAAAATAAAATTATGGCCATGGGGTGTGAAGGTTGTGTTTGCACTGCCCCATGTCTACCAGAACTTCCACAAATTTCTAAAAAGGGAAAGTGAAGAAAAGGGGAAACAAAAGAAAGTGTTTTAAAATCCGGCCCTTAAATAGGAATATTTTAGGAGGGGGCACAATTATTCTCTCCTTCCTGCGTGCCTTCTCCTTCTTCAGTCACCTTCCTCTCTAGATAGACATCCCTCGCTTCCTCCTCCCTCGCTAATGCCTCCTTCCACTCTTCCTTTCTCTCTCTCTGGGTTTCTCCTTTTCCATGCATCTCTTCCCCAGCCATTCCTTCATCCATGGTATCCTCCTACCTCTCCGGTTACTCTCATTCTAGCTATCTCTGACTCTCCCCTCCCTGCATTATCCCTTTCTGCCTCAACCCAGTTCTAGCCTCCTCCCCAATAGCTCTTTCCTCCTCCTTAGCTCTTGCTTCCTGTGTCTCTGCACCCTTCCTCCATCTCTTGGGCCTCTCTAATTACTCTCTCGCTGCCTCCTATCCTAATGCAGCCACATTTGGTCTTCCCATCTGTCTCTTCCTTGTCCTTTCTTTTTCCTCGCCTGCTTTTCTCTCATCCACAACAATTCTTCTTTCCTCCCTGTCTGCCCTCTCCATGGCATATGCCTTCTCCATCTATTACTCCGTTCTTTCTGTATTCTGCCTTTATGCCTGCTCCATTTTTCTTGGAGCTCCTAATAAATTAGTAAAAATAGCTCACTCACTGGTTCCTCCCTAGCTCATGTCTCCTCACTCTCCACCTACATCAACTCTCTGCTTTCAACCTCCTCCGTTACATTTCTGAATTTCTATATTCAGAATCAGAAGCAATGCTCGATCAGACTAACTCCTCCCTATTTTTTTGCTTCCTCCTGTTACTTTAAACCTCCTCCGGTTTATTCATCTGCTTCCTTCCCTAATTATATATCTCTCTGACTTGCACCTCTCTACTTTCTCCATTACTACATTTCTGGAATCAGAAGCAATGTTTGGACTACTTCTTCTGTATATAATAAGCTCTTGTGGCTGTCTTGCCTCCTCCTGATAGCTTTAGCCTTCTTAGGTTTCAACCCTCCCCCTCTTTTGTCCTCTATCTGTCTGACTCATACTCCACCTTTCTTCATCCGCTTAGCGATAGCTACACTCCCTTTTTCCGAGCTCTTGTAACCTTCATCTCTTGCACCTCCCTTTTACCCTCACCCCAATGGTTTTTCATTCCCTTCATCTCTTCCTCCTCCCTAGGTCTCCCTCTCTCCATCCCTGCCTCTAAACTCCTACCCTTTCTGCATTCCCTCTCTCTACCTCCCGCCTTATAACTGATGCATGCACCCTGCCCTGCCTCTTCAGTATGGCTTTGGCCTCAACATCCCTCTGTAGAATATCTCCTATCTCCTTTGTCTCCTGTGTTTTTCATTCCATGGCCCCCGGCCTCTTACAGGACCCTCAATGCCCCCGCTATAGGATGAGTCAATGCCTCTCCAATTTCCCAGAAAATACCCCATCTGTCTATGCATTATACTAAATTATATTCTCCATAAGTGGTTCATAATGTTAAAATCATAACTTGACCTTTTTTTATGAGGTCAAAATGGATGATTTTCTCAAATCGCAGAGAAATTTCATTACAATATATATTAAAAACCCTGTATTTGAAAAATTATTTGCAAAACACTTGGTTTTTTAATATATATTATTGCATGAAATTTCTCTGCAATATGAGACGATTATCAGTATAGACCAGGCAATAAGAAAAGGTCAAAATTCACAAAGGCTGTCTTCTTTGGCATTTAAGATGTTACAATATTGAACGTTTTGGGAATTTTTCCTTCAAATTTAACCCTCTGGAATGCTCAGAATGTGTCTCAGAGTGTCGAAAATCTGTTGGCTTCTGGGGGCCTTAAGCGGCCCCCACACCCCCGGCCGCAAAGTTTCGGCCCTACGGGCCTCAGTTCCCCCTAGTTTGCTTATCACACACCCCCCACAAAAAAATCCTGGCTACGGGCCTGCACTACAAAGAACTTTTCAATTGTGTTCCAAACAGCAGGTGCACCATGTCCTCTTTGGACAATATTCCTATGAACACTGTGAAGTCAGTGTCACCGGATGAACTGAGCAAGTCTATAAAGAAACTTGCACTAGGTAAAAGTTGTGGCATGGATCATATCCAAGCGGAACATTTGAAATATGCTCATGAAAGATTGCATTATATGTTGTCATTGTGTTTTTCTGCGTTTATGGTGCATGGGTTTTTACCTCATTCATTAATGTCTGTCATTCTTGTCCCTGTTGTTAAGAATAAGAGTGCCAGTATCTGCACGAAATCAAACTACCGTCCTATTGCCTTAGCTAGTGTGGTATCCAAAGTGCTGGAATATATCTTATATGATAGACTGGACTGTTACTTAGAAACTACTGATAATCAATTTGGCTTCAAGCAAAAACATGGAACTGACATGGCTATTTATTGTCTTAAAGAAGCTGTATCTATGTATCGCAGTTTAAATAGCAGTATTTATTGCTGTTTCCTTGATGCCTCAAAGGCATTCGATCGTATAAACCACAATGTTCTATTTAAGAAGTTGTATTGCAGAGGTGTTCCCCACTACCTGATACGTTTGTTGATTTTTTGGTACACTGAACAAATTATGTATGTGAAATGGAGAAATGAATGGTCAGACGGTTTTATGGTTAGTAATGGTGTTCGCCAAGGAGGTGTACTTTCTCCTTATCTATTTTGTTTATACATGGATGACCTGAGCAAAGATCTGAGCTACATTAAGGTTGGATGTTTTGTCGGTGAATATAAACTGAATCACTTATTATATGCTGATGATCTAGTATTGATTTCTCCTACTGCCACTGGTCTAAATTCCCTCTTGAGGATATGTGAAAACTATGGTGAATCTCACTCTATACTATTCAATTGTAGCAAAAGTAACATACTTATTGTTAAAAGTAAAATGTTTAATAATGATATTCCTGAATTTGATTTCACTATGAACAATGTAAAAATACCACTGTGTGCCAAATATACATATCTTGGCCATATTATTGATGATGACCTGAAAGATGATAATGATATTGCCAGACAGCGACTGAAACTATATGCTCAGGGAAATGCGATAATCCGCAAATTTAGTCACTGCTCTGAGAATATTAAACAAATGTTATTTAGAGCTTATGTTACACCTATGTACTCTGCTCATTTATGGTTTAAACACACCAAAGGTGCTATCAACAAATTGTATGTTGCTTATAATAATGTTGCTAGAATTTTATTCTTTGAGTCAAAATGTTGTAGTGCTAGTCACATGTTTATATCCAGAAACTTGCCAACCAGTCCTATGTTGATCAGGAATCTTGTATACAAATTTATGTTGAGATTACGTAGTTCTCAGAATAGTATTATTGTTAGTATCATAAGTTCTGACAGACCGTATTTATCCAGTGTCTGGAAGTATTGGCGTAGACTATTATATGTATACGTTACCTAGAATATCTATGTCACTTGAATGGACTTGATATATTTTTTATTCGCATGTACTTGTTCATCACCCAAAGGTGCTATTTAGTTCATCCAGTTTATTCTTACTAAGTTTGTATATGGAAAACCTTGTTTTTTTTTTCCGCTTTAAAGGAATAAAAAAAAAAAAAAAAAAAAATAGATAGATCCTTCCTTCCTCTGTCTTCTTCCTTCCTCCCTTTCCTCCTTCCTAAATTCCTTCCTTAATTGCTTCCTTCTTTCCTTTGCTTCCTTCTTTCCTTTTTTTCCTTCTTTCCTTTTTTTCCTTCTTTCCTTTTTTTCCTTCTTTCCTTTTTTTCCTTCTTTCTTTCCTTCCTTTTTTCCTTCTTTCTTTCTTACAACACCCAAACAAACCTATCTGTCTACACTTCCCAAAAACCAATTTACTATCACTTGTTATGAAGTGGCAGGGGTCAAGAAAAAGTTATCCACAAAATGTGAATTATGTCAGATATGAGTGTAATATTTCTGTTATGATATATGTCTGCCTGTATGTCTGTATTCCTCTCTATATATATTCCTTTATACAAGAAGTCAAGATATAAGAAAATACCTTACAAAGGGTAAATTAGTACCAGGTACTCCACAGGATTCTAGCTACCTAGGGTTTTCCATTTCGCCCCTCTGTGGGGGATTAACTCTGTAGGGGGGGAGGGGGGGGGGTTAATCCCACTGGATTTACTGGGATGTACACATGGAATTAGGGTTGGATTAGTCCAGGGTGTAGATCTATGTCATATGTGGGTGAGGGTGTGAATTTGTGTGATATTGGTATATTTGTGGATTTGTTGACTAGCAGGTATGGCATTAATTTGTCAGATCTTATATTACTGGAATTCGGTCAGAGGGTCTTATTTTACATTAGTGAATTCCTAATAGGTTTCCATATTAAAAGTTTGTAGTGAAGTGAAAAATTACAATATCTTTATTCTATTCTATTCCATTCTATTCTATTCTATGCCCTTCTCAGCTATTTCTTGACCAAATGACAAACATGAAATTTTATGCAAAAGTCTTCCTTAGTGGTGAAATAGGTTGAATTGACAAGATTTATTCATGTTTTTAAAATAAATAGAATGCTCATACACCACTGTAACACCAATACATGTAATACCAATTTTAGTCATACCCCCACACCAAACCTCCCCCCCCCCCCTGTTTTCCACCTGCCCCCATCGGATTTAAGGATCTTAATAACACAAAGAACCATTTTGGGGTCATAGGTCTGAAACCCAACCCAAGAAAAAGCTATATCTTAGGTATGGATAGCTCCCATGCTGGTAGTGCCCTGAGTGAGCTGTTACACGATCGGTTGCCAAGTTTTGGCTTGGGTACAAGAACTTTCTGACCCTGAAAGATAATTGAATATTTTGTCAACCAAAACCAACCAAAAAGTGGATTGGTTACCAATATGTTTGGATACATTTGAACACCTGTTTTATACCCAGGGAAGAATTTGATTAAGAAGGTGCAAGTGCAAAATTATAAAGGAAGTTCAGTTCTCTGTTTTTTCCAATTTATATTATTTTGAAAAAATACATATTTTTCTCTTTCATTTTGGTTGGAAAAATTGTTTTTTCTCTTCCTCTCTTTTTTTTCCTTTTTTGTGGATCTAACAGTTGTAGAACTTCTAGTTTGTTTTCTTCAGCTTTTTTAGTGATCAATATCCGCATAGGCCTTCATGTAATTAGCTTTCAAATTTGGACAAAATGATAATCAGTGGTTACTTTGAGAAACTGAAGTTATTTTAGTTTTTATGTTTCCCCGTCAGTAAAATAGAAGTTGAAACTCAGTCATTTCTCAGCTAATTCTCAATTTATCTAAAGTACCAATGCAATAAAATAGTTTTTCCTTAAATTTTGCTGACTTCTTCGAATGAATTAAATGAAAGGTTTATGACTGTGCATTGGTGAGATATTGTGGAACCACATTAATTTACAGGTGCTGATGATAAACAGAAGCCTCAAATTAGCACCTAATCAACGTTACCCTTCTAATTGTACACACTTCCTGTAGTCCTGGACTATTCCTGGATGGGATCCAAAAATAGCAGGTAGATCTTAATCCCCATAATCCCTCAAGGCATAATTAACCTGGGATTACCCTCATCTCTGCATTATCGCTCACCCATCTGATATATCAAGTAGCACCTTGTAATTAACTTAATTTATCAGGGGGTACACATTTTATGCATTTTACCCTGTTCTCTATTTATAGTTGGTGAAGAGTTTACATTTTCACACAACAGTTCAAACAAGCCAAACATCATCACTGACATCACAATTTGATTGACATAGGTCCAGTGACCTTGAAGAATGTTTAGGTCATGTTAAATGACCTTGACACTGACCCATGACCTCTACCCAAGGTCAAATCTACTGTCAACATGTTTTGGGGTGGGGTACATGTCAATCAGCTACCAATCAATTTTCAACACAATTCTTTTGATGTCGATTAAACAGCAGCTACACAACAGAGGGGAGTGCAGTATATACAGTTGTTAGAACCTGTTAGACTATAGTAATTATGTTCAGATTACTGAGTTTAGATTTGGGTTGATAAATGTTCAATTTCTTAAGAATCCAGTTGTTGAACTGTTAACCTATCAATAAAATTCTAGCTAGAAGTTGCTAGACTACATTGAACAAGATAGATAGATGGATAGATGAATAGATTGATAGATAGATAGAGATAGATATATAGATAGATAGATAGATAGATAGATAGATAGATCAATAGATAGATAGATAGATAGCTAGATAGATAGCTAGATAGCTAGATAGATAGATAGATAGATAGATAGATAGATAGATAGATAGATGGATGGATAGATTTTGAACATCCTGCTGCATGCAGTGATTCAATTGTGAGTCTGATGAGTGGGAGAAGGGGGGGGGTGCAGACTGCAGGATGGCTGTCAGGGAACACTCTGTGGCGATGGGGCTCCCTCCCGATGTTAGGGCACTGAACCCTCCCTGCCCCCCTGCAGCTGGTATTATTTATACAAGACCATGTGATAACCATTGAGTGTTATAGGCTGGGATTGTGGGAGGGGGGGGGGGGCTTGTAGCTAATATAATAATAGGTAGCTGCATTTAAATAATGTTATAGTATGGTATATTCATTTTATGTCTATCTATCTATCTATCTATCTATCTATCTATCTATCTATCTATCTATCTATCTATCTATCTATCTATCTATCTATCTAGGGGGAGGGTTGGTCTAGTGGTAGCGTGCTGGACTTCCAATCGCTGGGTCCAGGGTTCAAATCCATGTCTTGCCGGGTCACCTGGGCCTATGTTGGATGGCTGTTTCAATCATCCTTCGCCTCACGGCCGTGTCCTCCTCCTGTCCTAATTAGCCTATCAAGTGCAGATATACAGGTAGTGAAGCCCCAATAATCCATCCATCCACTAACAATGTATCTGCCTGCCTACCTGCCTGCCTACCGGTTCATAACTATATCTAGTTCTTCATTAACAATATCAGCATTCAAATCTAGAATTTCACTATTTTGTAACATGATCCTTTAATTTATACTTTATTCGAAAGTTTGTTGAACCTACAAGTTTCATTTTTCTCCATTTGGGGTCAAAGTTTAGGTTGAACATTTTTCAAACTAGGAAAACCCTAACAATTAAAGAGTATTAAACTTGTCTTCAATTGCTAAATATAATGTGACATATCAATTATAACTTGGGCAGGTTTTAACTTGATTGATAACTTCTCAGGTTCTGCCCAAGTTATTTTAAAGTTTTAATAAAAGACCTTTGAAGTTTGAAGTTTAACTTATTTTATATGCTCTGTTGAGGAACTCCATTCAGCATATGTTTTGAAAGAAGTTTATTTAAAAGTAAAAATGAGCTGAGTAAGTGGTATGAGGGCTCTGAATTTATAATGAGATTTTGATGTGATTTATGATATTATATGACATATTTTGTAGTGATTTATTGATAAACAGTATTCATTTAGAAGAAAATATGTCACTTTTACATTCTTGAATACATTATGTTATATTCATCTGGTTCAACATAAAGAAAATCATTAAATCTTAATTAGAAAAAAAGATGTTTCTTTTTCTCATTTCTGAGTTTTCGCGCAGAGGTCCTGAAATACATGGGTGACTGATCAAGCTGGGAAGGAAGGAAGAAAAGAAAGAAGGAACAAGGAAGGAAGGAAGACGATGTAGGATTGTAGGAAGGAAGTATAAGAAAGCAATGAAGAAAAGAAGAATGGAAATAAATAATAAAGGAAAGAAGCAAGCAATATAACAAGGAAGCAATCTCAGAACTTTGAGGGAAGAAGAGCTAAGAAGCCTGGGAGGGGGCAATATTGGAACTACACGTATAAGCAAGCAACCAAAAGGGAGAAAACAACAAATTGATCAATAATCAAACAAGGAATGAAACAAAGAAAGGAGCAAGGTATGATGGAAGGAAAGATTGAAAGGTGTAGAATTGAACGGGTTTGTCAGTTTTAAGAAAATAGAGAAAGAAGAAACTCAATTTAACAATCAGTCAATCAGTCAGTTAATCTTTCCATAATTCCCCATAATGAGAGTAAATATCTTTCAACAATTTTGGGGGAAACTTTCCTTAACTTTTTGTCCTGACCAGACAGGTATCATCACTGTCCAAAGGGGGTATCCCCACCGAAGCCCCCCTCCCTTTGCCCATTCCAATATAGAGACCCCAGTCTCAAGGTGTTACATAATCAAATTACCACCTTTTACATTTTTTGAGTTTTCCCCTCCAGGTAGATGTACCAGCCTAACTGTTGCCCTACCAATCTTCTAGTAATTTTTGGTAATTTCTCTTTTCATCATCTGAATGCCCAATTACTAACATAACAAACTGCCAGTGGCCCCAATAAAGAGGGATATTATTCTTCATGAGCAGGCACAGTGGGTGAAAATAGGTGTAATTGTACGTGTGACGTCATGTGACTGCCAGATGACGTCACTGCCCTGCACCAAAAAAGGGGGCTCTCTGCTGCAGGCTTAAATCCCGCAGGTGATAATTTACCTTACCTAATCTGTTGCCATAGAAACTATGTTACATAAAACCCAGATAAAGCTAATTTAACACAATTATTATCAGTACACTGCAGGGCTGGTTTCTAACTATTAATTAGGACTGTTTAATTTCACTTAAATAAAGCTAGTTTTTCACTTACTGACAATTATCAAGTTCAGACTGATCTTGGGAAAGATTGTATTTTAATAACTGTGAAATTCCAGCAAGTCAGATCCCACAATTATAATGAATTAAGAAATCAATAAGAAGGGCAGAAGGGAGAAGGGAGAAAGGAAGGAAGCAAGCAGCTAGGCAAAGGAATGAAGCAAATGACAGGGGAGGCAAAGCAAGCAAGGAGAGATAAAGGAAGGAAAGAAGGAAGGAAGAAAGAAAGTAAACGATCAATGAAGGAAACAAGAGAAGGGAAGGGAGGAAGGAAGAGAGAATGGTGGGAAGAAAGAATGAGGGAAAGGAAGCAAGGAAGCAAGAAAGATGGGAAGGGAAAAAGAAAGGAAGGGAAGAAGGAAGGCAGGAAGGAAGGGGAAGGAAAGAATAAAGGAAGGGGAAGGAAAGAAGAAAGGAACGACGAAAGGAAGGGAAAAGAGAGGAGGGAAGCAAGGAAGAAAGGACAGCCAAGCAGGGAAGAAAGGAAGACAGAAGACTGGAACTAATATGGGAAGGTCAGCAGGAAAGGAGAAAGAAGGAAGGAAGTAGGACTGGAGGGAAACTGGGGAAGGGGTTAATATTGAACTTTACACCCTCAAAAGCTGACATGGCATAAAAGCAGAAACTCGTGTTTGAAAAATTCAATAAATCTAAATCTAAATCTTGAGGAGTTTACACAAACCATTTTTAATGTAATCACCTCTCTAAAATGTTACTTTATAGAATCCCAAAAAATGTCCCTCACCCCTCTGTATAGTTATTTCGACCCCATCAATGTGACATCACTGTATAACTACCCCCCCCCCCCCATCCCAGTTGTCCAAGCAACTCGAGCAGTTTTGATAATTATTTGGGAGCCGTTCCGAAGTGTCACCAAAACTGTCAATAAACAGATCCAAAACTGCTAGCAAAACACCATTGTTCAACAATAGCACATCTGGTGCTGTTGGTGATCACCTCAGCACCATTGGTGTATATTGCAATTAAGAAAAAGAGCATTGCAATTAACTCCAAAAACTTTTGCAATTAAGGCAGAATTGCTGTAGTATGGGTAAATTAAGATCTCAAAGTTTGGACACCAAACAACTATATGTGTGCAGCTGCTGGGACCAGCACCTGTATATCAGACCAGCTGGGGGTTGTCACTTAATTATGAGGGTTCTTAATTAGGGTTCTTAAAATTGATAGGTCAGTACTTTAACTCAGGGCAACAAGTATCAACTAAATGAGTTTTAGAGTTCTATTTTCTTTGGAAATAAAAGATTTTGTCATTGACAAGAAAGTTCAAAGAACTGATGATGGTGGTTGCATCTTATATTGTTTACCAACAAGATGTTGAATTAGAGATATTTAAAACATCTATTTGTTCATTTTGTCATCATGTATTAATTCATCTCGTGCAATGAACCAATAAAATAGATAATCAATCGACCATCAATCAATACATTCTTCAGTCAATCAGTTCATTCAATCGGGGAATCTATCTATCTATCTATCTATCAATCTATCAATCTATCAATCTATCTATCTATCTATCTATCTATCTATCTATCTTTATATCCATCTATCTATCTGTCTGTCTACCTATCTACCTGAATTACTGATCCAAACCAAAACATAATACTCAACACGAAATGTTAAGAATCAAATTCAACTTACGAACACAGAAAACTATCAAAAATACATAAATAACCCAAGCCATCAAACCCCAATCGCATAAAAACCTGCAAATGATCAACATTTAACAATATTTTACACATTTTCTGCCCTTGGGGTACAAGGCTACCGTATTGACACGGGTCACGAGTTCGAACTGTCAGCTGGCTTGAATCAAATTCAGATGAAAAAGTTTTAAACTCAACTCCATAGTTTTGGAACAATCAAGTTACCCCCACTGAAGGGTTGGGCTGAAGTTCATTCTATGCGAATAGGATTTTGAAAACTGGGATCTGTAACTCTCTGGCCTATAAAGCAGGCACCTACCGTATTTTGATGGTTGCAGGTTAGGGCATATGAAGGTTTGTTTGGACCTTCAGGAGGAAAATCAGTTTATATCCAACCCTGCCAAGTTTGCTGTTGT
This sequence comes from Platynereis dumerilii, assembly GCA_026936325.1. Classification (NCBI taxonomy): domain Eukaryota; kingdom Metazoa; phylum Annelida; class Polychaeta; order Phyllodocida; family Nereididae; genus Platynereis; species Platynereis dumerilii. The sequence goes on from JAPTHN010000009.1 coordinate 5,572,382, forward strand.
ATTGTATCCAAAATCCAACTTGATGTTATTCGACTGAGATTTTAAATTAGCGCTTCTTGTTTTTGTCTGATCTAGGCAATTAAAGATCCCTCACTTGGGGTAAATGTTAACATGTTGAGGACTCCCACTCTCTCCCATCTCATAAATAAAATCTTGTAAGTGGCCAGAACTGGGCTTAGAGGGCTTTTAGAAGGCTTCTATCTATCTATCTATCTATCTATCTATCTATCTATCTATCTATCTATCTATCTATCTATCTATCTATCTATCTATCTATACATCTATCTATCCATCTGTCAATCAATCAATCAATCAATCAATCAATCGATCGATCAATCAATCAATCAATCAATCTATCAATCAATCTATCTATCTATCTGTCTATCTATCTATCTATCTATCTATCTATCTATCTATCCATCTATCTATCTATCTATCTATCTAATTTTAAGCAGGCTACGGTCACTTTTCTTCCAACCAACCTCAACTGAGCAAGTATGGTAATTGCAAAATCGTGGTAGACCAATTTAAGGTAATGTAGTAAATTTTATTGGGGGTAATAATGAATCTTTATTATTCAGTAATTACGTGGTCATTAGATCACTACTATTGTTACTAAAATTTCCTGCAATAATGATGTGATTAAGGTTATGCAATTAACTAGATATATACATTTATTCTTATGCAATAATTTGAAATATTTCAGATTGAAATAATGATGCTATTTGACTGTCGATGGAAATGATCTTTTCTTAAAAGGGAGTTTTAGTCTCAAATGTTAATGACATTAAATTTAGCTAACTATCTATGTTAATTAGTAGACAAATAAAGATTCATTTTATTGAGGTTTTAAAGCATGCTGTATAGGCCTACTGATTTAATTCTTACAAGAAATCTCAATTTAGATACATTTTGAGTACTTTTAGATACTTTTATTGTATGTAAAACTTTAAATCAGCTTAAATATGAGCATAGAGGCAGACGTCATGATTATATGATAAGGCCGTGACTTCCAAATATTACACAGTGGTACCAACTCCCAATTTGACATTGAGTCATTTAATGTGTGAAACATATTATTTAACCAAAGCGGAAATACGTCAAAATAGAAAATAAACTGTATTTTCTATAATCAAAGTGATCTCAAAAGAAATCAATTTTTAAAATTTCTATTTAAAATGTTACACTCAAATAAATTCAGATTATTTTAAAGAAGGATTTCATTTTCAGTTGTAAACACAATCAGATACTAAAATTTATAGTAAACATAAATGAAATCTGTTATTTCCTTTTTCCTTTTATGCTATTTTGAATATTAAACACCTCAATGTGTCACCGTATTCTTTTGTAAGGGTACTTAGTACCTCTCAACAGACACTTTGTACAGGCACTTGAAAACAGCTCAGGAACTCACCGAGGGGGCGTGGCTTATTTTGGCACCCTCTTATCCCAGCCAATCAGAGCTCAGCACCAAGCCATGTGACCATACTCTGCTGAAATTGACAGAAAATCCACAAACTATTCACACAGTGCAAAACTTGCTATCATAAAGGCAGGATAGGATACTCTATAACTGAAGAATTGGCAAAAAATATGACATTTTGGAGTTGAATTTGCTGCTATTTCATGTAAGTACCATTAAATACAGTATTGGATAGTAGGATTAAATAGCCTTTTAAATTCATTGATGCATTTCATGAGTTGACATAATTATTTTTGCTTATGCAGTCTTCATAACTGTCACATGACAAACTATAGTACTGTGTACAGGAAATTTGTGTTACTTTTGTATACATGCACTTTTCAGACTGTCAACTAAACGTTTGATCATGTTTTACTGAAATGTGTACATTTGGCAAACTGACGTATATATATATATAGAATAGACATATATGTATGATAGATAGGATTGACAATTTGACAGGCAGATAGATAGATAGATAGATAGATAGATAGATAGATAGATAGATAGATAGATAGATAGATAGATAGATAATATCTTGGACTTTGGTTTGGTTTGTTGATTAACCAACTAATTGACTGATTGACTGACAACTGACAGACTGACTGTACCTAACTAAAAAGTGAACTATATTCAAATAATTAATCACAATGGATTCATAACATATTTGATTTCAAAATCGTATTTCCCAAAGTTTCTGTCCATGTCAAACGTTTTCTTTAGCTCTAAGAAGGTTGTCATTCCTTTTTTTGTTGACTTCAAACACTAAAACCCCATTCTGCGGTTTGACAGCTAAGTTTAGTGGTGTTTACTTGGAATGTTTTGACACCCAAAATCTTAGAATGTTTTGTTGTGAATACTTTGTCATGTTGGAGTGTGTGTGTATATTTGTTTAGCTTTGAAATTTGGATTTGCATGCGACAAGAATTTAAGTGGATTAGATTTTCTATTCTTTTAGTAAAACCTCTGTCTTTCTTTAGTCTTCATACTTTCAAACTTGATCAAATTGACGCCTTCCATTCTTTCTGAATTTTCCTACGTTTTCTTTCTTTCCTTTTATATATGTCTCCTTTTCTTCCATATTCTTCCTCCATTCTTCTTAATATTCTTTTTTTTTCTTACGTCACTACTTCAGCCCATCTCTCAATCTTGTCTTTCTTCTTTCCTTCTGCCTTTCTTCTATTCTCTCCTCATTATTTCCTTGGATCTGTCCTTCCTCTTTCATTCTCAGCCTGATCCTCCTTTTCTTCTCTTCTTCCTTTACTCTTCTCTTTTTCTGTTTCAGGCCTTTCCTCAGTTTCTCTGGCTTTCTATCTTTCTTGTACTCTTCCTCTCTTGAAGTCTCTTCTTTTTCCCTTCTCCTATGCCTCTCTACCTCTTCATTTATTAAATCTACCCCTCTTATCCCTCCCTATCCTCCCTTCTGCCTCTCTTCCCTTCTGCCTCTCTTCCCTTCTGCCTCTCTTCCCTTCTGCCTCTCTTCCCTTCTGCCTCTCTTCCCTTCTGCCTCTCTTCCCTTCTGTCTCTTCTTCCACAGTTCCTCAACTTCCTCTCTCTTCTCTCCTGTCTTTCTTTTCCTCTTTGCCCTGCCTTTCTTTTCGTGATCATGATCTCATTCGAAGCACAATTTGGTGAACATATCTAAACTTGAAGTCAATTTGGCACTCGTGAGAAGCTAAGCACACAAATAAGTGTCAATAATTTAGTATAACTGCCCAATTTATTGATCTGTTTTTCAGAGACAGCTCAATAGCTAAATCACTTGATTTCAAACTTACGAAGTAGGCCTATAATTATTTGGGGTTTGAAAAGACATCTTGAACGTAAACACGTTGGTAGATAGATAGATAGATAGATCTATAGATAGATAGATAGATAGATAGATAGATAGATAGATAGATAGATAGATAGATAGATAGATAGATAGATAGATAGATAGATAGATAGATAGATAGATAGATAGATAGATAGATAGATAGATAGACAGAAATATAGATAGACAGAAATATAGATACACTAGATAGATAGATGAATTGATTAATTTACTGACTGACTGACTGACTGACTGACTGACTGACTGACTGACTGACTGACTGACTGACTGACTGACTGACTGACTGACTGACTGACTGACTGACTGACTGACTTGCTATGAAGGGACTGACGTTCTTGGATTGGCTGCATAGAAATTGTAATAGATGCACATCAATATAAATTAATGCTTTCAATGACAGATTGAAAAAATATCAATGTTTAAAAAGCTTTCAGCAATTAATCAACTTACTAAATTTCACTAAAACAAGCAATTTGGCAATAAATTTCATCAGAAATCAATTCTGCTGTTTGCCTATTAATTTACATGTACTTGATTAAGTTGATTTAAAGCTTTTTTAAAGTCAAATTAATTGATTTTGTGTTTTATTGCTTTTCAGATGAAGTTGAAAAAGAAAACTACAGTCAAAAAAAGAAGGAAAAGCATTTTGGAAAGACGTCTCCAACTTTAATATTGGACAAATTTTATCTCCACAAAATAGAAGATCAGAAAGACTTAAATTGAAGAAGCCTCAGGATTTTAATTTTAAAACATAATCTATACCTACTTGGATTATATATACAGTTTACAAAGATTTTTTATAATCCTTAACATTGGTTATACAATCCTTTACTTGGATTATACAAAGAATATAATACATCCTTTACTCAGATCTGGAAATACAGTAATCTGGGGACCACATGTTACTGATGGGGTACCCCCTAATGTAATCACTAGGTGAAGAAATGTTTTAATGGATTTTCCTGAGTTATACCCACTGGAGGAAACTGAAGTCTAGCTGTCAACATGCGCTGATGTGTCTGCTGAAGCTTGGTTCAAGTTTCTTGAAGATTGGTTGCCTTGCTGAAGATTGGTTGCTGTGCTGAAGATTGATTGATGAAGATTGGTTGAGAAACAATAGCCAATTGAAAGAACTTTTGAAAGAAGAGAAGAAGAAAAAAAAGATCTCAATTTATTGGATTATTTCCCCTATCATTTTTGCAATCAACTTATCCGCATTTTTGAACAGTCTTTGGATTACATTATATTAAGTGGACTCAATCTGAACAGAAAATGACATTATCTGACTTTACATCATGACATTATGATTGTCAATATTTTATTGGACTGATACATTGATTATTTCATTGGATATTTTTGAAAATAACTTCGATTGACAATGGCATCAATGATGTTAGCATCTCTGGTTCTGCTGCTGCAGCTGGCACCAGGCTGGACGGTGCTGCCCCCTCTCAGTTATCAGATACAAGAGGAACAAGATGCTGGTACTGAGGTTGGCAACATCATCAACGACGCAGAGCTGGTGACAAAATTAGGGAGTGAAATCCTGAAAGATTTGAGGTTCCGGATTACAAACGAGGACATTGCGGATAAGATCTTTTCCGTCGATGCAAATTCTGGAGTACTGACAACGAGTGGTGTGTTAGACCGAGAGAAATTGTGCTCCTCGATGGCAATCGGCATATCCTGTGTCATCAGTTTCGATGTCGCAGCTATCAGATCGAACCCAGATTATTATGACGTCGTCGCAGTGACTGTGGAGTTATTAGATGTGAACGATAACACTCCGTCTTTTCCTATTCCGGTTTATGATCTCGTCATCCCGGAATCGGCCAATCCGCCAGTATTGTACAACCTTCCCCTTGCCAAGGATGCCGATAGCCCTCCGTTCAGTGTTCGGAAATACTCCCTCGAGACCCAGTCAGAAAACTTTGATCTCAATGTCATCCAAGGAGGTGGAACTATTCGAGCAGTGCAGTTGATGTTAGTGAAGAAAGTCGACCGAGAAGTATTAGACTCCTACCAAGTCTCGATTATGGCAGAAGACGGTGGTGTGGTACCAAACATTGGCGTCTTGCGAGTGAATATTACCATTGCTGATGCAAATGATCATGGACCGAGGTTCATCCAAGACAATTACATCATTAACATATCTGAAGATATTCCAGTGATGTCAACATTGGTACAAGTACGAGCCCTAGATGAAGACACAGGAATGAACGGAAGGATATTTTACCGCCTGGCAACTGCGTCAGAGGCTTTGGAGAGGCAATTCATGGTCGATGAAGCAACTGGTGATATTGTATTGAGGCGCCCCCTGGATTACGAAACTACATCCACGTATCATCTGATCATCGTAGCTCAAGATGGCGGAGTCAACTCCCAGCAGGCGTATTGTGATGTCACTATCAACATCAGTGATGTCAATGACCAAGCCCCAGTTATAACCATCAACACTTTAGCTGGTACGAGCCGAGCTGAAGTTTCTGAATCGGCTGAACCTGGACAGTTTGTTGCTCATGTTTCTGTCAAAGATCTAGACACAGGAGCTGGTGGGAATTTTTCGTGTTACGTCAACAGCGATAAGTTTCTCCTGCACAAGCTCTCTCAGCAACGTTACGATCTCGTCACAGCAGCATTTCTCGATCGCGAACAGAAAGAAAACATCCAAGTTGTCGTAATCTGTTCAGATAAGGGATCGCCATCTTTGACTTCATCTAAACCTCTGAGCGTTATGGTTCAAGATGAGAATGACAATGATCCGATATTCACTCAAGAAACTTATCGACACGAGATCAGCGAGAACAATAGGATCAATGAAGTCATATTGGTGGTCAATGCGACTGATGCAGATATTGGTAAAAACGCTAAAGTCACGTACAGCATCTTTCATGATCCTAAAGAATTAGTTTCCATAAATCCCACCACTGGTTTGATAAGAGCTTCCTCTGTGTTTGATTACGAACAACAACAGGAGGCAGCGTTTATCGTCAAAGCAGAAGATGGTGGCTCCCCCTCAAGATCTAGCACTGCGACTGTTATTCTCTTGATCAGCGACACAAATGATGAGCCTCCAAGATTTACGAAAGACCTCTACAAGTTCAGTTTGTACGAGAACCAGTTTGTTGGCTCAGAAGTTGGTGCCGTAGAAGCGATTGATGCAGATTCACCACCGTTTGATGAAATTGAGTACTCCCTACTTCAAGAACAAGACTTATTTACCATTGACACGATGTCGGGAGTCATCCGAGCGAAATCTCCCTTAAACAGAGAAGACAGTCCGATGTATGCTCTTGTTGTCATAGCAACCAATGCCAATGGAATACCTCCTTTGAGTTCAACAGCTACCGTACAAGTCGATGTACTAGATGTTAATGATAATGCACCGATCGTGGATTTTCCAGGAGTGTACAATCGTTCCGTCAAGATCTCCAACCAGGTGCCAGTCGGTTATCAAGTTTGCCATGTTCAAGCTCATGATATAGACACTGGTGAACATGCTACTTTACATTTTGCCTTTTTGCCTGGTAATGACAATGCCTTCTTTGAAATCGACAGGAGATCCGGAGTCGTCATAACGAAGAGATCTCTCTCTGATTATGATATGAGGACTTTTCAAGTTACTGTGTCCGTCTCGGACAATGGATTCCCTCCGTTAGAGTCCCAATCTTTGTTGTACATCCGCGTCAACAAGTCAGTACCATACGTCGGCAGCCGGACGTTAATCGCTGGCACAAATATGGTCATTGTGATAGCTCTCTCTGTCATATCGAGTGTCATCGTCATCATCCTCGTCATAATTTTGGTCGTTTACGTTCTCCGTGACGTTAAACGAAGACGCCACAAGGCTCTTGCACTCCGTTACCATGGAGAAAATGGAGATGATGTCATGGCTCCCAGCCAATCAGCATCCAGAAACAGTGGCGACGCCAAGAAGAAACAGGATGCCAAAGGTGTGTGGCTTCCGTACCCAGATAAGGTAAAAATACTAACCAAATTTGTAGATATCGAATACTTTTCTTCTTCTTTCTGTCCGTCTACTAAGACTATCCAACATAACCTAGATGTCTATCTATCTTTCTATCTCTCTAATACCTTATCTCTCTATCTATCCCTCTATCTATCCCTCTATCTATCTATCTATCTATCTATCTATCTATCTATCTATCTATCTATCTATCTATCTATCTATCTATCTGTCTACCTATAATAGATCTGTCTAGGTGTCTGTCTATCTAGGTCTATCTGTCTATCTAGGTCTTCCTGCATTTTAGCTGTCTATGTGTTTTCTTTCCTTTTTAACTCATTTTAATATGGGCATGATTAATGATCACCAAATTAGTTTTGAAGTAATTTTGAAAGAAATATGCAATAACTTAAAAGTACAATAATTGTTGATGCTCAAGTGAGACCTATATATATATACAATTTTATACATACCCTGACAGTTATGTTCAGAGTCTTCAGACCCAACTGTCATATTTTACTCTCACAACTGATCAAAGCTTAAGAAATTTAGCACTCAAACAAGAAATCCAACAGCACTGCACTAAAAACTAAAAGCACCAACAAAATGAGAATATGAATAAAATTCTATGAATAGATCTCTTTACCTTTTAGCATGAAAGTGACAAAAATTAAAACCTTTTATCAATTTCCCATCAAACAGCGGATATCCAGTACATTTAACAAATATCATATCCAAAAATACACTTTTTCTGATTATTATTTTCTCATAACTCACAATGGATGTATTGAATAATTTCTATAGAGCATTTTACCTTTTTCTTTAAAAATATTCTTTTAAAGTTTTCTTTTTCCTAAAGTTCTGGTACAGAGATAAGAGAGAACAAAGAATCTTGTCTTGGAGTAATTATCAGTTTTTGGATTTTTGCTAAAAGTTTTCTTTGAAGTATAGTACATAGACGGATTGATAAATGGTTTGGAAAAAGGAAGATTTTGTTATTTCTTGGCCTTCTTCTTTAAAATTATATAATATTGAATGTTTCTTATTAAATGGTTTCTGATTAGGATGCTGTGTCGTTGTTTTTTTTTTTAGTTTTTGGAAAATTGAAATTTATTATTGCATGCTGAAGGTCCTTTTTCTCGACAGCAATCAATAGGGAAATACTCATTTTCAAAAATAAGAACTAAAATAATTATTTCTTGAAAGTAAATGTAACAATGGTTTAGTGTCGGACTTTGTCTAGCAATCAATCAATCAATCAACAATCAATCAATCAATCAAGCTGTTTATCCATCAATCTTCAACCAACCGATTAAACAGTCAATCAATTAATCAAGCAAGCAGAAGCCAATATGTCTTTATCTTTGTATTTATCTATCTATCTATCTATCTATCTATCTATCTATCTATCTATCTATCTATCTATCTATCTATTTATCTATCTATCTATCAATCTTTCTACCTATCTGGACAAAATCCTTAACTCAGATCTTTAGCAGAAGATCCACACTCCATTGAATGCATTTAATGCTGCTTTGCCATGTTAGCCTTGACCAAAATAAACATTTAAATTGGTTTATATCAAAATCCCATAAATGCAAACCCTATAAAATCTCCAATGATTCCCTATGCCACCACAAATGCAGTGTGAAAAGCTTTTGGCACTAAACACAGATTTCCTATTGTCAGATTCTCCCAACATTTACACTGTCATTTCGTTACCAAATTACAAATAATGGGACGATTTAATTCAATTACCCTATCTTCAGTTACCCTACTTTACCTGTATCCACTTTCACCCCCGAGGGTAACTAAATGGGGTAACTTAATCCAGGTAACAAAATGTCTCTATTTCAATAGTTTTTCATAGGGGTAAGTTGTCTATTGACAATACCTGTAACATCATACTCAGGACAACATTTCTTGATGATATGGGTGACAGTTTGGTGTGACATGTACTTTTACTTGTATAGAAAGGGATAGAAAGATTTGATATTTGTAGGTTTGTTTGTTATATGATCAGGCTTCACACCATATTTGTCTGTAACTGATTTTCAGCACAAAGATAGATAGATCATAAAGAGATCATAGATAAATCACTAGAAAGATAGATCATAGATACAGTGCTGCCTGAAAGTAGGTGAAATGGGTGAAGTTTTGTCATTAGGCCAATGCTAAACATCCTCAACCATTCCTGTCTGTCCGCAACCAACCTGCTTTTGGATGCAGGGATACCCATCCGATAAGAAGACCTGCCAATTTTCCTTGCTCTCTGCAAATATTTACATATGGGTCAAAATCTTTGATGAGTAAGTGAACTCCATCCTTATTAAAATTGCATTGACCTGTCACTTACTTATTAATGACTTTAACCCATACGCTAAACTTCAACAAGTGTGGCGAAAACATTGGCAGCCATTTGTATCCCACATACTGTCATTGCATGAGAATCCATTCTTCCACAGGGAGTTTTGTTGAGGATGTTTTAAAAGCATTGAACCAATGGCAAAACATCACCTATTTAACTTACTTGCAGATGGCACTATAGATAGATAGATAGGTTATAGACAGACATGAATAAACCTGTATTTGATATGTCTTGACATCTGCCCTTAAATTTCCTTAAACCCATGTAATGTGATATTATAATTGTTATGTATACATTTCGTAATTGCTGTGTACATTTTGCAGTCCATCAAAAATGGAAGTGTCATGGCATTGCAGCATAAGCCTCTATAATCATGTAATGTAGGATTGTTATAGGGGTATATTTAAAGTGTTATAATCAAAATGATATTCTCAAAATAATTTGTTGGGATCACTGATGGAAAACCTATTGTTAAACCTATGTATGTATGTATGTACATGTATCTATTTACCTATAGATCTATCTATCTATCTAAGAAATATTCCACTGATGATTGTGAGAAATGGGCATCCTTGTTACGACGGTCCTCCCAAAAATAAGATGCCTCCCAGGCCCCAAAATATGAATTTTGAAAATTATAATAACCTAACAAAACACAAATCCCAACACAAACTCATTAACTCAAACACTTCAAACTCTTGCAAAAGTTTGGACTCATACCCCAGGCTCACACCCAGAAGATGGCACCAGCAGTTACCTATATTTAATGTGTTGCACCAAAATTGAAATTGCTACCTACCTATCTCTCGATTTGTAGATTTATATGTGTAGGACTATACTATAATACTGATCAAACTTATGTACAGTGGCATCCCTATTGGGGGGCACGGGGGGCACATGCCCCCCATATTGGACCTGTGCCCCCCATATGAACATTCCAACTCTGGCTAAAATATACGATTAGTATAGAGTGTGCTCCCCAGAGAATCGGGTGCCCCCCAGGTGCCCCCCTCCTCGAGACCCCCCAGTTACATCACTGCTCATGTAACTCCATCCATCCCACCAGTTTGTGATATCTTCTGTCCATCACCCTGTAACTTCCTACCTTATACCTGTCAATCAAAAAATAAAACTGCTGAAGTCATCACAGCTACCTTGGCTTGAGCAGAACAAAATAGTTTTAAAAAATACAGTGCAAGACCACCACAAAACCCCCTAAAAACTAACAAAAAACTTCCTAAAACACTGTCTAAAAACATTTTACACATAACATCAAAGAACACCTTGTTCTAAATATGCTTTTTAGCTTTTTAAACCTTCTGGCTTTTTAAGCAATGCTCACTGGGGTATTATTAACAAACAGTAGGGTACCACTATTATGATGCAATGGACAGTTCCTTAGGGTGCTTTTCCTGTTTATTACTTAAGGTTCACCAGGTTCATTATATGGTTCAGACTCTTTGGAGATTGGTTCTAAAAAATTTGGTTCTGAAGTGTACATGGTTGTCTGTGAATATCACTTATAAAGTCATTTTAGTGGAAATTTTAAGAATTTTTTTAGATTTTTTATTTTTATGATTTTTTGAAGATGTCTGAGTTTAGGTTGTCAATAGTTCTACAGTTGGATGATTACTTGGTTGAACAGCTTTCAGTAGAGAAGTTTGGTTTGGTGTAAATAGACCATTGTTGGTAATAGGATTTTATAAACCTGTGATTTCAAAATTTGTGTTATTATGGTCCCAATTTACTTTGCCCCTCTGGATTTTGAGAGTTCTTCTTTTTCTTTTTCCCACAATGTATAAAAACTCACATTTCTGTCCAAATTTCCATTTTGAAAGGCGCTTTTCCATGATATTAACCACATGAGAGACCAAGAAAATCTAATTGCAGCGAAACCCAACTAAAAAGTATTTAAACCCAAAAATCTCAAAAGAAAAATTTGATAAAAGTTTAAAACCGATGTGCTGCCCTGTACAATGTACTGCCTGACATTTTTCTGTGAACCACTGTTCTTGTACAAAAATATGTACTCGGGTTAATATTTTGAAAAAAATTCCATCAAATTAAAATTCATAACTAACGATATTTTCTTTGTTATTTTTGCAGGGGTCTGGTGGATCAGAAAATAGGGAGCAGGATTCGGATAGCGCTTATTCTGGGGATTTGTCTAATCCGGATTCCGGAAGAGGTCCAAGTCTGGATTCGGAAAACAGTAAGTTGAGAAATTATTATAATTTAAAAAACACAAAAATACATCTTTTAATGGAAATTTCTGCTGTCTTTTCATGAAAATTCTGATTTCAAAATTGATGTCTACATTTGGTTAATGCCTTGATGGCTCCAGTTAGCTCCCAGGAAGCTCATCATATATTCAATATTGTGCTGCATGTAATATTATTTACTGGTAGCTTGTTGGTCATGTATTGAGGCTCTTGTAAGTTAGTCAATGACCATAGACCTGGGGCCATAGATTTATTTATTTTAAGATTTTCTTTCTTCTGACAGTAAACAGAAAGCAAAAAAAAAAGTTGTTGCAGAGAAAATACTACTTATCATCTAAATATCATCAAAACCATGCAATTTGTACAAATGAATATGTATGGATTAATAAGAATTGAAATACCCTTGTTCCATGATGGGACTACAGTGCTATTACATAATCATATTTGATACTTACTTCAGCTATTTCTTTTTTTCAGAAATTCCAGCAACAGTTATGAACATCAAACCGCAACAGAATCGCCCAAACAACTTTGACCCTCGCCACAACTACCACCCCTATTATCACCGCGAATATAACGCTTTTAACCCTCAAAACAATATTCCGCAGATGATTGCGAGAAATGGGCATCCATGTTACGACCGCCCTCCCAAAAATAAAATGCCACGTCGTCCCCAAAATGTGAATTTTAACGAATTACCCCAACAAAATACAAATCCCAACACAAACTCATTAAACTCAAACACTTTGAACTCTTGCAAAAGTTTGGACTCACATCCAGAAGATGGAGCCAGTAGTACTTCCGGTAGTTACGTCATAGACCACGATGACGTCAACAAATATTCATCAGTTAATGTATGATAGTTGTGATGTAATTGTATGATACTTTGTATGTTTTTCATTGTTTGATTGTTACCATAGATGCGAATTGTTTTGATTTGAAAAGTTTTATTTTCGAATTTAATTCAAAAAGTTCTATTTTCGAAGATTTTGTCTTAATTTTTACAACCAAGGAAATATGTCTGATTTCTTCAATACACTGAGTGATGTCATAACCATGCACAGTCACGTGTCTCTCAGTGACAAAATTAATAAACTCATCATTTAAAATTGATGTAAAAGATAGGAGCATCATTGACATCACTGATATTCTGAAGTGCATCCAAAAGGTGCCACTCATATTTTGCTTGGCCATAAAAAAATCTGGTTTATGTGAATATAAGCAGATTTGATTATATTTCTCTGATATATTTTTGTTCTTTTCTGAGTTAATAGACCGAAATCAAAAGTCATAATTGTTTTTTTAAATATCACTTTTTGATGTACCCGAAGAAATACGAAATTCCAAAAATGGCATCAGCCAGAACATTCGGTTTAAATTACGAATTTTCAAATTTTTTATTAGCGTTGTGACAATCAGGATTTTCAATCTACTCTATTTGCTCAAACTCTATGATTGCATCATTTATTTGAATGTTTATTGCCAATGATTGTCTTTGATTGATTGTCATTGATTGTAAAAATGATTGTTTGATTGATTATGTATATCATACATTAGTTTTACTGCTAATTTATGAAAGTAGACTTGCCAAATGTCAGTATTTTGCATATTTTTACATGAAGCTGTGATTAATTTGCATAAATTATCATAATGTTTATCATAATTTGCATAATGTATCTCATCTCATCTCATTGTTAATTTATGGTGCTACATTTTTTGTAAGAAAAACATTAGAAGCAGACTGTGTGTTGCTTATGTTTGTATAAGAATAAAATTCTGATTACAAATTTACGTTTTGTGTTTTAACCCTTTTTTTTGTCTGTATCATGCCCAATGCACACTTGCATTATTTCTGTGATGAGATCACATGCGTTCATGTTGCAACCCCAATTCTTCTAATGTGCACTGACTTGCTCTGGTATTTAATTGACTTGCGATCCTGTCGCAGAATATCTAGCACTGCTAGATATTCTGCAATCCCAGCGCAGGTTTTAATGGATATTTTATGGGTTTTTAGGGGTTTCTCTAGTGTGCACTGACTTACGACACCATCGCAAACAGGGGGGTAGACAAGGATGGAAGCACTTGATATACATTAAAATACCCCAATTTTAATGAGGGGTTGCAACAGAACTGTCCAGTGTGTATCAACTTGCGACCTTGCAGCAGAAAGGGGTTGCCACAGCATCGTATGCGATGCCCTCGCATGCGATGCCAGTGTGCATTGGGCATCACTATATATGAAGTTCTTTCTCTGGCAAAATAGCTAATTATTATCCCCCATGCTATGGTATGGAGGATATGGTTTCAGTCTCCATGTCATGGTTTCCATCAAAAATCTCCAATACCTGATCATGCACAATGTTCATACTTTCCGCATGTTCTTATAACTTCATTAACTTGCCAAATCGACAATTAAATCATACGAATGTAGGAATCTAACTTATTTACCAGCTATCCTTGTGAGCATGGCTGGGACTGCCACCATTTCTAAATTTGGTAAGTCAGGCCATTCATGGGCGTCTTCACATGCAGGTTTGCACTATTGCGCCCCTGGTGGCGTTCATGGAACTACACATTAACTGCATTAATGAAAACTGTGGGAATACACTACTGTTGTTGAGTTTGCTGTAGATTGTGCAGGGCATGGGGGATGTGGAGCCAGTTCCTGCTCTTGTTAAGAGTGCCAGGGGTAGTACCATAATATTGTGCTGAACCCCTTTTTGGAGTGATCACAGTAACAGACTAAACAGTCCAGGAAGATAAGTAACAGACTAAACAGTTCAGCACAGATAAGTAACAGTCTGAAAACAGTTCAGCAAAGATAAGTTACAAACAAAAAAGTTCAGCAAAAATGGGTAACAGACAAAACAGTTCAGCAAATATAAGTAACATAACAGTTGAGCTAAGATAATTAACAGACTAAACAGTTCAGCAAAGATAAGTAACATTATAAACAGTTCAGCGAAGATAAGTAATAGACTAAAACAGTTCAGCATAGATAAGTAACTAACTAAAACACTGCAGTTCAGCAAAGATAATTAACAAACTAAACAGTTCAGCAAACATAAGGAAAGGACTGAAACAGTTCAACGAAAATAAGCAACATACTAAAACAGAAGATAAACACAAAACAGTTCAGAAAAGATAAAGAACAGACAGAAACTGTTCACCAATGATATGTAACAAACAAAACAGTTCAGCAAAGATAAGTGACGTACTAAATCAGTTCAGCAAAGATACGTAACAAATATACTTAACAGTTCAGCAAGATAAGTAACAAACTGAAACAGTTCAGAAAAGAACAGACTGAATAAAACCAGCACAGCAAAGATAAGTAACATACTGAAATAGTTCAATAAAGTAATAGACTAAATTTCCGCAAAGATAAGTAACAGACTAAACAGTTCAGCAAAGGTTAGTAACAAGCTAAACAGTTCAGCAAAGATCAGTGACAGACTAAACAGTCCAGCAAAGATAATTTACAGACTGAAAAGGTCCAGCAAAGATGATTAACAGACTGACACAGTGCAGCAAAGATATGTAACAGACCGACACAGTTCTGCAAAGATATGTGACAGACTAAACAGCCCAGCGAAGATCAGAGATAGACTAAACAGTTCAGCAAGGATAACTAACAGGCTAAACAGTCCAGCGAAGATAAGTAGCAGATTAAACAGATAAGATAAGTAACAGACTTAAGGTTCAAAGATAAGTAAGGCTTGTATTTTCTTCTTTCACTTCAATGTTCTCCATAAGTCGACCATAAGGTGGAGCCACTGACTGGCCAATATTTTGGAGTGGTTAGTGAAAACTTGTAGATATACTTGTCTACTGAATGGTGAACATCAAGTACATATGCGTCGCTTTCCTTATAACATTGAATTGAAGTGTTTGGGTTCTTCGGGCAACATTATTCATTATATTTTGCAGATTAGGGATTGTTTGGTAAAACATATTTTCAGCAAGCCTTACCTACATATTCTGAAATCAGTCTAGTGAAACAGGATATGATATATCACAATTGGTCTACTTTTTTAAAATTTATTTTATTTTGAAACTTTATTCCAGAACAAATGTCCATATAAAGAAAAAAAAAAGTACATAAAAAGACAAGGCTAAAAGATACTACAGAGATATTATTAGGCTATTTATTACACATATACAACAGGGTCCTCCAATGTTTTCTTATCCTAGATAATTATGTATACTATACCGGTTGACAACATATCAGATTGAATCATATTTGGTGAACTTTCAAGTCGACACATAAATTTTATTTAATTATATAATTGCGAATTAATGCTTGGAAAAGTTGTACGGTTTCTGGACTCAGTTTCTGACGCTGCAAGTGGTGGTCGTGTGCGAATGAGAGCCATAAAGGTAAGCGAATTGATCGCAGACAATTTACTAGGCACTCAGAGAGTAAGATTTAGGATGATAGGATCCACTTCACTCAATTCGGCAGCTTAAATATGCCGAATGAATGAAGATGAATCAATCTATCCGTATTTACCGGACAACGTATAGTTTTCCATGATCCGTTGTCCTTAGACATACATGGAATTCAATCTCTATCGATTTTGAAACTGCTTTGTGTTATCTTTAGAATCATACACATGTATTGCTCTTTGTATCATTCTGCAAAGCAAAATTTGTAAAAACGTTCACACTCACCGAAAGAACACAATGCTCCAACCAACCACTAGAGGGATTCCATTCTAGAAAGTTTTACACACAGCACCACCTCGTGTGTTATCCAAAGTTATTTTCATTTTCTCCTAGGTGTCGCCAAAGTGCTGCACGCTCCTGACACCTAGTGTATATTTCATACCAATTTCCAATGGCTTTTAGTATCAACAAGTGGGATTGGCTTCCACCTGTTGCGCATAGAATGTGCTAGAATGACTCATCATTAGTGGAAAATATTCAAGCAAGAGTCTCTGTAGCCATCTGAATCTGTATAATTTCCCCCAGTGAATCAGCCAAGGTTATGCTTGTAATGCGACAAAAATGATAGTCTATATTATGATTGGAATATAACTTCAAAGAATACACAAAAATATCCCATGTTCATTAATGATTAAAATAATAAGTTTTTTAATATGAGGTCCAAACCAAATGTGTAATATCTATCACATATTGAATGAGATTTAGTCATTAGCATGATATCTCATGATAAATAAATAATTCAAATTAGTTATCCTTACAATCTACTATATGTAAAGGCCTATATTACTAGCTCGTTTTATTGAAAACATAGGCCTAAAGCCAACATATGCAACATGTGTATGCATTGCTTTTGATTAATGTATAGCCGAATAATCTCAGTAGCTTGACGAACTGAGTACTTCCAATTTATATTTTTTTATGAACAGCAATTACAGTTCCACATTTTATGAACTAGCAGAGGAAATCAAGTCGAATGTAATGCAAACATTCTACTCATAGATTAGATAATGAAATAGTATCTACTATTTGTCTATTTCACAGTAGATGGACTTTATTGCTGGCGCATATCCTGTGCATATTAAGGGGTTGCTTAGCAACGATCGAACGAGGCTTGGCCAGGCAGGTATAAGGCCACCACCCATTGAAGTGACAACAGGTAGGTTGGATCTGTCGTACATTTTTGCTAATATCTCATCAAATATCCAACATTTTTGTACGAAATTTGTTGTGAGGATAGATGAACGTATGCCTTACATGATTGTAGCGAAAATTTGGCAAAAAATTGATTGAAATTAAGAGATATTTGACGTTTTGTTGCAACAATCTGTCTCAACATGCAGTGCACTCTGCTCCGGTTATTGATTTTCTTCTCCCATGTTATATGCAGCTGGTTGTGCTATGCCATTGCTGCTGTTTTGCTGTCAAATACGTTTCTAGATTCTTATAAATTACTGATAACAAATTATATACATTCCATGCCGGTATTTATGTCATTTACAATAGATATAGCTTCATATTAGACTGACCTATTTAATACATGTTTGGCTCTCAAATGCAAAAAGATCAGGTCGAAATATTTAGCTGCATGAGTGACCAGTTTTTATGTTTCAACATCTGGGACAGTGTAGACTGTTCTCAAAATTGTGCAAATATGCAATCAACAGTTATGTCTGCAAGTATGGCTTTCTGGGCTTTGATATCAATACATTTCTGGGCATACTATTGGTTATATCTTTTCAAAGTGGCTAAAATATGCTCAATTGGCTTCTCAAGGAACCTGTTATTGCCATATTGCACTGCATATATGACATTTTAGTTCATTTTATCATCTTAGATGTGTGTATATATACATTTCCTGGTGTATACAGGCCAGAGTGTATATATTTTGAGCCTGTGTTGCTCTGTACTAGAGTGTGTAATGGCCTGCACAGGATCTAAATGGGACTGGATATGTATCTAACCCCCGAGTAACAGTACAGCTATGTTTATTGCACTGTCTAGTCTGCTATTTTCATTCGTGGCCTATTTTCAGATCGTTGCAACGTACCCAGACGTGTTTTTGAGGCTGCCTATTTCACAGTTTCCACTTAAGGCTGACAGACACTTAAGATCTCTACAGGTAAAATTCCTACATTCATCTTCTGCAGTTGTTAGATTTTACCTGTGTAAAGTTAACAGGTGCAAAAGCATACATAGCTGCCACCTTGAAATTCCTCACATTAAGGGCATGGCAAAATTAACAGGTAGGTGCTGAGTAGATAGTAAATGCAGATAGTAAGGTTACAGAGTATTGATATTTGGATTGTAATCTAAGTTCTGATATTGCAATCTATTTGACTAGAGAATGGTTAAGGATAAGCTGGTAATGTAGGCCTAGTTGGTTTACTAATTTAGATTGAATAAATAATATAGATAGATAGATAGATAGATAGATAGATAGATAGATAGATAGATAGATAGATAGATAGATAGATAGATAGATAGATAGATAGAATTCTGCAAGATGAACCACTTGATAAAATTCAACTGGGTACACTCCTAAATTTAATTTGAGATTATAAATCACACTAACAAAAAAAGAAAGTATATGATCCTGTATCGTTCACACGTCAGTGGACGTTAGGCCTACTTAAAACAATACAATACATTTTCACATTCACTTGCATCACAGCCAGAGCATCACGTTTTTTTGTTGTTTTTTTTTGCACTTGCTATAATTTATCCTTGGGCAGATAAGCTCATACTGAATGATGTGTATTCTAATGTTGATTGGCTAATCCAATGTGGATTGGCTAGAAGTATCAAGAAACTGTTACAGAAATAGATAGATAGATGCATAGGTAGGTAGATAGGTAGATAGATAGATAGATAGATAGATAGATGGATGGATGGATGGATGGATGGATGGATGGATGGATGGATGGATGGATGGATGGATGGATGGATGGATGGATGGATGGATGGATGGATGGATGGATAGATAGATAGATAGATAGACAGATAGACAGATAGACAGATAGATAGATAGATAGATAGATAGATAGACAGATAGATAGATAGATAGATAGATAGATAATTCTAGATTATTCTAGTATGATGCTATGATTAAACCAGTAACATTCATGCTATTAGTGCTATCTTTTGTATTTATGTGCTTGGCTGAAAATGAATATCTATCTATCTGAACTTATGTATACAATGAATTGCTTGGTACATTATGAACTACCATTCATATTATAATAAGACATGTGGTCCTGTGTTGTATAATATTATGCATACATAATGCATAACTGTTAAATATTAAACGTCGGTGTCACCGTTAACTTCAGAGCTGTTTTATGATCATACCGAACACATCTGAAATTTTGCTACAATTTCGATTATAGATTACTAATATAATTTGACCTTCAGTTGATGATGATCTGCTGAAATTTGCATGATCGTTTTTGGGTGTCGTGACTAATTTGGTATTTTGTGCTGGCCAAATTAGATATTGATATTTTTAATGTACATGGACTAATTGCTGGCTAATTCGTGGTATGATAGGTCAAAGTAATGAGAATGATTTATTACCAGTTGTTCATTATTGGTGATAGTAATATTACTTGCAAATTATATTGCTAGATTATTCAGTATTGGATATAAACATAATTCTCCAAGGTTATGTTAGTTTGTAAAAAAATGTGATGAACTGAAATTTTAATAAGTGTCAACTATCAAGACAATGTTGTCCTCCAAACTTTATGTACGGCAAATTGAGTCAGATTTTTATTTATGAGTAATGGTTGGATAAATATGAAGAAAAAAGTTATCTATTTTCTGAAGAAATAATACTCCTATTTAATAAGGCTGTAACGAGCGAGCGAGTTGCTCGATTATCGCTCACCTGATCATATGATCGATTTGGAGTTGGTCAGATCGAGTCAAGCAATTTATTTGAGGAATATACTAAACTATCAAAGTTTTCCTTCAAAACAATGTCAAAATCAGGAAATTCAGACTTCTCATCCTCCATCTTGAAAAGCCTAAGTCTCACAGACGAGATCTGGCGAGATTTGGTGGGACAAGAAGCACAAAATGGCGGCGGTGGGATGTAAACAATGTGGATTGGAGTCGATTTCTTGCAGTTTTAGCTAATATACACGGTAAATTTAGCTTTATTAACACCAGATACATTCTAAATCAAGCAAGCATTTGTCCGCCTCTTTGATTTTTCGTGCCAGTCTAATTCAATGCTTTGTGAGGACGAATTTCAGTGGAAAGGGGCAACTTGTCATGTTGTGAGAAATCTACTTTTTCATGTGAGGTATCTAAAGAAGGAAACTCGAACAAACTCGATTATTGATCGATTTAGGACTGTCAAGTATCGATTTAAGAGGGAACCAACGATTTACAGGCTTACTATTTAATATAGGCCTATTACAAAATAGAAATATGTATTTACCGACAAATAGAGAAAGTTTGTAAAGATGAAATTTACTGTTGTATATTTAATAAGAAATAGTTACAAAAATAACTTAAACATTTTTGTTTTAGTGGTTTTTAGCATTTCACCTGTCAGTTAGTACAATAAGGAAATTAGTGCAAGAAATATCAAATAACAAATGTTCAATATAATCAATATATTGCCAATATAATCAATATTATATCCAATATCTTTTCCAATATAATCTACAATAACTTCCCTTTCGAACTTGAGTAAATACCAGGTGTTAAAATAATCTTTAAAATCATTGTAAGTTGTTTGACTCTGATTGGCTGAGAACCACCTGTTCTCATTTGCATAATCTATTCATATCACGACCCCATTTGCATAAAATATGCACAATGGCTCCTGCCATAAAAGTGATAACAGTGAGCAAGAAAATTCAGTTGTGTTTCTGCAGTCAGACAGTGAGGTTGGTAAAGGTTTTTTTACTGTAATGAGTTAGAATTATTTGCTTTGTTTATCTATAATGTAATACTTTCAGCCAGTTGCTTTAGTTTGTAATATTTCTGTGGATTTCTTTTTTTTTTTTCACTAAGTTAGTTTGTAGACTGTTCATGATTTGGCTAATAACACATGCAAACAATTTGATAATGCTTAAAAATGTATTGACGTTTTTATTAGCAAGTTTAACAATATTTATTTTCATGCTTGTCGAGAAGTTCAGCTGCCTCAACTTATAGAAATCTAATTTGCTTCTGGATTTGTCTCTCCTTATCAATCCATCTATCTATCTATCTATCTATCTATCTATCTATCTATCTATCTATCTATCTATCTATCTATCTATCTATCTATCTATCTATCTATAACATATATTTAATTATTTAATGTTTGTGTTAGTGAGTAAATGTTTAAAGTTTAAGGTGCTTAGTCCAAGCAAACAAGCAAGCATCATATATTTTTTATCTCTCTATATACCATCTGAATTATTCATATAGTTATATATTGTATTTGCGTGCATTTTTAATCAGTATACTTTTCCACATCAAATATAGATGCATGACAGAGATAAAATTAGCATAAACAACAAGGTGGTAGTTATGTAGGACATTGCAGACAGACAGATAGATTATATAGATAGACATTCTGAGAAAATAGAGAAAGAGACAGATAATTATAGGCAGAGACACAAACAGATAGATACAGATATACTAGAAAAACATAATTTTATTGAAAACATAATAATCCCCATTGTTTTAACATGTTTTAATCTGAAATATATATATTCATTCATGTGCCTAGAGCAAACCAATTTTACAAAATGTATGTTCTTTTTGGATTGTCATTTCTTGCACATGTTACAATATAAATATCAATTTAATGTCTAATTTATTGCGGATTAATTAGATTTTTTTTATTATTTTATCAATTTTAATCTTGAAATGGATTTTATATTCTAATTCACAGCTGGTGGAAATTGATTGGGAATAATAATTTGAACTTTCGCCCACTGGTTACATATAAATACATCAAAATTTATGAAGTTACATCAAAATTGATTAAAGTTACCACACCAAAAATTAATTAAAGTTATGGTATGACATTTTAGGAACAAGTAAATTCAAACAGGATCTATTATATGATCTGGATATCGTGACAACTTGCTTTAATTGCAAAATACAGGATTCTGAATAATTGTTTTCAGGATAATTATAAGCTAGTTCCTTGACATAGTATGTGAAAATTACTCTTACATAATTATGGTATAAATTACAGGAAGTATGCATGTCCCTAATAGCTGTGTCTGTGTTTGGCAAGGAAATGATCCACCCTTGGGGGTTGTCAACTCTTTTGAATAGCTAGAAAATGATGAGTTATTATTATCTGTTTACTAGTTTAAAGGACTATCTATCTATTTAGGTATTTAGATATTAATTTATCTATCTATCTGCCTGTCTATTAAGTATTTATCTATTGATCTATTAAGGTTCCCGCCTGCTCCGCTGAAGGTCTTTGCCTGCATGGGTTCGACTCCCGGTTGGGGAACCCGAAATTTTCAGTGTACCTTTATGAGCAAAATCCCAGCTGGATGTCGTTCGGATGAGACGTTAAATTGGCGGCCCCTTGTATCAGTGTCTGTGCTGGGCAAGTAAAAGATCCCTCACATGGGGTAAATGTGTAACATGTCGAGGACTCCTGCTCTCTCTCTCATCTCATCAATCAACCCTCGTGAGCGCCCAGAACTAGGCTTATAGGGCTGCACTTACCATATCTATCTATCTATCTATCTATAAAACTGTATTGCTATAACTATCCAGCTCCCTGAACTATCTATCTGTCGACGGATCATCGATGTATCTACCTATCGATGTATCTATCGATGTATCTATCAATGTATCTATCAATGTATCTATCAATGTATCTATCAATGTATCTATCAATGTATTGTCGTTCTATCTGAGGTTCTATCTGTCTACCTATTTCATAATCTGTCTATCTCTTGATCCATTAATCTATCTATCTATTCAATTTAGTGTTAGAATATCAGCCACCGAAATAAAAAATACCACACTAATTATTTAAAACTTCAGTGCATTAAATTTTGCAATAGTAAAAACCTGTCCATTTTCACAGAAAATGTCTAAACTGCCCTCAAAATGCACTAGGCTTCCTTATTTAGTCATGAATGCTATTCGAACTCAGTTTTTTGTTTAAAATTCTACAATCATGCTTGACGTATTTCTGATTTCACAACTGAAGGGTGGCTAAAATTACAGTACTTAAATGTTGTACACTCAAAAGAAAATATAAAATTACACTCTTAAGTTTGATATCTTTAGGACTAAAGTATTTAAGTTTAAAATGTATTTTATACAGTACATGTACATATATATATAAGTTACACTGCATAAAAAGGGCAGCTCCACATAGACAGATTGGCAAATTTCTCAAGAGAGAGATAGACAAATTAGACAGATCAGACAGACAGGTATGTTGGTAGATAGATAGATAGATAGATAGATAGATAGATAGATAGATAGATAGATAGATAGATAGATAGATAGACAATTAAGTACATTGACAAGTAGATATTGATAGGTAGATTGATAGGTAGATAAGTAGATATATAAGAAGATAGATACATAGACAGTGTTAGACACATTGATACATACATAGATACATGAATACATAGATGGTATCATAAATAATCATAACATTAAGGAAACATTTTCTTCCATAATTCAAGTCTGAAAAAGACTATTGTTCTTCAATAGTCTCTATGAAGGCTTTTGTATCCCTGTCAATAAAATGTGTTAATTTTTCTGTGTATTGACAAATTTTGGTCAATTTCTGATAATTGCATTATTTGTACAGCTGCAGGAAACTAAACACTGTATTGCTTCTAGGCCATATGGCAAACACTCTACTGTTTAGAAGGGACATTGAGCTTGCCTGGGCACAATGCCTAATGATGGGACATTAGATATTGACTAATAATTAGCTGGTGTCTAATTTGGACTTAGTTTTTTGCTTGGTAACTTTAATTGTGTGTCGTGTGTTTGTATCAGGCAAGATAGATTAGCAGATAGATTAGCAGATAGATCAGTAGATAGATCAGTAGATAGATCAGTAGATACTAGATAGATTAGCAGATAGATCGGTAGATAGATCAGTAGATAGATCATAAGATAGATCATAAGACAGATCATAAGATAGATCATAAGATAGATCATAAGATAGATCATAAGATAGGTCATCAGATAGATCATAAGATAGATCATAAGATAGATCATAAGATAGATCATAAGATAGATCAGCAGATGGATCATAAGACAGACATATAGACTTCTAAATGAGTACTATATCAATGCAAGATACCGTTTATATTTCACCAATAAGAGTAGTTGCCTTAAACATATCGATCTGTTTATCTAAATGGTGTTTTCTTGAAAGGTTGTATAATCCTAAGTGCTTATAACCTTCAAAATATTTATACACATAAAACAGAGCAGATCTCCACCTTGCATTACACATTATATACCTGTCTAAACATTTCTAAACAAGAATGTCACATGATCTAAATGCCCTTAGCAACGGTGTATGTTTCCATAGCAACAGTAAACAATATGGCTGCCAAAATGTCATATGAACCATTCAGATAATTGGTTTGACTCCTGTGATATTTAATTCATTTGTTATTGAGATCTAAAGCTATTGTCTGAGAGAAGGGCTGTTAATATTTATAGAAAATATTAGACATTTATGGACAGGTCAATGAACATGATATGCACTGGGCTCTTTTGAGGTTATTGCTGGAAAATTTTCTTGATGCATAAATCATGGCCCCACTTTTAGTCTATGTAGCAGTCTATGTGACAGTCAATATGGCAATCTATCTGGCAGTCTATCTATCTATCTATCTATCTATCTATCTATCTATCTATCTATCTATCTATCTATCTATCTATCTATCTATCTATCTATCTATCTATCTAATTCCTGTCCATACACCACATTCTGTCTTCTGTTTTAATGTGGCTGGTACTAAATCAAAATCTCTTAAAATTATATGTGAGATAAAGTAAGAATTTGATCTATCTCTATACTCCATTCAATGTTACTGTTACCTATAAACCGAAACGTTTTAACCTGGATTTTAAAAACGTTTTAATTCGGATTTTAATAACGTTTTAAATCGGATTTTAATAACCCTTCAATTTACTTCATACCCGGACTTTTTAACTCAATTTTATCACGGAGACTTTTAAAATATTACCTCATCCAATGAGGGTTCTCCTGCCACAGAGGAGGAAATTACAATTACAAGTTCAAGTTCAAGTTCAAGTTACTGTACAGAAACGTTTTTATGAAAATCTTTTATAGTAAAATTCTCTCTTTTTAGCACAGATTTTACAGTCTAGTGGGTTTGGGAGTGCAATATAATATATTGTTAATACTAACACCTACATGTAAATGTGTTGTAATTTTTAAGCAATGTAAGAAGTTTTTAATAGGTCGAAACTTAGAAATAAGTCATGTTGAAGTCTAGTTGAATTTAAGGCTAAAGAAAACTTGAAAAGGGAATAGGCTTAGCTGAAAAAAAAGATTGAATAAAAAACTAGGAGAGAAAAAGTTTGAATTAAAATGTTAAAATGAAAATAAAAATTGTATGGCTTTTAGAATTACAAAAAAAAGAAGCTGAAAATCATGCTTTTTCACCTTCACTTGTCCCAGAATGCTTTGGCCAAAGACTGCATAGCAGCAGGCCCTCACCATTATGAAAGTGTATACCTTCTTCAAATTTTAAAAATGCATATTTGTCTTGGAAAAGTCAAGGCATTGCTCAATAAAAAATTTTTAAAATTTAAAAATTCATATTTCCCTTGTCTTGGAAAAGTCAAGGCATTGCTCAATACAAAAGGTCACAAGATAATTCACTGACGTTTGGATGACAATGGTTAGTACAAGTATTTATTGTTAGTTTTAAATAATTTATCATGGTGAGAATTTACCTTACGTCATACAAATGTCTATAAATTATAGGACAAGACTGATAAAATACCTGTAGTGTTAACTTGTTTCCTTCTAATAAACTCATTTATCTTTGTCTTGCTGTATCCTTCTTTATCTTAGATCAGTGGTTTTGTTTATAAATGCCAGTGACATTATCTCAAAACCTTAGTAACTTTAAATATGAGAATTTTGCACCTGGGCAATCCAACTGGAAGTTCCCATTGCAATTGTACTAAGACAAAGGAACTTATGACTTCCTGGAAAACTTGACCTCCAATACAAATATTATTTTTAGAATGTATATATTGGATAAAATTTTAAATTCACCTGATGTGCTCTTTCAAAAGATAATTACAAGTAGCTTGTGATGACGTGTGGAGAGATATTATATTTTTAATGACGCGTGTGAAATGTTTTCGAATATTAATGTAGGACCATAGATTTCTTGTCAATTATGATATGACCTTAGACTTTGGTACTGTTTAAATTGTTTTATTGTGACTTTTTGTCAGAGAGATTGTTATCTCACACTTTATCAGACAGGGAAATGGACAATGTCAGTTTGGTTGCAAGAGTTACTCAGCCTCAATGACAGGATTAGGCTCAGCCAAATTGAACTTATATTACAGCTTAACATGTCTAATATGTTGCATCATGACATCGAGATACCACATTACTGTGTTGTGCATTTCAAAGCCAGTCTTGCCTCAGTTTTCAGAGTCTGCATGTCATGGCCATTTGAGTGACATTCTTAGTTCCAGTGTATTCCACCAGGTGCCCAAACGCAACTCATCTACACCAGGTGCTCAGACTGACTGGAGTATTTGTGACACATATTCAAAATCTTAAAAGGACATGCTGACTCTCAAATAAGATACTTTTGGTATCAATGGTTCCATAATGATTCATTAAGGCCCTCAAAATGTAGAGTTATCATATTGTAATTGCTGTTGCTTCAATTTTTCTTAGTTGACATAATTTTAAATTTTATTTTATTTTCTCGTTTCAGATCTCGGACCCAATCCTCGGTATGCCCTCTTGCGGTGCATGAGTTTTTTTTTTTTCAAACAGTGCAGGATTATTTTTTTGAGTAGTCTTTAGTTTTAGCCCTAGTTTAGCACGTAGATTAGTTTTTGTGATTCTTTGTGTTTTTATATATTGCTAACTGCTAGGTATACTTGAAAAGGTCTCAGTTATGTTGTGAAGGACATAACAGTCAGCGAAATGCAAAACCTTTAAAATTATTGACATATTCTTAGGGTCGCTACAAAAATTTAAGGTTCAGTGCCAATTTGCAAGTCTTTTCACCATTCAAATTCTTGTGTATTTTTACACAAATGTTGCTTTATATAATTCACAATTGCTCCAAATTGCAGAATTTCTCAAAATTGATGAAGATAGCAACTGCAAAATATGAAGAAATTTTGACATGATCACAAATTATCATTGCTTGTAAGGATCCTGTTCATTTTACTGGATGAAAATGATTGCTTTGCAAGAAAATTATTACACATAATTGACTTAGTGTAATTATGAAAATGTATTATATTGCTGTAAATATATATGCTGCGTCAATGTACATACAAGTGATTAACTGCAGTGTATAGGCTCTAAATTGTATGTAAAATGCTTCAGCTTATTGTGCTAAAAAAATTGTAAATTTTTGTGTAAATTTATAGATTCCCGAAGGTTGCTAACTATATTAGAATTAGATATTTTTAAAGGTTTTGCGCTGACTTTGAACAAGTTTGATTTCATCAAACTAACCTTTTCCCCGAACTTTATTCAAATAACATTTATATATTTTTATTTCTATATGTGTATTTGCACTTTTTACTAAACTTATTTTTAAATGGCGTCAAAAGGGCTCGACGTTCGGTGCGGTGGTCTGAATGTTTCAAAGTTTGCGTCCGTAAACTTGCCCTTTAATTTTAATTAAGTGACTAAACCCACGGTGTCTATTAGTTGTTTTAATTCATTTCCTAGATACGTCAGTTTTTATATTTTAAGAAATTCTTAGCCTTAGATATTTTCCGTGCACGGGTGTTAGAGGTATTTTGGAGGAGCACGTGCATGATATATTCCGGTGGTGGTACAATGCGTGAAATTTACAAATTTTTTAAAACTATCTCGACAATCCCTCACTTCCCCTACCCAGTATTAATGCACTGTCAAATGGTGGTGGTTGCACAAAGAAAACTTTGCTGTTGTCTTTTTGTGAAAGACTTTAAGCAAAAACTGTTGTTGAAAGACAACAAAAATTTGTCATATATTGAATACATTTTTCAAATGGAATATTGAATTTTTCTGCAGATTTATGAATGTATATATAATCTGCGTAATTATTTGCTATAGAAGTTAATTTTAAGGATGTTATGATTAAATTTTAAAGGTTTCTATTTCCAAGTTAATTCATTCCACATTACTAATGTATAGTTCATTTCAGTTTGGCGCTCAGACGTGGTCTGAGACTCAGGTAATTGATGTGAAATCTAGGAATTAAAAAAGTCTAATTCTTGAAAAAATGATTTAAAACAGTGACCCCAAGTGCTTGTGCTAAATTCAACATTTAACGCTGCTAAGTCTGTTTTTTTTTTGTCTGTGAAATATATTTTCATAGTTAGTGATATTTTTTACATCTAATCAAAACGGTTTGGTTTATTTTTGTGCCTTTTTTGGCACTTTTAGAAGTGGTTTTGCTTGAATGAAATGTTGAGTTTAGCACCTGCCACCAGGATCACTGCTGCAGTTTAGTGTAATTCTGTAGTTTTCCACCAGAGTGCGAGCTCTGGCCGCCTAGTGGATATAACTGCTACTCTGAATTTTGAATGATCATCAACATCTGGGCCTAATTGTAGCCATTTAAATTGGATTTAATGGCAAATTAAGCCTTGGAAAGGACTCGACAGCTTTTTGCTAGGTCTCGGGGTTGGCACGAGTATTAATTATTTTGAAATGTAGTATTTTTGAGTGTGAATCAAGGTATTTCAACTAAAATGAGAACTTCACCGGTAAGGTCTGTTATGATTTCTCTTAAGAGTGTACTGGTAGCTCAACTTAGCTTTCTTTTATTTGATTTAAAACGCATGGTGGTCTAGTCTAGAACTAATAGAGTATATAATTCTAGTTTAAGGCCTTCGTATTAATATGAGGTTTCCATCACATCTGTACCTTGTTGATTACATGTTAATGTTGTGTACTCTTGGACGCTTTTCAATTTGTGCCTTTGATTATATATATATAAACGAGGCCTTCTACCCGCTACAAATGTATGTCACATACATTTACACTTGCTTTAACATTCTTGTCAGAATCCTAGAGGTGTATAATTATTTTTTTAATTGTTGTACGTTTGTTGAGCGAACTAATCTACATTGGCATGGGGTTTTTGGGAACAACCGTTTTGACCTTTTGTGTACATGTCCCGTATTTTGTTAGGTGTGCAGTTTCTATGGCAACTAAATGGAATATATATTATATCTATATATTTCTTAGTCAAGATTTATATGAATCAGTCTTTGATTAGCTATATTCTTTAGCTATATTCTCTATAGATTTACATCTTCTCACACTAGAAATAATATATACCCCACACACAAAAATCATGGTGTCTTCTTTCAGTTTTTTTTTATTCAAGTTTTTTCGTAACATCTAAGATTTAACACTCCGCTTTTCATCTACCATGTTTTACGGTCCGCAAATCGGTTTTGAATATATGCAAATTAGGTGTTGTTAAGTCATCACTACAGCAACCATTTCTTATTTGTTTAAACAAAATTTATTTCTCACCAATCACCTTTTTAAGATCGGTTGATAAAAGTTCTAGTTTATTTTGGTGAAGTTAAAATGACCCGTTGCTTCTTTTGGTTGAAAATTTGTTTCAAAACTTCTTTATAAAATCATAAGAATTTTTGTTCATGACTTAATTTTAAAATTTCTACTTTAAAATTCCTTTAATGATGTTAGATTTCTGTTTATTTTTCTGGATTTTTCATTTTTCGTGTAGATAATTTATTTTCAAGCCACCTATCACCTTCCCGCTTGTAGTCAATAACAAGTTGTGAGCCCGTTTTCGGGGGTTTTTACGATAATTTAAAAACAGCTTTGTTTTTTCTAATGCTTTGCTTTGAGAGTTCATGGTTAGGAAGTAACGACACTGCATGACCTACTTTCGTCCAGATATGTTCATATTTTTCCTTGGACTGCAGGAGTTAGGTCAAACGTAAAGTCATGACCGATGGTGTTTTTGTAGTGTCCAACGTCAAATCATTTTGTTTAAAAAAAGGAAATGTTAATTTTGGAAAGCAATTTCAGTCCCTGATGTAGAAGTACATGTAATTGAAAAAAAAAAATTAAGAAAGTTTTGTTACATTTTGTAGAACAATGACCCTTATTATCACTCATATCACTCATTATCACTCAGCGAGAAATTTAACTACAATTATTATCGACTATGCGAAGTGAAAAAAGTAAAGCTACATCCATTGAAGCTGAAAGTTGACTTAATTAATTGTCCTGTGAGAAGAAGTAAACAATCACCAGTCTGTAACTTGCTACCACTTGTAGTCAAAACAACTTAGAACCATTACATTCTGGCGGCCATCTTGAATGTGTGTGCGCATCGCTGTACTACGAGTTCAAATTGGAATTTTGTCATTTTCTCAGAAATTAAAATTTTGAATTAGTATTTTATTTTTGTCGAGTCATCTTTACGTTTGCCACTAACCTCTGCGGGTGATCTCTTTCCCCACCTTTGCAGTGTTATCCCAATTTAACGGTTTGAGCAGTTCTAAGTCACTGTGTGCATGTATAACTTAGGCTCAGCACTATTAATTTATTTGTACATTGGGTCTGTAATGCTGACACCTCCATTCCATATTGTACATTTACGCCATCACTTTCTGCGAAAATTTAAAAAAAAAACGCATGTCTAGATCTAGCTCTGACCTTGTGTGGGGTTGAGGAAAAAATACAAAAATCTCTCGAAGTAATTTTAAATTTTATCGAAAATTAATTTAGTGAAAAATTGAAAAAAAGTAATTGTAAAAGAATATCGAAATTTTGTAATGATAAAATATTTGGAGAATTATTCTTAACAGTCAATATACTGAATATAGATACCATTGCATACAAGTAGTATACATTTAAAAGTTTGATTTGTTTGAAAAAAATCCTAAATTAACAACGATTAAAATTCCTTGCATGAAAATGATTTTACCGAGTGCGTACCCAGAAGAAAAATATCTGCAAAAATAAATGGACATAACATCTTAAAGGAATTGAATATTTTTGCGGTCCACTAATCTTTGTTCTTTACTTGTGTGTTTTAGGGGACCGTCCACCAACCCGCAACCAGGATCTTCAATTTGAATTTTTACATTTCAAAAATTTGTGTAGAAACAAAAATTGTACGGCACATTGGGCCTTCACCAATGTGTTAATAGGGTCCAAAAAGGCCAAAAATCTTGTTAATATTCTATTAATTTGACTGTGATATTAAATTTTATATTTTTGAACTGAAAAATGTTATTTGTTTTTCTTACAATATTTGCATTATGAACAAGAACCTTATTCACTAGTAGACTTTACTTTAGAAAAATATAAATGATTTAAGAAGTCTAGTCACCATCAAATTTTGAAAGATGTGAAATAAAACTAAAGGAGAAAAATTATTGGGATTTAATGCCTCTGTCTCTAAACAATTGTTGGGACAAATAAGGCTCCCACAATAGAAATGCAATGGAAAATTTGCTCCGACCTAATTTGGCACTGAGCATGCCTGGTAGTGACCTGATTCCACTGAGCATGCTCAGACCTATTGAGCATGTGCAGAGAGCAATAACAAATGGTGGCCATTTTGAAATTTCCCTGATTCAAACTTTTAAGGCAAGTTTTCACTACAAGCTACATGGGGTTCACTCATCAGACAAGGCTCATATTAATCTAAATTTTGTAAGGAATTTTTTGGTTTGGGTCTGATCAGTGAACGTTATGTAGCTCACTTTTGGGTGATAATGGATCAAATTTTACCATGAACGATAAGGACAGTTTTCATAGTGGCTCCGGAGATGACTCCTTGAAGAACCTTAATTCTTCCCTGAGAGTGTACATCATTGAAGGGTGTGGATCTTAGTCCTCTCCATCATGGTCACCAACTATTGTAATGTCAATCACATTTAAACTGGTGTAAAGTTGAGACTATTGACCCGAAGCTCAAAACAATTCCGGCCAAGGTATTATATCTGCCATCAATCTGAAACAGTGCAGCAAGATCTTGCCACTTTTTTGAGAGAGCCCAGTCTGGTGAAAATGAGAACCGCATGCTGTTGCCACCTGGCACTAAAGTTGATATTGTATGCTACAGCATTGCTGTCCCAAGAAATAGTTCCAATTTCATTGCACATTCACAAAATTTCCATTCAACGTTGATGTATACCAGAGTCAGACTCGGCAATCACATTCTCTAAGGAAGTAGACAAGGCCATCAGCACTCTAAGAAACAGCCCCGGTTTCTTCCAGACAAAATAGTGTGAGTTCCTCAGACTGAAATGATGTGGATCGCTCGCAGGAGCTCACGGAATAGCACACTAGTCACTAGGTGGCAACACAAGACAGCATATGTTCTGATCTGCCAAGGCTGGAAGAAGAAGTGGCAATGTAACAGGGGTCCACTTGTAGACAGGAGAGAGCCTCATAAACAGAGCAGAAGGTTATAGAGCAGAACAAGAGACTAATTGCCCAAGATTGATTTATTGGCATATCTATTTATCGACATGCATGGGTCTATTCATTTACCATTCATGTACTTTCATTGCCTGGAATATAATTATCTTGAGAGGACTACCCACTTATGATACCCTGTTGATGAAGAAATATATTTTTAAAGACTGTCCTTAGACCATGTCATCACAGAAAATTTTACAAACGAATCTAGCAACTTTGAAGCCATCTACCTCAATGTGGAAGAATGTCTAAAGGTGTATTTTTAAAACGTGCTTTTCACACGATTAAGTTATCATCAAATAGGAAGCGCAACAGAAGCTCCACCAAGACTACCCAAGTACCCATATCCACTTCTTCTTCTTCTTGTGGCGTGTGTGTCCACTGTCCAGGGTCACCGGGTTAGCTCAACCTAATTACAATCAGGGAGCAGCACTGATTGGTGTGTGTAACTTTATTAAGGCTATATATGAGATAATTATAATAGTCTCTCAGAGTCTGAAATTTTAGCTTACCAAAGCTTTCAGCCACCTCTCATGGCTTTCCTCAGTGTTATGAAATAGCTCAGCTGACTGGTGTTGTTGTCACTTCTTTTGTTTGTTACCCAACAGTTAGATGTTAGTTGGGTAACAAAAGATGGTTGTAGATGGAGGGGAGGTCCAGCCCGGCATCACGATTCAGGGCTGTTTTCCTTTGTCTGATGATGATGGCTTCCTTTACTTTCCGTTTGAATTCATGTTGTTCCTTTTCCAAGATCTTGGTTGATGACCAGTCAATGGTGTGGCCAGTTTCTGTGGTGTGTTCATGGATGGCAGAGTTTTGCAGCTTCCGATGTTCTTCCATTCTTTTGTTGACGGGTCTTCCTGTTTCGCCGATGTAGTGTTTGCTACATGTGTTACATTGGATGTTGTATACCACCCCTGATGTTTTTGACGGGTCTGGCTTGTCTTTTGGGTGTACTAAATATGAGTGAAGGGTGTTGAAAGGTTTATGGAATACGGTCACATTGTGGGATTAGCTGAGCTATTTCATAACACTGAGGAAAGCCATGAGAGGTGGCTGAAAGCTTTGGTAAGCTAAAATTTCAGACTCTGAGAGACTATTATTATAATTATCTTATATATGGAATACCCGAGTCAGGATCAAATATACATTGGTTTAAGGCTGTGAGTCTGGTACACCTATTTTAAAATTCAGGGATGCCCAGGATCTTTTAGTTGCTCCAACACAGAACGTTGGATACAACCCTCCTCCATTTTTGGTAAGGTCCCATGGGCTCGGACCAAGTTTTTGGTTTCTCGGTTTTGGTCAGGCAGATTGTTCTTGGTTTTTTTGGTCAAGTTTAGTTCCAGGAGCGGGAGTCGAACTCGCGTCCTCCCATGCCATTTGATTCAATATCAACTACTATAATGATTAGGCCGCGGGGAACCGGCGTGTTCAACACGCTTCTGGAAACACTGCATTCAATGCATTGTACTTGTCTCTTCGGGATTGTGTAGTTGGGAGGCTGAGCCTCCCAGTCCATGGATACTTGAGAACTGCATGCTGCTGCAACCTTCCAATTTTATTGCAAATTCACATTGTTTCTGTTCAAGATCCAGGTAAACCCAAGTAAGACTAGGCAAAAGTACATTCTCTGAGTAAAGTAGGTACACAAGGCCATCAGCATGCCCAGAAACAGCCCTGGTTTCTTCCAGACAAGAGTTGTGTGAGTTCCTCACACTCACTTTCTGTTGCAGGAGCTTGTGGAATTGCACACTAGCCACTAGGTGGCAACACATGGCGGCATCATTTTTCTGCCAAGGCTTGAATAAAGCACTGGCACTGTAATGTGTCGTAATGTGTCTCTGTGTCAATGAAAAACACAAAGTGGATAACTAAGCGCTTATAACGAAACAAAATCTAAAATGACTGCATGGGCAGCATAGCGAATTTGGAGCGACTATGATTTGCCTTTTTCATCTGATCGCCCCTGCTGCCCGTGATTCTTTGCGGCACCCCTGGTGCCACTATGAAAATGGCACTTTGTGTGTCATCATACAGATGATTTGTCATGATCATACCCAATACTTTCAATGTTAATTTCATTTAAGGAGACTTATCCCACTTGCTGGTGACAGCCAAACAAAAGGATCATGCATCTGATTTTCAATCCAAAATCAGTTATGACAAGTCAAATGATCGACCTTCTCTTGATCATGACTGATCAAACTGCCTCTATGTTTCCCATGTTGAAAGTGTAGAAGATGACACTTCATCTATCATGAAGTGCATTTTTCGCAGTGAACTGGTCCTTATTTTTTTCTTTATCAAAGTGAAAGGCTGTAATAGCCTCCCTCTTCAGAAGTGGACATGGATCACCATTAATGTAGGGTAGTTACAAATTTCAACACTAGGGGGAGTTAAATTCACCTCTAGACTAACATGCCACCTAGCGTGTATTATCATTTTGATGTGGAACACACTGAAGTTGTATGTATGTATGTAAAGTTTATTTATAGTCGTTTGCAATCACACAACAAGTTCAATACACAAACTGTCGATTAAAGTAAAATACTTCTGTACGACTGAATCGCAAAAAATGAAAATATTGAGTTGCCTCAATCCTGATCATTAGAAGTTTCAAGATGAATTTGTCAGAAATTCAGGATTACATTTTGTTTTTGTCTATCCTCAAAACGTTTTAATAGTTTTAAATAAAAAGTATATTCTTTACACATTTCCCAAGTATGTGCATGACATTGTGCCATTGACTGTAAAAGTTTCCTGAAAAAAGTTTTTAATTAACTTCAAAAAATAAAAATAAAAGAGGTTAAACCTTACAAATAACTGCTTTTAAACTTCGATGCTTTTATAATCATATAAATATATAAATATAAATAAATAGCCTAGATAAATTCATTCTTAATAATTAACCAAATTGTTAGATCAAAGGCTCACTAAAGCACTTGGTATCTAAACCAGTTGACAATTTAATGACATTTTTTAAGGTTCAGGGTTCGATTCCAGTTATAATGGGTTATTAAGTAGGAATAGAGCAACTTTACCAAGCGTGTCTAGGCTAATAATGAGCACCACCAGCTGGGTCCCTTATATCAGTGTCTATGCTGCGTAAATAAAAGGTCCCACCTATGGGGTCAATGTGCAGCACGTGGACTCTTCTCTTTGTCTTTTGGGGTATTATCTTGCAGCCCATGTGGAGTTTTGAAACAGGCTGCACTACCAAGAAATTCCATTGATTCTTTTGATATATTTGTTTCTAACCCATTTTGCAAACTTCAAAAATACAATAGGGCCTATCCCCTGTAATTATACAGATCTAAAGCAATCAAATATAGTCAGTCAGTTATTTTCTATTCAGAGATTTTGAGTTTGATCTTTTAAGAATGGGTTTCCATTATATGATTTAATTGATAGCTAATCATAGCCTATAGGTCAGATATCTGATAATCCATAAGAAAGCTCCATATATATGTTCTTTGGATGGACGATTTGGAGTTGCCAAGTTACCAATTACGTTTTGTAGTTTTCCATGGACAGTATCCAGATAATTCCAAAGTTATTATGGAATAAAGAACATAAAGAATTCTACTTAAAACTCACAAATAGTTATAACTCTTTCAAGTATTTCCAGTGGCACAGACCAATATGGAGAAAATAAATAAATTTTGAATGCACTTCTGATTTCAAGAAGCAGATAAATATTGCATTTAGATCTTAGTTTACCTCTATTTAAACTTATCTGTACCTGTGTTGGTCTGTGTTTATCCATGTCACATGAAAATGCCTGTATCTCCAACTCATTAACATATTAATTAAGTTAATATTCTCCAGAGAGTAGCTTTAATCTATCTGTACAGACTTCTGTATTATCTTAAACTACCAGATACATGCTATGATGCAATATTACATAACTGTTATCTTACTGCATTGCTGTGAACTGACTTCAGAGTTGGAGATAAATCAGGCAGCTCACTTTGAGCCTCAAAGTTTGAGGAGAGTGCCAATTATTTATCGCAGTGGCTATACGCACCGCCCGGCTGTGCGTATAGCCTGTCACAATAGACTCGTCCGTCTATTCGCACCTCCGGGAGGTGCATATAGCCTCGGTCATTATTTATACCTTATCATCCAAAAATCTTAAGAAATACAAAGAAATGTATTGAAAATACTGATTTTTAGATAATTATTTTAAAACATTAGCAGGAATACCCCACAATTCAGTCAGTAAAGATTTAAGACAATGAATATTTTCCCATCAGTAATATATAATAATTTAAGCTGTATCATTCTTATTTAAGTAAAGATAGATAGATAGATAGATAGATAGATAGATAGATAGATAGATAGATAGATAGATAGATAGATACTGATAGATAGATAGAAATTAATAAATTTATCAAAACCACATAAGCCTTATTGAAGGCCCATGTGTTGATTGTTGGCACAATGACAATAGCAGTACTTGATATTATATCATAGAATATATACGTATAATGGGACAGATAACTATGCATTAACTATTGTAGATTTCCAATCTTAAATTTTGTGCGGTACATTAATTCTGTATAGGACATATCATATTCCTAAGTTATTCAAAGATACGCATGAAAAACCTTACAGAAATTTAATCCATTGTTAGGATTTTTGAAAGAAAATTATTCGAGCAAATCCGCTTTAGAAATATAAGTGTTCAGACATGTCTTGTAGGGTGAATTGTAATTTATAAGGGGTAATAATTAAGATATTGATAAATTGAATGATTATGTAATAGGGGTGCTATATTCAATTAGGTCGTGACAGCTGTCAACTTGAAAATGTCAACATTCAAAAAAAGTTTATTGTCTATGTAAGATGGAAAACAAAAGAAATTTATTGGTGTTATTTGGTTTCAGGTGTTTTATTATCATTCTGGAATTCTAACGGGGCTCCAAAGAA
Source organism: Platynereis dumerilii (assembly GCA_026936325.1). Taxonomy (NCBI): domain Eukaryota; kingdom Metazoa; phylum Annelida; class Polychaeta; order Phyllodocida; family Nereididae; genus Platynereis; species Platynereis dumerilii. Next base: position 5,610,288 of record JAPTHN010000009.1, read on the forward strand.
TAATTAAGACAGATTTATTCATTTGAAAAAGTCAGTATTTAATTTTTCTCTAAATCTTCCTATTTTTCTTGCTGCATTGTGGACATGGATGTAGGTCTGCCTACCTGCCTATACCTACCTGCCTATACCTACCTACCTACCTACCTACCTACCTACCTACCTACCTACCTACCTACCTTAACAGTCCTAACCTGCAAAGATTCACAATAAACCGGCAGTGACCAGCTTACTTGCAAATAACATTTATAAATCCAACTCTCTAGAAAATTACCCCCCCCCCCATCCATTTAAACTGAACCATTATTGATCACAATAATTTAGTGCGACCAAAATCTGTTCTTAAATCTTAATTTTGACAATCTTCCAAATGTACTGTCCTACGGTATCAGATATTGAAAATCATTCAGGAATAAACACACCACTGCACATTTTACCTATCAAATGCTTTGCTGTTGTCAATCCTGTTCAAACTTGTATTAAGACCTTTGTCTAATGCTTTTATGGTGTCTGTAAAGTAGAATTCGAATTGTCTAAAAAAGATTATAGGCTTCACCTTGAAAAGACACGAGCCTTTAAAATTAAATGATATATTTTAAAGTTGTGAAGAATTGACTTAAGGCCTACTCAAAAGGCAGATAATTAAGAAGACCAAGGGACAAAATTATTGACTGAATCACTAAGTATTGACCCATAGATAAAATAAATATAAGATCATTGATATTCTTAAAGATATGTGTTTCAGAAAAGTATATTTTAGTATATTATTTTGGCATCCCCTCCAAAATATGATTGTTTGTTTCAATATGTTATAAGAACAATTGGTGTTGTGGTTTTTACAGAAGTTATTATTGAACCTAAACCTGAAGATCCTGAAACATACAGAACTTTATTGTTTCAGTGAAAAACAAGTCACTTTTATGGGGCGTATCAATAAAATTGCCTCGTCAAAAAGGAAGAAAAAGAAACAGAAAAAGTAGAAGAAGAAGAAAGAAAGTGAGAAAAGTCGGAAGAGGAAGAAATATTTTCAAAGATGAAGACAGAACGAACGGAAGAAGAAGAAATAAGAAGTGAGAAGACAGATGAAGAATGGAAAAGATTTCGAAGAAACAGAAGAAGGTTTAGGTGGAAGAACTTTTTTCAAAAAAGAGAGAAACATCATTAAGAGAAGAATGGGGAAAGGAAGGGGATGAAGGAGAAGATAGAACAATGAAAAAGAGAAGAATTTAATTATTTTATAAGGAAGAGGATGGTGAAAGAAGGAACGTTCTCAGACCAGCTGATATGGAGACTGGAAAAGCAAGAGGTTACAATTCTAAAGATAAAAGAATGGACGTCAAAGGATATAATATCACATTTTCAATTAACATCTAGGAAACAACAAATTATATTTGCTCAATTTATTTGCAATTATTTGTTGGAGCATAAGGTAAATATTTCCGTGCCCCAAGAAAAACTCTGCAATCACTGATGCAGAAATTTAATCAACTTCCTGACATCAAAAATATTTAGCCATCTATTCTATTCTATCCTATTCTATTCTATTCAGTGATAATAACAAGTACGAAAAATACTTAGAACTATCTATCTATCTATCTATCTATCTATCTATCTATCTATCTATCTATCTATCTATCTATCTATCTATCTATCTATCTATCTATCTATCTGTCTATCTATCTATCTATCCAATCAATGAGATGTTAGTACACTAGCTAATTTATGTTTCAGTCAGACAAATTATCAATATGATCTATCAATATAAACTCAATAAAACAAACATTTATATTACGACATAAAATCAAGGTAGAGTGCAACCTTGCCAGATTTAGATCAATCAATATGAAAACATGTGAAATAGCTCAAAAGTGTAAAATCTGTTATCCATGTGACAATTTTAATATATTAAACAACAATGCTCGATGGCGCTAGGAATAATTTGTCTGTCCATAGAGTTATGGTACTGGAATCATTATTTCTGTCCAGCTGTCTTGAAAATATTTTATCTATTGTTTGCAATTACAATCTATCTATCTATCTATCTATCTATCTATCTATCTATCTATCTATCTATCTATCTATCTATCTATCTATCTATCTATCTATCTGTGCCTAAATACCTATCTATCTATCTATCTATCTATCTATCTATGCCTAAATACCTATCTATCTATCTGTCCATCTATCAACTTTCTAGCTAACCATCTGTCCATCTAGATCTATCTAATTCTTACTTTTCTATCATTCAATTTTTTTGCATTGTCCGATTATGATATTATTTTAATCCAGTGATGGAAATGGGGGGGAGCTCGGGGGAGCTGAGCTCCCTTGACCAAAAAACAGGGGGAGCTGTACCCTGCTACAGCTCCCCCAATGGGCATTGGTGAAATTACAATTATCACGTTACTTTTTCAATCCTCATGGTATTTCTAACCATAATTATGCTCTGGTACGTGGAAGAATTCTTTCCCTTTTAAAAATTTGGAATAGCGAGCGGCTGCCGAACGAGCTGAGAGCTCCTCCGACGAAAATTTTCCATTTCCATCACTGTTTTAATCTTACTGTTTATTTCTTACAGGTACATCATATCATTGCAGTTTATACTCACAACGATTTGATTTATATATCAATAGCCCCCCCCCCCCCAGTATATTACATACAAGGTGTTTAGCAAATCGTTTAATCCCATACTATCCTACATTAACTCCGTTCAATTGTTCAAGTTTGGGCATGATTTCAAAAATTATAATCTGCGCATTTCCTTATATCAAATGAAATGATAATATTCTTAAAATATTGGCAATAATATTGCAATAATAAAGTGAATGATGTAAAGTTGGCCACCTTTAATGTTGAAGTCACTCAATTAAGATTATCAATGACCTTGACCTCAAGAATTAGGTCAAATGAATGTTGTTCATAATTGCAGATTGGTTGGATGGAAACACATTGTTGTTTAACCTTTCCATCTTTTTTGGTGATATCATTTATATCTAGAAGATTATTACAATATTTTGTTTTGTTTGTGTTTTTAAAATTCAATTCTCGAACTTGAACTGTAATCACTATCACATTTTTAATTTTCAGATCTTAATAAATAAGTTTCTAAACATTCTCAACAACAAATTAATTGTCTCAATAGTTCAATGCTACTAGCCCTGAACTTCTGAAGCATATATAGCACTGCAATGAGGCAAATGTAATGATGAAATGACAAGGCTGTGAGTCCAGTCCAATGTATTTAGGCCTCATTTATATATAATACAAACTTTTTCAATCCTACAAAATATTTTTTATCTACATAATTAGGCCTATATTGTACTGAACTATTTCAGAATTTACTGTACTGAACTACCCCAACATGATGAATTATCCAATAATCTCTACCCATCACAAAAATGTCTTATTCATCCCTAAATACTGCAATTTCTTTTTATTTTATTTTTGGTATTCATTCATATCATTAACAAACTTCCTGCCCATTCATATTAATTGTAACACAAATAAATCTGCCAATCAGATTATTTACTGATCAGCCAGTTCAATAATATTGGTAAAAATCGATATCAGTACATGAGCACATTTAGATTATTTGTATAATGTAAAGATTTAGTCTTGGTCTGACTGATCATTTGTAACATTGCCAATATTATGTATCGGTCATTTAAATACATGATAAATCATTAATGTTCAGATTAGGCTATATCAGATATTGGAAATGCATTTGGCAAATTTAAGACTGGATTTCTACATAGATCTGTCTTACTGTATTTGTCTGTCTGTTCGTTTTATATTACTGTCTGTCAGTCTTTCTTTCTTTCTTTCTACATTTCCCAACCTCTATATCCCATCTCAATATATGTCAATCTCTAAAAATTCTCTCAAATTCTCAATATCTATCTATCTATCTATCTCTCTATCTATCTATCTATCTATCTATCTATCTATCTATCTATCTATCTATCTATCTATCTATCTATCTGTCTGTCTAACTATCTGTCTACCTATCTGTCTACCTATCTGTCTACCTATCTGCCTATCTATCTGTCTATCTATCCATTTCCTATTTACCTCTCTGAATAAAATCGAAATAGCACGAGCTTCAGTTGCTTCCAAACTGTCGTGGTAATAGCAATTATGGAGCATTTTTAACAGTTATCTTTCTGGGCATTTCATTGTTTGAGAAAACTCAACACCCCAGACGTAGTTATTGGAATCAACACGAGAGGGCACCACGAGTCAATTGCACTTCACGAAATGCTGTGAAAATGCCAGTAGCAACTGGAGGAGGGGCTTAACTTTTGGAGGGAGGGGCTTAGAGGGGGCTTAGGGCACATGGCTTGGCTATTAGAGCTGCTCTGAGCTAAGATTCTAGCAGTTTTGAGGGGGTATTCGTACTGGCAACATCTTACAGACCTACTGAACTTTATTGTGCTGTGAAATAGAAGATCTACAGTGTTAGCTGAATTATATACTTCACACAAAGGATTTTACTGAACTTTTGCAAAAAAAACTTATCCTGCACTTCAGAATTTTGTACTTCAAGCCAACTTGCAACACTGCACAACGAGCTAAGAAACTGTTTTTGTATCTGCATTAATCTACAAAAGTCACCATGTCTACATCAGTCACTCAAAAGGATACTACCTTCACGAAAATCTTTGTCGGCGGTCTACCTTACCACACCACAGACCAGAGTTTGAGAGAATTCTTTGAGCAGTTTGGAGACATCGAAGAAGCTGTGGTGATCACTGACAGGCAAACTGGCAAATCTAGAGGCTATGGCTTTGTAAGTATACATTTGTCTGTTTGTCTATATCTGAAAACTTTTAGAAACAACAGTAGTAGACTAGACTAGTAGTATAGCAGTACCCAGTAGCAGTCCTTTTATCAAGAAAGCAATTAAATGCTGTAAATTTACCAAAAACAAGATACTTTGTTGAAATTTGTGTGGTAGTCCCAAAAGAGATATGGACTGCTGTTAATCTCTGAATAACTTTAGTCTATCTTAAATCTGTAAGACGGTTCTGTACTAAGTGTTGTTATACCTTATAGGAGTAGATGTAGTAATAAGTTTACAATATGTACTATAGTGCCAATGGATATAGGCACATTTGCAATAGTTTTAGTATGGTGCAACAACATGGGCCCCATGCTGCAGGCTGCAGTACCATGTGCTCAACAGCAGTCAGCACTGATACAAAAGATTATAAATGTGGTTCATAAGCATGATAAAATTATAGGCCTATGCACATATAAATCTACAGCTATCATAGGATCATAGCTATAAATTTGCTAGTTTGAAATGAACAAATGTTATTTATATTTATTTTGAAAAGCTTAAAATATTCTAAGTTTTAAAGACACATAATCAGAAACTGCTGAAATAAATGACATGATTTTATTCACATGTAAAATTTAAAGGCACACATTGGTGTGTAAATCATTATACAACACATATTATTGTTAAATATATAAAAGACGTGACAAATCAATTTACATGGGGTTGCTAGGTGTTGAAATCAACTTCACTGGGGTTGCTAAGGGTCAAGATATAAATGGTTTTGCAATAACCTCTATAATGACTAATATTTTGAGTATTGGTAAACATCAGTATTCACAATAAATAAATGACTAGTCATTTAAACGTGTATCTTAATTCTAGTAACCTTTCGTACATTTAAAGTATTATCCTGCAAGATTATTATTTCATTACAAAGATTATCCTTCATAAATACATGTTAAAAACTGATTATTGGCTAATCAGCAAAGCATTATACTATAAAGTGAAAGATAATGCAGTTCAGCACAAAATATCAAATATAATTTGGCCTTTGCAACTAGTACAGAATTTCAAAGGCAGGCTTCAAAGCCTTGTGGTCAACTCGTCTGGTTTAAGGGATCAAGTTTAGACATGTTTATGATCATAAACATGACTAAAAATCACTAGTTTTGGCCTAAACATGATCAAGTTATTGAACTATGCCTTTATCGATTTGTCTTTTTATATAAGGAAATTTAATTTACATGAAGTATATTGTTTATGATATTTATAAGCAAGTTATAAGTCAAAGACATATTTACCTTGGCATAAGGCTCTTTTTGCAGAACTAATTAGCAGAATTGTATTGTTAGAACTAATTATTCCTTTATTATTTATTTCGTGTTTCAAAAACATTTATATAACACACCCCCTCCCCTATAAATTTACTATATTATACAACCCAGAAATCTATGGCTGTACCAGCATAATTTATATAAAATAGCACAATTTAGCAATTTATTATGCATTATAGGTCTAACTGTTTTTTTACCCCCTAAATGAATGCCCTGGCCAAATTTGAAGAGCAATTATTGTGGCAGTACCCCTATCAAATACAATAGAATAATTTGGCCTATTTGCCTACTTAAATATAGGCCATGTCAATTTATAATAATTGATAACACAATGCACAAAATAGTGATATATGGTTTTTATATTGTTTCTATTAGAATTGTCTGTGTTTTACCGTTTATATTTAGTATTTTATTGGATATTTGTGTGCAACATTGAAGTTTAAACTTCACACCACGTGCTTCTAGGATAGTTTCCCAGAAAATTTGGGGCATAGCTCAGCTCAACACACTTCTGGGCACATGTTTAGTTTTCTGGGCTAGCTAGCTATTCTGCTCAGACAGAATATACCTACAAACTAAAGAAATAAGTGTTAAAAGACAGAATTCTTACTACACTCTAAAATACAATTTGGAATTTGGTTGATTATTTGGTTTACAATTATATTGAACTTTAATTTAATCCTCAGAGCCTCTGATGTATTATTAGGTTAATATAAACACATTTTTTCAATTTTAATACCCAGCCGTAGGTCATTGAACCTGAATAAATTAACATAAATTACCTAATTTTACCACAATGCTGCTAACAAGTACTGTTATAAATTAAAATATGATGCAATTTATTTACCACTTATGTGACATAATCACAATGTTATGTAATCCTCAATTTATGATATGTTTTTGGTTAACAGCTTGAAATAAAAATAATAATAAACTCCATCACTATATAATTGCCAAATTGGTTAAATACCTCTTTTGCCAATTAAACACGAAACTATTTTCAAAGTACTTTTGGTGAAAGAGCAGATTTTATTTGATAAGACAATTTTGTTTCTAAATTGACATTATCTGTTTCTGTTATCTTATATCTTTCAACTGTCAAGTCTTTCAAACTAGATAAGTCACTTGTCAAATTGATAACAGCTTTTGTACTTTTGTTTCAATTAATGGCTTTAAAAGATATCATCACACACGTATGACTGGTGAAGTAGCTGATAAATTTGATTTAGAAACAGAAGTTCATAAATTAGGATGTTGAGTTGGTTTACCTAGTTGGTTTTCAGAAAGCTAAAAAAATCAAGTAGGCCTATATAAATTGTATGTTTTATGTAATGCATTAAATACTGGTAATAAAATAGCTGTCTATCTATTTACCTGAATATAGAAATTTAAATGAGTTTAGATGGGAAGGCTAATATATTATCACTATTGTACTATCAAAATATTATCTTAAACCTATATAGGCCTACCTAAAAATTTGACATACTTAATGTGTTTGTCAGTCAAATATGCATATATACACTTGAAAATGGGAATATACTAACTAGGCTACCGTGTATTTGTGTTTGATGATAAATATTTATAATTGTGATAAACTTTGTCCTATAACTTTTCACACCTTGCGAATTCTCACGAGTTAAAAAAGTGTTGAAAGTTGTGAAAATATGTATTTTGCGATTTTATTCTTTTAGCCGCATAGTTTTGAGATGTTCTGAGGCTTAACCAAAATCAGAGCTCTTTTTTACAATTAAATTATATATTATAATATTTTGCTAAAAAATTAGTACAACTATTATATATTAAAGATATATTTATGTGTTTTCATCGAAAACTCAACTTCAGTGAAATCTATTTTCAGCATTTAAACAGGCTCAACAATACATTTTGATTATGTTTTACAAAACAATTTGCAAGTGTATATTCACAATATCACGCTATAAATCAACTTATCAATAACCCAGTTACAAGAAAAAGGGATCATAAATTATTTAAGGTGTTAGCTCTATTGAAGTTTTCAGGCTTAGTTCAAACATGTTTTTGTATGCAGTAATGTCCGGTATATAACTTGGATATATTGTTTGGATTAAGATTAGGAATCTATCTATCTATCTATCTATCTATCTATCTATCTATCTATCTATCTATCTATCTATCCTGGACTGTACTGATAGCCTTAATTCAACCTTGCCTGATACCTATTGCATGATTAGGCAGTCTAATTTTCCTGAAACGCAATTAAGATTACGCAAAGATTATCCAAGGCTTTATTCTCACGCAAGACTTGTGTTAATAGCATCTATAATACATTAATCTCAGAATATTAGATGGTTTCTAAATCAAAATCAGTTGAAATAAGTTGCTTTATTCTGGCTGGTCAGTCTTTCCTTCCTCAGTTCTTTAATTCTTTCTTTCTTTCTTTCATCTTTCCTATTGCTCTCTATCTCTTTCTTTCTTTTCTTTTCTTTCTTTTCTTTCTTTTCTTTTTTTTCTTTCTTTTCTTTCTTTTCTTTCTTTTATTTTCTTTCCTTCCTTCCTTCCTTCCTTCCTTCCTTCTGAAGTTCTGTCTTCCTTCCTTCCTTCCTTCCTTCCTTCCTTCCTTCCTTCCTTCCTTCCTTCCTTCCTTCCTTCCTTCCTTCCTTCCTTCCTTCCTCGTTTATTTGTTGTAAAACCATCGAACAGTGATATTAAGTTTCATAGTTCACTAATCTCCAATGCTTACAACTGGTTCATATCGATTTTAAAGTTTTTCTATAGTTTTCTAGACCTCACAGTGCATTGTTAGCCCACATAAGGTAGGGATGGCATTAAATTTTCATGGGCTATATTTCTATTCAATATTATCTAAAATGTGACAGCTCATTCCGGTCTATCGAAGAACAGAGCTAATGATATGGAATTGATTGTATATTTTGCAAGATTTGTTTGTAAATTTGAATTGACTATACATTTTGCAAGATTTGTTTGTAGATCTGTTTATTAGAAGGAGTTATCTATCTATCTATCTATCTATCTATCTATCTATCTATCTTTCTATCTTTCTATCTTTTTATCTTTCTATCTATCTATCTTTCTATCTTTCTATCTGTCTATCTATCTTTCTATCTATCTATCTGCTTATCTATCTGTCCACATATCTGTGTATCTATATATGGGTGAAGTCATTTTAAACGAGGCCAGCCAGGATTTTGACCTTTAACAGGGCAAAAAAAATGTTTGGCTAGTAATATGTTCTTTAAAATTCTCTGAGATGTAGAATACAATTTTGTCTTCATAATAAATCCACTTTTACATGAAATTATGGCTTCATCATTGAGACTAGGGACTGCAAACTCTCAAAATGGTCCATTTTTAGGGATGTCAAACGTCACATTTTCAAACAGTGTTACTTTGACAGCTGATGGTTAGCAACTGAAATAAGTTATGCTCAGTTTTTTTAATTTTAATGACTACCTATGTACCTGAACTTAAGTTTTTTAATTCCATTTGGTATGTGAAATGTTCTGGGAATATTTCTCGGGCCACCGAAACCTCCCGTCACGTACATCATAAATGTCAAACATGGTAAATCCAGAAAAAAAGTTTTCTAAAAATGGTTTTTTTTCCTATTTAAGTAGCGTTTGGTTGATTTATTATCCACTGAATCAAGAAAGTCTATGATAAATAATCACATACCAGTCAGCTTTAAAAGGAATATCCAGCTACAGTTAAATGGTCGCAGTCCAAACATGACACCTGCAATCACTAAAAAAATTCTCACCTACAGGACGGCAAAATTTCAAACCAAATTTTTGACACACCCAGTAATATTTTTGTGGGTTTGTATGCTGCCAAAATAAGTGTTCCACAAGATTTATCTAAAATATTTAAAAGGATATCCTACAGAGCAGCAAAGGCTGTGATATGGAGGATGCAAATTTTGAATGTCAATAATTCTGGGATTCTCACCTACAGGACAGATATGATGTAACGTCACTGATAGAGGTGTTCTCATCTGCAGAGAAGCATCACATCAATCAAAATTTTTCATTTTGCTGTGAATAATAAGTTTTCTTTCTGAAACTGGCCTTGCATGAAGGTACAGGACTGTCACACAACAAAATGTGTCATATGTCAAAAGTATCAAATTGGTACATCATAATGGACAGTACATCATTATTGACCAAGAAGTAATTATTGGTCAATTATGATGTACAGATGAATTTTCAAGCTTTCTGATATGAAAAGATTACCAAAGTAGAGAAAAGTTGTGTTTATTAAATTCCCAGACTTCTGTTGTCCTTGTCATAAGATTTCACACATGCATTTCATTCTTATCTGACAATAACATAGATTCTTTGATGTACATCATATTTGACACTCGTAATGTCAAGTATGATGTACAGCATAAATCTTAGATATATGACAGTAATCTCTACATTAAATTAAGAATTATAATATATTTTGGCTAGCTTCATTTACTAATGCAGTTTATCTCAACAATACATTGTGTTTGATTTCGTTCAGCCAAGATTAATAGGCGTACATCATAATTGACACTTCATGTAAAATTCTTTTGATTATTTGTATTTTTACTGTTGTTATGAATGAGGATTTTAACAAATCTAATTTACCTTACTTATTCTTTTATATATTTTATGGAATTTCAGAGAATTTAAGTTCTAGCTCGAGTTGGTTATTCATATTCAATGTTTGGTGCATGTGTGTAGCTTTTGGCAACTTATTTTCCAGCTTCTCTTGGTGAAATTTCTCTTTTGCTTTATATTAGGGGGAATTAACATTTGACACATGTTTGTTTTTATTGAAATGTTTATAATTGCAGTTACTGGTAAAGTTTATTAATACACAATTTGACATAATTTTTGAAACTTGGTCAATTATGATGTACGTGTCACAGAATTCTCACCTACAAGACTAAGTCAAATATGATGTAACGCTAAAAATATGCCTATATCTTTTACACAACAGGTTATATGGCTTGGATTTTACCATTCTCTCATACATTCTGTGTGTTTTTACATTTTTATCCAAAAATTTACTGAGTATTCCTATGTGCTTTATTTTGACACGACATCAAAGAAACAAAATTGACGAACATATATTTTTGTTCCGTCAATGTGTGCATTTCAAAGCAAAATGGTAATTTGTCGGCTAAAATTTTTTTAAATGATCATCTATACCTGGAACAATGATTAGATGATCAATGTTTGCTATTATCAACAATAGGGATTAAATAAATTGGAGTCAACCAAAATTTCTCACCTACGTGACGACATAGACTCTCCTCAGCAAAATTCTATTTGGGGTAGTGTCAGTGTAACTTAAGGACATAAAAAGTATATTACATAAAAATTAAGACTATGGAGCACAGGCTGGATAAGGAAAACATCCTAAAACATGCATTTTAAAATTTACCCTTATGTGACACTTTTGGCCTCATTTAAAATGACTTCACCCATATATCCTCAAATGCAACATATTCATAAAGTTTAATGCTTAAAAACACCTGCAATGTATTTCTCTTAATAATAAAATATTCCCACCAGCTTGATATGCCATTTAAGAAATCCTTTAACAACTGAAATATCATGTTTCAATTAAATTTCGTATACAGGCCCTGCAGCCCTATTAAATTGAAGTCTAACAGGAAAGATATATCTAAGCACCTGTCTTAAGTATACAATAAAATTGTGTTAAATTTGTGCCTGCATAAACTTGTTTATATACAATGATTTTAACAGTTGCCTGTCCAACATGATTTCTAATTTCACAGGTAAGCTCAAAATCATGTTGAAGCTTGAAAGCATTTATTTGCAAGATGTTGATGCACCTGTAAATGTGTCTTTATTTATTTTGTCTATCTTTCCTTTTTCTCTCTGTCTTTCCCCCTCTCTCTCTCTCTTTCTTTCTTATTTGTCTATGTATCTATCTATGTATCTATGTATCTATGTATCTATGTATCTATGTATCTATGTATCTATCTATCTATCTATCTATCTATCTATCTATCTAATCATACCCAATACTACCCATCTATTCAAATAGATCTATTTAGATTAAATTGCTGCTAAACAATGCCTGACTGTCAACAGACAATACATATTTTTCCAATTTCTACTTTTTTGCACATGAATTCCAAATTATAGCAATTTCGTTGTTTGTATGGGTCAAATAAAACCTTTTTTGAACAATAATGAAATGTTGTTCTACATAGCTCTACACATGGTAAATACAGATTATGTACATGACATATAAATTAGAGATAAAATTTAGATACCACATTTCAAACTTATCTATACCAAATGACATTGCTAATTAAGGCCACAGATAACCACATATGGCGACCAAGCTTTAATTAGGTCACAGTATCTAAATAGGTCAGAATTTAAGTTAGTTTAAAGAAAAGGTTAATTAAACACTATAACACATTCTCTATTCTGAAGTGTTTCAAATTTGTAAACTATACTTTTCGAACAAAATTACAAGTTTCTTAAAATGACTACGTCATTAAAATAGCTACAAAATAACGTAATCTAAACAATTTCACCCTTTCAATGATAACCATGACTATGACAAATTTTCCAGGGTGACACACACATTTTTCAGAATATAGATAACAATTAAACTTTAAACTACTTTTAATAAGGCCTCCTTGAGTTGAAATATGGTTGTTTTTAGTCTAAAGATTTATTTTACATTTTTCCACACGCCAAGCCAAGCATGTCTGTTAAACAATTAAGAAACTTTAAATAATTTGTTTAATTTCCAAAACTATGCCACTAAATATCAGTAGCAGTCTTATTTATTTTTAATAATTCAATATCAATGTGAAACCATATATTTGATTTATTTTTTCATGTTTTTCAGGTCACGATGGCAGACAGGGCAGCAGCAGAGAGAGCCTGTAAAGATCCCAATCCAATTATAGATGGTCGAAAAGCTAACGTGAATTTGGCCTATCTAGGAGCTAAGCCACGAGGAATTCAAACAGGTACCGGTAAGGATTGCGATTTTAGTGCTGCACTTTGCAGAACTTATGTTTACTATATATGGGCTATTGCTTTGGAGTATAGTACTGGGGTTAGACAGTACAGTTTTGGAGATTTTGAGTACTTTTGAAACCGACATTTTGAGGTTTAGGAGTAAAAATTAAAAATCTTTCTAAGTTCATACCTTTTTACTCTTTTGGAGTTACTAAACAGTGCAAAATTAATAGCCTGTCTATCCACCTATCTATCTATCTATCTTTCTATCTATCTAGTGATCCTTGTTATTCCTCTATCAATCTAAATCAAGTTCCTGTGCTGCAGTTGTAATAATTGTAGGCAAAATCATTGCCCCTTGTTATACAACATTTTCAGACAAAAAATTGTTATATTTCCCAAAGTCACCAAAGAGCTCTAAAGAGACTTTGTACCTTTGCTGATATCCTTTTGGAAGTTGACCTTGACATAAAAGGATTGACCTTGACCCAAAAGCAATGTGACCTTGACATACATAAGCCACCATGACATTTTCAGTGACTGAGTTCTAGATTTCCTTTGTCTTATCACGTTACCATGGGCACGCTTCCTTCCTGTAGTGTATACCATATGTTGATTTAAGTTAGCTTGAGGGGGGGGGGGGGTTGTTCCTGTTCCAAAGACATATGGAGAGGTAGGGATAACCCCCCACCTTCAGGGTAAAGCTGCCACAAAGATGTGGCTATATAGGTCAGTAAGCCACTATAGTAAGTCATACTATAAAGCTCTACCATTTCTGCACTTTGAGTTATGGTTTTTCGGCTCAGGTATAGTGAAGTAAATGTATTGGTGTTAAAATGGAACTTCTCTGTATTTCAATAAACACTGATATTCTAAATTGAATATCTATTTATGATTTGTTGGTTTCAGATGCACTTTTGTGCAGTGTTTATATTTTAACTGCATCATTAGAAAGCACCACTCTGAGAATCAAGTTACTTTCCCTGAGTGGAAAGCACACCAATGATATTTGGAATATGAAAATATTGAAAAATAGCTCTGCCTGAGAATTTTGTCCTAATTTCATCGTATTTCTCATAGGAATTATTCCAAGAGGCCTAAAGCTTCACAAGTTGTCTTGATAACTTCATAGACTGTCTTAAAAGTTTAGATCACTCAAAGGTTATAGACCTGAGGATCAGAGAGGTTGGAGGTTGTCTTTATGTTTCTGTTTGGAACTTTGGATCCCCAGTTGCACATTAGATCTTGTAAATTTCTCAGCCTGATACCCCTGTATATCAAAGAACCCACTGGTTGTTTATCAAGCCATGTATATCAAGATCCCCCCCCCCTCTGCCATACCAGGGTGTATGTACATGTATATCATGAAAAATGCCAGTTTTCTGGGCAGCACAAATATTTAGATGTCCTTATCTTTTTTGGTCTAAGCTAGAGGTCTCAGGTATGTATAGGGGGTACATGGGGTATATAGGGCACACAGTGGACCCCTGAGTCACCCAGGGGGTGAATTTCAGGGGGGGCAAAATTCTGAGGGCAATAATGAACTGGAAGCTACTGCAGCTGTCCAGAAGCATCACTCTTAAAGAATGTCCAGGAATGTTTTTGAAGGGTGGCTTTGAAGTGTGAAATGGGAGATAGGGAGAAAGAAAGGAAGGACGGAAGAGTAGAAGGGAGAGATGAGGAATGGAAGAGATGAGGGAAAGGAGAGAGGGGGGAAGGAGAGGAGGGAATACAACAGGAGGAAAAATAGAGATGAAAAAATGGGGAAGAAAGGAAGAAAATAGCAAGGCACAGAAGGAAGAGAAGGGAGCAAGGAAGAAATGAGGTTAAAATAGGGTATAATGACGAAATGAGGAGGAAATAGGAGGAAGAGGGAGAGAACGAAACAAAGGAAGAAGAGTAAAGAAGAGAGGAGATATCAGCTGACAGGGAAAGAAATGGAGAAGGGAAGGGGAGGAGGAGAAAGAGGAAGGGAAGAAGAAAGGAAACTTACTGGGAAATGACAATCAACAATCCATACCCAAATTATAAAAGTAAAAAATTCGCATTTTAGAGAAAGGCCAACCCTAATAGATCTGCTTTCATACCACTTTAGTTTCTTGGATAAAGTATTTTTAGATTCCATTTGTTTTTGGAACTTCAACCCATTTCTTTTTCTTTATTTTTAAGTTGTTTAAAAGCAAAAGGACAAACTGAACAAGTTTTGTTTTGGGTGCCATTATAAATTGTTTGTTTACATTTCGACTTGTGTGTTATTTTAGGGTCTTTAGTATCAGTAACGTTTTCTTTGGGTTAAGCCAATTCTATCTTGTTTCTTTCTTGGTTTCCTTGATGTCTTTCTTTTTGTTTTCTTTCTTGACCTATACTTACCTTCTTTCTCTTCTCTTTACATTTTCTTGAGCTCTTTCTTCTTTCCATCTTTATTTCGTATCTTCTTTCGCTCTTCTTCTTCCTAAAGTTTCTTGTCTCCGTTCCTTCTTGCCTTTCCCTCTTCTTTCTTTCCTTCTCAATTTCATTCATTGTTCCTTGCCTTATTTCCCCCTTCACTGTACCAGACAAAGGCAATCCAGTTCCACTTGAAGGCAACTTTGGGTACTTCAAATCAAGGGTAGCCAATACATAGACCATCTTCAATGTATAGATAATGGTTAACTGCAAAACAAAACACTAAATGAAAAAAGAAATGGATAAACATGCAACTTCACGATGTATTACAATTTTACACCTAAAACATCGAAAATTTCCACGAGCTCCCAAAAACATTCTGAAAATTGAAGCAAAAATGCATAGGCCTAATCTCTAATCAAAAATCTTAAATTGCTTCTGTACAAAATCCTCACAATTTCAAAACAAAGAATACATCCAACCTTCCATTGTATAGCTTTCTTTCTTGAAAATGGATCTCCACCTTACAGCAAGAAAATGCACTATCTAACCATATGGTTTATAACTCCTTTATGTGCAGTAATGGCACTGGATTTTATCCTAACATTGAGCAGGCATTGAGCTGTAGATATGTGTTGATAGTGCCACAGCATTGCCCCTACCTTGGAATGGGTTATATAAGCAATAGGCATCTTATTGGCCTACAAGAGGCAGTAATGCATTTAGGGCTGTGTGAGTTACAGATTTCTATGTTGAAATTATCAAGTAAAATAAAAGTTTTATTGAGGAATAATAACCATCCCTAGTTTTTTTTTGCTAGTTTTTGTCACAAAGGCAAAATGTTAGTCTGAAAAGTTATTTAACTTTGACTATTCTGTAGCTTTTGCTTCTTTTGCTTAATGTCAAAAACATACCTGAGCATTTAGTGATATGGCTGTGTCTGTAAAATGTCAGTTTTAACACTTCAATACTTCAGCGATATTGTAATCACAGTTAAAATACCTGGTCAACTGATCACTAACAAAAGTTTGTGTGTAAATACTAAATCTAGACTTGCAATTCTGGATCATGATCATGTATAGGGTCTTATCTAAGTAATAAATCAAAGTCTGTGGCCTGGATATCAAGGTGTATCACTTACCCCTTATCCTACCCCCTCTTACCACCAAACCATAACACCCTTCACCCCCCCCCCCCAAATCTTTACCCCCCCCCCCTCCTTCTTTTTACTTTCCCAGCAAAGCACCATATGGTTTCAAGACAGATACGGTGTGCAAGATAGCCTTTGTGAAGATGAGAAAATCTTGGTTACCATAGCAACAGTTTTAATCTCTTAGCAACAGATTCGGGTCACACCCCACACTGAGCCCACAGTGCAACCTACCTAAGATGCTGGCCCCCTACTGTGACCTTTAGGAACTATAAGGTTCACAAGATTTCTCAGGTCAAAGATGAGTAATACATAGACTTTTGATGATGGTTCTATGATACTTATGGTCTTTACTGGTATAATTCTAAGTACTATGGTTAAAGATTTATTTGTTTTGGATATTGTAAATCTGAATACCGTGGTATTTGTGTAATCCACAACTGAATTTATGACTGGATTGGTCTGTTTAGAAAGTAGCCCAGTTGGAACTTGGTTCATCTTTTGTTGGTCCCAAATTCAGATCTACAAATTCCTTTGTTTCTTCTGGACAATTTCTTACATAATTATTTTACTAATATATTCCAGTCAAATGACAACTTTTTAACGTAATCATGCATGGTTATGGCAAAATTGATAAGGAACCAGGTTTAGATTTACCTTTAGATTGCGTTCTTGTGGTCTTGGGTTGGAATTCCTAAAAGTTTGCAAAATTCTACATTTTGTGATACTTTTGCTCTTGAAGAAAGTTCAAGAAAATGCGAGAAGCTTCCCATTTTCACTCTGCTGTAGACCCCACAAACAAGCTGCAAATAATATCCAATCATTCAATGATGCTCTGGTTTATTTGCCAACATGTCTTGTTTATGTTTTTGTAGTAGATATGATACATCGTCAGATTACTCAAATTTCTTGTTTAGGTATAGACTAGTCTAAACAGCATGCTAACTTCTCCTACACCTTGGCACCAGAGCTCTCAACTCTATAATTCTACCTTGGGCAAGTAGAAAGTAGTAATTAGTTTGTGTATTGAACATAAGTGGAACATAGATAGGTTAGCTCAGCCTAGCTGGTCTGTAGTGGCAAAAAAGTGGAAAAAATACTACCAAAAAGTAGGCAATATAGCCCAAAAAAATCGAGTTGAGCAGATGAAAAAGGTTACAGCAGAAACATGTGTTTGTTGAAAGGTATTGCTGCTACACAAGAGTGGTCTAGTTTGAAAGGTTTTGACTGAATTTCATAGATGACTTGAGTCCATCATTCCAAACCGTCTGCTTTTTGCTTCTCTCTTCTCGTTCTGCGTCGTTTCGAACGAGATTTGAAGAAATTGTGTTACTGACAACCTATCACTGCTGTAAATCTACTACCCCAACCTCTGGCTACCTTTTCAGATGTTTTTCAAGATGTTTTTCAGGCCAATTTATAACTTTAGACATCACCAAAGCCTTGAATGAGCTGTTAAACTCAAAACAAAACTTTTGCGCAACAACCGACTTGAACCGACCACGTGTTCTCCTCCTTCCGAGTCATTCGAAGTCGAGAGTCGTAGTTCAGGCGAATTCTTGGATGTTTTGATCATTGTCAGTCCGTTGCTATGGTTACCACTTTACACAGCTGCTGTGTCTAAATTCCTGGATAGTGTCAATCCAATACTGCAATAAAATCTGTAACATAAATAAAAACAACCGATTACACTCGATGAAACTTCTAATCGACTTCGGAGTCAACAGCGTACTTCTAGGCAGTGTTATATCTCCAATGTCTGCTCAATTACAGTTACTCCATCTCTTGTCATCAGTTACTCTAATTCTTCTCATTTAGTTAACTCAATTTCCTCTCACTTACACAATGACTATTAGCACTATTAACAATTTACAGACTATACTCCATTACAAAAGCTCCAATAATAAATTTCGTCTTCTTATATTATCTGTCTAGACTCTAGAGGCATAATATTACGTTTTCAAGCCTTGATTTCAATATACCATCTAAGCTCAAACTTATGTACTTATTTACAATGCACACACTTTATCAATTAATTTGCATATTTATGAATATTTTATCTCTTCCAGATTTGTCCGTCCTTGGATTTCCCTTTGCCTTGAAAGCCGGTTTTCCCAACAGCCAATACGTAGCGAATCAGTACGGGTAAGGCGTCTTGTTTTGTTGTTTTAGTTTGGAATGCTCATTATAGGGGGCAGTGCAAATGTTGCCTCATAACCGTTTAATTTTCGAACATTTTTAGCGCAAAAAACTGAGTCATTTTTCGTCCCTGTGACCGCGATAATGCCAGAAATCCACTACACGTTAGGGAGGGTGGACGGTTGATGGAAGAGCCAAAACAAATATGGCCACCATGATTGAGTTGTGTATATGGATGTCACTAATGGTTGTCCAAGTGCAATAAGTCCTTCAAGATTTTAATCATTTCAATTAATTTGATTGCAATTTAGCAAAATTGTGACATGGAATCGATAAAGCTTAATGAATACTTTAATTTAATGACATACTCACCATTTGTGACAGCCAGATTATTACCAATCAATCATAGTGAATTCCTTCTGGCATTATGCAATGAAAAAGAAGAAGAGAAAAAGTAATGAGTTACCATTTGAACTAGGTTTATTTCTGACCTTAAATTCTCAAAAAATTACCAAAATTTTATGAATTTTTTTTTTCAATTTCGCTTCAATTTCGATTTGCTTTTTGTTTGCATTTACGTTTTAAAAAAATGAAAAAACAAAGTAATGAGACAAGTGTATGACAAATTGATCTATTTTCCTTTGTCTAGATGAAATGTTACCATGGTAATGGGATGAATCTTGTCGCCATGGTTACCGCCATGGTTACCGGCATGGTTACTGGCAAATTTCCGTATTCTGCAGTCGCAAAGAAAAGTAAATATAGGTTGCTATGCTTGCAGAACTTGACTTGATATTGGAGTGGAATTTTGTCACTGTGACTTTGACCTAGCTCTTTAGTTTACACTTATTAGTTTTGTTGTTTTTATGGCTTGAATTGATCTGCTGTGGATATATATATATACGAAGAAATTGACCTAATTATAATCTGTGATCTATTTATATCTTTAATCAATTGATAATGTATCCGTGATGTAATCACACAGTATATATATTATTCAATAATATATATATCGAAAAAACAGCATTTGGAATTTTGGAGTGCTCCTAAATTGATTCACCTTGATTGGCATTTGATTTTTAATTGGATTTAATTGGATTTTAATTGGATTTTGGATGCTGTTGATTACTAGAAGAATTAATTCATTATAATACTTCATTTTGGAGGAATTTTGCGATGATCTCATATTTCAAAATTGGTTAGATTGCAATCGGATGTTCTAATTGTTATCCAATCAACATAGATCTTCAAGTGCAATTGAGTTTGTTGTGGCAGCAGTATTTTGTAATAAGTGATTGCAGTTGAGTGGCTATTTGAGTTTATTCCTAAGGTTTTGGGTGAGGTTTTCAACGTGTTCATGAAGTTATTTGAAGGTTTGCCACATATTTGTGATGTTATCAAAGTATTCATGAAGTTATCAAAGTATTCATGAAGTTATTTGAAGAATATGATTGATATAATTACCTATAATGATACTATGATGATATTTTCATACAGTTCAACTTTTAAAAAAATATATCATGTTGAAAAATCAATTTGCCATTGGCTATCTTACATAATGATTATATTGCATACTTCTAACGTCAATTGATTTAAATCTGAATACTAGCTTAATATGAGTCATAATCTCTTAAAATTGGATTATATTGGAGTTCTATTTTACACATTTTGTTCAAAATTGAGTTTCGCTTTGATTTCGTAATAAGTTCTATTTTGGATCAAACATCATCCTACATAATTAAGACTTGCAGTGCTGTGATTGGTTGATTATTTTGCTCTTAAGATTATTTCTTAAGGTTCCAATGAAAGACACCCACATTTTCCAATTAATCAAATGTGTTATTCAAACTTTTATCTGTAATTTGTTTTGATAAGTCAGGCAGAAAAACACTTGAAAATTGATAATTTCAATGATAGATGACATATTTTTTATACACCAGTTCAATAGAACATATAGAAGTGGCTGACTGAGATATATTTCTGTGTCAAATATTATATTGAAGTATGTTTTATGAGATAATTTTCTTAAGAAGTCTTTGAATTGCCAGGTAAAGAGCTTGGAAATTGATGTTCATACAATTATTCAATGACTGAATGATATTATCATTTTATGATAAGGATAAATCAAGTAAGTGAGGTTTTCTAGTAAGTTATAAAAGTCAAGATCATACTGTTTGTTTAGAAGTTCATGACATTAAAAGGTTACTTATAGTTACGTGATAATATAAATAGATTACATGCAGAATTGCAGATACAGACTCATCATACAGTAGATGCAAATAGATTAGCATAGCAGATGGTATTGGCTATATGTCAATTAGATTAGATAGATAATAGATTGCTGATTATTGCTCACCAAAAGATAAGTATAGATTATAGTAAATCTATATGATTCTGACTCAGAGAAATTTATAGATTGCCAAAATATGAATATTTATTGATATAATTGTTTGGTAATAACCATAGTTGCTTATTAACCATTCCAAACCTATACCTTATAGAATGGACTTAAATGTATATATGTGCAATTGCTTTTAGGTGAAAAAATTAATATTTCAGTTGCTAAAATCCCACCGCCTTTGGCGTCACGTATATAACCAAAGCACACTTTTCACAAGCTTCATCAACTCAATTGAGATGTAATTCTTATAGAATATAATCTCTCTGATATTTAAAAGATACTTTCATTATATTGAAGAACAGGAAGAGGGAGACAAAAAAAATCCTGACATGTTGTGAGCTGTACAGGTGTTTTATCATCTAAAATTATCTTTTGTGATAACCTGTGTTGAACTCAATCTAAAGAAAAAGTATTGAGTTCAATATGTCATAAATTATAGTTACATTGTGTTAAGGGGAAAAACAAGTTACTATATATGTGTTAATTTTATTAGTATATAGGTTAAGCCAGAAAGAGCTTTAAAATTTTAGAAATGTGTGTCACTGAAATATATTGCATTCCACCTCTTGACAAAATAATTTAAAAACGTATACCTGAAGAACTGATCAATTCATTTAAATTTTTTCTTTAGTTTACACCATAGACTTATAGTTATTACCATAGACTTAATAGTTAAAACTCACAGTCACATGTAGCTTGTAACATTCAATCTGGTATGCAATAAGTAACTTCAGAAATTTACTCTAAATTTGCAAAATTGTCTAAAGACCTTTTCTAGGCTCTACAAACTATATATTACTTCCCCTAGAGGTTTAAAACACCATTGAAATATCATGTTTCTAAAAGTTTATAAAACCTTTTATAAATTTTATGTGAAAACAGTCATGCCCAGGTTAACACAGTAAATAAGAAAAGATTATTATCTGAAGTTATCAGAACAGCTAAGAGCACATCTTGATAATGTATATTGTGCTTGAAATTTAATTTATTGTTGTTTGAGTGGCTGTGAGTATATTTTAGATCCTTCAAATATACCTGGCAGCACAATAAATTATTTCTTGTATTCCAGACAAAGTTAACAAGTTGGAAGTTCATAAATTTTATTTTTGTCACAAAAAGTCTAGCTCTATAATTACAGGCACTGTTAGATAAATGCACAGTAATGATGATATGGAAACATTTAGTAGTAACTTATAAAGATAGATAGACAGAAAGATAGACAGAAAGATAGACAGAAAGATAGATAGATAGACAGAAAGATAGATAGATAGATAGATAGATAGATAGATAGATAGATAGATAGATAGATAGATAGATAGATAGATAGATAGGTAGATAGATAGATAGATAGATAGATAGATAGATAGATATAGATAAATAGGACTGGTCAAATTTGAAACATTACGGTCCATAAAGATTGGCAGCAATTGACAAGTTTTGACTTGAAATTAAAATTTATAACAAACCATATATCACTAGGGGACTTTTCCTTGATCAGCATAGCCACAGAAGTGAGTGCACTGTCCTATCTCGACCTGTTGAACATTCCCAACAATGCCACAATAATGAAAATGTCAGGTCCAATAATAATCAATATTGGACCTAAAAGGTACACTAGGCCTTGGTGAACAATATTGACTATTAGGAATTTCATATTGTTACAAGTAGCCACAAGGACTAACAGCATTCATAAACCTAATGAAGATTCATTATTTATTTATTGTTCAAATCAATAAACTGTAGCCATACACACTCGTCAATTAGTAGGCTTATTGGTCACATAAATATATGTCCATAGAATTTTCAGAGATATTATGCAGCTAGTTAGCAGTGCAGCAAATTTGAATATTTTCTGTTTGGACATTCATAGAGTAAATAGTATATTTTTCCTGTCTATCTGTCCATCTACCTATTCAATTATAACAGCTATCTATCTCTCTATCCATCTGCCCTTTGTCTGAAACTGCTTCAACCTCCCTAGAATATTGTTCAAATAAAGTTGAACTAATTTGAGGTGTAACAGCTGTTTTTCAACATATGTGCCTTCTCAGCTTTTTCAGTTCTCACAAAGGGTAGCTAAAAACTACAGTAGCAGTCATCCCATACTAATGAGCTTGGGAGCTCAAATGATTGATGACTTTATGAAAATGGAAAATTTAGAAGATTTGAGGAAATTTGTGACCCATGGGTGATAGATGACCACATCTCTCCTCCTGTTCTCGATTTCTGTCTTTTTCTTCTTTCTTGTTTCGTCTCCTTTCTTATTCTTTCTTCTTTCTTATTTCTCCTTTCTTCTACCTCACTTATTCTTTCTTCTTTCTTATTCTTTCTTCTTCTACTTCTTTCTTATTCTTTCTTTTCTTTCTTATTCTTTCTTCTTTCTTCTTTCTTCTTATTTCTCCTCATTTCCTCTTTTACTTCTTTCTTCTTCTTTCTACTTCTTTCTCAGTTTCTACTTCTTTCTAATTCTTTCTACTTCTTTCTACTTCTTCCTACTTCTTTCTACTTCTTTCTACTTCTTTCTACTTCTTTCTACTTTCTTCTTATATCTTCTTGCTTTTTCTTTTTCTTCTTCTTTCTACTTTCTTATTCTTTCTTCTTGCTTCTTGCTTCTACTTCTTTCTTCTTTATTTCTTCATCTTTCTTTCTTTTTCCTCTCTCCCTTATTCCTTCTTCTTTCTTCTTATTTCTTTACTTAGAACTTCTTCTTCTTCTTTTCAACAAAAAGCACAGCTTTTCCCTTGACCTACTCCTTGGCATCATCACTGACTGGATCCTCACAGGGGCAATTAGCGTTAAATGATCATGAAATTTGGGGTCAGGTTTTCACACTGGTTAATAGTCTCAGTGGATTTTCATTACACTAGGGATTTCCTGAGCTCTATTGATCTGATCCCACCTATTGACTGGCAACAGACCTATTGATTGGCATGCCATTTATTTATTATTCATCGACAATGTAAAATCTCCCATGCCCCAGTCCAACTGAGGCCATTGTAATGCTACTGCCAGGGGTCTTTGAAGTTCAGGCCTCAAAAACTCTAAAGGAGGCCATAGTAGAATACATGAGAAGCTCCAGTGCAGTCCTTTAAGAATATATTTTCCACTATTAAATTTTAATCTCATTGTTAAGCTTTGCTTTGGTGGAGTATTTTATATCTACACAGCTAGGTAGACAGCCAAGTTAGACAGATTATCACAGATAAATAAACAATCATAAGAAAACCATAATGACATTATTAGAGACAACAATTAAATAACCTTTTTCACAAAGCCATATTTTTTTCACAGCCATATTTCTTTTGAAGTTTTTGAGCTTCAGTCATGTATATACCTTAAACATGTACAGGGTTTGTAATAGCATATCTCCGAGGGTATGGGAAAGGGGTCTTTTAACCTACCCCCAACCAATGCTATACCTTCAGTATAAACACAAACCCTTCTTGTTTTCACACCCTCTTGACACCTTTCCAGGTCAAAGGTGAAATTAGGTCAATAAAAAGCACGTGATATAAAGTTGACCCACTAAGATCACAGGTATAGATAGATAGATAGATAGATAGATAGATAGATAGATAGATAGATAGATAGATAGATAGATAGATAGATGATTGATCGATTGATTGATTGATTGATTGATTGATTGATAGATAGATAGATAGATAGATAGATAGATAGATAGATAGATAGATAGATAGATAGATAGATAGATAGATAGATAGATAGATAGATAGATAGATAGATAGATATTATTTTCAGTTCTCAGTTCAGTGAACTGTTTGCATTTCATTGGTCAATATTTTTATTGATAATATGTATCCATTGTCCTAAAATGTCAATTCTTTAACGTAAGGTAAACGTATTGACGTCCTATTAAATATTTAAATGCTCTTATTCTGCCTATTGTTATATTACAATAAAATGTGCCCTCTCCATAATATCTATTTTAATTGCTTATTGCGGCAATAAATTATGTTACTTTAACCAAGACAGGTTTCTTGATCATAGATTTTGATCAACTTTTTAAAATTACCATGTTTCTGAGTCTTAAATTGAAATCTGAATGATTTTGTGTGTATCCATTTTATTTCTCCTCTTCCATTTATCCGTTTCCTTTTTGCCCAATATTGCGAATTCCTGTATTTCTAGGGACTTCTAGGAAAAACTTAGTTCTGGAACTGTTACACTATCTTTTACTAGCCCAGCTACTCTTGGGTGATAAAGTAGTAGATTAGACTTGTCTAATACACGTAAAACAAGGTTATATTGGTTGGAAAAAATGTTTAAGGCACCAAAATGTACTACAACATAATTGAAAGAAAAGTTTTATGTCTATATGATGAATTTGCAACATCAGAATTCCATTTTCTTCAGATTTTTCACCTGCAGCAGTGAAAATGGAATTAAACATTTAATATTATAAAACTTAAACTAAAAACAAAATTATAGATTAAGGACATGGTCACCTTTGTATGATGTCAGATCTTCAAAGAAAAAAAAGTACAAAACATTGACCTTCTGTCCTATCATGTTTTCCAGCATTATTCAGTGTCATGAATAGCTTCTAAATGTCAAAATTGTCAGCTCGCTGAATCATAAATAATCTTTTTATCTCCTAGTGTCAAAACGTTTAAATAGAGACAAAGGTATTCTAGACTTATAAATGATTTATATAAACTTGATATTCTATAGATACAGCTTTATCTGATTTTAATACTTGGAATTTTAGGTATAGCAATAAATAAACTTCGGAAAGGTATAACAGATAAATGAAAAACTAACAATTTATAGGACCATGGGTTTGACATATATAATCTTTTTTGATTAGAATAAATGTGGATTGTGTATTGTTTAATACATAGCCTACCTTTTTTTTAAGTTTTAATGTGAGGTTAGATCATATAAATTAAGCCTTTTTCAAATGCCATACAAAACATAATTAAAAGATACATGCTTGTAAACACAGGTTCAAGTTACACTATTCATTTTTAGTTGAAATGTAACATTTGTTTTATAAGAAACTTCTTTTTTAGAATAATTCATTTTTTAGCCAGCTTATTTTTATGGGAGTTACTGTAGTGTAGCAATTTTATTTCACATCCATCTGCCACCGATGAGCCACAGATCAAAAATATTAATTTCCTTATGTGATCATCAGTGCATAAAATAAACAATGGTGTCACGTGGCCAAACAATTCAACAATGGGGTAATTTCTGTCGAAGTCAGCAGACGAATTTTGATCAGTTGTTTGACAATGTAATTATGGGGTCATTATGTGCCCAGCTACCCCTGTGCCATTCTTGTATTGTGATAGTAGTGTGAATGGCTTAAATACAAAGTATTTCGTGGAAAATATTCTTTTTCTCACAATCCTGTTATAAGGGGACCGTTTGCAGACGACATATGGTCCTAATAAGGAGCTAATTAGCATAAACTCATTAACATAACGTGTAACAAGCGTCAAGACGCACGTGCTACAGCGTAACATGCAAATATGACGCAACCTTACACCTTGTTGGGTTATCTTATGTTTTAATTGTCAACAATTGCCAAGCGACTTCGTTTGGCTTTGCAATTAAGGATTGTTTGTTTATTTACCTTTGGCTAACTGGCATTTTGGTATGTGCTGGAATTTGATGGCAAATTTCTTGGCTTTTTAGGAAAATCTGAAAAAACACCTGTGCAAGTTGATAGCATAAATTGAAAATTGGAAACACAAAGTGCATAATATGGCTGACCAGAAGTTTAACACAAAATACATTCATAAGTTCATAACCTAAATTTCCATAACAAAGAAATACATTAACTTATTTTTAGTTTTTGCAATGTAAGTGGCCTGCAACGTACAGATGTTACATTCTAATAATTATTGCGGGGGATCTCAATATCAAAAATAACTTCACCAAAGATGTCTGGACCAGTTTTATTTATTAACATGACTCATTTGTCAATAATGTAATTTATCTATTTATTAGATCATGGCTAATAATATTGTTTATTTTGTGATCATCCATACAGAAAATTATAGATCTTTTTGTATTGATCAAATGCAGCTATGTTGATTTCAGCAGTCTATCTATCTCTGTATGTTTCTATCTATCTATCTATCTATCTATCTATCTATCTATCTATCTATCTATCTATCTATCTATCTATCTATCTATCTAGATATATCCATCTCTATCTATAAATGTATCTAAATATCTATCTGAGCAAATTTATTCTGTACTGCAAGGTGTTGTGCTATGACCAACTTATATTTCGTAAGGTAAACAGTATTGCAAAGGTTCTGTGCTGGACATTTTATTCCCTCACCCCTCTGCCAGGTTATCAACTGGGTCAAGGGGTAAAACATAAAATGCTCTAATGATCTGATTTTGGATCCGGGAAAAGGCATTACATAGCTGAGGGTGTGGTTAATGGGCAAGATAAGAAGTTGTTTTGGTTTTGAAACCTTTGATGCATGTTATTAGACAGATAGATAGATAGATAGATAGATAGATAGATAGATAGATAGATAGATAGATAGATAGATAGATAGATAGATAGATAGATAGATGTTCAAATAAATTTACATATATACGACCCAATCAATGGCCGTTAATAAATTATTTTTAAAAGGTATTTTCAAGACAAACATTGATTACCGTTATATAGTTTTATTTATTGCTACAATATTATTATAAATGTCAATAATAGGTCCACTAATGGCCTGTTATTTATTGGGAGTCATTAAATTGCAATAATCATAATAATGTACTTTTATACACAGTACTGGACATAGACATACATTTAATGCACATTTGTACAATAATTCCATTTTATACTGGCATTGGTACGTCTTAAAATTTGAATAAGTTTCGATAGTATTTTACTTTTTAAAAAAATACAAAGAAAAACAGGCTTATAACAATTTTATTGTGATGTTAACAAGAAAACATAGAAACAAAACATGATTTTGTAACACCAGATTCCATATTGTGAAGTAGTGGCTGGTGAGCTTTCAACTCATTTCTGGCTGGCATTTTGCAAATGTCATTTAGATCATAGCCATATAGGTTAAAAGGTCAACAAGTACATTTTACAAGTTAACCTTTGATGATGGTAA
This sequence comes from Platynereis dumerilii, assembly GCA_026936325.1. Classification (NCBI taxonomy): domain Eukaryota; kingdom Metazoa; phylum Annelida; class Polychaeta; order Phyllodocida; family Nereididae; genus Platynereis; species Platynereis dumerilii. The sequence continues at coordinate 5,638,566 of JAPTHN010000009.1, forward strand.
AATGAAGACAATGGCATTAATTAATGATTTAATAATTATTTGTAATGAGGATGGGTTCAGTGGAAATGGCAAAAAAGTCTATCTATTTATCTACCCATCTATCTATCTTTCTGTCTGGCCAACATCAGATATTGAAATATATTGAGTAGATTATTGTGTTTATCATTTTGGATTTACAATTTCAAATATTCAATTTTCTGTCCAAACAGCTAACCAAATACCAATCATGTTATCAGGTTTTTGTGCTAAGTAAAAATCGATAAACTATTGGTTTATGTGCATAAGGAAGATATGTGATGTCATACATTTTCAAATTCAGATTTTAGCAATAGATTGAATATGTGAAATCAATGTGGTCTACAAATTTTTGATAGAATAAATGAATATATGCAAATTTATGATGAAAAAACTAAACAAAAATAACTTCAGAATGTGCGTTGACAAGTATTTTGGAAAAGAAAAAGATTAACCATCCAAATACCTGCCAATAGTAATATTTGACAAAGCATTTTCAGTAAACATGACTACATTACCTTTAGGCCCAATAAGAGCATGCATGAGGAATTACCTAATAACATAATTGTTATTGATAATTTTTAACAATAGAACAAGCAGCAGTTTGTTTACATACATAATGACACAAGCGACTTTAAATTGACAGCTTGGAACAGCTTTGTTTGCTTTGAATAAGTCACTTAAAATGTGTGTCAAAATGGCCAAAAATGTAAGAAAAGGAGAATTTGTAAAGGCTGTATATAGTTTAAACAATTGTTGCATGTTCCTTTGATATTAACATGCATTTCTTTCAATATAAAACAGCTGGTACTTGGTATTTTGAAGAAATCTGTCATACATTAATTAAAAAATTAAGATATTTCACATAAAGGCTATTTATTCACAGTAGGCTTTGACATTAATTGTTGCTGGTTAACACTTGTGACATTAATTAAACATCATTCATTAAAAAGAGCATTAATACGATTTTTATTCTGAAACATGATCTAACAGCTATCAAGAAGAAGAAAAAACTTGATTATAACAAAACATAATGGCATTTTTATGGACAATAACTAATGTTTGCTAAAATGATCACATCACTCATATTTTCCACTGACTTCACAAAATCACCCAAGTGGAAAACCACGTGTCAGCTGCCATGGTAACCAAAAAAATAAACAAGAAACAAATAATTTATTCTTTTATACACAGGAAATGACAAAGAGCTATAAAGTTTATATCATGAACATAAGCTTATATTCGAGCATTGTAGTGTTATTTTTTGTGTTGATAGTTTTTTTTGTGGAGTCAGGAAATTTGTTTAGTCAACAAAAGAAAATCGATAAATTTATACTGCCTTACTTATTAAATTTTAATTGGCCTGCTCAACTTTGTCCATATCATTAGTTAGATTTCATGCGATTTTGTAAAAAGACATAACAGTTTTAGATTTTTTCGTTCTGCTAAATTTATTCGCCTTGGCCAGCTTTAACTAGAAACATTTCAAACCATAATTAAGTATTTAAAAGCCATTTACTCATAACTATAATTTATGGTTCTAGTTTGTAGTTAAAGCCTAAAGGGGAAGGGGGGATGCTCCATGTTTATAGTTTAGTAGTTAGACTAGCCTTGCCAAGAATTAGTTCAAATATTGACAACTTTACAATTTACAACTAATCAATGATATTCATGTTAGTCATCCTTTTAAGGTATTTGCAAGTTTGATTTTGCAATAGATAGATAAATATATGAATAGATAGATAGTTAGATAGATAGATAGATAGATAGATAGATAGATAGATAGATAGATAGATAGATAGATAGATAGATAGATAGATAGATAGATAGATCAAAACTTACTGAAGAAATATCACGAAGAGCAGGTACAACTGGTACATTACATTTCTTGAGAACCTCCAATAATATAATCTTTTACACAATCTTTTACACAAAGTTCAACTCAATATAGTCAAAATTCTTAATATGACCCCTTTATAAAACTATATATATGCTGAACCCAACTGTAGCGTGTTTAGTGACCTATTGTCACAACTGTCACAATACCTGAGATGGTCACACCCTGTTGTGGAGCCCTTGACAGCCACAAGCTGTCATGGCTGTGTCATCAATATGAATATACAAGAGGGGACCCATTATCAAACCATTGTTAGGCTGACAATGCTGCAAACTTGGACAAAAAGTGCTAATTATCAATTCAACAGGTCTTCCCTCATAAAATATTCACCACGGCATAGTAGTCATTTTCAGTCCGGTGAATTATTGAGTGAAAATTCAATAAAAGACATGGAGTGTAGATTCTAAGTGCTAATTTTGTTTATTTACCCTTAGATCACAATATATTAGAGGTGTATGTCTGCTTATTGAGGATTTATGTTGTATTTCTCTCTCTATATCTTTCCAATATAATAAAGACGATATTTCTGTCCATCTACATTTATCTTCTGCTTTCTATTTCATTCTTTTCTATTTCCTATTATTATCTTCTTTCTTTTTTTCTAAGTTTTCCTTTCTATCTTTCCTTTAATTCCTCCCTTTCTTTCTCTACTATCTATCTTCTATCTGTCATTATATCTATCTTCCTATCTAGGTCTATCTATCTAGTCATTCTCTGTAAAATACATTGGACTCACAAATTCACAGTAATTGTCCTCCAAAATATCACAATATGGTTTTGTAAGTACTGTTCAGTTACCAGTTACTGTTACCATTTTGTTTGACAATTACTGTTGGTCATTTATTGGAAATTACTGCACCCAACCCACTGGCAAATAAGCAACTTCCCAATCATTATTGAAAATGACACTACATCGACCAATAATCGATACTAACAGCCCTGATCTGGTGATCAATCGATTAGTTTGACATGACACACATTTCCGATAACACCTGTGCTACTGTTGTAACTGGGGGAAGCTTACTTTGAGCTGCTTTGAAAAGTGTTTAGGGGGGGGGGGAGGTAGCCAGCAGCTTTACTGGGGCTGTGGGGGGCTTGGGTACTGGGGATCAGGGTAGATAACTGTATGGACAGGTTGAGTGTTACGAAAAGGGAGGGGGTTGGTAGGACATAGAAAATATAACCATACACATTAACTGATATTGTTAATGAAGACTATCCTCCTGAATATGTTGGACAGCAGTTTCAATCATCATTTGCCTCATTTCTGTGTCCTCCTGTCCTTAGTAGCTCTTATGCATTGCATTATGCATATGTCTAAATGCAGGACATAAAGCCTACACATCTAGCCTACCCAACAATCATCTGGATGTGGCTCAATTTAGTTATTGTCCATCTTCAACATGTTCAACCAAATATGATTTACCAATACACATTCCCAATACACAAAGCAAAATGACTTCTGAAGTTCCAGTCTAGTGTACACATGTGCACCTGTGCAAGCTACTCTATCACTTCCTGTGACGCCAAGTATTCTGGGTAATCTTTTGATCCTTAAAATGAGGTCAACCTGTCTGTCTGCCAACTGGCATCAACACAGACAAACTAGACAACTAGATGTATATAAAATCTGATCCCTTTCAAGATCTTTTAGTTTGTCTGTTTAATGTGTGTGTTTATCTAGAGTAATCTGTAAGCTTCTGTCCTATACAGGCTACTGGGAGCTACTGGGGGGTTGTGTATATATACAGGAAGATTGGTTGGGCATCCTTTGTGATGTCATCAGCATCTGTGATTGTTTGCAAATGACCTCATTATTTGTTTGCTGAAATAGCTGATGTCATCAATTTGTATGGTGTAAATTGTTAGGATCTTGAAATTGGAATGAATTTTGTGAAGAGGTTGATTCTAGAATAGAATAGAATAGAATAGAATAAATAGAATAGAATAGAATAGAATAAAACAACAGTTGCACCAGATTACTACATGTATGTTTGAAATGTAGGCCTATAATCCATGCAAGAATGCAATGAATGGTTATCTTTTTGGGCCAATAAAAACATGATTAGTCCCATAAAATAGTCTATAAAGTAAAATTAGTGCAGCACATAAAATAATCATCCTCATATCTTGCAGCCTACTTGCAACTTTTCGACTGGTACCCTATCACTTCACTACTAAATAATTCAACAATTTTGATATATCACCAGTCTAACATACATGACAGTTAGGATGTTTGGTTGCCATGGCAACACATTTTAACTCTGACTCATCCAGTCTTGAACTTGGCTTATCTCTGAATTTATTGACAAAATTTATAGTGCCAGCAAAAAATTGATTTTCAGTATTTCAGGCATATATAGATCACTCTTCTGTCCTTTTAAAGTTATCCATGGTCATTATTTGTTTATGTACGTTAATATTTTATGATATTTATTATAATCTATTTTGTTAAAACATGTTTGCATATATATATACATTTCAAGCATAGTAATATATACCTGTGGCAAATATAACGATGAAATGATAGGACGCAATGCCAATTTTCAAAGACAGTTGGATGGCAGACCTTAAAATAATATGGTAAACATGTTTGCATTTATATACAATATTCATTAAGTAATGAAGTATTACTAACACAATATCATTGTTTCAAGAATCAAAGATATTATTTGTATTTTTCCCCCATATCAATGTCTGGCAAAGACAGAATATCATCACAGTTGATTTAGTTTCATTTGGAAGTTTGATATTGGTCTTAAAAGTTAAAACTTTGTGATCTTGTATTTACAAGAAAATGTACTCTACCTCTTTGGCAAAAATACAAGCACTTAAATTAATTGATTTACTTGGTACCAGATGACAGGTATTTAGTACACCTGATGAAAAAAGGTGCACTCAATGATTTAAGTGGAATGTGTACACCAATAGCAAAAAATGTTGTATCTGTAATTCTACACCACAAAAAATAACTTAAAAAGATATTTTATTGAACATGTGGGTTTAACTGGGTTCTTATCTAAATAAATTCGTCTTAAAAAGTTGTCTAATTTTAGAAGTATGAAATGATGTTAAGTGTAATTTAAACATCTTATATTATCATTCCAAAAACTTTTCAAAAACATTCTATAACTAGGAAAAACGTTCCGGGAACATTCTAGGGATATTTTCCACCGTATATTCTTTCACTCTAGTATAAGAGTTACAACTTTGCGAAAGTCTATTTTTTGCAAAGTTGTGTTCTACATAATGTTATGTTTGCCTGAACATGTATTAGTGCTAACATAGAGTATGGAGATATGTTAAGCCCATGTTTTTAGTGTTGCTAAATTGGTTTTTTAAAAACTTGCGTTGTTAACACGTTTATAGTTCTTTTGGTTGGTTTAATGTGAGAATATATTTGTCTATTAGGCTACCTGTCTAGTTGCCTATCTATTTTCCTACTTGTATGTATGTCTGGTGAGAGTTCTGTACTCCAGGGAGCCACTATTTGGCCATGTATGTTCAGTGATGTTTCTGAATGACAATTGTAAGCTAATGGAAACATTACTATATATTTTTGGGTTTCTGTCTTTCTGACATACTGGGCTCTTTATGTTTAGAATCCTTCTTTCTGTTTTTCTTTTGTTCTGTTTTTTACCCACCGGAAGTGTGCCCTGGGAGACCCCTGGTGTGAGTTTTAGTAAACTCCTCCATTTGAAAATGATTAACTTAGTAAACACACTAAGCATGTTACCCTGCCTGTGTGCACATGGGAGGCAAAATTTTACTTTTTCTTTCTTTCTGATTTATTAAATGCACCCATGCTGAAAATTTGGAGTGTACTGAAACCAATTAGATTCCATGTGTGTGTCCAAATAGATAGATAGATAGATAGATAGATAGATAGATAGATAGACAGATAGATGGATGGTTTTCTCTCAGTGTATAAAAAACAATTAACTAGCTTCCTGATATTCAATAAATAAACTTTGTACAGTAGCCTGAAGTTATTTACATGCAAGTCTTGCACTTTCACGGGACATTTGAGATCAAGTGAGTTGACGAGATCCTCATTTCTCTCCTCCAAACAAACATGGCAGAGAGTTCCACCATGTTTAGCCTCACTTTGAAATAGTTTGTTATTTTACGTTAGATATGAGATGAAATTTCAAAATACAATCATAACAAAATTGACGAAGGTGCTTCCTTGGAATTTTGGCATGGATTCGTTTGTTTTGAGATGGGCAGACGACAAAGTTGGAATCCATGTACCAGACGTTCCTTTGTGACGTCACTACTTTGCCCGGAGCCAAGGTTATCCCAGTGTAAAGAGTGTTTACAACTTGATTAGGATGCATATGTATCTTATAAATCCAAATTAATGATTTTACACTTTCTTTGGTCATTTTAGCCTGGTACAAAATTCATGAAATCAACATGTTTTGCAAAATACAAGTGAATGTGTAAAAGAACTAGTGATAAGAAAAAGAAAGAAAGAAAATGCAAATACCATTTACACACACAAACGCAAAATTCCTTAGCTCTGTAAAATTAATATGATGGATGTGTTCTCAATTACATGACATTATGTTGACAGGCCTTTAAATTATTAATAAGTAAAAAGACCAGCTAGCCAGTGCGGCTGCAATTTACTGAAAATCAATGAAATTTCTGGACAGAAACAATGAATTTTTGATAAAAGAATATTTAATGTTGGTTACCGGAAAGACTATGCCAATGATATGTTGGTGAACATCAACAATTTTAAAGTTTTAAAAGTCTGTGTATCATATATAGGCTTGCCAATCTGAATATTTGAGAAATATTTTGATGAAGTTAAGTTGCTATTTTCAAATGTTATATTTAATGAAAGTTCACATATATATAATATAGATAAACTCATTTATTTTTATTTTAATGTTAAAATATTGACTATCCACCTCCACTTTATGGATTATGTGTTATATCACAAAAAAAAACTTCATAACATAATGATTTTGTCATTAACCTTTATCCTTAATTAGTTAAGGTTGGCACACTGATGACTCTATCACTTTGATGCTTACCTTCTAATTACCCTTTTAACCCATTAAGGTACATCAAAGGTGCCCTTAATTATGGTGCATATTTTTCATATACCATTGAGTGCTAAAAGATATATTTTTTAGTCTATTTAAAATACATTAACTCAATTTATTTAAAAAAAAGTAATTATATTTATTGAATTTATAATTTATTTTCTTCTTTCTTCTTTTTACAATATCCAAAAATTGTTTACTAAAATTTGCCACATAGTCAGACAGAGATAGACGGTCGATTTATCAAAAAATAATGATAATTTACAGATAGATTTTTACAATACACTATAATTTGGGACTGAGCTAGGTGGCAACAGCCTGTTTTTAATTTATTGTTGTGAATTCAGGGATTAAGTTAGTGGTGTGGGGGGTTAAGATAAAATAAACATTATCAAGGCACACAAATAGGGGGGGGGGGGTTAAATTGTTACAATAGATAAAAGATTTTGGTGGCATGTGCCAGTAAAGGGGAGGGGGTTGTAATTGCAAATTCCCATAGCTACTGACAATGCTAACCCTGATAATAAGATCAAGTAAATGGGGAGGGGGGTGTTTTTAAGCCCCTATATCATTTAAAAGGTGTTGCCCCAATTGGGGGTGTTAAAACGTGTCATCTGGCGTAGACCCCCCCTAAGGCCCCCTTTCCATACCCCTTGGGAATATATTCTAGTCCATGCATGACCTTTTAAATTAAAGTTATTTTATTTCCTCCATTCACAAAAAAACAATATGTCACAATGGCTTGAAACACAATCCTACAAAGTCTGAAGAAAGAATGAAAGAAAGGAATAAAGATAGATAGATAGATAGATAGATAGATAGATAGATAGATAGATAGATAGATAGATAGATAGATAGTTTCAAGAAGGAAAACAGGTACAGAAATCAGAGATCATCTCAACTTATTTCATGATCAAATGAACCATTATTTACCAAATCATTCATTCATTAAGTGTCAAATTGGGGAGATTTGTTGATTGTTTATAAACAATGGCTGTGTTTGATTTGATGAAATCACGCTAAATCGCGTTTAATTCTCTCGTGCATGAGATCACAATTTCTAAGAGAAATGTTAGGCAGGTTTTAGCTGACTAGTTGGAATTGTGCCAAACTCAAAACTGATCACCTCTGAAGTTGTATGGCGTCTTGGTTGCTATGGTTACAGCCCACGTGGGGCAGCCATGTTGGATATATGACTGAAAATATATATATTTGAAGAGATAGATAGATAGATAGATAGATAGATAGATAGATAGATAGATAGATAGATAGATAGATAGATAGATAGATAGATCGTGGGTATATTGCCTTGAAATAGCATTGTTTGCCATTTACAAACAGACTGTGTCAATTAACTTTTCCCACTTGAGAAAAATTGCCTCATCTCCTTTAGTCACCCAGGTAATGAAATTATGATGTAATAGCCATATGGTAGCTCTATATATTTACCTTGATGTAATTCACAATAATTACCTATTTGTTTATGCTATAGGTAATGACTTGGTAACTTAATTTGCATACATATTTATCTAAAGATACAAATATTGTTAGATACATATTGTTAGATACCTATGATAAGATTAATTCACACATTTATCTCTGATACAATATCTTAGCATATGTTTCTTCAAATACATCGGCATGAAAAGGGCACACATAAGATTGGAACATTTTCCATTGTTCCTAAAGAAGCTTTGGAACCTTTTATTGTTCCAATAGATGACGTCACAATCCCATAAACCAGTTGAGTGCTTTGCCTTCTGACTCATAACATAACCCAGGCACACAGATTACCTTTATCTCCAAAGTCTGGTTGGTTAGTTGAAAACCGTGTTGGATTATCCACCTTTTCAAGTAATCTAGCATTATCCATGTTTAATCACAAACGCCAAATCTTTAGATTACAGGTCTAGATTTTGGTAATAAGCTTAAGTACCTAATAGCTTTTCTCCAAGTAGCAAAACCATGGCTTGGTTAGATTTGTTTATGTGCCTTTGTGTGGCTGTAATGTTTATATATCTCTAGGTCCTACAGTATGTTTGGGAGATGGATAGATGGATAGATAGATAGATAGATAGATAGATAGATAGATAGATAGATAGATAGATAGATAGATAGATAGATAGATAGATAGATAGATAGGTCAAGAACAGACAGGAAGGTCACCTATTGATTAACTGTCATCAAATTTATTTGTTTATTCAACATCACTGCACCTATAGTATGACTATACAATGGTTATTTGTACTTATTTGTGGCCATGATGTCATCAAACTTCAGAACCTTAAACTGGATTATAAATAGGCCAGCCATCTGTGACAAACTCATAGAATTCAGAAACTTGAAACAATTGTACTTATCAACCAACTAAGTCACCACTGATAGACTGCAACTGAACTATATTTCATATTTATCATCATTAGATAAACTGCAGGTCCAATTTTAGAACAACTTTATTGATAAGGTAGATCTATGCATATTGTATGCAAGGCTGTGACAGGAAGTCAATGATGCATACATGACTGACAGCAGAACAATCCATTTGACTTTAGAGACACCTTGTGTTAAATTTAGAACTAAAGCTGTCCAGCAGCATACTGAAAATTGATCTTTGTAAAATTTTCAGTTTATAAAGGAGTAGTTTGCCTAGATTTAGTAAAAGATAGAATACTCAGTTGTCTTTTATATGTACCCACGCATGTGTTACTGATATACATACAATGATAGGCATTCTTAGATTCCCTTGCAGTCACTAGAATTTGTCAATCTTGTTGGTAATCTGCATCAGATAGGCAGAATTGATGTAATAAGTCATTGAGCTACAGAATTTGCTTCTTTATTTGTGGAACTTCGCATAAGGATTTTTTCGATTTCATTACTAGAGTTGTATCGGTGGCATCATTGTTAGTTTTGAGGATTCGTTGTCACTTCGGTAGCGTTAAGTTGTGAGGAAAGTGTCCGACTGTCCGTTACATAGCGAGTGTGTACTAAATTAATGCGGTTTTTGACTGTTGTTTGTTGCCGTTCATTTTTACCAGCCTTCACAGCCTGTAGTGCAGCACTTGTGTATAAGATCTTCCAACTATTTAATTTTTTTACTCTCCGCCATCTTGTTTTTCAGTGACCCTATGTGTATGGTGTGAAGGGTGCTAATTCTATGTGTGGATTGATGTTTTTTCAGGATTTGTCATTATTTTGAAATTGCTATCCATACCTACTTGTGATGCCCTTCTATAAATATGCGTTTAATGATGTCGAAATAACACTTAGTGACGTTTAAACGACTTTTTAGCTGCGTTTTTATGTTTTTGTTATGTTAATCATTCTTTTACCATGGCAACATTTGTAAGGAGACAATTTTATAAAATTTTGTAACATTTGCATTGAGACATTAATGGTGGTTAATTCATTATTTTATTTCACATCTGATTTTATGTGCAGTTTTTTCACCGTGTTCGAAAGTAAAGTATGTGCTTAGTATTTTACGAAAACAACTTTCACATATTTTACGTTTAACATGTGATTTCAATGTATTGTTTTGTTGCAAAGGATCTTCTCATAGTTAGCAGCACATAATTTACCAAATTAAATTTCTGAAATCAATTATATTTTAAAATTTTCATTTCTGCGAAATTTACGAATATTTTCATATGAATTTTTGGAAAGTGCATCACAATATTGGTTGGATAGCTGGAGTGAATTTTATTGTTTGTTTTTCGTTTGCTAACACTGATTGAGAAGTTCCTATTGTTAATTGATTATGACGTCACAGAGTTGAATGGAATTGGAATTGATCTGAATTGAATGAGATGTGTTTAATTGAGTGGTGTTCAGATTGAAATGCAATGTTTTGGGATGACTTTTTTAATTGACGTCGAAACGTAAAGAGTTAAGATGATCTGAATTTATTTTTATCTAATCATTTAGATTGGATTTTGAATTCAGAACTTCGATTTGTAATTTATTTGAATAGGAGATTCCATACCATAGAAGGAGCGCCGTAAAACAGCATTTAAGTGGGTCGAAAGATTCTATGTAATCTAAGTGCCTCAAATTCGTATATGTATATATATTGAACGTAAAGTTTATTGTCTTTTTCTTGTTGTTTCAGTCTGCCCCAGTATGTCTACCCATCTGCCTACTTGACGACTCCAGGCGTTAACATCCCAACTGTGTCCCCTCACTCACCAATGTCTCCGTCAAGCGCTAGCCAGTTCTTCGATTACGCAGGCGGATTCCCTGCCACAGCCGCAGCCGCCAACCAATTCGCCACCACTGCCGCTGCTGCCGCCGCCTACGAGGCCGCCTACCCATTCGCCACGACCGCTGGATACGTCGCCCCCGCTGCTGCCTACAGTTACGCTGTCCCCCAGCACGTAGCGGCCGCCGGCCACTATGCCGCCGCTTTCCAGCCCCAGCAAATACAGGAGAGGATGCAATGAAATGAGGCTCTAGACCTGAGTCAGACGCCCCCTGGGGACCACCAGTGACACCATTATGTAATAGATATGTATGATACGTAATTAGGTCATATCATCTATTTAGGTCATATTGATATTATACGCTTATATAGGTCATGTTAAAGGTCACGGTGTCCTGGGTTCCCGGTTCCCGGTTACGTTCTGATAGGTCGCGGGTGAACAAAATGTCCGGGCAGATGCTGTATGTTATTTTACGTAACACTGCAACTACGAATACGCTCGTCATTCAACTCACTCGTTAGGCTCGTAAAAAGACTCAAAAGACTCAAATAAACAATTCAATTGCCTATTCAATTTTACAATTGGAATGGACTTGTAATGCAGGGACCTCACTAGGGAGGGCGCCATATACCCTGCTTCAAAATGGACGCTGCCTTTGTTTACGTTACAGTTACGACGTTGACACTACTACATTTTACGATGCATGGACGAGCGATTACACCACTGCTCCCGTGCGATTGTTTACTTGTATTGCATATTGTTGCATAATCAATGTGTATGTCCACCTCCGTCCATATATATAAAAGATTAAAACAAGTATTTTTTAGTACCATTTATGTACAGAAAGGGACTTTCATAATGTTAAACTCATAATTATGTGGAATTCAATGTGAAATCATTATGTGAATCAGTGTAAATTTAAGTGTAAAGTGCAAACTGTCTCGTCTTAGTGGTCCTGTGGCGTACACATTGAACGTATAGTAGTATACGTCGTGTTGCGGCGTACTGTGCACGTCGTATGTTGAAATATTGTTATCCAACTGTTATTCATATGCATCATTGAAAAGATTGTCCGTCCGTATGTATGTTCGCACGTACGCACGTAATAATTATCTTAATCTTCATGAGATTATGACTGAATGGTGTGCCCACATGGAACTGGACTTAGTCTGTCTAAAAGTGTCTTTGAAAAGTGTCTCTGAGAGTATTAGGAAGTGTCTGAATGGCATTGTATACATGGATTTTGATCTCTTTATGCAATAAGAATGATTTGCAATTAAATATGATAACAATTTGTTATTTTGGAAAAACTTACAATTCACTGAGACCAAAGGTAGATTGATGATTTATCGCAATTGCAACTGATACACGCAATTGATGAATGCAATTGAATATCGCAATTGATTATTGCAGTTTATAACACACCATGCAGCTCGGATGTATTATAATAATATTATATTTATACGATTTATGAGTTTTTATTTATTTTCAATTCTTCCAACTGTGCAGCTTTAACGGCCGTATATTTTTATAGGTTTGATTTTCAAATGGCGGCAGTTTCATTATTATTTATGTGAGTGTCTGGAGAATTTGAATGGAAGGACATGTAACTGAGTTGCAATTACAAAAAATAGAACGAAAGTGAAAAATGAAAGAGTTTCAAGTCATGAGTTGTGAAAAAGAGAGATTTAAATCTCATGTATTTTATTCTATTATTAACATACAATGTCATCTAATCTTATAAAATGTTGTTAAAAACTCCTGTGATTTTATATGTTTATCAATCTAAGTCACTCAAAAGTTTTTCTAAGATCCTCATGGTTTTATCTACTAGTCGGTGTGTTTAGCTATAAGGAGTGCAATTAATAATTATAATATTAATATTTACTTATTCGGCAACTGCTCGTCAAAATATCGAGTTCAAAATTTGATGCATGCCGTAGAAATTTAGACGTGTGCTGTGTGTGACCCAATTTATATTTATTTCCCAATATGATAATTTCCCCTAATTTATTTTAATTTATTTACTACTCTTAATTTATTTGGTTTGATTCTAATTGGTTGGAATTTATTTCAAACATCTATATACATAATCACTTATGAAAAGTGCCTTGCAATTCATACACAAATTTGTACACTAAACGACGCCATGTTTGTTTATGACGTCCCGAATCAAACATCACGTCATAATGTCCTGTTTGAAGTTATGACGTGTCGCGATATGTGATAGCCCTATGCAGGTGCTCTTCCATAATTTTAACATATATCTCAATTAATTGTGTTGCCATGGTTACCAATCTCAAGGATGTTTAATGACGTAATAGCTACCTTTGTTCTCAGTGAAAAAAAACGGCGGCCATGTTGTTTTTTTTAAACGTTATGTTTATGTCTCATTTTACACATCGATTAAGAATATCGATTAGATTCCTGAGAATTTCGTGTATATGTTTTCTGTAACCCATTGTATCCTTGTTTCTCGTATTATTTCTTTGTATTATTTTGTGTATTACGATTCTTTGTAACGTGTATTATTTCTATGTATCTTTCCATTCGTATGTCTGGAAGTTATGAATGATTTAACTGGCACAGATTATTAATATTTTCCTTCATTTCTGTTTCATTCAATCACTCGCAAAAAAAATTCCTCGGACAATTGATAAAAGGGCGTTTGATCATTCAATGTCACACAATCACATGTGTAGTCCAAATTTTTTTGTAATTTTGTAAGAATTTGTCACATTTTGTAGTCTTGTTTTATTGTAATGCCATTATCGTAATACAATTATTATTGTAAACCATTTGCGTCATACAATTGCCATTACAATTACATTATCGTAATTCAATCACAATTTGATTATTGTAATCAATTATCGTAATTTGATTATTGTAATTTGATTGTTGTAATTTGATTATTGTCTCAATTTGTCTCAATCAATTTAGCACAGCTGCTATCTAGTTAATTTCTTACTGTTAATTGCAATTGTTAATGAATAATCTCCAAGTGCAATTGATGAACGGAATACAATGTGCGCATGTCTGTTGTATGACTGCAATTAGGGAGGCAACCGTCTCAATGTCTTATTATATATTTATGTAGACTGTAGTACTATGTATCGAAATATGCAATTTCAGCTTAATATAGTTTTAGACGATGCTTAATTTTGTAATACGTAGCTGATACATTTGTATATCTCTATAATGTTTATATATTTCACACTGTTGAAGGCGATTGCCAGCTCTCAGAGTATGTATAAAATTCTTACATTATTTAATTAATTTATTAGTATGTTGGTATTAAGGTCACTTTCATTTGTTATAAAGACCTCATGTTAATTCTCATGTTAATTATTCTGTAGTCTAGTTATTTAATTTAGTTATAATTGCAATAGGCATTAGTTCTATGCATTATTAGTTCCCGGCATTACGCTGACTGAGCATGTTAAGCATGTCAGCAATACAATCAATGTTAAATACATATGTTATTTTGTAGCATTACATGTACCATGTACCATCAGTATATTTTTATTACTCTCTATTTACTACAATCACAGAATGTTTTTATAACATTTACTTAATATCACCACTGTACATTAATGTACTAATGTAATAAAAAAAACTGACTATCATGTCATTAAAATATTAAATATTTAGTTTGTCTTACTTTAATAGCTTTGGAGATATAGTATTTGGCTAATGAGTGATAACACCACCGATTCATAGTGAATACATTTGTAGTTTTCAAGAGCGATGGTTCGTCAGGTCAACTAATGACAAACGACAGCTTTGATTAGCAGGAATAATGTTTGAATAAGTCAAAGATACACTTTTCTTCATGCAATGTCATGATGGCTCGTCGAAGGGGTTAGCATTCAACAGAAACAAGCAATTATTTTGTGAGTTTCTACTAATTCAGTGACACATCGGTCATATGATCAATAGAATATTCAATGACTCAAGCACTCAGCAACAACAGACCACATCTGTATCTTCACTAAGTATTCTTCTGCATTCTTGTCAGAGAGCTCTGATGATGTCACAGCCATTGCTCTGTCAATCTTGCCTTTCATGTTCTTGTGATTTTTCGCCAGAAGCAAGATGGCTGTCTCTAAACCAGTACATCAACAATACTCGACATGGCGTCATAATTTTTTGTTACATGCACAGTGATAACAAACTTACACATTGTTTTGCATACAGTGAATATTATATGCAATGTTTGGCAATGATACGTCTGGAACAGCAGTCAATGAGCGAAAGACATCTGTGAGCACTGCTGTGCAAGCTCAGAATGCAGAAAAAAATGGCTGCCCTTGAGTTATGACGTCATCACTTTTTGTGCCCATTGTATCCCATGCTAAAAATAGCACTTCTGGTGTATATAACAGCTTTCTTGATTCACATTGCTAGTTTGTTTAGATTTTAAGGAAACAACCCCCCTTTGTACTCTTGACTTCAGCAGTCTTGAATGAAACCGAGGAAAGTTCCACATCATCTGTATATTTTTGTATATATTCCAACACCGGATGGAATTTTGGTGAACAATTTTATCCAGGTGTGCTGTATTAGAAGATCACTGTAAAATATTAATGTTGGTGTGACAGAAATGTTTATGACAATGAAGTCACAACTCACAACTAAACTATCAGAGCAGTTTCCAGAAGCTTGAGATACAATATAAAAAAGCAAATTTTTCAGTCGTAACCTTTCGAGGATCTAAAAATCAATGTTTTTTAATTTGATGCAAGGGGAATGGTGAATATTGGTATTTATGAAATTGTGAACAACAAAATGCAAATCTCAAATTAAATCATGGTCTTCAAATTGGTGGTAGAACAACATTGGTCAGACCGTTGTATATCCTCATAATTTTCAATATCTCTCTAAAATGCTGATGCGAAATGCCCATGTTTATATTCCGTTTTTCTGATTTTTAGAAATTTTTATTTGTAACTCGTAAGTTCATGTCTGAGTCCTCCTGTTGTTTGGATGCTGAAAGAGTGCGCACCAAACCAAAGCTACCCGGCCTTTCAATACTTCTGCAGATGAGGGATCAACTACCGAAGTTCTGTAAAATTGACACAAAATTGTTTACAGTGATAGTTGTATTGTTATTGATATGTTCAGCCATTGTTCTCATTGTTTTGGGAAATGCAACTGAGGCTGTTGGCTCTGGTTGTTATCCGATATGAGATCACATTCTCTGCAAATTTGGATAAATAAAAGCAACTGTTACTTTGTGCTTCTGAGAGTAGACCGAAGAAATGGCATTATAGCAATTTTATTTTTGAAACGTTACGCAGAGTTTTTTTTTTCTGAACGCGCAGATTAAAAAATTGAAGACCTTAAACAGTATTCTGAAAAAATAAATTTGAAAGATTTGAACAAAAATCACAATTTTATTTTTCACTGGCAAATGTCGTATCCTAAAACTGCTCTATTGAAGTCACTTCAATGGTTCCTGTAATTCTGTTTTTATCTAAATAGGATGATATTGGTTTCATTCATAAATTAGTAATCTAAGAGGGAGACCATTTCATATCCGGGTGTAGGGGCTTGGAGGTTTTTTTTTTAATAATTAATTTCTTGCTCAGTTTTGGTGAAATAAATCAAATATTCATGTTTGGCCATCTTAAAACAAATTTTTTTTACTTGGGGTATTTCTTAACAAGGTGTTGATTGATTTTGGAGTGAATATTCTGGGACTTCACGTGCTTGAAATTATTAATTACTGCCGTAGCTAACCCGAAATAAATAATTTCCCGCTAAGGAAAATTCCAAGCCCCCTGGATTATTGGATGGTCGCCCCCAAAGGTGAAGTAACTTTTCAGTCGCTGTATCCAAAAATATATACACCGGACACTTTAACTTATTGCCAGCTATATAGCTTTACAAAATTCAACGGCTTTGCCTTACAGACCATTGTGTCCAGTGTTCTATACTTGAGCAACTGAACGACCCCGGGAAACCTTGAATAAATAGCGTATGTGCCAGACTCCTGGTCTTCTCGTCTCATCATCGTACAGCGGTCACCAACAATTAATGTGCTGCTCCCTCAGCAAACAAGGAGGTTGAGCTACTAGGCCAATACTGGATATACCATGTGCATCAAATCACAAGTCAAATCAAGTCAATTATATATTTCAATGGCAATCAAGGTACAAATCTTGTTCACAGATGACTCGATCTACTTATAAATCCCGATCCTCCTCTTCGTACACAGGTACCGTCAACTTCTTCTTTCTTGTTCTCATGGTTGTTACCAAACAGTTGATGAAAATCGATATCTTCTTTGAAACAAGGTAGGATGGTACTACTTCGACAAGCAAGCAAACAGATATAACAAACAATTGCTGAAGTAATATACAATACATTCAGAAAGCAATTTTTAAATTTTTTGACATGTTTCGATTACCGATCTGGAACTCTTGGTCGAAGATGTTTATCAGACATACAATGTTTTTACGCAACATCGTGTAAGAAATAGTGTACAGTTTCCATGCCTAGAGGAAGTGTATATTCGGAGGTTATACAATTTTCTTCGCGTATTGAGTCTAGACGTCTATATTCTTAGATTTTTAAGTCCAAACTTATTGGCAAAATAATCATTATTAGTTTTCCTTGTAGGTCATGGGATGGAGTTATGAATTAAGCCTCAATGCATGATGACGTTTATTCTAAAGTTTTTTCATTTATCAGTAAAAAGAGGAAGGCTGCTTGGGGTTCAAAAATATATTAAAAAGCTTTTCCTACCGGAGATTGTTCGATGTGGTCCGGTGTACCCCAAATCCTCCAACTTTTCTCATTTCGACAAGAAACAAAACTCCTTCACCCGCAAGAGCTTTACCGTTACAAAAACCAATTGCAATATGTGTATATCTGGCAGCTAGTTACAGAAAATATGGTCAAATGAATATTTTGAAGGCACAGCAAATCATCTGTATTATGTCTATCAACTTGTCTATCAACTTTTTTCCAAAACTTCTCCATCGTCCGCAAGGGCTTCACTACAAAAACTAATGGCAACGAATAAATACATGCATGCAGTGACAGAAATAAGGTGTAAATTAATATCATAAAGGCAAAAATCATTTGCAGTTTGTCTATCAACTTGTATACATTGGGATACAACGGCTGTGCTTGTACAAGTCAGTGACATCTCAATATCTGGAGCAAAGACCACAGTAATCCCAGGTATATTTCATGCTATGTGAACCTCATGTTTTGGGGTTGGATAATCTGAATCATGCAAACATCATTGGAACAAAAAGTAGTCAAACCTAAGAAAATCTTACTAAGTTGCTATGAACTTCAGAAAAACCAAAATAACTTCAGAAAAACTTGAATTACTACACACACACTTCAGAAAAACTTCAAGATAACTTCAGTATAATGTAAAACCTAAAGATAACTCCAGAAAAAAAGGTGTTGATTTTTGTGATCTTTTCAGTGCTCAAACCACCTGCAAGGCTGATATTTTTCTGATATGTGTTCCTGGTACATTGTTGATCTTTGGACTAACACAAACTTTGAAGCTCCAATAATGACTTAAGATGTTTTCAACCCAACCTCTGACTACCTCAAGACAACCTCAGTCAAGTCTAAGGCATCTGGGTACACTTAGAATCAGCCTGCTTTGTTGGTGTCCAAAGAAACTGCTTCTTGCAGAAAGCTGACCTTAGATCAAGGTGTAAGCTGTCAGCAAAAGCATTAATCTTCCCCAACAAGAATCTAATGAACTGGCTAATTGGTTTTTACAATGAAGATGAAAGAACTAATGTAAGTCATACATGTTGTGTGATCACTTGTGTGAAAGTATATGAGAATTAATCAATGGAAATTTTGGCCCCGAGTCAGAAAAGTTTCCATTTTCAAGTATCAAATATATTTTAATTGACATAATAGCCATCAAAATTTGCCAATTGCTTGCAGTTTTTCAAACATGAGCAAATTTATATGTGTATCTGCAATACATTTATATATTGGTTTTTAACTCAAAGTCAGTAATATTCGCGCAGCGAAACGGCCGCAGGCCGTTTCGCAAAGCGAATTGAGCACAAGAGAAGATTAAAAAATCAGTGCAGTGATGGTCTGAACATCAACAGTCCACAACTTGAAATTAGGTCAAGTGGGACCAGCTTCTTATCAATGATATAGTTTCGCATTAAAACAAAAAAAAAACATAAGTATTCATCTTCGAAAGTGTTTTAAAAATTCAATTTTATCTGGTAATATTCCCTGTTCCTATATTTTTTATGGATTAAATAATTATTAACCCTGACAAGCTTAATTAAATTATTAACAAGTGATTAATTTCATTTCAAAATAGACAACAAGAAAACATAATAAAATAAAAATTAAATAATCTTTATGAACCGATGATTATGTAACATTGAGTAATTAATCTACATGCAAGCAATGTTGTCGTTTTTATTACTATTATGCTATTATAATATCAACAATCTAACCTAGACTTAAATTTAACAGCTTTCAGTATTGTCTGTCTTTTTACCATTGAGATGATTATCAATAAATCTATAAATCTTAGACCTATCTAACTATCCGTCTTTCTATTTATCTATCTATTTATCTACATTGTATCTATTATATATATCTTATCTTTCTATTCTACATTTCTCTTGTCTTTCTTCTGTCTTTCTAAATTTTCGAAACAGTTACATAACTGCCTTTCATACATTGAATATGAAATAAAAATAAAAGTTATGGTAACACCATAAGTCCTAAAACTTTCAAGTGCTGCACGAATTTCATGGCAGTGCCATTTACATATTACATGTACAGCGCATGGGAAATAGAAAAGGCAGTGTGGTATCCCAGGTGTGGTATCCATCGTTCCTGCTGGACAGCGTCAATTCTCTCTCGAGGCCACATATTGATAGCCTCGGTCTCAGATGTCCATGTCTCGGTCTTGGGCTCAGAGCCTTCGGCCTCGGATAATATATGTGTCCATCTGGCAAGGATAATCCAGGCCTGGAATTGGACCTGGTTTCCACCGATCATGAACCCAGTGTATTGCCTCTCAGCTATAGGGATCTACCAGTCCCTCTCTGCTCGCGGATGGACGGATAATTGATGCTTTATAATCTGTATTTATGCACTTAGTAAGATAATTAGGACAGGAGGAGGACACCGCAATGTGGCAAAGGATGATTGAAACAGCCATCCAACATACAGATAGATTCAGGTGACCGGCAAGAGCAGGATTCGAACTCGGGACGGGGGACACAGCGATTTGCCAACCAGCATGCTTCAACTGAACCAACCCTCCCCCTCTGCACGATGAACATGTTCTCAAGGTGTATAGACACCGAAGCTGCTTCGCAACAATGGAAGATATATACCGAGCTGGTAAAACACGCCATTTATCAAAGCCACATGTCATTCTCCACCTTCCCTCACCACACCTCATCTAATGATGCAAGAAACACAATTCTGGGATTTAGGCAACATTACTTGATTACCGAGAACTCTTGCATAAACATTGAGGGGGATGCTTTTGTCTTTTGTCCGCACGTCACTCAAAATTTGTGCCGGATGTGCTCAGAGACATCGACGGGGTTGCGTTTCTTCACCTTCATTTATTACAGTGCTTGACATAATTTGGAAAAAGATATGTTTCTTACAAAATAACTGTTTATAGCATTAAAATGGAAAATCACGTAATCTCTTGTCTAAGTTGCATGCAGGTGACAATGTGTTGCTAAAAAGTTTATCATAGAAGGATTAGTTCGGTCTGAAAGAAATGAAGATTGCAATTGGAGGTTTGTTGAAATGGGCCACTTCAGGTCAATGCTACATGCATTGCAATCGTCCATTGACATAATCTGCATAGCAGGTAAGTTGGTGAAATAATTTTGTTGATTCCAAAAAATAGCCCTCCAATAAAAATTTGTTTGCAAACTATAATATAAACTGTTTATAACCAAATGGTGTGTGAAAAACACTGACCTCAAGCAGTATGTGCCATGAAATTTCTCAGCAACATTTGCCATCAAACATAAATTTCCATCCCCCTTTTATCTATGAGACATACAGGCCTTTTTTTTAACCATCGTTTCCTTAACAAAATAACTGTATTATATGACAGTCAATCAGTCCTTAATGAAATCTCCTTTTTATAAATCTAGAAATACCAATTGTTAATGAAAATACAATTAAAACCTAGCAACCCATGCAGCAATCATGTAGATCTGGTGCAGAATGTATGACAGGGAGCATCTGTGGGGCTTGTTATTTTTTCATATTTTTTCTGTCTAACATAGTTCCTTCCACTCTATCTGTTTGTTTATGTTTCAAATTTTAGTTCCATGTATCCCTTTCAAGCTTGAGCCTTTCTCAATTTCTGTTCTGGCTTCTTAGACTCTTTCTGTGTCTTTTGGCCTGGCAATTTTCTACCAGCAACACAGCTATGCTTCTAAAGAAATGAAAACAAAGAGGATTGTTTATCTTTGCCTACTATTGTTTATATCCCTCACAGACACTGAAATTGATAGATGCATCCCCTTCTGAAACTCAGACATGCATCGCTCTCCATCAGTGTTTTTATCCCCTGTCTCAACTTCATATATGTGCCTCCAGGGTTTGAATGCTAGTTTGAGAAACAATTCAGGCTCTCAGCAAAATGTATGTGATGTCATTTAATATTAATCCATTAAGAATGAACATCTCAGTATAACTTTTGTGTTTAAAAGTAGCAATGGCAAAATAGTTGAAAGGCCTTTCATAGAGAATGAAGGAGGACAAATTAACCACTTGACCTAAATTTCCATTTCATTGAGCACTATCATACAATCCAAAAATGTACATAATTATTGAAACAGCTATGATTAACAGAATTCATCTTTGCTTCTTATACAGGAGCTCGTGCAGGAGCCATTTTGGCTCTCAATAAATAGTTGTCCAAAATACAGGCCAGTATTGGCAGCAACCACTGCACTGTTAGCATAAAGGGATTATTCACAGTTCTACGGCTGCAAGAGATCAATATATATTATAGATACCTAGGTGAAGGTTTACCTACCAGCTTTACATCAAAGGACAAAGTGTTTGTGGATTTGCTGACACAACACAATTTTGAGATACAAGTGTGACATTAACCATATTGAGGGCACATGAAGTGACTCTGAAATAATTATCGTTGTAATTTTCTGCTGCAAAAATATGGCCTGGTGATATTGTATACCATAAAGAAGAATCCTCAAGATGGAATTTTACGTTTAAAAATCCCTTGGTTTTCCTTCGGATGGTTGCCAATTGTTTGACGTTGCCTCTGTCACTCAGCTCAAAACCACTTCGAGTTTAAAGTACTTATGTACCACAGACGCAATGGCAAAAACATCCCCGGCCGGTCCAGCCTGTTTCACTTCCTTACAAGAAGCACTGTTTTATGAATATCCGCTGAATATGATCTATCTTAAATGCTGATAGTTCGATGCATACCAGATTTTACGGAACATTTAAAAATGCAATCTTTCTCTAAATCTGCTGTTAATATGTGTGCAGTGGAGGTGAGAAACTAAAGCTGTAAAGTCATTATCTAAGCCGGATCCTCTTTCCGCAGTACTTAGTACTATAAGATACCTCTTACATAGTTCATCATTTTGTCATCTTTCAAGTTTTTGGGATAGTCATAAAGCAACAATGTGTAAACTATAGGTCTTCTTGCTATTAATCTTGTCACCATAGATTGTCTCTTGTCCTGTTTTTTTCTTCTTCTTTTTCTTTGTCTTCTTTAGTTCTCTTTTTTTCTTTTTTCTCACAAAGATGCTTTACTGACAATATCAAATTGATTAATATTCAAGAGCGGAAGGTTTAAAATGTGATAACTAAGTGACAAGTTGACCTTTGGTATATAAATTAAATTTTCAGCAATTGCAATTGAGAAGGCCCTTCTAGTTAACACAACAGCAAAGATTGCAAAATATAGGCTAGATGCAAAAAAAAACAGGATATGTCCAGAAGTGCCAGAACAGGGAGATAGCAACTGCTATGTGAATTGGAATTGCCCATCTTTTACGCGACCGCCCCTGCTGCCCGCGATTCCTTCCTGACTCATCATACTGTATAGCTACCAAAAACCAATTAGGTAACATGTCAGTGATTTCAGGCTTTACATCCTGAATATATAAACTCCAGAAAGCTGACAAGGATATAAGGAGGAAACAACAATGAGACAAAGGAAAAGGGAAACAGCCGTCTAACATTGGTCCAGATGCCCGGGTCCGAGCTAAGATCAGGCAATTGCAGCCAACAGCGTTACATGTCCTGCGTAGTAAGTTTGTATCTCAAGAGGACAACATGTTTTGTTTTAGTTGCTTAGCCTGACTGCAATTGTTTTCTTTTTGACAGTTCATGAAGCAACTGAGCCAAGATATATTACCACCCTCCAGCTATTGACAATAGTGTTGTGCTCTACACCTCACAATAGCTCTGGGTGGTGCAACAACCTTGGGTATTGGGGCAGACAATGCCTCCACAACAATTGATACAAATAATTGTTACTTTTCAGGACTTCTGTTGCTAGGGGCAACGTCTTTGTTTACGTCATACCCTGGTCCAATTGCATCATGGGAAAAGGGACCATGGTATTTGTTATGTGAGAAGAGGATAAGCGTTTCCTGGCAAGGTCTTGGAGACCTCAAATGTTACGTAGGTCGTGAATTGTATTCAAGTGGAGGGATTAAACAAGGCTCTAAATTTGCCTAATAAGATGAGTTTTAGAGTGTAGTCCATCTTTCTGCACTATTAACCTATATATTTAGGGGGGTAGAAACGACTTTCTACTCAAGTTTTTACTAATTCAGGTTGCCTAAGTCTGATAATTAATAGTGAGGAAGGTGATGTGCTGGGCAAGTAAAAGATCCCTCACATGGGGTAAATGTCTAACATGTTGAGGACTCCCTCTGTCTCTCCCATCTCATCAATCAACCCTTGTGAGCACCCAGAACTGGGCTTAGAGGGCTGCACTTACCATATCTATCTATCTATCTATCTTATTTTCACAATGTTTTCCAGAACATTCAAATACATTGTCCCAGCCTACTTGGTCCATCAAAGTGCAAAAATACTTGATGTAAAGGTCCAATCATCCATCCAACAACAATTTCCTGGTCATCACAGTGTTGGCATATGTATGATGTAGATTGGGACTTCATATATTTTATTGTTTATGTGCTGTGATAAACTAATTAGAACAGGAGGAGGACACATCAATGATGCGAAGGAAGATTGAAACTGCTGTACAACGTAAGACCAGATCCCTCGACCAGAGTGGGAATCGAAACCCAGGACCAAGCGATTGGCAGCCTAAAACAAACTAACACTCCACAGTCCACATGAAGTGGCCAAAACATTGGTAGAAATAACTTTTCTGCATCTGAATGATAGTCAAAATTAATTTAGAGCGTTTACCTTTACTTCTAATATACTCAATAGATCCCCATGTTTTATTGTAATTAATGTTTTTCTCACTGTTAATAAAAATTCTAATTCAAAAGAAAATCTCCATGAGAAGGCTAAGGAGCCATTTTGGCTTAATAAATAGTTGTCCAACATAGAGGCCAATATTGGCAAAACCAATGCAAGCATTAAGATATTATTCACAGTTCTGTGGTTGCAAGGAATCAATAGATATCTGAAGGTATACCTACCAGCTTTATACATCAAACGACAAAGTGTTGGTGGATTTGCTGACGCGACACAATTTTGAGATACAAGTGTGATATTAACCATATTGAGTGCACATGTAGTGACTCTTAAATAAATATTGGTTGTATGGCCTAGTGATATTGTATACCATAAAGAAGAATCCTCAAGATGGAATTTTACGTTTAAAAATTCCTTTGGCCTGCATGCTTTCTGATGGTTGCAAGTTGTTTGACATTTCCTCCGTCACTCAGCTCAAAGCCATTTCGAGTTAAAGTACTTATGTACAGTGTATCACAGACCCATTGGAAAACCATCACTTGTTTCACTTACTTACAAATGATTCTGTATAATGAATATCCGCTAAATATGATCTATCTTAAATGTTGATAGTTTGATGCGCACCAGATTTTACGAAACATTTAAAAATGCAATCTTACTGCGAATCAGCTGTTAATACGTGTGCAGTGGAGGAGAGAAACTAAACCTGTAAAGTCATTATCTAAGTTGTATCCTCTTTCCACAGTACTTAGTACTATAAGATACCTCTTACATTGTTCATCATTTTGTCATCTTTCAGCAAGTTTTTCGGATAGTCATAAAGCAACAATGTGTAAGCTATAGGTCTACTTGCTATTAATCTTGTCACCATAGATTGTCTATTGTCCTGTTTTTTTTCTGTTTTTTTTTTGTCTTCTTTAGTTCTCTTTTTATTCTTTTTTCTGACAAAGATGTTTTATTGACAATATCAAATTGATTAATATTCAAGAGTGGAAGGTTTAAAATGTGATATCTAAGTGACGAGTTGACCAGTAGTATATAAATTAATTTTTTCTGCAATTGCAATTGAGGAGGCACTTCAAGTTAACACAACATAAAGATTGCAAAATATAGGCTCGATGCAGAAAACAGGATATGTCCAGAAGTGCCAGAACAGGGAAATAGCAAGTGCTACGTGAATTGAAATTGGCCTTTTCTAACACGAACACCCCTGCCACCCGCGATTTCTTCCGGCACCCCTGTACATGCAATCTGACTCATCATACTGTATAGCTACCAAAACTAACTTGGTAACATGTCAGTGATTTGGGGATTTACATCCTGTATATATATATAAATTCTGTTAAACTGACAAGGATACGAGGAGGAAACAACAATAAGACAAAGGAAAATGGAAACAGCCATCCAATATTGGTCCGGATGCCCGGGTCCGAGCTTTAAGAAGATCAGGCAATTGTAGCCCACAGTATTGTCCTGCGTAGTTTGTGTCTCTAGAGGACTAAATGTTTTGTTTTTGTTGCTTAGCCTGACTGCAATTGTTTTCTTCTTGACAGTTCATGAAGCAACTGAACCCTGATATATTACCACCTTCTGGCTATTGACAATAGTGCTGTGCTCCACACCTCACCATAGCTCTGGGTGGTGCAACAACCTTGGGTATTGGGGCAGACAATACCTCCACAACAATTGATACAAATAATTGTTACTTTTCAGGACTTCTGTTGCTAGGGGCAACGTCTTTGTTTACGTCATACACCGGTCGAATTGCATCATGGGAAAGGGACCCTGGTATTTGTTATGTGAGAAGTGGATAAGCGTTTCTTGGCAAGGTCCTGAGGACCTCAAATGTTATGTAGGTCGTGTATTGTGTTCAAGTGGAGGGATTAAACAAGGCTCTAAATTTGCCTAATAAGATGAGTTTTAGAGTATAGTCCATCTTTCTGGACTATTAACATATCTATTTAGGAGGATAGAAACGACTTTCTACTCAAGTTTTTACTAATTCAGGTTGCCTATGTCTGATAATTAATAGCGAGGAAGGTGATGTGCTGGGCAAGTAAAAGATCCCTCACATGGGGTAAATGTCTAACATGTTGAGGACTCCCGCTGTCTCTCCCATCTCATCAATCAACCCCTGTGAGCATCCAGAACTGGGCTTAGAGGGCTGCACTTCCCATATCTATCTATCTATCTATCTATCTACAGGGTGAGGAAGCAAATTTTTCAAAATCTGGAATATTTCAAACTTCAGTCGAAAAGAGAGGTTTTGCACAGTCATAACAAATTCATATTTTCAGGCTATAGAAACAATACAAAAAGGATCCTTTTTGTGAAGTTTGACTTGTATTATCTCCAATCAAAAATTCCATATGGCCATCTAAACTTGGTGATGCTTTGAAAAAAAGAGCCTTCATATTTTGAGGCCGTGAGCCATGAAGACAGTAAGGAGGAGAACAACATCGTGGTGACAGGTCTTGTCGACCAACTCTTCTAATATGCCCCACTCGGAAACATAAGGGGAATTAAGGTCCGAGCTGGAGAAGGGCCAGAAGTTGGCCCCCCAGAAATCTCCGAAATTTCTTTAAGTGGAAATCCTGAACTTTCTTGGCCATAAGGCGTGGGGAACCATCCTGAGTCCGCCTATAGTTGTCATTGGGGTAATTCACATCCAGCCATGGCAAAACATGACATCACTGGACCTAGTAGAATGCATCAGGTCCGTCCCCCTTTACTCGCATGAAAACGAAATAAAGCATAATTTTTCCATCTGAAGTCATGACTCCCGAAACCATTGCCTGAGCTGGATACTTTGCCCTGAATGTCCCATCGACATCTTCTATTGATTTTATATAGAATTTGCCATTTCTTTTGTTGACAATAGAATCCACCACCAAACGTTTATAGTTTGAAAAAAAAAATTGAATATCGAGCCATGCTTCCTGATGTAACCCATCATTTTTTCTCCATTTCTATCTCCTGGCCTCATGGAATAGGTCGAATGGTGTCTTTAGGGTCCTGACACATGATTTCAGGCCAAAATCATTTTGCATAGAAGTTCTGGCAGCCTTGAGGTGCATCTGAAGCTCTTCAACCACCTCTCTCAAGGAGGTTGCAGGTACCTTGTCAGTTTTGTCGTCAGTGACTCCAGGAATTCTCAATTCCTCTCTTAATTCTCTCCACAAACTCCCAGACTTCCCTCTTATTCCTTTCCTATCATTGATTGCCTTCATGATATTGTATTCCGGTTGTAAGGTCACTCTGACTATGTCAGGGATTGTTTTTAGTCCGTTTGGCACTGAAACAAATCTGACCACCTCTTCCTTTTTGTCTCCTGTGGAGTCATTTTTAATCACAGCTCATTTTAACCTTCCACATGTATGGTTGATACCTTAATGATTATGCTGTATTGTCTTCACAATTTTCCTGTAAATGTGAGATGCTTTTTTAGCACAAGGAAGTTCATGGAAAATTTTGGTTCCCCACCCTGTATCTTATTTTCACAATGTTTCCAGAACATTCAAATACATTGTCCAAGCGCTACTTAGTCCACCAAAACGCAAAAATACTGGATGTAAAGGTCCAGTCATCCATCCAACAACAATTTCCTGGTCATCACAGTGTTGGCATATATATGATGTTGATTGGGACTTTATATATTTTATTGTTTATGTGCGGTGATAAACTAATTAGAACAGGAGGAGGACACATCAATGATGTGAAGGAAGATTGAAACTGCTGTACAACATAAGACCAGATTCCTCGACCAGAGTGGGAATCCAAACCCAGGACCAAGCGATTGGCAACCTAAAACAAACTAACACTCCACAGTCAACACGAAGTGGCCAAAACATTGGTAAGAAATAACTTTTCTGCATCTGAAGACAGACAGCTAGACAGACAGACAGACATATTTCATTTATTTCATCATCTAATCGTTACATCTATACATATTTAATGACGATATGTAGACCGAAAAATGCCTTTGTCGGACTAGACGATATGATGAAATGGGGAAACAAATAAATATAGACGAATGAGGAGACCCACCAAAGACAAAAAAGATAATCGCTGCTGGTGGGCCACCTGAATGATGAGAGATGAATAATCCATTCAATTCAGTTTTTTTTTTTTTTACACAATGTAGATTTTGAAAGTCAGTTTTTTTTTCATTAATCTTAGTGATGTTATGTTCATTAAAATGTACTGTAGACTAAGTACAAAAACTTGACAGAACATAATCTGGACCAATCAGAGGCAAGAATGAGACTTATCATCCAATAGGGTAGGAGTATACTCTGATTAAGTGCCTTTGTAGTGAAATTGGTCTATTAAATCCATAGAAATACATAGAAGGGACATGAGGCTCTGGCAGATGAAGCAACCAAATCCACCATCTTGGAACTGCCCTGAATACTGGCACAATGGACTGTGACGTCACCAATAACTGTGATGTCACTTATAACAATGGCATGACGTCACATCATAATTATTCTATTGTGACATCATGTCTCAGGGCAGTTCCAATATGGCGGATTTGGTGACCTCATCTTGAGGTGGCATCATACAGCCTCATGTCCGTTCTATGTATTTCTATGATTAAATCTAATCTCGTTGAGAATATGCATCGAGAAGTAACAACATTTAGCTTCCAAGTGAAGACATTTGCTTGCCTTCACTCTAAAAAATTTCAGAAAAAATCGTTTTTCTAGATTCAAAATGGTTTTTTGAAAAACCAAATTTCAATGTAAAAAACCAACATGGATTTTTTTTTAAATCCATGTTGGTTTTGAATTGAAATTTGGTTTTTTGTCTGATACGTTTTAGAGTTTTGAACTTTTTCAATGGTAAAACTTGATAGGCAATATGACATTGTATATATTTGTATGATTTTTTGAATCTCAAATAAAAGAATCTAAGTAAGTCGTTTGTTGTATATGTACAATTTATTTACAATGATAATATGTCAGAAGAATAACAATATCAATATCATATTTGTAAGAAATAGGATAATGAATACTTAACAAACAGAATGTAAAAAGTTCCCAATTGCATTAGTTCATCTCAAATGCACTTTTAAACGTGAAATTAGCACAACTTTAAAAACTCACATTCAAGTTTCACAAAGCACACAGATAATATATTTTTACTCAAGAACCCAGTTTGGCTTCTTCAAAGAATTTTAAATTAGTTCATATCAAAATTATTCAGTATTTGTTTCAAGTAAGCACATACGAAATTTAATTTAAATTGGTCAGTTAATTGTTTTTGGAGATTTCAACAGTTCGAAGCACTACCAAAGTCCACAAAAGGTGAAAGTAGTTGGTCCCTTGATGAAACAATGACCTCACACAAACAAGCATTGTCCAGATCACTGATGATAAAGTCACATGATTGCAGTTTCTTGGATGGGGTCACATGACCACAAAAATTGTCCACGGTCCAAGTGACGTCCATGTCAAGGTCGGTTGACGGTCGAAATCTTTCGAGGTTCGATTCAAAGTTCGTTTCGTAAGTTGATTCTGATTTCGATACGTAATCCGAGTCAGATTGCGATTGAGTCTGACGATTCGATTGCGATTCTGGATTCGATTCCAAATCTACATGATCATCGATATCCAACTGATCGAACAGTGCTGATGTGTCAAACGTACTCGACAACGGCACAGACTTCTGGAACATGTCTTCGTCACCACAGATGCGTAACGTTGACAACGATGATGTCATAAAGTCACAAATTGTCCGTTCGATGACATCACTAATATCAAGATCATCGATGCCAGAGTCAAGGCCAACCTCGCTTAGTGTACAGTCGAGGTCTTCAGTGTTGCAAGAAATATCCGCGACCTGCAAGCAGACAAAAATTTGAATTAGTGGATTTTATCTTTTTTTCATATAAGCCAATCCTTGACTTAAATAGCTTTTTCCCGTTTTAAAAGTAACAGGCTACATCTGTCAAAATTGCTTTCGCACAAAATGTTGCCTATGAAATATCATGAGTGCCAAGGGTACCATGCCACACAGCCTATGTTTACATTTAGAGATAATGACGAAAGACCAGACTCATTGCAAGCATAACTAAATGTCTAATCTATATATCTAGAAAACAATCCTGATGGGGTCCACTGACATCATTTCTTAATAAGTAAATGGCACTGCCATGAAATTCGCGCAGCACTTTAAAAAGTTTTTGTAGGACTTATAGTTTTACCATAACTTTCATGTTTATTTCATATTCAATGTATGAAAGGAGTTATGTAACTGTTTCAGAAAATTAGAAAGACAGATACATGGAAAGACAGAGAAAAATGTAGAATAGCAAGATAAACTAGACAAAAAATATAGCCTAATAGATAAATAGATAAATATATCGATAAATAGACAGATAAATAGATAGACGGATAGATAGATAGATATAATGACTGACAGATAGATAGATAAATTGATAGATAGATATATAAATTAAATAAATGGTAAAAAGGCAGACAGCACTGAAAGCTGCCAAAGTCAAGTCTATGTTAGATTGTTGATATTACATAATAGTATAAATATATAGTAATACAAAAACAATAACATTGCATGTAGAGTATCTGTTCACTGTTACATAATCATCAGTTTATAAGATTATGTAACTTTAATTTTGTTATGTTTTCTTGTTGTCTGATTGAAATTAAATGAATCACATGTTAATAATTTGATTTAGCTTGTCAATGCTAATAATTAACTATTCCATAAAAATTATTGGTACAGGATATATTACTAGAGAAAATTGAATTTTTAAGACACTTTTGAAGATGAATATGTTATGTTTTGTTAAATACGAAACTAAATCATTGATAAGAAGCTGGACCCACTTGACCTAATTCCAAACTGTGGACTGTTGATGTTGAGACCATCACTGCACAGATTTTTGAGTCTTCTCTTGCACTCAATTCGCTTCGCTCAACGGCCTTCGGCCGTTTCGCTGCGCGAATATAATATAAGCAACTTCCAAATTGATAGTCTATAATCAAATATCCGCAAAAATAATTGAATAATTTTGTAAAAATAAATTATAAACAAAAAGCTAAGCTGCAAATCAGTTGCATGAAAATCCACATTAGGCCAGTCAAAGATTCTGTTATGCTTAATCATTCCATAATATGACAGAAAAACAGACAAATCAAGGTTAAAAATTACAAACTCCATCTTGAGACGATATATTATGAATTCTTGATTTCTTCAAATCGCTTAAAATGACCAATACAGTTAAATTTCCCTCAGCTTGTGAAGCTACGAGGTCCCAAGGCTACTGGTTTCAACTGCTGAGGGTTTGCTGCCACGCATCATACTATCAGTCCAATCAATAATGAATTATGTTCTTACATAGGACTGTCAAATTTCATTTCATTACTTTTCTGTACGCCTACTTTGGGATTAATAAACTCTATAGTGATCTTCTGAAATTTTCTTTCTTCTGGTTAAACAGTCCAATCAATAATAAATTATGTTCATACAACAGGCCTGTCAAATTTCATTTCATTACTTGTATGCAAGCTATTTATTAATAAACTCTAAAAATCTAAAAATCTGCTAAATCTGGCAAATTTAATCAGCTCTAGATGGTAACTCCTCGAAATTAAATTTGTCTTTTTAAGGAATTAAATATGGTTTCGGCCTTAACCCTGTCTACACGAATTGCAGCTGGATGTCATAAAGATTTACTCAATAACTAACAGTTAGTAACTTCAATTTTCATAAAACTTATATTCAGAAACACTCACTATACTCATTGACTTAACATTGTATTTGATTTAATCATTGAAATCATATTAATAAAATACTCAACTTACCAAATCATGGCATGGAAATGGCTCAAGCTGGTCCCATTCGTAATCCATAGTTGAAATCGTGCAGAATAATCCCAGTTGAAATTGTAGATTTCCAGTTGAAATTGTAGATTTCCAGTTGAAATTGTGTAGAATTTCTGTATGTGTATAATTCCTATTTGCGTGTAGCAAATCCTGGGTTTGCAATCCAAAATGTTAACATGGAAGTGAACTGCATGAAATTCCAATCTTGAGTAACTGCTCTTAGCCAATTTCAGTTTATATATGACTGCAATAATGGGCTGTCAAATTGTCAATTGCATCACTTTTACTAGCCCTTGAATTGCCTTTACTTGGGATAATGATTTCAGGCCTATTGTGTTAGTACTCATAATGTTCAGTTTACATAGCTAATCATTTGTGTAATGAGTTTAAGTGATCTTGATTGCACTTAAAGTGAGAGCAGGCTTGTCTGGGGGTTAGGATAGCAGCTCAATTGTAATCAAGGCTTGTGCTAGTGTATAGTTAGGGCCAACACCCCTAGGGGTATCAATTAGCTGCTTAAGACCCCAATTGCAATTGGAGAAAGTGCTCATGTTAATTGTTTACACAAAAAGACTTGCTATTATTGCAGTGTGGAATGACTCAACTTAATTGCAATTGGGTTTAATGAGTTCATAACTGGCATGTGCTTCATTGGTTAAGTGAGAAATTTATTATATTTTGACTTATCAATGAATACAAACTAAATATTCTATGACATACACTTGCAATTAAGATTATGAACAAACTCAAAATTATGACATAGTGAGTAAGAAATGACAAATTCAAGACTTGTTAAGACATCAAATTCATAATTATCAGCTTACATATAAATACCAGGATACCAGCATACCAGTATATCATTTCATACACTGTTGTATCAACCATAAACACCTTTAAGAGATTACCATAATCTTATTACTCAAATTTACTGAAACCAATCTTTGAAAACATGACTCCTTCACCAAACAGAAGTTTGTCAGAGATCAAGCAGGACTTCAAAAAGGTAATTACATCTTTTTAATTCTTTAATTTTCGGGTTACTTCGACAAATGTTGATACTTTTTGGATGATAAACAAATCAATGAATTATGAACTCAATCAGACCTATATTTTGGAATGATTAGATTTAAAATTAGTTGGAAGCGATAAATAGGCCAAAATCGCAAAGCTACAACATTAAAAAAAAACTTGTTTGTATAAATATATAATAGAAGATTAGTTTGTTTAAATTGATAATCAATCTTTGTACTGGTAATTTCGCACTTATTCTTGCAAAAATACAGATTTCGTTATTTAATAAGTTTTTATTCATGGAAACACTTTTGCCGAATATTACCTTTCTGTGTTATTATTATTAAGACATTCATTCTTAAAATCTTTCAACCATAATCAAGGAATTTAGGAACTTTTTTTTTTCAATTAATGAACCAGATTGTCTATCTTTGATTTTGTCATTTTGACAATGTCATACTTTTCTAAAAAAACAAAAAACAAATGATCGACATTTGTCGACTTTGTTAAGTAGAGCCAATTGGACTTAATTCAGCCTTCTCATCAATGGGTTTTATTTTTTAAAGTTACTTATAACCTATTCTATAAGAAGCCCAATTCTGAAGTTGTTAAAAAATAACTTTATAAGTGTGGCACACTTATATGGGGGAAGCCACTATACATTGGT
This sequence comes from Platynereis dumerilii, assembly GCA_026936325.1. Taxonomy (NCBI): domain Eukaryota; kingdom Metazoa; phylum Annelida; class Polychaeta; order Phyllodocida; family Nereididae; genus Platynereis; species Platynereis dumerilii. Next base: position 5,672,711 of record JAPTHN010000009.1, read on the forward strand.
TATATGGGTAGTATTTCGATTTAATTGTACTCAAACTTCAAAGAAAATTGAGTATAAAATGTGATTATTGTAATCATATATGCTATTTGAATAGATACCAAATTTTAGTTATGTATATTAGTGTGACATGATTACATGCATGTTGGCTTATCTCATCTTGTTTTCCATACGATGAAGCTCAAAATGATTAGTACCCTCATGACGAATACAATGGTTTCCAACTAGATTGAAAAAGACCTTATACAATAGTGTGGAATTTGAATAATAATCACCCCGTGCATGAAATGACATGTTAATGTAATATAATAATGTGAAGTTATGCAACAACGCATGTAAATATGAATATAATATATGCAAAAAGTGTGCAATATCTTTTCTGAAGTGACATAATCAATATTGAACAATGAAAACGTGTATGACATGTAAATTTGTAAAATAATAAGCAGTTATAGGCTTAAAATTATCATTAACCTGTCAAAATTATGTAATTCTCTGTGCTTCTTTTGAAAGAAAATTTATGAAAAAAAGAAGTTATTTTGGGGGTGGAGTGGAAAAAATTAAACCCCATAAAAATTCTGCATCCTAGTCATGATCAGATCTTATATCATATTGAAAGAAAAAAAAGGCTTTTTCAAATTTCACATTATTTGGCTATTCTTATGTTATTAGCACTTCATATATTATTTGCATATTTTTTTGCTTCATATTATGATTTCACATCAATTGCATATTTATCCAAATTCATATCATTTGCATATAGGCATATTTACTTCATTTACATATAGGCATGTTTACTTCATTAGCATATCCATGTATACTTACCAATATTCTTCTATATTTTCAGTCTGCCCTGAAGAAAGAGCATCGTCATCTGCAGAAGAAGTTGGAGAGGATAAGCTCAAGGTATTCACAAGTCTTAGACGAGTTGGACCAAATGGATAAAGTTCGTAAATCCAACTGTATCAACTCCGTGATAACCAAAACTGTTGGTGATTTCGTAAAGTCTCGATCGAAAATTAAGTCAGCTCCTGTCGCTCTCCCTCCCAGTCCTGTTGATCTGGATGAGTCCGTGTACCACATCTATGAGGAGATTAAAGATGTCGAAGCTTTCATTGCGCACGATCCTACTTACCTTACTCTGATCGATGAAACGTCAATCTGGTCGGCTGAGAGTGATGTCTGTAAAGCTTCGAATAGTTCTTCAAAAGTTATGGCTCCTAGTACTTCAGGATCTTCCGTTACCTCTGTCGGATCTTCTGGATCTTCTAGAGCCATGTACGAGAATTTCGAGATGGTCCCTACATCTTCTGTATCTTCTTCACAAGATAGACATTTGCGCAGACATTTAGAAGGAAGATCCTCTTCAAGGAGTACCGTTCAATTGCAATTGTCTCACTCCAGATCTTCTGATCGATTTCATTCTGCCCCTGTGTACTCCGCTCGTCCTGTTGCTTCCGTACGTCCAGAACCAGAAGGATGCGAAGCCACTCCGGCTTTCGCTGAGCCCATGATTCCTTCAACCGAACAGAGGCCACACACCGGATTGCAATTGAGATCGCAATCAACCCGCAATCGCGTCGATCATCTCACCTCCAGCGACCGCTACCTCTCGCCTAATCGTCGTAACAGCATCAAGAAAAGCCTCCGAAAATCACAGAACAGCCTCCGACACCTGTCTTCACAGAATGTGTTAGCGATTTTGTGAACATTTACATGAATATTTACATTTACAAAGACAATTGATTTGTGCATATAATTGCAAATGAAATCACATGGTTCTATATGTTGTTATACCTGTTTACAATATTATGCTGTTATGTATATATTTTACATTTGTATATACTTTTGAACATTGAAATATATTTTTTTACAAAAAATCTTTTTGTTTGAGTTTTTTTAGTTTTCCAATTATCAGAAGGATAAATAATTGCAGCAATGCTTCATGTACTTCAATATTTCTGATATATCAAAAATGTTACAAAAGAAGCAACTACCCAACAAATGGAATTTAGTGGTAATTAGATTGTGTATTTTTTGTTTATTGGAAATTTTGATAAGAATTTAATATCCACGAACTTAATTTTAGTATTGAATACACAATTACTTATGTTAAAACAATTTTGGACGACCCTCTCCAAAAATTGATTTTCATCAAATAATATCCACAGTCAAATCATTCTCTCAAAACAGAGATGTTTTACCTGCACAAAGGGCATGCAATTTCTCAATACAGTCTCTCAAAACTGCATACTAAAGTAATTAGTTAGACATACACCTACCACATAAATAGTACAACACAAATATTTTACATGATGAAAAACCACTGAAGGTTTTTCACAAAAAATCATTGAAGGTCTTCCACAAGGTGGTGCACTGATACCAACAGTTTTGCTTTCAACTGCAACCTCCAACAAATAATTATTTGTTCAGAGCATGTTTGAAATTAACATTTATTTGTCATACAAACTCTACATTAAACTGTACCAAGGAAGGACAAGTACTATTACAGCTTTACCTGAGGCAAAGTTTTGACTAACCATAATTTTAAGGAGGATGGGGACACTCATTTTGATCGCAAACTACTTGAGAGAGTGGGTAGAAGAATGCAAACCTAACATGTTTTTGAAGGGATTTTAATGATTTTCTAAATCACCATTTTCTCAAGATCCACCATTTTTTAAAAATAAACATTTCAGCAAGCGAGTAATTTCATGACGTGGTCCAACAGGAGAAGTCAAGGAAAACTTTATGCAAATCATGCTGGATCAATTTGATTGAGAGTATTCGAAATCAACCAGTATCTTATTTACATATTTTCACAGGCTTTCCAATCAAAACCGCAACATTTTAGCATTGTTACATGACATGATATTCCTTACATTTCTTCTGAGTGTTAATTTCCAGATTCTAGTTGCAAGCAAGATCCACATGCATCAAAAATGTCTTTGGCCTGCAACTCGCTAACTCGACCAACTCTATGTTGTTACATTTTTTGTAATTAACACCATAAAGTCATTTATAACATATTAATTGATCTTGAAGTTACCAATATGCAATATATAATACTCTCCATCAAAAATCCACTGTCTCCACCATCCTTAACTCTTTGGAACTTTTGATCATATTTATTTCCCCCATGACATCACTGCTTCCTGTAATCTTTGTTTATAACCAAGTAAATGATATGCTTTATAAAAAGAGCATTTGGTTGTTTTGATGATAAATAATAAATAGATCAAGTGAGACCTTTGTCTGGTGCCTTGCTGCTCTGATGCATTGATGTCAGAGCAGAGCATTGGTGTACAACCTGGAAAAATGGCTGACCAATGAATCTCTCTGGTGTTTCGATGATCAATAGATTGAGGATCAAAAGACTTGATTGATTTAGACTTATTTGAAACTGAGTCGCACTGAAAACCCAACTGACACTAATGTCCCTGTCACATAAGCTGAAAATAGCAACAACAAAAAACTAGTATAGACACAATTTTCATTGCAATAACAATGGGGATACCTAGGTGCCATATTACTGTTCTTCACCCGGGTGGCTACCCAGTGAGATCCAAGAATGACATCATCAAAAGACAAGCACATGATGACAGCATCTTGCAAGGCATGTGTACGTAATGCGTACATGATGTTAGCACAAGATGAATTAGCACAATCATACTCTTTGGCTGAACGTCAATTATGAATGGAGGTAATTAACATCTAATGCAGGACAACAGAAAAAAAACACTCTCGTACCAGGTTATTCACCCAGAAACACATGCGAGTTGGCTCAACGTCAGAAAATAAAAGCCACTCAGACAAAATATGACATGAAACACTTGTCCCCAATAAATCTGATTGTTGTTTATGATCCTTTTGTGACAAAACCCCTTGTAAACTACACGGGTGGGAAGACCAGGAAGGGAAGTAAACATTTACAAGTTCAGAAAGTGCAACCCTCTGAGTAAGTTCTTGTCACTCACCAGGGTGGATAAGAAGAAGTAAGAAGATTATTTTGATTGTTTTGCATGATCCAATAGCAATTCAACTCATTTGAACAAGGAAAGAACGTTTGTACACTGAGTTTAGAAAGGAGTAGCAAACCATCAGTGATACAGGTCTTTTTTTTTCTTTGGGACCATTCAACATTTTTAAAGTCTTTATCAGCTTAACATATACCTGTCTTTATTAGCCACATTGGTGTAGAAATCATGGCAGGAAAACCAAACTCACAAACAGAGAAACTTGTGTTCTGTTAAGCCCATTATACCTCAAATCCAACATACCAAATTTCTGCAAATGCTCCGGAAATCCATTCTAATAAATGCTGACAGCAATTTGTTTACTTTTTCTTGCCCTTTTAAAAAGGTGATTTTGTTGATATATTTTTTCAAATTGAGTAATTTTGCTAAAGCAGTTCTTTCATACCCTTTGGCTCAACACTTGAACATGGCACCAGCCTTCAGTCTGAGCCTGATAACATTTTTATTTCAAACTGAAGCATTTTTATTTCTCTGCCATTTGTGCCCCTACAGCATCAATGTTATGACTGCAATTATAAGTTCTACCTGGTTTATGTCAAAATAGCTACAAAAAACAATGCGAAACATGATTGAATTATCAATTTGGCCAAAATTATGAAAACACGCATCGATGACATATATGTACTAATTTTTGAATGCATGTACAAAATTGCACGTATATCTTCAGACCACCCCTAAGGAGGTATACACTCTTGATCTAAAATATGGTGCTTTTGGAGCATATGTTTGTAAATTTGCGAATTTACATACGAATGATTACAGCACTGTCATACAGTTGTGCTTGAAAGTTTCTGAACCCCTGGCACATCTTACCTTATTTGTGCACATCTCTCAAACAAATGCTGGAACAGCTTTTAAATTGGGTAATAATACAACTGAACATCATTTTTTATGTAAATATATATTCATAACAAATAATGACATTTAAATATGATTTTATGAAGTGTTTGGAACCATTTATTTTGGAAAAAGGGGACCATACAAATTGTTGATTGTACAAATTTCTGAAGGGTTCAGAAACTTTTGAACTTGCAGTTTTGGAGACTTCCATCATAAAATCATATTTAAATGTCATTATTTGCTATGAATATATGTTTACATAAAAAAGATGATGTTCAGTTGTATTATTAACCCAATTTAAGAGCTATTCCTGCATTTGTTAGGGAGATGTGCACAAATAAGGTAAGAAGTGCCAGGGGTTCAGAAACTTTCAAGCACAACTGTATATAGCGCCCAACAATTTACATTGGTTACCCTGCTGTCGCTGATTATAATGAAGACATGAAAATATTTTGCAACTCATTTTGTTTTACCATCATTTTTACTGCATGGTGAATGATCCTCACTCAAAATCAATGTGAAAGCTTTAATAGTGTGGCAGTTGAATGGCTGAGTGATTAGAGGCGCCTGCTACACTGCGTGGATTCGAATTGCCAGTGGGCAACCCAAAATATTCAGTGGACCTTCATGAGCAAAATGCAGCTGGATGTCGTTCAGATGAAATGTTGATTTGGCGGCTCCTTGTATCAGTATCTCTGATGGCAAGTAAAATATCCCTCACACGGGGAAAATGTGTGACATGTTTAGGACTGCTCTCTCTCTCATCAATCAGCCCTCTCGAGTGCCCAGAACTGGGCTTAGAGGCATTTACTTGCCATATCAATCAATCTATCTTTCTATCTATCTATGAACCAGTAAATCCTGTCAAAAGACAATTTGTACGTTTCCTGCAGTTTCTTCCTGAGTCTATTGAAATTCATTCCTTGAAAAGAAACTCCATTAGTACAACTATTGGCTCTCTCACCAATATTTCAGAAGCTGCAGGAATTTTCAGCTGAGAAACCTGTTGCAGAGAAATGCACTACCAACAGCTGTTCTGTCAGCCTGCATTATTATTGCATAACAAAATACATGAGTATTGCTTCCTGCAGTCCCATATATTATGATCCAGTCCCAAGTGGGATAAGCTATAGACCTACTTTTTGGATGAGAAGATTGTGTTTGGTTTTTGTGCTTAAATTTTTACTTCATTTACACAAGTTTACATTGCATCAATTTGCACACCATATGAGTTCACTTTGTTATAGCACTTTATACACAATTCTGTCCAGTACACCAGCAAAGTTGTATAACTTTATAAAAATCAGTTACTTTTTTCTTTGACGACATCAAATGCAAAAGGCTTTTGGAAATGGCAACGAGAAATGCACATTTTGCAGGCAAAAGCTCTTCTTCTCTGTTTCTTCTTCTTCTGCTGCTTCTTCTTTGTGTCTCTTTCCTCGTCTTTTCCACCTTTTTGAAAGTAATTTCCTGCCTCTATAGCCTCTGTGACCTGACAAGCAAACCCTCACCATTCATGTTACTTTAACTTGTGGATTTTATGTTGCATTCCTATTACGATATAGGCTGACAAGCCACATCCAAGATCCCCCACATGGTAAATGCTTTGATTGTGACCCATGCATCTTCTTTCAAAATTCTAATGGTTCTTCTTATCAGTAATCTATACCTGTTTGTGGCAAAAACTTACTCTTAGGGCTGCACTTTCTGAACTTGCACATGTTTACTTGCCTTCCTAGTCCTCCTATACCCATGCAGTTCAAGGAGTTATATCGCAAATGGATCATAAAGAACAATCAGATTTATTGGGGACGAGTGTTGCATGTCATATTGTGTCTGAGTGGCTTTTACTTTCTGACGTCGAGCCAACTCGCATGTGTTTCTGGGTGAATAACCTGGGACGAAAGTGTGTTTTTTCTGTTGCCCTGCATGAGATGTGAATTACCTCCATTCATAATCGACGTTCAGCCAAAGAGTATGATGGTGCTATTTCCTCCTATGCTAACATCATGTACACATCATGTACACATGCCATGCAAGACGCTGTATTATCACTCATCATGTGCTCGTCTTTTGATGACGTCATTCTCGGATCTCCCTGGGTTGCCACCTGGGAAAAGAACAGTAATATGGCACCTAGGTATCCCCATCTTTCTTATTATCCAAATTGTTTCTACAAGTTTTTTTTCTATTTTCCCTGAGCTTAAGCTAACATGAAGAACTCGGAACCCATGGAGGGATATATGCTAACTCTCTCTTGCTAGATATACGTAATATCTGCCATTTTGGGTGGTCTGAAATATGAATATAAGTGAAGCGTAAGTGATATAAAAAGGGCTTATTAATGTAAAACCAACTGGCTTTTTTTGTTGGATCAAAAATCTTTACAAAGTGATTAAGAGCAACAACTGTATTGATGGGCCTATCCATTGTTTTTCTTTCAACGGGAAAATGAAAACCTACGCTTGCCACTTGGAGAAATGGATAATTGGGTACATCTGCAATTTTTATCACCTCAGTGGATCTGTATTTTATAAAATCATAAGAGATGAATTCTGACCAAACATGCAGTAATTAAGTACTAGCAGTGCTGGAGGGGGGAGGGGTAAGTGGAGCCCTCTAAGCCCAGTTCTGGGCACTCACCGGGGTTGATTGATGAGATAGGAGAGAGCCAAAGTCCTCAAGACAACACACATTTACCCCATGTGAGAGATATTTCAATTGCCCCCCACAGACACTGACTCAAGGGGCCACCAATTTAACGTTTCATCCTAATGACATCGCTCTGGGATTTTGCTCATGAAGGTCCACCGAAAACTTTGGATTCCTCACCAGGAGTTCAAACCCAATGCAGGCAAAGACGTTCAGCGGAGCAGGCAGGTACCTGAACCGCTGTGACAAGTGCAATCATATAAGACGCTTAATACATAATTTTGTTTCTGAATAACTTTATAAACATTGAATGTAGCTATTATGAAGCCAACAAAGATATTTACATGTAGTTATATTCTTCTGACTACAGGATTTAACCGAGGCACATTATAACACCTGGCAGACAATGGTGAGCATATAAAAAGCATAGTTCCATGCAATGGCATGCATTTAAGGATTGAAAAAAAGGGCACAAACCAAAATAAATAAAGCATCAGTTTTAGGGGCATATCCCCGTATCTTCTCATGTGGCGATAATCTGAAGCAATCTCCTACTGATTCTAGTATGTCGGTAGCATATGCCCAGATAACTGCTAAGGTTGAATTACTCATCTGCGATAAACAAGAAGTAATCTCATAGCTAGATATTCCACAATACGCTTTGTATTTTTGTGCTCAAAGTATCGTTGCTCGTACCTGATAAGAAATGCTCTAGATGAAGAGCCGAGGTATCTGTTCGCGAGCAGCGATGGCGCCGGTCAGGCACTCTCGGCGAGACGTCGCTAACAGAAAGGAATTGGGGCACTTAAACAAGAATTTGGAAGGTAAATAGGTAATGTAGTGCCTTGATACAGTAATAATCCGATCCCTATCAATGAAGGTTCCACATGATTTTTTAGCTTAGTTTTAGCACATTGGGCTGCCAATTGCTGGGTCCAGCGTTCGATACCCACTCTGCACTTTTCACAAAAAGGTTTTATATGGAACCTTAGGGGTTCTATAAGCTGGTATAGATAAGGAACCCCAGAAGGTTCATTATTCAACTTTAAAAAGGTTCTAACAGCAAACAAAAACAACACTTTGATAATCCAGCAGCACTGAACTCCCGCAATGGAACCCCTTTTTCTCAAGTTAGGAGCATAGTGCTCTGTCATAGGGCCTTCCCACCAGTATTGAAAGCTATTGAATGTTTTCAATTCAGTTGAACCCTTAACACAATTTTTTGGCTGTGGGTTCTTTATATTTACCATCAAGAACCTTTTGCATAAAGAGTGTGACTGCGTCACCAGGACCAATGTTGGATGGATGTTTCAATCATACTTTGTCACTTTACTGAGTACTCTTCTGTCCTAATCAGCTAAGCTAGTGCATGAATTCAGGACATAAATCTCCAATAATCCATCCATCCTTGGTTCCCTGACCTACAATATATGAGCACTCATAAGATGATAGTAATATGATATTGTAATTCTGGGATGATAAGGCTCTGCAAGGTACTTGGAGTCAACCCTCCAAATCTTGCTGATGGTCCTTTCTCAAAGTCTTTAGCCTTCCCAGAGGCCTCACTACATTGTTGATGCTGAGTTAGCATTTTGGCGTATACAGTATAATACACACACACAAACAAAAATCAAAATTTTTGAAAACAAAAAATTCAACCTCGGGCAATATGGCCACCCATGTCTGTTTGGGATATCGCCTTACTCCAAAAATCTTCATTCTTCGACAAATTCAAGTTATGAACATATCTCAAACAATGCCAGGAACTTTCGAAAGAAGTGCCACATAGCCGCGAGATGGAAAACTTATCATTTTGTTTGTGTTTCGCACACGCTCTGTGTATTTATCGAGACACCCCATACGTGCAAAATGAAAAAATTTAACAAGTGAGTTGAGTCGTATGTCGTTACCTTAGAACGTACAAATTGTAGCAGTACTTAGGTTAGTAGAAGGTAGCATGCGAAAATGTGAAAAAATATCCAACTTCGTCTGGAGACAAAAAATTTTGGGCATCGAAGAATATCTTTCTCATCTACATCATGGCAGAAAGGTATCATAACAACTTTCTGAAAGACAAAAGGAATCTGGGCACCAGTGCATTTAAGTAGCACTCACATGCAAAACTAGTAAAAAAAATCTGGAGATTCACTCTAGGGCTTTCAGAAAATTGTACAGAAATCTGCAGTTGCACCTTACTCCGCTGGATAGTTGCCTGTTAGATAGATAGATAGATCAGTGGATAGATAGATAGATAGATAGATATATAGATAGATAGATAGATAGATAGATAGATAGATAGATAGATGGATAGATAGATAGATAGATAGGTAGATAGGTAGATAGACAGGTAGATAAATAGATAGATAGGTTGATAGATAGATAGATAGATAGATAGATAGATAGATAGATAGATAGATAGATAGATAGATAGATAGATAGATAGATAGATAGAGTAACCCTCTAAGCCCAGTTCTGGTGGCTCATAAGGATTGATTGATGAAATGGGAGAGAGCGTGTTCACAACATGTCACACATCTACCTCATGTGAGGGATCTTTTACTTGCCCAGCACAGACACTGATAAAAGGGGCCACTAATTTAATGTCTCTGGGATTTTGCTCATGAAGGTCCACTGAAAATTCTGGGTTCCCCACCTGAGGTTCGAACCCATGCAGGCAAAAACCTTCAGTGGAGCAGGTAGGAACCATATTTATCCATTGAGCCAGCAGCTGATAATCACTTGCAATAACAGAATTGGAACCATTGAGATTCCTCAGTATACAAGCAAAAACTTCATGCTATTATACATGAGGACCTAGATGTCAGATCTTCTCTCTGCGCCAGTTTTACTAACTGTGGTGGTTCATAACAAAAGATGGCGGCCATCTGAAAAAATATTTATTTTGCTTTTTTGTCTCCGCGATTCTTTTAACCGATGGTAATTATTTTGTGTTTCAGGCAAAAACAGCAATACTTCGACATATGCATTGTACATCTGTCTTCTTGCAAGATTACTAATATTTAGTATTTCTAACCTATACCTTACATGTAATAAGATCCCAAACATTCCTGTAAGTATATTTTTGTAATTACAGCTGTTTTAGATAGCATTTCAGGCAGATTTAGGTCTGTCTATATTCCTGTTGTTGTTCTTGGACCCCTACAGGGTAAAACCATGTTACAACCACACTGTCCTTGGGTAAAACAGAAGGAGAGAGAAAAAAAAAATGTTTGAAGGTTGTTCCGACGACCTGACTGCTTCTGAGCAGGGCGTGTTGTCGGTCAGGTTCAGACTAGTTCAAAAGTATGACTTTTATCACATACGAGAAGTCGAGAAAATCATATCAACAGATTCATAATTTGACAAGTTGATCTACTCTTATAATTGTTCAGATATTGACCTTACTAATTTGGTATGAATATATCCAATATTTTATATTGAGTTACATCTTTTAAATATTCGTCATCTCTCAAGATATCTAGCCTCATAATCCTAGTCCAAGAGCAATCTAGTTTTGAGCTTTTGACTTCTTGTGGGACTTAAAAGCATAATTCCAGCTACCAAGTTTGTGTGATGCAATATTTTTACTGCAGGACCAAGTAAAATTCCAGGACCAATTGTTGTGATATAGGATTTTGACTGCAGGACCAAGTAAAATTCCAGGATGGAAGATTTTGACTGCAGGACCAAGTGAAATTCAAGGACAAAGTTTGTGCGATGCTAGATTTTTACTGCAGGACCAAGTGAAATTCCAGGACGCAAGATTTTAACTACAAAACCAAGTGAAATTCAAGGACCAAGTTTGTGTGATGCAAGATTTTTACTGCAGGATCAAGTTAAATTCCAGGACCAATTGTTGTCATGCAGGATTTTGACTGCAGGACCAAGTTAAATTCCAGGACGCAAGATTTTAACTACAATACCGAGTGAAATTCCAGGACCAAGTTTGTGTGAAGCAAGATTTTACTGTGGAGAGCGAAACATTGCTGAATCAGCATTTCAGCCCACCTATACCTCCCAATAGATACTTGCAGAATGACCGACCAAAAAGTTTAGTAAACATACCAGGTAATCCGACCGGGCTAATCACAACACACTTTTGGCAAGGGTCGGTTTTCTTTGGACCATTCATCTCAGGTGGGTGGTGAAACTACATAGCTGAAAAATAACTGATGGATTCAGTAAACCATTCCTCTACAAATGAGGGGTTGACCTTATTAATTGGATTGAAAGGTCAATTTTGGAATGGGTGTATATTAGGGTGGTCCAAAAAGATATATGTCCTAATTTCATTGATGGTACCCCCTAACTTTTTTCCTTTGACCATGTGGAAGAAGTGTGCAAAATTTCAGCCAAATTGATTAATATTTAGAGGTGGCTCATCAAGGTTGAAGTTTTGCTATATTTAGCATTAAAACGCCTATATCTAAATAGTGAAAATTGTGTAAAATCATATTTTCATTTCATTTGAGGCCTATTAAGACACTAACCAACTGAGGAAATAGCAACATAACACTTGTATGTATATCTTCCTCTCCACATTAAAAAAAAAAGGGATTTGTCACTTATATCTTTAAAATTCTTATGTCAATTGATGTGTATTAGGTGAGAATTTGGCAAAATTGGAACACCAATATAGATTTATAAATAAATATTAAAATTTCATAGAAAGGTTTTTGGATCATGACTGAGTCATGCCATACTACTTTCAATAAATTATTCTAGTCTAGCATGATAAAGAATATAAATCCTGTCCTCTTGGTTGGTTTCATTATACATGACCCCTATCTCCAGATAAGCCAGTCTTGGAAGTTTCTCACACCCGGAAGCTTCTGATGTGAACATTAACATGATTAGTGTACCCAATACACTTTGAGCTGTTTGACACCTAATTAAATTTGTAAGACCAATCAGTTTTGAAAGTGATTCTTACAATACAAAAGCATTTTTCCCCTGATATTGTCAGTCACAGTACAATGCTTGAGGCACTTTATCTTTTGCAGGGATACCTGTTCGGGAAAGACAACTTACTGTGTTCTATTATCAAAGAACAAACTTTTTATGAGTACTTAATAATATTGAGCAGGGATCTTTGCATAACCAACACGATTATTTCTAGGGTATCTCTAATTTCCACAGGTGCGCATGAATTACTTAGCACATAAAACTTAGAAATTCGTCCAAGATCTCGCCTAAGAATTATTAATAGGTCATTTGCATACTGGTATATATTGAATGTGGAACATGTAGTTGAGAAAGAAGGAATTTCTACCTGCACATCTTTTTAAAAAAGTTTCTGTAGCATGTGTCAAAATACCACTTGGCCAGAAATTGAGAAAAGATGTTGAGAACATCACACTATCAAAAGTCACGGCAGCTTTCTATTACACAGTACATAGAATCCTTCTGATGTCTAGTGAATTACCTTCTCTGATTAGATCCCATAATCTTTTTCATGCTGGACTATAGTAATTTATTGAAGATAGTATGGCATGACTCAGTCATGATACCAAAACATTTATTTAATGATCCTCTCCGATAAATTTTAATACTTATTAATAAATCTATATTGGAGTACCAATTTTGCCAAATTTTCGCCTAATACACAGCAATTGACAAGAATTTTAATAATATAAGTGACAAATCACTTTTTTTTAAAACCTGGATAGGAAGATATAAAAAAAGTGTTATGTTGCTTTTTCCTCAGTTGGTTAGGGCCTTAATAGGCCTCAAATGAAAGGAAAATATGATTTTACACAATTTTCACTATTCAGATATAGGCGTTTCAATGTAAAATATAGCAAAACTTCAACCTTGATGAGCCACCTCTAAATATTAATCAATTTGGCTGAAATTTTGCACACTTCTTCCACATGGTCAACGGAAAAAAGTTAGGGGGTACCATCACCACATTTTACACTTTTATTATTTTCCATTGGATGTTGGACCACCCTAGTGTATATCAGTAGTGATGCACGGATAGTGACAATAGCCAGATACCGGATAACCCCACAACACCATCTGCTGGACACCGGACACTGTGTCAGATATTGGGCAATCCTTCGCGAAAACACTGCCATTGATTTGGGGTCCATGCTTTGTATTCATGCCGTGTGCCAGGCTAATTAGGACAGGAGGAGGACACAACAATGAGGCAAAGGATGACTGAAATGCTATCCAACATCGGGCCAGGTGGCATGGCCGGAGCTGGAATTGAGTCCAGAACCGACCAATTGGAAGTTGAGACTGTTACCAACTTTGCACAACCCCCCCCCCCCCCCAAATTTTCAAGGGATTGAATCGAGTGTTATGTCAGGACTAAATTTGTGGCTGGAAATCCCCCAAGTTATTCAACAGGAATGGACTGGAGATCGAATAATATGGACAGTCAGTTATAGGGCCGGAAGTGGCTAGTCTTTCTTTGAATATTGGCATAAGTAACAAAGGCTTGTATTGTTCGAACAACTTAAATTTATTGACAAATTTCAATTCTTTTAAGGGCAAGCTTACAAAATATTTATTTTCCATTGGACTGGGCAGTGGTGCCAAGATGCGAAAAGGAAATGGCATATGTTTTTTTTTATTCATGTGAGGAAATCAATTTTTTAAGCGACATCCTGACGTATGGCAGTTCGCATCTTCACCTGGATGCAAAGGTCACTTGGCATCAAGAACATGCATGCACCTTATTGTTTTAAACACAATTTTACATATATAAGATATTACCTGTGCAGGAGATACTTCTAGTTTTATGAAAGTAACACAACCTGTCCTGTTTTTTTTTTGTCAAACAGATTTGATAGTCGGTCATAGTTATGTACCTATAGTACTACCTACACAATATACAGTTTAAACCGATCAACCAATACCGAATCGCCGATAATGGGGTATCAATACCGCTGATACCAATACCTGAACCTGATATCGGTACACCTAGAGTACGACCAAGAAATGATCATTGAAGGTTTCTTGTTCCAGCCAAAAGGTAAAAACAATCAAGAAAAAAGCCAAATGTCCATTTTTGTGACAAAGTGTGTCATAAAATCGAACTTTTCAGGTGAGGCCCATATGACAGGGCTCTGCATCGAAAGGGCCTTCGATCTTCGAGTAAATGGAAAAATACCGAAAAGAAGAAATTACATGGGGGCCCATCGAATTTTGCCATATATGGCCAGAAATGTCGCCAGTCCGCCCCTGGACGAGGCAAAAGGTCGCAAAAGACTGACCCAAAATAAAAATGTCACAATGTCATATCCATTTCAAATTGTACACTTGATATTTCTCTGTGATATTTTGACATTTCAAATAGGACATAAATTTGCACTTTCCAAATTGACCAATTGATATATTTCAGGATAAACTCTAAAAAATGTCGGGACAAAATTGGTGTTTTAGATTCAAAATGGTTTTTTGAAAAACCAAATTTCAATGCAAAACCAAAATGGATTTTTAAAAGCTGCGGACAAAGGTAAACTGGAAAATATGACAGGAAGAAAAATACTTATTTCTCTCACTGTTTACTATCCAATGTCCTCAGTATTCTAAGGTATTACACTCCTAGTTGTATACTCCATACAGCGTGGCCAATGGCATACCATAATGCCCATGGCTGTATACCAACAAACCCAGGAGACTGGGCTGGACAGATAGCCAGTAAGTGTGAGTAAACCATACAGGCATGATATGGCAATTGCTCAGGGTGATGTACCCTCTAGTCTGCTTCTAAAATGTGGTTAGATAGCTGATCACAGATAATAAACAGTATGACTAAACATCATGGAATATCTGTATAAACATAAGCCAAAAGCCAAAACTGCCTCCGGACTGTTGGTAGTCCTTTCGACATGAACAACAACTTCCCTGTAAGAATGGATGATTGGGGGCTTTGCGTCCTATGTATGCACATGGTAGGCTAATTGGGACTGGAGGAGGACACGGTAATGAGGCAACTGATGATTGTAAAGTGCTGTCCAACACAAGTCATAAGGAGAAGGGCTTGTGCAATCAGTTGCACATTTGGTTTCCAAACACTTGCTTCCAGTTCAATTCCAGCTCCGGCTAGTTTAAAGGTCTGGACCTATGCTGGACAGCAGTATCAATCATCCTTTGCCTCATTGCTGTGTCCTCCTTACGTGCATAATTAGCTTACTAAATTGGAAAAAAACAGGACATAAACTCCCAAAATTCCATCCATCTATCTATCTATCTATGAATCTATCTGTAGATCTATCTGTCTATCTATTTATCTATCTATCTATCTATCTATCTATCTATCTATCTATCTGTCTATCTATCTATCTATCTATCTATCTATCTATCTATCTATCTATCTATCTATCTATCTGTTTATCTATATATCTATCTATCTATCTATCTATTTATCTATCTATCTATCTATCTATCTATCTATCTATCTATCTATCTATCTATCTATCTATCTATCTATCTATCTATCTATCTATCTATCTATCTATCTATCTATCTATACTAATACCTTCCAACTTACCTATCTGTATCTTCCTAGTACCCCTGACCCCACAACCACATGTGAAATTTATGACTAATCAGTGAAATGACATACAGTCCAACCTGTTCAGGGGGACCAGTTAGACTTATAATGAAAGTTCCCAACACCTGATGGAGACACATGAAGGATGATGGGGAATGGGGTGCTGAGGGTCAGCCTGTCAAACTGACCTCTTCAGTCTTCACTTACACTAGTCAACAATTTAGTCCTAGTATGATAGTTGGAAGGGGGATTAGCTTCATTGGTAGATTTCCAATCGCTGGTTGAAAGGTTCAATTCCAGCTCTAGTCCGATGTCTTGGACCCATGTTGGACAGCAGTTTCAATCAAGCTTTGCCTCACTGATTACTATGTCCTCCTCCTATCCTAATTAGCAAAGGATGATTGGAACCCCTGTCTGACATATGTCCAGGTGACGTGGCCAGGGCTCGAATCCAGGAACCAGTGATTGCGCTTCCATACTGACCATAGTGCAACCAACTGAACTTGCCCCTCCCACTCTTTCCGAACCAAAAATAAAACCATGAAAGTTCTCGAATACGTATTTGATTTGTTAAAAAATTTTCGTCCTGAAGATGTATGAAATATTATACAAGCAATCTCCTATGACGTTCTCATTTGATTGCCTGACGGATTGATCCACCTACAGGTGCTAAAACTAAAGAATTAACACATGGCTCCTGGAGGTAAATGCTCTCCATCTAAAATGAGCCACTAACTGATCACCTTGAGCCATTCATCAACATTCAGATAACCTCAAACAACTTCATTAAGAGTAACATTCTTGTGGTGGCGGCCATCTTTGATATGGTGACCTTGACCTTGATCTTAATTTTGGAAAATTCTGTGGCAGTGTTCTGTATCACCACACACTTTGTTAAGCAGGGTGTCAGAGTGGTTTAGGTTCCTGCCTGTTCCATTGAAGATCTTTGCCTGCATGGGTTTTCCAACCCTGGTTGAGGTCTTTCTAGAGGAACCTGGAATTTTCAGTGGACCTTCATGAGCAAAATCCCAGCTGGATGTATTTTGCATGAAACATTAAATTTGCGGCCTATTATATCAGTGTATGTGCTGGGCAAGTAAAAGATCCCTCATAAGGGGAAAATGTGTAACACGTTGAGGATTCCCGCGTGAGTGCCTAGAACTGCACGTCCCCCCAAGGTCCCAGCGGTTAGCAGCTTCAATTGAATGGCAACCATTTGAAAATCACAAGAGATTCGGCCTCCACATCTCCCATACAATTGTCTTACAGTATAACTATTGTATACAATTATACTCCACACACTTTGTGCACATTCAGTAAATGCCAACTTGGAGAACAAAGGGGGACCACCTTAGTAATTCATAAGCAGTACAAATTTTATGGTCAGCAATTATCTTCAAAGAGAAACAATGAAATATTGAAGAAAAATGATTGATGTGAGCATCATGAATAGTTTATCCATCTGCACCGAACAATTGCTGCGGAGCTGCTCATGGAACCAATTCAGTACAGCAGCAAACAATTAATTGATATCCATTGTCTTGCCGGATGCAGAAGTTTTGACCGCTTAACGGATGTCATGGATCGATCGATAATTGGCATTTTAGTTTTTACTATGAATTGTACAATGAATTGTAAAAGTTGTACATGCAAAAACTACTGCGACAAAGACTTGCTTCGTTTTATTTTTTCTGAAGAAGATTCTTTCTTTATGTTGCGAAAGGTCACTGAAAAATTGTTTTTGTTGCAAACTTTTAATGTTTAGAAAAAATACTTATTTATATTTTTTATAATTCTCAGGAAAAGATTTTGTTGGTCATGAATATAAGAGATTTTCATCTATTTAAATTAAATTAAATTCTAGAGTCTAAAGAGACTTGAAAAGTATTCAGGCAATGAAAGATGCTTGTATCACTGCATGCAAGCTAGGCTAGCAAGAGACGAAATAAAGTGCTGTAAATTGACAAAAAAGGATATCTTTCAATGTAAATCAATATTTATTCATTTGTAAAGAGAATAATCAACATAAACAGTCAATATAACTTGGCAACAACAAACTTGTCAAAATAAGAAATAGCAATAGGACCATGAATGAAATAGCACTTCGAGGCACATACAAGTTACTTTGAAAATGTTAATCAAAGTTGTTCAATGTGAAATGATTCAAATGAAAGTCTTTTTGAATACGAAATGTTTTCTTTTTTGTATCTTTACAGCTTACAACACCGCAAGGGTCTTCTGTGAAAGCTGGCGATGAAGTCTGTGACCAATCCTGCGTGAAGTCTTCCCGATGGACTTGCGTCGAGAAAAGTGACCTCTGGTGGACGGCGAAGAAGGTCTGGAAGTACGATGGTGGCGGTGATCGCTGACGGCATCTGTGAAGTGTGGGGCAGATTCGCAACCTTCCGGCTGAGGACGTCTGGAGCCAGTGGAGATCACCTGATGACGTCTGGATGACCTCATTTCCAACTCTTCTTCAGCATCAGAATCGCAGCTCCATACGGTCGTATCGTTGAGGTCGAAACGGAGATTCTCGTAGATGGGATACTTCTTTTGGGCGACGCCAACCTCTCGTCGCCTACAGAAAGCCTCGTTGACGTACGTCGGCTCGGGGACCTCCTTGATGGTCTCAGGAATCACCTTCTTTCTCGACGTCATGAAGTCGCCAACAGTCTGTCTGACGGCGTCGTCAACGTAGTCCGAACGTCGTTGACTGTCCATCTGATGGATTTCGCCGATGACCTTAGAGTAACTCATGCTGATCGACTCCAATTCACGAGACAAGCGACGACGTTCTTTCTTCAAGGCAGACTGAAAAAAGAAGCAACGATTCAAGATTAGAAACATGTATTTGAAATATTTGATTTTGATTGACACTGTACAGTGCTGAGCGAATCTAAATGAACACCAGTTGTAATATACATTGTACTTCTTTAGCTACTTTAGCTATACTGTGTTGTAATTGAGTATAAAACTTGATTTAAAAAAGTATTTCAGATTCTTTTTCAAAAGCTGATCCTTGAAATATAATTTGAATCTTTAAAAAAAATTGTGTAAATGAAAAAGCATTGATTTGAATAATAGTATTTTGTACATCTGTGACAAATAAAACATCTTCTGAATATTGTTTTTGCCATGTGTTCTAATAAATTTGCTCACTGATGTTAGTATTTGTTGCAATTTATATCAGATATATATTGGTAGTTGATAAAACACACAATATATGTACAGTTGGGGATTATCAAAATGCATGTATTCCTAAATTAGATATTATTGTGGACTTCAAAATATATTCACAAAAAAGCCTTAAATTTGTTTTCACCAATTAAAAGCATGGCAATTTACTACCTTGCAACTGAGAGTGTATTTGTGGGTATTTTTGAAAAGAAAAATAACTTCAAAAATAGTTCCATCAGTTGGCAACATTTAAATGAAACTTACAAAGACTCTTGACCCAAGAAACAAAAAAAAAAATCAATCTATTATCAAAGTAAATTCTGTATTACTATTTCTGAGTAATGGAAATCAAATTTACAAACATAATTAAGCTGAGGATTTGTATTTGGCAAAAAAATCTAAATATTGTGGAACTTTTCCTTTGGTAAAAATCGGTAATTTACATTCTTACATGTATGATATGTACAATTATTTATAAATAAAGTTTTATTATATTTACCTTGTTAAAGTCTTGTTTCAAGTCTCTGATGCTGATATCCAAAGAAGCCATAGCAATAAATTCTTTGATATAACACGAATTGGCAAAGTATGCAAAAGATAGGAGTGGATGTTTTTAGGCCAATGCTGGGCAGAGAATGATTTCCAAGAAGAAATTCCTGGTATTTATATTAGAAAACTGAGATGCAAATATTTGCTAAATGTCACTCATTGAAGTAGTGTTGAATTATTATCTACTACTAATTGGCAAAGTGCTGACTTGACAGATTTCAAGTGAGAAGTGAACTGTGTAATTGCAATTAGGTGATGAAGCCATTGCCAATTTGAGTATCATTCAACTGAACACAGCTTAATTGCATTCAATCCTTGAAGCTCCAGAGTGAAGCACCACAGCCCAATTGCAATCAAGCCCATGAAGCCAGCATCAACATATAATTGACTCTGTTCATCTCAAGTGCAATTAGGTGAAGCTCAACATTATTCAGTCAGCCAAGTGCAATTGGCAATGTCAAATTAGACAGATATTCAGGAAATCTAATGAAGTTCTTAGATTTCACATGAGTATTTGTCATGTTGTAAAATCAGATCATGTCATACTGGTATCATATAAATATGGGCATAACTTTGAGCAAATCATATCTTTGCAAAAATTCATACAGAGCACATCTACTAAGTTATTGAGATATTCCAAAATGGTTTCTACCAAGTATTCCAGAGACAGCTTCCCTTTGTCAAAGGTAATTATCATTTAATTTATTTCATATCTTGACTTGTTATTCCAAAGAATGCATTGTATTTGCTTTGCACAATTTGTCATACAATCATTTTAAAAATTTTATATTTCTGTGAAAATTGATCCTATCCAAAAAACACATAAGGAAGGTAAAGTCTAAAATGTTGTATCAGAATGTAACCATTAGTATCATGTACTTTAAAACTAGAATGTTATAAATCTAAGATAAATATAAATTTAGATTATTAGCTTTGAAAAACAGTTGTCAAAAAGCCCTACTCAATTACCTGGTATGCAAGCCAACACGTGACAAAATCTATGTTACATATAAGGCCTATGGTCCCGAGCAATTGTTTGTTCAAACTTCAAAGGAATCTTCTCTGAAATTCTTACCAATACATTTTTTCTCTGTTTTCAGGTTGGTCAGAGAACAAGACTTCATGATGAACTGGACACGCTCGAGTCTACCATACAGGATGTGGGATGTGATGACCTCCATGACATCATCAGGACGACTGTTTGTGACTTTATGGCATCATCACTGACCTTAGCCTCCTCTCTGAGTTCTGTGAGATGGGATAAAGATGAAAGTGAGATAATTGATGCTTCATCTACTTTTCCTGAGATTTCTATTCTATCTGGCTCAGTTGGTGACCTCTGTGACCTGGATTCTGTTTCTGTGTCAAGGTCAGGTCACGATGACCTTGATCTTCGTGATGATGCGAGAGACATTTCGAGAATTTCGGATTGCAACGGCTACATCGTCAGTGATATGAAGAATGCATTTGTGTGCGAAGTTGTCTGCGTTTCTCCGAAGAAAGTGAGCGCGGCGAGTCTACAGCCCTTTGTGAACTTCGACAGACCTCGTTCAATGAGAGAATGCCGAATTGGACATTTGCGCAAAGTTGGAAGAAGATTCCAGAAGAAGATGGCACTTGAGGAGAAGAATTTGCTATGAAAATTGAAGAAAACTTTTGAATTTCGAATTTGATATGTTAATGAATCTAGTCAGAAAAATGTCCATTGATTTTCTCAATGTATATTATTGATTTGTTGTATTGCTTTTCCAAACCATTTGTTGATTTCCGAATTTTTGTTGGGAATATCTATTGTCTGTTGAATATAAAATAAATTATCAAAACTCAAATTTGGTTTATTTTACTTTTTGTACTGTTTCAAACTTTCAATATAAATTTGCACGAATCAGCCTTTGCTCAAAATTAGGACTTTTAGAATTCGTTTTATCTCCATGCATGCAGCAAATGTAGAATCCAGCTTCAGCATGCACTGAATGCTGTCACAATCTCGTCTCATGGCTAATTAATAACCTGTCATGTATGATTTATTTCACTGACAAGTCAGACAAGATCAAGGCTATTGGGGGATCAGGCATGCTGTGAAAAATGCTGAATTGCATATCATGCAGTTTTGACTTGTCAATCATAGTTCTCTCACAATCATAGTTGTCTCACAATTTATTTCTTTTTAGTTGAAGCACACTGAAACACCAAATTTTATTTCCAAGCCTCAGAACACTGAAAATATCATTTTGACAGCTCTTTGTGTTGGTTTCACTTTCTGTGTGACCTACTTTCGCTTTCTCTTGTCCCACAATTCATAGCGCTTCCGCTCAACCACGCCCTCTCACGAGTGAATCCGGCTTGAGAAACTGTCGTGATTTTAGGTAAGATTGTGCAATATTGGAGCTTCGTAGGACTCTCAGACTTTTCAAATAACTCGAAAACAATATGTGGAAGAATCGTGGTCACTTTATTTGGCTAATTAATGTTCAAAATTAAAGTTATGAGCCCCGTTTGGCCTCAACCCGAATGAAGTTGAAAATCCAAGATGGCGACCTCCATGAAATGAGATTTCTGCCCGGTCAGCCCAATTTTTCGTGCCTAAATAAGGGAAAGTATGGCACCACAAGTGATATCTAGTCAATAAAGATGAAAATTACCAATATTCTACCCATTTCAGTTCCTGTGTTTGATTTCTAAGCCTCTAAATAGCTCGTGAGCGTCATTTTAATACCCGGAAACGAACTGTCAAACTTCTGTCAAAAGTTATTGTTTTGATTTAGCAAGCCAGAGCTGTCATTCAACTCATTGTCAGTTTGGAAGATAGACTGTGGTGGTTAAATATTTGTTATAGGTACTGGGGTGTCAAAGAAGTGGTATCCTTACTTTTATTTCAAATAATCAAATCTAAAATGAAGCTCCTGTAAATCAGACATAAAAGGTTGTTACTGGTCAACTGTTATTTTGTCCTCTTCCTGTTCAGCCTGCTCTGTTGTCATCAGGTCTACTTATTTTTGTTGAGGCCCATTTAATTTGAAAAATATTGGTTTCCCAAAATTTACCAGATATTAATAAATATTGCTATTTTCAAATTTAAAAAAGCTCTCTCGTAAGTTGCATTAAAGTGCACTTCAAGTTTAATTGAAGTAATTTGGGTCTAAATCATTAGGTATTGTCTCAAAGTTTTTCTATACATTTTGTATAAGATCTAAATTAAGCCTTCACAAAAGACAAAGGAAGAAAGTTAGATTTGTCTGAATCATAGCATATAAATGTAGGGTGAATGTCGGGATGACAAATGTCAGAATTCTTGGAGATGACTCATTTTAGGCAGTTGTGTATTGTGGCACGTCCTTTGCTGACACTCTAAAATTCCAGGTATATCTGCTCGATCTTGTAATAATGTGTATGGAGATACTTATCTTTTCTTGGTATTGATATTGCAAGATTATTGTCACCTATCATTTTATGGTTGTAAGTTCTTGGTCATGACATAATCTTTTGAATTTCTCTCTTTCTTTCAATTGAAATTTATTCTGCTAGAGGTTGGCAATTTGCTGACATGTAGTTGTCAGCTAGTTTAGCCTTGTTTGCTCCAGATAGTGGATGGGTGATAGGGTTTACGTCCTGTATTTTTGCCCTGATTAGGCTTAATAAGACAGGCAGAGACCCAAGTGTTGAAATGAGGTGGAGAGCTCTTTCTGCATATGATTGTCAGATTCAGAATTTTGATGTCCCAATGCTTCTGTCTCAGAACATGCTGAAGCTGTTTCACTTGTTGGACCACTGCCAAAGGCAGATGAAATGATGATATGGTAATGCTGGGAGTACACTCTGGACTTCCCCACACTGATATATTCGGAGGGGGTGGGGGCATTGCCCCACACCAATTTGCAGATGCAATGTACTATAATATTTCTTGGAATCTGTTGATTTTTAGAGATGATATAAATCATTCTTGGGGAAACCCCATCTTATTGACTCCGTCACAATTGTTAAAGGCAACTTGTTAATTGAAAATCAGGCAAAAATTTATTTCGTACATCAAAAATCATATGATAAGACAATAATGTTGGTCTGATGTTTGGCATTTAAGCATTTAATGATGCTGTTGAGGCAAAAAACTTTCATAGAGTTTCCCAGAAGATTTTTTGGAGGATTCTAAACTACCAATGATTAAAATAGTCAAAAAATCTTCCCCTGAATCCACAGCTCCGGCAATCTGGCATATTTTGATTGCATTTATGAAAGGCTCGTCTCTTCATTTTGCCATTGGCTTAAAGTTTAAAGATTGTTTATAAAATATGAGTATTAAACAAATCAGATAAAATGAGGTGATCCATCTTGTGGTACACAATAACAAGTGCTTATCAAAATGTTGAATATTTATTTTTCAAATTGGATGTTGGACAACTAAATTTTAATCAAACTCAGCCAGTACACTGAATAAATCTTTACTTATGAATCAGTCAATATCCGCAAATAGCTACAAACAATTCATCATTCGGAAATTAAAGGGAGCAAAAATTTAATATTGAGGGGGGGGGCTTGGAGTTTTTTATAAAGTAGATAATTTCTCACTCAGTTTTGGTGAAATAGATAGATAAAATTTATTTGTGACAACCTTTAAATAAATGATTTAGTGGTATTTCTTGTGAAGCTTGATTTAAGAATGAATATCTGGGATCTTCCTGCGCTTGAAATAAATAATTACTGCTGCCTTTACCTCGAAATAGATCATTTGCCGGCGAGGAACCCTCCCGGTCCCCCTCTCCTCCCCCCCCCCCCCTGGGAATCCCGTTCATCATGGTTGCCCCCTATAACTGTCACTAGATGACAGTAGACGTATAATACTTTCAATCATTGGAAAGACCTTCGATTATGACAATACATCATACAATAAATCACTGTCAAAATGTAATAACAATCAATATTTACTTTTTGAGGTACAGTTTGTATTCAAATTTGTCATTGCGCAAATTATACAACAATTATTTGGATCTTAAATGACAAATTGCACCGAAATTAACAGTATGGCCTGACTGACCCGTCGCCTGTCCTCCTAATTGTTTATACCTGTTGCTATGGCAACACCTGTTACTAATGTAAAATTAGACCGAGTTACATTTTGACCAGTTTGTCCGTGGGCACAGCTGACCATAGACAGAAAATAACGTCCCAGCTGTGACACATATGTATACGCACATATATGCATCTGGGACTAGTAGACTACGATTGGATATATAGCGCTTGCCTTGCTAGATTTATCTTATATCTGGATAGACTCATACGGAGATTTGTCTGCGTCAATGTTTTTTCTTGACCTGGACTGCATTAGGATCATGGCAGTTTGATTTCAAATTTTCAACTATTAAAGTTAAGTTCCATTATAAGTCAGGGTATTCAAATATTGATATTTTAAGGATTAATCAACACATTTTAGTCGACTGTTCGGGACCATCTAAGAGTATGCTGATTTCCCAAATGGATAAATCACCATGTTTTGGTTCATTGATGCCATTTGACTATTAAATAGGTCAGATATTTACTGAATTGACCCACTTATAAATAAGCAAAATTTTTATTTGTTTTCTTAGTAAGTCTCATTATTGACTGATATAGTAATTGACAATGAAGCGAGTGCACAGATTACAGAACTTGGCCTTTTGATCAAAATCAATAGATTTATTATGACTATTACATGATGTCATGTCAAGAGAAAGTTATATTTATTGATTAGTTATTGGCCACAATGTCTTTGTATCAAGTGTATATTGATGCAATCTGAATTTTGCTGTATTTGATATTAATGAATGAAAGTGATTTTTATCGTAACATCATCTGGCGTTCAGTACCATGACACTTTATTATGTTTTTAATATGGCATAACCCCAAAGTGAAAAGGGTTTTTTCATAGCAAATACTTTTGAGTCTGTGAAATTACAGATATTTTGATGATTGCTATGGATATGCCACAACCAGTTATCCTGTGTGGATTAACCTAATTTGGACCAATTAAGGAGGAAACAAATCCTATATTATATTTATAGAAGCGCTTTATGTTTAGATATCGACTTTCTAAATGAGTAAACATTGTTATTCTTTTGTAAATGCTGTTGATTCATAAATTGTCCTTCGTTTTATAAATGACCATCTGCTCTGATATAAGAATATCATTAAATTTTAAAAAGAAACTGAAAAATACGTATAAAAAGCTTATGAACTGGTGCATTTAGCTTATTGAATAATTTGAATAGACATAGCGGCTTACTATTCTGTGTTATACTAAAAAGGAGGCAAGGTTTACAAAGTTAAAAAATCTGAAAAAAAAGGAGGCAAGATTTTATTGAAAAAAGTGGAAAAATTTACAAAACATCCTGGTGACGCTTCACTTCTTGGAGATAATGTACAATGTGTTTCCTAAAAGATTTAAGGAAGAGAAAATAAATGAATGATGCTTCTAATATCACACTAAGCGGAGTACTAAATGGCGGCAAATGTGTTATTTGGAAGGCAGTTTGATATACGCTCGAAATAAACTCTGATTAAGTATTTATTTTGCCGTGGATTTTATAAATCGTCACAATAGGTCAAACACAAGCCACGATGGATCTAGAAGCGGGCTCTGAAGGGGCAGAAAACCCCAATAAGAGCGGCAAAAATGACAGTGACATTAAATTTATGCCGTCGGACAGTCCTAAGAGTTCTTTTGGCAGTGTCTGTTGTTGTCGGAAAAGCAGATATAGGGAATGCGATGTGATGACGGCTTGTTCTCTGTATTACCTACAGTGCCAGGTAAATTTGTATTTAAAAATGAAAGCAATACTTTTAAAAGCTATTTATATATAATGCAAACAGGCAATTAAAGGCGCCACTACATGGTTAATATAAAATTTGGGGTTAGCTCAGATGGAATTGCTCTGGGCTTCCACTCACTGGGTCATAAGTACGATTCCAGCTCTGGTTATACCTATGCTGGACAGCAGTTACATCCAACCTTTGCCTCATTTGCCATTTTCTCCTCCTGTCCCAATTAGTCAACCAGAATAGACGATGTAAAGGCTCTGTCATCCATCCCTCATCTGTAAATGAGTGGACCACTTCTTCTTCCTTTTCTTCTCTTTTGCTTCTCTTCTTCTCTCTTTTCCCCTTTTCTTCTGTCGTTCTGTCTTTGCAGCCAACCTTCTTCGTTCATTCTCAGAAGGTCTGAGTCAATAGAAAGGTCATTTTGCCTTATTACCCTGGTCCCTGCCTCTCTTATCAGAAGCTGTCGTTGCAAAAATACAGGATGTAAAACCATTTCACCCACCCACTGACAAAATATTTCACCTCAGAATTTTGGCAGTACGTCACATCTTGAAATAGCTATGATGTCTTGTGACTGGTGAACTGCTTACTTCATTTTTGGTTCAAGGCAACTTTCCTAGGCTCAAATCATTCTATTGATTTGATATACCATTTCAAAAGTATTGATCAGAACCACAACATTCAAAACAGCCAAATAAGGTGACCATGTTTACTTCATGTTATTTTTTACGATATTATTTTTGTTATGAATATTAATCTTCAATGGTATATTTTGAAAATACAACGCATTAGCTTTTGCATTTCGCCGTTTGTTTACATGTTTGCAAATTTATTTCAGAGTTTAAATTTGATAAAAAATTTTGAGGTGGGTATGAACTGTAGGACTTTTGTATATATTAGTAGCATTTGCTTGCTGATTTTGCTTTTTGCAGGCTGATATTATCAATTTATAACTCACATTTGCACATGTTTACTATCTATGGATAGTGTATGATATGGATGCTTTTGTGTAGATCTTAAAATAGCATTTAAATGATTGAATTGTGATTATACAATATTAGCAATGTAACATGTATCTAGCAGCACCAGCGAGCGTAGCTTGAATAATTCTAAATAGGATATTAGCACAGAAGTTAAAAATGATTTTGTAATGACTGTTTGCGATTGACAAATTTGTCTTCAACCTTTTCGTGACATAGATTTTAATGTTTTTTCCTTAACTTAGACACTATTTGTTCTGTCTGATCTAATCAATGTATGTGTTTGTGTTTTAGTCTAATTGTGTGTGATGTGTATGGCTTAAAAATTGAAATGTAGATGGATAAATTATAATTTGAGATCTGCCTAGTTTCGTGTATATTTTAATTCCATGTTGCTTAAAACAGGGTGTCTGCCAATCCTGGAAAAGCCTGGAAAAGCCTGGAATTTGGTTTCTCAATTTCCAGGCCTTGAAAAGCCTGGAAAAAACAGTATTTTGAACAAAAAGGCCTGGAAAAGCCTGGAATTTAGTTTGCATGGAAATAAAAATAGTCCACTGCTAAATGTTTGGTAATTTTTAGCGACGATCAGCCAAAAGTAGAAACGTCGTGTTCAGAACAAAATGTGTGTATCGTTTTGTTAATTGGTCAATTCTTCGCGAAATTGGCCTGGAATTTTTGCAAAACTTGGTCTGGAAAAGCCTGGAAAAGCCTGGAATTTGGTTTCAAAAAAGCGGCAGACACCCTGTTAAAATGTCACATGTATCTGTCTTAAATAGGAGTAGACTGAAAAAGCCTCTATTAATATATGCATAAATGTGGAATTTATTTTTAAAGTAGGTTTTAAATGTTCTTGTAATTCTGAAAGGTGTTTTTCTGAATTAGTTTTTCTATTTTCATAGTTTTTCAAGCAGTCTTACTTTGAAATCTTATGAAAAAAGGAAAAACATGAAGGAAATCATTCTATGTTAGATTATAATGAAACATATTTAGTTGCTCTTACAAGCTTACAAATTTTATCTTAACATTATGTTATTGGTTTTAGTCATAACTCAATATTTATGATAATTATTTGCTAATATTTGGTATTAATTTATGTATATATATTGATTTCATGTATTGACATAATATCAATTACGTCTTAATTTATATTATATTATATAAACTCTGGGCTCACTGATTGCACACATTCCTATCAGTATACAGCGTCTGAATACATCACAATCACGGAACCTCAACATTTTTACAACCTTTGTAAATATCTGACAACAATATTTTCTCAAATTCTGTCTTTAACTGCTTGCTGATTTTTGCAGTCTTTTTATATATTATTTTTTCTTAATTTTCCTATTGTAGACTTTAAAGATTAGACCTATTCTCTTATGAATGACTGGTGTTTCTTCTGATAGAACACTGAGCTCCTTAGCTATTACAGAAATTTTAGAAACTTTTCTGTCTCTCTATCTATATTTGCATTGGTTCCAACTTCGTTCGCACAATTTATGAAAAAATTGATTAAGAATACCTCTTCTAGTGAAATGATCTAAACTGTCCGCCATTGAGACATGCATCGAAATGTCCAAACACTGTTTTTGACTCCAGAAATGCAGGAATCATCCCATTATCCTTAAGGAATATCTGATATTTTAAATAATCGACTGTTCACTGGTATAACAGATTAAATCAATTCTCTGTTGATATTTATTGTGATTACTTCATGGGTCACAGCGGGGTCTCAAGTAATCAATATATTTGGCGGCTATTTTGTTGATTAAACAAAGAACTGTAAAATCAAGCTCTTAATGGACTGTTCATTCATAAGTGTTTCTTCGGGTCTTTCTACTGCATTAGTCTGGAGAAAAATTATATTTTTCTAAATTTAGGGTTTATTATTATTATTATTGATAGCTAGATCAGTGAATGTGCCATTTAGACAATTCAAATTTTTCATCGTTGGCTGGAATATTTTCAGAATATTCTTCAGTGTTTCATAATCATTTGGATTTATTTTTGGAATACATACAATTTTTGGACTACCTTGTTGTAAAAAATTAATGGAGCTAACACATCATTAACTGAGATTTAATAGCTCCTATATTAAGGTTGATTTTAGATACACATTTCTTGCGAACAGATCCTGCAGGCAGTAGTCCTCTATTTGCATAATAAACTAGTTTTCAACTTCTTTTATTCTTAAATCTCTGTCGATTATTACTCTGATAAGACAATTGTCCATGACAATAAAGCCATCTTGGTAGACTTGCCATTGCTAAAAGGTTTCAATTTCTCTAACTTGATTTAAGTTGACAAGATCATTAGACCAGCCGTGAACCTCGATCAATATAACAGAAAAATGGAAATTTTACTTCCTACCTACAAACTCTCTCTTCTTTTACCAACTGTCAGTTAATTACTTAATATCCATGTATTATTTCAATCTTATTCAACGCTTTATAACATTTTAGATTGACATTTTAACATTTCTTTACTAATGCTAATTTTGCTAAGCATGCCCTAATCTGCATTTGCATCTTGTTAACCAACTAATAGCATACAATTAGTGTAGTTATTTGCCCTATTAGAAATGCTATTGTATTGTATTTAAACCTGCATTAACATTGCATTTGGAGTGTATTGAATATTGAAATAGCTTCATACTAATGCTTATTGTAGTGAATTTCCATTATCTAATATATTTTTAACTCTCAAATTATTTTTCTGTAATAATTCCTTGATGAAATTTTGATTTATAGATGAAATGAAGTGCTTTTCTATGTGTCTCGCTTTTCATTGGAATTCTGTTTTTTGAAATGATAATTGGAAGAAAATTCAAGACTATCTGGAAAGTTGTTCAGAAAATATTATTCAAAATTGATCTAGTCTGAGACTGTCATTCATTTGTGAAAGTTGGTATGCCAGGCATCGGAATTAGTAATATTTAATGTTTATGAAACTTCAATTAAATTGTGTAATTTTGTGTATAAATAATGATTTATGCCGTAAGTCCAGGGACTCAGTAGAGATTGCAATATTTTCTGAGCTGTTAACTAAGTTACAATTTTGAGCTCAATAATACCCCGAGATAGACACATACAAAAGCACTTGATGCCCTCAGAAAATCCACGCATCATCTCATATTATTAAGTTAATTGATGAATCCCTTTTAACTGTACAATGCATACACACTAATGCTACACTCCTTATAAGTAAAATGATTAAGTAAAAAGATATATATGTGAAACTCACAAGTAAATGCAAGTTATCATCTACACAAAGTGAAGTACATCCTAGATATGTACATGTGTAAATATGACATTTGGAACCCAAATATATATTTGACATATATAATATAAGTCCCTTATCAAACCTTGAATCCTCAGATAACAGTATATATATCTGACCGATTAAAAATGCATGAGACTAAACTTTTACCTTTTTCTAACTTTTGGTTTGGACCTTCCCAGGTTTCGACAATTTTGGATTTTGGTGGCTTGGGAGTAACTATCTGACTTAGAAGACCGGCAACGGTTGAGCCATTAGCTCTTTTAAGGAAATTAAGGAAATAGACTTTGGATAGAGATCATTAAGGTCTGTAAATTTGATTTGAGACCAGAGTGGAATATTTCGGATCATACGAAGTCCATATTGAAAGTGACTAGAAGTAATTGGCAGTGATACAAATTTGAATCTCGGATTATTTTTCAGGACCTTAGGAAATATCTGAAATTTTAAGTCTTTAAACGAAACCGGAACCAATGCAAGTGGGATAATGAGACAGGAGATTAATCAAGAGTGCAAAGAACGTTTGTAAATTTGTAAATATCGGAAGTATACATGTTTTGCTGTGCAAGAAGGAAGGCTTCCTCCCCGGAGAAGGCAGAAAGGCTCCAAATTGAAGGAAAGAAGGAAGAAACGAAGGAAGAAAGAAGCCCGAGTAAGGAGAATTTGGTCGAGGATTCGACGAAGGATAATACTCCCGTCGACCACACCAACATTGCCTTTGAAGTAGCTGAAAACGGGAATAATAAAGTTGAGTCCACCAACGGCCAAGTTGATAATAATTTGGAAAACAATCAAGATCAAACTCAAGTAAAAAATCAAGCAAATAAATCAAGGAGTCCTTCTGAAGAGAAGGATTTAAAGCAAGGGAAGGAATCCAGGAAAGAGAAGTCAAAGTCTCCAAGCCCAACTAAGGAAAGTAAGAAAGACATCAGAGAAAGGGAAAGAAAGGAGAAAGCAGAGAAGGAGAAAGAGGAAAAAGAGAGGAGAGAAAGGGAAAAGAAGGAGAAGGAAAGGAAGGAAAGGGAGGAGAAAGAGAGGAAGGAGAGAGAAAAGAGGGAGAAAAGATCAAAATCAAAGTCAAAATCCCCCGAAAAGGAGCTCAAGAAAGAAAAGCAATTGCAATCCACTAACAACAATACAACAGTTGCTAATACCGCAATTACTGCTGGAGCTGTAACTACTGGAGCTGCACTTACAGGAACTGCAATTAACGCAGTTCAAAACAACGCCAATACTGATCAGAGTGCTGCCCAATTGCAATCAGTGAGCCCAGAGGAAGCCCAATTGCTATCTAGAGCGCAAGACTTAGCTTCAAAACTTTTTCAGCAACAGCAGTTGAATCCAGACGAAATAGACCCAGAGATGGCGGCCGAATTGTCTGCGTTGATCTCGAGGTTGGAGACTGTGACCACGCGGTTGGAGACGGTTGCTTCCCGAGGTGGTGGTGGCCCTGGTGGCGATGCCACGGACGATGGACCTGGTGAGTTGATGACTTACTAATTTATTGATTTTATTCTGATCGTCAAAGTTTTGTCTGTTTTATAATTGTTGTGCAGTTTATAGTTGGATCTTTACATGTTATTTTGTTGTTAGTTCTTTTCCTTTGATCAAAATCCCATTAGCCAATAACCACTATGGTGAATTGAACTGAATTCTGAGTGAGACGCCTAAATGTGTGGCTAATTTGTCGCAAAATTATGATGATAATATTTATCCTTGTGGCAAGAAGTAGTATAATGGGTTGAATTTACCTTTTGAAAGATAGACAGATACAAAGATAGATAGATAGACCGGTACATTTCGGAAGTCTGGCTGGATAGGCATGTTTTAAAACTTCTTACCATGCCTTTCCTTGAAGTATGTGAAATTTAGTCCCTGAAATAGACGTCTATATAAAGGACCACCAAAGTTAACAACTTATGAACTCAGCATCGTAATAGAAGATTCCTGTAACATTACGAACACGAGTTTACATGTGTTTTGAACACTTTATCTGTTACAGCTTGTATTCAGTGACTATTCACCGGGTATTTAAGCGAATATTTAGTAGCTTTTCCACTTTCTCTTGATTTAAACATGTCCTTGAATTCTCTCTGCCACGTCTGGCACCTTTCCATTTCGGTGAAATAAATCATTAATTTAAATCACCCAGGTACCTATGTAACCAATAGTGTAACATCATTTGAAAACTGGCAAGGTTGTGCTGGTGATGTATTTGTTCGAATGTAACTGGGGTTGTTCAGTTTCATTTAGTTGCATATTCATTTTGAATTGCTCCGAGTCCCTTTCAAAGATCGCATTAGAATTTCAGGAGGTTATTTGGGACTTTGTTGTAAGATTTTGGAGTCAAGATTAGTGGAGTATTTTCGGAGGAGTCGGGAATTGAAAGTTTTAAAAGTCTTAGAGGTGTTGGTCGTCCAAATTCAGAGTCTGCTTTTGACCCAGTCAGGGAGATTCTGCTGGGGGTAGGGATTCGCTGTCACAGCCTATAAATATAACTTACCTAACTCTAAAGCCTAAAGAGCACTAGTGACACTTTTCAAAATCAAACCTGTGCATCTGGACAATTTGAATGTCAGAGTCGCATCTTCAATGTAACTTAGACCTAGTTCTGACCAATCATCTTTAGGCTGCATCCTTGATTCCTGATTATTGGGGAGGGTTGGTCTAGTGGTAGCGTGCTGGACTGCCAATCGCTGGGTCCAGGGTTCGAATCCAGCTCTTGCAGGGTCACCTGGGCCTATGTTGGACGGCTGGTTCAATCATCCTTCACCTCATTGCCGTGTCCTACTCATGTCCTAAGTAGCCTACCAAGTGGATAAAAACAGGACGTAAAGCCCACATATCTATCTTTGATTCCTGATTATCGTTACTCATCAGCCTACATGTATCTGTCTGAAATCATGGTGGTAATTCTGAAGTTATTGACCTCGTATCTCATCGAAACATTTCGGCACTTTTTCAAAAATTAATTGATTCTCTGATTTTGGCTGATGAGGAGATAATCCTGCAATCTCTCTACGCTGAGTATTTAAACTCTTGTACCTAGTGGATCACAACATTGACTCTATATTCTGGATCATCTCTTCGATCACCCTACTGGATCATATAGTGGATCATATAGTATACATATTCTTTATGGACTATATTGGGCAGCCTTGTGGCTTCTGGATAGGCTTCGGATAAGCATTGATCGTTTTGTCCAAAGACTAGCTAGTCGACATTACTCTTTGACGGTTTAGTTTCATATGGTGTTGTATGAACTTTTATCCATAGTGTGTTTGATGTTATGGTGTTTGATGTCATTTATTATGATTTATCACTTTGATGATATTCATTGATATTTCTATGGTATTCGATTGGATAGTTTTTGATGCTGGCTTGGTATCAGTCAATATTATACCTTGATATCCTTCGATCACTTAGGAATCTATAACTTTCAATCTTGCCTTTATAGTATTGTACTTTAGTCTATTTGGCTCCTTGATATAATTTTTTCCCTTTTGATATACTTTTTATCATGTTTGCATATTATTTTGCTGTTGTTAGAGGTTTGGGTATCATTTGTACTTTTGAAAAATATTGGCTCTTGGATATCTTTCAAGAGAGATTCTCTGATATCATTTGAACTCAGGAGTATTATTTTTTGTTCTCTTGATATAGACTGGTTCTTGGATGCTCTGTGATATCTTTTGAACTCTGGATTATAATTTTTAATTCCTTTGATTATAAATTGGCTCTAGGATATCATTTGATACTTTCTGATATCTTTTGAACTCTGGAGTATCATTTGCTGTTCTCTTGATATAAATTGGCTCATGGATGTCATTTGATATTTTCTTGATATAATTTGAACTATAGAGTATCATTAAATTTGGTTGTTCTCTTGATATAAATTGGCTCTTGGATATCATTTGATTTCTCTGATATCAGCTGAACTCTGGAAAATCATTTGTTCTCTTGATATAAATTGACTCTTGGATATCATTTGATTTCTTTGATATCATTTGAACTCTGGAATATCATTTGATGTTCTTTTGATATGAATTGGCTGTTGGATATCATTTGTTTCTCTCTGATATCATTTGTTTCCATAAATTGGCTCTTGGATATCATTTGATTTCTCTGATATCAGTTGAACTCTGGAAAATCATTTGTTCTCTTGATATAAATTGACTCTTGGATATCATTTGATTTCTTTGATATCATTTGAACTCTGGAATATCATTTGATGTTCTTTTGATATGAATTGGCTGTTGGATATCATTTGTTTCTCTCTGATATCATTTGTTTCCATAAATTGGCTCTTGGATATCATTTGATTTCTCTGATATCAGTTGAACTCTGGAAGATCATTTGTTCTCTTGATATAAATTGACTCTTGGATATCATTTGATTTCTTTGATATCATTTGAACTCTGGAATATCATTTGATGTTCTTTTGATATGAATTGGCTGTTGGATATCATTTGTTTCTCTTTGATATCATTTGTTTCCATAAATTGACTCTTGGATATCATTTGATTCTCTGATATCAGACTGACAGTTGAACTCTGGAATATCATTTGTTCTCTTGATATAGATTGGCTCTAGCATAATCTCTGATATCATTTGAACACTGGAATATTAGTTGTTGTTCTCTTATGGTATAAATTTGGTTTTGGATAATCTCTGATAAAATTTGAATGCTGGAATATCATACTTGCACTATATTTGTGGTCATAAGAATTTATTGGATATATTCACTGCATAAGGATTAAACATGGCTAGAAGCTACCGCTCAAGAACCACAGGTATTTTATATAAATATGTTTAATTGTTTATCCGATTAATTTTTGTAATTTTCTTGTTCTGTCTTGATTTGCCTCAATTTGCCTAAACCAGAATAAGTTTTCGTGTCAGAAGATCTACTGAATATTAATTTATTGAAAATTTAGTTATTGTTGCTTGGCAG
Source organism: Platynereis dumerilii (assembly GCA_026936325.1). Taxonomy (NCBI): domain Eukaryota; kingdom Metazoa; phylum Annelida; class Polychaeta; order Phyllodocida; family Nereididae; genus Platynereis; species Platynereis dumerilii. Next base: position 5,708,474 of record JAPTHN010000009.1, read on the forward strand.
ATGTATATGTCTGGTCCAATTCAGTTTTATGGAAAAATGTTTGTAGTACTACTTAGCTTTGGTTTCCTCTTTGTCTAGATTGCTATTTGGCTTCCAAAGAAGATGCTATACAAACTTTGCTTAGATAATTTTGGACTTTGGTATACAAAGGAAGTGCTACCCCTACTCCAAATAGGGAAGAGAGGGGTGTGGCCAAGCTTCTAGTAATCCCAGAAGTCCTCATGCTGCCATGTTATGCAAATTTCATTCTAATTTTATGCAAATTGTCATCATGTGACACATAACAGCTGTGGTTTTGGCATAAAACTTGAAGTAGTTTAGATTAGTGGAGTTTCAGGAAGACATCTGGAAGCAGGCATTCTGCAGCTTTAGTTTGGGGTCAAAGAAAGAGGGAGGGGGGGGGGGGGTTAAGTCAGAACAAAGAACTTGTCCTAAAACTGGTAGCTGCCAGGAAGTCATGGAGTGTGTGAACTCAATTTACATGCTTGGATAAGAAGAGAAAGCGGAAAAAGAAAAGAAGTGTGTAGGAATGGAACGAATAAGAAAAGATTTTTCAAAAGCATGTACACAAAGAAATACATCAAGTAGTAGACAAGTAGGCCTACTATTGAGTTCTATTGGACATCCTTCGTGCCACTTGCGTAAGTTGCGTTACAGGTCCAAAAAGACACATAGATTCGAATAATTATTTTCAGCTTAAAAAAAAAAGGTTGAGGTTATAATTGCTTCCACGGAGATTCGAATTCACAAAATTTCTGAAAAGTTTCTAATTTGGTCCAGAAAAAAATTTATCCAGATCCAGGTTATAATAAAGCTTGGTAGTACTAGCATCTAACTTCTAAGGCAGATTAGTGAGATTACCATGGTAATCCACTTTTATTTAACATTCTTTGACAGGACATATTTCAAGCCTGCTGAGTCTTTGGGAATAATATATGCATGCAAGATTTTGAGATGAAATTTCTTTGTCCATAACAGCAACTTTGGACTTGAAGAAATTCCTAATCAACTGCAATGGTTCTTAAGTGATATTCTATAATTGGCAACTACACATATGTAGGTCTATGTTGGGACATTTAACTTTCTTCAAGCTCAGCACAGGTTTCTTTGTTAGGGACCTCTCTCAGCTTCCCCTCAGTCCCTCCAAGATAACTCAAGATCTCCTCAAGATGGCTGGAGATCCAAGTACCCAATTTGTCAAGTTATTTTCTTAGCATGTTGAGAATTCCTTTAATGCCTCTGTATCATATCTTGAGTAGCTGTGCTGCTCTCACTGCAATCTGAAAATATCTTGAAATTCTCTTACTATAGGATACACAGCTGTGTTTTTATCAACATGCTGTTTTCCTATTAATCTATTTCACATGAGTAAGTGTAAAATTATCTTGATGCCCCTCAGGGGGTTATCTACTAATCTTGGGACCAGGGCTCCTAGAAATGCCCTACCCTTATGGGGTAGGGATTCAGAAATCTCTTATGGGTAGGCTGTGGTGTTACCCCTTTGTACTATAAATAGACAGCAGCATCTGGTAGCTTGGGGAACTTTGTTTGGGGTGAATGCCATAGGGGTACTTCAGGGGGTAGGTTTGGACCCCCTGTTATGCATGTAAGCAGTTTCTGAAGTTTTTAGATAAGAGTGTTACTCCTTATGCTCAATGGTGAATGTATGGGGGACAAAGGAGAAATGAAGGTTTGAAGGATTATCAAATTTTGATGACACCGTAGTTCATTTATGTTGAGCATATCACCTTAGTCTAAAGTTTCCGAGTTCTAATCTTTCTAAATTTTGATTGGAAATTATATGAAATTCACTTTTAATTAGACAAAACGAAATACCAGAGAATAGCGGCTACTAGCTGAAACTCCAACATATTAAATCTAATGATTTCAAGATAGAGATTATTGAACTGAAAAGATTTTTAGAATGTTTAGGTCGAACCATCTTCGTCTTTCTCCAACTGGTCTCCAAATCTTTTATGCAGTCATCACTATTCAGTATTCACTAACTGATGATGTCACCAGGACAACTGCTAAGCATCATTGAGTGACATTGACATCACTGGTTACTCAGCATTATCCGTTGCCCAGCAACCAACATAGCAACCAAGAACACCATATATACAAACCAGCCAAATATATACACAAAGCCCATAAATAACATGCTTCTTCATTTTGACAGGATGTCTTGACTCTTTTGAGTAATGATAGACAGACAGATAGACAGGTGGGGGGGGGGGTTGTGCAGTTTCCTGTCAGGGGTAGGTCAGGGGTTATGGTCGAGTTTGGGGTATAAGTCCCACTGGAGGGGGGGGGGGGTAGCATGTATGTCAGTGGGTAGTGGCTTTAGGTGGTAACGAAGAAATAGGCACGTGCCAAACTAGGTCAAGTTTTGGTTGCTATGGTGATAGTGTAAACTGTGAAAGGAAGTATACAAAGAGACAACGGATGATGGGAAATATATACTGGAGTGATGGTTGACCTTGTTTTACTCTTCTTTTGGGACATCACTACTCAAACAATTGTTTATCTTGAGAGATTTCTGTGAACATTTTTTCAAAGGATGCCCTTCTGGAAAGGAACAGAATTGTCCACAAAATTTAGGTGAATTTACTGAAGCACACAAAAGGTCTGATGCTGCCATGCTGATGATTTATCATTTTAGATGTGGCTTGATAGATACTTATCATCAATCGACTGATTGATTGATCGATCGTTCGATAAAAAGAAATGGATATTATAGAAATCAATAAAGGATAAATGCCAAAATTGAAATACTCATAGATCTCATGGAGACTCGTAAGCATTTAATCAAGCTCTGAGTGTCTGGTTCTGCCTCCAATACCCTCCATCTTGTTTTGTTCTCATCGCTGTGTCCTCCTACATTAGCCTGCCAAAGGCATAAATACAGGATGTAAAACCCAAGCATCCATCCGTCCTTTGTTCTCCATCCAAGTATAAAATGCCCTCTGACAGAGTCATGCCTGCAGCCAGCTCAACAGCTAACCCCACGTAAATCAAAAATCAAAATCATGAATCAAAAACCACAAATTCTCCTTGAGCAGATTCTAATAAAATCCATACTTAATGTTTGGACTTAATTGTCACAGTGAATATCTGTCAATGCCAAAGTTCAAACAAAAATCAGGCTACAGCTGTGGACTGCAAGGCTAAAACTATTAATTCGAAGCAGATGTCATTTCATGGCATTTATGATATATTTATTGAAGTAATTAAAAACATCTAAGGGAAAATAATTATGGTAGGAACCATGAAATTTATATTTATTTGATTTTTATTTGATTTGCATGTGCCCATGATAAGGGTTTGGTATGGTTATGGTATGATTTTCATATGGTTATGATAGGTTTTCATATATTTTAGTGTGGTTTCTTCTGATTTATTAGAATAAATCTGTGCTTCATAAATACATCATGCTGAAGGATATGTCACACTTCTGATTAATTACTTATGATATATTGATGACATCTTTGATTTATCATGTGTATGATAAATGTGATTGATATGATGTATGCATGAAATTGATATGTGTACTATCTAAGGTATAGATCTAGTCTAGTCTGTGTATAAACTGTGTATAAAATATGATTTTCTGATGACAGATCTTTTTATCTTGTTTGAGAAAAATAAATTATGAATATTGATATTTTTTAACAAAAAAAGATGATATTTTTGCATTGAAAAGAAGAAATATCTTGTGCAGTGGTCTTTTACTAAAGACTTTTCAATGTTTACATTGAATTTATTTTATAGATATCTTGTTATTACTAAATTTAGAAATATTGAATATGCTGAATATGATGTGATATTGAATTGGACCAGAAAAATAAATTTGAATTTAATACATTCAGATATATACGTACCTTCAATCAATAAATACAGTTAATATTAAGCTTGTTAAGCACTGTTTGCTAACTACATAGAAACTATTAGAAAGCAAGTTAACAACAGAAGAGGAAAGTTCAGAAATAAAAAATATCAGTTATTAATGATGCCAAGACCATGTTCCTACAACTAAACTGGTTGTTGATGATGTTTTGTGTTAACTTTGGCACTTCCAGACTGCTTAGGATCAAAGAAAAGTGTTTTGTAGACCTCAGAGTAGGAGTTAGAGCAATGGATATTTGTAATAGATAAGTAGGCAAGTAAATTGTTAGGTTCTATTATCTGCAGGACTGATGTAGTTGGTTTTGATGTGAAGGAAGTTATTATTGATACGGTTAGATATGTAGAGAAGTTGAATAGAAGATTAAATGGACAGATAGAGCGGTATGCAATAAGCATTTGTCGTAATGCAATGTCAATAATGAGATTCCCCTAAACATCTTTAAAAAGAAGTGTAAATTGAAGTTGAGATTTCATGAAAATAATTGGACTTTTGAAAAAAAATTCCGGAAATTAATATTTGTTTGTCGCACCTTTCAGCAATGATTTTATCACACTTCGGATATTGCGAAGTCTTATGATAATCTATTTAGATCTATCTATCTATCTCTCGGGGGAGGGGTGGGCTAGTGGTAGCGTGCTGGGCTGCCAATCGCTGGGTCCAGGGTTTAACTCCAGCTCTTTCAGAATCACCTTGGCCTATGTTGGATGGCTGTTTCAATCATCCTTCACCTCATTGCCATGCCCTCCTCCTGTTCTTATTAGCCTACCAAGTGCATAAATACAGGACGTGAAGCCCCAATCATCCATCCATCTGTCTATCTATCTGAGTTCCATTGAGAAAAGTTATCTGAATATCTATACAATTTATCAATTAAATGTGATCATAGATCATAGGCATCTGCATTCTGCTAATGATGTTCTTCTATTTTGATGTAGACAGGGGTCATTTGGAGAGAAGTCAGGTTTAAAATGCCCTCCCTTGGGGTATGACTTGACTTGGGGGCTTAATTAGTTGCTTAGTTAGTTGGTGGTATTGGGTTGGGGGGGGGGGGGTACTAACATGCTACTGTATCTACTATAATTAGTTGAATAGTCCTTATTTTGCTATTTACTGAAATTATACTCATGTTTAGATTAATTACAGACCTGAAGTTTTTGGAAGTCAACTTACCTTTGAAAATTAGCTTTTATTTTCCTGCTTATAATGTTGATCCCCTGAATTCCTCGTTTTAGTGTTCAAATTCATCTCAGTCATTTGATGTCCTGAAAGTCCTTTTTGGAATTTCTTAATTCAAGAACATCACATGCCATCTGGACTTAAGTCCTGGTTGAAAGTGTGTATCAAACAATTCTTTGACAGACTTGATGATTCCTTAAAAATCCTTTAACATCTTTACAAAACTAAAAAAAAATTTAATAGATTGTGACTAAAGTTCATATCTCACAATTTGGGAGGTCTATGTATCTTTCCTTTTATTTCCTAAAAACATCTTCAATAACCTCCAAACCAGTGGAATTTTTGCACAGATTACAAACTTTTAGACTGATATGTCTCTAAAGAATTCAGTGTCTCATATCTAAATTCCTGTAAGTCACATCCACAGCTGAAACACCTTGAATTCTTGTAAGATTAGATTTGAAGTGCATATATATGTCACATGGAAATTCCTGAAAGCTTCGTCCAAAGCCTCTAAATCAGTGGAATATTTTCTCGATTTGAGCTTTTGAAGTAAATTTCAACAAAGTAGTTGAGTATCTAACATCTCAAATCTCAATCCCTGGAAATCACATCAACACCTCTTGAATTCTTCTAAGTTGATAAGGAGTATAACTCATATCTCACAAAATGACAGATGTGTCTCACTTGCAAATTCCTGAAAGTCACTTCAAAAAATCTTCTTTCTTGTCAGTTGAACTTTGGATTTGCCTCATTAAGTTAGATGTCTGATGAGACATCAATGTCTCAGAACTCAATACCTGCATGTCACATTGACACCTCTTGAATTCTTAGAAGATAAGGATTGAAGTTCATATCTCACGAAGTAGAAGAGACACATGCACCTCACTTACATGTAAATTCCTGAAAGTCAGTGTTTAAAACATGTTCTTTGGTATCAGTTCAATTTGGTTTACACTGTATGCCTAATGAAGTTAGATGTCAGACACATGTATGTGATATTGTCTCACATCTCAATTCCGGAAAATCACAATTCTGCACCTCTTGAATTCTTAGGAGATAAGGAGTAAAGTTCATATTTCACAAACTGACCATTGCGTCACCCATGTAAATTCCTGAAAGTCACTAAAATGTTCTTTGATGTGACTTGAACTTTGTATTATGCCTAATAAAGTTAAATGTCTGATACATATGTGTGACATTGTCTCACATCTCAGTTCCGGAAAATCACATCTGCACCTCTTGAATTCTTAGGAGATAAGGAATAAAGCTCATGTCTCACAAAGCGACCGTTGTATCTCACTTGTAAATTCCTGAAAATCACTTAAAAAGTATTCTTTCATGTCACTGGAACTTTGGATTAAGGCCTAATTAAATTAAATACCCGATAGTGATATCCGATCAATGCCTCTCATCGTAATTCCTTGAAATCACTTTAAGAATATGTTGAAAAAAGATTTGGATTAAAAATTAAGATCAATGGGTCTCATTCATACATTTATTTCTCAAATTAAGTATGAAGTTCCCTGAAGCTCCTTTTCACTTGCCAATAGTCATTTAAGTTACTCTTGTCTCTGGTTGTCAATTGTCATCCTGACATCTCATCAAAAGCATTGAAATCCCTCAAACATTCAAGGAACCAGTAGATTACCTTACCAGTAATTTGAAGATGGAACACTTAAAAGTCACTTCAAAACCACTTCTAAATCCCTTAAATCACTCAAATACTTCAAAGTCAGTCACTCACTTCTAACTTTAAAGTTAGTTGTGGGTTCGAATTTTCAAAGACAGCCCAAAAATTCCAGAAGTCTGGTATCAGAAATTTTAGCAATTGACCTATATAAGGATCAAGAAATCTGGACCTCAAGATCCCTTTGAAGTGTGATCAAGGACATACTTTGTACCTGATGACCTTTGGGGGTTAATTAGTCCACTTGGTCACATGTCATTTTACCCCATTCGGGGTTGGCTGTCAACGCCATCTTGTGGGTGTTTCTGGTTTGAGAGGGGTAAAGTGGAGAGGTTTGTTTATTAGAAAAAGTTTTTTTTTTCTGCTTTTTTTTTTCAGTTCCAAATTTTTATTTTGGTCTCCACATTTTTTGATGGGAGGGGGGGGGGTTGATGAGGAGGAAATAAGGATGGCATTAATGAAGCCGAAGAACTAAAAAAAATAGAGAATATTACTTTCGGCTATGATATGGCTTATTTTGAGTTGGTAGTCAATTTTTGATTTTGACTCAAAATTTCACCCTCCCTGCACTTGCCATGTCAGCAGCAAAAGTCTGTGAACTTGTATATTGATCACTCTTCAATGATGCCACACTTGACTTCCAAAGTTCCAATGACAAATTTTCTACTCATTTCAGTGTGAAAGATAGGATGAATAGTGACATCATTGATGTTGAACAGTGAATTTAACCGCTTGTCCCTCCATGAAGAAAAAACCAACCTAGTCTATAAAAATTCAGCTTGATCTCCTGAAAGTAAACTCATCAACAGTTGCCGATACTGAATAGATTTGACTCCATGAAACTGTGTTAATTAATGATTAATTATTGTATAAACCAACAGATTTAGGATCGACTAATCTGTCAATGTATATATCCCAGAAAACATTATTGCATAACATACTATACATACAACCAGGATGGTCCAGGAATCCTCAAGCTAGAAATATTGCGAATATCCGCAAGAAATAGTACAAATATCCTACAATTCCTCTAGGAATATACGATGATCATTTCATCACCATAAACTGAGGGAGTTATCATTTCTGTATTATCTCCTCACAGCTGTTCAGTAAACCATAAACATTCCTGTTTACTTAGTGTAATAATCTTGTTTACAGTGACATTGTTGCTATGGCAACTGTTGATTATCTACCTTGGTGCCATGGTTATGTTGTCATGGTGATAACAAAAAGGATGTCGGATATTTAGATATTATATTATATTATACGTCCTCTGAGCATGCTACAGGATAAAAGGAAATGTGTGTGATATGCCAAATAAACTTGATAAAAACCACTATAAGAGTAACCCACCTTCAATAGAGGCCCGTACTAGATGGTAAATCCAAATAAATCTACTTTAGAAGGCCTCCCTTGATTCCACAATTGTAGCTAAATTAGCATCAATGTCAGAGTTTGTGACAAGACTTCCTCATTGACTACTTGTATCCTTAATCCATTGCCTAGAATCAAATTTTTAAATCGCTGTTTTATCACAACCCTAGACACTGGGAAAAGTCATGTTCCTTTTTACATCATTGTCTCGAAGAAGAGTCTGTAGACTAAGATACATGTTCCATTGAAAATGGTAATAGCAATTAAGACTTCACACTTTATTCTCTCTGATCAGCTGCTGGTCTGTTGCAATCTGGTACAACCAATACAATTAGCCAATCCAACTAATCCAGTTGCAATTCACTCTGAATATCTGAAATTTGGTGGCCATACATTGTCTTCCAGGTACGCCTATAAATATACCAATAACCGATTAAGCGATTTTGCAAACTGCAATCGATCTTTTGACTAAAATCTAATCAGCTGCAATTACGGTAGGCATTATCGGCTAATCTTGAGAGCCTAATTCTACTTGACTAAATAAGGTAGGCAGAGCAAGGTGGTTGAAGAAGTCGCAACTGCTGTCCAACATAGGTCCATGTTACCCAGCCGAAGCTGGAATTGAACTAGGACCCAGGTATCATTGGAAACCCAGAGCATTACCAACTAAGCCAACTCCCCTTCCTTAACTCAAGGGACACACAATTTATTTTACATAGGCCTATTGTAATATAGATTGTATCCATGATACATGTATGGTAGATCACCTTACTTTCGATAGAACAAACTCTCCCTGGTTCACTATCCTCAATTTTCTTGCTCATTTTTCTCAGTTTTCCACAGATCCTGTGGAATTTTGATGTTTACTGGGAATTTGCTGATGTTGTCTTTTTTCAAAAAGTAAAACATTCATTTTTTAAAGGCGGTGCACCATGATTGATCGCTAATAGACTATACAGAACTACCGATCTTAATTGACGCATGAAATTCACTTTCGAAAAATGATGGATGGCAGTATATTTGTAGCGTTATCAATTTGGTCTTTGGTGTTTTTATGCAATTTAGCAACCTGTGTTACCCATCAAGTGAATTTTTTGTAATTGTCTTTTTTTCTATTATTTTTCAAATATTTTTTTTAGTGATTATGTAACAAAACTAAGTTTTTATTGTGGATTTTTTTTTTGGTATTGATATTATTTAAGCAGGTAATCAGTTTCATTAGCATAGAATCTCAATGGAACTTCAGAGACTTTCAATTCATGTTTTTTTTGGCCATTCCTCTGTTGAGGACCTGTTGATTTTGAATTAATGGCTTTATGCTAAAATTTAATGAAAGGACATTTAGGAATTATTGATTATTGTGAAAAATACAGTGTTTTGGACATTTTACTTAAAAATCATTGCATTGTATTTTGCAGATGCTGCCTTCGTACAGGAGTTTGATGCAACCTTAAAACCGGCATTTGCCAATTTCATGCAGCTCAGTTCAACCATAGGAGGAGATGTCAAAACTCAGGTATAGTGAATGTATATTTAGAATTTATTTGATGACAATAAAGATTTTTGAATTTACTGGATCATATTATGAATTTACATGAGAAATTCAATGAAACTCTTTGAAGTAAAATGTTCTCCTGTGTATCATTGTCTGTGTTGGGCAATTAAAAGACACCTCGCATTGTTTAAATGTGTAACTTGTTGAGGACTCCCACTCTCTCTCCCATCTCACAAATCAAATTTTTTCATTATGTCCGTAGTTTTTAAGAAAATGTATTTTTGACGACAAAATTATCAAGACCATTTCAATGTTATTTCAAATTTGCTTCATATATAATATTATGCTCGTCTCGTATCGTACGTGATTTTAGAATTATAGAATGAGGTTGATAATTACAAAACAATTCTTTGTGCAGTGATACTTTACGTTGTCTCTTATTTCACCCCCCAAAACAAAATTGCAGTAGATTTGGCATTGAGCATAACGTCAACATACACTAGCACACAAATAGGCTACCGCAGCACCATATAAGCTCTGTGATTTTCAAAGCTTTCAGTAAACTATAGATTATTTCTACCCTCAGTCCACCAACAATGGTCCATAGAGCTCTGTGGTCTGTGTTACTCCAGCTTTGGAAGCAAGAATCAATTGATTGTAAATCAAGAGTCATTTTCACGGCTGGATACATATTGATTTAATGCTGAGGTTTTTGAATCGCATCAAATCGGCTATGACCTACTGGTTATCAACATTGCATAATGGTTATTTACCTGTAGTTAAGGCATTGATAAATGAATTGACAAATAGATAGAAAGCAGATGTAGGCAGATAGATGGCAGTTATGTCAGAATGTAGGTAGACAGATAGATGGATGCATTGACACGTGGATAATTAATTAGGAAGGTAAATCTATGAGATATAAGTCCCCGGGGTTCATAATTAAAGAGTATACGAGAAATCCCCCCCCCCCCCCAAATATTGTTAATATAGTTGAAAAGGAACGGCAGAAACCTAGGTAGTTGCACAGAAGTATTGATTGCAATTAGATAGATTGATTGATAGGAGTTATATTTATTTGAAAATTGTTAAAATATAATTTGTGATCTTGTTGTTTCTTTTTTCAGGCTGGCCTGGTGGAGACATTGTTCAACAAACAGAGAGATATTCTTGTTGTGGCCTCGAAAGCCAAGAAACCTTCTGATGTAAGTTTCAAAGCCAAATTTATTTACTGTTAAATCAATCTGGAACTGAAGTTATATATGTCTATTGTCCTCAGCGGGGTGGTGGGTTGGTCTAGTGGTAGCGTGCTGGACTGCCAATTGTTGGGTCCAGGGTTCGAATCCAGCTCTTGTCGGGTCACCTGGGCCTATGTTGGACGCTGTTTCAATCATCATTCGCCTCATTGCTGTGTACTCCTCCTGTCCTAATTAGCCTCTCAAGTGCATAAATACAGGACGTAAAGCCCCAATCATCCATCCATCCATCTGTTATCATCAGATTTGCATCAAACTAAATCTTCCTTGTTTTGCCATAATCATTTAAAAGCTGAATTATCAATTTATCATTAGAATTAATTAATGCATCAGAAGTTCAGAACCAGACAAAATATTCCCGAATAAAGATACAGCACTCTTTTGTAACTAATATGAAGTTAATGGGTGTAGTGAGGAAGGTTTCTTGGTAAGGTTGTAAAAGTTGACAAACCAAAATTGGTATAGGCCTAACAGCAGTTTACGAAATTAGTGATTTATGTTTTTTTCTTGTCATTTTTCAGGCTGATTTACCAAAAGTTCTGACACCAATGGCACAGACAATTGGAGAAATCCAGGTAAGTACCAATATTACAGGGCTGCACTGACTATAGATGCCTAATACTTACCAATTGTTGTTGTTATAGAAAGTATAACAGCAAAATGTTCAACTGTTTTGTGAAGTCAAATTCACTCTTGAAACTGTTTTGTTTGAAGGAGCAAATTCTGCTATTTTTGGCATATATAATTGCAAATATGTTAAAAGCAATGACCTAACTAAATGGCAAAAGCTTGAGAGGATTGAGTTTGAAGTCTCTGTTAACGAAGAACTTTAACAGAAATAATATGTTGAAAAATTCATATGTGTTTTGTCTTTAAATTATCTGATTTGTAATTGAATGGTTTACTTCATTTTTCTTCCAGGAATTCAAAAATAAAAATCGAGGAAGCCCATTCATTAACCATATAACTGCCATAGCGGAATCAGTGCCCGCTTTTGGATGGGTCGGCATGGTATGTATGAGGTCATGTGACAAATCTCGTGGATAATGAGACAAGACTGTAACTTGGCTACCTGTTGTTTGCAGGTTTTGTCAAAAAGTGTTTATTAACAGATTTCTAGTTGTATTTATTTTAAACAATAGCAACAGAAAAGTCGTAATTGCTGTATTCAGTTAACTTTGCTGACTATTCTTGATTTTACAAAATATTCTTCATCGACTGATCACCAACTGAGCAACATGATGAAACTTTACTTTGATTTTGTGCAAGACACCCCTTTTGGTCACAACTTTATGAATATCAATGTTACTATGTTGTGAATGTTTAATTTTGAATTTTCAGTCTCCTACACCAGGCCCCCATGTGAAAGAAATGGCCGACTGTGGACAATTCTACAGCAACAGGGTTCTAAAGGAGTACAAAGACAAGTAAGTCAAAATTATAACAAAAAAACAAGATACAATTGTTTGTTGTTCACATTACACAGTGAGCAATTCTGTCTCAACAGACTTTACAATAAGATTTACAATTATTAGCTGGCTTGTTTATGCTTTTCTCGACTGGCCGAGGAGTATACAGGGAGGAGGAGGGTTAAGTCGCCTAGTGACTTTCAGAATATTGCAACAGATTGCAATTTGCAAACTATAGATGTGAACTTCACTTATGAGAATATCAGATAGATGTAGGCTCTCCACTTTCAACTATCAGTACACTTCTACCTACTATCTTCAGTTGAGCATTCCTGACTTTTATCTTAGTCTATTTCATGCTTTGGCGCTTCCCACTAACACTCTACAATCATCATACACTACAGTCATCAATTTTTGGCTGGGGTATGACAGCAGCTGTTCCTGCCATCCTTCAGCTCATAGCTGTGTCCATAGACGCCATAGACTTCATACCTTTGGTGCTCTGTCTTAATTAACAGCACTGTAGCTTAGTGGTTAGAGGGTTTGCCTGCTGAAGGTACTGGGTTTAATACCTCGGTGGAATACATCATTACGATGGCCGAACAGGAAATCTTTGGCTCAAGTGTCGAATCCCACTCAAGATTTCCAACAAATCTTGTCTGTTGTTAGATGTTGTGGTGTCAACAACAGCTGAATAAGTGATTGGTTGTGGTTGATAGTGGAATGGGTTCGCTACTTGGCCAAATCTTTTTCATCAGAGAGCTTTGTTAAGTTATGATCTGTTGTATAATATTGATATATATATATGAACTGGGGAAAGTAAACTGTCCCTCTTGTGAGGTAAATGTGTAACATTTTGCATTGAGAGAATTTACTGAAATGTTCACTGTTGATCAATGGGTCATGTGGGTCGCTTTTCCTTATTTCCTCTAATATAACCCGTTTTGTCATATTCTGATAAAATGTAACTTCTTCAAGTTAAGTTAAGACTTGGATTGTCCTAAAAAAACTGTCGATGTTGAACTACCAGTGACTAAACATGACATAGTACCTGCTGTCTTCTATGCATCTTGACCATCAATCCAAACATATGCACAGAAATACTGTTTCTTGACAGCATAGTACACACCCTATCTCAACCGTAATCTATCATGATTTAAACCCAAAGAGATTAGTTAATCTTTCCCTAATCTTATTGTTATCTGTGCTCATTATTGTCAAGGTTATTTTCATAATTGGGTCGTGCCGTACCAGTTTCTGTTAGGTGAGAAGTTGGAAGAAAGGGCAATAAATTGTGAAATTATGAATTAATTATTATGAATAGCATTTGCCATTATTTCTAACTCTTTCTGATGCTGGAATCTGGATTTGTACAGATAGATGAATTTGCCATCAGGGAAAATGTCTGTTTAAAATACTTCGTTTTTCATAATGCGTCAAATTGGAATGATATCTTGGAGCCAGAGTCATATTTCTCTCTCATCATTTACAGTGATGCACTTTGATAAAGAAAAAATGAGGATCAGTTCACTGTGAAAAATGCGCTTCGTGATTCATGATAGCTGATGAAGTGTCATCTTCTATACTTTCAACATGGGAAACACAGAGGCAGTTTGATTAGTCATGATCAAGAGAAGGCCATTTGACTTGTCATAACTGATTTTGGATTGAAAATCAGATGCATGATCCTTTTGTTTGGCTGTCACCAACAAGAGGGATAAGTCTCCTTAAATCAAATTAACATTGAAAGTATTTTGTATGATCATGACAAATCATATGTATGATGACACACAAAGTGCCATTTTCACAGTGCAACAGTACACTCTTTTTTGGTATCAAAGTGTATCGCTGTAATGAAGATCCACTATGAGAATCTGTATAATTTTCCAGTTTGAATTGGGAGCAAAAACAGCTAAGACTATAGAATGAAGTATTAATTCTCTAACTTCCTGATAGTATTTTTAGTTAATATATAATTCCTCAATTACTGAGTAACTATTTCTGATAGGTCTTACTTGATGTGTTTCCCCTGTATCTAGCCTGAGGCCAGAAAAGAATACTTGAAAATCACACCCAGGCCTTGGGAATTTCAAGCATATTGTAGATAGTGGAAGTTCCCTCTTTCTTTCATCTCAATTAACCCTGATTATATGCAGGAATTTGCCTGGGAGGGCTGCACTTAATGAGACTGGTCAGTACTTCTTTAATTGGTAATGAAAAGTATGACAATAATTGGTGAAAAGGAATAAGACATGATTGCCATTGTTGGAAGTGATTAATTCGCAATCTCTGCAACTTACTACAGCCCTGTAAGGTCATGTTGATTTATGATTATATTGTGAATGAGGTAAGATCAGAAGTGGGAGATGGGAATCCACTAAATGATAGATGTATACCCCATGTAACCATGCATGGGATCCTTTACATTTTGAGTATTGGTAATGAAAGATAGGGTCATGATTTTAAGGTCTCATTCGTTCAGCTACAGTGACACTCATAAGGAATGTCCCGGCTGAGATTCAAACCCAAGACTGTGACCGACCGAATCTTTGCATGATTGACCACTATTATTATTGAATATATTTCCAAATCTAGACCTGTATTGTTTCTGACAAATCTTGAAACTCACCTCCTATGCAATAAATCTGGTCTCTGATAAGCAAATATTGGATGTACAGTCTGGTTGTGGTAATGGACATTAACATCACCATTTGTACAATACCACTGTTCATCATTTGTAGGTCAAAATGGCTCGATAATGAAGTAGGGAGTTTTCAGCCCGCCCTGAGGGTGGTTAATAGTCTTTGAGGGAAGATTAGCGGCCCATAAACGGATCAAATTACCCATAATCCTCGGCTAAAGTCACCTGTTTGGTATACGCGCAAATTCCTCAAGAATTGAAGATTATCGCTTGACCTATGCCACAGAATGTTTGCGAGTTTACAGGTGTGTGCTGTGCAGGTAGTTGTATGGAGATGTTGAAGATGGTGGATAACAGAAGATGAGGCCTTGGTAGCATGACTACTCCACCTATTACCTCAAACTAAAAGATGTGTCTGAAATTGAAATTACAATCAGAAATGTTGATGTTTTGATCCAACAAGAAATGATAGGTTTTTGTGACAGCCCAATTGCGGCAGGGCAAGGAAATTAAAGACAATCCAAGCGTTTTAAATGATCAATCATTGTCCATGATTCTACCAAATTAAGAAAATAAGTTTAATTCGGTCATCTAAGATACTCCAACCAGAATATTTTCTTTATTGCCATTGCAAGTCTAAATCCAATGTCTTTTACACTTCCCATGCATTTTAGATAAACAATGTAGACATGCATCAGTTTCGCTGTCGACTGATAATATTTATTCTTTAGCTTACCATAAAAATTCATGTAGTATCTCTGAAAATCTCATTTTCAGTTTTACACATATATTGAGGCATTGGTTAAACATTATTGGCATAATATCCTTGAATTTGCTATCGAGGTTATAAATAAATAACTAGTTCTCAATTGTAATGACATAGTACTAAGCAGGATTTTGCGAGTTGTAAATTTGGTTCAAGTTACAAATAGGATGCATTCTGATTTTGTAGAGCTTATTATGCAGTAAATGTTAATAATATGATTAGGATATCACAATTATGCATATTGATTGTTAGATTATTATACTATCCTAATATTAAGTTTTGTTTCAAACATCATCGCTAATGTGAGATCTTAATTGTATTGTTTTCTCTAGTGGCTTTTCTAACAGCATTGTAATTGTAATATTTTAGCAATACAGTTCTTGTAAAATCTAAAAAGCAAGCATAAGCTGTCCACAGAACCCTTGAAAAGACTTTTTGATTGAGAATGATCAGCAAAAAAACGAAAATTTCACAATTGAAAAATTCACTCTGGAGAATTTCGACTAAAGTCAATTTTATACTTTTGCTTCATCCCACTCCGATTTTCCTGCTGCATTGCTTGTTTAGAAAGATATTTTACAAGCTTACAAAACTCAAACAGACAAGAAGATATACAAATTCAAATTCATAAGATACACCAAATAGAATAATAAACTCATAACCCCTGTGTACTCTGTGCACATGAAAGAAGGGATATGCCACGATCAAGTGAATCTAACGTTTCTCAAGTTGATATATCCTCCCACTTCTACCCTCCGGTATTCACAATAACATAGATAGACTAATGAAGGGGAACATGGGCTGGCAAATATGATAAGGGGTTTACCTATACTGGGGCCTCCTGGGGAAACTATTAAAATTCCGTGGAGATCAAGGGGAGTTGCTGATCTCGTGGATCTTTCGCGTTTTGTATCATCAGCAATATTATTATACAGAGATATTATTGTGCAGATATATTGTATGATTGTTGGAGAGTGGGGAGTGCAATAGCAGTTTTTATGGCACCTTGAGGACTATATAATTATTGCACAAGCGTGCAGTGTCCAATCAGAGGATTGCAAAAAAAAAAAATTGTGAAGGATATTAGAACTCTGTTCAGATATTGTACATTGCCAAGTGCTATATTCGTTTTCGTGGCCTCCAAGAATACTAATATTGCATGAGGGCACGGTGTACCTCCAATGAAAGCATTACATTAGAGTCACAGTTCACCAAATGCCAAAAAATTGTGAAAGATATCAGAACTGTTTGCAGTCTGACTAAAAACTGTTCTGGTCAACAAATGTCTAAATTAAAACAATCTACCAACCTTCGTTCCGTGGTTATTGTAGTTTTCTTTTCTATCTATATAATAATAATAAATGTATGAAGTACTAGCAATATGATAGACTTATCTGACCAAAGGCCGTGGGGGTGCCACCTGTGGCACCTCCCCTGGATCCGCCTATAGTTACTGTCACTGTAGTGGTATTAATTAGTTGATCTACCACATTTTTGTTATCCATTTTTCAGTGCAAGTAGGACAGATGGGTCATTCTCACAATACATGTAATATCAGCGTAACCATGCTTTCACAGGCTGTAAATCTTTAAATTTTTATCACACACTACTAATTTTGGCCTTGAATGAAAACTGAAGTTTGAATAAATAAAACCTGACCAAAAAAAGAAATTATTTCTATATATCATATATAAATATTATTATGATTTCTTTCAGTTTCAGCCAAAAACGCACCGTAACCACCTTCAGTTGACAACTTTTTGCTATATTATTATTCAAAATTGTTCAAAAAGTGAAATGAAATGAAGTTGTATCGGGTAGCAGCTATAAATGGCAAGTAGTTAAAGCCATTATTTAATTAATTTGTACAATTTCCAACACAACAGCCTTTCATTATATTCTTGTAACCACTTTTACAATTTCTGTGTCAACTCCGGAACTTTAAAAACTATTCTTCTCTCTGGGGGAAACTGAAGGAAATTGTTTTCCATCATGTCACCAGCACTGCTTCCTGTGCCCTCCTAAGTAAGAACCAGCAGGTCTGGTGTCACAATTCCCTTTAGTTTCCACAAAAACACCTGATCTCCCCGGACAAGTGCAAAAGTATTTTTATTGGTCGTCAACTCCGGAACCAAATTTTGAAGTTTATAAATTGGCTGAGCACAATTTGTTCTGATTAAAAGGGTTCCTTACATAGTCACAGGGGGGAGTGTAAAATTTCTATTTAGATTCCACCTGGTTGGAATATTTCATATTAAAAAGACTTCATGAATGTCAACTCCAGAACCTGTCAAATCAGGGCTTTTTCCCGTCAACTCCAGAACTTTATCCTATTCTCTCCTTAAAATTTTAGGTCAACTCCAGAACCAGAGATGTCAAACAATCCATCACAACAGTAGTGGTGATCCACATACAATCACACAATTTTACACAGGCCCAGCTTACATTGCAAAATTGTGTTTTTGGCAAATTAATTTATATTTCAAGGTTTTAAAAATGTAATTTTGGCACATTTTGTTTACAAAAGTCAACTCCAGAACCAGAATGGTCAACACTGGAATAGATGTTAACTAGATTTTCAAAATAGGAAGAGGAATTGTTAATTTAGAAGTGCAAATTTAAGTAAACATGGTTTATTTAAGTAACATACACAGAGGATGTAAACTCTCTGGTGGTTATTTGCCATGAAAAAGTCATTATTTGCTCTTTAAGTGGCAAATGTCAACTCCAGAATTGAAAAAAAAAGTAAAACTTGAATAAAATCAAAAATAATTAATAAACAATTTGAATTTTAGTAAAATACTAATGCCAAAGGCCAAATACACCTGTCAGAACTTTTTTTGGGGTCAAAAATGCGACTTCCCAATTCAAAATTGTTGAGGAGAAATATTACATGTATTGTGAGAATGACCCAGATACTTTGAAATATGATTAATGATTACTTATATTGTGTATTTAATGCCACCTACAGTCCTACACTAAAGCTACAATGCATAAAAGAAAATTATGTGAATGTTATATTGCCTGTGCGACGATATCTAACAGTTATATCACTTATAAGTCTTATATCCAACAAATATCAGACTAATCTTGCATAAAAACTTACTCAAATGATAAATTGAGTATGCTATATCACTTAAAAGTCCTAAGAACAGAGCAAAATTTCGGAAGAATACCTCTCACTTTGAGTCTGATGGGTGATCTTAAACCCCCCACCAAGATTTCCGAACAATTTAGTTTCCCTTCCATCATCTTACATGGGTACTCCCTTTCACGTCAAGTTGGGATCCACATGTGTTTGAGGAATAATATTGCGGCTAGATGATAATGTTTAGTTGTATATGAGCAGAAGTTTTCAAAGTTAATGCTCTTTCAAAGCTGGAATGTCCTCAGATTTGACCAAAATTTGAAAATATGTCTTTTCATATTGTGCAGTTACATATTGCATGAATATCTTGACATAATCTGATGAAAAATATTATTTTATTGCTGTTCTAGATGTAATTTTGAAATGTATTAAACTTCCCATATATAAGTTCAGAGTTTCTGCAAGACCTCCAATATTTGTTTTCACCTTCTGCAATAGTACTGTCACAAAAATATTACAATTGGGTTGAAATTACTTTCAAGAGTATTGTAAAACTATGAAGTAAAGACGTCAACTTCAACTTGTGAAGTTACCAAACCTGCAGACTTTCCAGCTTTAAGCGAACAATGGTTTAAATGTGCTGGGAAACATTACTATTCTCAATCTTTCTATTAAATTTGTAATTTTGTGAATTCCAGGGACAAGAAGCACGTTGAATGGGTGAGGAGTTGGTTTGCCTTTTTGACGGAACTACAGAGCTACATTAAGAAGAGTCACACCACTGGACTGTCATGGAACCCTAAGGTAAGCTGATAATTTGATTAAATGGTAGATTGTTGAACTGACAATTGTGCCCCTGGGCTGTGTAGATTGGATTAATTGAGGAATAGTTATCAGAAGAACATTTTATTATTCTGTTTTTGGAAAAAGGTGTTGGGATGACTAGTTCATTGAAAGGCTCATTTGTGAGGTCCATTTTATGGAAGATGTTTCTTCAGATATTCACTTTTAAATCTCATAGAGTAACTACACTAACATTAAAATTCAAGAACATCCATATGCAACTGTCAGTTATCAAGATGATTTTCATGAAAAAAGAAACACTACTGCGCAGCCTCCCTGTATTGTGCCACTCTTTATTTCACAAACCTCCCTAGAACTCGATGCCACTGTGTGCCCCAATTTACAAGGCTTCTATCTCAAAGGACTTGGATTGCTTCATCACATGTTTTAGGTTGGCGAGCTTGACTTTTAAGTCTCTTTTTAACGAAGTTGGACCAGATAATTATGGTCATTTCAGTCAACCCTAAAGTTTGTTGATGAGACTAACTTTTATCTGTATTGTCAGTTGCTCATACACCTGATTCAATGTTTTCTTAGTGAATATATTGTTCAGAATTTGCGTCTTGTCTCTAGTAATACTATTGTAATTTATCTCCATAAGACAATATTCAGAGATTTTCACCTTGGCGAATGTCAAATTTAGGGAATGCAACTTTTTTCTGAAATTGACAAGATGGAATTCAGAAGTAGCTGTGTTACTGACAACTGAATGTGAAAGAATTTATGCTTTAGAGTGTTGCTTGTTGCTGAAAAGTTGTCTTGTCTAGAACACTATTATGGCAATCAAATTTTTGTTTTGTACATTCTTTTATTAAGAAAGTGATATTGAAGGGATTTTGCTTTTTAAAATGGAGACAAAAATGGCCCTTGTTAGATAGATATATTTAATTAGATGGATGATAGACAGATCGATTGGATGGGCTTTATTCTGAACATTTTGCCATGTTGATGTCAGTGTCACTGTGTGTCGTATTGGCATTGGTCTGTTGGATTGAAATCTAAGACATCAATAAAATCGCATAATTATCGTTTGGGTTTCATTTGAGTAAATACTTAGTCTGAAATTTGTTTGCCTAGTTATGAATTTTGTTAATCATATTTGCAGTATACTGTAAACTCTTCCTTTACTTGTCGATTCTCAGAGAAAGAATGAATTATGATGTCCTTGACCATTTGACCCAAGTACAAATAACCACAGCTGTTCTTGAAGATCAGACTGAAAAAAGGGGTCTGAATGCCAAAAAATATGCACAGATGGTGCGGAAAGGCAAAAAATATTTTGTAGATACCCAAAAAACCCACAAATTATGTAGATAAATATTGTAAAAATGGCTTAAAAAGTTCATGGACAGCTTCTAAAGATTGCCCAGGGAAGATGTGGGAAGTTAGGTAAAGCAGACTGTTCAATGTTCATAAACCCGAACCTCATGGCTACCTGCCATTATGCCAGAACCTTATTGGAGTTAGAGAATTTTCTGAACAAGATTTTTGGGCATTTTCTTATTATCTGTTGAATTGCACCTTTAAAGTTTTGCTTGTTTTACTTCCAACAATTCAATTTGTTAACAGTGTCAATATGGTTGTCCCATGTTCAATATAAATTAAATATATTGAAATTCTTTGATAAGTAAAGCAACAATTCATTGGTGTAACATTTTAACTGATGATATGTCACTTCCTATGAAGTATTCTCTTACTTCTGATGTCAAAATTACTTGTTTTCCTTGCAAATGATTAGCTGATATTTAATATTCTTTGATATAAAAAGTGAGCTGTCCATTTCATTGCTCTAACATTTTGTGATACGGTTATTGTATAATACATTCCCAAAAGAGATGTTCCTTAATAAACCTTTGCATTCTATATGTCTTTAGCTTGAATAAAGCTAATCTGATCTTTGATCTGACCTTTTTTTTTTCCGTTAAATTGATATTTTTTGACAAGGGACAATGGACTCATGATCAGCTGGTTCATCGGTCTAACATTTTGTGATACAGAGTATTGCATAATTCATTCCCAAAAGAGATTGTCCATTATAACCCCTTGCATTCTATTTGTCTCTAGTGTGAGTAAAGTTATCCAGATGTCCATATGGTATGGTAGGGAATGGAGTTGTCATGTGGTTGCCATGGTAACCAAACATCATTTCTGGTTGCCATGGCAACTGGATTGCTAGGTATTCTAATAACCATCATGGCTGGATATGATGGCATTCATGCTTTCCATGCTTCCTGCTCAAGGTGAAATAGGTCTACATTTTTGCCGAAAAAAGAAAGTTCAATATTATTGTTGTGATACGAGTGATGATGGCCCAATGGGTTTTGATGATATAACCATGGCGATATCAAGCATGATGTAATGTATTGTGATTCAGTACAATAGTGAATACCTGAGTCACTTTTGTGCAATACTTAAGTTCACAGTTGCCAATAGATGGGGCAATACTTTAGAATAATATTTTGGTGGTGACTGATGATCCTATGTGACTCATTCAAGAGTGATTTAGATAGTGTCTTTCTCTTGTTGATGATTTTTTGGATGATTCAGTATTAACTCATAGAACACAGTCAATGGTTTGTGGTGGTTGATTTTTCTGACATACAATATACGTGAAAAACCTTTTCATTATAAGTGACTTGGGATTAACTGTTCTGAGCTGCTAACTTAGAACTGGGACATGGGTTTGATTTCCGGCCCAAGAAAAATGTAGAGTAGGAATGTTTTGTCCTGTGCCTGAAGTGTACCTTGCTTCATTGTGTTGGTTGGTACCTATTATATTGACCCATATTTGTGCAAAAATAAAGGACATAAAGCTCTATGATATCCCATCTGACTTCATGACTTCCTTTATCAAACTTTAGATGGGCAAACATCTCTTGACTGATGTGAACACATATTCAATAGTTAGTAGGTTAGCTGTGATACCAGCATGGGACAAATTCCTTGGATGTATTCACAGTTCTTACACCACATTTTGAACAATGTTGAAAGAGCCCTTCTAACTGGTAATCTGAGTTTCCATACAATCCTCAGAACTTTACCAACTCAACATTGCTCAACTCTGTTTGAACCCACAACACTTGCATTCCAACAACATGCTTTGAGACCTTTCCAACTGGGCCATACCACCGCTATTGCAGTAGAGCCAAGTAGACAATGGCTTGCAATACCTTCACAAAGATGAACCCGACATTTTCGACATAGGCAAGATTCCCAGGGACATATGTTAGTAATAATTCACTGGTATTGGTGAGTTAACTCTTTAGTTTTGTTCTTGTCTGCTTAATGGGGGAAGCTAACACTGGGGTGTCACCTCAGGCAGTAGTGGAAGGCTACCATATTTTTGCGAAGAGACTGACGAGGTAGCTTTCTTATTCTTTTGTTTTAACTGAGGTAGTTTCGCTGCCATTTTTTTTGCCTGGGTTGCAGCCCGTGTTGTGTGATTGAAAGAGGGCGCTGTTACTGCAATTTGTTTCCTTTGGTTCGATGACATCATCACTAACTTCTGTGTTGTCATCTCATACTGATTTTTGAAAAATTGTGATATTTTCGAAATACATGCCAAGTCGTAACCAAACCAACTCGTAGCCATTTTTGACTGAGAGTTCTCTTAATTGATGCGAGATGAAGCAATGTTTCATGTCCTTTTGGTTGCAAGAGTTCCTCAGTCACACTGAAAGGACTGGGCACCGTCTGATAGCTCTTATATGATTGCTTAGCAGGTCTAGTGTGTTGCTTCATGGCATCAACACTGTGCATTACTGCCCTCTTGCAAAGCAAGCTGGTTGGTCTTTCAGTTCCACACCATGGCCATTTGAGTGGCATTCTTAGTTCAATTGTATTCCTCCAGGTGCCCAAATGCAACTCAACACCAAGTGGTAGGGTTAAAAGCTTCTCAGTGAGGCGCTTGTAACAAAGTAGTGAAAATTTAAATGATTAAAAAAATTTCTGAAAATTGTGGGACTTTCACAGTGATGATTTTTGTTTGGATGCAAGATGTACCTTACTTCATCTTTTGATTAAAGAGCAACCTGACTACCCGCTACTCATTTTGCTCTTGTAACTCATTCGCAACATCATCATTTACCCAGGGTAAATACGGTAGAGACAAGAGAAAAGAAGGGTGAGATTAAAACCCTTAAGATCGCCCCGGAGCACCACCTGGGGGTAAGAAAAGGGTAGAGGGTTTGGGGTACCTGGCAGTGGGCATCAACATGTGCATAACCATTGTAATAACAAAGTGGGGGGTTATTTCTCTACTAATGTTTCGGCTGTCTGTCTACTTGTAATGAGTCTATATGTCTGTCCACAAAGGAGTAGGAAGACTTATTTGTTGGTTGAACTTTTTGTGTTTGGCCACTTGGATTTGGGGTCTTTGCCTTGGGGGTGGGGGAGTGGATCCCAGGGAGCAGGTTGGGGATGTGGTATAGGTGCTGTATAAAAAGGTCTTATACATGAAAATTTGAAGATTTTCTGTTTTATTTTGATATTCTTCACTATCGTGAACTACTAATTTTTTTGATTGTTTGATTTCTTGGCCTATATGACATAATTCTGTAGTTATTTGATACCGGTAGTTATTTTCTCTAACTTTGCTCACAATTTGCATTTCTCCTTAACTATAAAGTCTCTCAAAGTTCAATCAACAAAACTTGGGGTAGGGGATTAACTCAAATAGTAGCTGCTCTGGGCTTTTCAGTCAATGGGCCCGGCGTTCAATCCCAGCTCTGGCTAGATTACCTGAACCTATATGGGGCAGCATTTTCAATCATCCTTAATCTCTTTTCAATGTCCTTTTTTCTTTTCTCGTTAGGGTAAATGCATTAATACAGGACGTAAAGCCCCTGTCATCCACCCTACCATAATGCTACTTGTCATTTATTCCCCAATTTTGTTCTGCCTTATTTTAATCCAGCAGTCTGTACTTCTCAAAATTTGTCAATTCAGCAATTCTGCTTGAACAACAAGGCTATAACATCTCTCCATACACCTGTAGTGACTCCTCATGCTGAGGGATCCAGTACACACTCCTTTGACCCACATTCTGCAATGTTTTTCCAATTTTCTCATCACATCTTACTTTTTTCCAACTTTATTACCAACTTTATTGCGTACCTGACACTTTCATGGCTCTGCGGAGATGTGTCCTGTTGCTATGAAGATTTTTGCGAAAGTTTTACTCAAGGAAGTATGCTGAAGAAGGTGCATTCGGGATGGTTGAGGGTTTGGGGAATGTATTTTAGTGCTGTGAGTGGTTTTATTGCTCATATTCATACACCTGTTCTGCTGAGGTCCATTCGGTTGGTTTTTGGTGGTCTCTCGCGCTTGATTTGGAGGCGGTCGTAGGCCCCAGTTCAGTTGTAGTGTATCAATTGGGCTTCTGAATCTCTGGAAACGGGGCTTGATCTGTAGCCAAAGAAACTCATTATTAGATGGATGGTGTTCATGTGCAAAAACTGATCTGTATTCCCCCTCCGTCTGTCATATTGATTTGTTTATTTTTTTTAAATAATTAATGTTATACAATATTGTACATGTATTAGGCCTTGTTGATGTGGAAATATGGGACGCAAAGCCCCTCACCAGCATAAAATATTTTGGGTTGGTTGATAGTTAGATATTACAATGTTGATTACATTTGGGATAACTTCCACTTTGGGATAAATTTCGCTCTCTTCAAAGCGTAACTTAGTAGCGTGTTGTCTGTGGTAACTTAGTAGCATGTTGTCTGTGGTACCCGAATACTTGATAAGATTTATGATAGAACCTTTTGTTGGTCGTATTGTATGTTTGAAGCTGGCAAAAGCCTTCCCTGTGGGAAATACTGACATTTATGGCTCTTTTATGATGGCTTAGTGGTAACTTTTTTCTTGAGGCGGTACCGCTTATGTTCGAAAGATCACTTCTTTTGATTTAAGAAAGATATGGACTCCGAGAATATGACTATTCCATTACCACTGTGACAAGAAGGGAGCTTGAAAAGGTGGATATTTGGTTAAATTTTCAAAAATTATGTATTTTTGGCTGTAAACAGTTCCAATAATTAGGCTACTTTCTGATTTGTTGGTCTGAGTTATGTGACTTTTGAATTGCACATTTGAAGTTAGGGTAGGCCTTTATCTTATATGAAATTATGGATAAGATCTCATCTGGAGACTTGTCCATGAGATGAGTGTTCAAAACTACATTTTGTCTTCTTAAATCATATGATGTGCTTATGGTATTCTTTAAATTACCAGACTTACTTACATGCCATTGATTTCCCCTTCTATACCTTTTCTTGTGATGTTAATCAAGCATTTTCAGCTCTCCCTATGTTTTCTTGTTTATCAGGATCACGACTGATTATCCTCTTAACGTGTTACAAAGTAGTTAGTTTTTGTTGAACTCGTTACTTGTGGTTGTTGTAAGTGGTTCAGTGGTTAAACCACATGCTATTGTGCCATTTTTTAGCTAGTCGACGAGTCGACTAGCTCTTAGGAGAAATGAGAAAAAGTGCGCGAAAATCGGAAATTCAAAATACCGTAAGGCAGATATGCCTCAGGATTCGTCTGTAGGCCCTGGAATTACCTGGAATCATCCTGCGGCCGAGGTATCACTGGAATGAATCGTCCACAATCAAATTTACGATCGATGCAGCTCAAAACAATCATGTGCACTTATCCCAATGCATGCGCCGCATGATGATGTGGCGCAACGCTCGAGCAAGCGGTGGACCCAATGGTACTGTTGGGATCCCACTAGCCGGGTGTATGACGCTCACATGATTTTTAACTGAATTTACCAGCGCTACCAAGGTAATTGGTGTTATAGTGCTTCTGCATTGTATCAATTGCCTGATTGGCATTGAACTGAAAGTGTATGACTGTCACTTCTGATTGATTGGTAGTGTCAACTCTCTAAGTGCAATTTAGGCCTATCATTCAGCATTGATCAACTCTTTTACAGAAGTGTTTCAAAAGAAAGTCTTCATGTATCAACTATGGATATACAGTGTACACAGAGCATCATTCTACAGTACAGTGCTGTTGTATAGTCTGTGCTATGGGCCTACATCTCTAGTGGCACTGTGGAGCAACAAAAAAACAGTGATAGGCCTATATTAATTTACATAATTTACAGTCTCAACTCTGACTGCCTGATTTTAGTCGAAAATGATAAACTAAATCACAGGTATGTTAGTCACAAATGCATGACTGACTTGGCTCCAGGCTCTACATGACATTACTGCAAAAACTACATGATAAGTACTAGGTAAGCCTAACTTTAAATATAATGTCTCTGACCCTGAGCATGATATGCAGTCTAGCCTTCTATGGGAAGGTGCTAATGGACATTGCCTTAAACAACAACCAGCACAAGATGACTAGGCAAAACGAGTAGAAATTATAACATAAGCTACATTTACCTTGAGTCTTAAGATGTCCTGAAAAGCCTATCTTTTTTCCCATCTCTTTGGCATGTTCTTCTTAAAGCATGTCTTGTTGTACACTGAACTGATGTACCAAGGCTGGTCTTTATTTACTAAGCAGTGACACATTCAGAGTTGACAGCTATAGTGTCTAATGATTGCAATTACTCATTGAGCAGTGTCAAAGAAAATATCAACTCAATTGGGTTGAGTTGGCAGGTAGTGTCTAATGATTGCAATTAGTCATGGAGCTCAGTCACTGTCAAAGGTAATATAAATTAATGGCAATTGACTTGAGTTGGCAGGTAGAGTCTAATGATTGCAATTATTCACTGATCTACTGATCTGTGTCAAACAAAAAATCAAGTTATTGCAATTGCAGAATATCAAAATTTCTTGAAAGTATAACAATGCTTTTAGTTAATTGTAATTATTTTGTGTTTTATATTGTAAATTACACCACAGTGTGAATGATAGTAAATAATTAAAAAAGTGTTCATTAATGTGATATCCAATTGAGCAGATTATAGAAGAAATATCAATTCAATTGCACTTACATCATAAGTTACATGTCTTCTTTGATTTATTTTGTCTTCTATCAAATAAATTACAGCCCAATAGAGCACAATTCATGCAATAAGTGCTATATTTTGATTTATCAA
Organism: Platynereis dumerilii; assembly: GCA_026936325.1. Classification (NCBI taxonomy): domain Eukaryota; kingdom Metazoa; phylum Annelida; class Polychaeta; order Phyllodocida; family Nereididae; genus Platynereis; species Platynereis dumerilii. The sequence continues at coordinate 5,736,192 of JAPTHN010000009.1, forward strand.
GACATTACTGTGTAGATAATTATACTTTTACCAATTTGGCCGTGTGGTCTTAATTTTACAACTTTACTTTTCTGTTGGATTGGAACTGTTTGGAATTTTTGGTTTCCAATATTTTTATTTCCTGTTGTACCATATCACAACAATAGCTTGTTTATGTGTAGGGCAAAAGTCAGCGAAATGACGAGAATTATCACTACACAGACCAGTTGCACTGATTTTTGTTCATTTCCAACTGCACATTTTTGTTGATCTGTTGTGTTTTTTTTAGTTGTGTCTGATAAATGTGATAAATTCAGCTTGTGTGTGAAATTTCTTAACAACAGCACTGTGGTTACAATACAAATGGAACAGAGTTCAGGCCTGTTTGTTTATAGGGCGTAAAAAAGTCCAAATAAAATGGGTTTATGCATGTTTTGTAACATTTTTTCTTTGTTAAAGTTTCTTACCCCCCCTCAGAAGTGTTGTCAAAAATTAATACCCCCCCCCTTGAAACATGTGTGAAAAGTTAGTACCCCCTCGGCCAAAACGCCCACCCCCCCCCCCCCCCCCCCAGTCATAAATTCTGAACGGTCCCTAAGGAATTTCATTTTAGATACATTGCTTGAAAACAATTTGAGATCAGGGCAATTAGACCTCACTTTGGTTACTTAACCTTCATATGATATCAATGCATGTTTTCCAAATGCGTGGTTAGTAGGATTAAGTAAATGTGCATGTCTATTTTGTGTATGTACAAAGTACAAACTTATGATTTCAAAAGATTTATAATAATATAAGTATCTTGGGTGCACATAGACTGCACAGTCAACACCACTCTATATATATATACAGTACACAGAATGTTTTGAGAATTTATTGCTAATTTTTTCTGAAATGCTATGTTTTTGATGATGGCCTTTGGAACAAAAATGCTGTCATTCTGTGTAAATTCTTTGTTTTAACTGATGACCTTCAAGAAATAACAGCCTTTATAGAGTTACATCTTTTATGATAATTTCTTCGAATCTTCATTTGCCTTTTCTTATGTTTTATCTTAACATTTTCACTAAAACCAAAGCTGCTTGGCCATTCACTGTTTACTTTAATATTCTTATTAATGATTAATGCTTTCTGAAAACTCATCTGTACATAATTCATCCCATCATTTTACCCTTTCTTTTTTGTTGATTTTACCTTCATTACTGTTCTGTTTTGGCGTCTGTAGCCAGTTCCTGTTAAGACGTAGTCTGGTCATATTCAAGAAGTTCAAATTTTTCGTGTTTAATGAGTACGTTAAGATTGGCCACGTTAATCACTGCTCCATCAATATAGGCCTAATACCGAATCGACTAGCTTTTGAATCCATGGATTCTTGTTCTGGTCCTGGGTTTGATTCCTGTAACTTTAGGTTTGAGATTGACTCAGGAGAGTTAGCATTGTTAGAAGGGCCTTTGTGTTTATCTGAATGATATCTGAATTTTATCTGGGGGGAGGGTTGGTCTAGTGGTAGCATGCTGGACTGTCAATGCTGGGTCCAGGGTTCGAATCCAGCTCTTGCCGGGTCACCTGGGCCTATGTTGGACGGCTTTTCAATCATCCTTCGCCTCATTGTCGTGTCCTCCTCCTGTCCTAATTAGCCTACCAAGTGCATAAATACAGGAGGTAAAGCTCCAAACATCCATCCATCCATCTGAATTCTATCTCATATTCGGGTCTACATGATTGTATTGACATTGTGATCTGGATACAAATACATTCAATTATATATTTTGAAGTTATTTTCCAAAGATAACGGAGCCCGATTATGAGGGGTTTGCTGTTGCATGGCTCATGTTTAATCATGGAAGTGCTTTCATTGGTTATTGTAAAGTTTTAATATCTTTTATTGTTTAGCTCTTACACTATTTATTTGACAAATAATTTTGATATATATGGTTCTTACATCTATGGTTCCATGATTAAAGCCACAGTACACCAACTGTGTTGAAGAGTTGATCTTCGATGAAATTATTGTCGGTATGCATTATCTTACAAATATTATATATTACGAGGCATGCTTTGGCTAAAAACAGGACTAAACCTACGTAAATAAATTTCATAGTTGTATATCGGGACCTCAAAGGAATATTTATGGTAACAGTATATGTCAGAAAATAACGCGCAGCTAAATATCTCGACTGGGTTTTAAACAAAACTAATATTTAGACATTACTTACCTATCTTTGAGCATTACGCAAAACATCTTTGGCCGAGAAATTCAAACAAGTTTTTACCAACAAAAACAGGTGGAAGCCTTCCTTTTGCTTGGATCTGATGTTTGGATAATTAAACCCTGAATATCAGGTAAGTTTTCAATTATAAAATGTACAAAAAATGTTATAAAAAGTTGGAAAAACAGTAAAATAAACAGTGTGTACCCTTGGTGTACTATGGCTTCAAGCAAAATGCAGAATTTGATTATTGCTTCAGATTTAGTTAATTTTTGCCTACCAGGGTTGTGTGTTGGCTCCAGTACTGTTCTACGCTGGTAGTTGATCACACAATGAGAATATCCATAAGTCACAGTTGTGTGTCTGGAGTGTATCGGTGTCACATGTTTTTTGCAAAATGTATCTTTTAATCTTGGCGTTTAGTCCAAACTCTTAGGACTTAATTTGTGACCACGAAGACCAGATTCAAAAGCTCCCATTTCAATTCCCAATTTGACTTTTCATTCAGGCTGCTTGCTGTCTCACTTTTTTGCCTGCCTGTACCAGCAGACTGGCTTGTCAGTGAGACATCTTATTACATAAAGAAATCGAAGAATATTTTTACACAAATACCACATAATACATGCAGATTCTTGTCTTTACTCCTCTTTATTAGGAGACCCATTTAGTAGATTGCTACTGGATGCTAGATACTCAACAGTCAGACGCTTTTTGAAAGGCTCATGAGTTGTTTTTGTCATAAGTTTCTTTTATTACTCCAGTTCTGGAAAAAAGTCCATTAGATCTCTTCGGAAGATCCTCAGAACAATATTAGCTATTGTTATGACATCACTAATTGTGTGAAGTCACATAAACCATGTATGTTTGCGAATGTAAGATTTTTTACGAACGAAAAAATATGTCGAAGCGAAGAGTTCCTTTCCGAAGAGAATGCTTTGAAAAAGAGTGCAAAAGAGTAAGACTTTTTTATAGTTTTGTAGTTTGGCCATCGCTAATGACGAGTTGTGTATTATTATTATGCCTTTTTTCAATTGGTTTTTCCGATTGTTTTTCCGATGAATTAATGGCATGTTAGTTACTTTTTATTGCAAAAACAAGCTGCAAGTTAGGTATATACCAAAATGTATGTGTGCCCAAATTATGTCAGTGGAGAAAACTATGCCAAAAAAAAAAGAAAGAGTACATGGCTTATTAGATTAGCTCGATTTTTGGGTTTGGATAGTTCACAACTTCAGTTATGTATACATGGTACAGTTCTCTAAATGTAAGTTAATGCTATTTAGAAGTTAGATGATGTGCGGATGATTGGGTGTTATATCCTGTATTTATACACACGGTATTATAGTATGCTGATTGGACAGGAGGAGGACACATTAATGATGTGCAAGATGATTGAAATTTTGAAACTGCTAGTGTCGAACATCCAGAATTGAACCCAGAATTGAACCCAGGACCTATGATTGACAGTCCATTGCACTTCCAACTTACTAACTGCGCCAACCATAGAAATGTATTTCTATGGCGCCAACCCTCCCCTGTTAGAAAATGGGATGAAAGGGTGACAAGTTGACATAAACAGTATGCTCATTTGCTTCATGTGCGGGACCTTCTGTGGCCAATACATCCTTTCGGATGGGTCAACTGGATCTCTTAAGTTGGATGACATTTTCTTCATTGTTTGCCTTATTGCTGTCCCAAAAAAGGGTGAAGATACTTTTATTTAACAAGGGTAGCGAAGCTAAGTCAGTGATTTGTTTCCAGCTGGGCCCACGGCACCTCCGATTTACATCTGATGTGAACGACGATGTCGTGGAATGACATGATCGGCCAGCCTGGGGATTGTACCCTTGTCCGTCGCTTGTGAGGCGAGAACTCTACTGAATGAGCTGCAGGGGCTGATTAGCTTACCAGAGTCAAGAAATACAGGACGTGGAGCATAAATGCATGGCGTAAAGCCCCATTCATCTATAAACACTTAGAATAAACCTTTGCTAACTTGGCCTCCGAGCAACGCCATCGCAGACACTTGAAATCCCTGAAACTCGGACTGAAAACCCCACTTCGGAACCCCACTTCGGAACCCTATACCTAACCCTTCAGCCCTCCCAGGTTTCAACTTGAATCAAGTATAAGCAAAGATGAGATATCGAAAGAAAAACATACATTACCATAACACTTGGAATCATACGAGGAATCTCAGTGCGTATGTTTTTTGGACGTCAGAAAATCTGCAAAACTTCGAAGAAAAATATACAAATGTCTAGAAAAATGGAGTGAAGAAAAATTGGCAAATGCAAGAAATATACACAAAAATTTTGGAAAGATGTACAAAAATATATATGCAGTGATGGATCCACTTGAAGAATACTAGAATAGAGGTGAAACTACAATGGGAGAGGAACAGAAGAAGGTCAAGAATATGCTAAACAATTTAGCGAGATGTACAAAAATACAGAATATGGTTCTACTTGTAGAAATGAAGAGAATAAAGGAGAGAGAAATATAAATGTTGAAGAATCTCGGCTTAAAATTTAACTTGAATTAAAGTAATATACTAAAATTGTATTGAACAAACAAGAAACTTCAAAGGAGAATAAAGAATAATAAAACAAACTAAAATGCGGAAAAATAATGAAACAGGAAAAAAAGTTGAGAAATTTTACACGCTCAAGTTGAAGTTTTTGGACGACTAGTTAGAAACACTTTCGGTGGCGCCAGACGTATTATTCGCACAAGAGTGGCTTTGGGAGATGGTGTATGAAGCTGTGTGGTGAGTTGTTTCTCCTAGAAATTAGAAAAAAGAGAAAATATGAAAAAATGTTGTTCTTCCCTGGAGGCAAAGCTGCATTTTTCTGTTTTTTTTTTGGGGGGGGGGGAGGGAGGGGGGATAAGGGAGACTTAGGAGGGAAGGGGGAGGGGTGATATTAGGGGGATAGGTCAACTATTCTACCATGTGAAGATATGAAGATTGTTGTAAAGCGATTTCAGATATGAGAGATATGAGACTCTTCTCAAGTGTTGGTTATTATGGGCTCAGATTGGGCTGTATACAAAGGGTTAATATGATGAGAGCGGATCTTGGGACTGAAGAATATCTTAGCTTAGAAAAAATTTATTTTTTGACTTGGGTTATTGTAATTGTTATAATTCTGAGATGGTTTAACCCAAATAAATTTGGACTCTGCTAAAAAAATTGGAGGATCCAAGATTTACATTTATCAGTTCTGTTCAAGATTGTCTGACGCTTTTGTTGTATGTATAACAACTATCATTTTCTCTCAAAGCGTAAAATCTATTTTGAAAATTTCATTTAAATACATCAGCTAAATAATGCAAGATTTCTTTTTTGATCATGAACGATGACTTATTAAAGAAAGTTGCAAAGTTGGCTGTATCATAATATGTTTATTGTACTTACAAGTATAGTAGGTGACAGTAAGTTTCCCAGATCCCAGAAAACCTTGAAAAACTCAGAAAACTGAAGATTCCTGTATTTCACTCTCTGAAATGGAACCCATGTAAAGAAAACAGGGATGAAAAAAATTGGAAAAAAATTGGAAAAACAAGAAGAAAAATAAACCAAAAAATTGGAAAAGAAAAAAAATCTGAAATGTTAAGAACCTGCTGTAGAAACAGTGCACATCTGATGAGTAAATATTTGGTTCTCTGCTATGGAGTCTATGTATAGCAGGGGAATTTGGTCCCTTGGTATTTTAAGATGTAAATACAGTGTTTTTAGGGGTATATCTTTTGGGTTATTTTGCACTGTTTTTATTTTTGTGCATTCACCCCGTATTGTCGTCGATTATGCAGTCGATTATGTGTTTATCGATGTTTGTGTTTTACAATTCTTTGGCCATATGTAGCTTTTGTTTCGTCAGATTTCTTTTTTTACAAAGTTTCTAAAATAAAACTGCTATTCTAGTAATAACAGGAGAAAAGGTAATTTCTGCTCAAATTTCTGGTGTTCTTTTAGAATCATTCCAATAATTTTCACACATACAAACCTTTGAAACTTTGAATGCTAAAATAGCATTTTATCAGTTGTCGTAATAAAAAAAAGTTTTTTTCAGAATGTTCAACCTGTTTATGGAATTTGGATACTGTATTTTGATTCCATGTTTGTGAAAACCTTTCACTCTGCTATAAGTGCCATACCATGCTTACATGTATGTTTATGTACACATTTTACAAATACAAGGTACATTTATAGTACCTGCAAAGACTATAACAGTCCAAAGTCTCTCCAATAATTGCAGTACCATGTTGTTGTCCATACATCCCATGCTGTGCCAATGACATGGATGATTTATAATGGAGATAATCCAGGCCAGGTATACATGCAGTCTTGAGTCTAATATTGTGGGTCAAAGGTCTTAGGCCTAAGGGTAGAACAAAAAGCCACTAATCATTATTGAGACCCTGAAGGTATGGCCACTAGGAGGTTGGGTAAAGGTGTGATGGTATGGGTGTTAGACTGGGTTGGAGTAGCCTCTGGTCAGTGTTGTCAGTCTGGGATTTGCCTTCATGTGTTGAGAAGGGGGGATGGAGTTGGTTATGATGTATAATGAGGTACGAGACAGGAGAAAAATCAGTTTCATCAAGAAATTATGTTTAAAATTTTACCAAAATGAAATAACTATTTTGCACTTTAAACGTGCTGGCAAGAACCGCTTTTGTCTTCCAATATTGGAAGCGGATGTTCTATGCAATTTTTAGCCAGGGAAAAATCTCATAAATTCTAACTCAACTGCTAGTGAGAAAATCATAATTTAGGATAATTGATTGATAGTAGATAGAAACTGATGAGCTTCTTCATCTCAATAAATTATTTAAAATTATCTAAATTATGTTATTATTATGGTGAAATACCTGTCCAGAAATCAGTACAGATGACTTCCAACAGGTGAAGCTGATGAGACAAAGAACTTACCCAAGCTACCCCCCCCCCCCAATATCCCAACAACATCCTTTAACCCCCATAACCCCAAACATCTTTGCCCCTCCCCCCCTTCCTTGAGGTAAAATGATCCATGTGCCACATAATGAGAACTTGCAAGTCAGCTTGGATCCCAGCAAAAGATGATCACTTGGATGATGAACTTGGGGGTTAGTTATAGACATCTGGCAGGGTATCATTTGTGTTATAAGTTTCAGAGTCGTTACTTGTTAGTGGTAAAAACTTATTTTTGAGGGCTGTTTTGTAGAATTTTGACTTTTTTGGGGACACTTACTGGTAGTACTAGGGTGGATCATTGAAGATTTAAATCCAAGCTAATTAGGACTGGAGGACACAGGAATGAGGCATACAATATAAGTTCAGGAAAAGATATCCTGGAGTTTGAGCCACAGTTTTTCTGAAGTCTTTCTCCAGATGTATTTTGAATTTCAGCAATGTCACATTGATGTTGAAATATGCCTTGTAACTGCCCTTATTAGCAAGAAGTACTCTTTTATATTGCTATGGAAATAACTCCATGATTATATCACTTAATATATAAATGGAAAATGTTTTTATACAACCTAAATAATAATATAGTCTTGGTCATTCTTGAAAAGCCAAACTTCTATTTTAAAAATTCCCTGAAGCTAAACAATAGCACCTGTGTAGTTGGTACCATTTGCAGTTCTGGATTCTTCCTGTGTGAGTCAGAAATATGATTTGATATGATTTGCCAATATCCAGAATGTCAATTCCTAACCTTGACCTTTCCATGTAATGATATGATGGCATATTCAGATTCCAATGACATGGCATGTAATAACCATGCAAACTCATTGGTGGAACAGGGTATCCCTGAGGTACAGAATGTCAAGTTCTGGAACTAAAGTTGTAATACTAAACCATGCCAGGAAATGACAATACCATTGCCATTGCATTGGGTTGGATGGTAATAAGATAGGGTATGATTGGTAAGATTGTTTACTCTGAAAAGTTTCTCATTGTGTGGCCCTGTGGTTAAAGAGATGGAATTGTTTGTATGAGAATACCAAATTTGATGCAGTATTTGAAACTAATCATGTGAATGGTTCAATTGAAAGACTTTTTGGCTTGATGAGAAATGTTGGCCCCCTTAGCTAGTGTGGTGAATATTATGTTGCATTGTATCATACATACATTTTCCAGTGTTTAATTGGGAGAGAAGAATTGGCTCAGTTTGTAGCATTCTAGGCTCCCAATCGCTTAGTGCCAGATTCGACTCTGGCTCTGGGCTATTCAAGCAGATGGACCAATGTTAAATGACAATTTCAATCATCCTTCACCTCTTTGCCTCTTTGCTGTATCCTCTTGCCTGTATTAGCAAACCAAATTTATGTATAAATTCAAGATGCAAGCCCAAATCATCCATCAATTGTGGTGAATCCCGCTAGTGACGTCATAACATGTGCAAAAATGATGTCATTGTTGAGGTTAATTTGATGCAACTGACCACGTCTTCAGGTTAGTTTGCCAAACATTTACTAATTAGATGGAAAAACATTGAATAGCTGAAAATTACAATGTCTGGAAATGTATGTAATGCACTGAAAATAGGGTTGGCTTTTGGAAGGAGGTTGCACAGAAAAATGTGAAAGATGGGTTTGTATGTAATACCTATTATTGCAATTTTTCAATGTCAGGGAGGTTGATAATTATATTTGGGATGTTGTATGTTGTTGGTTGAAGTATGGTGTTTGCATTATTATGAGTGGGAAAAAGTGAACCCAAGAGGACTGCACTTGCAAGTGTTAAAACAGTTACCAAGTCTACATGAAACATATGGCCTGGACGACTGTCCTTTAATGCAATTATAAGAATATAGAACTGCTCTTCTCTTTTTTGTTATCTAAAAACTTGAAAACCCAATGAAAAGGTGAAAAGGATCGTGCTTATGAAGGTATAAGAAGTGATTGCTTAACTAGAGCTCTATGCCAAAATATGTAATTTTGATCATCCCAAACTATATAATCCTCACCACAAAATTATTTTTGAAAATCATCAAGAAGCTCGGCATAATGAAGTCTATTTCTTTGATCATACTTACTGTTTTCGAAGTCAGGCCATCGCCGATAAGTTAATGGCCATTCTTGTAAGCGAGCGAATACACATTGTTGATTTGTGTTTCTGTCCAATAGATTTTGGTGTCTGTTGATTTATGTAGTTATTGGGTGGTCTGCCTATCTGCTATGCATGTTATAGGTGGAAAACATAGGTAAGAACTTACTAAGAGGCAACTAGGTGGTGTCTTTATATCCATGAAGTCTGATAAGTTCTTCTAAGATTTGCAAATTGTGTGATATCTGGTTAATTTGTGGTTTATTGGAATTGTTGTGTGCATTTGAAATGTCATGCATTGCACCGATTTTGGATGTGCAAATAAAGTTATCCATCTGAACTTCAGATCGATTCATTTTGGGTCAAAATTTTTTATTTAGATTGTTGTAAGATTCAGTTTTAAAATTATTATTTATCTTGAGCAGATGTTGAGGTAATTATTGTAAAAATGATATTGCAAGATTTAAGGAAAAGGTAACAGTGGGAGAGAATCTATTCTGTAATTGCAATTGCTGTATAGTATCTATTGCAGTATTTGTAAACATAAAGCTGCTCATAAGATTTTACTAACTGCAATTTAATCATGGAAAAAAAGTCCCCATATGCTGTATATGTCAAATTGTTCAGTAAAATTCTCATTTTACCTAAATGTGCAATTGTGCATTAGTATGTGACCAAGAGACTGATGTATGACACAATGCGATCCAGACGCAAGTGATGACCAGCATACCCACAGAAAATTAAAATGGCACAAACAAAGAAACTATCCAATTGCACTTTCATGAAGATATAATGCAATCGGATAGAATAAAAGATATATCACAATTTCATGCATTTATTGCAATTAAATCAATACAGAGTATATGAACCTGTTTACTGCTAAGGAGTCAATGTATCACATTTTGCAAATCTTTTGCAAGTATTTTTGTCCTTTTAAAATATGGTTTCTTCTCCATCAATATTTTCCCCAGTTTAGCAAATACAGGTAACACATTGTGCCATTGTGTTTTTGATTAAGAATTACCTGGGAATAATTACTTTGATTTGTTCCTCACTTCTCTGCGTGGAAACAAATCTTTACTTAGTTTTTATTAAGTCTTTACAATATTTTTCAAGTTTCGTCAGTGTTTTTTGTAGGTCTCTAAAATGTTTCTTGAACGTTTTGGCAATGTTTTTTCTAGGTTTCTACAATGTTACTTCAATGTTTCTACTCTTGATTCTTGAAAGTTGAAGGTAAAATATCTGTGAAACATCCCCCAAAACATCTTCAAGAGATTTGTAATTTATTGTCTTTTAAGTTTATGAAGCTGTTGTTAGCTTGGTGAGTAACTTTGTGGGGTTTTGAATAATCACCAAATTGCATGCTTGTGTAGTCAAAGAAAAGAGGGAGTATTTGGAAAGCAAGTAAGATGAAATGTTGTCAAATACCAAATTTTTTCGGTGAAAATTTAGTAAAGGATTGAAAAAATTAGTAAAAAGAAGGTTAATGCAAGATTTGCTAACAAAATCGTAAGATTGAACTTTACTTCGAAGAGATAGCTGTAGATTTTTGAAAATTTGCCCTGCAAGCTTGTATAGTCAAAGAAATGAAGGACTCTTTGGAAAGCAAGTAAGATGAAATGTTGTCAAATACCAAATTTGTTTGGTTGTGAAATTTAGTGAATTGACAAATGTCAGATCTGCCACTGTTCCATTTCTAGATGGTAAATGCAATTGTAGCATTGAACTTTTCTTCGAAGAGATCGATTTTGGGCAATGATTTTTCCCTTGATGTTCTTTTTGCCAAGGTTCTTGCGGTGTCACTGGTATGTCATCTTTCAATCAAGAAGCGCAAATAAGTTTCATTGCTCATATTTGTAATTGTATACCAAACCAATCGGATGGCTGGAAGGCCAACTTGTGGGTGAAGTAACCAACTTGACCAACAGACTGCTTTTGCTCAATCAAATAAGCCGAGCTGTGTTAGTGTTTGTACAATACTTTCGCGTGTGTCGTTTACATTACTAACGGACATGTCATTGAGCTTTTGTTAGTGAAGGTAAATGCAAATGAAAATTTTTGTAAAACTTCTAAAAAAGGATTGTCAAAAATTTGTAAAATTCGATATTGGAAACCTTGTTTCCAACCTGGAAAATACTTCAGGTAGGGAGGTGTGGGGGTACAGGATCATACAAGAGCTAAGGGGTGATACAAGGGGGTAAATTATGACCAGTGTTACCCTGGACAGGTGGGCAACAGACAGGATGCCCCCCTTCAAGCTGCCCCCCACTTCCTTAGGTTGATCTTGGGTTTTGAACTCCTTGGTCTTGGCCTCTCTATGGGGTCTTTGAGCTTGGGGTTTAATTAGGGTGTTCTTCACAGGGGTTTTGTGGGTGCTTTATGCAATGGAATTAGCAGAAGATGTAATGGCAGAAACATTTTTTGTGTGTTTGCATGTCTGCTATATGGTTATAGCATTTTTGAGGCGTTGAAGCGTTTTTGTGGAATATTTGATGGTTATTTGTAATGTGGTTTATGGTTGGAGAACTTGAGTTTTGATTTTTCACCAGTTTATTGACATTGTGAAATATCATTTTGAACTTCTTATACTTGATTTTCTCAAGTAATTCTACTCCTGGGAGGTGTTTTTTTAGAGGATTGTCAGCCTCAGCATTTATGCAAGACCAGCTTATAATTGAGACTTTCATTTGTTGTTGGATCACCAGATGAGCCATGAATAACTGGGATCAGAAGTAGTGCTCGGACTCTGAATACCTGGGTATGTAACATCTTTGACGGTCAAGACTTGCATTCTGGGTAGCATGCAAGTATAAGGCAAATAGTATTATATTAACATGGCCTGTTTTTGAGACGGATGACTATTATTTTAATTTTGGTCCTCACCCCAGCCTCTAAACGATTTGAGTTTAGCCTTCTATTCGAGGAAGTGCGGTACCTAAAGTTGTCTTTGTTTTGAGGCCTGGGATGTTATCGAAGTAATAAGGCAGATAGCTATCCATTACTTCCTTGTCTTCTTTGTCACTTGTTGGCAGAAGTTGTGATTCTCATGATATGCCTATTACCTGCATTTCTGGTTGTCAGTACTTCTGTCATGTTACTATATCGTACCCTTGTCTTGATGGTATAATACACACTGTTTATTTTGTATTTGTATTGGTAATAATATTGTTAGTAACTGTGCGATATTGCACTTGGGAGTGTGTTTGAAAAGGTTGTCCAAAATTGAGGTCTTCAAGAAAAAAATTCATTGGATGATGCAAGAAGAAGTGATTTTTAGCGACTCAAACTTTTGAATAGTCTCAAAATTACTATTCTCACAAATTGCAAGAATGAAGATGTTGACTTGGTTGAAAGGACACTATAGTGTATGTGTTTGCGATAACTTTTTACGAATTTCATAATATGACCAATTCTTCTATATTCATCCTTGTTCCAAAGGCTGCATCAAAAACACCTTGCAAGACCTGTTTATTCAATTGATGAACAATATATCTCTTCCAATGCATTGATCTATCAACTTATAATCACATTCAAGTTTCATATCCTTCTACCATTCTGTATTCATTCTGTAATCCATTCTCGGTTATTCTGACATGTGAGAAACCTGCAGGTCTTCACACAGAACCCAAGAAATTGGAAGTGGCAAACTCAAGTTTATTGACCTTTAGAATTGAGCCACAAACTCCATGTCACTCAAGATCCAAGTTATAAGAAGTTATCCTAACTTCATGTTGTTGTTGATGATGAAACTTCATGATGCATCTTGTGCCGGAGTCAACTTCAAGTTGAAGTTCATTGGCATTTGAAATTGCTGTGAAAAGGAGGTGGGTGGGTTTTTCTGATTGCAATTGCTGAGATTGTGCTCAGGTTTAGTTGTTTATTGGACTAAAGGCTGATCAAGAGATAATCCTTGTTTGATTCTGCTTTGCTTGTCATTTGGAAAAGTCTGAAGAGGCAAAAGTGACAGAGCCCTTAATTGTTTATTTTAATAGAATTCACTGGTGAGGTTTCGATTAAAATTTTCAAAAAGTCGTCCTATACATTATATTTAAAGCCAATAAGATTTCATTATTTCGAAGTTGTCCGATTTGAACATCGTCTTGTTTTGAAGCTGTCAGTTTGAGTCAACAATTTGATCTTTAAGTACCAGTTTGATTGACCCTAAAGTACCAACTTGTTAACCTTAAAGTACCAGCATGTTTGACTTAAAGTACCAACTTGTTTAACCTGAAAATACCCGCTTGATTGACCTTAAAGTACCGGCTTGATCGACATGAAAGTACCAGCTGGTTTGACCTGAAAGTAACTACCTGTTTCACTTAAAATTGATTTGATCTTGAAGTTCTAGCTTGATTGGTCCCGAAGTACCAGCTGGTTTGACCTTGAAGTACCAACTTCTTTGACCTGAAAGTACCAAGTGGTTTGACCTTTATGTACCCACTGATTTCACATTAAAAGTACCACTCGCTTTGACCCTAAAGTACCAGCAATACTACAAACACTCAAACACCTTCCGCCTGACATCGCCTCGAGCTTCAAGCTGATTGTGTTGCTAACACTTTTCGCGAGAGACACAGGTCTTCTGAACTTGTCTATTAACTGACAACAACTGGGAAACAACTGGGAAGGTTTGACTTCAGCAAGAATTACATTTCTGACACTAATGCTGTTTCTGCCATCCGTCTTTGCAGCCCAGACTCCAGGCAGAATGCTGAAAATGCACACACAATCATGCTGCTGAAATTGTGCTACAGCTGAGGTTCAGGTATTGTTGGGTACCTCAAGGCAGAACAATTTAACCCTATACTCTTCAAATTTTGATTGTACCTCAGCTGTTCAAAAAAGAAGAATCCAGAAAAGCGACGAAATGTGTCAAACGAAATCCTGCTTGTGATTATGTGCAGAATGGTATGATGTTAATTCAGTATTTCAAGGTAGAGTGCCTTCTGCAATTATGCATAAAGAAAATCCAAATACAATACAACCAGTACCTGATAACATGTTATAGGGTACTGATACAACTGAAATTCACAAGGTAGTGGACTAATGGTAAAACACCCTGAAATACAACATGGTACCACTGGATTGGCAACTTAATATGGAACAGTTACCCTAAACCAACTTCAACGCTATATAAGTTCATCTAAGGCAGATTGCCTTTGGTTCATCCATGAAGCTAGCACAAAAGTCACTGTGGTGTAAAAAGGCTCCTTGTCAACTATTTTACCCAATATTGGCATGTCCTGATGCCTTTTGGACCAACTTCTTTCACACACACAACCCACCATGTAAAGCATTACCCCAAGGGGCAAAGCCATGTAGCAGGACAACAGCCAACAGGAAGGCCTGGAAGGGGGAGAGAATGGAATAAGAAAAGGTCAAGGGGTAAATAAGCCCATCAGCACAACCCCAAGCCCCAGCCAAGGGGTGATCCAATTCACAATTGATCCAACATGTTGTAAGCCATGATGTCAGTAGTGTCCATCAAAATGAAGCTAAGTACACAAAGAGCAAATAAAATATGGTGAGGTATCAGTCAGATGAAATGAAATATGATGAAAATACAGTTTCATTGAAATGTTATATCAAAGAAATGGTGTAAATTGATACTTCATGACTCCTGTTATAGTATGATAAAAATGCTTTGGAGATGTTAGGATTAATTCGGTTTAGATATTAAATGTGGAAATGTAGCAAATAAACAGATTGAGATCTATCTTGTGGTTGGTGGCTGATGTGTCAAAAAATGGCCAACGGGACATATTATATTAAAAAAGACATGTTGCAAGGCTCTATCTCGTAATCAAACTGGAGATTTCCTGCATGAAAGATGAGTGACCTTACTCAAAACAGAAAAATAGGCATATCCAAATTTTGTGGCATAATTATTATTTGCTAGAAATTACTGTAATATCTTCAGCAATTTTATTCCGTCAGAACAAGATATTTTTGATCAGAAGGTGGACGTGAGTAGTTGACTTTCTTATCACCTTCCGGAGTTCTGGTGTACCCATCCAAAAAGTAGGGCAAAGAGTTTTGTCCAATTTTAAAATTAATTCTTACCCTTGCAGACCAGACACTAATATTTCATAATTATTTTGCCAAGGTGAAGATCCACATCAATTCACCTCCACTCTATTACCCCTTGCCGGAGTAAATACTTGTGATAGATAGTTAATAGTCTCGTTAAGTACCAATTTTCTGTTAGGCTGCACTTGAAATATAGAGGAAACTCCTCCGCAAATTAAAAAACCTTTTTTTCGTCCCCTGATTTGCTACATTGTCTGGTTCTAACGTCATCCGATTCTTGTTTTCCCGTTTGTAACTTGTTGTTGGATATTTTCTGGTATCCATCCCATTGTTAGTACATTCCCTGCCTCGATTTATGACCCCCGTTGTTTACGATGGTGTATTAGTTGAATTTAGTATATGCTATTAACTGAGAATTAAGCCCCTCTGGCGATTCCGATTAAGATGCCACAATGAATTTCAGGCGATGACGTGATGGGTTCGATATTAGATCGTCAATTATTATAGTTTTGATGGGTCACCTGTTTCCGAATGAGAAAATTTCTACATTAATCTTCCAAAGGTCACCTTTGCAGGGAAATTTTGTTTAACGACAGACAGATACAAATTATTTTGATACTTTGAAAATTATTTGTTTACCTTCAAGTGTTTTAGCTGAATATAAGATGACCTTGACCTTTTGTTGGAGTTACTTCACTGTGACCTTGACCTAAATAATCTGAGGTACTTGCCTGTGACCTTGTCCTATAGAATCGGAGAGTTGCTAACTCTGAATTGTCTTGGTTATGACCTATGTATTTGATCAGATTGATCTCATTTGCAACCTTTGAAATTCATCTGCAATGACCTTTTAACTGTATCAATTTATTGACCTTCCTTACGTTCAAATGACCTTGACCTACATCAAAATATCTTGACCTCTCTCTCAAAAAAAGTTGGCCGACTTTCACTAACTTTCAAAAAACCTTGGTCCACATTAAAAATTTTGAATGATCTTGACTTACTCAAAGTGATCTTGAATGACCTTGACTACATTGAAATGACCTTGACCTACATTGAAATGAACTTGACATGCATCTAAATGACCTTGACCTACTCTCAGGTCATGCATACCAGGTATTACCAGGATCTGTTGTTCTTGCACTTCATTTTTCTCCGCAGCCTGGATCCTCTACGTCTTTGATGTTTTTTCGCCTCATTCTTGAACGGTTCTTGGGTGCATCGTAAACTAATTTCGTCTGCGTTTTTTCTTCCGAAGCTATTCCTATCACTTTAACAAAAGGTTAAAAGTACTTTATGGAACCAGCAGGATATTAATAGCAGATTTTGTCTGCTTGAATTACAAACAGAAGCTAAGAACCAATTTTTTTTTTTTGCTAATGAAGATTTAGGGTTGCGAACAGAAGAGGTATTTTTTCGCAATCTTTTTTATTCGGTTTACGTGCTTTTCTCCATGCCTTTTGCCCTGCATTCTTAATCTTTCTTTTGTCCTTCAAGCCTCATTGTTGTTAAGTATTGCAGCACTCTCAGGTATTTAGTAGGTAAAGATGTCATTGTATTGTTGTAATGTGTTACTGTATACTAGGGTGAAAGTTGTCATTGACTTACAAATTTGTAATCTGCTGATTTGCTGAGTCATTGTGAGTTAAAAAAAACCTTTGCAACTTGGGGAGTATCTTACTGCGTTCCAGGTTCAATTTCGGGCTGGTCGCATCAAGTGGACCTCGGTTGGACAGCAATTTCAATCATCCTTTGCCTCATTGTTGTGTCCTCCAATCTATAAATGTAGGCCTACCAATAAATCTGCAATTCTTTATCCGTCTGAACTTTATTTAACTAGGTGCTTCGCTTTCGATTTTAAATTTAAATTTTAACTTTTAATTTTGGGCAAGACTTCTCAAAAGTGCATCACTGTGATCCTCCTTCTACATTTATAAGCACCACAGACATGCTGTAATCATCAATTTGGGCAAGACCTGCTAGACTCAGTCTAGATAGTGTATTGCTCCTCAAAATGCAGCTCAATCTGTCAGTGATTAGTGAATAGAGCCATCTACCTCACAAAATAAAAAAATAAAAATCAAAAAAATACTAGATAAAAACCCCACCTCCCACCTGGCTCAGCTTCACTTTAATGACATGCTTTCAAGACTTTAGACATGCTAGAAAGCTAGTTCTCTACTAAACTTTAACATGTGCTTATGTTGGTTATGAAGTCTGGTTGGACTGCTAAAAGTCAGATAGCTTGGAATTATCATGTATCAACTCCAGCATAAGATACTACAAAAATTTATGTATACAGCTGGGTGATAAACTGAGCGTTGATGCGCAATAATTATAATGTGGTCTGGTATCATTTTGAAGAGTATCAGACCGGATTGAATTTTGTGAAACGGTATTGTTTTGAAAAATATCAGACCGGATTGAATTTTCAGAAACAATACCCATCCATAACATACATAACAGTTCTGTCTTACCATGTTATGATTCATAATGAGCAGTGATGGAAAGGGAAATTTTTGTCAGAGAAGCTATCAGCTGTCGCGGCAGAGGCTTGCCATTCAAACATTTTTGAAAGGAGAAAAATTCTGGAACCATGCTTTATGTTTGGCTAATAATACCAGTTGGACTGAAAAAGTGAACATGATAATAATATATTTCCACTAATGATTAAGGGAGCTGTAGCAGGTCCCCTGAGCTCCCCTCCCCCAATTCCATCACTGATAATGAGTATATATATATCAGTGAGTCATATCACTTACTAGTGATGTCATAAGTTGTTTCTGTAATTATGATAATTTGATTAAATCAGTCAATGCAAAAACATACATTGTAGGACCTGTGGTGATATGAGAGTCAATAATGAGACATTCTCTGAGAGCCAAATGTATCATTTGTGTTTCTTCAGCTGTAACAACAGAAATCAAAAATGTTTGAATGTTAATTTCTGTAATTATCTCTGTCTCTCTTGTTATATACTTAGGTGAATGGTCAAATGGTACAGCACAGGGTTGAAAACTTGGATGACTGATACAGAGGGTAAAACTAGTTACCCCAGACATAACAAGTTGATCATCTGCACCCTGTGATAATTTATGGGGTTTTTGACTAGCACATTATATACCCCAAAACAAATAGTGTTTGCAGGGCTAAAAATACCTGCATACCTATTGACTTTGTATATATTCATCTATCCTATAGGGTAAGTGAGAAAAAATGGATTTTTAACAAATTCCAGTCAGTTATGATAGCCTAGAGAATGACCTGACTAGTTTTGACAGAGTAGTTACTTCTAAATTATGGTTATTTGAGATGTGTATTTATCATCTTACGTTCTTACAGATGGTCTTAGAGGCATATTTTCGAGGCATTTGGACTCTTTTTGAGGCATTTTGATGATTCTTTGAGATGCTGTATTGTAAACAGTACTTTGGTTGCATTTTTAGTGGATGGTTGATTGATGCTTTGTCTATATTATGGAATTTGATATTCTGTCTATGTAGGGAAATCCATTGTGAATGTTTAATATTCCTAGAAGTGATTACATATTCCCAGTCAGCTCTTTTGCATAAAGGGGGGAGAGTTAGCTTAATGGAGTGCGCTAGGCTGCCCAATTGCTGGGTACCGGGTTCGAATCCAGCTCTTGTTGAGTCCCTGAACTAATGTTGGACGGCTGTTTCATTCATCCTTCGCCGCTTTGCTGTGTCCTCCTCCTGTCCTAATTAGCATGTCAAGTGCATAAATTCATGAAGTAAAACTTCCAACCATCCATTCATCCATTTTCGTTGCTTGAAACTGGAAATTTCTTCTGGGAGTCTAGCCGGTCTAATGTGAAATCAAGAAAAAATATGAAAATACATTTCAATTAATAAATTTGAGATAGTTTGCCTACTCTAAAATCTAAAGTCCTATTCTTGTCACTGTATACCTGCATGATAATTTGTGACATACATGTCTAAATTATAATTAGAACAACCCCCCCCCCCCCGGTCTTGAATATGTAGATGCTACAAAAATACATCTATCAAGAAAATGCTATCATGATGATCTCTGCCATGACGTTTGAGACGTGCACAGCATGACGTCATTGGCGTTTTGATCAAGATAAACGTCCTGCACGTGGGGGGGGGGGCAAAAGTTACCCCCCCCCCCTTCCCAATAGGTCTAGAGCATGTCTTATCTTCTCTGGGTGTACAAAATATGCCAATAACGAAGAACACATGCCAATTTTCAAGCCAGAAATTGAAATGTGTGCCATGAAAGCCAAGGAAATTAGCACTAGTTATCTGCTGATAAGTGTTTGTCATAATGCTACTGGTATACTGAAGCTTATACTAAACATTGGTCTTGTGCTAAAGTTACAGTTGTGTCTCTGTCCAGGTTAAATGTCCTTGTCTTTGGAGTACTGTCTATGACAAGACAGTAAGGATCTGGTTGATTATGATGTATTTAAGTGTTTGTCATAATGCTACTAGCACTGGTATACCGTAGAGTGGTCCAGTGGTTAAGGTGTGTCTGTGTGTTTCATATTCTTTTCTCTTCTTTTTCAAGTTCTGTTTTCGATCTTCCCTGGGCATTACAATTTCAGTTGATTATGATGATTTGCACATTCTCCTTGAAGTGTTGAGTTGGATTTAGACAAGAGATGGTGCATGTATTCTTTTGGCAATCTGGCAACAATGTCAATGATACTATTGGTTTGTCAGACTGTCTTGAACTTTTCTTGAATTTGATCTGCAGTGATCTGGGAGTCTGCCTGTGCCTTCCAGTGAGTGATCAACTGCTTCAGTAAATCGGCTTGAACCAGCAGTGATCTGGGACTAGGCACTCTTATCTGGGCGGGACTAGGTGTCTCCTGATGCCTTCCAAAGTTCCAATTAGAAGTCGTCATTTAGCCGGCATAAAAAATTATGATTGAGAATGTGCTAAGTGTTTATATGCTGATGTTTCTAAAACTGAATAATCTGATATAACAATTAACTTCTGATTTTTAGCTCAATTCTGAAAACAATTGAAGTTCAAATGGTATCTCTCTTCATTTTCTTGTTTTAGAACATAAAATAATGATCTTTTATTATAATTCCTGAAGTACATTACTGATGCAGCTTTTGTTTACCAATACCTCACATGCTCTCTTCTGAGTCTCTAGCCAAGTCATTGCTGGTACATATCTGATACATATGCTCATGTACCTGGTACTGTGGCACACTTACAGGGCTGATTAGAACAGTCATTTCATTTCACCCTGTCAAGGGGTAAGATGATCTGCCCTAGTGATGATTAATGGCCCTAGGTGGCTACCTGGGGGGGGGGGGGTAGATATGTTGATTCTGGATTGTTGTGATGCTAAAGTGAACCTTTGTGGGGGGGGGGGGGGTTGAGACATTGGAAGAGATTATTTGATGGTTTTGTATATATTTTGTTGGTTTTGCCTTGTGACAGCAGTCAATTAGATGAAATTCCAAAACCATCATTTTGAGTGATCGTCCGATGTTTGATTTGAGTAACTTTGAAAGTGATTTTAAAATATCACCGGAAAAACAGAAATTCAACAAATTTCAAGTGACCAGACATATTTTAAGTACAATTAATTAATGAAAAGGCGATATTGATCATGAAAATTTTTCCCAAACTGATTGATGATCGACTAAGCCAAACATCCTCGCCATCGCTACTATCTGTCAATCTCTTTTGCTGCTTATTCAGTGTTGCATCTTCTGTCTTGTCACCGAATAATAATTTTTATTTATGACAAATTGATTAATAATGTCTTTCTGTTTCTATCTTTTCAGGTAAGACGCTTTTGATCTTGAAGCAAAAGATATTTTGTAAAATAATGGTCGGTAAGCTACAAACATTTTTGGTCCATTCTTGTACTGTACTGGTGCAATACCTTTAGTTGAACGAACTTTCAGTGATCACCTCCGAGCAACTTCTGAAAAAGAATTAAAAATCTTCCACCAATATAGATGTCGCCACCTATGGTATGTTAAAATTTAAATTTCGACCTGGTCTCTTGAAGCATTTAAATTATTCCAAAAGATTTGATTTATAAAATCGGAAAACCTTCATCACACAGTTGTATCATATCTGTATCACTTTCACTCTGTGTGATACCTTTCCTGACTAGAAGGGGGTCTATTAAGGTCATGTGATAAGATGACCTAGTTTTGACCTGACATGCGCAGTAGGTCAGAGATTGCACTGACCCCTAGTGGGACCTTTAGAAACTAGAAATTCCTTGGGGGTCTAGCATTCTGTAGAGATTTTAAGAAGTCAGGAGGTCAGTTTTAGGACCTTTGAAATTTTATAGATATTCTGTAGAAAGTTTTGGTCAAAAGGTCCATACTTATGCCTATAAGAATTTGTAACAGCATTTGACCTTCTTGGCATTGTTTGCTTTGATATGTAAGATGTGACAGCAGTTTAAAGGGAGTGAAGAATTTTGTAATATACAGATTGACCTGGTCAGGAAATTTGACATTTGAAGATTTAAAAGGTTTAGCTCATGTTACATTATGTCATTGATAGCTATTGATATGTTACTTTGTAACATAGATTGAATCACCCTCTAAGCAGGAGGATTGTCTGACAGATTGAAACCAAAATTTTGAAATTTTGTGTCGACAGTGTCGATGATTTCAACATTTCAGTTGCCATAAACATTTATATACTTGCATGTAAGTCACACTTTAGATACCCAGAATTTTGGGTGCATCTGATACGTGAAATCTACAAATTATCAAAGTTTTTGTGTCAGAATCACTGAATTCTGAATTTGTGTTTCTGTCATCCGCAAATTCCGCCATTTTGAAACGCCCACTCTCAAATTTTCGTCTTCACGAGATATCGGGTGAGACAAGAAGGCCATCATGGCGTTGCATAGATGTAAACAAAGGGGGTTTAAGTGGAATTCTTGCAATTTTGGCTAATATGCACAGTAAATTTAACTTCTTTAACCTCAGTTTGATGCCAATCTTTTAAAAGCAGTTCCTTTCAATACGAATTGAGCAATCTTTTTCCAGTTTGAGAAATGTCTAAATCCTGAGAATAGGATGTTGAACAGGGTGTTTTCTATAACCCTACAGGTACAAGGCCTTTGTGACCCTTTCCTGTTACCTGTCAGTAAAAGGGGTGAAATCGTGTTACCCTGTTGTACCCCAAGGAAGTGGGATGGTAAAGTCATTTAACCTGAATTGAAAAGCCAGAACAACTCACCAAGCATGTGATTGTGTGTTGGCATGCAACCAGGTGAACAGATACTGCTAATCTTTACTTTAGAGAGGTGTAAATATTACCTTAAAAATGATATTTTCCCGTATTGATGATTCTTATATTGCTGTTTTATACGTGGCAGATTTGTGTGAGTTGTTAGGATACATATATGAAGAATCAAGATTCTTGAAGGGAAATCCTCTCTTAATAATATTATATATCCAACTATTCCATTCTAACTAAAAATAAATTACGTGCAAGCACTTTAAGCAGCGCGAGATGTCAACATAATATAGGCAGCTGCCCTCCTTAAAGTATAGCAGTAGACCCACAGTGGATCCAGACTGTCACGGCTGAATGCAAAAGGCAGCCATGTGGCCAAGCACACTGTAAACATGCTGCATGCAAATGCAGCTGACCTTTGACCCCGTGAAAGAAGCCTATTTGTTTTCTTTATTAATTTGTATTGTAACAGTGGGGACCAAAAGTCTATCGTCGTGATTTAAAATTCAGGAGAGGCTGTATGCTAAGTTTGAATGATATTGGTAAGCAGGGGCACCCACGGTTATGGTCATAAGTTTTGGCAAAATTTCTTCAGTAAGAGCTAACGCTTCGCTCTGCTAAAAATCCAGAGAGAAAATTCTAAAACTTCGAATTGTGAACTATTAAAATTATGAAAAAGTCCATGGAGAAGTTCCAAGTTCAAAGAAAGGTGAGATCTTGAGAAGTTTGTAATTCAGCAAGCCACTGGTAGTGACATCAAGTGATTTTTGGAGATGCTTTGTATAGTTGAATTCCTCTTGGCTGTAATTGCTGAAACCTGGAGAGACCTAGAATTTTTCGAGGGCCCTTGATATTCTCAGGAGTGACCAATGACAGTTAGCACTTCTGGAAAGTTAGAAGAGGTTTTTGAGGGGGGGGGAGGGTTGGTCTAGTGGTAGCGTGCTGGACTGCCAATCGCTGCGTCCATGGTTCGAATCCAGCTCT
The DNA here is from genome assembly GCA_026936325.1 of Platynereis dumerilii. Lineage (NCBI taxonomy): Eukaryota > Metazoa > Annelida > Polychaeta > Phyllodocida > Nereididae > Platynereis > Platynereis dumerilii. Next base: position 5,759,649 of record JAPTHN010000009.1, read on the forward strand.
TGCCGGATCACCTGGGCCCATGTTGGATGGCTGTTTCAATCATCCTTCGCCTCATTGCTGTGTCCTCCTCCTGTCCTAATTGGCCTACTTAGTGCATAAATACAGGACGTAAAGCCCCAAGCATCCATCCAGAAGAGGTTTTGGTAAGTTGCTGTTCTGGTCACTGCAATTTATGAAGTTTATGTATAATATTTAGAATGAAAATTTGTGCAAAATGTTAGGTATTTACTTCTAAGTTGTTTCAATAATCAACCTAGCCACTAGTAGCCAGTCATAAGTACACAAAGGTAAGGACCAGGTAGGTGTTGGGGCCCAAATGATTCATGCCAAGGATGATGGATAGAGAAGCAAATGAAGGGAGGTAGGAAGCATGAAGATGAGGTTCGGAGGGGAGCCATGTGAGGTTGTGACTTCAAAGGGGAGGTAGTAGGGGCGGAGCTAGGGTTGGGAATGAAGGGGGGGTGTTGTATGGGAATTAGGGCGTAGCTAGGATCATACATATAAAGGGGGGGGGAGTAAAATTTTGGTTAAAAGAAAAGATATGTATAATTGATAGATATTAGATTTGGATTGGATTGATGGATAAATAGATAATTAGAAGAGCTCTCATAGACCGTTTGTGAAGATACAATAGAAAGAACAAAACGGGGTGGAGGGGGGGGGGGAGGGCAGGTTAGCTCAACTGGTAGCTCTCTGAGATTCCAATCGCTAGGCCCAAGGCTTTGTTTCCAGCTCTGGCCGAATCATTTTGCCTGTGTTGGAGAGTTGTTTCAATCCTCCTTCGCCTCTTTGCTGCGTCTTCTTTCTGTCCTAATTGACCTACGAGAGTGCATAAATACAGGACGTAAAGCCCCGTTTGGTCCACCAATTCTGTGACTTTCTGTCCTTATTAGCCTACCAAGTGTATAAATACTGGCGGTGAAACCCCAGTCATCCTCCAATAACAAAAGCAATGAAACCATTGATCCTCATCACCCCACCATTGGCCACAAACACCTTCTCAGACCCACGTACAGTGTAGATACTACATGTACATTACTATGTACCCTTGGATCCATCTATCACCGATTTGGATCCCCACCAAAACAATCAGCCTGAGTTATTACTGTGAAAATCCCTGCAAACAAGATGTGAAGCAAGCACAAAGCAACACATGCTCAAGTCTGTTAGCCCAGTAAAAGGCTTATTTACATTTTGAATAAGTAGGATCCGACATCATCCGAATTGGATCCCTGTTGAAGGTATGAACATGTCTGAAGAAACTCATTAATTGGTTAACTCAGTTTGGAGTCATTTGTCAGTACTTTTGAGGGTGTTCGTCCACATATTATGAAATCCTTTAAAAGATTATGAAATACTATTTCAGATTACTTTCATTGGCCTGTAGATCGAGTTTCAGATCATTTAAATCTATGGTGGGAAGGATGTGAACAATTGACTTGGAAATCATTTAAATGTAGAGGGAGCTGTGGCAAATGCAGCTTCCCTGGTGGCAGATTCGGGTACAGTAAATTTGATCTCAAGAGTTACCACAGACTACTAAAGACAGCTAATGTACATGTAGTGTTCCCTCACACTCTGAAATTAGAGCGCTGTGCAGTGTGCAGTGTATATACACTATTTATTTCAATGCAACCCTATATTTTGTCAAAATTTTATAAGCTCAATATTTTTATATCAATCAGAACTTTAGTTGCTGAATTAGCATATCTGTTCTCAAATTGATGATCATTTTTACTAACCAATTGGTAATTTTCAGGGTAGCAGTAACCATACAGTATAATTCCATACACTATAATTTGTAGAAAATCTGACCATTTTGTACCCATCAACAGGCCATTCACCTGGAGTTGTTGGTGGTTTGTGTTTATGGTTATGGCCTTTTCCCTCATTTTCCCCCCCTTTCTTTTTGGTTATTTGTTTCTTCTCGCCAAATTTTTTTGACAGTACTCTATAGCTAAAGAAACAAATAACAAAATACAGGAAAGCAAAATGTGAGAATTACTGACATAACTAGCCGACTCTTGTTGACTTGTATATTTTTGGGATTTTGACCACACTGTTTGTGATTTCCAATCTGTAGGTACATAATTCACAAAAAAAGGAAAAAAAAAAAAGAAAATGTGTTGAGTATGTTTACCTCTGTCAACAGGGGTATTAGTATGAGAGATAGGTAGATGAGAATTATTCAGCATTTCACCTCGTGTCTGTGCCTGTGCTGATCAAAACAAAGCGCCCACACGTGATGTAAATTGTAGCTTGTGGTAGACTGGCATATATTATATTATGTATATATATTTTTTAATCAGCATACCTGGGATGAAGGGAGTTAGTTCAGTTAATAGAGCCCTATGCTGCAAATTCTCAGGGTTCCAAGTTTGACACCAGCTCTTGAGCCATTACACATCTACAAAAGACGGAGCCACTGTGCACGCTGAATTTGGCTGTTTGCCAGAAGAAAAAGCCATTTTGCCTCAAGAAAAAGCCATTTTGTGACAATTCAACAAGGTGTCACCCACTTCTTGCTTCACACTTTAACTGTATTACACTTACTTGACTTACCTTAAACAGTTGACAGTATAAAATGCTTTTAATAAGAGAGTAATAATCCTATTTTGCCTCCTTCTTCTTCTTAGAGGTTCCTCCTCTTGCTTTCAGGAGCACCCTTGTATGTCAAGGTTTGTTTAGTACATGCTCTAAAAACTGCATAAAAACTACTTAAAAGCCTCCTGTTTACTGGAGGTGGCTGTTCCAAAACATGGTTTGCCTCCCTCTGGGCTAAATTTCCATGGGCTTCAAGCATGATATAAAGCCTTCGAATGCCATAGTGTAATCCACTATTACTATTAGTTCTTTAAATTAGTTGTGTTGAAGTCTGTGTGGCAAAACTATCAACAGACCGCCTGAGAAATAAATCTATAAAGAAGATGTATTCATTTCCTGTGGAAGCATGTCTGCAAGATTGGTAGAACAATTGTAGCTTGTGGTAGACTGGCATATATTATATTATGTATATATATTTTTTAATCAGCATAACTGGGATGAAGGGAGTTAGTTCAGTTAATAGAGCCCTATGCTGCAAATTCTCAGGGTTCCAAGTTTGACACCAGCTCTTGAGCCATTACACATCTACAAAAGACGGAGCCACTGTGCACGCTGAATTTGGCTGTTTGCCAGAAGAAAAAGCCATTTTGCCTCAAGAAAAAGCCATTTTGTGACAATTCAACAAGGTGTCACCCACTTCTTGCTTCACACTTTAACTGTATTACACTTACTTGACTTACCTTAAACAGTTGACAGTATAAAATGCTTTTAATAAGAGAGTAATAATCCTATTTTGCCTCCTGTTTACTGGAGGTGGCTGTTCCAAAACATGGTTTGCCTCCCTCTGGGCTAAATTTCCATGGGCTTCAAGCATGATATAAAGCCTTGGAATGCCATAGTGTAATCCACTATTACTATTAGTTCTTTAAATTAGTTGTGTTGAAGTCTGTGTGGCAAAACTATCAACAGACCGCCTGAGAAATAAATCTATAAAGAAGATGTATTCATTTCCTGTGGAAGCATGTCTGCAAGATTGGTAGAACATTGAGGTCCAGCCTGCATGGGTTGCACATGACTATAGGTGTGATATCTATTTTATTCACTGATCCCTTAATTGTTGTTTAAGTAGATATAAAAATCCTAACATTCACAAACACTCAGGAAATAGCACAACAACAGCTAAAACTATACTTTATAATGGTGAAATAAACATAACTTTAATGCCATTGTATTTGCGATCTGCGACAAACCACCGTTGACTATGCCCTTAATTGACTGCTATTAATGTACTGTGAAGTTGGACTGGTGCAGGAAGTACTTTCTATGTCAGAGGTCAACTTTTCAGGTCAGAGGTCACTAAAGTGCTGATGTCAGTGCTCATATTTGAAGTCGGGTGTCAGTAGCTGACCTCTGACATAGTTTACCACGATACCTTGACTTTTCACCCCTTTATCTGCGTGCTGATTGGTCAACTCTCCAGTTTCCTTGACTCACATGACCCTACAGCTGGTCTGTGATTGGTTGAGAACTAACAGCACTGGAGAGTGATATGCAACACATAAATCTGCAAGTAAACTGTGATGTGATGGAATGTAAATTATGTTTTGTAAGGTTATGTCATGGGTATATTCTCCGACATCCCCCTCTCTCTTGTTTGAAAAGAAAATTTTAACAAGAAAATATTTCGACCAATCAGAGGCATGGTCAGGAAAAACTTATAATCCACTACCATCAGAATATTTTGTTTCAGCCACCTGGTGGAATTATCAGGAAGCTTCCTTAAAGCAAAAAACGCCAATGACTGCCAACCAATCTCTGGAATATATTGCCATTGCCTCAGCTGTGTAGCATGGTGGTCTTCCAATCGCTGCGTACCGGGTTCAAATCTGGTCACTGGCGGGTCACTTGGACATAATGTTGGACAGCAGTTTGAATCTTCACCTCATTGCCGTATCCTCCTGTCCTAATTAGCGTACCAATTGCCAAAATACAGGACGCAAAGCCCCGGTCATCCATCCATCTCTTCTAACAATAAGTAGCACAAGCTCATACATTTTTATACAGTGACATCAAGAAGTCAGTAAATTCAGGTCTCAGACGTTATAACAACAGTTTTATGTACGTGTTGACACATTGTGTTACTAAAAAATGTGAAAAAAGAAGAAGAATAAACTTGTCATTAAGTTAAGATGTCTACCTGTAATGTCTGTATCCCGCCAAGCCTTACTAATAAATAACTAGGAGAAGTGGAGGTCCCTGTTGGAACCCAAGTTGGTACAAGTTAAAAAAACATTTTCACAGCATGTGATCACCAATATGTGTGGTCCAGGAAATAATTCATGTACAATTTTTGCATCTTCGTTCATAATTTTATGAACTTTTTATTAACATTGAGCCTTTTTTATGATTTTCCTAACATTTTTCATAATTTTTGTGGTATTTTATAGTTTTCTTTACATAGAAATCACTAAATTAGATAGCATATAATTAGCCAATAAAAGTAATCTTAGTGAATTATTGTACTGTATAAAATACCAGGTGGATGGTATGTGTTAAGATAAAAAATATGTTCTTCTCATAACAGTAAAATTCGCTTTCAAATCTCCGTCTAAATATGAATTTCCGCTCTTCAATTGACATTCATAAAACCATTATTTGCTTTAATGACCAAAATTGTGATGTAGCCTCATTTTATGGAAAAATGATATTTGTTTTTTACAACACTAAATTAAAAATTTATATCAGAAATTTACATAGATTGAAAAAATACAGCTAACTGACTAGATAGATGGATAAGAAAGGGAAATTATCCATTAAGTACAAAATTTATAAATTGTAGAAACTTCTTCAAAAGTTGAAATATAGCATAAACCCTAATTCAACCTCCCCCCCCCCCCCACTTCTATTTTCACCCTATCTTTAGCATCACCACAGTCCACCTGGACTACAAGCTGTGACCTATCTTACAGTCAATTGATTGATGACCTTGGTATGTGTGTCAAGGTCATTTAGTCTGACCTTCAAATAAAGGGTCACAGAGTGCTCTCCTTAATTCTGATGCATGGTGTTTAGGTATCTATTGACAGGCCATGTCTGGTACTGTCTACTGTTATGTAATCTTGCATAATGTCATTAAGGGGTCATTAAGAAGTACTTAAATGATCCTCAGATCTATTGGATGTTAAGTTTCGTCTGGCTTTCTTAAGGGGGGATGACTTTGAACTTATGAAGATGTCTGTTGACACCTGTCCACATTTTTCTTGATCAGTTATTGACTGTCTTTAGAGGGTTATCTTTCTTTCTATCTATCTATCTATCTATCTATCTATCTATCTATCTATCTATCTATCTATCTATCTATTTTGATAACATATATATGATCTATTGTTTAGATAGTTTTCTTCCAATGTTTTGACATTTTTTTAAAACTCCAGCTACATTTTTTTTACATTTATTTATAATCTAAAATAAATCAACTTTTGAGTTACATAGCACATGATTTCCTAATTAGATAGACTTTACCTATTTAACAGTTTCACCATGAAATTCATTAACTAATTCGATTAAACTGATTTAAAGATAAATTTCACAGTCATGCTTAATTAGTCATAGTCTAAATCAGTGGGTCAAGCTGGATTAGTCACTGGGGTTAGTCAAGCTTAATGAATTCAGACTACTTTTCTGCAAGCACATCGTGCCATATTTTATTGATTGGATAGTCCATTTATTTATTTATCTGTTTTTGTTGACTATCCTGTATTAAGTTAATTAATAGGCAGATAGATTGACATACTTCTTATTAGATAGATAGATACACAGCAGCATAGAAATTATGGAAATAGATAGACCGATAGATATAGATAGATAGACTGACAAATAGATAAATAGATAGATAGATAGATAGATAGATAGATAGACAGATAGATAGATAGATAGATAGATAGATAGATAGATAGATAGGTTGATTGATTGATTGATTGATTGATTGATTGATTGATAGATAGGTTGATTGACAGATTGATTGACACTTACTATTGGATATATAGGTTGATAGAGATGGTTTCACCTTGTCACCCTTTGAGTGGTACTGGGACATACCACTTGCCAAGTGTAGGCACAGTTGTGGCAGGCCTGGCTGATCTGGCTAATCTGGTAAATATGGTAAGCAAAGGGGTGCATGCAGTCCAAAACTTGTTGCTAGGTGGCAGCACATTCTAGTGAGGGTAAAAATCACCATTGTCTTATAACTAGGCTATGCAAAAGTGTTAGTAAGATGGATTGGGACACTTAACTTGTTAGTTGATGTTTGAACCCCAACAGTATTGTGTCAGATAGGGTGATTACTGATTGGTTTGTTCAACTTGTGGATAGATAGAAGATAAACCAAAAAGATAGATATATAGATGGATAGATAGGTAGACAAATAGATAGACAGATAAATCGATAAATAGATAGAGGAAAGAGATTATAGATAGATAGATAGATTGATTGATAGATGAAAGATTGATAGATAGAAGATGGATAGATAGATAGAAAGATGCAAAGATAGAAGAAAGATTGATAGAAGATGGATAGATCGATAGATTGATAGATATAGATAGATCGATGGATCGATGGATCTTTTCGTCCTCTGTTTATCCACTCTGATATGCTCATTCGGACAGGAGGAGGACTAGGGGTTGACATCGTTTTCAAAGTTCTATACGATACATATCTTCGATACTCGTTTTCTGTTTTCGATACGTATCGTGATACACAAATTGTGCCATAAACTAATTTTACTGAAAATTTATGCAGCGAAACTCACCTTTTGCCTTTCAAAATGAGATCTTGCGTGAGACAGGAATCTGAAGTGGCAACAATCTCATGTGTTTATCAACATTTGGTGACATTTTAAACGTAAATTGTGCAAATTAATACAGTTTTCAAGCAAAATAATGCGGTTGAGGCAGTATCGGTTCGATATGATGTTGCTAATCATTCGACTTCGATGATCGTATCGAATGATCGATACGGTTTAACCGATATATCGTGAAACGATGTCCATCCCTAAGGAGGACACATCAATGAGGCAGAAGATGCTGTCCAACATAGGTCAGATGTATTCTGGCCAGGACTGGAATTGAACATGGTACCTCTTGTCATCGGCAAAATAGGGACTCATGGAGTCTGAGACCCATCATGTGAAATTGTACAGCCACTTTTCTTTTGTTGTAGTTAGATTCAGAAAACTGAGATAGCTACACCCCTCCCCCACCTGGCCAGTTGTCCTTCCAAACTTACCTGCCCACACTCTACAGCTTCAACAATATTGACATTTTTTTCTGTCATTATGCTTTTACTGAATATTCCCAACTAAGTGCTTAAATTAGACACTAAAACTTTCTTCAGGAAAGTTCCTGATATACCCCATGAAGATATGTTACCCTGAAAGTATTATGATATCATGAAGGTAAATATCTGTTCAGTATCTTAAACTGGAGTGTGGCACTTTTCAAAGTGTTTGGTGTGGTTGGGGTGAGGATTATGCTTATTGTTTGCTTATATTTATCTTTGGTAGGTTTTTTTAACAAGATATTTTTTTGTGATATTTGCTAACGTCAACCAGTTTCTTAGGGTAATTTGATTTTTTCTTCAAAGTTTATAAGCACGTGCATAGTAATGTGACTTTTCACTTATCGTAGTTTTTCACCCAATGTATTTTAATTTCAAAACAAAAGGCAAAATGGCACATTGGCAGGAAATGTCCTTCGGACCACCAATATTCACAAATAACAATGTGTGGACCATGGCTGGAAACACTACTGATTAGGGAATTCAGGTGTTATTGCCTGGAAATTTATAGATTTCAATGGAAATATTTGAAGAAAGGTCTGAATTTCTGACTATGAAGGTGTCGTTCGATTTGCAACCATAAGTGGGACATTTTGCCGTACTTGATCAAATTACCTGGAAATTCAATTTTCCGAGCCCCTCCCAATCTCTCCTAGTCATAATTAATTTGCATATAATTAATATCCCCCCGTGAGTGGCAAAAACTTTCCTTGAAAGGCTGCACTATACTTCCCACTCTACTAACCTCCCTTACTAATTATCACCAACTTTCAAAGCAAACGTTTGCTCATTCAGAGTGTGTTTAGTACAGTATACTTCAACTGCTCTCTGGTCTGCTGGTGATACTTATGTTAGAAATATGAAAAGCTACCATGCTTCAAAGAGCCAGTGCCATTAATCTTAAATAAAATTCCTGGCCATGAGTTCTAGGCATGAGTTCAACATGTGGTTGCTACTTTGTACAGCAGAGCTAAGGGCTCCTCAGACCACCTAAGATTTATATATTTTCCAAAATATGGCTTCAAAGATATGCTGGTATTTTGGGCAAAAAGGATCCAAAGAGTGGCAATGTGTGTTCCGAAACTTACCAAGGTGTGGTGTTGATGCTTGGCGTATAACTTAATGTAAGTCTTTCAGAAAGCTTTGGATCTTCAAAGTCTTCAATAAGAAATATAAGATGGTCACTTATGAAAAATGAAGAAATTTTGCTCTCAGTCTTTGGCTACACAATTAATCGCAAATTTAATGTTATCGAGATATCAAGGAGTGCAATAAACTTATTGCAGAAATGAAGTGCAATAAATGAATTTTGAGTAATTTTCAGTATTTTGGGGAAAAACTTTCATTTACTTTCTTGAAATTGCAACATTTATTGACAATTTTGGTGATTTGTATGTTCTCTTGTCTATTACTTTATTGCATGGTTTATCATCATTGCGATATCACACTTATCGCAAATCAAATCTCAGCCTATTACCATGAAACCCTACTTAACACAACTCGGGTCATCTTGCTCATAGAATTATTCCGGTGTCAAAGAATTCTGGAGTTCTAGAAGTGATTTACCAATATCCAGAATGTCAATTCCTAACCTTGACCTTTCCATGTAATGATATGATGGCATGTTCAGATTCCAATGACATGGCATGTAATAACCATGCAAACTCATTGGTGGAACTGGGTATCCCTGAGGTAGGAAATGTCACAGGTACTGAATTATTAAACCATCATGGCAGGAAATGACAATACCATCATAACAAAATTTGCTGATGGCAAGAAATGACATTACCAACGTTTTGTTCATTGTTGTACTACTGGGTGGTACATATATCTTGAGTTATCTATCTATGTATCTATCTATGTATCTATCTATGTATCTATCTATGTATCTATCTATGTATCTATCTATGTATCTATCTATCTATCTATCTATCTATCTATCTATCTATCTATCTATCTATCTATCTATCTTATCTATCTGAGGGAGGGTTATCTCTGCGTTAGCATGCTGGGCTGCCAATTGCAGGATCCACGGTTCAAAATTCAAATGAATTGAATTGACCTCATCCCAAAAAACATATTAATTAAATTGGCACTGATGGCAAATTGAATTGAAAGCAGTTGAATTTTATAGAGCTGAATTGTGTCCATCTCTGGTTCGAATCCAGCTGTTACTGGGTCACCTGGTCCCAAATTGTACGCGATCTTTGTGAAGATTGCCTGTCCTAAGGACCTGTCGTGCAGATCATCAACCAGTCTGGCAGTCCAGTCCAAAAAGTTGTTATTGGATACACACTCAAAATTTTGGAAATTGCCAAAATATCAAATTCGCTCCTGCGTGGGATTATGGATCTTCACAAAGACTGGACGACGTCAGTTTCAATTATCAGATCTTCCTTCTCATTGCCGTGTCCTTCTCCTGTCCTAACCAGCCTACCCATTGCATTAAATACAGGATCTTAAGCCCCAATCATCCCTCGATCCATCCTTCTGAAAATCTGTTTGTCATCATATGGATGGTAATACTGATTGCCAGGGATGTATGTGTCATGTTACCTTGACAAATAAACCTAGAAATTGTGGGAATTATCTTGTTAGAACTTGATTAATACTTTCCTTTGGCTTGGAGCTGTCTCGACTTTCAACAGTCCCTCATTTTCCTTTTCCTTCCTGCGAAACTAGAAGAAGAACAAAAAAAGGCCTAAAAGTGAAAAAAGAAGTAGAAGTACACCTTGAATTAGTAAAAAGAAGAAGAAGACGAAAAAAAGAAGAAGAAGATTTGAGAAAAAATGGGGGTAAAAAGTGAGTTAAGAGGGGGTGACAGAGGGTATCATCACCCTTTACTGTCTGTGTGTACCCCACTAGACAGGACCAGACAGACAGACAGACAGACAGAGAGATAGACAAGCAGATAGATAGACAGCTCTACCCTTCTATGTTGTCTAAGTGTTAACATAAGCACCTGAGTATATGGGTAAAAAGGAAACTTTGTTTTGACTGAAAATACTACAAAGTTAGTTTTGGATTTGAATATGGTATAACCGAAGACCCTCAGGAATATGTGGAATTCAGAATTTAGAATGTACGTCAGGTGAAATGCTAACTGGCTCAACGGTGAGAGAGGTTGTTCGGTTGTGAGATATTATGTCTGGGGATCCCAGGTTCTAAATGCTAAATCTAACAACCAAATGATTTGAGCAGTACTTGTTTGAATTGCCGATTATAGATAGAAACTGGCTCCAAATTTTAAAATCAATTGACAGAAAAACAAACAAATGATTATTAATCCATCAAAAATCCGTTTTAGTCGAATTGGGGAAATGGTATGATGTTAGAAATATTTAACTTTCATCATGATGGGACATCTTCAACAAAAATGAGAAATTCTGGATGCAATACAGTATCTTTACATTGTAATTTTTTCCTGACGGGTGCAGTTTGGCGAGATGTCACAAGCCTTGTCATACAACTTTGAGGAATGATTCACATTCAAATTCAGATAAATTAATTTTCTAAGATATTGAAACAAAACAAACAATAATACAGAAAGTGTGTCACTAATTTGAGGGAGGAGACCCCATAAAGGCAATTTATTTCCACTTTCATGGCTCCACCTGGTATTGATGGCCAGAGAATGGTGTTAGTGAAGTTAGTTTTTCAAATTTTCAAACTTTAGAAGAGGATGCATTTCCAATTTAAAATACAGTAATGCTCCTCTTAGAATCTTCAGGGTTCCCACAGTCATGGAATTTCAGGGAAGGTCATGGAAAAATTTGTGGCCAATGAAAATCATGAAAAAGTCATGGAAAATCCAAAATTTTGAGAAGTCATTGAAAATACCTATTTTGACCGCAATTTATGAAAAAATGCGACAAATTTCTGTGGTTACGGCAGTTTGTTGGTTGACCAAATGGCCGTATGCAGGGATTACGTGAATTTGTTACAAGGCAAGTCTTGACCTCGATGAGTAAAGTATCAGTCGTCGAATATCCAAAATTTGGTCATGGAAATGTCATGGAATTCTCATCGTACATTGATGTACTATTTTGTGGACACCCTGATGTTGCAGTTGCCTACTCAAGCGATGAGGCAATAAAAGGATAGTACTTACATTGATGCAATGAAAATATGGCACTCACATGCTTCATTACAGCACACATAACATCCATACCTTTATTTCATCACATGAAAACATTTTGCTTTCGTAGTACTCGTAGCTTCATTCTTTATTGGACAATAATGTCAATTCTTCACACTTTTACCTGAAATGCATTACTGCTTCACATAAGTCTCTTGCATTACATATTTCCTGGCATTAAATTACAACCAAAGTAGCCTGATGATTTTTCAAGGAGTTGTGGAAATTTCTGAGCTATCATAACTACTAGCTACATGAAAAAATAGCGAGAAATTCTAATAAAAGATAATCCACAGTAGCATGAATAGTACTTGGAATTATGGTAAAGCTATCAACAATGTTACATAGAGTTACATTATAGAAGGTACTTTAATATTATCAAATAAAATGTAGTATAATGTTGTATATTTAGTGGTTATTACTTTCCATTAGTGATGTGACATTGATGATGTCATTGTGTCAGATGGCATTCCGTTATGATGTTTTAACACAGAAAGAAGGTATAATTTTGATTTTGCCAGGGCTTCAGAGTCTGGTATTAATATAAGTGAACCGACTCCAACTCCTGGCCTTTTTGGCTTTCTGAAAAGCGACCAGGGCTTTGCAGTCGGGTAATAAGTGAACCGACTCCCGACTCCTTTGGCTTTCTGAAAAGCGACTCCGACTCCTTAGGTCTCCTAAATTCCGACTCAGATTCCGACTCCCGACTCCGCTTATCGGCATTATTTCACACAAATATTACATGATTAACAGGGGGCAAAAAGTACTTCCACAAATTTTCCACTGGCTTTTGCTCTTGAATACTTGTTTAGGAAGTTTTGCTTAAAATTCAAGATACATTTCACCTTGTAGTAACTGGGTTTTTGTGAATAATATTAATCATTTTTAAGGAGTCAGGAGTCACCAAATTAATTTTCGACTCCGACTCCAACTGAAAATCAAAGTTTCACTCCGACTCCGACTCCACCCAAAAACCTCCACAACTCTGACTCCAAAGCCCTGAAAGCGACTCCAACTCCGAAGGTCTCCTGAATTGTGACTCCGGCACTCGACATCGGTATTATTGCACACAAAGATTATATGGTTGACAGGAGAGAAAAAATAATTCTACGAAGCTTTCAGGATTTGTACATGAATACTTCTTTTGGAAGTTTTGTGTAAAATTTGGGACTCTCGACTCCAACTACAAAGCCCCCGGATTTAATGACATAAAAACCACAGATTTTTAAGAAGGTTTACCAGAACAAAATGTACCCGACATGAGATATTAGTCTATTTAACATTATTGTTAAGTGCCTACATTTAAAGCAATGAATTAATTCCTTTACTGTCATTTCATAGATTTGCAAGATGCGGAAATCTCGAATGTGGATGACCGTTAACTTTAATTTCAAGAAATTGTGGTGCATCTACGTGATGGTGGACAGTGCTAATTCTTCAGAAGTGTTTATTTTGTGGTTGTTTTGGATGAAATTAAGTCTTATTATGCTATAATATTAAAATAGCATGTGTTTGATGGAGTCTCTGAGGCAGGTGACATTGTGCTAAATAACATGAGGAATTGAGGATCCAGATTCCAGACCTACATGCTCTATTCAAACTTTTCTACTTCTTGCTGACTCTGTTACACCTGGCGTATAATTTTTCATCAGCGGACATTTTTTTCTGCGATGAATTATTCCAGGTAGATATGATGCAGTTTTATAAAATGCTTTTGTAAGCCACATGAGTTGGCCATCTTGTAAATTGATGTTTATGCTGTGTTTATTGTCACCGCTGAGCTTTTAGCTTCAGAGGTGTCTTCATTCTTAGAGGGAGATATCCTCTAACATTCTTATTTCCATATCTTCAACAGTTTGCAAAGGTTACACCCTAATAAAATGCATTCCCTGACACCATCATTCAGGCAGATCATATTAGGGTTACTAAATGGTTTACCTGGGGATGTAACATGAAGGTAGTTTACCAGAGTAAAGATTGAGGGGGGTTAGCACTGTTGCAGTGCTTCGGGGTTCCAATCGCTGGTCTCGGGTTCGATTCCATTTCTGGTCGGCTCACCTGGACCGTTGTTGGAATGTAGTTTCAGTCATCCTTTGGGTGGATAATCTTTGATCATTGCTGACAGCAGATGGTAGTGCTCCTGGCTTCCTGTTTCAGTCGCTGGGTCCAGGGTTCCTGGGTCCTTCGTGTCATTGCCATGTCCCCCTCTGTCCTTAGTGGCCTACATAAAAGCAGAAATTTTTAGTTACAGGACCTAAAGCCTGATTATATCTCTTTACCATCGTCCATGCCTATCCTTTAAACTGTATTAATGCAAAAATATTGGACCTAGAGCCATGTCATTATCAATGACCATGCTCTGAAAACTAGCCGCATTATGTTTCACATTACATAATACCGCTCAGCTTATCCTCAACCAACTTTTTGTACTCCTGAAGTCCTGATCCTGCCTATCTCCCTTGTTGCTAATCAAGCTTGGAGAAGGAAAGGGGTGAAACAAATTGCCCTGTTGTCCGTTCCGGGCCCCCTATGGGGTATTTTATGATGCCAATGACCCTTCTTCTTTTCGTAAGCCAAATATACCCAAAAACCATCTTCCAGCCCCTTGGCCCCTGGGATTAGTAAGAAAAAATGCTTCTTAACTTATTGTACATAACATATTGTAGATAACGTTGAACATCTTCGAAATGACCAAAACACATGGCTATATAGCTATCTGTCTATAAATCTTTCTGACACAGAACTCCCATAGATAATCTTATGCGAAGAATCTGTTGATTTTATATACTTTGATTATATATCAAAGCATGCGCAACCTCACTGTGTTACAGATAGTGGTTATTTATGTGATGCGATCACCGCAAGGGGTTGTGTATGGCTTTATAAATGTGCTCTGCATGGTAGTTTAGCGGGTAATCTTCAGAGTGGTACTAACCTGTTCGCAAGTCTTTTGAGCTGCAGTTGAGAGTCTTAGTTGTAGAGCCGTAGGATTTTGGGGGGAATCGAAGTTTAAATTTGAATTTATTTTTGGGAGTCGAGAGTCCCCTCAGAATATTGCATAGATCATTTGAAATTTATAATATGATTGTAAACTTGCTTTGGACTTGGAGTCATGGAGTCCAATCAGAAGTAATGCCTCCTGCTTCTGGACCATTGCAGATTTTCACCGTTTAACTTTGACTTTTAACATTGCAATATCCCTCAAGTTTTGTGAAAATTAGCACAAGGAAAGATACTGATCCAGCCTGCAAGAACTCCTTAAATCAGCCAGTGGAGATTGCTGTTTATGCAATAGTTTTGGCTCTTCATGATAACTAACCATATCTTTTCATTAGTTGCTTCAATGGCTTTAACCACTTTTTGCAACTCCTACATATTTGAGACGCCTTTATGTGTTTTGCTTGACCAAACACTATTGTTTAAAGTAACAGATAATCATCTATGTTTCTTCTTGTGGTTTTGGCCTATTTTGCTCGAGTAATTTGCTACATAATGACTAGGAACATAACAACATGATGGTCAATAACTCATACAGTAGTCTTCCAGCTACCTGCCCACTGTTAAACTTGAGTTGCCTGTATATTGATGGAAAATGCTGCATTGTTGCTGTAAGATAATAAAGATATTGAGTTATCAGTTTCTTTAATTGCCAGGGGAAAAATGGTTGTGCTTTAGATTCCTAATTTGTGAATCCCCAGCTCGGTTTCAGCATCATGTTCCCTGATTAAGTAGGAGCAATTTCTTGCTGTCATAGCTAATGAATGTACAATTTCATTTTGACCAACTATGCTCCAGCAAGAAGTTGTGTAGGGCACTGTACAGTGTGTCTCATCTAGCATGCGAACTGGAATTTAGCACTGGTTCAACTGCCTGTACAAAACCAATGCAACAGCATAGAGCAGTGACATTGCTGCCAACCTATCTGGTACTAAGTTATGAGTGGCGCTGCAGTGCCTTTTGTGACGTTACGGCAATTTTGCTTGCAATTGTTGTTGCGTCATGAATGTAAACAAGTGTCAATTGACTGCCGTGGCCATAACTGATAAAAAATCGGCAAAAAAAGGCCCCAAAACATCTCGAAAATGTGACATTCAGATTACAGAATCGCCAATCTACAAGCGGGTATGTGTATTTCTACTGTATGGCTTCCTGAAGCTGATCAATTGGGCCGAACATTAGTTCGCATGTGGGATGAGACAAACTGTAGGTCTTACTGCCAAGTGTTTACAATGCAAAGTTATCTATATAGTGTTTTGCAGCCACAGTCACGTCATACTATACATCATAAACTACAGGTGGCAGCACTAAGTTAAGAATGTTTATAGCCACCTAGGATATGTTGTACGTCAGTGGTTGTGACAAAAAATTAACAAAATATAAAAAATTTGGTCACAAAAAATGACAAAATGGTAATAAACTGTTCACATAACCAGTATTTATGGCATGTACTTTGGTTTATGGACACTTAGGGGAAGTAAGTCGAGTCAAGTTTGGTCCCTTTCACTCATATTCTTAGTCTTTTGACTATTTTAGTGATTTTATGCACTCGTAAACAGGGCTTTGGAGCCAGATTCAAACTTGAATCATAGTCAGGGAGTCAAACTCGGCGTTTGAGTCTGGTCCAAAGTTCAGCAAATCAGTGCGTGTTAGTGATTTAAATGAGTGGATCAGATAAACAATTTGTGTGTACAAATTCTTTGTTTAATACCAAATCATAAAACTTTTCACCTTCACAGATGACTTTTTCGCTCTACACCAGACATCAAACACTCTCAACAGTCTTCAAACAAGCCATGTTGTATGGTCAAGCTATTATTTTTAAAGGTCAACTTCACAAAGCATGAAACATAAAATCAATGTAACCCTGTCTCGTAGATTTTTGGGTTGCCGTCCAATTTTACACCTGAGTTACAAAGAATCTTTTGCTAAGTCTTCTTTTTGCAACTCAATCTCGGATGACTTACTGTGAGGGTGACTTACGATTAGGGCGATAGGGTTGTTTCTAGTTGTGGCCAGTTATTAAAGTAATAGACTTCATGTTTAGATAGTCTTGGACTCATGGTTGTATGAAAGCAGTCTAGGGCTCGATTTCACCAAACAAGTTTATTTTTTAAACAATGTTTAAATACAAGTTAGACAAGTTTAAATTTTAAACACATTTCACCAAGACAGTCTAACTTTAAACAGGAAATAAACACTGTTTAAAATTCAATAAATTTAGACCTGTTCACACCCAAGTCTAAAGTGTATAAACTTGGTCTAAGTCAAAATTTGGCAGACATACGTCTGGTTATATGGAGGACAGTGACAACAGGGATGTGAAAGATTCATCCTGCCAAGTCTGAAATAGGCCTGTGGTGGATCCAGGGAGGTGACTTGGGGGGTTGGGGTCTAGGGGACTAGCCGCCCCCTCCCCCAAAAAAAATCGCTATATATAGCTGAGAAGAAAAGTAGCATTTTGGCATTTTGCGGAAAATATTTGATGAAGCAGATCTATTCACAACAATGAAAAATGCCCAGGCACCATGACAACCCAAATACATAACTTCAAAAATGGTTTTTATTTCCACGAAGCTTCCTAAAATGTTCCAGACCAGCTAGCTATTGGATGTATTTGTCCTTTCTCCTTATTTTCACAGCATTATCTAATTGATGATATTGAAAAGTATCTGAATTTATGAAAATTAATTTTTCAAAAAGTAAGGGAAATTGGTAAAGTGCAAACAATTGTTGGAAATTATGATTACAGGCGCACCAGAGGGGGAAGGGTAGGTATAAAAATTTGTGCGTGGTAGGCCTACACCTATGATTTTTCAAGAGCACAACAGCAATGGTTGAAGCTCTTGAATTCTTTTGATAATATAGATAGTGTAGCATTTGGATTGTACATTTAAAGAGCTGATGCTTGATCTTTTTGACTGACAGTTATTCTTCTCACCACATCATAGTAACATATTCCGAAAAACTGAAAAATTATTTCTTAAAATAATATTAAGCAATTTTCTTTTTTCCCCTTGATGTGACTCATAGGCCAACCAAGTAACATTTGGGCAGCTATCTGGTTTACCCCTCAGTAGCTGACCCCTGTGGCAAACTTTTTCACTTGCAAAGTATGTGAGGGAGCAACTAACTTTTGCCTTCAGCCAACTTTAGTTCGCAGAAGGTATCGTAAAAACTTAGGTCAAATGTTGTCCGTCCACCGGGCGAGCTGGCGGGTGGGTGGTAGGGCTGGCTGGTGGATAGATAGTTTCTGGGCCAGCAATCGGCCCCCGTTGGCCATACATGGATGAAATTTGGTACACGTATATCCTTCATGGTCTAGTTGTGCCTTTTGATGGTCTGATTGATGGATATTCTAGACTTTTTGAAAAAATGAGAAAATATATTATAATAAAACCCACTCAGGGTGGTGGATCAGTCCACTGAAACCCATGAATGGTCTGGCTGGCGGTGGAACTCACTCATATTTTGAAATATTGAAAAATAATAATATTTTTTTTAATTTCCGGGCCAAGGTTTAGTCACTATTGCATGTAGATGGATGAAATTTGGTACTTATATGGCCTGTATTCTGGTTGTGTGTCTTTTCATGGAGTAACTGATTGATATAACCAGTACTATACTAATATCGAGAAAAAAAAATATTATAATTTTTCCTTGTCCGGCCCAAAACCTGGTCACTATTGCATGAGCACGGATTACGTTTAATACCCATATCACACATACAATGTAGTAGTGCCTTTCGATGGCCTGATTGATCGAGATTCGTCTAATTTTCAAGTTAAGATAAAAAATATCAAAAATTATATTTTATTTCTGAATCAAAACTTCTACTATTGCACGTACAAATTGTACATGAAATCTGATAGAAATATCACCTTTATAATGTGGTAGTGTCGTTTGATGGTCTAATTATGTATTTAACACTTTTTGAAATACTGGAAAAAAAAACTGTGAAAAAATATTGATAAATATATTTTTGGACTTCCAATCCCCAGTTCACAACCTGTACCTTGTACATGCACGAAACTGCTCTATATTAGGCTATATGTAAATGTGTGTAGTTTGGCCTTTCCATGGTTTTACAAACACAGATCACTTATATGGTGTAATTGTGTTTTTTAAAAGTGTTGTTCGCTGAAGGTTTGCTGCTATGTAGCCTATGTTTTTTTTGCAATTTAATTTTAACATCGTTGTACCCCTCCCCCGGCAAAGGTTCTTTTTTTTTCATGTGTGGAACAAACTTTTTCTTCTTTCAGTTTAAAGTTCGGTAGCCCCACAAACTTTTTTTTCACCAAAATTCCATAGCCCCCCTCGAAGGGTCATCTGTTCAGCCCCTAGTGGTGCAGCCATACATGGCATTGTCGGATTAGGTATTGATGAGAACTCCAAACAAGGTTTGTTGGTGTGAACAACATAACTTAATCATGCTATTTCTGCCTATTTGACTGTTTTAAACTTAAATAAACACTGTCTTGTTAGACCAAGTTAAGAAAATAATAAACACCCGTGGTGAAATGTGTTTATTTTGGACTCTGTTTTAAGGTTAAACAATGTTTATGGAGACTAGGTCTAACAAGTTAGACCGCCTGTTTTAAACATTTTTGGTGAAATCGAGCCTAGAAGTTTGAAGATTTATTAAGTTAATTGAGATTATTCACTGTGAACAAAAAATTATTTTGTATAGTACTGTACTGAAATTGTACTAAATGTTTGCATATTCAACTTTTTGTCACAAATGCCCAAATTAAAGGTTTTGTTTGGCTACTCCCACTTCTCTGGGTGGCTACTCCCAAAAAGTAAAGAACATATTGGTGGTGCCCAAACAGTTTTCCAGCATGGAAATATTCGGTTGCTGAATTATTGATTGGATAAGAAATGTTTTTTTTTTGACAAATTCGATAAAGAGCTTCTTTTAAATGGTTGATAATAGTGTTTATGTTTTCAAATATAAATCAGATTTTGTTGTTGATGTTTTTCATTTGTTATTAAATTCTAAAATACTGTTTTATTATTTTTTTCAGGTATGTCAATGGTTTCCAAGATTTTCCTGAATAGGCGGATCTGTAAGTTACTCATAGTTATATCCTTATATTAAAACCACCATACAAAGGAACTAAAATTATTTCAAAAATGTTGAAACATACAATCGTGTTGTTGCTTGGTGACTAGACAAACCCTTTCAGTTATGTTCGGATAGATTTTGCTGATTTAGCAGCATTTAAGATTTCTTTTTCCGGTGTCGTTGCGCTGTCGAATACCCGAATCTGGTGCATTCCAATATTCAGATGCATTTTGGATAGAATACTTGACATCAAAAACTTACGTGCTGGTCTTAAGGCGGGTACTCGTTGTATAAAAGCTATAAAGCTACTTTATTATGAAAGGCTATAGAAGAACTGTTGTTATATTAACAATTGAAAATCTTCCAATTATTTTCATATTTTTTGACAGTTATTATTCATCGTAACAAGAAATCTGACGTAATTCCTTGCACTTACAATAATCTTCAAAGTACTTGAACGCGTTCCTTCTGAGTGCATGTATGATGTCTTTCAGTGCTATGTAGTTTGTGTTTCTTTATTTTTTTGTCTTCTGGATTCTTCTCAAGGATAAAAGCATGTGGATGCCTTCTCAGATTCTCCTGGTGCCTTTCCATGATTGATGATTAAGGGATGGGAGTTTGTAACTTAGCTCAATTACATGGTGCTTTAGGTCTAATTGCTTGGTCCTGGGTTCAGTGTTTCAACCATCTTGACTCAAATTTCAATTGGTGCTGTATTTTTTGTAAGGCTATGCCTAGTTTTGCTCACCAGGGATGTCACTGAAGAGGGAAAATGTGATATTCGAAGTAAGGAAATTTTGAAATTGTTAGTTTGGAAAATAGAGAAATTCTTAAAAAATTAAGGAAATTGCATTCAAATAGGCGTCGATGATTGTAATACAATAAAGTATTTTGAGCTATTTCAAATTTCTTACACTTTGACTAAGTTTTGAGACAATCTTCTTCCAAGACCGAATATTGCAACTTGAACATTTAGCAGTTGATTTGAGTGTTTAAATGGTTTTTCGCCACATATGAAGAATATTTCGAACTTTTATTGGAAATTACATCTACATGTCTTGGAAGAAGTTGTGGAAAACTCATGGATAGGAAATATGCAATCTCTCTGGGAAGCATGATGGTGAATTGATCTTGGTGTAGAAATACTGGACTGATAGTCTCTTTCATAACCACATATCCCAAATATTCTTAACCATGATTCATACCATCGGAGAGTTGAATATTTGTTCTAGGAAAGGGATAGGGTTTGAAGAGATGGCTTGCTTCCCAAAAGTGATGAAAAACCTTGAAAAACCTTGAAAAACCTGAAAACTACTTTTTAGACAGTTTCAGGTAATTTTTCACTAGCTTCTTGCCATTTTTGTGAAGTTTTTGTTAAGAGCCTGTGCTCATTGCTGTTGGATGTGTCATGGGCTTGATGGTGCAATGGTGCATAGATGTTGCAAGTTGCATCATGTCTCAGGAGACTTCTATTGATGTGTTCTGTGAATACCGTTTCAGATATATATGCAATTGATTTGTAATTTTCACCAAATATTTGCTGGTGTGATGCTGATGAATCACTAGCCGATTGATTGTGCCAGAATTTTCATTTGCGTTTGTGATTAAAGGATGATTTTCTGATTTGTCGGAAGAATGAATGATTTTGATAGAATCTCTTGAATACAGTTTGCCTTAGTGGTCAATTTTAAGCTTGTCTACCCTGTGTCTCAGCACTAGCCTATATCAGCACAGTCATAACAACGTTTTAACTGCCCTTTTCCTGTTTTAAAATTACTGACTAAAAGATTTTGACATTTTATCTTTTAACGAAATGACTACCGACTGCAATGAAATGAGTCGTTGAACATTTTAAAAACTTAACTGTATTTTTACAGGTTGTAGCATAAGTCTCTGGCCTGTTTTGTTTAAAACTAAGTTAAAAATTGTCTTAAAAACTTTATGGAAGTAGGGGTTTATTATAGGGAGGAAACTTCTTTTAGACTTTGATGGTTCAGCCTCAACATGTGAGTAATACAGAAAATGTGAACATAATTCTTGTCCTTATTTTTTGGTGGATTTTCTACTTTTTTGTCCAGTTAGTTCTTAACCTGTCTGTCATGGAAAATTCTTCAAGTTATTGCACAAATTGGGCTCAGTATGTTTTTACTTACAAACATGTAGACCTAATAAACTATATGTAGAGGTGCTTATTGCTTAGTGACATGTAACACTGATATGGTTTTTCAATGATTTTTGTGTAAAAAATTATATGTAGATATGCTTAGTAATATTTAGAATTGATATCATTTTCCCCTCATATTATTTTTTTTAATTCAGCAACAGTCTTTCTGTGTTAATGTGGGAATTTAACAATAATATTTTTTGGGACCGTGGAGGGGGGGGGCTGCAGCCCTGCCTCCTATGCCTATGATTTTTTCTGCCCCTGTGAGCTATGACTATTGAGCGATAAAACTTATTTTGCTGCAATTTAAGTGTAAAATTCTGAATTTGATGAGCCTCTTCAGTGTTAATTGTCATTTTACTTCCCGTATTTCTGCACGTTGCCATGTTATGACAGGAAATGATCTTAGCGATGAGTGTTATAGATGATTTAGACTAGCGGTTCATGTGTACCTGTGGTTATTGCTATTTTATGACCCTATTTTTAGTAAAGCTGTGGTTATTGGAGTTTGGCTTCCAGTTCGTTTACACCTGTATCGCTTTACCGAATATGAGACATTGCTATTCAGCAAAAAATGTTCATCTTCTTTACCAAGTCGGTGTAAAGACCATCTGAGAAAGTTGAAATCTATCTAAATTAATTCTCAGGTTAAGAAAAAAATATTTCACATTTTACTCGGTACTATTGCAATGCACTATTGCAATTTGCCCATTGCGTATTGCTTATTCCTTGCAGTTGCAACCACAAGGTGAAAATTCAGCAAGTATTTTTAAAAAAGTGTTCTTGAATACAAAACTGTTAAAATAACGTTGCTGTCATCTCTGGCTACAATATTAACTGCAGTCAACATAATCCTAAGATGCACATTTCGAAGGATTGCAACACTTCTGAACATAGTTCGATTAACCTTGTTTCTGAATTGTAGTTATTTTAAATGCCAAACAACCTGTTCTTAGTAACTTCCAACTCTAGAGTTTCCTGTGCTGTACTGTCAACACTGCCAACTAAATGCTGGGTTGTACAACTCCAAATATTTTAACACCTCGAAACGCTAATAGTTAGCTTAACCTTTCAATTATAAGGGGAGACTCAATTTACTTCTTGGTAGGGTATCTCTATGGAATCTCCATAATTTTTGGAACTAAGTTAGTTATTTTTAACTATGAGAAGTGGGGAGATCAGCATTTACAATTTAGACAAAAATTTAGAACTTGCAATTTTTACCCCTATTAACCTGAAGGATGATCCAAGGATCACACAACTCAGAAAAATTAGCAATTTCTCCCCTTACCCACATTGTTGATAGGGTAGGGTTATTACCCCTTGGGTCAGGATGGCTATTAACCCCTCTAAAATGTCACCTATTGCTCAATGTAAAGATTGCAGGGGGTGTGTTCAATGGGCAAAAGTAAAGGGGTTGCCAAAGTTGTTTTATGCCAAGCGTTCTCCGGAGTTGCTTTGCACCAATATTGCACGCTTTTGCACACTGCAATTGCTCTCTGCAATTGCGCACCACATGTTTGTTGCACAAGTTTGTAGGACTAGTTTATATTAATTTGAAAATGTTAGTTTGTTTTTGTACTCCAGTCAAATTGTAAAGTTTTGGTTTGGGGGCAATTGGGGCCACGAATCCAATCTGTTGAGGTTTGTTTTGTTCTGAACTTCGGATGGATAAGTAATTTTCTCAGGTTGCGATTCGCACAACTTGTGTCAGAGCTGACAGATTTTTCCGGTTGGATAAATTACTGTGTCATCTTAATTTATTTTTGTTCAGGCCTTAATTGATCGTTTGCCACAAAAAAATTTATTTCTTATGCCAGGGCCCAATTTAGGTTCTAACGCTTGTTCGCTTTTAAGTAAAGATGGAGCCACTGTCTCTTCCACATGTAGTAAACTTTTTCAAAAATGGCGTTCGTTTAACCGAATTCCCTTCTGCCCAGATTTACTTGTATTTTCTTTATTATCCTTTCCAACATATTTACAAAAACCTTGAAAACTACTTTGTAATAGTTGCTGTTGTTGGTAAAGCAACAGCGAACATTTACCTCTGTTACCCAGGTAATACCCACACTGCGCAAACAAAATTCATGTATACCCATTACAATTTGTCTGTGTCTGCTACAGTGTAGCAAGGTGTGTTTTCGCGAGTGTTCAAGAGGATAGCAATCAGAAAGAAATGTCAAATACCTAATGGTTGGCAAATCTGGGCGGCTGAATGTTAACGACCCAAGAGAAAGACAAATTGTTATCAAGAATGGACACAGACATTGCACAACAGCCAGGAGGGCTTGGAGGTGGGTCTGGGGCCCAGCTCAGGGGTAGGGTGTTGTGGTTGCTAACCTCATGGACCTGGGTTCAAATCACCACCTCGCAATCATTGTTGGAAAATATGTCGTGCCATGAGTGTGCCTTGAACTGTAACCTTATTGGAGGGAAAGTTAGTTCAATTGTAGCATGCTGGGCAGCCAATCGCTTGGTCCAGCGTGCAAATCCAGCTCTTGCTAGGTCACCTTGAGCCACGTTAGACAGGTGTTAAATCATCCTTCGCCTCATTGCAGTGTCATCCTCCTGTCCTAATTGGCCTACCAAGTGCATAAATACATGATGTAAAACCCCAATCATCCAACCATCCTTCATCCATTGGCTGTTGTTCTTCTTCACTTCCGCGCCTGATAAACAGGTTTCTTTGAAGTCTCCGTTGAACTTCTCCGTCTTGGTGTTGAAACAGAGGATGCTTTGCTGATCATACTATGTCTATAAGCCTTCAGAACTACAAGCCACTGCAGCCAGCACATTGCCATCACATTGGAAGTGGAGGAACTATTCATTTCCATACTGATCCCTAATTGGCACTTCTTGGGTGGTGAGATCTCTTCTGAAGGTCAGGATCAGAAGTCACCAAACTGGGTCAAAGGTCACCCTGACTGGAGCAAAGGTCAAAGTTCAGAGTTCACAAAGGTCAGAAATGAGGTCAGTAGGCTAAGACCACCTGATGTTAACTCTTAATGTCAAAGTACACAGGAATTCCCTGAACGAAGATTTGCAAGATTTACGTCTCTTTCGAACTGTTTCTCCAATGTTTCTGCTAAGTTTCTTTGCGACGTTGATTAATGGCCGAAGAGAAGCGTAAATGAGCAAACACCTATCGGACAACGTTCGCGAAAGCATTCTTTCCGCAAGTTTTTACCCCTCTCCCTCCCTATTTCCTCTTCACCTTCCCCCCTTCTCACCTGAGCTACTGTTCCCCATTTCCAAGCTTTCCCTTGACCCTCTATTTCCCTCCTCCCCCTTCAAAAAAATGTTGTCTTACCCCCCAAAACTAATCGCCCCACTAACATATCATTGAGACACCTAGCGACTTTTTTGGTGATAACGCCAGGCAAAAAGTTCACAAGAAATGGCAAAAAAAAGAGAAAAAATCACACGGAGAAAACTAGAAAAATCAATTGTTGTCCCGCAACATGTACACAGGATAATTACTTTCTAAAAAGACAAAGTGAAAAAGTGTCAGGGAAAAACTTCTAATTAATGGTTGTTAATTGGCCATGGAGGGGTGGTCCACTAGGTGTGAAAAACTCAGCAAATGTAACAAACATTGACTAGCTGACAATGCAGAAATTAGGACGAAAAGGTGAATGTAGGCATTACTTACAATCCAGAATTTCATGAAAATATTATAAAATTACAGAAGTACTATTTTTAAACAAATTGTGAAATGATGTGGTTGATAACGTGAAGTTGGTTTTTTAAAAGTTACACTTTTTCTCTTCAGTTCAACATCATTGAATGATGAAGTAATTTACAAAACTGCCATCAAAACACTGCCATCACTGCAGTTTTAAAAGTCTTATAAGTCTTCTGAGGAACTATTTGAAGTGCGACGACAATTTTCAATTTGTCATCAAGTCAATACAAGAAATTCAAAAATACTTGTAAATACTTGTAAATCGCTATACTTTCTGCGTAAAAATGTATTGTATACATAGAGTACAAGCAGTAAGGCACCCCCGATAATTATTTGCCCACAAAACCATGAGCTCTCCCATTAACCCATGAAATGCCTACACTGTAACCATACAACCACTATCCCATTAAGCCACCGTTTTAGCTCTTCACCTATTCTTCCATGTTCTTGCTTTCTTTACCAGACAAATGCCAATTACCCTTATCATGAATAATCCTATGTCTATGGCTTATCATGAGGTCTATAGCTTATCCCGAACCTCCTCGATGGTTTATCCCGAGCTTCTATAGCTTATCGCGAGCGCAATGGCTTATTCGTAGTCTCTTGGCTCTCTCCGAAGGCTCTATAGCTTATCCCGACACTTATGAGTTTCTGCGCTAATCAGCCGTAACGACCGGCTCCCGGAGTGTCGGAACCCTTTCCTGGGGATTTGTTGAGGTCTCCTGGGGGCACCCTGGATAATACCTGTGGTTACCATGGCAACATATTGTTTTCTACAGTTGCACCCTATGGTTTGCTCAAAAAGGTGCAAATATGTCAAGAGTTACAATTTGCCAATATTTTTTGAAGAATACATATTTTCGCCTAAAAAGTAACAGCTGT
This sequence comes from Platynereis dumerilii, assembly GCA_026936325.1. Taxonomy (NCBI): domain Eukaryota; kingdom Metazoa; phylum Annelida; class Polychaeta; order Phyllodocida; family Nereididae; genus Platynereis; species Platynereis dumerilii. The sequence continues at coordinate 5,786,461 of JAPTHN010000009.1, forward strand.
AAGGTTTTGCATAAAAGCGAAGTTACTCCAATAATTTTGGCAAAGCCTTTGCATGTTACACCTTCAATTAATTTAATTTTCTCTCCTGCTGTTTGAAATATATTCTTCGGAAATAAGGTGATCTCAGAAATATGTCATGAGTTATGAAACCAATAATTTTCTCAAATCATATCATGTTTTCCCCTCTTAATTTATTGCATTTTTCTTCTGAAATGTGTAAATTTCACAGCAGTCCAGGTATATTACGTCACTATACTTCGTAGCAGTATGAGTAGATTAAGTATGCAATAGAGCGTCTTGCATAGTTGGCAATGCATTAAATGTAACCAATCTAGATAATGTTCATTTTCCAGCCATGTTGTCTGAGTGGATTAATGGATAGGAGGGACATAATTCTTAGGCGGTTTGTGTCACCACTGCAGATCTTGCGGTGTGGAATAGGAACAGTCAAGACTGCAGCATGACAAAAACTCCAGTGCTAATAGATGTGATTACAATGTTTGATGTTGAAGGATCGAGTTGAGAGAATTCAAACATCTGCATATCTCGAAGGAATGACAGTATTTTTAGACATTAGAAAATCTTAATTATGTAAATTGTATTATACATGGCAAACTCAATCAGAAACTGTCTAAGATACAGACTGCATCCATCAAATCTATAGACCTGTACACAACACAATCTTACCACCCTACCAGAGTATGAACGTGTGTTTGACAATCTTATTTTAATTGTACACTACTTGTTAGTTGCATTAGACCGTCTATGAGGTCTGAATCACATCAGCCAATTTTGTAGACAGTTAAACATGTTCGATTTTGTCTAAGATATAATTCGAATAGAGACAACCTCACAGAAAATCTTGCAGAACGTTACAAGATTCCGCTGTCTTCTTGAGAACATGCTAACTTCTTGATTGATTTGCTATTTTGTCCAGCATTGTTGAACAAAATCCAAAGAGATGTCATGCCGCATAAGTCGTTATTTGCATTTGACAGAGGTAAATTATAAAGCATTGCAAAAGTCGTTATTTGCATTTGACAGAGGTAAATTATAAAGCATTGCAAGAGTTCCTGTTCCTGAGAACACGCCAGCTATTCTGGTGACATCGTTTGAATAAGACAATCTCAAAGACATAAATTACATCAGACAATCTTGCAGAACCTTACGAGAGTCTGCTGTTTTCTTGAGAACATGCTAACTTTTCTGACTTGATTTGTCATTTTGTCCGACTTGATTTGCCATTTTGTCCGGCACCGCTGAACAATCCTAAGAGACGTCATGCTGCATAAGACGTTATTTGCATTCGATAATCAGATGTTAATTATAAAACATTGCAAGAGTTCCTCATCCTTAGAACATGCCAACTATTGTGGTGACATCGTTTGAATTTGACAATCTCAAAGATGAAGATTACATCAGACAATCTTGCAAAAAGTTAAAGGAGTCTGCTGTCTTCTTGAGAACACGCTAACCTTCCTGACTTGATTTGTCATTTTATCTGGCACCGTTGAGCAATCCAAAGACTAGTGCAAAGATACTTCATGCTGCGTAAGCCGTTATTTGCATTCAACAATCAGATGTAAATAATAAAAAATTGGATGAGTTCCTCTTCCTGAAAACACACCGACTATTCTGGTGACATAAGTTTGAATTAGACCATCTCAAAGATGAAAATTACATCAGACAATCGTCCAGATTGTTACTAGAGTCTGCTGTCTTCTTGAGAACACGCTAACTTTTCTGACTTGATTTGTCATTTTGTCCGGCACAGCTGAACAATCCTAAGAGGCTTCATGCTGCGTAAGACGTTATTTGCATTTGATAATCAGATGTTAATTATAAAACATTGCTAGAGTTCCTCATCCTGAGAACACGCCAACTATTGTGGTGACATCATTTGAATTAGACCATCTCAAAGACCTAAATTACATCAGACAATCGGGTCATTCCATGTCAAATCAACCAAATTTCAGAAAATCTCCCAACTGACCTGTCTCAGATTTTTTCCAAATTTCTAGCACTGAATGACAATATGGAAACACGGCATTTTGTGAAATTTGAATGGTTTGTGCAAAAAACGTTGAAAATGGCAAGCTCCTGAAATATGGCAAAAATACATGAAACTGCCAATATTGACATATTTTGTAAGGACAATATGTCTTCATTGATAAGAAGCAAAGCCATAAAAACTGGTTCAGTATATCCATATTGAATAAAAGTACCAATATATAGGGTTTAATCGATTATGGACATTACAGCTACTCCCGCAGAATTTTTTTAACATTAGAAAAAAAATGGACTGAATGACGACTTTTAACATTCCATAACCCCTCTTTAAAATGGGAAGGACATTCTTCACAATTCATATTCATTCTCTGGTATAAGAAGAAGAGTTTTCAGCAGTTTCAACATTGTAAGCTATGTCATATTCAGAAAGTAGGCCCTAAATTATTGGAAAATATTGAAAATGGGATATTTTTGGGGTCCAAAAATGCCATGTGGGATAGGGTGTAGCAAAATAGAAATAGTACCAACTGAAGGTACCTGAGTAACTGCTTCATTTCATATCAGAACTGTTTTGCCCCTCGGATTCCTTCATGCTACACAAAACACTCAAATTTAAGCCTAATCTGCCATATCCGGAGTCTGCGCTACAGTATAATTTTGTCAATTCAAATCATACATTCATTTCACTTTTGTAATTTGACAGGCCTCAATTAGACCTTCATTTTGAGTCCCAACTTCAATGGTGTTTGAAATATTAAGGGTACATAAAATCTTCAATTCAATGCATGTTTGGAGCACCCCATGGAGCAATAAGTATGTCGATTTTTCATAATGAAGGACTCCGAGGAGCAAGTTGTTTCTGATATCAAATGAAAGGTAAAAAGCTGTGCTTTAAGCAACCAAACACATCTCGGCTGTCCTACCTATCCCACATGATGATTTTTGTCTCCGAAGTACTGGAAAAATGGGTTTTTTTGTAACTTCCATTGCTAATAACTCTAAGAAAACGATGAGATTTTTCTTTATTCTGCCTCAGAAGGGTAGTATACTGTGAGATGAAGTGCTCCATGCAAACATAAAAAGTTTTGACCGTTATAAGTGAAGTTATTGGACCCTGAAATATGTAATTTAGCATAAAAACAAAAGTCGTCATTCTGTTCTATTTTCCCAAAAGCAAACAACTTGCAAAGATATATAACTTTCACATTTTCATTTAGTGACACAATATCAGTCATCTTGCATTGTATTGTTTTCATATCTCTTGCCACACCAGATTTACACCTGTTTTAAAATGTGTTGTTTTTTAAGATTTTCAAATATTTTCAGATTTTTAAAAATTCATAGCTCGGTCAATTTTGAAGATATTCGCTTGAAATTTTGGGTATATCAGTTTCTCACAATATACTTACTGCATAAAAAGTTTCGTTAAAATCGGAGATGGTGATGGTGGGGACCATTGGTTGATTTGACGTGGAATGACCCAATCGTATCATTTTGTCTGGCACGGTTGAACAGACCAAAGAGATGCAATGATGCATAAGACGTTATTTGCATGCGACAATCAGATGTAAATTGCAAAATATTGCATGAGTGTCCAGTATTCTTGAGAAAACGCTAACTATTCCGGCTACTTAATTCTCCCACTCATCTTTTCAGCACCTCTCTCAAGGTAGGTGGGCAAAAGAGTGTTGTCTCATTAAATCAGCTGTGTCATTGGCAAACACTGTACCCTAACCTTGACCTGGGAGCCTCACAGATGATAGGCAAAAAGTAAAAAAAGGTGAAAGCACTTGGCCATGAGAATGAACTTGTAGGAGTCTTGCACATCACTAGGGTTTAGAGGGCATCAGGGTTAAAGTTACTGGAACTACAGTGTGATCTGAGAAAATGTCAGACTTTGGTTACTCCGAAAAGCTTCATGCGCCAATTTGGTTGCAGTTTTGAGAAGTTGTACTTGTATCAGTGTCGAAAGATTTTGTCAGATTGACCTCCGGGATAAACTGGCTATATTTTGATCGCAGCTTTGATTAAGTACCTTTAGGTATCCAGTTCTTTCAGGTTTTTTGACTGGTTTCGTATGAGTGTGTGAAAAGTTTTGATGCAGCTGAAAGTAAATCATTTACGTATAGTCCATGACTGCGTAATGAAAATATTCAAGCCACGAGAAATATAATTCAATCATAAATGAAATGAATGCTAGTACTACAGTTCAATTAACATTAAGTGAATAGTAATGAGCTAAATTATGCTATCGTGATAACTAATACAGAATACATTTGATAGACTGACATAAAAAGTCCTACTGTACAAATAAGCTTGGAGACACCGACAACCTTGTTGCTTGTTTCGTTGGTCACCTTTTCGACCACCCAGTCCTTGCTAATACTACCTCCATCTCTCTCCAACTACAATAATGTATGTTCAAGCTTGGTCATCCCTCCTTTTGCTTGTGAAGTTGCTTGTGAAGTTGCTGCTTCCCTTTGAAATTGCTTTGTGAGATCAATCACAGCAGTCAAAACACAATCAGCAAACAGACACCTGAGGATTGTTCTTTTCCAAAGTGACACACAATGAGTAGCCCTGACCTTGTGGAGAAAGACAATGACTAATCGCTGGCTGAAAGAGACCACAAAAAAATAGCTGAATGACAAGGGACCCTGACCGCGGCCTTAAACTTGACAAAAGACTAAACAGCGTAATCGATGATCTTGTTCGGTTTTCAGGCAGGTAAATGACAGAAGGATTAAACCTCCCAGAGTTTTTGGTTGTTAAAAAATTTTGCGATTAGGGTCCGGTTAGCTTTTACTGCCACTGTCACAAGTCACAATGAATTAAAATGATGTTACAGTGTTGAGTCTATAATGATTCCTTGGGTTGTGGTTTTTCTTCAAAATTTCAGCCATTTCTTTTACCCTATAATCTTTTGTCTCAAGAATTAATTTGAAATTTAGCAAAAGATGTTTTAGTTTCAAAACTAGACTTATTCTTTAACATGGTTACCACATCTACCTAGCACCCTGAAAACAGTGATGGAAGTTGTTAAGAAATCAGGCTTGCCCACAAATCCCAAATATCATTCCAAATAGGTGATATATCTGTGCCTCTTTCCCGTACAATTTTACATTACATAATTAAACTGCCATTGAATGAGGCTTTGATGAATTTGTTGGTGTTGCTGTAACTCTATTGCCGCTTCAGCAACTTCACTGACACATGTACTGAAGGGAGTCTGTCAGACATCGGAGTAAAAACTGAGCATATTTTTTGTACATTTCATCCGTCTTGTTCACATCATCAATCAGATGGGGTCAATTTGATGGATCGAAACTGCCCTAACATTGCCATGTGCGTGCCGATTGGTCGTTAGTCAAAATCGGGTCGTCCATCAACCAATCACATTTTGCGTTGTAGTTTACGAGATGTAATTGTGTGGTTTTGCTAACAAGGTGCTAAACAGATGACATGATGGATGCTGGATGATTGAACAATGAAAGAAAATGATGAACAGCTTGAAGAAGGGGTTTGTAGCAGGTATTCGCATGAGGTTTTTGTGTTGTAGAAAGTGTGAGTGTCTAACTGTGGCCTGGTACTCCTGAAGTCTTCATGACTGCTTTAATTCTCATCAGTTTTGAGAAAGCGTCTTAAAAGACATTGAAGTTTAATTTTGATTTAAAAAAATTCTAACATTTAATAAGTGTTTCAACAACTTATTTGATTCTTATCACTTGTGAAGTTGCGACATGTGCTTAGTGCAAGACTTCCTTTGATAAATACCAAACTTCAGTGACTAATTTCTCTTTATATTGAAGTTTTTGTTTAAAAATAAAACACTTAATTGGCTTGAGTCAGGTTTAAGATAAAGTTATTTCCAGAATATGAACTTGAATAGCTGTTTTGATAACCTCTTATGTAAATTCATTGCCAGATTCTGATACTGTCTTAATTTGATCTGTTTGTACTGAGCTGATATGTGAACATATAGAGCTACCTCACTTTCTACAATGTTCATCTTCTTGAAGATGACAAAACATGGGATGTTATACTATTACACTTCAAATGCAACTTAAGCTAACATGACATTTTCCTTGTACATTGACAGTATGGGTAGCACTGTTTCTCCCTGTTATACCCCTTGTCAACCTTTGATATGTCTCAGCACAAGCCTGCTTCAATAGCTTTTGCTCAGCAAGGCTAGAGGCTAGCAGTTGTCCCAACATTACCATATTTACTTAGTTAGAAGTTTATAAATGTGTATTTCAGTCGAGCGAGGTCAGCCCAGTTGGTACTTAGTAGCACTCAGTACTTCCAATCGCTGGGTCCTGAGTTCAATTCCAGCTCTGGCAGAGTCACTTGGACCTCAGTTGGACAGGGGATTTGATCTCCACTTTGCCTTATTGCTATGCTGCACAGTGCCTTCTCCCTGTCCTAATTCGCCTGCCCAAGTGCATAAATACAGGATGTTAAGCCCGAATCTTCCATCTGTCTTGTTAGAATGCCCCAAATTTAGTAGTTGCTATGAAGCGACTTTCATATTACCATCGTTCTGGTAGTCAATTGCTGGTCCGGACAAATGCCTGTTGGAGCGAAGCTGGTACCTTGTCTGCACAAGCTTTTCCTACAGAGGGCAGCTGTGCCTTGCCTTCAATTTCTTAACACCCCCCTCTACCAAGTCTACATCCTCCCCCTCATAATCTTCCACCCTCCCCCTCCCCACCATCTCTTCACCAATTTACCCCCTATCTCTACACAGTAGTGTACAGTAGCCCCACTCCTCAGCCTCCAGTCTAGCTCTCCTCTCCAGAGACTACACAGTCTACACTTCACCAAGTGATCAAAGGGCCATCCTCTGTTCATTAGCTCTCTCCCAGTTGGCAGTAGGGCCTGGATCTCTGTCAAAACAAATCCCTGCTGCCTGGCTTGCAGTTGTCTGTGGGCTCTGCAGCTTGCTGGCTGGGATATCAGGCTGATAGTTGCTTGCTGTAGTTGCTTTCTCCCTGACCTAGATGCAGGATCTCTCACCTCCCAGCCCCCAAACAGCAGCTGAACAGCAGCAGCAGCTATTTAGTACCAGGTGTATTTGGTTGGAAACCTGGCCAGAGGATTATCTTTGATTTGTTAGTCATTTAATTGCAGTAAGTTGCAAGTTTGTTACATTATAATGACTGCTTTTGGCAAATTACAGGATATTGTAAAAATCCAGTTTGTTCAAAACAATAGCTTGTTCCGTACATTCCCAAGCTTTAAAAAGGCTCTTAGGCAAGACATAGAATTGAGTGGCTTCTCATTCAAGTTTCCCACAATTCCACTTGGTGGCTTTTCATTAGAGCTTCCCGTAATTCCACCAGGTGGTTAATGCTGAATACTTGTATCCTATTGGATGACATGTTTCCCAGCTTTGCCTTTTATTACATGTTATCGTGTTATGATTTTCGGACCATCCTCTGAATTGTGTATCATCTGGTCGGTCCTGTACCATTATGCTGGTGCTTGTGCAGATAAAGCATTCTAAAACCAAATTTATAAGTGTATGCAGAAGTGTGTTTAGATTGATAATTGGGTCATAGAATTAAAATTTGTGGTACTAAAGGTATCTGAACTGTCACTTTGGATGACTGAAGTAAATTGGTAATCCATTGCAAAACAACTCTTCATGTCCCATCGCAATCGGTTTGATACCATCACCAGTTTCCGCCGAGCTGTTAACCGAGCAGATCCGGTGATTATGAAGAGGGCCAGTCGCAGGTAAGCAGTTGGGCCATCTAGTGGCATTTACTTAACAAAGTTCGGAAGGTTCGAAAGGTTCCAGAGGTGTTAGTGGCTCTACTAGTTTGCTAAGTCGCTGCTAGTCACCCTAATCAACAAGTTGTTGAACAAGAAAATACCATTTAGCTACTAACTGCAGGTGTACTATTCAATGGTATACAACTCAGCGTAAAAACTAGTTGCATTATCAAACAGAGGAAACTATGTATTTTAAAAACTATTTTCAATGTGGGAAATGAACCAGTCGAAATTACAGCAAATTACAGTCAGTTTTATCAACTGCCCATATTTTTGGTATTGACCAATGCGTTTTCTTTAGAAGTAAATAAAAATGGGCTGTTACTTCTGCGCTCGATTTAGGGGGAGGGTTGGTCTAGGGGTAGCGTGCTGGGCTGCCAATCGCTGGGTCCAGGGGTCGAATCCAGCTCTTGCCGGGTCACCTGGGCCTATGTTGGACGGCTGTTTCAATCATCCTTCGCCTCATTACCGTGACCCCCTCTGTCCTAATTAGCCTACCAAGTGCATAAATACAGGACGTAAAGCCCCAGTCATCCATCCATCCATCTGTGCTGGATTTGTGCTAACCAGACAAAATAACAAAACAGTCCTGATGCCAACATGATAAGTTGGCAACCAATCAAATTATAATCATTAATTGGGTAATCCCCCTTTTTAACCGGCCTAACAGCGGAGGCCGGTTAATACAGGAGCTGTAAATGGATCAGGTGAAACCATAAACAGTAACCACAAACCAGTAACCACAGACCAGTAACCACAAACCAGTAACCACAAACCAGATGTAAACCACGGTTTTTCCCCATTGTGACCTTAATTTTTACTTACAGTTATGAAATTTGATACAGGTATGGGACTCTGGGTATGGATTGGGAACATGTCGAGAAACCCAAGATGGCTGCCGTTTTGTGGCGGCCATTTTGGCAGCCAACTTTCTTCATTCTTGAACTGCCCATTGTGACCTTAATTTTCACTTATAGTTATAAAATTTGGTACAGGTATGGGCCTCTGGGTATGGATTGGGAACATGTCGAGAAATCCAAGATGGCGGCCATTTTGTGGTGGCCATTTTGGCAGCCATCTTTCTTCATTCTTGAACTGCCCATTGTGACCTTAATATTTCACTTACAGTTATGAAATTTGGTACAGGTATGGTACTCTGGGTATGGATTGGGAACATGTCGAGAAATCCAAGATGGCAGCCATTTTGTGGTGGTCATTTTGGCAGCCATCTTTCTTCATTCTTGAACTGCCCATTGTGACCTTAATATTTCACCTACAGTTATGAAATTTAGTACAGGTATGGTACTGTGGGTATGGATTGGGAACATGTCGAGAAACCCAAGATGGCGGCCATTTTGTGGTGGTCATTTTGGCAGCCATCCTTCTTCATTCTTGAACTGGCCATTGTGACAATAATATTTCACTTACAGTTATGAAATTTGGTACAAGTATGGGACTCTGGTGATGGATTGGGAACATGTCGATAAATCCAAGATGGCGGCCATTTTGTGGTGGCCATTTTGGCAGCCATCTTTCTTCATTCTTGAACTGCCCATTGTGACCATAATATTTCACTTACAGTTATAAAATTTGGTACAAGTATGGGATTCTGGGTATGGATTGGGAACATGTCGATAAATCCAAGATGGCGGCCATTTTGTGGTGGCCATTTTGGAAGCCATCTTTCTTCATTCTTGAACTGCCCATTGTGACCATAATATTTCACTTATCGTTATGAAATTTGGCACAAGTATGGCACTCTGGGTATGGATTGGGAACATGTCGAGAAATCCAAGATGGCGGCCATTTTGTGGTGGCCATTTTGGCAGCCATCTTTCTTCATTCTTGAACTGCCCATTGTGACCATAATATTTCACTTACAGTTATGAAATTTGGTACAGGTATGGTACTCTTGGCATAGATTGGGAACATGTCAAGAAATCTGAGATGGCTGCCATTTTGTGGCGGCCATTTTTGCAGCAGTCTTTCTTCATAGCAGTCTTTCTTCATTCTTGAACTGCCCATTGTGACCTTTATATTTCATCTACAGTTATGAAATTTGGTACAGGTATAGTACTCTGGGTATGGATTGGGAACATGTCGATAAATCCAAGATGGCGGCCATTTTGTGGTGGCCATTTTGGCAGCCATCTTTCTTCATTCTTGAACTGGCCATTGTGACAATAATATTTCACCTACAGTTATGAAATTTGGTACAAGTATAGTACTCTGGGTATGGATTGGGAACCTGTCGAGAAATCCAAGATGGCTGCCATTTGTGGCGGCCATTTTGGCAGCCATCTTTCTTCGTTCTTGAACTGCCCATTGTGACCTTAATATCTCACCTACAGTTATGAAATTTGGTACTGGTATGGGACTCTGGGTATGGATTGGGAACATGTCGAGAAATCCAAGATGGCTGCCATTTTGTGGTGGCCATGTTGGCAGCTATCTTTTTTCATTTATTGAACTGCTCATAGTGACCTCAATATTTCGCTTAGAGTTATAAAATTTGTTACAGGTATTGGCCTGTGGGTATGGATCAGGGACATGTTGAGAAGATGGCCGCCATTTTGGCAGCCATCTTTCTTCATTTCTTGAACTGGCCATTGTGACCTCAATATTTCACTTAAGAGTTATGAAATTTGGTACAGGTAATTCAACACTTCCTAGCTCATTAGGAAGACCTGCTACAAAGCTGATTCCAGATTTGAATTGCCCTCCCAAAACGTACTCAGAAACTATGGATTGAGGAAAAAATATCTATTCCTTCATTGATTTTTGCAATATCTTCAGGATTTGCAAGTTCGCCAATGGGGAATTACATTATAAACTTCAAGTGAATTCTGGTAAAGGTAAGTATTTATAGAATGGGCCAAAATTTTACATGTGACTTTTACTATATAAACTGCAATACCAGACCAAGGTCAAGCAGGATCAGAAAATATTGGGGGCAGCTGAAACACCCTACTGTGGGTATCAGACGGGAACATGTTGAGAAATCCAAGATGGCAGCCACTTTGTGGCAGCCATTTTGGCAGCCATCTTTCTTCATTCTTGAACTGACCATTGTGACCTTAATATTTCACTTACAGTTATGAAATTTGGTACAGGTATTGGCCTGTGGGTATGGATGAGTAACGTGTTGAGAAATCAAAGATGGCGGCCATTTTGACAGCCATCTTTCCTTTTTTTTAGAAATCTGTTCAAACTGCATTGCTTCTATACTAATAGTCTAGCATCTTCCAATCAACTATTTCTCCTATCTTCCAATATCAGTTGCTCAGTGGTTTAAGCAATGGCACCTTCAATTTCATTGCGCTAGGTCGGTTTTGAATCCGCGGATTCTTGTAATTTTCTGTTGCTTCCTCAACCACATGGTTTTGTGCTCTGATATAGACCAGTGTCCTTGTTTCACTCCAATGGAATGAAACCGGAACTTCATTTACCCTATCAGGATATCTCTATTTCTTACTTTTTTAAAATAATGAATTTTCAGAAGAATTCGTCGCTGCTGTACAACAAGTATATCTTAATGTGTAAATTTCATTGGAATCATTAAATAAAGATCATTGATCCAGCTATAATCTATGCTACACAGTTTGAACTTTGCAAACTGGCCATGTATGCAGCTTGTATTTTCAAGTGGCTGTTAAGCCGTATGACATAGTAGCGAAATGGAAGATGTACAACTGTCAGTTTAAATTACTTCAGACCACTTGCAAGAAACTAACACAAGCTCCCGGAGTGCCTCACAAAAATTTCTCCCCAATATTCTAGGAGGTTTGCCAAGGAAAACACAATCTATGCTTTTTCAAAGACCATTTGTAAGACACCGCTGATTAGAAACAACAAATAATAAAGTGGTGTATCAACACTTGTTAATCCTGTCGAACCCTTAAGATTCACCAATGTGTTTAGTGTAAAGGCTTTGCAAGGCCTGATTTTGAATAATTATTGTCAATGGACCTTCATGAGCAGAGTATGAACTGCGATAAACTGTTTAATTGGCAACCCCTTGTATCCGTGTCTGAGAGTAAATGACTCTTTACGTTGAGTGAATTTGTTACATGTTGTGGACTCCCACTGTCTCATTCACCAATCAACCCTTGTGATAGCAAGACTTCCCTTAGAAAACTACCTAAAAATGAATGTACCTATTTACCATCCACACTTCAAAGTTTCAAACTTAATCCAATACTATAAGCAAGATGCATGTCCACATAGAACAGATGGACAAAATCTTCTGATGTTCTAAGAAAAAAACTGCAACGCCAAATCTTACCTTCCAGCAAAAAGTTCAAGGCTACCATTAATTGTTGTGGACTTGGTATGACACAAAACATTGTGCAGTCCCCGGAAAATTCTTCTGGATAGATAAAAAGGGGAGCGAAGTTTCCTCAACAAAGAATTACCCCAATTACCTTCTCTTTTTCCTGCAAAAATGTCAAAGCAAACTCATCAAGATGATGACTTTGGCATACCTTCTTCAACGTTACTGGAGACCCAAGAAAAACTGAGGCTATATCAGCTGATAGCTCTGTTGCCTAACTGTGAGGATATCAGTTTCATTCAGATGGTTTTCCAGTGTTTGTTTCTTTGATTTAGGCTTCAGAAAGAATCTTGAGACGAAGTAGTATCCGGATGCTTATATTGTATTCTTATCAGTAGAACCTGTGTCTTAGAATAATCCAACCAATTTCCATCTCGAGGATGACAGTGGGTTTGTCTTTTGGTGTTCCAGTCAAGATGCAATCATCATGCTGGGAGTTAATATAGAAGATATCAATAAACTGATTCAAAATTTTTGTCTCGTTTGGTTTTTGCGCTTTGCAATTTTAGAATTAACCTTTCACACAAATGTGAAAATAGGTCTTGTCTGGCAATCATCACTGAACAATTCAATTGAAATACTTTCTGAGTCAAACAAATTAGTCGGCCTAAATTCATAAGGTCTTCTCTGGATCAGTTCATGATTCTCAATAAAATGGTGTATTCTGTATAGCTTTATAATTGGTCTTGGCATAAGAGGCACAAAATCACTATGAATACAGTGATTAATGATTGCATTAGTCGTTAATGCGAGATTTTATAGTATAGCGTAGTTCTCATTCTTCACCTTAAGATAAAAAGCTTCGGCTCACGTCTCGGAGCAACCTAATCGGAGCGGCCCACCTCGGAACTCTTATGAAGGGAACTTTTTTCTCTCAGTTTTGTTGAGAAGCAACACTATATGTGATTACTGTATCAACAGTTTAGTATTTAGACAGGGGGATCATTGTTTAAACAGGTGAGGCTTACTTGGCTATCCTGGCTGCAACAAGATCTAGTAATGGCACACCTCTGTATGAGAGGTTGTGTGTTATATGTTGTACTGTATGCGATGTACTAAGTGATTTAGTAATTTTGAGATCGATTGTTGTATGAATGTACGTTAAGGGCTATTGTGACATAATGATATTGGGTTTCATCATCAGTTGGTTCTTTCCTTCGAAGATGAAATTGATATGTCCATCTCGTAATTTACGATGAAGAATAAGGAGACTAGACGAGGGTGAAAGGACTTTACATATTTGTGCAACATTTGCCATTGAATTAATTTTAAATTGATCAAATTGTCAGTGCAACTATTTTCAAATTGTTAAGTGATTTTGCAATTTTTAATGAAATTTACTTTGACAAAATGTAAAAATTCATGTCTTTGCGGAATTGAGGAAGATTTTAAGTCTCTGCAGTGGAAATTGCGCTATCTGAAGTCCCTGTGTGGAGTGGAAAGTGCGTTATAGATATGACCAAGGGAGAGAAGAAGACAGTAATGTAACACAAAGCAAAATAACATAACAAAAGGACTTAATATACAAATTAATAATTGTTATTTTCGCCTTAAACTATGAAATAGTTGACAGATATATACAACCATTTCAGTGGTTATGCAAAGACCAATAATATTTATAATGAAAATTTAACTATCCGGTCTCGTGCTGATAACATACGTCATAGTTCATTTTTTGCTGACTTGGCAATTTCGGCATTTGTTGCCCTACTGCGGTGGGCAAGGTATACTAGACATGGCAGACGTGCGTATTGGAGGTATGTTTCTGGTAGAAATATATCATCTTGTGCAATCTGATGTCTTTGACGCTTCCCGCATTCCAAATCAATTGTTTTATTACCGGAAGTCGCAAAAAAACATTGAAACAACAGAGAATGAGAAAATAACAGGAGAAAAGCTTCAGGAAAACAGCAAAGATACAGAATAAAAACAGCCGAGAGACAGCATGGGGCAGCATTAGAATTGTTGTCTCTAGAAACTGAATATCAGAACATGCAACTTGGATCGAATGTGGTGTCTAGTAATGTCTGCTCAGAATGCAACTGGCATTTATGATTGTCATTTAACCTTGGTTTTTGTCTATTAAACATCATTTAACCACGTAGCCCAACAATGACACAGCAAAGCACAGCTTTTTTTGCTCTTTCGTCATAGTTAAACGTTCTCTGTCATTCAGACGTTTGGCAGTTTATGCAATAGCAGAGTGTTCAAGAAACAAAAGGAAAACGACATAAAACTATTTTTAAAAAACTAGGATTACGGATAAAAAGCCATTGAAAAATGACAGTGCTATCAAAATTTCTTAAAGAAGAAGAAGAAGAAGACTATGATCACCACTTACGAACAGAAAAAATATAAAAAAAAATCATCAAAAAAAATCCTCTCGCCCAAAAATACCTCTGCGACTACTGCCAACCACTTCAGCAAAGCCTTCAGTGATTAAGTCAGACACATCCACAAACCTGACCAATGAACAGGCCTTCAAGCAAGTTATGCAAATGAGGAGGATTACGTCTATTCACATATTTACGCCAGTCGTACAGATGCGATTCTAACTGCAACAGATAGATCTCTCCGAGATCTTTAAAATGATAGGTATTACGTCTCTGAGGACCCAATAGTCTCCACGCAAATTGCCGGTAAATATTTGAAGTGAACAGAAATACTGCTCGCTGATTGGCCATGACGTTCTGACGTAAATTTTCATGATAATGTGCGACGCTGGACTGATTCGTCTAGGGTAGATTCTCTGGGTGCTGCCAACCATTGGATAACTAGAAACTACGATAGATAAGGGTTAAAAAAGGGGGTAAAAAGCCAAAACAACCTGGGGGTGATAGAGATACATGATACTATCACCCTCTTCTATCATTCATCGGCTCACTTCGGTGGTCTCGCCCTGTCAGCGCGTTATGTGCTTCTGTCCTACGCCAATATACTAAAGCTTATCTCTTTCAAATCTCTGTTATACCATCTCTTTTTCTTTTCCTTACTACATTTCTTCTCTCTTTTTTTTTTGTCAACTGCTTTTTGGGGTATTTTCTTACTGTTAGCTATTGATTTCTTGCTTTTTAACCCAGATTTCTTACTTTTTGGCCCTTATTCCTTACTTTTCAGTATTTTTTTCTGAACATTTTTGAAGCTTTACCTGTTTTCCTCCACTTCTTTTTTCCCTAACCTGTGACAAGACTGGCACAAGAGGAGGATCCAGGGCTGGCAAAACCAGGCATCCCCCTCTCCCAACATGCTATCCAACTTGCATGGTTCACTGCAAGGGTTCAATGCAAAGCTGAAGAACTCCACAAGTTCTCCAATCTCCACAAGGCTGCCTCCATGCATTCAGGCAAATGCTTAACCAAACCACACAGCCATTGCTATAACTTAACAACATAGCCTGAATGATCTAGCAGAACCAACAGACACTACCAGATTGAGGCAAGTGAAGCAGAACTGTTAGAAGAAGAGAGCTGTTGTGGGGTGAAAGTCTAGAAGTTTTGTCTTCATTCTACATATTTACCATAGGCACTATCATTTGCCCTTAAGCCATAGAAGCATTGCAAAAATTTGTCTTCATTCTAGAAGTTTACCATAGGCCCTATCCTGTGCCCGTAAGCCATGGAAGCATTGAAACGGTGATAAAATTCCAATTTTGAATTTTCAGAAGGAAAGCTTGAAGAATGTCTTTAAAGTTACTCTTAAATTCTCAAAGTGTCCACATACCATGACATTGTAGTTGCCCATACCTTGATGAATTTAATGTGAGCCATAATCATCATTCCATCAATGATTTTCATGACTACTGTACCTCTGACAAAGGTCAGAACTCTCAAGAGTTGGAACTGGTCATCTGGGCTCAGTATCAGGCCTAAGGATGCTGCACTATTCATTCCAGTGCATTGACTTGTATGGTTTTAATGCACTTCACAGAAAAATTGACGAAGAAATTTGAAGAGTTAATTATCTGCATACCAACAAGCTATTTCAGTGAAAAAGTACAGGAGGTAAAAGCCTTTCCCAAATGCGTTTATCCTAACACCTTGGTCCTTGGCTCAGATTATCAAGAGATAACGCTTCAACCCAACTACAAGTCCCATCTGGCATCGCTGGCCTGTGACCTTAAGATCATGATACCACATACAAACTGCACAGTTTACTATGTGTGGGAGGGTCTGTTTTGGAGCATAAAAAAACAAACAGGTTTTCTTAACTTTTTCCATGCTTTTGGATGCCACTTATAGCTCAACAGACGTCAGCTAGAGTCGTCAGCGAGCATCGATGAAAGACATCAAATCTGAAGGTAGTTTTGAATCTTTCAGCTGATGGAAAAAGATCCCTGTACATGTTGGTGAGAGCAATTGTTGCCCCCATTCAAAACTTGTTTGATGTTATGGTAACATTATCATTATTGCTCAGGTAACATTATCATCATCTCCTCAAACTTTGGATTAACCGTTGTGTAACTTCGTATGGTGCTAACACCTCCTTTGAGAAATCTAAAGGCAGTTTAAAAAAAAGGCCCTGTTGAGACTGATCCTTGCCACCAATCAAAACCTGTTTGATTGTTATGTTAACATTATCACTATGCGCAGTTAACATTATCATCATCTCCTAAAACTTATGATTGACCGTTAGGTAACTTTAAGGGTTAACACCTCCTGTGGGAGGTCTTAATTAAAAAGTTAATGAAAACAGTAAATCCTGAGAAGATCTGTTAATTCAGTATTAATTTCTTCTGGGTTCTGAGATCATATAGTACATTTAAATTGTTCATAACATGCAATATTAACACCCTGAGCCTGTTCCGCACTTCGAGAGCTCCGAAAGACTCCACAGAGAAATTTGCCCAAATCTTATCATCGGTATAGAGACAAGGGTAGACATGAGCAAACATTGAATTGTTTCCATAGTAACCATGGCATTTATACCTATCAGGTGATTAAGGGAACAAGATCTGTTTACATTTTCAACCTTCCATTTGCCTCCCACAGCATGTATGCTTTGCATTGCATTGGCCTGAATCGGGAGTCTATCATACGCCATGAGATACGCAATAATGTAGGTGTCAAGAATTACTCGCGATTTCAATCTGTTTCCACCTACAGCTGCCACCGATGTCAAAATATTGATGCAATTCCTTTACTTTTCTGTAAGTTTACCATATTTTGAAGAGGTATTGGGATAACCTTTGTATTATCTCCTGTGTGGTAATGGCAATGTTTGGCAGTGGTCTTGAGATAGGAAAACACACAAGTACAGTAGCCCTGTTATTATGCTTTATGTCAATTTTGATTTTAAAAAAACAAATCTGGATTGTGGCATTTATTTTGACAAATAAAAAATTAATCTATTGGTTAAGTACAAATAATTCTTAGATGAGTTGGAGTGGCACATGTTTATAATAGGCCAGCAATAACCATACCACTAACAATAAGGATATTCAAGTCACGAATTGATGTGCAAGTGCAGCCAGACCTTAAGCTGTTAGCTTTCCAATATAATGGTTGAATTTTATTTCTGCTTTCCAATATATTGGCTGAATTTTTAATGGAGGTGTGTACACATCTCCATTTATGCAGTCACACAAGAGAATGGGAAGTTTTGGCGGGAAATTTGAAATTTGAGCATTTTCAGAACATCTTTTGGGCCCTGACTTAGCCATTTTGTTTGGAGGTGTTTGGTGTCAAGTCATGCACTTAGCTTGATTATAGAGCATGCACCTGGCATAGGAATGAATCGCAGACATGTTGTAATTTGGATGTGTCTTCCTTTACAACCTGCTTGGATCCACTGCAGGCATCATTACACATAGCCGTATTGGCCACTGTGCCTAAACTCTGGTACTTGTGTATATGATATTTTGCACATGAATGGGTCTTATAGCATATATGTGCCATTTGGTGTTCATATTTAAGCAATTGGTACAGTTTTTGTAAAATATTGAAAATTTAAAAAAATAATTTTTTTTTTTCGTTTCCCGAACAGAAATCCGAAATGGTTATACCTATATGCATCAAAATCTACCATAATATGCATTAAATTCCCTCTATGTGCCTTTTGGGGGTCTAAATGCTCATTCAAAAATTAATAACAGCAAATTCAGCAAAAATTTGGAAAAAATGTAATTTTTTTCAATGCTCCATAATTCCGTCTATTTTGGAGTTAGACCTCTGAAATTTTGCATTTAGATATCTTAATTATACCTCTTTAAAAAACTTAACTTATTTGGAGGGCCAATCTGATGAAATTTTAATAAAAACCAAAATTAATGAAAAATTAGAATTTCTGATATTTTTCTCAAATTTTGGCTTATCGCAAATTTATGCTAATGAATAAATTGGTAGACTTAACAAATATTTTGGTTAAACATATTTCGGTAGGCCTAAGTTTTATAGCCATATATAGTGTAGTGTTAACTTCGGTGTTGGAACTCAGTTTTGTCAGAGTCCATTGGATATTGATGGATGTCTGTAACATTGTATCCAGTGTTCCATACTGAGACAACTAATTCTATTAGTGGATCGTGTGTATGTCTAAGATTCCCAGTCT
Organism: Platynereis dumerilii; assembly: GCA_026936325.1. Classification (NCBI taxonomy): domain Eukaryota; kingdom Metazoa; phylum Annelida; class Polychaeta; order Phyllodocida; family Nereididae; genus Platynereis; species Platynereis dumerilii. The sequence goes on from JAPTHN010000009.1 coordinate 5,805,131, forward strand.
TCTCATCTCATAATCACATGATGGTCTCCAAAATGATTGTGTAGCTTCTTCCACAAAAAGGAGGTTGAGCTACCTGGCAGATGACAAACATTTCCATGCATCATTTTAAAGCTCTTTCCAAGTTCTTTAATGAAATGTATTCAATTTTACGTTTTAACTATGCCACATGGCCATTTTGTGGCTTGAAAATGGATTATCTGTAAAAATTCTGAAAATTAGCTCACAATATATATATATAGGCCTATATATTAACAACAGCTGGTTCTTGGCACTGAGGGAAATTGTCATTTTTTGGGGGATATGAACTTAGGAAACTACTCCACCTCCATTTTGAACCCCTGGGTTCTTGTATTTCTGCTTTCCAATATAATGGCTTAATATTATTTCCGTTATGTTTAAGTACATTTTGGTTAATATATTTCCAGACCTGTTGTATGTCCCTCGTTTTGATATGTGCAGGTTTTTCGTGGTTGAGACAGGCATAGCGATATCACAGTACTTCATCAAAAACCGTCTAGAGCATTGTGGCTCAAATTCCCCTCCTCCAACTCCTTGGGAATGGTAACATTAGATTAGGGGTTTGCCTCAATTTGGAATAGTGCTTATTTGAGAAAGTAGCATAATTGCACCAAATCAATGCCGTGTGGTGTAATAGGCCTACATCTGCCTGACCAATTAATTCTTGTCAATTGATGTTGCCTATTTATGAAAACACTTATATGCATGGTCATAAAAGATGATTCTGTGCTCCAAATCATATGGACATTATATGTACTACATATATCTTACACAGCATAAGATATCGTACTGAGGCGTTTTACGCAGTACTACTTCTGTATCATTTGCCACCTGTTCATGCTGCACAGCTGAAGTTAATGTAACTTCTTGATCACAACACACCTGCAGGGGCATTGCAAGATCCTGCAGTAGTCCTGCAGCAGTAAAGGGCAATTAGGAGCAGACTGCATGACCCAGACTGCAGGTGTCTGTGTTTAGGGTCATTTGAGGTACAGGGTTTAGTGCGGCTCCTTGTATTACCCCGGATCAGTCAAATCACAGACATGGAACAGTCATTGAAGACAGGTGCGGAGAGATGTAGTCAAATGTCTCCTTCTGTCCATAAACATATCATTATGATATATCATAATATACAAGTAACATGTTGTTGAAATGTGAATCCTGAAATTGTCAATTCAGGTGTCTGTACAAGAATTTAGATTTTCCAACATCAATTTTCATTCTCAATAGTAGGAAACTCTTAGAAGTACATTGTGAGTGCTATAAATCTTTGACTCTTCGTGCACAACTTCGAATCAGTCTAGTTATTCTCGGCAAATGCACACATATTGTCAGAATTAAAGAAAAGCGTCTTTACACACCGATGTTGTGCAATAAAGCACAGGATGTGGTTAGGAAGCCTTTTTAAAATAAAAGTTAAGATGAGTATGGATTCAGACTCCGCAAGTCCTCATGCTTTTGAACCCGAATTGCTGACAAAAACCGCAGGTGCACAGACTGGATCGAGTCTAGATCATCTAGATCATGTACGATAGCTGTTTGATTGAAATGTCAAGTTTTTGATACAGAAACACAAAAATGTCAAGTTAATTCATAGCTTTACGGCTTGTAAATTTAGATGAATATTGGTATGATCAAATTTGTTAGTCAAGGACGGAGAGATTGTATTTATCCCGCCTTTAATATGGTTTCAACATTGAATATGGAAAAGTGGCTGATGTGCGGAATTACAGCTAGATATTTTAAGTAACGTAATTAACCTTTTGCACATGCTTCATCCGCTTCACTCACTTTGTTTTACCTTTACTTGGGTTTTGTCCTTCAATATGATAGGTATCATTCTGCTTACATTTTATGAGGGGGGAGGGTTGGTCTTGTGATAGCGTGCTGGACTGCCAATCGCTGGGTCCTGGGTTCAGGGTTCGAATCCAGCTCTTGCCAGGTCACCTAGACGACTGTTTCAATTAACCTTCACCTCATTGCTGTGTCCTCCTCCTGTCCTAACTAGCCTTCCAAGTGCATAAATACAGGACGTAAACCCCCAAACATCTTTCCATCCTTATATTTTATGTTGCTGCTGTTAAAGGAGATGGTTTGAGTTAGGTCTATGAGCTTTTCAAAAGTAGCAATGATTCAGCCTAGGGGAGAAGGGGTGCCGGCAAGAACCATCATTACCATTAGGGTAAACCATGCACAGTAAGACAACGACGAGATGGGGTAGCTGCCCTTCACGAAGGAGTACCATCGATTGATCAACGTAGGGTGAGCACACACCCCCTTCCAGTCTGCAATTAACCCAGAAAGGATCAGACAGGTACGGAAATGAAAAAGAAAATTGAGAAAAAGAAGAAGATGATGGAAAAGAAACTAAAGAAATATGTGAGAAACCATGCTGAAAGGAAGTGAAGCCATTGTGTCTATAACCTAAAACATTTGTCAGTAGAATCTCAAGGTGAAAGAAAAACTCTAAACATGTAGTTTATGAAGTTTTCATCTGCGTGAGTCAAATTGTGGAAGGTTGAATCATTGATTTTGTCAGGTTCTCTGTCGGTCTATGTTGGAAGGAGAAATTTATGAAAATCAGTTGACAAATAAGCTTTATTATAAAGACTTATTTCAATGATATTTGTATTGTAGCTCATGCAAATGCAATTAAATGGGTAATTTAAAGTGAGGCCATTGTGTCTATAACCTAAAACATTTGTCAGTCGTTTCTCAAGGTGAAAGATAAACATGTAGTTTATGAAGTTTTCATTTGCATGAGTCAAATTGTTGAATCATTAATTTTGTCAGTATATCTGTTGGAAGGTGATATGCATGAAAAGAAGCCTGCGAATGATGACTGTTTCAAATTCAGATAATGCCGTTTGTATGATAGCTCTTACCAAAGCAGTCTATGTGCTCTTTATGCAATTTTCTGTTTGAAAATCGTGCCACTCTAAAGTTGTTTACTTTATCACGATATTGAAAGGCTTACTTTGAAATTTACTTTTAGAGATGTTGAATCATGAATTTCAGTCCAAGTGCCCACAGCCCAAGAATTAATATGAGAGGTATAATGGTGTGTGTGAGGTTTTAGACTTCTAATAACTTTTCTACATCTTCATAATGCTTACTCTTTTTGAGAAAAAAGATTCAAACGCCCAAATTTTATCTTACTTGGATGAAAGTGGAGTAATAATCCTGCAGATTGCGCATGATATATTATTTTATCACTCACAACTGAAGTTCCAATAAAAATTGGACTACTTTAGATGAAAGGAGAACGTTGTTTATCTCGAGTACATGTATTTATCTCTTAAAACCGCACATGGACTAAAAACTCTGGAGAGATGAAAGTTTGCTTTATTATGCTCATCTCTATAAGTGTTCTATTACATCTCCCTGCTTTTCAGAGGAAGCAAATGAATTAGAAGACGACAAAAAATCCATCATGTCCTGCGAAAAAAAGCAAAACATCTGCTCGAATATACCTGCCTGGTTTCCTCCATCAACAAGCGTATGTCTGGCATCAGAGGGGAATTAATAGCAATCAGATGTGCTCTATAAATCTGAAATTCCTCTAAACAAGCAATGGATTCAATGGAATGGTACTTGGGAGCCGGGAGGTTCCGTGAGAAATTGAGAATTTCTGGCAACATCAAAGAATCTTACTTGATTTTGTTCAGTTCTTCTCCACATTGTTATCTTGTGGTTACCTTATCTCTGTGCAATGTTTAATTGCACGCACTCTAAACCTTGGTCAGTTGATTTGACCAGTGGCCAAAAGGACTTGTAAGGATGGGATGATACGACTGCGGCCCAGGGGCGTATCTAGAAATTACATTGCCCTAAATATGCCACTGCGACTGCTAGGTTTGATTCACACTTAGGCGGTTGTCACCTCGACCTATATTGCACTGTAGTGTCAATCATTCTTTCGTCCGACATGCTATGTGGTCCTCTGTCCAACTTAGTCTGTACTGCTAAAATGAATTTACATAACGAAAGTAAATGCCAAATTATCCATCACATCCCTATGGGTCTCTCCAAACCCTCACTTAACCCATGTAAGGTTCTCACCATTCTTTTACCTCTAAATAGCCCTCACCGGTGCTGATGGGGCGTATAACACAAACTCACTCACTCTCACCATTCTTTGATGGTTCTTGCGAAATCTGAGTAAAGAGGTTCTCAGCAAATTTGAAAGGTTCTGTCGAACTCTTTGGAAGGTTCTCATCAAGACTGGATGGTTCTCACCAAATCTTGATGATTTAACATTTTTAACCGGCCTAACAGCGGAGGCCGGTTAATACAGGAGCTGTAAATGGATCAGGTGAAACCATAAACAGTAACCACAAACCAGTAACCACAAACCAGTAACCACAAACCAGTAACCACAAACCAGATGTAAACCACGGTTTTTCCCCATTGTGACCTTAATATTTCACTTACAGTTATGAAATTTGGTACAGGTATGGGCCTCTGGGTATGGATTGGGAACATGTCGAGAAATCCAAGATGGCTGCCGTTTTGTGGCGGCCATTTTGGCAGCCATCTTTCTTCATTCTTGAACTGCCCATTGTGACCTCAATATTTCACTTACAGTTATGAAATTTGGTACAGGTATGGGCCTCTGGGTATGGATTGGGAACATGTCGATAAATCCAAGATGGCGGCCATTTTGTGGTGGCCATTTTGGCAGCCATCTTTCTTCATTCTTGAACTGCCCATTGTGACCTTAATATTTCACTTACAGTTATGAAATTTGGTACAGGTATGGGACTCTGGGTATGGATTGGGAACATGTCGATAAATCCAAGATGGCTGCAATTTTGTGGTGGCCATTTTGGCAGCCATCTTTCTTCATTCTTGAACTGCCCATTGTGACCTTAATATTTCACTTGCAGTTATGAAATTTGGTACAGGTATAGTACTCTGGGTATGGATTGGGAACATGTCAATAAATCCAAGATGGCGGCCATTTTGTGGTGGCCATTTTGGCAGCCACCTTTCTTCATTCTTGAACTGCCCATTGTGACCTTCATATTTCACTTACAGTTATGAAATTTGGTACAGGTATGGGACTCTGGGTATGGATTGGGACCATGTCGAGAAATCCAAGTTGGCGGCATTTTGTGGTTGCCATTTTGGCAGCCATCTTTCTTCATTCTTGAACTGCCCATTGTGACCATAATATTTCGATTACAGTTATGAAATTTGGTACAAGTATGGGACTCTGGGTATGGATTGGGAACATGTCGATAAATCCAAGATGGCGGCCATTTTGTGGTGGCCATTTTGTGGTGGCCATTTTGGCAGCCATCTTTCTTCATTCTTGAACTGCCCATTGTTACTTAATATTTCACTTACAGTTATGAAATTTGGTACAGGTATGGGACTCTGGGTATGGATTGGGAACATGTCAAGAAATCCAAGATGGCGGCCATTTTGTGGTGGCCATTTTGGCAGCCATCTTTCTTCATTCTTGAACTGCCCATTGTGACCTTAATATTTCACTTACAGTTATGAAATTTGGTACAGGTATGGGACTCTGGGTATGGATTGGGAACATGTCGAGAAATCCAAGATGGCGGCCATTTTGTGGTGGCCATTTTGGCAGCCATCTTTCTTCATTCTTGAACCGCCCATTGTGACCATAATATTTCACTTACAGTTATGAAATTTGGTACAGGTATAGTACTCTGGGTATGGATTGGGAACATGTCGAGAAATCCAAGATGGCTGCAATTTTGTGGTGGCCTTTTTGGCAGCCATCTTTCTTCATTCTTGAACTGCCCATTGTGACCTTAATATTTCACTTGCAGTTATGAAATTTGGTACAGGTATAGTACTCTAGGTATGGATTGGGAACATGTCGATAAATCCAAGATGGCGGCCATTTGTGGTGGCCATTTTGGCAGCCATCTTTCTTCATTCTTGAACTGCCCATTGTGACCATAATATTTCACCTTACAGTTATGAAATTTGGTACAGGTATGGGCCTCTGGGTATGGATTGGGAACATGTCGAGAAATCCAAGATGGCTGCCATATTGTGGTGGCCATGTTGGCAGCTATCTTTTGTGGGTATGAGACGGGAACATGTTGAGAAATCCAAGGTGGCAGCCATTTTGACAGCCATCTTTCCTTTTTTTTAGAAATCTGTTCAAACTGCATTGATTCTATTCTAATAGTCTAGCATCTTCCAATCAACTATTTCTCCTATCTTCCAATATCAGTTGCTCAGTGGTTTAAGCAATGGCACCTTCAATTTCATTGCGCTAGGTCGGTTTTGAATCCGCGGATTCTTGTTCACTGCTTCTCCCTTCTCCGGTGTCTTGTTCATACAAACCTTTTTCTACTCGGGTTGAACTCAATATTTATGGGAATGCCATATAAACTTCAGATGAAGCGAAAGGTATAAGAAAAAGAAGAAAAATTATCAATGCAAAGAACTGAAAGTAGGCATCAAGCATGAATGATAAAAAATTCCAAAAATGACCAAAGAAAAAATAAATATATTACATGAAAGAAGAACTTGAAGAGGAACCCATGATGATTCAGGCACACATCATTATTTTGAAAGAGAATATTTTACGAGACATGCGGCTTGGGTATTTTCTAGGATATTTTCCTGGGAAAAAGCTCTTGCAAAAAGTAACAGCTGAGATCCAAATGAGATGGATGTCTGATAGACCAAAGAGCAGTCTGGGAAATTACCATCACGTGATGACAATTGCAATTCTAGCTATGTCCTGGCCCTGACAGGATGATTGAGTGTGGGGGGTTGATCAGTTGGGTATCAAAAGGAAGTCTGATCTCTATACACCCATCCTCATCACACAGCAGCATGACAGTAGCGGGACATATTCTATCCCGTTTCGCGAAGTACTTCAAAGTCATCAGCAACTGATGACAGTTTCCTTATTTCTCTGGAGCCTTCGGGTTCTTTTCCTCATTATGTAATGGATAAGCCTGCCAAAATTTCTAGAGTTAGTTGATACTGTGATACAACTTTATGCGAAGTTTGGAAGTGATAGTAGCAACAGTTATTTTTAAAGAGCCTGTCAAAGTTGATTTTGAGCACTGCTTAAGTCATGGCTAGGCCATGACAATTTGAGAAGGTCATGGGAGAGAGATGACAGAGCTGGGGTGATTGTCATGTGGGGCTGAAGACATTATTTGTCATGAGCAGATGGTAATTTCCTTAACTGAAGAGGCTAACAAGACAAGATGCCTCTGAGGTCTGAAGTGTGAGCAATGTATGAGCTACCATTGAACTGTTAGGATAATCATATTGCATACTACAGCATGTGAGGAGGTACTCATTCATCTTACGTGTGCATTATCTTTTACCTCAGTGATTTACCTTACCTGGAGGGGGGTTTTTTTCCTCTTCTCCGTTGCAAGTAAAAGGTCCCACACCTGGGATAATATGGTTCTTGTGACTGGAGGGAGGGATCTAACTGACAAAAATGCATGCTAGAACCCTCCAAATCTGTGTCTAACTGACTAATCTGATTGTTGGTTTGCTGTTATTAAGAGTGTTAATCATTAGCAGGGCACTAACATACAATATTGTCAGTTAGATACCTGCTTTTCCCACGGTATAATCATCATGGTGATGTCTAAAAGCAGTTTGAATCATCTTTTGCCTAATGGCCTTGACCGCCTCCTGTCCGAATTAGTCTACGAGAGAACATGAATACATGACGTAAAGCCTCAATCATGCATCTATCTCCGTGCAAAGTTGAATTGCAAACTGAACAAAGCTTGGTCAGATTCTCTGGGTGTCAATTTGTCTCTATCTACCTAAATGGACAATGTGATACCACTCAATTTGACTATCAATTCCCAATCCATCTATGCATTTCTAACAAAAGGTCAATGATCAATGTTGTTATAGTCTTAGCAATGGCTTCAGATGTATTTTCCAACAGTCTAAGTGTAAGTGAATAGCACCTGGGTCTTGTATTTTAAAAAGGGCCTCAAACTTATGATGCGAACCACAGACTATCTCTTAGATGACGTCAAACTTGTATATCCACTGCGTACCATGAACATTATGACTAGACCTCTACACTGTCAAAATGGGATGTAATTGGTAAGAGAAAGAGATTGTACACTACAGGGAATTTTTATCTTGCTCTCATGTTACTTGTCAGAAGCTTTGTCTGACTAATAGTGACAATATAGGTTGTCCCAGTTTGAAGTACCCTATCATAAGGTTGTGCCAAGGGGCGCAGGGTTGTTAAAACCACAGATTTAACAAAAACTTGCTCGCCTTCCTTGAACTGTTTTTAAAAACAGAGGTCAGCGCCATGCAGATTGCCAGTCCAGAACTTGTAAATTAGCATGAGAGTGTCAGCAATGTTGGATATTTTGCTTATTGAGCTTTGGAAAGTGTCGACTGAAGATTGTGGACCAGGCCTCCATGGACGTCAAACTGGGATGTCACTTTTTTTTGGAAGACTACTGCAGATTGTACTGAGTATTTTCCACAGTGCTTTCTCTGACAGCTTCCTGAGTAAAAAGAAGACTTCTCATACCTCCAGTGAAGTGGCAAGAACAAACTTTTTTCCTCAACTGCAAGTCATCTCAACAGGTAGCTTGGGCTTACAAAGTATGAGGCAAAAATACAGATGGGTGCCTTTGTTAAGGTCATGGCCAATTTGGAAAAGGGTTGGACAAGGTGCAGTAAGAACGTGCTGCTTCGTGCGCTTTGGTAACCCATTACACTAGCAATTGTGCAGCGTATGAATTTCGTACGTAAATTCTACGTACGAAACTCACAAAAAAGAGCCGATCCGTAGTATGTACATACATTTTTATACGAATTTTTTACGAATTCATATATATTTCGCACAGGTACTTTTCAGTTACTTTGGCCATTTTATTGCAATATGGTTGTCACAAATGGTTTAAGTTTAGACCTTGCATTGGCCTATCTAAAAAAAAATCAGCAAAAAAAATCAAGTTAATGCCCCAAAAACCAACTTAACACGTATTAAATCCATACGAAATTTTCCGTATGTTTTACGTACATACATTTTCGTAAGTATTTCATACGTGAAAACAACCAATTTACGTACGAAATTCACAAGAAAGAGCTACGTACGTTCTATGTACGATGCACAATTGGCCATGTAGTAACTAGTTGATGGGTGCGTGTAATGGTTCCATACGCCCTGATTTCAAATTAAGATTTTCTGGTATAGAAAAAAAAAATAGACTGTACTTCTGTGGTATGAGAAAAGAAAGCCAAATCACTCTGTTAATATTCAAGATTTCTCCTGTTTGAGATTTGACAGTCACCGACGCCTGTGTCACTCCACTCTACTCATTACCCGATAATCCTTATATGTACACCAGGGTGACGAGGGCGTACGATCCAACTCTATGAGACTTCCACCCGAACCAGGTACAAAAATCATAACTAACCTCTTATGCTTTCCTGGAACAATACTTCAGTGTATATAAGAAGCCAAAATATACAAAAAGTAAACCAAAAAATTACATGTAGGGGAGACCGGGGTTAGTTGAATCGCGGGGTTAGTTGAAACTTCTAAAATCAGCTTTATTTTAAATTTTTGGCCAAACTGGTACTTTTGGTAGATACCCTGTTTATTGGCACATGTTATCATACCTTAATTCATTCAAAATTTCAAAATGCTAATTCTGTAGGCAAGAAAGTTTGTTTTTTGGGTGCTCTAGTAACTTGTTTGCTCAATCTTCGAGTGGGGTTATTGTATAGCTATGATTTTAATCCAGGTGAACTAACCTTATTTCTAAATAAATAAATCCATGCCTAATCCACACCCAGAAGCTTTTTGTTGTGTGACTTTGATAAGACTGAAAAATAAGACAATATTGTTTTCCAGGTGTGATGGGGTTAGTTGAATCATGCATGGTGGAGTTGGCCGTAACATACATTTCAAGTGTTCAAATTACCTTGCAAGTCATTGTTAGTTGGAGTTACTGCAGTTTAGAACTACTACAGTGCATGTTTGCATTCCTGAAAGGGAAATACGGAAAACCAGCTTTTTTGCCAAAAATGGACAAAAATTTAGTAAATTACAGTATACAATTTCTTTTCAAATGAGTGTTGTACTGAAGCTGGTGGTCATCATAGGGATATCAGTTATGCAAAGTAAACCCTTTTTATAAGAATTTGTCTCCAAATCTTTATGGCGCTTCAACTAACCCCGGGGTCGGGGTTAGTTGAATCAAAATTTTTTCTGGAAATTTGTGTCTGTGACACAAATTTCAAAAATCATTTACAATATCTCTTTGCCTGATCATTGAGTTAAACACGCTCACTATCACATGCTAAAATTTGGTGTGAATATCTTGTACCATTTGCTCTCCAGAGCAAAAATAAAAATGAGAGTGCCAACTAACCCCGGTCTCCCCTAATCTAAAAAAAGGATAAGAAAAAAGGAAGGAGTTGCAGGGACCCCAACGGTGAAAATTATGGATCGGTTGAATTTTTCTCTGCTACGTGGTATTTTGGCTCTTCCAAACCGCAATTTTAATAGTCTCACCGTTTGCTGCTCAGATAAGAGAATAATTTTTGCTGCGAAACTTAAAAAATGTTATTAGATGTTGGGTAGGGTTACATAACACTGCAATTGATTGTTCGGTTAATATGATATGGTAGGTTTGTCAGCCGTGGTTAAGTGCCTCGTATACTTTCTGAAACCGAGGATAAAAATTGATGATTCCAGAAACTTCATAAGAGCTCTTTGCATTGCCAAATTTGGTTGCTCTTTTGCAACTTCACCGTTGCAGTTGTTATTTTGTTGTGTCAGAGCTAGCACAAAATGCTTCTGCAAGTTATGTACAGCTGTACAATACATATGTGACAACCTAATAAAAAAGCAATTGAGCTTTTATGCAAGATGCAACATTGGATATTTCTTTAACTGTAGATGATTCTTTAAACAATTGAAGATGATAGTTTGGTTGAGATCAACAATAATGTACATATTTTTGTCTGACTACAACACGGTCTGACGCTCTTTTCTTACGGCTAGATATATTAAACTTTTTCAGAAATTAGGATATGCCTTGTTCTCCTGCTGTGAAATGTATCGCTCTAATGTCGAGAAGAGGCACCTTCTTTGTCTGGACTAATTTTGATAGTCTCACCACATGCATAACTGATAAGACTCTATGTTTTTTGCTTGATAAAAACCTCTATTGGTATTCAGCAAGGTTGTGGACTGTGGAGCAATCAGCTGCTGGCTGGAGATGTCGAAATTTAGAGTAATGGTTAGATCGGTGGCGACTGTATCCCGGGCCAGACCTGTTCCTAAATAACTCTGCGAGAGATCGTTTGGATGCTAGTCTCTGGGACCTGGGTTTGATTCCTTGCCTTGGCAACATATTGTATCAGTTGTCTTGAATACAAATAAACATCTTGGGCAAATTTGAACCCCCCTATAGCATGTTGTTTAGTCTGATTAACATGAAAACTTTCCAACAGAGGGGGTTGGCTTCGTTTATTTTGCTCTAGGTTTGGCTTTAAATCACTGGACTGAGTTTGATCCAGTACTAGCCATGTCAACAGGATTTTCACTGAATATTGGACAGCTGCTTGTGACAATGTCTCTACTGCCATTGTGTCTAATAGCAAAAAGTGCTTTTCAAAAGACTATGGATATTCCAAATAGCACTATGAGGATATTTGAAAAGATCAAATATCCCCCAAGATGCTATTTGGATATTTCATCAGACCCTTTTTCATCAGATGATATTCCATCAGATGCTTTGCCTTACCATCTGAAGCTTTGGCTGACCGTATGGTACTTTGGCTGCTGCCAATTATTCTCTGTACTGGGTCCTATTGTGACATTACCATGCTATGCAGTACAGTTGCTGTTCTTTTTCAGGAAAAACGTGTGATGTTTGCAGCCCTGACACTCGCTTATGACTAGCAGGAAAATTATGAAACTTTGGGGATATGTCAGTCAATACCTGAAGTTTCTCACCTGATTTTCAGAATTCATCTACGATTTTTTTAGGAGTCAATTAGGCCATTTTTTTTAACATAAAAGATCGCGATTTTCATGTGCGTCATGCTCCTAACTTTTTTGCAAAACATACAATGTTCAAAAACCTGACACTCAAATACCATGAGTGGGAAAATTATGAAAGTAAGTTGGAAAATATTTCAGTAAATACCTGAATTTTATCACCTGATTTTCAGAATTTATCTACGATTTTTTAGCAGTCAATAAGGCTATTTTTTTAAACATAAAAGATCGCAATTTTCATTTGAGTCATGCTGTTAACTTTTTTGCAAAACATACAATGTTCAGAGACCTGAAACTCAAATACCATGAATAAGAAAAATACAAAAGTTGGCAAATATTTCAGTAAATACCTGAATTTTATCACCTGATTTTCAGAATTTATCTACGATTTTTGTAGCAGTCATTAGGGCCATTTCTTTAAACATAAAAGATCGCGATTTTCATGTGCGTCATGCTGCTAACTTTTTTGCAAAACATGCAATGTTCAGAGAACTGACACTCAAATACTATGAACAGGAAAATTATGAAAGTTGGAAAATATTTCAGTAAATATCTGAAGTTTATCACCTGCGTTTCAGAATTTATCTACGATTTTTTTGAGCAGTCAATAAGGCCGTTTCTGAAAACGTAACAGATCGCGATTTTCATGTGCGTCATGCTGCTACCTTTTTTGCAAAACATACAATGTTCAGAGACCTGAAACTTAAATACTATGATAAGGAAAATTATGAAAGTTGGGAAATATTTCAGTCAACACCTGAATTTCATCACCTGCTTTTCGGAATTTATCCACGATTTTTTGAACAGTCAATAAGGCCATTTTTTTAAACATAAAAGATCACGATTTTCATGTGCGTCATGCTGCTAACTTTTTTGCAAAACAAACAATGTTCAGAGACCTGAGACTCCAATACTATGAATAGGAAAATTATAAAAGTTGGGAAATATTTCAGTCAATATCTTAAATTTGTCATCTGGTTTTCAGAAATTTTCTACAATTCATTTTGTTTCCAAAAACGTCTAATGTCGTTTGTATAAACACAAAAGATCGCAAATTTCAGATCCGAAACAGCTTATTTCTCAGTTGCAAAACTTGCCATGTTTAGAGCCATGGAACTCACAGACCATCAATATGAAAATCATGGAAGCACGGGAATACTTGAGTCAATACTTGAATTTTTTCACCTGGCTTTCAGAATTTGTTAAAGAATTTTATAGCAGCCGAAAACTTCATTTGTTTAAACACAAAACATCTCGAATTTCAAGAGCAAAAAGCTTATTTCTCTGTTGCAAAACATAGGCCTACCATGTTCAGTGCCGTGAAACTCACAGACTATCAATAGGAAAATCATGAAAGCCAGGGAATACTTAGGAAATAATTTTTTGATGAATCTGGACATATATTATCAATATAGATCTACTCCAAGGAGAGGGGACTGTGACTTCTGTACTAGATTGTATCTACGAGTGGGTTAACTCTAGCCTGTGTTAGTGAATTTCTCTGTTAGTTAACCGGATTTACAAAATTGGCTTGTGTTGTATCAACAAATAACTGGTTAAGGTCTTTTTATTGTTATGAGGGACAATTAACCCAATTTTTACGTTGATTCCCAGGGGTTTCCCAAAAATATTCGCATCATTTGACATGGGAAAAAAAAGACAGAAAAAAATTATTTCCATGACAGTAAAAATGACCTCGCTCCTTCAATTTTGCAGTTAAAGCCTTGAAATTGATAGAGCACCTTCCTGGTTACTTCTTGCATCTTCGCTGAACACGGCAGTAATTTCGGGTAAACCGTTTGTATAATACGGCACTCTGACCGCTGAAAAACAAATTTTTCACATGTCTAAATTTAGAGGGCTGGCGAATAAAATTTGTTCAATGTATCTTCACGCCCTTAATTTGCAGCGTAGATGCAAACATCACTTGGCTACATTGTGTAGCAGTTCCATGACGATTGCATTAAAATGCTATTTTTAAGAAATGATTTTCTGCACCAAGAATATTTCGGTTTGCGACTTCTTGGCATTCATGAACTGGCCAGCCCGTGACGTCATCAAGTGACGTCATCAAGTGACTTCATGGCCTGACGTCACTTCGTTTGCAATGACTGTTTTGTTTGCAAGCGTTTTCAGTGCATTTGTTTGCTTGCTGAAAAAAAAATTTTCAAATCATTTGGGAAATAATTTTTTAATGAATCTGGACAGAAATTATCAATATCTGCTTCACTGAACTAGAACTCAACCCATCCCTGGCAGTTCAGATTGACAATGACTTGACTTCCTTTGAGAAAAGATCAGGAATTTCATGAGACAGGCTAATTTAAGTAAATGTGGCTAAATAGATGTCATTTCACCGCCTGTCACCAGGTGTCTCTCCTGTGTCTGCGCACTTAAGGAGTGCTGCCCCCTTGTGTAGTTAGAAGAGATGGCAGTGCTTGACAGACATCTCTTCTACAAATAGTGTCAAAATAGTTTCTAACCATGAGGCACTATTTGGTCACTATTTGATGTAGAAGAGATGGCTGTCAAATATATTATGACAAAGTTTCTAACATAGCACATTAGAACTTATGGAAAAGTTCAGTAGAAAATGTGGCTTGGTTGCACTTTTTGGATATTTTGTAGGGATATTGGCAAAGCATGGTGAGGGGAGTAGATATTATGACAAAGACCTATTTTAGTGTCTGGCATGCAAAAGGCAGCCCGATTTGCAAATCGGGCATGTAGACCTATCGGCTGTAACAACAGCCATTTAGGCAAAATCATCCTTCACCACATTGCTATATCCTCCTCATGTTCCAATTAACCAAACCAGTGTCTATTTGTACAAGACGTAAAGCCTCGATCATACATACATCCCATCCAATTGTTGCGTATATATGCCTTCAATAATTAAGCGCCATCTATTCAGTATTTGCACCTCATTCATTGCGAGAAAATCAACCTGAGGATAAATTACTTTTTTATCATGTATCCACCTATACGTCATGCTATATGCTGATATATACTTACATTAAGCTGATATTTTTTGGGTTACTCGGGATTTATCTGAGCAAAAAATGTTGTTTGCAGGTCTTGATAATGATGTTGTGGACCACCCAAGATATCAAAATGATAGGCTAGGTGTCCTGGTGTAATCATGTCTTGTAAATTGTAAGTCTTCATTAATGCAAGGTGAAGAATGCCTTCTATGAATGCATGTGACTTCTTGCTTTTTGATGGATGGTGAGTGTTGGCATCACTTGGAGGACTGTTCTTCTTCTTTTTTTTTTTTTGGTAGCACAATTTTAACAGTACTGTAGCTGAGCTACAGGTGGAAACTGACACAAAATGCATGTCAGAACCCTCCAAATCAGTGTCTGACTAATCTGATTGTTGGTTTGCTGTTAAGTGTTAATCCATAGCAGGGCACTAAAACAAAGTATTTTTAACCGGCCTAACAGCGGAGGCCGGTTAATACAGGAGCTGTAAATGGATCAGGTGAAACCATAAACAGTAACCACAAACCAGTAACCACAAACCAGTAACCACAAACCAGATGTAAACCACGGTTTTTCCCCATTGTGACCTTAATATTTCACTTACAGTTATGAAATTTGATACAGGTATGGGACTCTGGGTATGGATTGGGAACATGTCGAGAAACCCAAGATGGCTGCTGTTTTGTGGCGGCCATTTTGGCAGCCAACTTTCTTCATTCTTGAACTGCCCATTGTGACCTTAATTTTCACTTATAGTTATAAAATTTGGTACAGGTATGGGCCTCTGGGCATGGATTGGGAACATGTCGAGAAATCCAAGATGGCGGCCATTTTGTGGTGGCCATTTTGGCAGCCATCTTTCTTCATTCTTGAACTGCCCATTGTGACCTTAATATTTCACTTACAGTTATGAAATTTGGTACAGGTATGGTACTCTGGGTATGGATCAGGAACATGTCGAGAAATCCAAGATGGCGGCCATTTGTGGTGGTCATTTTGGCAGCCATCTTTCTTCATTCTTGAACTGCCCATTGTGACCTTAATATTTCACCTACCTGTTATGAAATTTGGTACAGGTATGGTACTGTGGGTATGGATTGGGAACATGTCGGGAAATCTAAGATGGCGGCCATTTTGTGGTGGTCATTTTGGCAGCCATCTTTCTTCATTCTTGAACTGGCCATTGTGACAATAATATTTCACTTACAGTTATGAAATTTGGTACAAGTATGGGACTCTGGTGATGGATTGGGAACATGTTGAGAAATCCAAGATGGTGGCCATTTTGTGGTGGCCATTTTGGCAGCCATCTTTCTTCATTCTTGAACTGCCCATTGTGACCATAATATTTCACTTACAGTTATAAAATTTGGTACAAGTATGGGACTCTGGGTATGGATTGGGAACATGTCGCTAAATCCAAGATGGCGGCCATTTTGTGGTGGCCATTTTGGAAGCCATCTTTCTTCATTCTTGAACTGCCCATTGTGACCATAATATTTCACTTATCGTTATGAAATTTGGCACAAGTATGGCACTCTGGGTATGGATTGGGAACATGTCGAGAAATCCAGGATGGCGGCCATTTTGTGGCGGCCATTTTGGCAGCCATCTTTCTTCATTCTTGAACTGCCCATTGTGACCATAATATTTCACTTACAGTTATGAAATTTGGTACAGGTATGGTACTCTTGGCATGGATTGGGAACATGTCAAGAAATCCGAGATGGCTGCCATTTTGTGGCGGCCATTTTTGCAGTGGCCATTTTTGCAGCAATCTTTCTTCATTCTTGAACTGCCCATTGTGACCTTTATATTTCATCTACAGTTATGAAATTTGGTACAGGTACTATAGTACTCTGGGTATGGATTGGGAAAATGTCGATAAA
This sequence comes from Platynereis dumerilii, assembly GCA_026936325.1. Lineage (NCBI taxonomy): Eukaryota > Metazoa > Annelida > Polychaeta > Phyllodocida > Nereididae > Platynereis > Platynereis dumerilii. Next base: position 5,822,041 of record JAPTHN010000009.1, read on the forward strand.
TCCAAGATGGCGGCCATTTTGTGGTGGCCATTTTGGCAGCCATCCTTCTTCATTCTTGAACTGGCCATTGTGACAATAATATTTCACCTACAGTTATGAAATTTGGTACAGGTATAGTACTCTGGGTATGGATTGGGAACATGTCGAGAAATCCAAGATGGCTGCCATTTGTGGCGGCCATTTTGGCAGCCATCTTTCTTCGTTCTTGAACTGCCCATTGTGACCTTAATATCTCACCTACAGTTATGAAATTTGGTACAGGTATGGGACTCTGGGTATGGATTGGGAACATGTCGAGAAATCCAAGATGGCTGCCATTTTGTGGTGGCCATGTTGGCAGCTATCTTTTTTCATTTATTGAACTGCTCATAGTGACCTCAATATTTCGCTTAGAGTTATAAAATTTGTTACAGGTATTGGCCTGTGGGTATGGATCAGGGACATGTTGAGAAGATGGCCACCATTTTGGCAGCCATCTTTCTTCATTTCTTGAACTGGCCATTGTGACCTCAATATTTCACTTAAGAGTTATGAAATTTGGTACAGGTAATTCAACACTTCCTAGCTCATTAGGAAGACCTGCTACAAAATAGCTGATTCCAGATTTGAATTGCCCTCACAAAACTTACTCAGAAACCATGGATTGAGGAAAAAATATCTATTCCTTCATTGATTTTTGCAATATCTTCAGGATTTGCAAGTTCGCCAATGGGGAATTACATTATAAACTTCAAGTGAATTCTGGTAAAGGTAAGTACTTATAGAATGGGCCAAAATTACATGTGACTTTTACTATATAAACTGCAATACCAGACCAAGGTCAAGCAGGATCAGAAAATATTGGGGGCAGCTGAAACACCCTACTGTGGGTATCAGACGGGAACATGTTGAGAAATCCAAGATGGCAGCCACTTTGTGGCAGCCATTTTGGCAGCCATCTTTCTTCATTCTTGAACTGACCATTGTGACCTTAATATTTCACTTATAGTTATGAAATTTGGTACAGGTATTGGCCTGTGGGTATGGATGAGTAACATGTTGAGAAATCAAAGATGGCGGCCATTTTGACAGCCATCTTTCCTTTTTTTTAGAAATCTGTTCAAACTGCATTGCTTCTATACTAATAGTCTAGCATCTTCCAATCAACTATTTCTCCTATCTTCCAATATCAGTTGCTCAGTGGTTTAAGCAATGGCACCTTCAATTTCATTGCGCAAGGCCGGTTTTGAATCCGCGGATTCTTGTTATTCTTGCGCTTAACAAACTTTTTTTCAGTGTTTAAAGTGGCCTTTTTCTCACAAAAAATCTGTTCCCCCATATAGTTCCTTGAAGGAAACAGCTTTCTCCTATTAATAACCTACAAAAATCAACCGTTATCGAAGTGTACCCATAATTTCAAAAGTTTAATGTTCTGAAGATATAGCAATTTCTTTGACCGAACAACAACATTGGCAATATTTTAACATGGCGCATAGCATGGTGCATAGCTCCATACACACTTAGCAACTTTCATCACCCATGAAGCAATATGATAGCATGGCCTCTTAGTAAAGGTGCTTGACCTCTATAATGCATTATCTCTTTTTGACAGGTCATTATGATTTATTCCTACCTTCAATATTAGAAAAATATTGCCTCATAGCGATGCTCTATGGTACAACTTGAAAATATCCCAATGAAAATAGTTACTCGGAGTAATACGTCAAACTCCATGCTAATAAATCAACCATCTTGTCATGTTATATATTGCCTTACGTATAATGATTTACTTTCTATCTGCAAAATGTCCGATAGGTTATTGACCTAAAAAAAGTCATTACTAATATAATGTATTAGTATTGATGGCACCATTCGGAACTTTTGATGGTAAATTTATCATCGTTCATCACAAGCAATATCTTTCGCAGCACTAAGTTGAACTTTTCCATATTTTTGACGTTTTTTAGTATTTGATAGATCATTGGATAATAGTCTAACACCAAAAAAAGGAGATTAAAAAAGTTGCCTCTTTACTGCGTCCCAACTTTTACAAGGTGTATATATCCATGCTGGTTTTACCTTTATTCTTATGTGCAGACTAAAAAGAGATAGATTATTACATAGAACATAATTTAGGAGACGGTTAGGTCAATAGATGAAGAATAGAAGGATGTATAGATAGATAGAGATTCATTGATTCATTGATGGAGCCTATTGAGGTGGGTCTATGCAAGGATTGATTCATTGTGGTTTGGTGTGTTGGACGGCAGTTTCAAGCATCCTTTGCATCATTGTCGTGTCCTCCTGACCTAATATCTTGCTATTGTGCTTTAATAATGAAGAAATAATTCTTATATACTATCCTTCGGTAATTGAGGTTGGGACTAAGTTATGGACCTTAATACAAAAAAAGACTGAGGAAGACAGGTAGATCATAATACTTCTAATCTTCATGGCATACATTCTGTTTAGATCACTAATTTACCATAACATTTTGTGCATATCATGGCATTATACTGGGGCAATGCTGAGTATTGGAAGTGCATCAACACCCTGCATGAACTCATACTACTCATAATGAAGAAAATATTTACATTGTACGCAAACAAAACATAATCACCGTTACTCATAGTATGTTTCTACTGGTGGCACTTTTATGCGCGATTGCTCTTCAGCGAAGTCGTTAAAACTGTGTTTTGGTATTATCGTAATGGTTGAACAGCCTGAGAAGTAACGCGATGCTGATTATCTCTCTGAAGATATTCACTAATTTCTTAATTGCATCAGATTTTGAAGCATCAACAATGGTGTACTGATGCATTTTGGAATTTTCGATCGGCAGCTAAATTTTTATCTTGCAGAGTTTAACGAATTGGCAAGCCTGACGATGTCAATGAGGCCCATTGATGTCACACGTATATAATTATGAGGCATAAAGTGCCAACAATTCTTTGTTGTGATAAAATCAAGCTGAACTTCGTTACAAACCAAATTTACTAAGAATTCCATGCGATGATGACAGAATTTGCAAACCTCAAGCTGAACAATTGCAAGCCAAATTTACAAGAATTTAATTTGATGATGTTAGAACCTGCAACACCAACCATACAACCATAACCTCCCTAATCACTAGATGCCACCTACCCCAGTTGGATCCCACCCAGGCTGTTATCATTATGCCATTGTTATCTCTTATCCGTCAGTATCTTGTGGTGTCCATGCTTACTTTATCTGCTTGCATTCTTGTCATTACCATAAGGTTAGTATGTGAAGTAATGGTTGGAAAATATGTGGTCCAAGGTCTTCAAATATTGCCATTGGCCCCACTGGGCCCCCAGAGCACACCCTGGACCATTAGTGCTATAAGAGCATGCAGAGAGTGTGGGTAAATAGCAAGTGCTTCATTAACATACTTCACCTCAAGTCTGAGTATGAAGTCTGTATACAAAGTCTGCATATAATGTCTGCACAGTGCACACGAAGTACTGGAATGGTAGAATGTACTCGTCGTAATGATAATGCCCACATGGCATGTATCGGAGTACATTTACTTCAAGTACATGTACTTTAAATGCATGTACTCTCATTGTACTGCCAGAATGGTACTTCGGTACAGTTCGTCATGATGTACTGAAGCGCTTGATCACATTTTTTGTCTGTCGCTTGGCTCTGGTGCTGTCTCTTATGTTGCACCAGCTATATTTTTGTTGGTTCTTTTGAATTGTCTGTAACTTCTGAGTGGTCTGGTGTCAGTACAAATTTGCGAGACACAGAGACAGTTTTGATTCATAGTTCTCCAAACATTGCTTTTTCCTCTCGAGTTGTCGTGCTCTGTATGTTTACTGTAACTTCAAAATAAGTTTAACTATAGCTTTATCTGCAAAGACAACCAAAGACAATTTTCATCATCAGTTCAATAGCACTTGGTTGGTCTGTTGGCTTTGGAGTGCTGCTAGGGGAATCATATCCCTGATAACTGTTGATCCATCAAGACAAACCAGTTACCATTACTTGAAATAATATGGAATTCAGATATTTCATTACTTGGAATTTCTAAAGTTCATTGGATATTTTAGCAGATGATACATTTTTTTCAAAAACGGCATGTGATTAATGCGATGCTATCATTGACAAAATTTCTAGTCGTAGAAAATTGTCAATATTATTTTTTCATCACCAGAAAACCAACATTTTCCTAAACTTGCCCTGTCTGGCAGTTATTAGTTTCTAAATTCATACAAACATCAAATCACAATTCTAAAATCACAGTTCTATAAGTTTCTACAAGGACCACAGCCCACAGGCAGCATCACGCTCTATTCTCAAGTCCACAAGAACCCGACATACCCATAACTCATTTCACCAATCCAAGGCCAGTTCAAGAACCACAGACGATAGAAGAGATATACAACGCTGCACTGACGAACATGACAAGACCTTATAAAAACACTTTGAAGCAGTTGTATACGAGGTGGAATAATGCGGCACGTTGACAAATTGATTGGTTGTGATAGATCTTCTTAGTGCTCGAAGATGCTCAGACCAAAATTTCATCGGAGTACACTCTTGCTCACAAATATAAAATACATCGGCATTTACTTGAGAAAAATCTTCAACTTTATCAATTCCTGTGGAGCACGTTAAGCCACACATAATTGATTCTTAGCTTTGCGGACCCGCCGACACAAAAGATTTTCTGCCAATGGGAAAAAAAAATAGAAATTTTTTTTTTTTTTTTGACATTATAAAAAAAAAATTTCACTTTTTTTTTGTCCTGCTGACCGACCCTAGAAAAAGTGCCTTGAGAATATTGGAGAAACTAAAGATAAGTTATGTGTGGCCTTATGGTCTGTTTCAATTGCGACTACTTCAAATGACCACCTTTGGGAAGATCATGGCTCGCATAAAAGCTCATTTGTTGTGTTAAGTTCGGGTAAAGCTGAAGCAGGGAGACTATGGAAATTAAGGGGTTTTATGAAGGTGGGATGCATCCCATCCAAAATTCAAAATGCCAGCTATAACAATGCTTGTTGAGGCTCTAGACCTTTATCGATGATCTTGCAAGCAATAAAACTCCAAAACTTACAATTCTCACTCCGGAAAACACATCTGGTGAGATTATGCGAGATAGCATTGCATTTGTAACGCTAAACCACAAGCTTGTCATTGTGTCTGTGACTTTCATAGTGTCACATCACGAGAAGTGTTCGTTGCAGAGGCGTTTGACCCAAACACACACACACACAGAAGCATTTGTTCAACGTCCGATTTCTTTTGCAAAGGAGTATTCCATACTTATGAGCAAGAGTGTATACACAGGCTAATACCCACTGAATGGTACCTTAAAACAATGCATCTGATGATCTATTGTGTTTAGGTATGGCATGGACTGCCATGGAGCAATAGGTGTTACACACTGTTCGGGTACCTTTTCATCACACATGTAGCCGGAGAGTGCAGAAAAATAATAGCAATTAATTATACCGCAGCTATGCCCAGCTAATTCGCATAATGTGTGAAACGCAATGAAGATATAGTGCGAAGAGTAATTTATTCTATGAGGGTTATATTAGTCGTTAGCTAATTGCTGGGTTTTACCAGCCTCACACTGTCTCGGTGAGTCTGCCAAAAATTATTGGCAGGTTGTATTGACCTATTAGATCTGACAGTATAGTGAAAGTCATTTATGTATGTTTGTATTGTTGACGTGTGAAATATGTGTAAAATCTACCACGTTCCGACGCTTGACGAACAACTAATCGCTGGGTTTTACCTGCTTAGAGCTACACAATAATTAATTGCATTTTCCGTTTAACTGTGAACGTACTATGCTGTTTTCAGTTCTGGGAACTTTAGCAAAATTATTTGTTTTGGTGAAGATCAAAGATATGTCACTAAATGTTAGCTATTTAGTGGGTTTCACCAACTGGAGGGAAATATATCGTGCAATCCTTCCAACCTATATTTCATAGTCTTTGACTGATGTTGACTGATGTTGACTTATGTCGTTGACAAATGATCATATCAAACTTGAGATATGAGGATATATTTTGCTTACCTCATCATTAATACTAAGATAAACAAGAAAGCACCAATTTACTTCATGTCTTTCTAAAGTTTTCCTCAGACACTCCAAATTAATGACTAATAATCACCTAAATCATTATTGGTATCGATCAAGCTCAACAATAGTAAAAAACCATCCCAAAAAGTACAAAAAATAGTCATTCTCTATTGCACTTGACTTTGAATCATTGCGTTGATCTTAGAACCACGAAACAGCCTCGAAACGCTAATTACGCCTCAGAATACAGAACTCCTGAGAAGTCACTTTTTTTTCTTTTTTTGGTGGATCTATCATAATACTGTCACTCATACATTTGAAAAGTGACACTTATGAATTGTGGGCAGGTGTACAAATTGCTAAGTATATCTACTGCAATCTATTACAAATGAAGCTTATATTGTGTAGGAGAAATATTCTTACTTTGAAGCAGGTTGCACGGTAGGTAGAATGTGGCAATGCAACCCTGAGCCCTGCAAGTGCAAGACAAGTTTAATACATCAGAAGGGATGAGTTAAATGGTCATCAACAGCTCAGACTTCTTCCTTACAAGCAACATGCAAGCGATCGGATGAGATGTCAAAATTGTGGCCTAGCTGTTACAGTCAATAGCGTCTGTGCTTGAAGAAAATGATCTTCACTTTTAGGTAGATGTGCAACATGTTGAGGACTCCCACTCTCCCTCTCATTTTACCCACAGACACACAAAAAAAGGCTCAGAGGACTGCACTAAGTGCATTTACCATTTCTATATTTTAAAAAATATTCGTCTTGTGCGCTTGCCTTCCTGTCTCAACTGAATTGAATTCTTCCTCATGACGCAATTTATTAGCATAATTTGGATCATCATCTCATTTGCTACTTAATTTTGACTTACGTCTGTCCTAGTTATCAAAATCATGTACTTTAAAGTTTAATGATTAATCTACCCCTTTTCCATCGGCTGTATGCCTCTCCCACAATTCCCCTCTTTACCATATCATATAAACACAAACAGATCTGTATTGATGCACATCTGCTGTTAGTTGGGTAGGAACGGGGGGTTCCCATGCACCCGAAAGATATATTTTTTTAACTTTGCTTTTCCGAATCCTCATAATGTGTAGAAAATATTTTTTTATGTTCCCATCGCCAATTATTGTCCCATGTCATCCGTACGGCGGCCATCTTGGATTAACGTCGAAATATCCATAATTTTGACGAAAAATCACTAACTTCTGAACTACTGGTCACAAATAGGCATATGATACCATTTTTTCAGGGTAAATCCACCTGGAGAGTTGATTAAAGAGGTCTATTTTGTTATTTGTTAAATTCTTAACATATAAAGGGGAATAAATAGGCAAAAATGGTGAATTTTTCACCAAAAAATCAACGTTTTTTAAAATACAAATAAAGCCAATCTCTTCAGACACATTTTGATTGACAGATCGCTAAGAAAAGACTAGCTGTGCATAGATCTATGCAAGACGTTTAAAATGACACCAAAATGAATAGTTTACTATGAGTAGAAGCAATTCTAGGTCAAGATAACTGAATGCAAGTGATTCAGTAGCGTCACTGACGGCACAGTTTTAAAATATGACCTGGACGCCACTTCTGAAGTACTTGTCATTTATTGGCATATGATACCACTTTTTCAGGGTAAATCAATCTGGGAAGTTGATTAATGAAGTCCATTTTGTGATTTATTCAGTTCTAAGTGCATTAATGTAAAAAATTATTCAAAAATGATAATTTTTGTTTTTGGTCTTAACCAACCATGCAATTCAAGAAACATCGATGTCTGCAGGCACCGTATATAGCATGCTATTTGTAGTAGGGATTCTAGATCTGAATCTAAGTTGGAAAAGATCATCCATGGTGGCGCTGTCATCAGTTTTCCTCCAAGCCACACCCAGGTCTGGAATTGTTGGTCTACATCAATGGTTTGACACATGTAAATAGAAATTTAGAGGATGTCTGGAAAATGTAATTTGAATTGGTCATGGAAATCAGATATGCAAATTAATGGTAATTATTGAATTTGGTCTTGAACATGTAAGGAATTTACTTTCTTGATTTTGAGACAGCAGCCTGAATCGCCACTTCTGAAGTACTCATTTATTGGCATATGATACCACTTTTTCAGGATAAATCAGTCTGGGAAGTTGATTAATGAACCCCATTTTGTGATTTATTCAGTCCTATGTGCATAAATGTAAAATTTTTTACAAAAATGGTAATCTCTAACTTCACTCATGGCCCCACAGCTTTATTGTCACTCGTCTAAGAGAGTGACAACGCTTACCTCCGCGTATATTTCACACTTCTTCACAGCCAAGATTTAAAATTTGGCACCATTGCCATACCTCCTAATACCCACAGTCCCTTGCGCCTAACCTTCCTCTTTCTTCTCGGCTGTTCAACGTGTGGGACGTGTGCTGGACAGCCGCTTGCTTACAGCCGATTAGATGAATTTTGACATTTGCTGGGTTTTTGAGTAATTCTAGACATTGTACCTGCTCTAATTCTTTAATATTGCGCTAATTGGTGCCAGCGCAACCTGCTTCCTGTTACATGAAACATTCCTTCTGTGGATTCCTTGCTGCCCTGTTTGCTGGGCTGTGGGGGACTCTGGCCTTGGGACCGGTCTCTGCAAGACTCCGGGTCCTAAGGCTTGCAGGTTACTTTGTGGTCATCACCATTCTTCATCTCAGGTCCTGCCTTCCAAGACATTGACTCACCTTGGAGAAGGTTAGGGGAGATCCCTATCCAGGGTTTTTCCCTATCCTTGGCCCTGCTGTTTGAATCTGCTCTGGGCTGCCCCTGCCACTGTTCTGTCGCTACTCATTGCCCATTTTTGCCTCCTGGTTGGCTGGAATCCTCCATCCCTCAGCAGGCTGGGAGTCCCCCCACCCTCATGGTCCAATGTGGCTTTGGGGACATCCATTCAACCACGGCTTTGACTGTTCTGCTTGGCTCTTGTCTTGGGCATCATTGCTCAGGGTGTCGAAGGGCCCCCGGTGCCACCTCTGGAGGGAGGCTTCGGCAGCTGCAAGGATTCTCAAGTTCAGGTCCTCTCTCCTGACAAGGCTCATCTTGTGGAGCCTCCCTTCTTTCTTTGCCAGGCTGTTTGGCCCTTTTGCCCTCGTGGAGTTGCGGCTGCTCCGCATATCTGGGTGGGCTCGCACCCTACACTCATCGTGGTCACCGCTGGTCTCCCTCCTGTGAAGCTGGCCCTCTTCCGTGAACTTCTCTTGTTGCCCTCATATCCCTCCTTGTCTTGAGTCGAGGCTGTCCTAGCATCCTGGCTGGTCCTCAAATTTCCAATCTTGCTTTGGCATGTCTTGTCCTTGTCCTAGTCTCCCCATATGACTGGGTTGCCAGTGGTGGCTTTACCCTGTGCATGGTCTTTTGCGTGCCGCTGGGGCATCAGATGAGGGCCCCTCGCTGGCTGCCTGGTCGTCTGGCTGCCTCTTCCTTGGCTGCTTCTTCTTCTAGCTGCGGTTTCTCAGTCATCTTTCATATCCGTTGAGTGTTTGGCTATTGTCTTCCGACTCGATTGCTTTTGTTGTGGTTTGTCAAGGCTCACCCTGATGTCTCCCTGTCTTAACATCTTACTTTCTGTCCCTCTGGGTTTGTTTACTGCATTGGGTAGGTTCTCCGGTAGGTTCTCCGACCCTCACAACTTTGGCCTGGACTCCTGCCTGGGCAAGTACTCTCCCTTGCCCTTCAGCCCATTCTCCCCCAGCATTGGACCTGAGCTTTTTTCCGGCCTCCCACACCCTTGAGCTGCTCCGGGGCAGCCTTCCCTTGGCAAGTGGAGCCCTGGACCTAGCCTTCGCTCTGGCATTGCTCTCCTGGGTGATAGTTAGGGTGGCCTGGTGACCTTTGTTCAGCTTGTTCCTCACTTGGCCCTTCTGCATTGTGACTTTGCCTCGAAATATCCTCCCACCCCCTCCCCTATATGTGACCTATCATGCAATACCTCTCCTTAGTCCATCTAAGGTTCTCCCATGGCCCGAGTCAGATGGTGCCCCTAGATGCTGGCCCTATTGGCGGCATGACCGGCTGGTCACTGTGTCTCAGAGGCTTCCCCATGGCCTGCGAGGTGTTGGCCCTGATGGTTGGCATGCTCAGCTGCTGAATGTCTCCTTTACTTAAGCCCTGTCTGTTTTTCCCTTGCCTGGGTAGGGAGATTTCTTCTGATGCTGTAGACTTGCGCTGGGTGGGGCCTCTTTTGACCTGTTGTCTCTTAATCCACTCCTCTCCTTCTAGGGCTCTTCATTTCCCTGCTTGTCCATGGCCACTGTTGCTGCAAGTGTGCCAGCTCCCTTCGTCTGGTGGGGCCTCACTGGCAGCAGGGATCTCCTGGAGTCTCCTTGGTGCACTGGAGTTGGTCTCAGACTATCCTTCCAGAATGCCCTGCCTCTTCCGTTCTGGGGCTGGTCTCTCTGACGGTTGTTCTGTGGGTTTTCCTTCTGCTCTCAATGGTCAGTTGCCTCTTCGCCCACCAGGGAACTAACACTGGTGGTCCTTGTGCCACTCCTGGATGCCTTCTTTGATAGACCTTGGTACCTCTGTTTCGTTGCGGTACATGACATCTCCTCTTCTTGAGTGTGGCACTTTCCTGGTGTGTGACCTTGACCCTTCTGGCCAGGACCGCTGCTAGGTCTGTTTCGTTGTCCAAATTCCTCTTTCCTCAGACTTCCCTGTGGTCACTCTGCCCCAGCGGATGGCATGTACTTGCTTCCTGTGAGGACATCCCAGGCCACCCGTCCCAGCCAATTTATGGGCTCTCGGAATTTTCTTCCCTGAGGGACCCGAAAAGGAACATCCACTGATAAGGCACTCGGGTGGATTCCCAATGGCCAGCACATCATATCTCAGAGGTGGCACCAGGGTGGAATGGCCAAAGCAAACTGAGTGAAGACACCGGAAACAGATGCAAACCCATACGTCATTACCAAGCCCGGAGGCCCCTGAAGGGAGGTGTGCTGCGAGCATTTCTGGAGGCTGGTCCCCAGAGGGATGCTCCACCCCCACTTCTCAAGCCCAGGGCACAACCAGGCTTGAGCAAGCAGGAGGCGGGAGACCAGGGGCCCTGGTCTGCCACCTCTTGCTATCACCCAGAAGTGCCCAAGCATGGACTGGACCCCTAGCTGAAGAGTGACTGACTACAGAGTATGCATAGGGCAGCAGGATATCGAAGACTGGAACCCGACCGCTACCCGAGACTGCGGGCCTCCAAGACTGGGAGGGGAGGAGAGCACCCAGGGTCCTATAGATGCGCTGCAGAGGACGGACCTAGAGCAGATTTGGCCATGGTCGTCCTAGCCCTGTCGTCGGGGTCCTGGCCTCATCTTCAGTTCGTCTTCGGCCTATTTCGGCAGATGTGCCTTGACATCTGTAGCTTGGGGACCCTTCAGTGGTTCCCTGTTTTTCTGCCTAACTCATGTTGTTGCCCCTCCATGGTACAATTGGTACATTAATGGGGGCAACCCAATGGCTCTGTTGATGGCATTTCTTTGGCCTACCTAGTTCAGGCCTACCAGCTGTCACCATCTCCTGGTAAATGTAATGGATAGAGGAAGTCTTAAGCAAAAGATTGGTACCAAATCCAGATATAGGTAACCAATACAGGTGAGTTGGCTGTTTCAAGATGTCTGATCTGCTCAAGTATTCTTATCCTGGGGGACAATTTTCAGATTTAGTGACATCATAAGAAATCAACAAAATTGATGTTGACTTCATAATTGACCAACTCCACAAAAAACAGCCTTTTCTGGACTTCCATTACCTGCAACCCTGACTACCTTCGTGGAGCACTTCTGATCTTCCAAGTTTAGTTTTGTATAATGTATATAGGCCTTTGTGACATTCCTTTTCCAAAAACGATTCAGGCTGCTGTCTCAAAATCAAGAAAGTAAATTCCTTACATGTTCAAGACCAAATTCAATAATTACCATTAATTTGCATATCTGACTTCCATGACCAATTCAAATTACGTTTTCCAGACATCCTCTAAATTTCTATTTATGTGTGTCAAACCATTGATGTAGACCAACAATTCCAGACCTGGGTGTGGCTTGGAGGAAAACTGATGACAGTGCCACCATGGATGATCTTTACCAACTTAGATTCAGATCTAGAATCCCTACTACAAATAGCATGCTATATACTTCAGTTTCATTTTAAATGTCTTGGATGGAATACAAATACATCTAACATTTTCAAGTGCATCTGTCCATTTGCGGTGCCTGTAGACATCGATGTTTCTTGAATTGCATGGTTGGTTAAGACCAAAAACAAAAATTATCATTTTTGAATAATCTTTTACATTAATGCACTTAGAACTGAATAAATCACAAAGTGGACTTCATTAATCAACTTCCCAGATTGATTTACCCTGAAAAAGTGGTATCATATGCCAATAAATGACAAGTACTTCAGAAATGGCATCCAGGTCATATTTTAAAACTGTGCCGTCAGCGACGCTACTGAATCGCTTGCATTCAGTTATCTTGACCTAGAATTGCTTCTACTCATAGTAAACTATTCATTTTGGTGTCATTTTAAACGTCTTGCATAGATCTATGCACAGCTAGTCTTTTCTTAGCGATCTGTCAATCAGAATGTGTCTGAAGAGATTGGCTTTATTTGTATTTTAAAAAACGTTGATTTTTTGGTGAAAAATTCACCATTTTTGCCTATTTATTCCCCTTTATATGTTTAGAATTGAACAAATAACAAAATAGACCTCTTTAATCAACTCTCCAGGTGGATTTACCCTGAAAAAATGGTATCATATGTCCATTTGTGACCAGTAGTTTAGAAGTTAGTGATTTTTCGTCAAAATGATGGATATTTCGACGTTAATCCAAGATGGCCGCCATACGGATGACATGGGACAATAATTGGCGATGGGAACATAAAAAAATATTTTCTACACATTATGAGGATTCCGAAAACCAAAGTTAAAAAAATATATCTTTCGGGTGCATGGGAACCCCCCGTTCCTACTAGACTATGTGTTGTTCAATTAAAAAAGCAAATTGAATCTGCTCAACATGTGTCCATCAAACAATGACAAATGATGTTGCTAAACACTAGCTTATTGGCTAGTCGAGGACTAGCCCTTAGAGAGATGACAAAAAAGCCCGCGAAAATCGGAAATTCGAAATACAGTAATGCAGATTTGCCTCAGAAAGCGTCTGTGGAGCCAGGAACTGTCTGAAAACCACCCAGCGGCCGAGGTATGACCGAATACGATCGTCCGCGATCATATTTACGATCGATAGAGCTCAAAACAATCCTGTACAACTTTGCGAATGCGTGCGCCCATAGCGAGTGGACCCACTGGGACTGTCGGTATCCCGCTAGTCGGGCGTATGACGCTCAGGCAAGCGAGTGGGCCCAGTGGTGCTGTTTGGATCCCGTTGGGTTCACCTAGCGGGAACGCACCAGTGAATTTACCAACACTACTTCAAAAAAGCTTAATTGGTCTACTGGCTCTTTGCACCTACCAAGGGTAAAAATTCCATTAATGTATCAAAGCATTTAGTGAGAGCTGCTTAGCCTAACTTTTTATTACATGATATTGCTAAAAACTACATGATAAGTACTAGGTAGGCCTAACTTTAAACAATGTCTCTGAGCATGATATGCACTCTAGGCTTCTATGGGAAGGTGCTAATGGACAACAACTGGCACAAGATGACTAGGCCAAGCAAGTAGAAATCATAACATAATTAAGCTAGCTTTACCTTTTCCTTAAGATGTACTAAAAAGCCATTATCCTCTTTTTTTTCTCATCCTCTTTGACATGTTCTTCTTAAAGCATGTCTTGTTGTACACTGAACTGATGTAGCAAGGCTGATCTTTATATACTATTTACTGAGCAGTGACACATTCAGAGTTGACAGCTAGTGTCAAATGATTGCAATTACTCATTGAGCAGTGTCAAAGAAAATATCAAATCAATTGGGTTGAGTTGGCAGGTAGTGTCTGATGATTGCAATTACTCATGGAGCTCAGTCAGTGTCAAAGGAAATATCAATTAAGGGCAATTGGCTTTAGTTGGCAGGTAGTGTCTAATGATTGCAATTATTCATTGATCTGTGTAAAAAAAAAATCAAGTTATTGCAATTGCAGAATATCATGATTTCTTGAAAGTATGACACAATGCTTTTAATTAACTGTAATTATTTTGTGTTTTATATTGTGAATGAGAGTAAATAATTAAAGAGTATTCATTAATGTGATATTCAATTGAGCAGATATTAGAAGAAATATCAATTCAATTGCACTTACATCATAAGTTACATGTCTTCTTTTATTTATTTTGTCTTCTATCAAGTAAAATGACAGCCAAATAGAGCACAATTTATGCAATAAGTGCTGTATTTTGATTTATCAAGACATAACTGTGTAAATTATTATACTTATACCAATTTGGTCATGTAGCCTTAATTTTAAAACCGTAACTTCCTGTTGGATTGCAACTGTTTGGAATTTTTGAGTTTCAATATATTGATTTCCTGTTGTACCACATCACAACAATAGCTTGTTTATGTATAGGCTTATAAACAAATAGGCCTGAACTCTGTTTCATTGGTAGTGCAGCCCCAGTGCTGTTGTTAAGCATTTTCACACACAAGCTGAATTTATAACATCTATCAGACACAACTTAAAAACACAACAGATCAACAAAAATGTGCTGTTGGAAATGAACAAAAGTCAGTGCAACTGGTCTGCTTAGTGATAATATAATGATAAGTAATGCACAATAGACTGCAGTATCACAATCTGTTGTGTTTTATTGAACAATATGTAAATAAGGAATTTCATTAAATAAAAGAAATCTAATCTAATCTCATTTTAGACACATTGCTTGAAAGCAATTTGAGATCAGGGCAATTAGACCTCACTTTGGTTACTTAACCTTCATATGATATCAATGCATGTTTTCCAAATGTGTGGTTAGTAGGCCTAAGTAAATGTGAATGTCTATTTTGTGTATGCACAAAGTACAAACTTATGATTTCAAAAGATCTATAATAATATAAGTATCTTGGGTGCACATAGACTGCACAGTCAACACCACTCTATATATATAAAGTACACGGAATGTTTTGAGAATTTGTGGCTAATTTCTTTTAAAATGCTCTGTTTTTGATGATGGCCTTTGTACATTGTATTATTACAGCCTTTGGAACAAAAATGCTGTCATTTGTTTGTTTTGTTTGTTTGTGTTTTATGCCTCTGCAGCACCTTAGTGGGCTATATCGAGGCAGGCGATCGCCGTATGATGATGAGATGAGAAGACTGTGAGTCTGGCACATACCCTATTAATTCAGGGATGCCCAGGGTCTTTCAGTTGCCCCAGCATAGAATACTGGATACAACCCGCCTCCATTTAATGTCCCATGGGCTGGGACTAAAGTGAGTTCCCGGGGTGAGATTTGAACCCGCGCCCTCAAAGCCAGTTGACAAGCGCACTTACCAATTAGGCCATGGCGGAACTCTCAAAAATGCTGTCATACTGTGTCAATTGTTTGTTTCTACTGATGAGCTTCAAGAAATAAGAGCCTTTATAGAGTTACATCTTTTATAATAATTTCTTGTTATGTTTTATCTTAAAGTTACCCAGAATGATAGGTCAGCTTTGGACCAAAAGTTTCTCCGATTTTCACTTAATCATGTCCAACATGGTTGTGTTACTGACTGTGCAAAATTTCTTTACTCTGGGATTATTTTTTCCTGTTGAAATGACCCAATAAATGCACCAAATAGCCCCTGGATTTATTTCGGGTACGCACGGAAAAAATCAACTTTGTTGCTTGCTATCAGCTGTGTGACGTCATCACCATTGTAAGAATTTGTTACCTTGTAGCTGTATATTTTTAACAATGGGTATTGTGACGTCATCAGCAATGTATGTGCTGGAGGTTGGAGCAACTATCAAGAAAAAGTACATAAAATAACTATATAATTTAAGTAATAAAAGAGTTACTTTGATAAAGTTGTCAAAAATGTTATTCATTACAAGTTTATTACATACTACACATGACACCACTAATATTTAGCTGAGAATTTTATCATTCAGGGAAACTTTAACGTTTTCACTAAAACCAAAGCTGCTTGGCCATTCACTGTTGACTTTAATATTCAATTTCGCAGATACCTGGTCTAAAACCTGACTTTTTTTCTGCAAATTTCGCATTATTCAAAATTATGATAACCATATATCTGAGAGACAGTTGCAATATAGAGAATAATGCTATCACCCATTCCATGTTAATCACTGCTCCATCAATATAGGGCTAATACCGAATCGACTAGCCTTCGAATCCATGGATTCTTGTTAGTAAGTACAACAAAACACAATGCTATTAGTATAGTAATTGGTAGTAATTATGCAACACAAACAAATACATGTACCCTGGATTGATTATGTACCACATGTACATGTGTTGCGCAGTATCGAGTTCGAAACAGATGCTTGTCTTCTGCTGTCTAGACTGGCAAGATTTTGGTTGGTAGCCATGTTAGCATGTTATAACTTATGAATGTGGAATATAGTTTGTATGTTAGATATTTGTTGGTAAATGCTTATATTTTGGAACAGTCAAGGTTAGATGTAAAACTGTTGCAATAAGCTTCAGCAGTTCTTCGATTCTAAATATGGTTATCTTTGACAACTATCCATGTCGGTGAACCGTCACAAGCAATTCTGCCATTGCTGTGGCTTGGTTCTAGCAAGGCTGTGGCTGTATATTTCAGTTTAACTATAACTATTACTGGACTTAGTAAAATGGTCATCAATCCAGGTTGGATTGTCTGAAGTGGTCTTCTGATGGGTATCTGGAATGAGCAACTTGTAAATATGGCACAAACAAAATTTAAATGCTTCAGCCCAAGGTCTCCGTAATCAATCACGATGATCGAGCCCAACACAATTCCTTATCATCAAACTCAATGGTTCACATCCAATAGTAATTTTCAAAGGCAATCTGTGCAAACAAACAATGATGCCGAATCAGGTGTTCACATGATCGGCAAAAAGAGCGGAACGCTTGGCAATAAAATTTGCGGAATAAGAAAATAAATTGCTGATACCAGCATATTCGGACACATGTCGGAAGACACCATCAAATGATTTTGGTAAAACTTTCAAGCGATAAGCGACAACCTTCACACTCTAAATAAAGACTCCATTCTAACTCAACCCACAAAGCAAGCTTCATGAATTGCAAGATCTGGCTTTGAGGGCTGCGCTGCACCTTCATTATTACACTGCACAAGAACAACGAAGATCCGCTCCAGATACAAACGCAGCATCCTGCGTTTTTCACAGTATACAAAATACTTTTTTTTGGTATTGTTGTGCTACTCTGGAGTGTTGTATTGTGTTGTTATGTTTTCTTCCTCCTAACAACAAATTAGCTTTTCTCTTGTTGTATCTATTGTTTGTTAAGTTGTTTTTTTCACGAAGAGACCACCTTGTCAAAATAAAGATCAAAAGCTCCAACGATAGCAAGTTTATTTGCTAACCGGTGCTCTACATGCTTTCTCAAAACATCTAGCAAGCTTTGTTCTGGTCTTTTGTCTTCTTATGAACTCTTGTATAGTCCCTAGAAGATGTGTGAAGAGAATGCTGAAAGGCTATTGTATAGTTTTTGCAAAATGTATAAAATATATTATGTAATTGCATACAACTTTTGATGAAGGTATTGAATAGGCCCTAGACCTGTTTTACTGGGACTTCCCTGTGTTGTAATGTCACCAAATAAAGGCTCTTTACATACATACAGGATGCAATTATATCATTTCTTGTAACTCTTAGTCTTTAAAGTTTTATGGTGCTGGGAAATTACCAATTTTTAGCTGTAAAAAAGTAGAGCGAAAGTGTTATCACCTACGAAATCTGAAAAGCATAAACAATGATATTGCTACCAGTTATTTCTCTCTTTGAAAAATATGTATTATTTTCTTTCTGGCTTACTTTTCTTTGATATTGTTTCAAATTATGGTTTTTATCTGAAATCTTTCGGACCGATGGCTACCTGGTAACTCCATTGTCACTTCTACTTTTCCGCTTGTAGATGATGCAAAAAGACACAATGCTTCTGAATTCTCCTCGTATGACTCGCTCAGTCTAACCTTTTCATATCTATAATTCTGATATAATGTGCTATCATAGAAACACATGTTTGTGCATAAGCAATGTGCATGGCATGAAATGATAAGCCGTTGAAAAAAAAACCAACAAAAAATTAGAAAAATCTGGAACAAAAAAAAAACAAACAGATTACCAAGGTGTGCAGCATGTGAAAGGACTGGAAACAGGCAGGACGGAAGTTGCCGTATTTGTTTGAAAGAGGTTTTCATCCAAGACATCAGAATATTATCCTGCCGGTATCATTTCTTCCCTTCTTAAAAAGTCTGTATTAATCTTGAAAGAGGGTGGGTTCTTGAAATGCTACTACAACTATTGGTTTCTTGATTCCCACTTCGATGGTTTATTTCTGAGACAAGAGTGTCGCATAGAAAGCTGAAAAATTTCTATTCCCAATTTTCATCAAGTCTTCCCTCCTTGAAAATAATGTTAAAAAGAACAAAGGTTACAATGGGAAAAACTTACCATACTGCATTAGGCCTTACAATTGGGTAATCCTTTTTAAATTACAAGAGAGGAATCTCGTATAGATAGCTCATAAATATCTTTCGCTAATATTCATCAAATTATCTCGCCTTGAAAAGGAAGTCAAACTGAACAAACATTATAATGGAAGAAGCCTACCTTACTGCACCAACAATTGCAAATTGGAAGTATCTTTTAACATTGTATATTACCGATACATCTATAATTGCTTTGTTATACGTTGATGTGTCAGTCGAAAATTAACCTTAACTCTATCCAAGTAAATATGGTGCCCCGTATCATATTATGGCTGATGAGCTGCAGAAGTGAGATAGAACAATCCAGGTGCTACCTACAGACATGGCTGTATTCCAGCTATGAAATAATGGTTTATCTAATGTCTGGGACATCGGGGCACGTATAATGTTGATGCTCTCTGACACTTCTGACGATTGTTGTTGCAAGAAAATTTGAACGCGTCACTGACTATTTGCGAATTGCTATTAACTGTTAAAGTAATGTATCAGTAAAAAAAAAACTGATATATCTTTTTCTATAAGTTTTGCAGTGTGCTTGTGGGAAAGTTAACTCATAACACCAGATATGGCAACATGCTTCACTTAATGTGGGGTCACTTTAATGCCATAACTAAATTAACTATACTTGCACACCAGATACAGCATTGTGCATCCCTGAATGAGGACTACTTTAATGCCATAGCTGTACTGGAACTGTACTTGGCACTCTAGATACAACATTACAGATACAGATAATGAAGGACTACTTTACTATACTGGCATGTATAATGAAATATAGCAATAAACATTACACTATATAAGGATTGAATACTGACACCTCAGAAACAGAAATGTGCATCATGTATTGAGGAACTACTTTAATGCCATAACTATACTGGCATTGCGGTACACCAGATACAGCATTACATTTTGAATTTTTAAAATTTCAAATCAACATTACGATTTGGCATTATATGATACATTTTATGAGGGGTAATGCCATAACTATACTGGCATACTGATATAGCATTGCACTTCACCTAATGAGGGAATATAGTGAGTCCATTGGAAGTGTGCTACATTGAGATACCTTCCATCCGCTCCTCTTCAACCTGCATTTTTGCCCTCATCTCCAGACAGCTACATGATGGATGATGTTTTCTCAGGAGAAGATGAGCAGAACACAGGCAAGCTGGAAGACAGCAATGTTCAGTGAGCAACTAAGATGCAGCAAAGTTGGTTGGGAGATTGTGGGGTTATAGCTTGGCAATTCCGTAAAGTCCGATTTATATGTACTTTAGCAGCTAGTGTAGCCCTACCGTTACACCTCAGCTATTTCATTGTTGAACAGTGATGAGGCCAGGTAATAGGGGTATCAGGCAAGCCATCGACCAAAGCTCCAAGTGCAACAGGAGCTGTGCTACAAGGCAAAATGTCATTGTGTCGGACGTGCTCACTGTCTCACATGGTGTAAACATGCTTGTGCAGTGGAATTGAGGACCTCATTAGAGAATCTTAAGGGCCAAAGACACAAGAAAGCGCTTTATGGATAAGGAAAAAAAGTCTTTTCTAAGGACAATTGGAGCCATGTTTATTGAGAATTCTGACAACTGTTAAAGTGTTAAAATAAAATATAGTGAATTTGAGATGTACATGCACAAGTCAAAATTAGTGAATTTGAAATTGAAGGTTGGTTTTCTTTTCTACTGTATGTTGTATGGACTATAGTAAGCATTGCGGTCAACATTGGTTCTTCATTGTGCTAAAGCATCATGTAGATATATTTGTATTGTTCTTAAACTTTTGGTGTAATAAAGAAAAACAAAGAGCTGCCTCTTTTAGCTTCATAAATCTGGAATGCAACAAATCTTTGCCTGTGGTGAAAGACGACTTTTACTGTTATTCACGGCTGTTCAGTTACCTATTCTTTCCTCAGGGGGCCATTTTGGATATTCGAAAAAGTTTCTAAGTAACTTGTGCGAACAGCATGGAACAACAGCATGCGTGTTGTTTTGATGTATGAACGTCTAAATTTTTTGCATATTCATGATTTTTATGATTCTTTCTGCTGTTTCTATGCTATTTTTCATTCTCAAACAGACTCCAATGCCACTAATATCCTCTCAATGGCCTCGAAGGTTGCTCCTTTCAAGAAAGCGATCTCGGTTGTCCGAAGGTGGTCCTTACAAACGTGATCGATTGTTGTTTTTCATAATTTTTATGTCAAAATAGATCACTCAAAACACTCAAACAGGAATAAAAATGAATATAAAAATGAACAAGAATCCGCGGATTCAAAACCGACCTAGCGCAATGAAATTGAAGGTGCCATTGCTTAAACCACTGAGCAACTGATATTGGAAGATAGGAGAAATAGTTGATTGGAAGATGCTAGACTATTATTTCAAGAATGACAAAAGATGGCTGCCAAAATGGCTGCCAAAAAGTGGCTGCCATCTTGGATTTCTCAACCTGTTCCCGACTGATACCCACAGCCCCATACCTGTTCCAAATTTCATAACTCTAAGCAAAATATTGAGGTCACAATGGGCAGTTCAGGAAATGAAGAAAGATGGCTGTCAAAATGGCCGCCATCTTGGATTTCTCAACATGTTCACAATCCATACCCACAGGCCCATACCTGTACCAAATTTCATAACTCTAAGCGAAATATTGAGGTCACTAATATTGAGGTCACTATTAGCAGTTCAATAAATAAAAAAAGATGGCTGCCAAAATGGCCACCACAAAATGGCTGCCATCTTGGAATCTTGACATGTTCCGAATCCATACCCAGAGTTCCATACCTGTACCAAATTTCATAACTGTAAGTGAAATATTAAGGTCACAATGGGCAGTTCAAGAATGAAGAAAGATGGCTGCCAAAATGGCCACCACAAAATGGCCACAACAAAATGGCCGCCATCTTGGATTTCTCAACATGTTCACAATCCATACCCGGAGTCCCATACCTGTACCGAATTTCATAACTGTCAGGGATATATTAAGGTAACAATGGGCAGTTCAAGAATGAAGAAAGATGGCTGCCAAAATGGCCGCCACAAAATGGCAGCCATCTTGGATTTCTCAACATGTTCCCAATCCATGCCCAGAGTCTCATACCTGTACCAAATTTCATAACTGTAAGTGAAATATTAAGGTCACAATGGGCAGTTCAAGAATGAAGTAAGATGGCTGCCAAAATGGCCGCCAAAATGGCCGCCAAAATGGCAGCCATCTTGGATTTCTCGACATCTCCCAGATTCATGCCCATGGTACCACACCTGTACCAAATTTCATTACTCTAAGTTGAAAACTAAGGTCACAAATGGACTTTTACACACATGTTGACAAGAAATGTTTACATGGACACATGGACATCGTTTACATGCTGCCAAAATGGCCGCCAAAATGGCAGCCATCTTGGATTTCTCAACATTTAGCAGATCCATGCCCATAGCACCATACCTGTACCAAATTTCATTACTCTAAGTTGAAAACTAAGGTCACAAATGGACTTTTACACAGATGTTGACAAGAAATGTTGACATGGACATGGTTGACATGAGTCCCCTTTCACTACCCACCCCCCTCTAATAACCGACGTTAGGTCGGTTAAAAATGACAACTGTCTCAGTTATTTGATTCTTTGTTTGGTATATATATAACCTACTAAGGCTTAGTACTCGTACATTTTATCCTTATGCTTCATAATTTATAGAATGTAATAACTTGTACAGATTATTTGGATCATCCATTATAAATGCACCTGAATTGGAAAAATTCAAGCTTAAAACGTAATTTGTTGTCGCTATGTTAATAAGTATTAAAACACAATTTCTTTTTCTTTGTCATCAGCCAATGGGAGGGTTAGCTCTGTTGTAGCATGTTGGGTTGTCAATCGCAGGGTCCAGGGTTCGAACTAAACTCTTGCCAGGCACCTGGGAATGTGTTAGAAGTGGTGTTGTGCCAGTTCCCGAAACCGGAACCGAGGTTGTGCCACTGCAACCGAAATCGAACCCAAGTTCAGTCTAACAACCGAGTTTTTAGGTTGTCATATTTTCTCCCATTTTATTGGCTAGTCGAGGGACTAGCCCTTAGAGAGATGACAAAAAAGCCCGCGAAAATCGGAAATTCAAAATACCGTAATGCAGATTTGCCTCAGAAAGCGTCTGTGGGTCCAGAACTACCTTAGAATCATCCAGCGGCCGAGATATGACCGAAAACGATCGTCCACGATCATATTTACGATCGACAGAGCTAAAAACAATCTTGTGCGCTTGTCACCATGCATGCCCCGCATGGTGACGAGGCGCAACGCTCGAGCTAGCGGTGGACCCAATGGTACTGGTGGGATCCCGCTAGCCGGGCGTATGGCGCTCAGTGATTAGTCTAGACCCCGGAGTCGTCGTCATAGATCGTCGTCGTCCGTCATAATTGGTCCGTTGACGTCGTCGTCATTCCAACAAGACCGAGGCTATTTGCACCTCCCGGAGGTGTGAATAGGAGCTGTCTATACGCACAGCCGGGAGGTGCGCATAGGCTCACGAAGCTATACGCACAGCCGAGCGACTTTGCACAGCCCTGTGCTTGTTTATAGGCACTGCAGTCCATAGCAAACCCAAACTATATCCCGGCCGCCCCTGGTGGATAAAGCTGAAACTAAAATTTATCAAGCTGAGGCCTGGTCTGGTGCCCTGATCAGTGAATGCTGAGTCAGGGGATGGGAACTGATTGGCCCTGATTGACTGAATCAAGAATGTCTCTACTCCTGACACAGCTATGTAAAACGTGGAATGCCTAAATGAGATTATTTTTGATAATTAGTGGCTAATCAAAATTAGAGGCCTGGAAATATCATATGAATCTCATAGGATTTTTGGTTGAAAAAATTTCTTTATTCATTTTAGCGAAGATCTAGGTCTTTTTAGTCTGTTAATTGATACATCACTAAAAAGTCAGTTGAAATGACTTCAGTCAGTTGCAGTTGAATGAAAAGTTATCAACTAGTCAAGTCAGTCAGTTTTGAAATGAAGAAAGTCAGTTGATTCATTAAAACAACTGACTCCTGGGTCTAGTGATTACTGGTAATAGTCTGTGCTATGGGCCTACATTTCTAGTGGCACTGTGGAGCATAATTTACAGTCTCAGCTCTGACTGCCTGATGATCAACTAAGTTAGTCGAAAATGGTCAGCTAAGTCACAAAACTTGTGGAATAAGTTATGTTAGTCACAAATGCATGACTGACTTGGCTCCAGGCTCTAAATGATATTACTGCAAAAATTACATGATAAGTACTAGGTAAGCCTAACTTTAAATAATGTCTCTGACCCTGAGCATAATATGCAGTCTAGCCTTCTATGGGAAGTTGCTAATGGACATTGCTTGAAACAACAACCAGCACAAGATGAGCAGGCAAAACAAGTAGAAATCATTACATAAGCTACATTTACCTTTTTCCTTAAGATGTGCTGAAAGCCATTATCCTCTTTCTTTTCTCTTCCCCTTTGGCATGTTCTTCTTAAAGCATGTCTTGTTGTACACTGAACTGATGTACCAAGGCTGGTCTTTATATACTATTTACTAAGCAGTGACACATTCAGAGTTGACAGCTAGTGTCTAATGATTGCAATTACTCATTGAGCAGTGTCAAAGAAAATATCAACTCAATTGGGTTGAGTTGGCAGGTAGTGTCTGATGATTGCAATTAGTCATGGAGCTCAGTCACTGTTAAAGGTAATATCAATTAATGGCAATTGACTTGAGTTGGCAGGTAGTGTCTAATGATTGCAATTCTTCATTGATCTGTGTCAAACAAAAAATCAAGTTATTGCAATTGCAGAATATCAAAATTTCTTGAAAGTATAACACAATGCTTTTAGTTAATTGTAATTATTTTGTGTTATATATTGTAAATTACACCACAGTGTGAATGAGAGTAAATAATTTAAAAAAAGGTGTTCATTAGTGTGATATCCAATTGAGCAGATTATAGAAGAAATATCATTTCAATTGCACTTACATCACAAGTTACATGTTTTCTTTGATTTATTTTGTCTTCTATCAAATAAATTACAGCCCAATAGAGCACAATTTATGCAATAAGTGCTACATTTTGATTTATCAAGACATAACTGTGTAAATAATTATACTTTTACCAATTTGGCCGTGTGGTCTTAATTTTACAACCTTACTTTCCTGTTGCATTGGAACTGTTTGGAATTTTTGGTTTCCAATATTTTGATTTCTTGTTGTACCACATCACAACAATAGCTTGTTTATGTGTAGGCCTATAAACAAACAGGCCTGAACTCTGTTCCATTTGTATTGCGACCAGTGCTGTTGTTAAGCAATTTCACACACAAGCTGAATTTAACACATTTATCAGACACAACTAACA
Source organism: Platynereis dumerilii (assembly GCA_026936325.1). Classification (NCBI taxonomy): domain Eukaryota; kingdom Metazoa; phylum Annelida; class Polychaeta; order Phyllodocida; family Nereididae; genus Platynereis; species Platynereis dumerilii. Next base: position 5,847,130 of record JAPTHN010000009.1, read on the forward strand.
AGACACAACAGATCAACAAAAATGTGCAGTTGGAAATGAACAAAAGTCAGTGCAACTGGTCTGCTAAGTGATAATATAATGATAAGTAATGCACGGTAGACTGCAGTATCACAGTGATAACCATACCTGCTAGCCAGATGTAATATAAAGGAATATCGCTGTCACCCATTCAATGTTAATCACTGCTTCATCAATATAGGCCTTATACCGAATCGACTAGCCTTTGAATCCATGGATTCTTGTTCAGAATACAACAAAATTATTGGCAAAATTGTGACATGTTCACTCTTCCCAGGCATACACATCTTACAAAGTTGCCTTCATTTGAACAATAGGGTGGAAAAAAGGGTTGCAGACCATGCACTGAACCGCGGACCACAAAATTGTGTTGTTCACATTGCGCATCACAGCTTTCTTTACCGATTCGCCAAGAACCGGAACCGAAACCGAGGTTCTGGGGACAGAAATAACCGAAAAACCGAACCGAATCAAATATATCAGAACCGCCCAACACTAGTAGACGGCAGTTTAAGTCATCCTTCGCCTCATTGCTATGTCCTCTTCCTGTCCTGAGTAGCCTACTATGTGCATAAAACAGATCATGAAGCCCAATCATCATCCATCAAACTTTATCATCAGCCTATTTTGATTTCATAAAAACTAATTGGTAGGTTTTTAAAAGTTTGGTAGGATGAATCGTGTAAGCATCCAAAGATTTTCTAATGATCCACCCAACAAGCAATTACCTACCTTTTAAGCCCAGTAGAGTCTCTCTGTAGTTCCTTCCAGGTATCAGTAACCTTCAATACTACTTCAACCTCTATGAATAGAATATAAATAAAATTTTGCCGATATCTGCTTTACACATGGACACTTGAGACGCGTGAGGTTTTTCAAGTAGACATTTGTAGGAACAAAGACTTTGAAGATGTTCTGTCGGTCAAAAAGTGTAGACCAAATAGCGAAACTTGAAGAGAATAATAGCTCCGAGGAGAAAGCACTACGTTTTGACGTCAGCTTAGAAATGAGATTTCTGGATCCCACCTGAGTCGAAGACTTCTCAGCAGACAAATTTTCCTTTGAATTCAGTAAGGAATAAGTATGTACTAAATAGTCTTTGAAGTCAAAGTTTAGTTTTGTGAAGTAAGATTTTTTTTGGTGAAGATTTCAAGAGATGATTTTAATGTTCACATTAACTGCAGAGTGTAACCGGTTGAATTTGTTAATCTTTTTAAAAAATAATTATCAAAGTTGTCTTTAGACCGCTGTTAAACAGCGGTTCCAATCTTCCGTAGCTCATTGCTGTGAAGTCAAACTTATTTGGATTCGGTTTAAAATGTACAAAACAAAACGCATGCAATTGGCCTATTTAGGTGTATAAATACAACACCCAGTCATCGGTCCATCTGGCAAAGCTCTTACAAAAATATATTTTGCCATCAAAATTAATGAATAAATAGAAGAATTGTTGTGATCAATTTTTGCCCATAGACTGGGGATCATCTAAGAGGACTGGTAAGATTAACCTGTGGATCATCTGGAATGTACAAGAGAAGAGTCAGAACCCTCTAGACATAAGAGTAGATGTAAGAGGGGTCTTATGATTTAAGAGTCTCCTTTGTTCTTATGTTTTTGATGTTCTTTTTGATGTTCTTCCACTTCCTGGTGTTTTCTCCATTTTGTTATTCATCCCCTCTTCTCTGTCTTATGTTTTATTTCCTTTCTTTATTTCCATTCTTTATTATCTTGAGGTTCTACCTTATGTTTTCTTCTTGTTTTGATGGTTAGTAATGGATGGCCCAAGTATGTGCAACACTGCTGCAACAGCCATTGGGAAAGCCAAAACAAAAAAGTTGCAAAATGTGCACACTAGCTCAGTGGTTCATCATGTGTTCATAGTGGTTCTCAGTGGTTCTCAGTGGTTCTCTGTGGTCCAGTGGTTGTCTTGTGTTTCTGTGATGACTGTGATCTTTGTAGGAGGCTAAAGACCTTGTGTGCCCTTTGTGAGCAAGTAATGGACATGTGTCAGGGTTCCGACAAAATATTAGAAGTCATCGAAGAAAATGATCATGGAAAGTCATAGAAATATGAAAATTGTCAGGGTTGTCAGAAGTCATAGATAATTCCAACTTGGTCCGCTAGTTGTGGTAAAATTTAATTCTGAGTGCTTTTCCGCCACAATTGGTGAAAGAATTTTGTCATAATAAAAACTAATATTAAGTTATGCAAAGTGATGAAATATTGGTCTGATTTTGATGGACTCGGGTAAATCTATCCCTCATTCAAAAAAAAATCAAAACTGTTAAGCCTTATTCTTTTGAGATAAGCAGTTTCTTCAAGACTTTGCAAAAAGAAATGTATTATTGTGTGGTGGATGTCTCAATTTGTTTTTGTATAGAATTTCACCAACACCCTTTGGCTAGTATACATTATGGTAAATAAACCATTAGCTCGGTAAACTGCGATATACAATAAAACTTTTTTGTCATACTTTTCATAATCCTAACCCCAACATATTCTAGCTGTTTTGTCTTTGATGAATTTTGTTGGTGTATTTTTTAGGCTTGGAGCAATGAAAACATTACTTCATGCATATAGCCCTCAGGCTGTTGATAAAAAAGAATAATCTTAGATTTAAGACAGATTCATGATTTGGCGGCCATCTTTTTCCCGTAGTAGATCGAGTTGCTGTCTGATTTGAAAATACAGTATTTACACCTTATTAGCCAATATGCAAAAGAAAGAGATAAGTTTCAAAATCCAAAATGTCAGCTTTATTTCTATAAGATAGATATCGGAAGCCCTCTAAGCACAGTTCCGGGCACTCTCATGGGTTGATTAATGAGATGGAAGAGACGGTGCGAGTCGATCCTCATCATGTTACGCATTTACCCAATGTGAGGGATCTTTAACTTGCTCAGCGCAGGCACTGATACAAGAGGCCGCCCTTCTAATTTCTCATCCGAATGACATTCATCTGGGATTTTGCTCATGAAGGTCCTCTGAAAATTTGTTCAAACCCATGCAGGCAAAGACCTTCAGTGGAGCAGGCTTGCCTCTAAACACACAACCACCCAGTTGCAATTATTCATCAACAATAATGCAATTGAATAATGAGATGGTCAACTTTCATTTTGTTGCTGATGACACTTTATCACTTACAACAGCAGTATAGACTATGATCATATTGGTTATCCACATGCACATCCGGTGATGAACTCTCACTTAATCCTGAACCTACTGCCTTCTTTTTCAAGATCTGAAGCGTCACCCCCTACCACCAATGAAAGCAGTATGACTCTTATCATAGATCCAGGAATCTCCTGACTGTTGGTAAAAATTAAAATTTGACAGCGAGCCAGCATTCGTCAGATATTACGGGAGTGCATTACCTCTCTTGAGGTTCGGTTTGTTTTGACAAGTCAGGAACTGTCTACATATCTTGAAAGGAGGAATTTTAAAAAGTCTGTATGTCAGAAATAGTCATATTCTATGTCAAATATATCAGCTCAAAACTTGCTCCAAGTGATCAAAGGAGTATTTATAACTGTTGAGGTTCCAGGCGAAATTTTATATTTGTATAGGTTTATAAGGCAGAAATGTTGCATTTATATCATTGAAATTTGTTAATCAAGCTTTCTGATGTCTAGTCTGTATTGAACAATTTTGCAAAATTTGGAAGCTGATGATAAAACCATAGGCTGTCTTTCTTTTTAAGTCCTGCTTTGTTGAAATGATACAATCATGTATCAATTTTGCTTCATATTTATGTTGAGGATTTGATTTTTAGTTAATCTATCTTTCTATATTTGGTCTCTTCTGAAGTTCAGATACTCGTCTATCATCTTATCAGTGCCCACTTTGGTGTCTTATCTATCTGTAGGACATGTGCCAGACTCACAGTCTTCTTATCAATCATCCTCGTGCAGCAATCGCCAACGCTGGAGGCTGCTACGGCATAGGAACCTTGGGCAATGTTCCTATTTCCTCTGCCCATGGGTGCTGCTCTGTAGCTGCCCTAAGCTGTTACATGTATCAGTGGAAGACTGACCACAAATTTCCCCACACCAGAGGATCGAGATTCAAAAAGTCATACAAATACATATATCTTTTACCTACTTATCTATCTATCTCTTTTCTTGTATTTAAACTATTTATCCATCCCACACCTTTGTTCAAGACAAAGCCTAGTTTCGGGACATCTTATTACCAACCACCTCCTGATGGTTAGTTGGTTAGTTCGGTTCACCTTGATGGCTTTCGTTCTTACCCCATGCTTTGTTCTATTAGTTTTACTGTAGGGTAGTTCTAATACCCCCCCCTTCTTCTCCTCTCTCTACCCCCTTACCCTTTCTCTCTCTCACTGTCTCTAACTCTTGCTCCTCTCTTGTGCCTCAACACTTCAATCTTGCCCGAAGCTCCACCCACTGCCTGTCAATCATGCACATAAATTATCATATATGCAAATGAGATATGCAAATTGACAGCTAACTGCTCAAAGTATCGGGTTAGATGTGAAAACGTGCTTGCGAGGTGTGAGGTATATCCCTCAGTTTACACAGCCATAATACCCAGTTATACCGCGTATACACAGATGCCCCATAGTATGCTCTTGGTGTATTCTGAATACATGAAGAAATTTGTTGAAGTAGTCAAGTTCATCAGGTTCTGAATTTGATATGACTTTATTTCCCAGTTTGTGTGAATAAAATTGGTCTGGCATGCTGTAACTATAGAACTGTATAAGTACTGTACAGTTCTATGCTGTACCTTTGCTTTGAAGTTGCCAAAAGAAGAATTTGTAATATCGGTCAGTAGTGTGGACGATGTGTGACAATAACAGTTACATGGATGTGGAAGGAAACAAGCCTGGGTTTAGTTTTGTGTTTTGAAATGAAATTGATTGGAAACTTTTAATTTCCTAAAATTTTCAATTTAGTTCCATCAAGATGTACTAAGGGACTGAGGTTTTGTTGACTCCCCAATTTTGTTCTTGATATGAAATATCTTATTTCTGCCAAAAAATACATACCGTGATACGTGATAGAACGCATTTCTAGCGAAAGTTGAGTTTTGCCTTTCCCCTGTTGCTACTTTTTCCCTATTTGCTACAAGTTAGCATTATCACAGAGCTGCCATCACTTAGCTTGTATTCTGTAGCAAGTAGACACTGAGAACCCAACTGAGAATGCTACAAGTGATTAGTTGTGAGTCTGTCTGTTTGGTGGAGCTGATGAATTTGAGCCATACACAAGGTGTCTCCTGTGCTCTTCTGTAGGACTGAGGCTCCTTCTAGTGTTCTGAAAGGCAACACCATGTCATATGAATATTCTCATTTCTGTGCATGCATATGAGGAAGTTATATGGGTCTCTGGTTACACCAAGCATATAATTATCTAAATCACCAAGCAACAGCAGTTGTATATGTTTTTTTTTTCTTGTTAAAAAAAACTTAGTCTTGAATGAAAAAAAGATTATGTTGCCTCAGATGTTTCATATTTCCTGGTGTATCATTGACTTGTAATAGGTCAGAAATTTAATTTAATATTTTCTTTGCCAAAATGATGTGCATCAAATGGGAGTCAAACTAAACAATTAAGAATTGTGCAGTTAGTCTCTCTCAAATTAATTTTGTTCCTCAGTCGAAACTTGACATTAAAAGTCACATTCTGTTTGCAGTGAAGTCATATTCAAGTGTGCAAGTCATTGTTTCTTGCTTAATTAAAGTTTAACAACATTTTCCTTTTCTCTTTTCAGGGCAAGGATGCTTCTGCAGTTTCCGTCGGAGGGGCAGGCGCTCCCGCACCTCCCGGCCCTCCACCTCCTGGCCCACCACCTCCCCCTGGCCCACCACCACCCCTGGAGGTCATCCCTGGTGGCGGTGCTGGTGGTGGCGAAACGTCACGATCCAACCTGCTTGCCGAGCTGAACAAAGGGACTGATATCACTTCCGGTAAGTTTCTTTCATATTTTTTGTTTTTTTGGGTCGGGATTAGCTCAGTTTGTAGAATTCTTGGCTTCCAATGGCTGGGTAATATGTTCAATTCTAGGGGGGAGGGTTGGTCTACTGGTAGCATGCTGGGCTACCAAACGCTGGTTCCAGGGTTCGAATCCAGCTGTTGCTGGTTCTCCTGGGCTTATGTTGGACGGCTGTTTCAATCATCCTTCGCCACATTGCCGTGTCCTCCTCCTGTCCTAATAAGCCTACCACGTGCATAAATACAGGACGTAAAGCCCCAATCATCCGTCCATATGTTCAATGCTAGTTGTGATTGTATAAATGGGAAATCTGGACCTATTTTGGATATCACTTTGCCTATGTATGTGTCCTTCAGACCAGTAGGCCTACCTTTAAAGTGAGTGAGTGAGTTTGTGTTTTAAGCCCCATCAGCACCAGTGTGGGCTATTTAGAGGCAACGGCCTACCTTTAAAATAGTAATAGTTAGTAGGCTATTGAAAATCATTTTGCACAAATTTTAAGGATGCGTACATTATTAGGTCTTTTTGATATTTTAAACTTTTATTCTTTATTCTTTTAAGGACACTTGAGTAAACAGAAATTACTGAATTGATTCCCCATTTGCGTCATGGTTGATTCATTAGTTTGAAATGATTTTGAGGAATTTTCACCTGCAAAGACTACCTCAAATAATGTAAAATACAATTTTGAAAAGGCTCTGCAATGTAATTGGTATTGGGGTTATTTTTTGGGGGTAAATTTGTCATGGGAAATTTAGTTGCACATAATTATGAAACCTGTGGATATTTCACATTGTGAAAAATTTTTTTTTTCTCACAATTACAAAGGTTTTTATATATATCTCCATGTTGTAAATGTGTATCATTTTGTCACATCCAGCTTTTTTTATAAACATATCCTATTTTAGTTTTATACACTCTGAGAATCAACAATTCCCTGAGTGGTTTTATATAGAATGTGATTTAGAAAATTATTTTATGATTTTACCAAACTCCTTATCAGAATATTTTTTAGTCTATATAAGGACTCCCCATTAATTTTGATATTCATTAATGATATGCAAATTTTTATCTAGGTGTAGAATTACACTGTATCGTGCTATCATGCCTATCATTATAACTATTTCCTCATACAGGAATAAATGTTTTTAAATTGTAGCCCATGTATGACCACGATGAAGCTAAATTTGGAATATTCGTTCCTCTGTGTATATGCGTAAGTGCGAGCAATGACAATTGTAAATGAAAATGACATGCTAATTTTAACGACCGTGCTACAATGTTGCTCATACGGGAATTCACAAAATCTGCACATGATAATGACGAATATGTTGCCGTGACAAGTACAGTTACTATTACAGTATTATGCACTATGCTGAGTAGGTTCTTAGAATAATATAAGGAAACAGTTTTTTTGGGATGCCCAGAGGTAGGGCTGGACAATTAACTGCAAATTTATCATTAACGATGTTTAATGAGATATCAAGTAGTGCAATAAATTTATTGCCGAAAGTGCAATACATAAATTATAATAATTTTCAAAATTTTTGATTGAAAGAAATAGTTATTTTTTGTGAAATACCGATTATTACTGACAAGTTTGCAATGTTTTCTTGTCTGCGAATTTATCGCATCTCATGATCCTCATCCTCTTATCATTAGCCTTTCAAGCAGTGGCATTTTAATAAATCACTGTTTCATTTACTTTGGCGTTACCTTACCACAGGAGACTTTAATTAAAGTTTTGTCGTATTGATTCAAAAGGAGTACCTCAGTGACGACCTGAACCCATGTTAGACTAATGCTTCAACCTGTGCGCCATGAGTGGTTAATTCAGCCTAATCAGTGCAAAAATATGTCCAGGGTTGGCAAGCTTACTTCAAGGTGGTTTTTACCGGTGAAAACCGCCTTGCCGTAAACTAGTTTTAGGCACTTTTCTGCCGCAAACTGCCTTAAACCCCGAATTCCGTTCAAAATGCTAAGTTTTGCTTGGTATCGTGTAGATTTAGAAAAAAATAAATAATTTCCTACTGCCTAAGTTTTGCAAAACAAACATGAATTATTGATTTATCATATTTCTACTGACAAATAATCTGCATTTCAATCATGACAAGGCATATTTACCTATTTTTGGGCTTTTGGATGAAGCAAATTAAGGCCGATTTGGGTTAAAAGGCTTTTAAGGCAGTAAAAGGCAGTTTCCTAAAACAGTTTACGGCTGCCTTTTTGCCAACCCTGGACATAGTGTCCTAATACCCCTATTCATACTTAATTTCGAACGCTGTAATGCACTTGACACCCTGATAATTTATGCATAGATTCCTTAATATAAATTGTTTCTCCACTTCTTCCAGGCTTGAAGAAAGTCTCCAAGGACCAAATGACCCACAAGAACCCCAACCTGCGTCTCCAGGGTCCCGCTCCTTACAAGCCAAAGACGAGTCCAAAACCATCCCGAGTGACCGCCCCCGTGACCGCTAAGCCACCCAAGACTGAGCTGGAGGGCAAGAAGTGGGTTGTGGTAAGTTGAGTGAAAACGGAGATTTATTGGGATGAAAGTTGAGATTTATCTGGCTAAGAGTTAGATTTATTGGGATAAAAGTGGAAGTTGATTTGGATAAAAGTTTGAAGTTACTAGTCATAGAGACTTTCGTAGAAAACTTATAGAGAAATAGATATTCTGACACAACAAAAACATTTGCTGCAGAGCTTTTAAAGTCCATCTGAACTCCTTCATCTGTTCTAATGTTTGATTTGAGATTTGCTGAGATAGAAATTGAGATTTATTAGGACAAAAGTTGGGATATATTGGGACAAAGTTGAGATTTTTTTCACATTTGTTCAGATTGAAAACTTCATATATATTTTGTTGATTTCAGGAATACCACACTGGCAATAAGAACATAGTGATTGATGACACGAACATCAAACAAACGGTGTACGCCTTCAAGTGCAATGATTGTACTATCAATGTCAAGGGAAAGGTCAACTCCATTGTATTAGGTGAGTTTAATGTTTTAATGTTCATGTTGCATTGGTTCTGGCAGTTCAATTACGAATGACTCGGGAGTTCAAAATTGACATCATCTTGCAGGGAACACTAAATAGACTCAGGCAGAATTGTATTGAATGACAACCGCAACGTTATTCTCTGTAATAGGCAAGAATTTTTTTACAAAATAAATCCAACATTTAGGCATGGGTCTGGCTTTTTTATGTGAAGCCTCATATATCTTGAAGCCCTCTTATCTTACATAAAAGTTACAGCATTGTTTCATGAATCAGAGTCTTCTTTTCCAATGTAAATTCCTTTCATATTCATGTTTTATTTATTGTTTTATTTCGTGTTTTATTCATGTTTTATTTATGTTTATTTATGTTTTATTTCATATTCATGTTCATGTTCATATTCATGTTCATATTCATGTTTTATTTATGTTTTATTTCATGTTTTATTCATGTTTTTTGGGTGTTTAATTTCAGATTCCTGCAAGAAGAGTGCTCTTGTTTTTGAAGACACTGTCTCCGGAGTTGAAATTGTCAATTCCCAGAGTATCCAGGCCCAGGTACATTACAAATATTGTGATTAAAAAACTAAAAGTGTAAATTTGATGTTGATTGTGGTTTTCAATTGAGCTGATGAGCTCTAGGAATGAATGAGAATTTAGGCTTCAATAGAGTTCCTGATGTTGCTAACTTAGATTTCTATGGGTGTAATTTATCAAATTGTGCAAATGTATGTCCTGGTCCTTCTTGATAATGTACGAGATGAAAGAAAAGTATTAAATTATATTGTTTGCTAATTTGAATAATCTAAACCGAATGATGATCGAATGTTAAAACAAAAATAGAAGATGACCCTTTATTTCAGTCAGTCAGTGATAACAAAAAAATACGTAGCACCTTTTAACCGATGCATAAATTATCTGAACATAGTGATATGATGGAATTTCTTCCTATTTTGATATAAAATTTAAACTTATTTTAATTTTGGTGTTCTTTGAATCTCCAGGTTATTGGAAAAGTCCCCACGATCTACAATTTTAATTGATACAAATGTTCGTATTCTTTTAACCCTTAGGTTACTGGAAAAGTCCCGACGATCACCGTAGACAAGACTGATGGATTCCTGATCTACTTAAGCAAGGAATCCTTGGAAGCCATTGTCGTTAGTGCCAAGTCCTCCGAGATGAACGTTCTGGTGCCTGATGCCTCTGGGGAATTCGTAAGTACAGCTTGGGTCATGTTTATGCGGATGTAAGGCCACACATAATTGATCTTAAGCTTCTTGGATCTTCTCAAGGCACTTTTTCTAGGGTCGGTCGGTAGGACAAAAAAAAAAAGGGTGAAAAAAAAAAAGTTATGTCAAAAAAAAAAATTAGTTTTTTCTGTCAGTAGAAAATCTATTAGGTCGGCGGGTCCGCGAAGCTAAGAATCACTTATGTGTGGCCTGATATGATGTGCTAAATACATGTACTGTATTTGCCTTATTACAAGCATATCAACTAATAGAAGCACTCCCCTCCTTCTAGCCTTGAAATTCATCGAAAAACCCATCAAAATACCTTTTCAACCCACCTTTTTCGTGCTAAACCATCGTTTTCATGACTGCCAATCTCAAAAATGTCGATGCTAGTGCGCACAAGATTGCATAAGGCAGTATGATTATGTTCTGTGAATTAATCTATTTAATCATACTCTATCTCTGTAACTTTGTTGTTTATCTTATTTCTCTTCCATTCCTCTCTCAATCCTCACCAAACTTCGCATATGTGGAGCAAATGACATTTTCCCTTGAAATAAGGTCTGTTATCCTTCAAAACCCTCTAATTGCTTTGAAATCTGCCTTCATTTGACACCTTTTCACGGCAAAAAACACCTTCACCATTATAGGCCTCTTCCATCAGCTCTGCTGACTCCCCCTGCTCCACTCAGTTCCTTTGGTGTTTCGGAGGGGGTTTCCAAAAGAAAGAACAGCCTCCATGCATATAATTAACATATTAAAGCACCCACGTGGTCAGGGCCATTGAAGGAAAAGGGAGGGGGGGGGGGGGTGAGGGGCTAAGATACACTGTAGCACATTCCTCTTACAGTACACAACGGAGTATACATGTATTCAGCAAACCTTTCGGCCCAATCATTTCATCTCTTCTTTTTTGTGAAACAGGCATTTATTTCATCATAAACTGTGCTACGATATGCATAGGGGTAGGTCTTAGGCCCTATGTTGCACAGACTTTTAATTTTTAACTTGGCCTGATGTCATAACACTTCTATGCAGAGATTCTTAGCCTACCTGTCAAATAAAATGACTTCCAAGCTGTCCCAATACAACAAACTTAAATATGCACTGCAGAAGCACATCGCCGAATTTTTGGTCAGTCATGCTTATATTCCACATGTACACTTCCAAGAATGTGTATTGTGCCTCCAGATTATCTAAAGCAAATTTCACTCTGCTGTTTATTCGAAATATTGTCTGCTTCACAACACTCAACCAATTTATCTCCATTCAAAATAGTAATCAATGTAGTGTGTAAGGCAAGATAATATATTTTTCATTGACATTTCACATTGACACATCAACAGATTCATAGATTGATCATTCCAAAGATAGCTTGATACCGTATCAAACTATCTTTGAAATGATCTGATACATAGCTTATATTCAATTGATCGTCAGATAGATTGACAGATTGATAGATAGATGCATAGATATATTGATACCTAGATAAATAGATAGCCACATAGATAGATAGATAGATAGATAGATAGATAGATAGATAGATAGATAGATAGATGCGTGGATTTTAGACATGTTTCTCCATATCTGCATAGAAGACAGCCTGTAGACAGATAATTACGCAGCTAATTAGGGGGCCGCCATTTTTTCTTCAGGGGGGAGCTTGGAATTTTCTTTAACCAAATACATTCTTGCTCAGTTCAGGTGACATAAATTCTTTTTTGGCAGTCTTGCTACAATAAATAATTTCTGGATGGGGTATTTCTTAATAAGGTGATTTGGGATTGAATATTCAGGCTCTTCACGCTTGAAATACATACTTTTGGCCGGCATTACCGTCAAATAAATAATTTTCTGCAGACAAAACATCCAAGCCCCCTCCCCCTCCTGATTATTACATGCTGAACTCCTTAGTCTGTTCCACCGATCACAACCCCAATACACAATTCCTGTTGCCTCTTCCTTCCACTGCAACGTCTAATAAGTGCTTTGCGCAATAACTATTGTTCATTCTCCAGCTGAGCGTACTGATTTGGCAACTTCCATCAAACTCTTCATGTGTCAAAAATCTATTTCCGACGGGTATTCTAGTATAGTTTAACGTAGGAGCACCTTGGCTCTGCCTTGGCCCCAATCGGTTTCTATTGGGGGAAAATACATTGGCCAAATAACCATGAATAACCATCAACTTAGGCTGAACTCTTGAAGAGTAAGAAAAGCTTCTATTCTAATTCATGTGTTATACACCAGGGCTACACAATTCCATAGCTGATGCTACCATCTTTTGTAATCCTTTGGAAACAAAACCACGCTCTTCTACACGGGCCTACACTTTCTCGAAGTAGCTGCCCAACCAAAATTTAAATTCTAATGTCACCGATGCTTCTATATATGTCATAAAATGACTGTGAAATCAATTTTTTACCATCAAATTTTCGTTTGTCTTTACAGAAAGAGATGGCTATCCCGGAACAGTTCCGCACTTTCTGGAATGGCACAAAGTTAGTCACGGAACCAATGGATGTTGTAGCTTAATTAGCTGATAGATAATTTTAATAATGGATTTATTTTTGGAACACTTACATAGACGTTTTTTTATTACGCATTAGTGATTTTGTTTCTTGCTATTGTTTTATATTGGGGTCTTCTAATTATATTGTTGATGATAAAAAAATTTGAAAATGATATTATTAAAGGTAACGCTGCTTTGGTAATTTGTGATTTTTTGACCTCTTTTGTTGATTTGTTTAGTGAACAATCAAGAAACTTAGAATTGTAAGAGCTTTCCAAAAATGTTTGGTATCGTAATGATCTACCACAACAAAAAATACAGAAAGAAAGGGTGTTAAAATTTGCAGAAGTTTCTTCGTCAAATTCACTTTTGGCGAAAAACATCTTGAAATTAAAAAATATTTATGAAAATTTAGTTATTCTCTGAAGCTTAAGATACAAATTTAACAATTTTCAAAATATATTGTGGGAACAATTTATCAATAGTATATATTAGGAGACCTTCAATATAATTGTAATTATTGCATGCATGTTATGTTACATTTATATCTTGAATAATTATTATGACAATAATATTACAATGTAATAACGTGAAAAAAATCTGCAGATAGAATTAAGACGTTCATTCAAAATATTGCATTTTCTACCCTGTATGAATGATACATAAATGAGCATTAAATGTTTTTCCATCGTTCAGTGAATATGAATATATTGTAATTATATCGAATGTGCTGAATATGTATATTGAAGACTAATTATCATGTGTAATGTATTGAATACGGATTATAATATATTGAAGACCAGTTATCAATATAACCGATAAGGCATGGGTACTGTGCAAATTGTAAAATGGTTAATAATCAAGGAAGCATTTATATCAAATATACACAACTGATACAATCAACTCTGTCATAAATATCAAAACTGTCTATAAATAATATTTAAGAGTAGTTCATATTCAAGACCATCTGATCATATACTGAGCTAATATTAATAGAATGTTAACTTGAAGACTTGACGATGTGATTAATGTAAAGAAATAAGTGTGGCTTGATTGAACAGCATTAAAATTTTAATTACCAAAACTTCGTTTATACAGGTATTCAAGTAGACTATATCAATGACCAAGGCACCGTGACAAATGGTTTATATGTCTAACTTGCCTATTCTTTGATTTTGTTGTGAAAAATCAGAATGAAAAAGAAAGCAAATGCAATTGAAAAAGAAAGCAAATGCAATTGAAAAAGAAAGCAAATGCAATTGAAAAAGAAAGCAAATGCAAATGAAAAGAAAGCAATGCCATTAAGAATTTTTACAATTGTGAGTTTGATTTTAAACACTAAATTTGAAAAGGAAAAAAAAACTGAATTGTAACCATGCTAGTGAATGTCAAAATTTTGTAAAATGTCGAATGTGTACATTGAAAAAAAATTAAACTGCATAATTTCAAGATCATTTTGAGACAACCAGCTATTGAGATTTATCTAAGAAATATTTGCAAAAGAAATGGAACTGACAATATACAATCAATTAAAATGAATAAAATTTTGTCTTCCGAGTGGAATAATAATGTCGCTCAACATAATATCCTCCTTATGACAATGTAATAATGTCTGATGCTGCTAACCGGAATGTGATTATAGTAATGTATGGAATAAGTTGTAGTAATTTGATTTCATAAATTATCAGTACTTATTGTATATATAATATGTGTATGCTTTATTTTAATTGTCTATGCAAAGTGATAGATACCAAGTATGGAAGCATGAAACAATTTTTTTGAGAAAAAGGAGATATAAAACGTTTTAAAAGAAAATGGTGTTTGTTGTAAATTTAGCTGCCTTACAAGCCTAACTGAGTCTTGGAAAACAAATAGAGTGTCTAATCAATAACATATTATGTCCTATTCGACAATGTGGTATTTATCCAGATTTTGTTTTTATTACATTACGAGGGGTTTTCCAAAAGTTCTGTCCAACTGGTCCTAAATTCAGCAATATTTCATGCAGACACTTGATATTTGGTCAGTTAAAACTGAGGTAATTATCAATTGATCCCCCAAAAATCAGATCACAGAAATAAGCATAATTGCTGATTTTGTTGCCATGGAAACCAGAAGTCTTGAAATGCGGCCCAGAGCATAAAAACAGACAGGAACACAAATATCTTTTCAAAACATTTAATTATTTTGAGAGTTTTCCGACTGAAAACATGTAGAAAACGAGCATCATTATTTCACAACTTGTGTTAGTGACCATTTTGGTACATAATGTGTTTTTTCATACATTTAATCCATTTGAAAGGCATGTCTTTAAATCATCAGGTTGTGGACAGTGTTGGCATTATGCGGTTTTCTGGTTCTTGGATTTCCTGATACGTCTTCTAATCCTTCAAAAAAGCCTTTATTAAGATCAGATGGTTCTAATACTCTTGCTATCTTCCTTGTATCTATATTCAAGAAGTTTCTTTCTCTCTCTGTCAGATTTTGAAAGCAAATTGTATTAATTTCATAGATGTCTGTAATCTCTCTGACCGATCATAAAAGTTGCTCATCTCATGGAAAACAGACGCCACGGAATCATGAATAGTTAAGTGACAAAATATGTTTAATAACATTGTTTCCATTGTTATTTATTGCTTCACAATAAGCCCATTGCTTGTTATGCGAAAAAAATCGTTGATGTACTTCGATTCAGTGAGTGGAGCCAATTACATTGCACAGGTGCTAAACTAACTGCAAGAAATTACTACAAAATCTGGGCCGCATTCCATGACTTCAGGTTTCTATGCCAACCAAAAAGCCATTTATTTTTATTTCTGAAATCTGATATTTTGCAAATCAATTGCATTTATTGCAAGCATCAAGCTTCACGTACTATAAACGACTTGTTTCGTGGTCCCACAACCATTCGTATGAAATTCACATATAAATTGATGCACTCCACTGACCTGAGGTTCGAGACAGGTGATTACAACAACAGTCAATGCCAAACAATGCTGAACAAGATAATCCAGCCTGCTATTTTGTAACAGGGCCTCTTGGATCACTATCAGAAGATAAGAATATGTGGCAGAGACAGGGATTTCTGCCCAAGTAATTATAATTGAAAATTTGGGCATCCATTTATCCCCATGGAATTGTTCATGGACTATAGCTATATTGCATGGGATATTTCCTAAATATAATTTAAACGGGACAACTTGAAGCACACTAATTTACAAAAGAAGGTAAGACAAATTCTCCTTTGGTCATGTCAACAGTCAACACAGAGTTTTTTACCAACTCTCATTGAAACTGTGGAGGCAGTTAATCAAATATCAAAGATGTTTCAAGGTTATAGTTTGCATAGCTTGGGCCACTGTACATACACAGTTCTTAGTGGTTTATTTTGTAGCTGACAGCAATTTGCTTTTATATGAATTGACTTTTTCTGAAACATGTGGTTTCTCCAAGCCAATGTTTTGATCAAAAAGGAAGTCATGTAGAGTCACTACAGTGCTGCCACGTTGTTGCACCGTGTCAAAAGAGCAACAAGATATAAGTTGCAAGTCAATCCTGAACAATGGGAAATAATTTCAGTTTCTGCATGCTGAGTTTTAAGTGAACAAAGAGCGAAGTATGAGGAAAAACTTTTTGGACGCAGTGTATTTATTGCATTATAATATTGCAAACTACCCTATAAACAACTTGTTTGCGATTGTTGATTTAATGCACTGACTGTTGTAGCCCTTAGGGCATTAACATGCAAAAGCTGTCTGTTAGACCCCTGCAGTAAAGCGCGATAAATATAACCAGAGCGGTGACTTCCAAACCTTTCGAATATTCGCTCGCCTAAGTATATGCGCAATCCACCCAATAACCATAGTAAATGTGATCTGAACAGCTGCGTAGAGAGCCTGCGCAGTAGCAAACTCTTAACGTCATTTTAAAACTTTAAAACCACATGGTTTTTTGGAGGGCACTCCTGCTCGCAATTACCTGCCGCGTCACTACATAACCATTTGTATGCAGGGGCAGATCTATCTGTCGACATGCTTTTCTGGTGCATGTGTTAAGCATAGGCAGTTGCCTTCATACTACTGACGGCTTCTGCAGTCCGTATAAGATCATAGAATTATCAGTTGACTACATGTAGGAGTGTGCCTCTGTGCTAAGCTTCAAGTGATCTCATTGCATTGCATTACACTCAAACTAGCTAAAAAACACAATTGAAATTTGACATGATTTACAGGAAAGGCAAACACATCTGAAAAAATATGTCTGCAATATCAAATCTGTATGTTTTTACAGACAATGAAAGGACAACACCAATGAAAACTAGAAATGTCCTCCCTTCATTCCTTTGTTCATTCCTTCCTTCATTCCATCTTTTCTTCATTCCTTCCTGCATTCTTTCTACCAAATTTGTAAACACTGGATCTAGCTGGCACTAGGAGGCTTTTGGGACAAATTTAGTATAAACAAGTTGCTGATAACAGCTAACTTTTACAGTTAACATCAAACAGGACTGCTACAAGGTGTGTCATGTTTCTCACACCATGTTCATGTAACCTAGTTCCATGTGATAAATGGACATTCTTAAAGTATAAATCAGCGTTTCAGCACAGCGCAACGCATTTGTGAAAGCCATGAACGGAGCTAAATTTGGTGAACGGCGTCACACGGCGCCTGCAACATTGATGCGCATGCGCACTCGCTCATCCTTTTCTTCAAGTCGTTTTCAAGAAGAAGCACGTGTTTGGATAATCCTGGGTCTTTTGACGTTTTGTGGAAAAACTATTGGACTCTCAGAGACGTATGACCCATCATTTTGAAGATCTCACAGAGATCTATCGATGGCACTATGAATCGTAGCTGTACGACTGACGAAAGAGATGTTTGAAAGAGAAACATCTATTGGCATGGCAGACGGCAGAGGAAATCAAATCTTGACAGCCTTCAGTGCAGCACAGTTTGATGGGCAATTACAACAGTGGGCCTGTGTGATAATAACTATGCAGTTGTTCTGGGTCTGGATGTAGTGGCGAAGTTTTCAGGTCCGTCGGACGATTTTGAAGTTATCTGTCTGCCCAAAGTACACGTCTGGAAAACGCATGTGCTCGTCTGGAGTGATTGGTGCTCGTTTGGCGGGAAAAGCACGTGGCTGCAGTGAATTGGTTGAAAACTGGTTTAATGTGCCGTACGGAGTTCGACAGTATTTCCATTTACTGAATAGTTCGCCACTGATATTGTGTAGTATTTGGAATTGTTCTTGATCACAATGGTGAAAATACTACGTCCTGCAATACAGACAGTGACTGACGAAGTGTCAAGTGGTGAAGCAACCAAGTCGTCCTGTATCCATGGAAATATAGAATTGCACTCGTTGACACCCCAGAGTTTGAGGGGAAAATCAGCAGAGATAATTTACGGCACATCCACACTACAGGGATGTATTTCTTTTAGTAATTCTATTCAATGGGTGTTATCTAGATATTTTATTTCTTTTATATATCAATTATTTATTTCCACACTCGATCACCACTATTTAGTGATCAAACACTTTAATTTTAAAATATATTTCTCAAAATCTCTACACATGTTGATAACCGACTAACTGCCAAATGTTTTAAATGGACATTCTTAAAGTATAAAGTATAAGCTGACCTGCTTTTTTCACTTCTAAGGGAATACTTGATATGTGAACAGGAATTAAGGTATGTTTTTCTTTAGGCTTTCTTATCATTGTCAGCTAATAGGAAATAACATGTCACATGAAATATTGTCCATTAGATTTTTAATATGATTGCACCATTTTCAATAAACTTCCTGTTGAGATTAATTGAGTACAAGGAAGCACTGACATAGACCAACTGCACAAATCAAGTAAAAAGAATCATTGTGCTTATACTTGAAATTAAAGAATTAGATCTGCCAATTCTACATAGAATTCAACTTGCATTAAAATAACACAAACTGGTAAATTAACAACATTGGGGTGATATGAAACAATACCAATCAACACAATTGCATGTTTTTCAGAATTAAGTGAGTTCAATTCATTTTATTAGTCCAGTAGAGCCCCACTATGTCAGAGGAACTCAAATAGCTGTAAAACAATTCTTACTGAATTGAAAGCGAGTGCCCCCCTCAATGATGACAGTGATGCAGCCATAGTCTGGTGCCCTGCTATGTGAATGCATACAGGCCAGAAGACCAGGCTAATGCAGCCATAGCCATGCTGGGAGAGCAGTGTGTGTAGAACTGTGGAAGAAATACTTTCAAAATGTCACAATAAAGCCACTAAATGTTAGTTTAAAGATCCGGGGACAAACTTTATGACAGTAACATAACATACAGTGAAGAAGGGCTGAGAAAGTAGTGGCAGGTGCCCAATAGCTGTTACATAAAATTAGGCCTAAATGTTAACATTTCAGTGTGTGCAAAAAATCTTCCTCACAAAACCAAGGCACTGCCCTGCCACCCAGTGGGCAGGCAGCGCAACTACTTCATTAACCTCTGTTTATTAGCTCAACTGCAACAAGGCAAACCTAGGAATGCACTTTACGGCAGTTTACGCGTATAAGATAGAGCTCATTCAAATACCATGATTGGGTTTTTGGGCTAGTTTTCCATTGGATTAGTAAAAATACCTCAATTTCATATTTTTAAAAATAAATTCTGTCCAAATTTTTTGGAGTGTGCCAAAGGGCACTGATTTGCTTTGCTAATTCGGTCATCCGGTTTTGAGGTTTCAACTGGGATGCAATTTTAGACCAACCTTGTATGCTGTGCTAACGTAAACTGATAAATGATAGTTTGACTGTGATACAATACAATGAGGTCAA